>CM075066.1:28953352-30203352 GCA_037428765.1 Rubia yunnanensis | reverse complement strand
CCTGTTTCTAAAGCTTCCTAAGGCTGGATGGTGAAGATGAATGAGTGTGTTAATTCTGTTCCAGATTTCAAGTGAAGAGGGGCATGAGTTAAAAAAGTGATCTAAAGTATCCGAATGATTCCTACACAAAGGACATTTGGAGGCTAAGGAATAACCATATTTGCATAATATGTTATCAAATGGTAGGATTCCATTAAGCGCTCTCCAAAGAAGAACTGACATTTTGGAAGGAATAAAAGGGGACCAGATTTTATGAAGATGTCTGATTTGTGTACCTTTTTGTCTGAGATTCTTGTAAGCTGAGCTAGTGGAGAAATTGCCATCCAGTGTAGGAGTCCAGATCAGTCTATCAACATGTGTGTTTGTGATTACCACCTCCTGCAAAATTAGGTTAGTAGTGGTAGCCAATTGAGGCTCCAATATTGGAAGATAATGATTTTTGTTAGCAACAAAAGAGCTCAAAGTTATATCAGGAAATGGAATGTCCATCCCTTCAGGCCATTCGTAAAACAGAGCTCCACTACCTTTCCAGTTGGCATTCCAAAAGGAACAAGAACCAATTCCATAAAGAACTCTTGTTAAACTATTTACAAATTCTGTTACCTTACAAATTCTTTGCCATGTGTGAGAATTCTTGTAGGATTCTGGGAGAGACCACAGATGTTGAGTCCATTGAGACTTATTGAGTTGCAGTTTCCACCAGAGTTTGCAAGAGAAGGCATCCACTGTTTCCTGAATATCTCTAAATCCTATACCATTCTCTTGAACGGGGAAACTCATTTTTTTCCATGAGCGCCATTTTTTTTTATTTCCTGTGATCTCATTATGCCCCCAAAAAAGTCCTGAAGCTAGCTTTTCCATTTTTCTTAAGACTATTTTAGGTGGACTAAGTACTGCAAACAGATGTATTGGAATGGAGAGGAAACAATGATTAATGAGAATGATTTTTCCTGCTGAGCTTAACCACTTGTTTTTCCAGTTGTTTAAAGTATTTTCCATTCTCTCAAGCACAGGGAAATAGTGTACTTGTTTATTCCTTCCAGCAAAAATAGGAGTCCCTAGATATTTGAAAGGAAAGGTGCCTCTTGTCATACCTAAGGTCCTAGAAACTGATTGCAATCTATCCACAGATGTTTTAGGATCAGCAAAAAAATTAGATTTAGCAAAGTTTACTTTCTGACCCGAGGTATGCTCATATGCCTGCAGGAATTTTTTAAATCTTTTCAGATTCTTGTGATTACCATTCAGAAAAACAGCAGTATCATCCGCATGCATAAGATGGGTTATTAGTGGACAATTCCTGGGCAAACTAAAATTCTGTAAATAGCCTATCTGAAACAATTTTTTTAACCCTCTTGAAAAAGCCTCAGACAAAATGTTATAAAGAAAAGGAGACAATGGATCCCCTTGTTTAATGCCTCTGTTTGATGCAAAGAATCCTGAAGTTACACCATTTATTAAGACTGAGAAATGAACTGAAGCTATGCTCTGCATTATTCTGTGCACAAATACACCATGGAATCCAAATTGTAAGAGGATTGAGTTAAGAAAAGACCATGATACTCTATCAAAAGCCTTCTGCATGTCTAGTTTAACCATGAGGTTTGGGGCTTTTGATTTCCTAACTAATCTTCTAGTCATTTCCTGCATCATAATTATGTTATCAGATATATCCCTCCCTTTTATGAATGCACTTTGTTCAGGGGATATGAGAGAAGCCATTAGTGGTTTGATCCTTTCCATGACCATCTTAGAAAATACCTTGTTCACAAAGTTAGATAAACTTATGGGCCTGAAATCAGAGAAGGTTACAGGGATAGGCTTTTTGGGTATTAATGTTAACCAAGTACTAGAGATAGCCTTAGGAATATTTCCACTTTTAAGGAAGTCATTAGCAGCATCAAGAAGATCTTCATTGATGACTTCCCAAAAAGTGGTGTAAAATGCTCCTGAATATCCATCAGGACCAGGTGAGCTAAATCTATTTAGGTCAAAAACTGCATCCTTAAGTTCTTGAAGTTGGAAAGGGGATAGAAGATGATCATTTTGCTGATCAGAAATTACACTAGGTATTTCTGAAAGGAAATGATTAAGAAATGTCCCCTTTTTTTGTGAAACTTCCTCATGAAAAAGTTCTTTGTAAAATCTTACTGCTTCCTCTTTGATTAGAGCTGGATCAGAGATCCAATTTCCTTTTCCATCCTTAATCTTACTGATTCTTGTCTTGGTTCTCCTTTCTCTAACTGAGTGGTGGAAGTAGCTTGTGTTAGCATCTCCAAACTTAAACCAGTTAATCCTAGCTTTTTGCTTAAGGAAAATGAACTTTTCTTTTTGAGCCCTCATAAGCAACTGTTTTGATTTATTTAACTCACTAAGGATTAGATCATCATTTGTTTGCTGAAAGGTGATTTCCAGTTCTTTAACCACATTATCATAGTGTGCCAAATTCTGTGAAACATTACCAAAATGTTTTTATTCCATTGTTTAATTTCCATCTTTAGCCTCTTCAATTTAAAAACCAGCCTATACATTCCTAGGAAAGGGGAATCTAGTTTCCAGTTTGTAGCTACCAGATCCTGAAATTCCTGTCTATTTGACCACATGTCTTGGTATCTAAATGGTCTAGGGGCTTGTTCTTCAGATGATTGAACAGATAGGAATAAAGGGGCGTGGTCCAAAGTCAGCCTATTTAAAACTTGAATGGAGCTATTAGGGAAAAGCTCCAACCAATCTAGGGAGGCTAAACCCCTGTCCAACCTTTGAAACATTAAATCTTTGCATTTTTCCTTAAATCTATTGTTACTCCAGGTGTAGGAGTTCCCCACAGTAGGAATATCATGCAAGTCATTTGAGTTAATGAATTCTTTAAACTGTTTCATACTCTTTTTAGGTGTGGACTTTCTGCCATTGTATTCAGAAACAGATAGCACAGTATTAAAATCACCTATATATATGGAGGGGGTATTTCCTGTCACTTTTAGATCATTCCATAAGTCCTCCCTCGATTGTCTATGCACACTTGCATATATAAAGAAGCAGTGCCAGTTAAAAGAGGAACCTGAATCAGTTATGTTAACCTGAACAAATTGATCTGTCTCACTTAGATTTGTAATGTTAAAAGTTGGTTCCCATAAAATCCAAATTTTGGCCGTTTGTGCAGCTAAAGCATTATAATATCCAAGTTCATGCTTTAATACTGTTAGCATTTGTTTATCCTGCCATGGTTCTATCAAACACAGAATATCAATCTTATGATTAAGCTTAAGAATCTTTAATCTTTCAACAGATGTTCCAATACCCCTAACATTCCAAACCAAAATATTTCCTATTATGGTGTGTTTTATCATTTAAAAACTTTGGGGGTGGCTTTCTGTGAGGATCTTAGATTTCTCCCTGACTTTGCTGAAGTCTTACCTTTGTCACCTGACTTACCATTACTTTTTTCTATATTAACAAGGGTGGACATCTGTTCAGGAATGCTAACCTTAATCTGCATGGTATCCTCTTTCTCTTATCCAGGTTGTTTAAGATCCCCTGTGTTAACATCTGTGTTGGCATCTGTGATGATTTTCTCTGTGTCTCCTGTTGGGAGTATCACAAAGACAGGAGAGTTAGGTGCAGGGGTTACATTTTTATCAGGAATGATTATTGGAATTACATCCTGTGATTCCACAGTTTCATGAAATATCTCTACTGCATCTTCTTCCAAATCTTCCTGTAAGTCATCTAATGATTTAAAAGCATTTGAGATAGTTACCACATTTTCATTTAAAACATTTCCTTGGGATTGAGGAATATCAGGTAACTGACTCTTTTTTCTCCAGAATGAAGTGGTTATTGGCTTGGATATGTCATCAAGTGAGTAAAAGGAAGCATTTCTCTTTTTATGACTAACCTTAAAGAAATTGTTGGTATTTTCATGCTGCACTAAGAGTAATTTTTGATTTTGAAAATCCTTCTCCTTTTGTGAAGCAGTTAGTGCAGAAAAACCTTCCTTATTAGTTACTTCTCTTGGCTGAGGTTCTAAACTTTTGTTCTCCTTATGTACATATACCTCAGGTACTTCTGGTTTTTTCAGAGATGTTTTCCTCAACTCGGGGTGCAAATGATTACATTTTATGTTATTATGGCCCAAAATTTTACAGTGAGAGCAGTAGAGTGGCAGGTCTTCATATTCAATAGGGTATTCAGCCACCTTGTTACCTATTCCTACCACAATTGTGTTAGGAAGCTGTGTTAAAAATAATCTCCACACAGACTTTTATAGCTGATGGTCTGGTAAGAGCTTTGGTGGCAGCATCCATCTTAAGGAATCTACCTATCTGTGAGCTAATACCTATTATTGCAGAATTGTTATAAAAATGTAGAGGCAGGTTATGCAATGTTACCCAGACCGGCACAATGGAGGATTCCACCGATGGTGAGAATTCCGGCGACCACTTCTGAACTTTCATCCTGTATCCTTGGATTGTCCATTGCCCTTTCATCCAACATCTTTGATAGTCCTCGCTTTCCTGAAATCGGATAAGAACATGTCGGTAATCTATTGAGCCAAGCTGAAATTTAGATTTAAAACCTATGGATTTGAAGGCCTGTAGCAAGGTATCCATTGGGGGTTTCCCACGAATAAATTTCCCAACAAGGGCGTTCTGGTAATGCGAGGCTAGTAATTCTCCTTCTTTGGGCTTCATTGAGAGACATGGATGCATAGTAGATGGCGTGAGGTGCTCTCCCCACCCTTTGACCAAGCACCGCTCCAACGACGTAATCACTAGCATTGCACATAAACTCAAAAGGCAACGACCAATCCGTGGGTTGTATAATAGGGGCTGAAACTAACCTTCCTTTAAATATATTGAAGGCCCCTTTACAGCCCTCATCCATAAAAATTTCCACCTCTTTTTGCAGCAACTTGCATAAATGAGATGCTATCTTTGAGAAGTCCTTGATGAACCGGTGGTAGAATCCTGCATGACCAAGAAGAGAGCCCATTTCACGCACATTAGTAGGATAAGGCAAAGTTTGAATTGTATCTATCCTTGCCTTGTCAAACTCAATACCCTTATAGGAAACAACATGGACTAAGACAGTGCCTTGCTCTACCATAAAATGACACTTCTCAAAATTTAACACAAGATTAGTATCAATGCAACGTTTAAGAACTTGTGCCAAATTTGCTAAACAGTTGTCAAAAGAACTACTATGAATGGTGAAAT
Source organism: Rubia yunnanensis (assembly GCA_037428765.1). NCBI lineage: Eukaryota > Viridiplantae > Streptophyta > Magnoliopsida > Gentianales > Rubiaceae > Rubia > Rubia yunnanensis. The sequence continues at coordinate 30,198,136 of CM075066.1, read as the reverse complement.
CATCCATAAATACCTCAACAAAGTTATCAACAAATTATGAGAAAATACTTACCATACACCTTTGGAAAGGTGCGGGGGTGTTACATAACTAGAACGACATACGCCGTTAGGCAAACATACCAAAGGGGCATGTGAAAGTGGTCTTTTCTTGGTCTTCTGGGGCAATAGCTACTTGAAAGTACCCCGAGTACCCATCTAAAAAGCAATAGGAGGGGTGGATTGCTAACCTCTCAAGAATTTGATCAATGAATGGCAAGGGGAAGTGATCCTTCCGGGTTTCAACATTTAGCCTCCGGTAGTCAATGCAAACGCGCCACCCATTTTTAACTCGGGTGGGCACCATTTCACCCTTCTCATTTTCGACCACTGTCACCCCACTCTTCTTGGATACCACTTGCTATCCGAGATTGGATAGATCATGCCCGCTTGGAGTAACTTAAGGATTTCGGCCTTCACCACCTCCATCATAGGTGGGTTTAAGCTGCATTGGGGTTTCCGGATGGGTCTTGCATCTTCTTCCAACAAGCTTCTATGCATACAAGTGGATGGAATTATGCCTCTGATGTCAGCAATAGTTCATCCAATTGCTTCCTTATTTTTTCGTAACACCACCATCAACTTTTCTTCTTTCTCTTTGGTGAGCTTGCTTGAAATGATAGTCGGAAGCATCTCCCCTTCCCCAAGAAAAGATTAATTGAGGTCATTTGGAAAAGGTTTCAGTTCAATCACCGGTGCTTTCACAAGTGACGGGAGGAATTCCAGTTCATCGGGTTCCTCTAAGAGTAGAGGAGAAGGTTTTGAGAGACTCGGTTTCATTTCTTCAAGCAAGTTCAAATCCTCAAAGCTTTCCTTCAAGCTAGTGCTCATAGAGTATACATTGTGGGCATCATCACTATCACATTACAAAGAAACTAATAAGGAATCATCATAACTTAGCTCAAAAACGTCTTGCACAACTTCTTCAACAACATCTAGGGCATGGCAAGCATGTTCTTCACTAGTATACTTCATAGAGTCACTTATGTTAAACTTTACTTTTATTCCATCAAATTCCATGGTGAGGGTACCCTTATGCACCTCAATCATTGTCCTAGAGTGTTAAAAAAATGGCCTCCCCAACAAAATTGGGGCGGCATGTTTATCATGCTCCATGTCAAGGACATAAAAATCCATGGGGAAAACTAAGGAATCCACCTTAACTAACACATCCTCGACAATACCTTTAGGGTATGCACTCGAAGGATCGACCAATTGGATTTCCACCCTGGTTTTGTGCAATGTACCCTAGTTGAGGTTTTCATATAAAGAGTAAGGAATCACATTTATTGATGCACCTAGATCAAGCATAGCTTTTTTAAAATGTGTATTTCCTATTATGCAAGGGATTTTGAACATGCCGGGATCGCTACATTTAGGGGGTAGCTCTTTTTGACACAAGGCAGAAACATGCTCACTTTTTCCATTTTTCAACTTATTTTTGGCCCTTTGTTTTCTATTCACAACTCAAATTCCTTGAGAAATTTAGCATATCTAGGAATTTTTTCAATGCCATGGGATATTTACCTCACATCTACGAAAGACTTCGTAGATGTCCTTGTTGTCTTCCTTCCTCCTTTTGTCTTTCAAGGCTTCTAAAAATGGAGATTCTGGTACATATGGAGGGATCTCCACCATCCTTGCTCTTTTTTGAGGGGAAGATGAAGGTTCTAGGATGGAGGTTGACTTTGGTCTTGGTGCAAATGTCTCTAACTCGATTTCTTTTTCCTTGCTCTTTTTGGCTAACTCCTCGGCCTTCTTTTCATGGGCTTCTTCCTTCTCAACCCCTTTTTCAAACACCTCACTCCTCATAGGCTTATCTTCAACAATTTCATTATCCAGGGAAGTTTCAACCTCTCTACCACTTCTCAAAGCGATAGCACTTGCATTTTGTCGAGGGTTGATCTCCGGTTGGGAGGGTAGGTTACCCTTTTCCCGGGCTTCCATCTGATTCACCACTTGAGCTATTTGGCTCACTTGAGTTTCCAAGTTTCTGATACCCACCTTAGCTTCATCTTGGAATTTCTCACTTTTCTCCACACACATGCCCAACCGATGAATGGCTTGCATCACATCATCATTTGTTAGCCCTAAGCTCTCCCCCTGGTCTCCGGGTTTATCTTAGAGCCTTTGAAATTTTTGTTGAGGTGGCCTATATTGTTGTTGAGAAGGCCAATATGGTTGAGGGTTTTGGCTTTCTTGAGGGTTTACATATCGGAGGTTCAGGTTATCATGATTTCCCGAACTGTACAGCCGGTTTTGGTACCCTTAATAACCTTGGTAGCCTTGGTGACCTTGGTAGCCTTGCCTACCTTGATATCCCTGGTTACCTTGGTAGCCTTGATTCCCTTGATATCCCATGACACTCACCTCCTCAACATAGTCCTCTTGCAAAGTAGGGTAAGTGTCCGTAGGATGCGTCAAGTAACAAATTTCACATGATTTAACATGTAACACATTTCCGGGCTTTGTCATCAAAGATTTAACCATGGATGCAAGGAACGAGACTTGATCCTCGAGCTTCCCACTATTTGAAGAGTCACTTGCAGGCATTGGATTTCTCCTTCTCAAATCGGCCCTTGAGCTAAAGTTTCTCGATTCTTCTGCTAGCTTCTCATACAATTGCATAGCCTCAGAGGATGTTTTGTTCCCAAGGGTGTCACCATAAGAACTTCTTACCAACCTTTGATCTTCATTAAGAAGGCCATTGTAGAAGTAATAAACCAAATTCCCCTCCGAATAACCATGATAAGGGCAACTTGCCAGAATCTTCTTGAACCTCTCCCAATAGTCGAAGAGAGATTCTTCATGCCATTGGAGGATGTTGCTTATGTCCTTCTTCAAGGCGGCGGATCTAGAGGCCGGGAAGTATTTGGCTAGAAATATCATTTTCATATCGAGCCAACTCTTGATGCTATTGGGCGGTAGGTAGTGGAGCTAATCTCTTGCACCATCCCTTAGTGTGAACGAGAATGCCTTCAACTTATAGAAATCTCCATCCATCCATGGGGGATTGTACCACTACACAAGAAGTAAAACTCAGTTAGGTGTTTGTTGGCATTCTCCCCTTGCCTAGCAAGGAAGATGGGTAGCATGTTGATAAACCAGGTCTTTAGCTCAAAGTGCTCATTCGGTCCAACCACAGGATACTCAATGTACATTGGTTGTTGATCGAGGTTAGGGGCCATGATGTCTCTTAACAAAGCTTTCCCCAAAGGAATCTCTCTTTGGTGGAGAGGAGGATGTTGAGGTCCCCCTCCCGGATGCTCATCTTCATGCTCAAGTTGATGTTCCATAGAGGAAGATGTATCCACAAAATGGTCACTAGGAGGGGTGTTATTCACACTTTCCAAAGAAAGTCTCCTAGCCCATCTCAAATTCAACTCTAACTCGGTGTCGTAGTGTAGGGGTTCTTGTGAAGATGATCGCGTATAAACCATACACCAAGAACTCAAACAATATGCTCCAAGCCAAGTGAAAATGGCAAATTAACTAAGAAGTCAAAATAAAAGCAAACTAACAAATATTTACAATTAGCATATTATCACACATAATATGCCCAAACACTTAAAAATAAATTCCTCTTCCTTGGCAGTGGCGCAAAAATATGGGAGGTAGTCGACGTACCTCCCAAAGTTAATACTTTTAAGCCCTAATGCTTCATATCTACAATTAAGTAGATAATGGCAAGTCGGGGTCATCCACGAGAAGAGGGATCTTTTCAAGTGTTTAAACATATATAGGAGAAAACATACTAGGCATATACATACATAGATACATATAAAAGCATGTAAACATGAGAGGGGGGTTTGGTTTGTTTTTTATCCTAAGTTATCAAATGGAAAGACAACAATTAGGAAAGCAAGAGAACTATGCTAATTATGCAAGAAAACTAAAGATAAGATGAAAACAACAATTGAAAGAACCTTGGGCGTAATTGACTTCCATTTCCAAGCCTCTTATCCATCATTAAACTTGCAACCTATTTACTACTTTCACTACTTGTTGTGAAGACCAAACTTCTATCTTTCTTAGATAGTAGTTTGCAAGAGTGAATTCGAAATCTCTTACCAAACCTCACCAATGACTCCCGTAGTCGAAACATGACTAAAAGTATCTCATTCATGGCATTTAGCACGAAGAATCAACAAGCTTTGCAACACTTATAAACACTACACCGTGTCTAAACATTTAGCCAATTTATGCATTTACACAAGATTAGTCAAGAACGATTGACATTCATAGACTTCTCTCATTTGCTACAAGCAACAAACATGACAAAGAGTTCAACATTATCATATTCATCTAGATCGTACTCTTGGATTCCTATCAAGAAAAGGGGAAATCAACCCATTTCCCCAATTCCTAACAAGCATATCATATAAGTACTTCATATACTCAAGCTTTCAATAACATTTATGACATTAACAAACACATTCAATGCTCCATAAATGTATAATAGTAAGAGTATTAAATAGGCTACAAATTGTTCTTAAGACATGGGCTTGGAAGTCTTAGTCACTTGCTCCCAAGAACTAGATTTAGCAACCAGAGTTCATACTAATTAATGCTAAACAACCAAACATAATACAAGAGAATTCAAAGATGAAAATGGAAGAAAATAGGATTTTGAACAGTACCAAAAATACAGAAGAAGAAGATATGAATGAGAGGAAATAGAGTGTTATTTATAGTACAAAAAAGGATAAGGTTAGATTCTGGCCACCCGTTGATCGCGACTCGCGATGGGTTCATCGCGACTCGAGACGGGTTCATCGTTACTCGCGATGGGTTCATCGCAACTCGCGACGGGCGCAATGGGTTTATCGCGACTCGCGACAGGTTCATTACGACTCGAGATGGGTTTATCGCGACTCGCGATGGGTTCATTGCGACTCGCGACGGGTTCTTCGCGACTCGCAACGGGTTCATTCCGACTCCCAATGGGTTTATCGCGACTCGCAACGAGTGCCAGAATTTAACCCTATTTTCTTTTCTTCTTCTTGTGGTAAACATTTATCTTCAAAGTGATTCCTCTCATTTTTCAAGTCTTCAAGGTCTTTAAAGAATGGTCTTCGATGGCCTTTGGTCTTCAAGCCTCCGTGTTCTTCCTTTGTCATGCAAAATCCACTTAGAAGAGGTAAAATAGCGTAAAGTTGCTCTTACCCCTCCTAAGAGAATTTCAAGGTAAAACACAAGATCTTGATAATAAAAATGCACAAAAGTGACCCAAAACAGTACTAAATTATGCACCTAAAATGGACATATCAAAACCAAACATTCAAAGCATGATGGTATAAGTACAAAGGCCATTTAAAACAAGAATATTCTTCATCAACAAACAACATCACATATGCCTTTCACTAACCCATCAATAGATTCATGCAAAAAAAAGATTCATTCTCTCTCTAATCACCCACAAATGAAGAACACATCATTCAATATCAATAGCACATTCAAGACACCAATAAATTCATCATCACAAGATTGGACACACAAGCTCAAACAACATCACATCAACACATGCTCATTCGAAAATCATGTTTTTCATAACAACACCACAATGTCAATCAAGCATATATACAAAGATCGACGAAAAGAATTTTCTGCCAAGTTTTCCCACCTTCACAGCAGAGTCTCGTGGCCATTATCATGGCACGAGACCTGCCCTTCATGACAAGCATTGTCACTAAGCAAACCCTAAATTTTTCACTATTCTATAGTTTTTCTCAACTTTTGAAAGAAAACTTTGTCACCCATCAAAATCCATTCCATCTACATACAGGCACACATTTTCACATATAGTTCTCCAAATTAAGCAAGAATTTTATTCAAAGGATCCTTTATTTCAAGCAAAACATGAAAATTCTACCAAGTCACTACTTCAAACAAGAAAACAAAAGAACCACATATATTTATTGTCATCATCACGACTTATTTCCACTTCACGCATTCTAACTTGAAGCACTTACCATCAGCGACTCCACCCATGATGACATCATTGTGGATAGGCCTCCACAACGAGCCATCCTTACCTTTGTAGCCCTTGTTGGCACCTTGAAATGTCTGTCCTTGCTTTGCCAGCCTTGACTCTTTGAATGAAACTTTGGGGTTAGGAAGAGATCGAGGAGGTATCAAATCCTCGACACTTCTCTTTTCCCGGTGAAATTTGGTTAGCATAGAAAAACAATTTAGTATGGACATATCATTGACCAAGTCATTAAATTCATTGGGGTCCTCTACAAACTTATCAACAAGAGATTCATGCTCATTGGTAACACAAGAAGGTTCAAAAATATCATGCTCATCAAAAACTGTCACACCTTTGCACATAAGAGAAGGTTTTGTTGAATCATGCCTATATTTTTAAATGTGAATTCCACTTTGTCTTTGTCATCCTCTAGAGTTAAGATTCTCAAGTGGACATCAATTTAGTCCAAGACATTTTTAGAAAAGGTCTCCCAAAAAGGATTGGGGGTGCACTTCCATCGTACGCTACGTCTAGAACATAAAAGTCCGCCGAAAAAACCAACTTGCCTGCTCGCACCATCACATCCTACACTAGCCCACGAGGGCTATCTTGGGAGTGATCAGCAAGTTGAACAATCACTCTAGTCTCATTAAGTTCACCAATTTCGAGACATTAAAATAGACTAAATGGAATTACATTGATAGAAGCTCCTAAATTTATCATGGCATACTCAACAAGTGTTCTACCTACAGAAATGGGGAAAACATTTTGGGGTTATCACATTTATTAGGCAAATAATTATGATTCAAAATGGCAAATTCCCCCATTTTTAGCTTCCATAACTTCTTAGGTGGTCTACACCTTTTCTTAGGACATGCAACCTTAATAAATTTAGCATATGAAGGTTAAAAATTTTCAATCAATTCTAGGATAGGGACAGATACCTCCACTTTTTTTAAGACTTTTTTAATGTTGGCCTCATTTGTCTCCACCTTCGGGTTTCCCCTCAAAGCACTTAGAAATGGAGGTGGAATAGCAACTTGTGCCTTGGGTGATAGGAGATCCTTGGAGCGTGCTTCCTTTAAAACTATCTCTTCTTCTTCAAAATGTGCTTTGGTGGTCTCCACTAAATTTTCATCCTCTTATGTCACCTTCTTCTCGGTTTTGCAAACTTCCTTCCCACTCCTTAGCTTGAGTGCACTCACATTTCTTGGATTCCCTTCCATTTGGGAAGGTAGTTTGCCGGACTCTTTTGCTTCAAGTCGGCTCACCGAGGTGGCGAGTTATCCAACTTGAATCTCAAGGTTCTTGATACTTGAGAAGGATCTAGTACCAAGGTCTTCAATTTCACTCCTAGTTCTTCCTTAATTGACCAATGGAATCAAAGATATCCTCCCTATCCGACTTGTAATGTGTGTTATGATTGTTGGATAGACCTCCCCCCCTAGGATAAGTTTGAGGTGGTGCTTGTCCACCACTATATTCTTGAGGTTGATTTCTATCCCTCCATCAAAAATTAGGGTGATCTCTATACCTCAGATTGAATTTATTTGCATAGGGGTCCAGTCTTGTTTCGCCTTGGTTCCCCCGGTGTTGTTGACCTCTAGCAAATTAAGGTCTCTCCCGATTGTTGTAGTCCATAGCTTTCACTTCTTGCACATCACCAACAACCTCGAGGAATTTTTCAATGGTGGTCGAGGTTGCAAACCCCACACATCTTGACTTGGTGCATCTTTCTTTGCAAAAGCTTTTTCATCATAGATGCAAGAGCTTAGACTTTCCCCTCCAACTTTGGTGCGTTTGCAGGTTCATCCAAAACCTTAACCCTAGACCTTGTATCAAATTACCTCATCCCATTGGCCATCTCTTCAAAAAGTGTCATCTCATCTTTCGGGTTCTTGTTTGCTATAGAACCATTGCATGCAGCATTTACCATGGCCTTCAAAAAAGTAATAGACCAAATCTCCTTCCTTGAATGGGTGGTAGGGGAAACTACCTAGGAGTCTCTTAAACCTCTCCCAATAATCATATAGGTTATCGGTTGGTCCTTGAGTAATGTTGGACAATTGCTTCTTCAACCAGGCCAACTTAGATGCTGGAAAGTATTTTTCCAAGAATCGCTGCTTCATATCCATCCACGACTCAATGCGACTCGGTGGTGGATAAGAAAACCAATATTTTGCTCCATCTTGCAGGGGAATTCTCTCAAGTTGTAATCATCTTCCAACACTCCCAGAGGCCTCATATTCATGCACACCAAATGGAATTCTGACAAATGTTTGTTTGGATCCTCTCCCGCCATACTTAGGATAGTCAAAAGCAATGTATCATCCCATTTTTCAGCTCATGAGTCACATTTGTAGGGAAAGGTCAGAATGTGATACATAAGGGTTGGTTCTCTGAGTTCTGCACCATAAGCTCTCTCAAAGTGCAGTTATCATCTGCCATCTTGTGTGATACTTCCTCAAAATTCAAACCCCTAAGTTGAGCCTCTGTACTAGTTCTCTTTCTCCTTCTCCTCCGATTACCTGTAGAATTAGTTAGAGAATACAAAACACCTAGATTTGTGGCACAAGTATGTACCATAAACAAGGGTCACACTATCCTTCCAATGTCACGTTAGCAAAAAGAATCAAAGTAACAAGGAAACTATGACCAAAACTTCACTCGCAGCAAGCAAAACATACAAAAAAAAAATAAAAGACACTACTAACTACTCTACTAAAATGTCATTCTCAACTAATACTTGAACTGAAAAGTCCCCACCAACGGTGCCTAAATTTGCCTTGCCCCAATCCGGTTGTCATTAAAACATAAGCTGAGGGGCTTACTGGTCAAAGATATAGATTTATATTCTACACCCGTTCTTACTGCTAAGCTACCAAGGGGTAGTAAGCAGCAAGCCATTGGTTTGTCCACAAGGATGCTAGGGCTCAAGTACTAGTTAGAAACACAACCCTGTGCGGGTTGTCAATCCACACAAGTGAAAGGGTAGTGTAGACATGCATTTATAACAATCAAGAACAATTACAATAATATTTTTTTAAAAAATTAAACCATCCTAAGATGGGGGGAATATATTGGCTCCCCTAACCATTAAAATGTGCCAAATAGGCGCTAGTCATTACATTACATCTCTAATTAGCTTACAGTCATTCCAAGTAATGTATTGCCTAAAGAGAGTTCACATAAATCTAGTAGGTATGTTAATACCATAACTGAAGCAATATCTAAAAGTTCTCATGCCCTACACTTGAAGCAGAAATAACATCACAAACAGGTCAAAGAATCGTACAATACGAAACTCCTATTAGTCGATGATGATCCTGTCCAAACAGAAGGGTCCAATGTCTTAGAACATTTCCTGTGTTAGCATAAAACTAGAGCTGAAGCCTCATCCTTCATCCCTATCAGTTTTCCTTTTCCACTGATCAGTGTCTCATTCGCATGTTGCCTTCCTAAGCTGAGTATCCTCACGTCCACCTCATCTGCAAGGAAGCAAAGGAAAGAGAGCAGTATCCCATTGAAAGAGAAGTAAGATTTTATAGTAGGAAACATCTGTTCCTACTATGAAAATTGAAATCACTTGCTGTTCTCTATTAGGTTCCTATTCTGATACCATATATCCCAGATTTATCCAACAATAACAAGCCTCTAAGAAAAGGAGGTAAAGTTCCTAGTTCTAGATCACCAGAAAGTTTATTTTCCTTAGCATGTTTAGCCATAAAGTCTGCTGCTGAGTTAGCCTCCCTAGGGATATAATGAATCATAGCTCCTTCATTCCATTCATTCAGGGTGCTACATATTGAAAAGACTTTCCATGGACTTCCTTTTGAGTTCTGAATTCCTTTAACAGCTGTAAGACAATCTGTCTCAATTGTGAATGAATGCAGATTAAGTTCTAAGCCTAATTGATAAGCAAAGTAAATACCAGTAAGTTCAGCATGTAAAGGTGATTCAGCATGGAAATGATTCACTCTTAACTTAATCACATCTCCCCTCCAACCCCTAATTATAACCGCACATGTTGACTCACAGTTAGGGTTCCATGTTGCATCTGTGTTGAGTTTAAAACCAACAATAGGTTTTACCCATCTAACTGCTGTGATCAATTTCTTATTTTTCTGATCAGGTTGGGGAATGATTCCATTTTGTATTAAGTATCTATGTTTATCAAGTTTATCTTTTTGTAGATAAGCCTGAAATATTTGGTAAACCTGATCTTTAATATTCAGAAAACATGAGTCCACAGAAAGAGATAAATTTTCAAAAAGTTTCTTGTTCCTATATGTCCATATTGACCAGGATGTGACCATTATATAAGCAATTATCAAGTTGGACCAGATCAAAGATTCAGCTCTGATGGACAAATAGAAATCAATTCTGTTCTTAAAACTCCCAAAAGTTGGTTGATTAATATGCAACAGTAAATTCACCTTATTCCAGATTGCAATAGCAAAAGGACATGAGTTAAAACAATGATTAAGAGAATCAGAATGCTTCCTACACATAGGGCAAATTGAAGCCAGAGAAAAGCCTAGCTTACAGATGATATTATCAAAAGGTAAGATTCCATTTAGTGCTCTCCAAACTAAAACAGACATTTTTGCAGGAATAAAGTGTGACCATACCTTATGTAATTGTCTTACAGTTACACCTTTCTGTCTGCAAATCTTGTAAGCAGATGCAGTAGTAAATTCTCCATCAGTTGAAGCTGTCCAAATCAGCCTATCCTCATGTAAGTGAGTGATTTTTGCATCCTGCAAGATCAGAATTGTACTGGTAGCCAAAAATGGCTCCAAATTATTCATGTAAGAGTTTTTATTCAATATAAAACAATTGAGAGATATATTAGGGAAAGGAACTTCCTCATCTACGGGCCATTCATAAATCAGTGCACCCTTTCCTGACCAGTTTGCATTCCAAAATGAACACTCTCCTTTTCCATAGATAACCTTTGAGGATCCATTAGCTAATTCAGTTATTTTACAGATTCTATTCCATACATTAGAGTTCTTATAAGAATCAGGCAGTGTCAATAGATGGTGTGCCCAAAGGGTGTTATTAACTTGCAGCTTCCACCACAGTTTGCAAGAGAAGGCATTAACTATGGCCTGTAGATCTCTGAATCCAGTGCCATTCTCTTGGACTGGGAAGCTCATTCTAAGCCATGACCTCCATCTTTTCCTGTTTTCAGTGTAATCACTACCTCCCCAGAAAAAACCAGAAGCCATAATCTCCATTTTCCTTAAAATTGCCTTAGGTGGATTCAAAACTGAAAACATATAAGTAGGGATTGAAAGAAAACAGTGGTTAATAAGGATGATTTTGCCTGAAGTATTTAACCACCTATTCTTCCAGTTACTGATAGATTTTTCCATTCTTTCTAAGATAGAATAATAATAAATCTGTTTATTCCTACCTGGAAAAATGGGAATTCCTAGATAAGTAAAAGGAAAGCTACCTCTGGTCATACTTAAATTCCTGCTCAGAGCATGTATTCTGTCCACAGAAGTATTAGGAGCCACAAAAAAATTAGATTTTGCAAAGTTTACTTTTTGGCCCGTTGTTTGTTCATATGCTGTTAGAAACCTCTTAAACCTATCCAAGTTTTTTTTATGTCCATTAAGAAAAACAGCCGTATCATCCGCGTACATAAGATGAGTAATCTGAGGGCATTTATTAGGCAAGCTAAAATATTTTAGATAGCCTAAACTAAAAAGCTTTTTTAAACCTCGGGAAAAGGCCTCAGAAAGTATGTTATACAAAAAAGGAGATAAAGGATCTCCCTGTTTGATACCTCTATTAGAAGCAAAAAATCCTGAAACTGTTCCATTAATTAACACTGAAAAATGTGCTGAAGATATATTCTGCATAATTCTATGTACAAAGGTGCCATGAAAACCAAATTTCAGAAGAATTGAGTTGAGAAAAGACCATGAAACCCTATCGAAAGCCTTCTGCATATCTAATTTAACAATAATATTTGAGGCTTTAGATTTTCTAGTTAATATTCTGGTCATTTCCTGCATCATTATGGTATTATCAGAAATATCTCTCCCTTGCATGAATGCACTCTGTTCCAGAGATATTATTTGTGACATCAAAGGTTTAATTCTGTCCATTAGCATCTTAGAAAAGATCTTATTCACAAAATTTGAGAGACTTATTGGCCTAAAGTCAGAAAAATCTACTGGAACTGATTTTTTTGGGATTAAAAATAACCAAGTACTGGAAATTGCATTAGGGATATTTCCATTACTTAAAAAGTCATTAGATGCATCTAGAAGATCATTTTTAATAGTATCCCAAAAAGTAGTGTAAAAAGAACTAGGTAATCCATCAGGACCTGGGGAACTATTTCTGTTAAGATCAAAAACTGAACTTTGAAGTTCCTGAATTGTGAATGGAGACAGCAATGATAAATTTTCCTGATCAGTTATCACATTTGGAATCTCATTAAGGAAGTGTTTGAAATAAGTTCCTTGTTTTTGGAACACATCCTCATTCAACAATTCTGTATAATATCTCACTGCCTCTTCTTTGATCAAGGTAGGCTCAGTGATCCAGTTTCCATGATTATCCCTGATTTTGCAAATTCTGGCCTTTGCTCTCCTCTCCTTAATAGCATGATGATGGTTTTGCTGAAAAGCAATTTCCAAATCATTGACTCTGTTTTCCTGTTGGGCCAAATTTTGATCCACATTACCAAACTGTGATTTATTCCAGTTTTTAATTTCCAACTTAAGCCTCTTTAATTTAGCAACTAACCTACACATACCAGTAAAAGGAATATCTAAAGTCCAGTTAGAAACTACTAATTTCTGAAATTCCTTTCTATTTGACCACATTTCCTGATACCTAAAAGGCCTAGGTGCTTGTTCCTCAGAAATTTGAACTGATAAAATAAGAGGAGCATGATCTGAGGACATCCTATTTAAAACTTGAATAGAGCTATTAGGAAACTGATCTATCCAATCTAGAGTTACTACCCCCCTATCAAGCCTTTGAAACATTAGATCCTTACATCTATCTTTAAATCTGTTGTTACTCCAAGTAAAAGAGTTTCCTACAGTTTGGATTTCATGCAAGTCCATAAAGCAAAGAAAATCATTAAACTGCTTCATGCTTTTTTTAGGAGTGGACTTTCTTCCTTTATACTCATTTACTGATGTTACAGTGTTAAAGTCCCCTATATATAATGAAAGATTATCCTGTTTTCCTTTTAAATCATTCCATAAAAGCTCCCTAAGTTGCCTGTGAACACTGGCATAAATGAAAAAGCAGTTCCAGGAGCAAGAAGAAACAGAATCAGTGATTTTAACATTTACAAATTGGTCTATTTCACCTAAAATTGAGATGTTGAAAGCCTGATTCCATAATATCCATATTTTTGCATGCTAAGCTGGATAAGCATTACTGTAACCAAGAGTATGTTTAAATTCAGATATTTTGAGTTTATCCTGCCAAGGTTCTATTAAGCACATAATATCTAATTTATGTTTGTTTTTTAGGATCTTAAGTCTATCCACTGATGTACCTATTCCCCTAACATTCCAAACAAGTATATTTCCTATTATTGTGTGTTTAATCATTTAAAAATTTTGGGAGTGGCTTTTTGTGTGGATCTAAGATTCCTACCAGTCCTTGCAGAATTTTTATCTTTGTTCCCTGATTTGCTAGTAACTTTTTCATTCTTCCCACTTACAGGGCTTAGATCAGAATCCTTAATCTTATTTCTTAAATTATCCTCTTCCAAAGTGATATGATCAGAATTAACATGACTCTGACTCAGATCTCGTACCATTTCAGTGGATATATCCTGATCATTTCCTACTTTGTCTTTCTCAACATTTGACCCTGAAACTGTATTAATGTTAGTCTGCTCATCAGAATTTATAATTACTGAAGTATCATGAATTTCCAAAGTGATATGGTCAGAAATAACATGACTCTGACTCAGATCTCGTACCATTTCAGTGAATATATCCTGATCATTTCCTATTTTGTCTTTCTCAACTTTTGACCCTGAAGCTGTATTAATGTTAGTCTGCTCATCAGAATTTATAATTACTGGAGTATCATGGGTTTCCAAAGATTCATGAAAAATCTCTAAAATCTCCCCGTCCTGCTCCTCAATGAGGTTTTCTAATGAAGTGAAAGCATTAGAAATTGACACCGTGTTTATTTTAACAGTTTGTTCCTGAATTGGGACTAGATCAGAGTGTGTCTTTTTTTTCCTCCAAAAGGTATTGGTTATTGGCTTAGAAATGTCATCAAGAGAATAGAAAGAAGAGCCTTTTTTCTTAGTATTTACTGTAGCAAAATCAGTGTTCAGATCATTATTTCCTTCTGAGTTAGTTTTCTGTTTCTGAAAATCCTTTTCTTTTTGTGATACTGTTAAGGCAGAAGAGCCTTCTAGATTAATTAAGTCATTCTGGGTAACAGATTCTAAACCTTTAGCCACCTTATGTTCTTTATCTTCCATCTTTTTCTCCATCTTTTTTCTTAGTTCAGGATGCAGGAAATTGCACCTATTGTTGCTATGACCAGTTATCTTACAATGTGAACAATATGTAGGCAAATCTTCATATTCAATTGGATATTCAGCAACCTTGTTTCCAATTCCAACTACTATTGTACTAGGGAGCGATGCCAACAGGTCAATTTCTAAACATACTTTAATAGCCGATGGCCTAGTTAAAGCAATTGTTGCTGCATCCATCTTAAGAAAACGACCTATCTGAATACTAATTCCCATGATTGCTGAGTTATTATAAAACATAATTGGAAGTTTATGGAAAGTTACCCAGACCGGAGCTATTGATGATTCCACTGATGGCGAAAAATCTTGCGTCCATTTTTTAACCTTCATGGTGAATCCGTTAATCATCCATTGCCCTTTGATCCAGCATCGTTGGTAATCTTCTTGTTCCTGAAAACGAATAAGCACATGTCGGTAATCGATAGAACCTAATTGAAATTTCGACTTAAAACCAATTGACTTAAAAGCTTTATGAAGAGCCTCCATTTTGGTTTCCCGCGAAGAAATTTCCCAACGAGAGCATTTTGGTAATGCATAGCTAAAAGCTCTCCCTCTTCCGGGGGAAGGATATACGCCACTTTCCCTTTAAATTCCGTAACTGGGTGAAGATTAGGGGTATCGGGAAGTGTCGACAGAAGGGGCGATGGTTTGGTATTTAGGGCTTGAGCAAAACTTTTTGGATTTTGGGGGATAGGTTGAAGATTAGCCATGGTATGAGTAGGATCAGAAGTCGAGAGATGCGTCAGCGACGCCATGGTCAACCACCGGCGGTGGCAACGGCCACCAGAGCGTGTGCCAATATGACCGTTAACAGAAGTAAAAGAGGCCTAAGAGATAAAACCAATGAACAGTGATATAATAAACACAAAGATAGGATGAATCTAATGAATATCATAAAGCATTTAGAACATACCAAGTGCCAAAATGAATCCCAAGCTAATCTAACTACTCCCTAGACATAGAATTCAAATATATATTTGAATTCAACATCTTTAGGATGAATCAAGAAGAAAAGAAAAGAAAATATTAGAAAACCTACAAAAGGAACTCCTTCCTTCTCTCCAAGCCTTCTGCTCTCCAAATGTGTTTCCAAATATAACACCCCCCTCCTCAAATGAGTAGAGTAGGGTCCTATATATAGTAGTAGAAGATTGGGCCTGAAAATAGGCCCTAAATAGGCCAAAAGTTAGAAAACCCTAGGTCAGCCCCCAAGGTTTCATGGGCCGACACGGATGCCACGGTCCGTGAAGAATGCATAGCTATAAGACTCCAGATATGTCACGGTCCTTGAATGTTCATAGTTGCGGCCTGTGGGATCTAGCATGGTCCATGAAGCTGGGATTGTGCCACAATATGTGAAGGTTTTCATGGACTGTAAGCTGCATGTGGTTTTTGCTCAGAGTTTTCCCACTATCTGTGAAGGTTTTGATGGACCAAAAACAACTTGTGGCTTCTGCTTAGAAATTTTGTCACGGCCCATGAATGTTTTCACAGACCTTGAGCATTTTGTGGTCTTTCTTAGAAACTTCTCATGGTCCGTGAAGGTTTTCAAGGATTGGCTCCATACTTAGACAAATGCTTCAACTCTTCATCATATTGCTTCACGGCCAGCTGCTTTTGTCATGGTTCGATGCCTTGCTTCGTTGAGGTCTCGTGCTAGTCTTGTGTAGGTCTTCAAGGAACCATAGGATTCTTGTGTAGTGTGGGCCATGGAGATTATCACGGGCCGTTGGTGCTTGACCATGCCCGGTCTGTGACCGGCCGCTGGTGCTTCGTTGGCTAAACTTCATTTGCTTGTCATGGGTGAACCTTTAGTCCGAATTGGGAGTTCTAGTAGTCAATTTTGTATTACTAAAGAATAGGAATCCAATGGAACCAGCCTTGAAGTCTAATTCTTCCTGGATCATTCTTGGACTAAGGCAACACTCATCGGACCACGATTCACCATTTTCACCTATGACCGTCTTGAACTCCAAAGCTGCCTAACTTTGGCTTCAACCTTCTTCTATCATGCATTGATGTTCCCGGCCTTCGTCTACTATCATTAAAATGCGAATGGCCTTTAAATCTTCTACCGTTAAAAGAAAATGGACTTCGCAAGAATGTAATGTAACAAATAGCATTCACGGGCGACCTACTAAAGGTACTAATAATGAAGGCCAAGGAGCTCGTGAACACGAGATGTCAAGAATCACCAATTAAGTATACAAAATGCGGAATTTTGAATAGAAAACCAAACATAGTTGTTTAAACTCCTTGTCATGTAAACTCAACTAATGTTGCCAAACTGCCAACCAAAAGTAACTAAAAAATATGTCAAATGCATTGGTTAAAGCATGCAAAATGGTGCAGATCAGACTCCCCGCACTTAAACCTTTACTCGTCCTCGAGTAAACAAAATCAAAGAAAAAGGTTCAAGTGGAATGAAGCATGCAAAAATAGCCAATGCATTCAACTTATTCCCAAGCTACCCTAGTTCCCCCAAGAAGGTGAAAATCTCACAACTCTCACACTCCCCAAAGTTTCTAAAGCAACCAAAACACCCAGAGTAAGTAAATGTGCATGGAAAAAGATAAGTGACAAAAGACCGGAGTAAAGCCAAGCTTACTTTTCCTAAGAGTAGTCCCAAAAGCAATCAAAGAGCAATCCTCTAGCAAAACAACCCACCAAGGAAATCCAAAAGTCATCGACTTGGTTGGAACATAGGGATAACTCAAGATTCTCAACCCAGTTGCAACCAAGGAGTCTAATGTATTGATGTGTCCATTTTATATGCATTATTTAGTGGTATTTAGGATCACTTTTGTTATATTTTTGGTGTAAGATTGCTAGATTTATGTAGGTTTACATAATAAGGGGTTTAGGTGACCATTTTCGGTTTTTATATCTAAATCCTTCATTTTTGTAACCTATGTTGAGTCTAAGGGATTTTTGGTCCTCATAAGCATCTAGATTCCTTTTTGTGAGCTTAATTTGTAGATTGCTCATGAACATTTAGAAGTGGTTTAGTGAAGGCCATTCGAAAGGATGGTAGAAGATTGAAGGCCACTCACAAAGTGGTAGAAGATAAAGTGAAGAAAGGAGAGCAAAGCAACGGGTGAAGGATGGTCCAGGGTTTTAAGAATTTTCCGAGACGAAGCAGCCTTCAAGAGTGGTACCATTGGATTCCTCTTCTCAAGCACTATGAAATCGACTACAAGAACACCCAAAATGGATCAACGGTTCACCCGGAGGAAGCAAAACAAAACAGGGCTGGATTTTACTGATCTGGTCGCGACTCGCGATGCTTGGTCGCGACTCGCGACGACAGCGCGAATTCAGCCCTGCAGCAGCGCTTTTTCTCCCCTTTTTCCTCCACTATAAATACCTCTTCACCCCTTCTTCTCCATAGCTCTAAGCCCGACTTGGGGGCTCTAAAACCCTAGTTTTTCACCATTTTCTTCCATTTCTTCTTCTTCCTTTGTAGATTTTTGTTCTATGGTATGGGTTTTGATTATCTAGCTTAGTTTTGTACTTGGGAGCAAAGGATTGAAGCTTACATTTCTATGTAGTAAGAACCATTTTTATCTATCTATTTGGTGCTTTTGCTATTATGCATTTATGGGTATTGAATGTGTTTGTTGATATCATTAATATTGTTGAAAGCTTGAGCATATGAAATACTTGTATGAATTGCTTGCTAGGGTTCGGGGGATTTGGGTTAATTTCCCCCCTTTCTCTTGTTAGGAATCTATGAGTATGATTTAGAGCTTTTGATTGTGTTGATGGATTGATGATTACTAGATGAATGTGATGATGTCAAACTCTTCGTCATGTTTGTTTTAGGTAGCAAACGAGAGAGGTCTATGAGCGTTGATCGTTCTTGACTAATCTTGTGTAAATGCATGAATTGGTTAAATGCTTAGGCACGGTGTAGTGTTCATAAGTGTTACTAAGCTTGTTGATTCTTCGTGCTAAATGCCATCAATGGGATACTCTTAGCAATAAGGGAGTCATTGGTGAGGTTTGACAAGAGATGTCGAATTCACTCTTGCAAACTACTACCTAAGAAAGATAGAAGATTTATCTTCACAACAAGTAGTTGAAGTAATGAATAGATGGTTTTACTCATCCTTGAAGCATTTTTTATTTAGCATTTGTGTATTCTTGATGGTGTGTTTCACTTCATTTATGCCATGAGTTGTTTGAGAATAAGAAGTGTTTGTATGATTGAATTGGTTAGGTGTTAGGAACGTGACGAATTACGTAGCTCCTTTGCATGAAAATCTATGAGCATGAACTTAGAACTTTTTGTGCATAACGTGTTGTGATTCTTGCTAGATGGGTATGTTAATGTTAAGTCATGTAATGAATGTGGTAGAATGAGTGAATGGTTCAATGATCTACATTAGGTTTGGAAGTGGATATCCCTTGCCCCCAAGGCTTTTTTATCTTTATAGTTTTAAACCCCTTTTTCTCAGTTTTGTTTGATGATTAGCATAGTCACTTGACTTTGCTAGTTATCTTGTCTTTTTACTTTCGTAACTTAGGAAAACCACAACCAACCAAACCCCCTCCCCCCCCATTTACTCGCTTTTATGTGTGTGCATATATTTACTCCTAGCATAATATCAATCATTTGTGCTTAAACGCTAGAGAAAATCCCTCTTCCCGTGGACGACCCCGATTTTCTGCTATCTACCTAGTTGTAGAAAGTAAGCAAAAAGGGCTTATAAATATTAACTTTGAGAGGTGCGACGACCGCCTCCCATGTATCGTTAACCTAGTTTCTTGTTTCTTTCTTTTTTTTCCTTTTTTTCTCTCAATATATCTGATTTTTTGTAGGAGCCCATTCTGGTTTTCATCCTAGCTTTATCCCCCAAAATGTGCTCACCTCTCACCTTTTTCCACATGACCTCTCACTTTTGCCTAGACTCGTAAGTCTAGCAGGACCAAGCCTCCCACTTTTACCTAGGCCTTTCAACCTATTCGGACTTTTCTTAATGTTACCCAAGCTGCCTTTTTGGGGTTTTGACTTGTCCAGGTTTTAATTTTTTTCAATTTTTATTTTGTAGTACAAAATTTCCTCAACAGTGAGCTTCATACTACAAAATATAAGTAACAAACCAATACACCACCAAATCCTAAAGTCACATTCCACATGCAAACTGGAATCCTAAAATCCTGCACAATATGCAAACCACCACAAAAGCATCCCAATCACAAGTAACCAAGAATCTACCATGAAAAACAAAAAAACATGCATGCACGAAGATTACACTTATGAGAATTCCTAAATTACACTACTATGCAAGCTATAGATTTTGCAAAAAGGCAAGTATGCCTACAAAAATAAAACAATAAATGCAATACAAGCAAGCTATAGATCTTGCAACTTCGCAAACACAGGTCACATGATTCATACAACTTGCAATAAAAGAGGTGTGATATCATGCATTAGCATCGGAGGAATACATATGTGATTACGAACACACAAGTTCACAAAATCATAGAAAAACTATTTACAGTAGTACAAGGAAGACAAAGCAGAATAAAATAGAAGAACTAATGATGCATATATGCTCGTGATGTTCTAGAAGAAAATGAACCACCACAACAATTAGTGTGCTCAGTCTCTTGATAGGAGTGTTCAGCACTACGCTGGATTTCCTTAGTCACACATTCCTCACTTACTATGTGGTTATATCGCCATTTCATGTGTAAGTAAGTAGGACAGCGTATTAAACCCATTTGCTCCATGTGACCAAGATGTCTAGCATTATATGCCTTGAAGTCGGTTATAGCCAAATTCCTTGTGATCCAGTTGCATACTCAAAACATCGACAATTTTGTGATACCTCCTATTCTCAACCGTCAAAACTTTTCCATCTCATCCTCTAGACAACAAATATGCGCCTGAACAGCCTCAGACAAGTTAATCCTTTGCCCGCAAATTTCCATAGTAAGGTTTCCATGACCAGTGGAGCTACCAGATAATGAAGGGATGTCCCGAAGCTTATCTTTGTAATTAACAAAAGCTTGCTCAATTTGATGAACAGATGAATCAAGGCGATTACACTCAGCGTGGAGTTGTTCATTTTCACTTTGCAACTGCGTAATTAAAGAAAAATTCTCGTCAAACTTGCTTTGCCAACCGATTGCAGAAAATAAAAAGTTATCACACTCATCCTTCTTTTTCTTCAATTGGTTCAACAAACCGTCGATGTGAGTACATTGCTTATCAATGATCAAAGTCTTCTGATAGACTTCGCGAGTCTTACATTCAGCAACATTTTTAGATTTCTCTTGTTTTCGAAGCATCTTCACCATAGTCAACTATTGATGGTGAATACGATTGTTCTGCTCAACGCAAAACCCTCTTAATTCACTCACAGAGTCCTGGGTGTCTTTTACAGTCTTCTCCCACTTTGCTTCAAGATCACTAAAACCCAGGAGCATATACTCCAGACGAATGCCTAAAGATAACGCCCATTCTTGGACAAGATCAGGGAGGTTAAGCAAATGTAGGTACACACCATTGGATTAAAGATCAACCAAACTATGAACAATATCTTTGCCAAGTGATTCAACATGATAACCATCGGGAATAAACTTGTTGTAAGGACATGCCTTGGAAGAAGATGAAGTTGATGAAGACGCAGGAGCTTCCCACCCAATATGTGAAGGAATGGACTTCACACGAGATGGGTGATCAGAGGAAATAAGTTGGAGATATTCCTTTGATATACACTTAGTATCTTCAATCAATTTAACAGGGCAACATAAGCGAGGAGACAAAAACCCAGTATAACGAGGAAAATGAACATCATATCTCAGATATTCAACACTTTTCAAAAGAAAATTATCAACCATAATATCAAAGCCTTGCATATAAATAAATATTAAGAGACCGGTCAAATTAGAAAATATAACCAAAATAATAGCATCTTCAATAATACAAATTAGTACACACACACTACAGAATATTGTCATAAATTACAAAAGAAAAACTCCTTAAACTCCTTAGAAGCAGAAGCGGATGAAGTGCGGACAACAATGGTAGAACACACCTCGTTGCTAATGTGTTGAGTGGATCCTTTTCCATTTAAATCACCTCTGCAGCTCGCATCATCATTAGGATTGGACGTATGCTCAAGAATACGAAGCTTGGAAGTGGGAAAGCTAAACGAAAGATCCTCAAGGTAGTCAACCGCACACGCCTTCAACTCAGATGTGGAAGGTAGACTAGGAAGAATGGCGAGATGGGATAGGAACACGAAAGGATGACCACCATCAGAAATACCCTTAATGAAACCCTTGTTCAAAATTTCCTTCTGCTATTCTAAGACCTTCTCAGATTTGGCCAGCTTAGGTAGCTTATCAACATTTGCAGTAGGATTCAGCTTCCGCAATTCACCCAAGGCCTCACAGTACCCAACCTCGTGAGCGCAAGTTGTGACCTACTCAAATAAAGCATAAAAAGATTTTATTTTCACAAGTCGATCAACTAGAACATAAGGATATGCAGGCAAAGCAGGGCTAGTGGTTCGCATATCGTCCAACTTGGAACGAAGTTTCTTCATTTCTTCCTCAGTGGCCAAAGCACGATATTTAGCAACACGCGCTCGCTCTTTGGCGGCTTCAACAGAAACACTAAGCACAACACACTTTGATTTCCTGGCTTACCACTTTTCCAGTATCGCCTCATCTCCCTTAGCAAACTCAGCATCCCATTCACTAGCGAGTTGACGGCTCTCACTAACCTTGTTTTCAAAACAAGCAAAAAAGTAGAATAGTTACACACTAGGAAACACCTAATTGGATCACAATAACATTTCAACATAAAGTGAACATATCACAACCATTGTCTCAGGAAGCGACAGCTTAGAAAGAGTAGTAGGAATAGTTCCTTCCACCATCAAATCGCGACTTCGGGACAGAAGGTGAGGAAGAGAATGGGTAATGCACCACTTCTTCTTAATAGGCTCAAGGGTCATTGTAGAGTCGTCGGTATATTCTTTTCGCCTCCTCCTAGTAGAGGTCTCATTGGAGATGCGATTACCTCCTCCCTTACTTTCTTTGGTTTAGGATCCAGAAGTTGTCGGCTGAGCGGTAGCTTCAATGATCACTTCCTGAGGGATAACCATCCCAGGGTTGTCACTAGTCTCAGTTGCCAAAGTCTTTAAATTGTCATTCTCGTTATCAGAAATGAATTTTCTGTTAGAGGAGCGCTTGGTTAGATCCATATTTGCAACTCAGAACACAAAAAAAGTTAGGAAAACATACAAACATGTAAGGACAACTGCTCACCTCCACCCGAGATCGTTAATTGTAGTCAATTAACTCGAGCGGAGGCTGAGAAGATCAAAGATCAAATTTATAATTATGCACCCGTTCTCACTGCTACGCTACCTAGAGGGTAGTTAGCGGTAAGCCCTGGGTTTGTCCACAGAGATGCTAGGGCTCAAATATCAACTAAAAACACAACCTTGTATGGGTTTTCAATCCATACAAGTGAATGGAACAACTAGTAAATACAAACAAGGGGTGTTTGGATTTTCATATTATCAACTACAAAACATAAAGTAAAATAACAAGTAATCTAATTAACTAAGCACTTGGGGAGTCATTGCGCAAAATGACTAATTTAATTTTTTGAACCTCGATTCATTCACATGCAAGATTTACTAAAAAATTAATAAATGTTTCACAACACGTGGAGTGGACAATGGCATACACTTCCACGTACCTATCAAGTCGGGTGCACTTGCAACCGTTCATTGACAACGTCATCAGAATTAGGGGAGTACAACAAGTTCTTACCACTGTTGTAGGTTTGTTTCTCCCCCGTGCGATTACGTCCTGGGCTTCCATTAGGAATGCACTACTTCCCCCGGATCCTATCAATTAGCCCAAGGATTGTTGGCACCTTATCTATGATACTAAGGCCTCTTACAACCTTAACTAGATACTATGCATTATCTCTACTCACTACCTATCGAAAAACTTGACGTAATCAGCTAAGACTAGTGTGATGGAAAATAAGTCAGAGCATTGACCGGGTCTCCCGTGCACACACTCACGTATATGCACGTACTCCCTTACCCATTCTGACATCCATGTTTCTCTTACCAAGGGGGCATCAATACTTGTACCATACATGTATACAGTCCAAAGTGTGTGCTTAATGTGGTGTAATATTCATGCAATTCAAATAATCAAGAACAATCACAATAATATCATGAACACATATGCTAGGATGAATCTAAATAATCTCACAAAACATATAAATAAAACCATGCACTACAATTATCTCCAATCTATGGAAACTACTCCATAGATATGGAATTCAAATATGGATTTGAAATCTTTTTTTTATTAAACCATCCATAGATGGGGGAAATTATATTTGGCCTTCCTAAGCCTAGAAATAAACAAATATCAAAAGGAAGCCGAAGCTAAATTCTAATATACAATGTCAAGCAGTAGGCTCATGAAGCAACATTTGTTGCATCCAAAAAATGAAAGAAACTCGGAAGATCGATAAAGGATTACAAAAGCTCCTAATCTATAGTAGAGATGTTCAAACTTATTAGTGGATCTGGTTAAAGAAACACAAGGCAGTCTGAAACATTCTACATAGGTTAGAATCATATCCTCTACTAACCGAGAGTGATGTGATAACGCTAAGCCAATTGCAACTTTAATAGCCATCCAAGAGTGAGTTGTATGTTGCTCCCACCATGTGAGACCATCCAAACAGTGAAATTGCCGTGATCAATTGACTCCTACAGATGAGTGTCAGGCAGTATGGAGGAACCCGAGACCAATTGAGCATGAGCCATCATCATGTGTGTTCCATCATGAGCCAGAGCCACATTAACAGCTTCTGTGCACTCAATCCATATGTATTCGATGAGGGACAGGTGAGGCATCCAATGGATCAAGAACTCATCAGGAATCCCCCATCCTAATAGAGTGAACCTGCATAGAGAGAGTAGAATTCAGTAGCATCCGAACTAATTCACCATCCTTAACGACGGAGTACCAATTTGATCAAGTCTAATAAGTCCCTGGACTGAGTTAGAG
This sequence comes from Rubia yunnanensis, assembly GCA_037428765.1. NCBI lineage: Eukaryota > Viridiplantae > Streptophyta > Magnoliopsida > Gentianales > Rubiaceae > Rubia > Rubia yunnanensis. Next base: position 30,173,516 of record CM075066.1, on the reverse strand, counting down.
AGCTCAGAGAAACTGAGAAAAACATAATTAGACCTATTTTTTAGACTGTTTTTTGCAAGGGTATGTGCAACAAGATTTGCCTGTCTATAAATGTGAACTAATTTAAAAGCACCCATAGATTGGTGAATCTCATCAGATAAGGTGAACAATTTCCAGTGAGCCCTAGTAGGATCCTTCACAAAAAGTACAGCACTAAGACAATCAGATTCAATAAGAAAAGGTGAGGAGTAATCAATAGATTCCTGAATAGCAAACTTAATTGCCTTCAGTTCTGCTTCTAGAGGGGATGAAGCTCTATCATATACAGTGAAGGCCCCTTTGAGACTATCTCTACTGTCCCTAATTATCATTCCAATCCCACACATATTAGTATAGCAGCACCATGAAGCATCTACGTTAATCTTAAAACCTAAGCAAGGCCTCTCCCATGCAATTTTAAGAATTTTTAGCTTTGGAGGCAGTTTGATCAAAGGCAGGAAAGAGTGTTGAGCAATACTGAAGTCAATAGTAGATCTAATGAAAACTGGTTTAGAACAAAATGAGTAAAAAAATCTGATCCCTAATTTGATGAAGAACTAGTACTGTAGAAGGCTTTATAGAATCAAATAGGAATTTATTTCTCATCTTCCACAAGTTCCAACATGTAATTACAGCTGCTGTTCGGACCATAGTGGATTGTAATGAACTTAGGGTGGGAATAGTAATGTAGCAAGATAATCTCTCCCATATGGATGGGAAAAATCTATCCCTAATTCCCATAAACTGATGAACTATTTTCCAAACATTCACAGCAAAGTCACAGGAATTAAAAAAATGGTCTAAGGAGTCTTCATGTACATTACACATACAACATTTGGAAGGTAAAGAGAATCTCAGATTTCTGAGGATGTTATCAAAAGGTAAAAATGAGTTTGTCATCTTCCACATGAAAACTGAAATTTTTTTCTCAATTCTATGATTCCAAAAATGTTGGACAGAGGCAATAGAACATGGACTGTTGCTGAGTATAAGGTATGTCTAAAAGAGAAATCATCATTGATGCCCGGTTTCCATATTAGCCTATCTTCCCTGTGTGGAGATAGTTTGGCTTCCTGCAAAAGAGAAGTGACTTCAGGTGGTAGGAAAGGACTAATTCTGCTGATGAAATCAGTGTTGTTAGATATAAATGCAGAGACTGTACAGTCCTCAGCAATATCCACCAAGTTCTGTTCACAATGGTCAATAAAGGGACCTATATCTAGCCAGTTAGATGTCCAAAAGTTACATTCCCCTTTTCCTATAATGACTCTAGAGTTAGCTTCTGCCCATGTGTTAACAGAACATATCATTTTCCAATTTGAAGAAGACCTATATGAGGGAGGGAGTGCTGCCACTAAATGAGTCCACAGAGCATCTGCTTTTTGGTATTTCCACCAAAACTTAACTGAGCATGTTTTAATTATGGTGGATATTGATCTGAAACCTAAACCATTTTGATTAGTTGGTAAGCAAAGAGTAGTCCATTTTCTCCAACATCTTTTATGTTTCAACTCATTATCCCCCCAGAAAAAGTTACTCAGTTTTTTTCTATGTGTTTTATGATCATTTTGTTCGATTTCAAAACCGACCAAATGTGTTGAGGCAAAGAGTAGATGCAAGATTCAATCAGTATAATCTTACCCCCTGTAGAAATCCATTAATTTTTCCAATTACCAATCTTGCTGTCAATCTGCTCAAAAAGAGGTTGAAAATATATCTTTTTTGCTCTCCCAGTAAAAATAGGTACTCCCAGGTATGAAACTGGGAGAGTCCTAATTTTCATTCCCAAGATCCTTTTAATATGGTTAACCTTTTGAACCGAAGCATGCTTCCCTATAAAGATATCACTCTTATTATAATTAATTTTTTGACCAGTGACCTCTTCAAAGGTAGACAGGAATGCTTTCAATCTAATCAAAGTTAGGTTAGTTGCTTTAAAGAAAACAACAGTATCATCTGCATATGATAGATGAGATATTCTAGGAGGATTACCTGGGAGGTCAAAATATGACAACTTACCACTGTTGAAAATGAATGCCAAGCTCCTAGAAAAAGCCTCAGAGAAAATATTAAACAAGAAAGGAGATAATGGATCACCCTGCTTAATTCCCCTAGTGGGTTGAAAAAATCCCATTGGCTTACCATTAATTAGAACAGAAAACCAGGCCTGGGACAAATTTTTCATGATGGAAAAAATAAACTTAGCATGAAATCCAAATTTAGCTAAGACATTATATAAAAAAGACCACCTAACTCTATCAAAAGCCTTTTTAAGGTCCAGTTTAACAATACAGTTTGGATCCCTTCGTTTCCGATTCAGAAACCTAACCATCTCCTGTAAATATATAACATTATCAGATATGTCTCTCCCTTGTAGGAAGGCTGTTTGATTAGGGGAAATAATCTTAGGCATTAAAGACTTAAGTCTTTCCATAAGCAATTTAGAGCATATCTTATTTATCACATTAGAGAGACTTATTGGTCTGAAATCCTCAAAAGAGGTGGGGGTCTTTTTTTTGGGGATTATTGTGATCCATGTACTGCTAATACCCCTAGGCATATTATTTGCAGAAAGAAAGTCCTGTACAGCCAACAGTAGATCATTTGCAATAATATTCCATGATTTTATGTAGAACTTAGCTGTGAAGCCATCAGGACCTGGGCTACTTAGTTTGTTAAGACTTAGAACTATCCCTTTAAGCTCAGTTAATGAAACTGGTTTCAGTAGTTGTTCATTATCCTCCTGATTAATCTGTTTAGGGATGTGATTCAGAAAATGAGATAAGAAGAGAGAGCTGTCAGGGGAGCTATCCTCATTTAGAAGGTCCTGGTAAAAATTAATAGCTTCCATCTCAATATCACTTATATTATCTAACCACTGGCCATTTCTGCTCTTAATTTTAGTGATCTTCAACCTATTATTTCTTTCCTTTACAGAGTTATGAAAGAAACTTGTGTTATTATCCCCTTCCTTTAGCCATTTAATCTTAGCTTTGTGTTTCCAGAAATTTTTTTGTTCAGCCAAAGCCCTAACTACCCTAGCCTTAGCCTCCCTGAGTTTAACCCTTTCAGTTTCAGAGTCAATCTGATCAGATATTAGCTCCTGAGCCTGCATAGCCAGTTCAGCTTGCACTACATTATCTTGAATGCTGCCAAATTTTTCTTTGTTCCAGATTTTTAGTTCCTTCTTAAGTCTAACAAGCTTAAGATAGAAAGAAAGCATTCCTGACTTATGTAGGGGAATCTCCCAACTCTGTTTTATTACCTCATAAAAATCCTTTCTTTTAAACCATGTGTTTAGAAATCTAAATGGTCTAGGATTGGATGGAATATCAGTACCAACAGTTAGCAGCATAGGGTTGTGATCTGAACTAACCCTATTCAAAATCTGAACCGAGGAAGCAGGATAAGATAGGGACCAAGAGGAAGTACATAAACCCCTGTCTAATCTTTTAACTGTAGGAGTTCGTAGTCTATTATTAGTCCAAGTAAACAAATTACCTACAGTGTTAATTTCCTCCAATGTAATTGCATTTATAAAATCATTAAAATCCCTCATGCTCCCAAGTTTGGGAGTAGAAGGACCTTTATACTCATTTATAGATGTAATTGTATTAAAGTCTCCTATGAATAGGGATTCAGAGTGAGTGTAGGACATGAGATCAGACCAAAGGGATTTCCTACCAGTTCTAGTTCTAAGTCCATAAATAAAAAATACATCCATAGTCTTGTGAAGATTAATGCAATTCAGATTAACTGCAAGGAACTGTAAATTATCACATTTCACTGTTAAGATTAAGCTAGAGTTCCAAAAGATCCAAATCTGGCCATTATTTGCAGGGATGCAATTATCATAGTTCAACAGTTGTCTATATACATCGCATTGCATGTTATCATGTTTAGGCTCAATTAAACATATGAGGTCAAATTTGTGCCTGTTGATCAGATTACGTAGTCTTAACATAGATGTGTCCATTCCCCTGATGTTCCATACCAGCATTTTTATCTTAACCGTTGTATTATTCATAGGGAAACATTACTCGAGCTTTTTGATCTAGTCATGATAGTATTTTTCTGTGAGAAAAATGACTCATTTCTCTGTTTATTAGATTTCCCTAGTAACTTATCCTTTTTCAGCCTAGCAGGATTAGAAGCTGGAGAGCTAACCTTACTTACCTAATCAGCACCTTCATCCTGGTCAGAATATGGAGCTGCTAAAGTGTCCAGTGTATCAGGAAAGTCTGCATTGATTGTATTATCATCATGGGTGACCCCTTCACTTGATAACTCTTCATCAGCAAGAGGTAGAAATTTGTTCTCTTTGTGTTTCTGCTGAGAGAAGATAAAGTTTTTTGCAGCAATGATAGAGTTGAAAGGTGAGAAAGACCTGCCACGTTTTCTAGGCAAATCATCCTTAGCAAACACTGTCCTAAGGTTTGGAGGGGCAGAAAGCGAATGCCTAGGTAATTGTCTTGATGTACTGGGATTAGGGGAAGGCTTTTGTGATATACATGAACTGGTCAAGACTTTACCAGGTTCAGGTGACTGGGAATGGAGGAGAACTTCTCCTTCCATTTGAGTAACCATAGGATGGAGCTCAGAAACATTCTCAGTAACAGTTTCCTGGATAGCGCCGGAGGTAGAAACCTCAGCCTCAGTTATTACTTCTTGGTTTTGGACACAGGGGGCCTCAGGGATCATTGGATCAATCCCTAGTAGGGTCTTGTCAGTTAAAATATCCCTTCTAGTTCCTTGTTCATTAACTGGGGTAGGTACCAACTGTTGCTTAGGAACATATTTGAATTTCTGAGCATGGAATGTTTTTTGTTTTTCTATCACTGAAACACCTGAACTCTCAGCTCTTGTGTTTCCATCCTGATTATGATTTAAATTCATTCTACCATGATCTTCATGGCCTATTTGTTGAACTTCAGTTTGATCTATTAAGTTTACAGAGTTATGAGACACCTTTTCAAACCTCTGGAACTTTGTTCTCTTAAGCTCAGGATGCAAATAGATACAGGATATATCCTCATGCCCTATACATTTACAGTGATACCAATAAGGTGGAATATCCTCAAATTCTAATGGGAGTTTAACCACATTATATTCATTCCCATCTTCCTCAATTCCAACTCTGATGAATAACGGAAGTTTTTTTTTCAGGTCTATTTCTACGCACATTTTAACATACGGTGGCCTTGAGAGAGCCGCAGTTGCAGCATCTACTTTTATAAAGTTTCCAATTTGGTTTCCCATGATTTCAAGCATAGCAGAGTTGTACAATTATACAGGGACATGAGGTATAGAAACCCATACCGGAACAATAGATGATTCTGCCTCAGGGGAGAAGTCAGACGTCCATTTGAAAACCTTCATTTGGGCGTGATTGAAAATCCATTGACCCCTTCAGCCAAAAACTCTGGTAATCTTCTTTCTCTTGGAAGCGAATAAGCACATGACGGAAGTCAATTGAGCCAATCTGGAATTTACCCTTGAAGCCCACCGAGTTGAAAGAATCGTTGAGCTGTGCCATGGATGGTTTACCCCTGGCAAATTTGCCCACAAGAGCATTTCGGTAGTGGGAGGCGAGGATGTCTGCGTCTTTGCGGCTTACCAAGCAAGCTATGTCTCCCTTATATTGTGTTTTGGGAACAATCTCTGGGTTCGAAGGGAGGGAGTCACGTAGAGGAGGAGGCCAGTTTGCTAGATCCTGGAGGAAGGATTTGCCTCCTCCTCGGCCAGACGAAGGAGCCGCCATAGCAGCAGAGGTGAATCCGATTAGTGACCGTTATCAGTAAGAATGAAGAGGGAGAAGGAGGAGAAAGTTAAAACGACAGTCTATGGATTTGAAATCCAAATCTAGGATGAACACAAAAATAAAAGTAAAGAAAAGAAAAAAGTGAGAGTGTTTCTCTCTCTAAAAGTGCGCTCCTAATGAACTAAAAATGATTCAACCTATTATATCTAGAAAATAAAAGAAAAGAAAAGGAGAAGGAATAGAAGAAGAACTCTAGAGAGAGAGCTCTCATCTTCCTTTTATCTAAACTAGAGAGAGATATAAATCTACATAATGACTGGTTAGGGTTTACTAGAAGACTAGGGCTCCTATATATATTAGTAGGAGATTGGGCCTAAAGATAGGCCCAAAATAGGACAACTTAGGTCAAAACCCTAATCACCTTTCCCTCTAAATGCTGAATATTTCTCGAATAAACTGCTCGAATACATGAACTTTTTGGATTTGAGATTTAGTGCGTTAAATATATCTTGGAAAGATGAAGATTTTGATATATGGTAGAGGGAAATTATATGCAAATTGAGAGAGTTATGGTCAAAATAATAAAGGACGAGGGCCGTCATGGATGACGCGCGCCCGTAGCACGTATTGTTGTCCTTACTGGTGTAAGGCACAACATCTAACACAAGCCATGAGGCATCATCCGGTGTGGGTGGCTTGATCTGGTGCGGGTCGTGGCCTTTGAGGCAGGCTACCGTCAGCGAGCTTGATTTGGAACTTCTGTTTCACAGGACGTGGGTCTTAGCGCGAGGCGTCGTTAGGAGCATTGGTCTGCTCAGAAACTGGGCATAGGCCGCATGATTTTCCCGCCAGCTGATCTTGGCATCTTGGACTTAGAATGGCCTGGGCCATCGTAAATGGGATGATTCGCGCCCACACTTGGCCGGATTTGGTCTGACTTGAAACTGGTGTAGGCGCGGCCCATGGCATCTAGCGCGGTCCACGCCATATCCTCGTGCCAAATCATTTGGCACGAATCATCACCCCATTCTATAATTGTTGGTGTGGGACGCCTCCTTTGGCGCTGGCCACTGGTGCCTAACCATGAACTGCCTAAACCGACCCATGGTACGGCTGAACTTGTTTCCTTAGCTACGGGTGAACCGTTAATCCAATTTTTTAGTTCCAGTAGTTGATTTTGTAGTTCTCAAGAAGAAAAATCCAATGAAATCAGTCGTGAAGGCTAATTCTTATCAGATCATTCTCAGAATTTAGCACAACTTATCGGACCATGATTCCCCATTTCTTCATTGGCTGCTTTGATCTCTGTTTCCGCCTATCTTTGACTCCAATCTCCTTCTACCATGCATTGATGTTCGTGGCCTTTGTCTCTTACCATTCTAGAGATGAATATCCTCGATCTCTTCTACCGTTCTTGCCAACGGCTTTCAATATCTTGTACCGCCCTTACGAATGGCCTTCACATAGAATATAACCAAAAATTACCCATATGTGACCCACCAAAGACAATTAAATGGAAGATCTAGGAGCTCGTGGATACATTATGTCCATTTGTACTAATTAAGTCTACAAAATGTAGGATTTAGACAACAAAACCAAACATGACCGCCTAAACCCCTTGTCACGTAAACTCAACTAATAATAGCAATCCATCAAACAAAACAAGCTAAAAACTATGCCAAATGCAATAATTAACGCACGCAAAATGGAGCACATCAGAGTCCCCACACTCAACTCTCTACGCATTCTCGATTAAATAAAGACAAGACAAAGAATTAAGTGAAATGTAGCGGTCAAGCATAAGTTAACCGATGCATCCAACTTATTCCCAAGCTACCCTAGTTCTACCAAAGAAGTGAAAATCCTCACAACTCTCACACTCCCTGAAGATGCTAAAATAACCTATCCACCCAAAATAAAATGTGGAAAAAGACAAGCCACGAAGATAAGTGTTAAGCTAACTTACTTTTCCTAACATGGTCCCTAAAAGAAAAGAGTTTTATCCTAAAAACAATCCACCAAGGAAGCAAATGTATCGTTAACCTAGTTTTTTATTTTCTCAATTTCTCTCATTTTGCCTAGGAGCCCTTTTGGGTTTTCATCCTAGCTTTAACACACAAAGGGTACTCACTTCTCACCTTTTCCACATGGCCTCTCATTTTTTCCTAGGCTCGTAAGCCTAGTCGGGCCTAGGCTCTCACTTTTACCTAGGTCATTTGACCTAACCGAGATTTTCCCAATGTTACCCAAGTTACCCTTTCGGGTTTTCAACTTGTCCGGGTTTTTTTATTAATTTTTCATTTTTCAAAATGCTCTTAGAAGATCTATAATTTACATAGAAACAACTAAAAATCGTAAGTGCTATCTAATCCCCTTCCCCACACTTAAACCTCGCATTATCTTCAATGCATATACAAAATCAAAGAACATATGTCAGGGGAAAGAAATAGAGAAGCACTTATATTGAAAAATGAACACTAAAGTTTACCCTTGATGGCACAATCATGGAATGTAAAGAATAAACTACAATCACCCCAATATACTACCCTAACCTCTAATCAAGAAAGTTGAATCTAACCACCATCATGCATCACAAATTGAATAAGAAATTGAATCACAATGGAGAGTCACTACCACATAGACCCCCCCCCCCCCTCTAGCACCGGGTTTTTTAAAATTTAACACCGGTTTTAAATTAACATCGGTTTTTTAATTTTAACACCCGTTTTTTTAAACCGGTGCTAAATTTTGCAATAGCACCGGTTTTCGAAAACATTAGCACCGGTTTTTAAAAACTGGTGCTAAAAAATTGAAATTTTCATTTTTCCTGCCAAAGAAATGTCAAAAAAATTTAAATAGCACCGGTTTTGAAAATATTAGCACCGGTTTTTAAAAACCGGTGCTAAATATTTGTAAAATTCTATCTTCCCGCCAAAAGATTCAAAATAGCACCGATTTAAGTAAAATATAGCACCAATTTTAATAACCACTGCTAAAAATTGAAAAATAGCACCGGTTTTTGCAAATATTAGCACCGGTTTTAAAAACCGGTGCTAAAAATTATAACTCAGCACCGGTTTTTTTAAATATAGCACCGGTTTTAAAAACGGGTACTAACATTAAAAAATAGCACCGGTTTTGAAAGAAAATAGCACCGGTTTAAACAGGTGCTAAAAAAATTTAAATTTTTTAAATTTTCCCACCAAATAAATTGGCAAAAAAAATTTTAGCAAATGAAATCGCCAAATTTATTTAAAATAGCACCGGTTTTGCAAAAAATAGCACCAATTTTAAAAACCGGTTTTAAAAATTATAACCTAGGACCGGTTTTTTGTGAAATATAGCACCGGTTTTTCAAAACCAGTGCTAAAAATTTTCAATACTCATATTCCCGCAAATGAAATAGCCCAAAATTTTAAAATAGCACCGGTTTTGGAAAAATTAGCACTGATTTTGAACAGGTGCTAAAAATGAGAAAATAACACCGGTTTTGGTATAAAATAGCACCGGTTTAAACCGGTGCTAAAATTTTTTTAATTTTTTAAATTTTCCCACCAAAGAAATTGGCAGAAAAAAAATTCCCGCCAAAGAAATTGCCAAATTTTTTTAAAATAGCACCGGTTTTGCAAAAAATAGAACCGGTTTTAAAAACTGGTGCTAAAAATTATAACTTAGCACCGGTTTTTTGTAAAAAATAGCACTGGTTTTTATAAACCGGTGCTAAAAATTTTCAATACCCATTTTCCCGCTAAAGAAATAGCCCAAAATTTTATAATAGTACCGGTTTTGGAAAAATTAGCACCGGTTTTAAAAGAAAATAGCACCCGCCAAAAAATTGCCAAAAACAATTTCCCGCCAAAGAAATCGCCAGAAAAATTTTAATATAGCATCGGTTTTGGGAAAATTAGCACCGGTTTTAAAAACCGGTGCTAAAAATGGAAAAATAGCACCGGTTTTGGAAGAAAATAGCACCAGTTTAAACCGGTGCTAAAAAATTTTAAATTTTTCCCGCCAAAAAAATTTCCCCCCCCAAAGAAATTGTCAAAAACTTCTAAATATTTGTCAAAATTTTTTAAAGTTCATTATTTCCGCCAAAGAATTCAAAAAATTTGCAAAAAAATTCAAATAATCTTTGCAAAAATTTCATAAGGTGGAAGTAGCTGCGCAATCACTCTAAGCTATTTTTTTCTAACTTTCAAAATCGTCAACATCTTTTGTTGACTTTAACTAGTGACTAAGTTAAGTTAAATTAATCAACGATCAACCTTTACTTACCTCATATGTACATATAAGAATAAAATTTGTTTACATTAACTAATTAACATTCAACCCTTAATTGATTAGTATACTCCCTCCATCCTGGATTAAATTGCACAGGATCAAAGATTCAGTCAAACTAAGAAAACTTTAACTACATATTTGAATAGATATATAAACAATCGTTCAGACTATACTTGACTTTCAATATATAAACACCAATAACAAAGTTCACTTTAACTAATTAAAGGTCAAACTTTATTTGAATTAGTATATAATAAATACTAATAAAAATGTTTGACTTTGTCTAATCAACGGTCAAAGCTTACTTGACTTTCTATATATAAATACTAGTGACTAAGTTGACTTTAACTAATCAACAGTCAAACTTTACTTGACTCTCTCTCTGTACAGAAACACTAGTGACTAAGCTGCGGCTTCACTGCGGCTTTTTTCAAGAATCAATGGGAGATTGTGGGACAGGATGTCACAGAATCGGTCTTGGAATTCTTATGAACTGGTGAACTGCTAAAAAGGCTAAACCATACCGCTGTTGCACTTATTCCCAAGAAAGAAGACAACCTAAGGGTGGCTGACTTTAGACCCATCTCTTGCTGCAATATCATTTACAAGATTATCTCCAAAGTCATCACCAACAGAATCGATCCTCTCCTCCCCGGCCTCATCGACCCCTGCCAAGCATCGTTCGTAAAGGGACGGAAACTTTTTAATAATGTCATGATGGCTCAAGAGCTCGTGCGGGGCTACGGACTATCACGATCCTCTCCCCGCTGTATGATTATAGTAGACCTCGCAAAGGCATTCGGCACAGTTTCCTGGGATTTCATACAGGAGGTACTAAATGTCCTTGGCTTCCCGCAAACATGGGTTGATAGAATCATGGAATGCATAACAACATCGACGTTCTCCATTGTCGTAAACGATAAATTGTGTGATTTCTTCAAAGCTAAAAGGGGACTACGACAAGGCGACCCCCTTTCACCCCAACTTTTTGTCATTTGCATGGAATACCTTTCCAGGCGACCCCCTTTCACCCTCCTCTCAGTTTCAAACGCTTCTCGACAGTGTCGACAAGGAAATTGCAAGATTCCAAGGTCATACATTATCTTATGCGGGGAAACTGGAACTCATAAAATCCGTGGTACAGGGAGTTGTTGGATTCTAGATACAGCACTTCATCATCCAGGGAAATGTTATGGACTCACTGGAACAAAAATGTAAACACTTCCCGTGGGGTGAAAAGAAGTAGAAAAAGGTTTCCTGGAAAAGGCTTTGCACCCCGAGGAGTAATGGGGGTTTGGGAATTTGGGACTTCAAGACTTGGAATATGGCCGTCCTCGCACAGCAACTATGGGATATACACTCTAAAAAGGAATCACTCTGGATCAAATGGGTCCATTCACAGTTCCTGAGCACGAGCAATATATGGAATGTACACACAAGGGCTCCGTGCGGTAGAATCTCAGAGAAGTTCTCACTCTACTTCACGAATATGTGTGAAATACGAGACAAGCTGATAATCATGTGTGGAGGCTCAAGGGAAACACTCACCAACTTGCTGGCGGTTTGGACAGGATCCAAAAAATTCATGGCGTTGGCTCATGATCATTTCCACAGGTTCATTTACCCCCATCTATATGACATATCCACCCTCCCAAGACCAAGATTATTCAAATCAATTTGGAGTGGCTCGATACCACCCCGGCTCTCTTTCATTACATGGCTTGCATTGCTTGGTCGTCTCCAAACCAAGGACAGGTACCATGGAGGAGCTGACGAACCCCCAGACAATATCTGCTGCCTATGTTGCTACGAAGCAGAGACACGCGACCATTTGTTCTTAAACTGTGATTTCGTCAAACTGGTATATGAGAGAGTGTAAAACTAGATTGGATTGAGACGAGCTACCACCTCCATTACAGCCTCAGAAAAATGGATCAGAAGACAGGTAAGAGGATCGAAATTGAAAAAAATGGGTCCACTAGCGCTGATAACCACAATGTACTACATATGGAGTGAAAGGAACGGAGTTCTCAAAAATGGACTTCGCCCGGACTCGGAAAGGGTTTTCAAGCTTATCCAAAAGGACGGTTACCTTATCCTCAATAGATTATTACCGCATGAATTGTTGTTCTAGACAGGGATCCTTCGCAAACAAACGTCAAAAAATGAGGAAGTCCCTTCTTTTTTCCTAAAACTTCCTGCAGGTAAGCTTAGGGGACACCATCGATACAACACCAGAGAGGTAAATATTTCTTTTGCAGGTAACAACAGTTGCGGACATCCACCTGGCGGCCAGAAGAAGCAGAAGGAGAAAATAAAATAAAAAAAGAAAAAAGAAAAAAAAACACTTTAGGTCTCGAGGACCAGTTGTTCGAGAGGTCTCAAGGACCAGTTGTTCAAGAGGACTCGAGGGCCAGTTGTTCGAGAGGACTCGAGGGCCAGTTGTTTAAGAGGCCTAGAGGACCAGTTGTTCGAGAGGTCTCGAGAGCCAGTGGTTCGAGAGGTCTCGAGAGCCAGTGGTTCGAGAGGTCTCGAGAGCCAGTGGTTCGAGAGGTCTCGAGAGCCAGTGGTTCGAGAGGTCTCGAGGGCTACTAGTTTGAGAAATCTCGAGAGCCACTGGTTTGAGAGGCCTCGAGGGCCACCGATTCGAGATGTATCGAGGGCCACCGGTTCGATAGGTCTCAAGGCCCACCGGTTCAAGAGGCCTCGAGGGCCACCGGTTCGAGAGGTATCGAGCTCCAGAGGTTCGTAAGGTCTCGAGAGCCAAAGGTTCGAGAGGTCCCTAGGGCCAGCGGTTTGAGAGGTCTCGAGGGCCAGCAGTTCGACCGGTCTCGTGGGCCAGCGGTTCGTCAGGTCTCGAGGACCAGGGGTCCGAGAGGTCTTAAGGGCTAGTGCTTCGAGAGGTCTCGAGGGCCACTGGTTCGAGAGGTCTCAAAGACCATCAGTTCGGGAGGTCTCAAGGGCCACCGGTTCGATAGGTCTTGAGGGCCAGAGGTTCGCGAGGTCTCGAGGGCTAGCAGTTCGAGAGGTCTCGAGGGCCAGCGGTTCGAGAGGTCTCGAGGGCCAGCGGTTCGAGAGGTCTCGAGGGCCAGCGGTTCGAGAGGTCTCGAGGGCCAGCGGTTCAAGAGGTCTCGAGGGCCAGCGGTTCGAGAGGCCTCGAGGGCCACCGGTTCGAGAGGTACCGAGCTCCAGAGGCTCGTGAGGACTCAAGAGCCAAGGTTCGAGAGGTTCCTAGGGCTAGCGGTTTGAGAGATCTTGAGAGCTAGTGGTTCGACGGTCTCGTGGGCCAATGGTTCAACAGGTCTCGGGGACCAGGGGTAAAAGAGGTCTCGAGGGCTAGTGCTTTGAGGGGTCTCGAGGGCCAGTGGTTCGAGAGATCTCGAGGGCCACTGGTTCGAGAGGTCTCAAAGACCACCAGTTCGGGAGGTCTTGAGAGCCACCGGTCCGACAGGTCCAGAGGTCCAGAGGTTCGTGATGTCTTGAGGGCCAGAGGTTCGCGAGGTCTCGAGGGTCAGCGGTTCTAGAGGCCTCGAGGGCCATTGGCCCGAGTGGTCTTGAAGACCAGTGGTCGAGTGGATTCGAGAGCAAAGTGGAAAAAAAATAATTAAAAAAAATATTTTGAAAACGATAAATATTTTTTGGGTCTTGAAGGGCCCAATGTTCGAGAGGTCTCAAGGTCCATTTGACCAAGGGGTCTCGAGGACCAGCTGTTCGAGTGGTCTCGAGGACCAGATGTTTGAGAGGTCTCGAGGGCCAGTGGTTCGAGAGGTCTCGAGGGCCAGTAGTTCGAGAGGTCTCGAGGGCCAATGGGTCGAGAGGCCTCGATGGTAACTAGTCCAAGAAATCTCGAGAACCACTGGTTTGAGAGGTCTCGATGGCCACCTAGAGTGGTCTCGAGGGCCACCGGTTTGAGAGGCTCGAGGGCCACCAGTTTGAGAGGCTCGAGGGCCACCGGTTCGAGAGGTCCCCAGACCCAGAGGTTCGTGTGATCTCGAGGGCCAGAGGTTTAAGAAGTCCCGAGGGCCAGCGGTTTGGGAGGTCTCGTGGACCAGCAGTTGGACATGTCTCGCAGGCCACCGGTTTGACAGGTCCAGAGGACTAGGGGTTCGACAGGTCGCGAGGGGCAATGTTCTGAGAGGTCTCGAGAGCCAACAGTTCAAGAGATCTGGAGGACCACTGGTTCGAGAGGTCTCAAAGGCCACCAGCTCGAGAGGCCTCGAGGGCCAGAGGTTTGAGAGGTCCCAAGGGCCAGAGGTTTGAGAGGTCCCAAGGGCCAGCGGTTCGAGAGGTACAGAGGTCCAGAGGTTCGTGATGTCCCGAAGGCCAGTAGTCCGAGAGATCTCGAGGGCCACTGGTTCGAGAGGTCTCGAGGGCCACAGGTCCGAGAGGCCTCGAATGCCAGTGGTCTGAGTGGTCTCGATGACTACGTGTTAAAAAAATAAATAAAATAAATAAATAAATCCATCTGGAAATGCTGAGATATTAAGCCTTCTTTTTCCTGGGTAGAAGCTGTGGATCACGGGTAAGGGAGTTCTCAGTTTCCCCATCCACTGGGGAGAAAGCTTTCATCACTTGGGTTGCACAACTACTTGAATTGGGTAGTGGATTAATTAATTAGCATACGCAAAATTAACTAACCCACTACTAGCTGAGATAATTGGATTTGACGGTTGCGCAATTTGCCTGCGCTGCACTGAAAAGTGTAAAATGGCATACGGCTGTCCATTTGCCTAAAATGGAGAGAACGGTTACAAAATTGTTACGCGGGGCATGCGCGGTAGAAGTCATGCCCGGTCTCTTATCATTGGGAGGTATATCCACGAGGAACAACTGGAAGCACCATCGACTACGGTCAACTAGCTCTCATCCCCAAAGGAAAAACCTCGGCACCCACACAGAGATCATTACCGAAGGCCAATAACACCCCTTTATCTTCATCTTAGGGGTGTATATGGTAGAAGCGGTGTACCAACTCCATCAGGAGAGGACGCATTGCTTCATTCCTTGGAAGGCCGAGATCTCTCTCGGTTTTGAAGTCCGTCGCCGCACTTCAGCGATGGTTGGGATTACGCCTATGGGGAACAAACCATGGGTCAAGAGCCGGTTAAGACTCCCGGTTGGATGGAGGTTCCATGGAGGAGGGGCTAGCGAGATTGTTCTCATGATCTTCTATTCTCTTTGTTATTGAGTCACTTGGATGTAACACTTAGACAAGGGGCAGTATTTTAGGTAACATATATTGAGGGAGTGGGCCAATTTCCCCACTCCCGTACACTCCCACGACATTTTTTGTGGCCACCTGATTGTACCATCTAAATCAGGGGTAGTTTAGTAGGTTTCATTGTATCACGGGAGTGGGACAATGCTCCCACTCCCGTAAACTCTCACGGTTTCTTTTTATTTACCATTACCTTCGACTAGTGACTAAGCTGAATTTAACTAATCAACGATCAAACTTTACTCGACTTTCAATATATAAACACTAATAACTAAGTTGACTTTGACTAATTAATGGTCAAACCTTACTTTAACTAGTATATAATAAATACAAATAAAAATGTTTGACTTTGTCTAATCAACGGTCAAACCTTACTTGACTTTCAATAAATAAACACTAATAGCAAATTTTCCTTTAACTAATTAATGGTCAAACTTTATTTGAATTAGTATATAATAAATACTAATAACTAGGTTGACTTTGACTAATCAACGGGCAACCCTTACTTGACTTTCAATATATAAACACTAATAACTAGGTTGACTTTAACTAATTAATGGTCAAACTTTATTTGAACTAGTATATAATAAATACCAATAACTAGGTTGACTTTGTCTAATCAACGGTCAAACCTTACTTGACTTTCAATAAATAAACACTAACAACGAAGTTGACTTTAACTAATTAACGATCAAACTTTATTTGAATTAGTATATAACAAACACTAATAACTAGGTTGACTTTAATTAATTAAAGGTCAAACTGTACTTGACTTTCAATATATAAACACTAATAACAAAGTTGGCTTTAACTAATCAACGGTCAAACTTTACTCGACTTTCAATTTATAAACACTAATAACTACGTTGACTTTGTCTAAACAACGATAAAACTTTACTTGAGTTTCAATAAATAAACACTAATAACAAAGTTGACTTTAACTAATTAACGGTAAGAATTTATTTTAATTAGTATATAATAAATACTAATAAAAATGTTTGACTTGACTAATCAAAGGTCAACCCTTACTTGATTTTCAATATATAAATACTAATAACTAAGTTGACTTTAACTAATTAAATGTCAAACTTTATTTGATTTTAGCTAATGAAAACTATAATGGGCTCAAACCCATAATTTTGGCCCAAACCCCATGTCCTAATTTCATACACTTAGCCTTCCTTCTCCCTTGCCCCAATTTCATTCGATAAAACCCTGGATGCAACTCTCCCACACCCACCGTCCCTCCGCCTCTTCTGGTTTTCTCCGCCAATCAGCCATCTGCCACGCATCATCTGAAGAAGTTGATAAAAGGGCGTCGGCGCCGATGAGGGAGGCAATCTTCCCGCTCGTCTTCCCGGTGAGGGACCCCTTCGCCCGCGCCTGGACTCCACCACCACCCGTGCTTGGAATCCTCCTTTCTCCACCACTATCTCCCCGCTATAGAGACTCCAACACCGTGGTGGAGGGGCTTGCATAACCGCTTCATATTGTTCCTCATTTCTTTGACCAAGGTATTATATTATCCCCTCTCTTGTCGTCCTCAATTTAAGTTTTCTCATGCAAAAAGCCCAACCGGATTTAAGGAAAAAGTGACAATTTCTAACGAAAATGAAAAATGTAACCGTGGAATGAACACTGTGCCATATTTTCTTTTTATTTGTTGTCCGCATTAGCTCTGTATTATTTGTAGTTAATGAAATAGTCTAGTTTTCTGAGAAATAAGTTTTTTTTTCCTTAAACCATCCGAAGGTAGATGGGGGAAATTATATTAGGCCTTCCCAAGCCGTATAATAGAACAAAAGAGCAAGACGAACATAAAAGGAGATGAAGCCGAGGCTTAGTTGAGCTTTACATGAGTAAGCCATAAGCTCTTGAAGTAACACTTGTTGCCTCCAAAATAATGTATTAAGATGAAAGAAGTAAATGGAGGATAACAAAGAAACTATTAGACTAAGGAACAGGATCATCGAACTTGTTAGTGAATAGCAATAGCTAGACACGAAGCAGTCAGAATCACCCTCCAAATTCTAATGAGCTAGTCCTACCTTAGTAGGGGTTTCATCATGTACAAACTTGAGCAAGCCAATAAAGCCAACAGTATCCAGCTAGTCAGAACTTGTATCCTTAATCGAGCAGCGCGATGAACATAGATTGTTATATACCATATGAACCTATAAAAAAATCAATAGAAATCAGTAGCATCCGATCTAATGAACCAACCTTAAGGAAGGAGTACCAATTTGATCAAGCCTAATTAATCCTTGGACCGAGTTAGAAAGCATAGAGAATGAGGAAAAGGATAAGTCCATCTGAGAATGAAGACAAACTTTTGCAAGGGAATGCGCAACAAGGTTTGCCTTTCTATAGGTGTGCACCAGTTTAAATTCACCCAAAGATTGGTGAATATCATCAGCTAAATTGTACATTTTCCAGTGAGCTGTAAGGGGGTCATTAGCAAACTGAACATTCCCTGAGAAATAAGTAATGCTGCTAGTGTTGTGCATAACTTTGCCGAGTGGGTTGCTTTTGTGAAAATGCTTTGATGGGCTGGCTTCTTTTTTTTAATATGATGGTATTTTTGTGGTGAAATATAGTCATGCAATCATTTTTTGGAGCCAAAGACGAAGGCAGAGCTTGCATTTGTGGATCGACGAAGCTGCTCGTGGCGGTGGCTCACGTTTGTGGTTCAACGGAGCAACTTGCAATGTTGGGTCTCACAGCTCTGGTTCTCCTCTAGTTTTGCGGAGGTGGGTCAAATTTTAATTAAATTCAATTAATTTGCAGTGATTAAATTCAAATAATTTGTGTGAGCACTAGCGGTTTTAAGGCATTATCTTACTGTTGAATTGTACTTGTAAATTTATTTTAGATATTATATGATGAATCTTGATAATGAGACATGCTCTTAACATTTTCTATTGTCCTATCTCGTTTAAATAATATTCCTATTCGTCTTATGAATTAAACGTCTATACCTTGTTTACTAGAAACTATGAAACTGTATTTGCTTAGTCTACAGGAGGAAATGGGTGTCTAGATGTGGAATACTTCACATTTTCATCGAGCATATATAGCCGATCACCTGAGATCTGCATCTCTAGTTATAAGCCATGCAGGTTAGTTTCTGGTTAATTTGAATGATACCTTCTAATCATCTAGCATTAGTCTCAAGAGTGGTTTCTCTTCCTTGTTGAGGTATGATGCAATGGTTAGAGGTGATGGGGGAATATTTTTGGCAACAAAAGAAAGTTGACTAGAAAATAAATAGTTAGTTTAAGAAGCCTGATTGCGCATTGTACGCCATGATTGCACATTGTGTTCTCCTCTAGTTCGCTGCTCTCCACAATTTTTCGGGCCTTCTCTTCAGGTATCATAACTCCTAAGCGCACACACATGTTTTCTATGTGTGTGTTGAAATTGTTATGCTAGTTTGTTGTTCTAACTACTTAGCTGAGAAGCTTTAGAATACTGTGGCATTTGCAACTGCTGTGTCTGGTGTAGTTTATCTGGAAGAATATGATTGTTTAAGTAGCTGCAGCATCAGATGATAATTCAAAATATCATTAGTTAATATTTTTCAGTTGTGTGATTTGATCTTCCAATTTTGTTATTAGGAAACTCCGCGTTACAGAATTAATGCATTGTGCTCTTATTTGCGCAAGGTAGATAGACAAGTCCTTCCATGGGTGTTTCCTTATACAATTGTCTTGAACGCTACTCTCCGACTTTCTCGAACACTGCTTGCTACGAAGCAATTCACTTTTTGTAATCGATGTAGCTACCTTGGTTATAAGAACTTTTTTATATTTGTGTAGATTGATACGAGTTATTTTTAGTTACCTTAGTTGAAGAGTAGTGTTGAGTAGTCATTGAATTCAATTCAAATTTTTTAAAATATATTTTAGTTTAATTTTTTTTTCTAATAAACATTATGATTTCTATTTTTTTTTATTAAAAATGAGCACTAGTAAAACTGTTGCTCATTTTCTTTATTGCTCATTTTCATTTTCTTCATTGATCACCTGGGGCAATTGCACCGTTTGTTATGAATGCTACAAGTTCAATGATGACTTTGAGGGAAAAGCAAACATATTTTGAGTTCCACTCAAATGAAGTTTCTGTTCATGCTTGATGATATGTTTCACTTTGGCATTTTAATGTTGTATTTTACTTTAAACGTTTTTTTGCTCTGTAGCATATGATTTATGTGAGTAAGATTGTTACAGTCATTTCATTAATGTTATGAATCAGCATAGGAAGAATATGATAGATATGTGTTTATTTTGGTGGATTATTTTGTGCTTTACCGAATGTTGATGTGTGACTGAATCAAATTGAGTTATGTAGCCTCGTTAAGTACTCAAGGTTGATATACTGATATGAACGTCTTTATTCTGGTATAAGCTTCTGGCATAAGCTTCTGGCATGGTTTACAGTGATATATTGAATAAGATTCTAGCATGGTGAGATTGATTCCTCTCCAAGGTCTTCGCCGCAATGTTTAGTCTCATTGATTATTAGTTTTGTATCATAATTTTTTTGTGTTTCATTTCTATATTATCAATTTTGTGAAGCTAATTTTATTATTAAAATCATGTCCTATTAAATTGTTAGTTTCAGGTCTTTTTCTCTTCCTCTGAAAACGGCGGCACATTGTTGCTTTCAGAGGAAGGGATTTTTTTTATTCATCGTAAATATTTTAGCACCATTTTTTTTGTTAGCACCGGTTGAAAAACCGGTTGTTTTGTTAGCACCAGTTTTAACCGGTGCTAAAACCGGTGCTAACAAGAAAAACCGGTGTTATAGCGGTACATTTTAGCACTGGTCAGTGCTAACTAATAAACGGGTGCTAAAATTTGGTATTTAGCACCGGTTGTTTTCCCAACCGGTGCGAAAGTTTCATCGCTTACTTAGGCACCAGTTTGTTTTTGCGAAAAAACTGGTGCTAGAACATTAAAAAACCAGTGCTAAAGGGGGGTTCTTGTGATAGTGAGTTACCTCCTAGGTCTCGATGTGTGTGCTTAAGGGTTTTGAGGATAGGTGGGTTTTAGGTTGTACTTTTGTGGTGGTAGGGTGGTGGTAGGGAAGAAATGGTGATTTGGGTGTAGGAAAGTATGTGAGCTTCATGGGCCGTTCACATCTACACGCCCCATGAATTTGGGGTTTGGTTTTCCTCGTCCATCATTTTGAGAATCACAAACCATGTACGTGTACATAGTCCATCAGTTGGACTCCCCTTTTGCTCACCTTTCTCCAAGAACCATATGCTTCCTACAAAACAAACATACAAATTAGTGTAATAGTGTCCCAAAAAACAAAAAGCTACAAATAGGAAAACACATAAAAAATATCAAACAAATCTAATTTTTCAAAGTTCAGGTTGCCTCCCAAGAAGCTCCGTATATATAAGGTCATCGGCATGACCCTAATGTTTTCCATAAGGTACGGGTTTGTACCTCATCAGTTCGGACAACAAAACATTGAGAAGTGGGGGTAAGAATCTTCCCAGAGGAAGATATAGTAGAGAGGGAGTCAACCATAGAGTGAATAGGTGGTTTGGAAGCTTAGCATATTCAATTGGCTTCCCTATGGTTTCTTATAAGGGTTCCAAAAATGTGGGAGTCGGTTCTTTAGGTGGAGGTATGGGTGAAACTAGGTGGGAGGCCATCGCCGTACCTCTGGAAGTTACTATTTATAAGCCCTAAATGCTTACTATCTACAACTAAGTAGATAGCGGCAAGTTGGGATCGTCCACAAAGAAGGGGGATCTTCCTAAGCGTTTAAGCACAAATGGTTGTTATTAGGCTAGTACTAGACATATGTACACACACATAAAAGCGAGTAAATGAGGGGGGTTTGGTTGGTTGGTTGTCCAAAGTTATGAAAGTAAAAAGACACGATAACTAGCAAGGTCAACTGACTATGCTAATCATCAAACAAAACTAAAGAAAAGGGGGTTTTAAAACTACAAAGATAAAGCCTTGGGGGCAATGGATATCCACTTCCAAATCTAATGTAGATCATTGAACCATTCACTCATCCTATAGCATTCGTTACTTGGCTTAACATTAACATACCTCTCTAGCAAGAATCACAACACATTATGCACAAGAAGTTCTAAGTTCACATTCATAGATTTTCATGCAAATGAGCTACGGAATTCGTCACGTTCCTAACACCTAACCAATTCAATCATACAAACACTCCTTATTCTCAAACAACTCATGGCATAAATGAAGGGAAACACACCATCAATAATACAAAAATACTAAATAACAAATGCTTCAAGGATGAATAAAACCATCTATTCACTACTTCAACTACTTGTTGTGAAGACTAAACTTCTATCCTTCTTAGGTAGTAGTTTGCAAGAGTGAATTCGACATCTCTTGTCAAACCTCACCAATGACTCCCATTGTTGAGACCACGACTCAAGGTATCCCATTGATGGCATTTAGCACGAAGGATCAACAAGCTCGGGAACACTTATGACCACTACACCGTGACTAAGCATTTAACCGATTCATACATTTACATGGGATTAGTCAAGAGTGGCCACTTATAGACCTCTCTCGTTTGCTACCCAACAAAAACATGACGAAGAGTTCAACATCATCACATTCATCTAGCAATTATCAACACACCAACACAATCAAAAGCTCTAAATTATACTCATACATTCCTAACAAGAACAGGGGGGAAATTAACCCAAATCCCCCAAACCCTATCAAGCAATTAATACAAGTATTTCATATGCTCAAGCTTTCAACAACATTAATGAATCAACAAACACATTAAAAGCACAATAAATGCACAATAGCAAAAACACAAAATAGATAGATATAAATGGTCCTTACTACATAGAAATGGAAGCTTCAATCCCTTGCTCCCAAGATAGAACTAAGCTATAGAACTACAAGACATAATTAAACTACAAAAACTAAGAAAAGAAAGAGAAGAAAACCAAGGGTTTTCAAGCCCTAAAACCAGAGAAAAACGGGCTGGGCAAAAGCTGAAGAAGAGGAGGAAAGAGAGTGGTATTTATAATGCAAAGAAGATAAAGTGGATTTCTGGCCGCCCGTTGGTCGCAAGTCGCGACGGGTTCGTCGCGACTCGCGACGGGTGCCAGAATTTTGCATGTTGTCTTCTTCTTCTTCATAGTCATCCCTCTCAATCTTCAAGTCTTCAACGGCTCCAAAAATGGTCTTCAACGGCCTCTGGTCTTCATGTCTTCGAAGTGAGTATTCAAAAGTCTTCGAAAGTGTAGTCTTCAATGTCCTCCGGTCTTCGTTGCTTCCGTGTTCTTCCCTCGTCACACAAAGTCCACTTAGAAGAGGTAAAAGAGCATAAAGTTGCTCTTACCTCTCCTTAGAGAATTTCAAGGTAAAACACAAGCTCTCGATAATAAAAGAGCACAAAAGTGATCCTAAATACTACTAAATAATGCATATAAAATGGACACATCAAACCTCCCCGCACTTAAACCTTACTCGCCCTCGAGTAAGAAAGATCCAAGCACATGAAGGAAATGATATATCCATATCCTAACTACTAATCCCCCAATCAAAGCCTCACAAAAACTCTCAAGATCATAAATCCCAAAATAAAAGCTCACATGAGAATTTTTCACACACACATCCCCGATCCTAAATCTAACCAAACCTACCACTTATCAATTTACTACCCATAAAAATATTTCAAAGCCCCGAATTGATATTCCCAAAGTCCAATGACACAAAATGAAGCTAAAACCATAGAGGAAGTTTAAACACATGCTTCACCTAATGCCAATATATCAACCAAAAACGAAGTAGAAAGAGATCAATAATTTCATAACCATACTTCGTTTCTTAACCCACTAAGTTACCCAATCCCAAGAGGTCTCTAGATGTTGAGCTACCCGATCCATCCATGTGACAACCGCAACCTTATGGCTCCAACGCCGACAAATGAGTGAAATTATAGCATTTTTCTTTTTCTCTCTTTTTCTCTCATTTTGCCTAGGAGCTCTTTCGAGTTTTCATCCTAGCCACACATCATGTTTCTTTGGCTCACATCTCACCTTTTTCCGCACATTTTAGCCTCTCATTTTTTCCTAGGCCGCCCTTTCGGGTTTTTGACCTATCCGGGCCCCCAATGTTGCCTAAGTTGCCCTCTCTGGTTTTCAACTTAGCGGGTTTTCTTTTCTCTTTTTCTTTTTTTTCTTCTTTTTTTATATATTTTTTTTCTTTTTCTCATGTTTTTCCAATGAAAAGTAGCAAAAAGCATTCCAAAACAATCTAGCCTGCATGTGATTCCTCTAACCCCTCCCCACACTTAAAACATTACATTGCCCTCAATGTAAACATGTAAGGCAAGAAAAATAAAAATCAAGGCAAGGGGGTAGAGTGACACCCGTTTCTCCGCATAGTCGCCAGTGATATGGCGCAATCCAATGTAATTGTATGGTCCCAAAATCGGTTTCGGAACCGGAAGGGGGAGCAAAGATACCGTAGAAGAACTCACCCCTCGAGAAAAGCATTGTCTCTTTGGCGCCGTTTGATCAAGACTAACACCACAAAGAACAACATTAAACTCACAAGTACATAAGGATTTGTAATACTAGGCTTAGCATCAAGAGTTAATAACCATAGTATTTTCAAAGAACAACCAATCCACCCACAACCACTACTATAAGATTATGCATTAAAAATATCCAACGTATATGGACATATATACAAGCATCATTATAGGATATGCACTCACGGTCACAATGATGTAGTCGGCATACTACAATCAACAAAGGTACTATAAAGATGCAAGAATGTTCATATGTCAATATATGTAGGATGATGGAGGAATGAGTGGGTATGTGGTGGTTCTTGGGAGTGTTGGGTGGAGAAGAAGGACGGATAATGCAATGTTTAAGATCAGTTGGAAACTTGGATTTTTCATCGCGACTCGCGATTGAACTGGTCGCGACTCGCTATGAGTTCGTCGCGACTCGCGACAGGTTCATCGCGACTCGCGAAAAGTCGAGGCGGGAGCTGATCTTTAGCAAAAATTTTCTGATCTTTTCGCGACTCGCAACCTCTATGTCACGACTCGCGATGACCCATCGCGAGGCTGTCGCGACTCATGGAAAGTTGGTTCCGAAAGCCCAAAACTTTCTGAGCTCGTCGTGACTCGTGACGAGTTCGTCGCGACTCACTACGAGACCTCGCGATATCATCGCGACTCGCGGAGAGTTGGTGCTGGGAGTGGATTTTTCTCCCCTATTCGTCGTGACTCACGACAAGCTCATCGCGACTCGCGATGGCAGGGTATCCCAGGCTTAAATTTATTCATTTTCTTACCAACTGTCCAAGCTTTCTTCCCTTGTTCGTTGATCTCGTTCCTTCATCTCCTCCATTGCAATGCACTTCTCTTTGCTACAAAATCACAGAAAAACACGCCATAAAAAGAACAAAACAAAACAACAAAAAACTAAGAGACAAAAACTAAGAAACAAAAACTAAAAGAAATGCCGAATTTATTTCACGTCGTCGGCACGACGAAGCTCCGTATTTTTAAGGTCGTCGGCACGACCCTAATGTTATCCGTATGGTGAAGGCTTGAAGCTCTTCACCATGAGCATCTAAAATAAGAGAGGCGGGGGCACAAAACTTTCAAGAGGAAAGTCTTGTGGAGGTGGAGATGGTTCAAAGGGAATTGAGTGGTTAGGGAGCTTGGGATAATCTTTCGGCTCCTCTCTTGTTTCCCTCAAAACTTCCAAAAATATTAGAGTTGGTTCATTAGGTGGGAGAAGGGGTGACGATGCTAATGGATGTAGCACTATCACCTCTTCCTCCATTTTTCTATCCTCAACAACCAACTCCTCATCCCTTTCAAACTCAAAATCATTCTTATTGGTGACCTCACTCACCGAGTCATCGAATTCAAGTTGGGATGGTGTATTTTCGGAATCACGAGCTTCCATGCGGGCCAATACCTCTAATATGTTCCTCACATGCCCCTCAATGGCCTCAACACTAGAGGAGAGCTGGGTATCCGGCTCCTCACTAGTAAAGGAGTTCAAGTTTGCTATGGTATTTAAGACATCCTCACGTGTCAAACTTGAATTTCCTTGTTGGGCTTGGTTTTGGGGTATGGTATAGGGTGGTGATGGCCAACTAGGTTGCTCGTATGGTTCGTTTTCTGGCTCATTCTCATACCACCAATCCGGACTACCACTCCATTCCGGATTGTAAGAGTTGTGGTATGGATAGCATTCATGAGCTTCTTGCCCTTGAAAACCAACATCTCCTACCTCTTGGTAGCACTCTTCATAGTACCCATGGTTTTGAAAACCAAGGGTTCTTTCTCGGTCATAGGGCTCTTCCCAAAACAAAGGGCAAGATTCGGTAGGATGATCGGAATGACACATCCTACAAAACCTTGCTTGTTGAGCCTCTCTTCTCATCATGAGTTCCCTCAAGGTGAGATGCTCCATTAAATTTTTTATTTTTATTTTTATTTTTTTCAAAAGTTCGGAATCATAGTGTAAGGATTCTCGATAAAAACTCACCAAGAACTCAAGCAATACCTACTCCGAACAAAAACAACCACCAAGGAGTGGAAAATAAAAACAACTAGCTAATGTGCAACCATATAAACCTAAACACTTAAAAATAAACGCCCCTTCCCCGGCAGCGGCGCCAAAATTTGGGAGGCCGTCACCGTACCTCTCAAAGTTACTATTTATAAGCCCTAAATGCTTACTATCTACAACTAATTAGATAGCGGCAAGTCGGGATCGTCCACGAAGAAGAGGGATCTTCCTAAGCGTTTAAGCACAAATGGTTGTTATTAGGCTAGTACTAGACATATGTACACACACATAAAAGCGAGTAAATGGGGGGGGTTTGGTTGGTTGGTTGTCCTAAGTTATGAAAGTAAAAAGACACGATAACTAGCAAAGTCAAGTGACTATGCTAATCATCAAACAAAACTAAAGAAAAGGGGTTTTTAAAACTACAAAGATAAAGCCTTGGGGGCAATGGATATCCACTTCCAAATCTAATGTAGATCATTGAACCATTCACTCATCCTATAGCATTCGTTACTTGTCTTAACATTAACATACCTCTCTAGCAAGAATCACAACACATTGTGCACAAGAAGTTCTAAGTTCACATTCATAGATTTTCATGCAAAGGAGCTACGGAATTCGTCACGTTCCTAACACCTAACCAATTCAATCATACAAACACTCCCTATTCTCAAACAACTCATGGCATAAATGAAGGGAAACACACCATCAAGAATACACAAATGCTAAATAACAAATGCTTCAAGGATGAATAAAACCATCTATTCACTACTTCAACTACTTGTTGTGAAGACTAAACTTCTATCCTTCTTAGGTAGTAGTTTGCAAGAGTGAATTTGACATCTCTTGTCAAACCTCACCAATGACTCCCGTTGTCGAGACCACGACTCAAGGTATCCCATTGATGGCATTTAGCACGAAGGATCAACAAGCTCGGTAACACTTATGACGACTACACCGTGACTAAGCATTTAACCGATTCATGCATTTACACGGGATTAGTCAAGAGTGACCACTCATAGACCTCTCTCATTTGCTACCCAACACAAACATGATGAAGAGTTCGACATCATCACATTCATCTAGCAATTATCAACACACCAACACAATCAAAAGCTCTAAATCATACTCATACATTCCTAACAAGAATAGGGGGGAAATTAACCCAAATCCCCCAAACCCTAGCAAGCAATTAATACAAGTATTTAATATGCTCAAGCTTTCAACAACATTAATGAATCAACAAACACATTAAAAGCACAATAAATGCACAATAGCAAAAACACCAAATAGATAGATATAAATGGTCCTTACTACATAGAAATGGAAGCTTCAATGCCTTGCTCCAAAGATAGAACTAAGCTATAGAACTACAAGACATAATTAAACTACAAAAACTAAGAAAAGAAAGAGAAGAAAACCAAGGGTTTTCAAGCCCTAAAACCAGAGAAAAATGGGCTGGGCAAAAGCTGAAGAAGAGGAGGAAAGAGAGTGGTATTTATAGTGCAAAGAAGATAAAGTGGATTTCTGGCCCGTTGGTCGCGAGTCGCGACGAAACTCGTCGTGACTCGCGACGGTGTCGCGACCGGTTCGTCGCAAGTCGCGACGGGTGCCAGAATTTTGCATGTTGTCTTCTTCTTCTTCATAGTCATCCCTCTCAATCTTCAAGTCTTCAACGGCTCCAAAAATGGTCTTCAACGGCCTCCGGTATTCATGTCTTCGAAGTGAGTATTCAAAAGTCTTCGAAAGTGTAGTCTTCAATGTCCTCCGGTCTTCGTTGCTTCCGTGTTCTTCCCTCGTCACACAAAGTCCACTTAGAAGAGGTAAAAGAGCATAAAGTTGCTCTTGCCTCTCCTAAGAGAATTTCAAGGTAAAACACAAGCTCTCGATAATAAAAGAGCACAAAAGTGATCCTAAATACTACTAAATAATGCATATAAAATGGACACATCACTAGGTAATATGGAAAATTAAGTATAATTACCCCTTCCTCAACTTCTTCAATCTCAGCAAACCATTCCCCATACCCTTTAGATTCATCTATCAAAACCTCACATTCAATTAGGGATGGTTCATTTTTGGAACGTTGGGTTTCTAGTTGGCTCATCCTTTTCATCAAATCAAGAACTTGCCTCTCAACTTTCTCAATGCTTGAAAATAGTTGAGTTCCCAAATCGTTAATCTTTCTAAGCACTTGTGATTGGAGTAAATCACTACTCTTGGTCACATTCTAGCAAAAATTTCTACATAATTCGATTTGGAAACCAATCCTAGGGAGATGTTTTGGGGTATTGGGTAAGTTGGTGAAATCCAACTATCTATCCCAAAGTTTTGGTTTCCCGATGCATTTCCATACCATGAATTCAAGTTACCACTAAACCTCAAATTTGGAGAGTCGTGTTATGGGTAACAATCTCAATCCCATTGGCCGTGGGAACCAACAACTCCTACCTCTCTCTCATATTTTCTCATCAAAGAGCAAGACTCCGTAGGGTGGTCACAATGACATATCCTACAATATCTCACTTGTTGAGCCTCTCTTCTCCCAAAGTCTCTCAACCTTGGGCAACACTCCGTAAGATAGTCATAAAGACACACCCTACAAAGTATCATCCGTTGAGTGCTTTCCCACATTTTTTTAATTTTCAATTAAACAAAAATAAAGAAAATGGAAATTTTGGAATCGCAGTGCAAGGTTCCTCGGTTGCACCAAAAACTCAAGCAATACCTACTCCGGAAAACAACAAACAAATAAACAATACTAGCTACTCAACTAACACGTTATGCTAATTGACACTTAAGCTTGATAGCATCCCCTACAACGGTGCCAAAATTTGACCCGCCTTCACCCGAGTTCGTTAATTTTAGCTAATTAACCCGAGTGGAGGCGAAGAAGGTCAAAGATAAATTTATAATTCTTCACCCATTCTCATTGCTATGCTACCTAGAGGATAGTCAGCGGTAAACCCTCGATTTGTTCACGGAGATGCTAGGGATCAAGTATCAACTAAATATACAACCTTGAACGGGTCTTCAATATGTATGAGTGAAAGGAACAACTACTAAATGCAAACAATGGGGGTTTGGATTTTCATATTATCAACTACAAAACATAAAGTAAAACAAAAAGTAATCTAACTAAATACTTGGGGAGTCATTGTGCAACATAATTAATCTAAGGTTTCGATCCTCAATTCATTCACATGTAAGATTTACTTAAAAAACCTAATAAAGTGTTCACAACACATGGTGTGGCTAATGGCATACACTTCCTCGTACCTATCAATTCGGGTGCACTTGCAACCCTCCATCGATATAGCCGTCGTAAGTAGGGGAGTACAACAAGGTCTAGCCATTTTTTAGGTATGTTTCTACCCCGTGCGGTTACGTCCCGGGCTTCCAACATGAATGCACTACTTCCCCCGGGTCCTATCAATTAGGCCCAAGGGTCGTTGGAACCTTATCTATAATACCAAGGCCTCTTACACCCTAGCTTGGTACTATGCATTATCTCCACCCGTAACCTATCGAAAAACTTGACGTAATCAGCTAAGACTGGTGTGATGGCAAATATTTCAGAGCATTGACCGAGTCTCCTTTGAACACACTCAAGCAGATGCAATATACTCCCTTACCCATTCTAACATCCAGATTTCTCTTCCCAAGGGGGCATCAATACTTGCACCATACATGAATACATCCCAAAGTGTGTACTTAACGTGTTGTAATATTCCATCAATTTAAATAATTAAGAACAATCACAATAATATCATGAACACATATACTAGGATGAACCTAATGAATCTCACAAAACATATAAATTAAACCATGCGCTACAATTATCCCCAGGCTATGGAAACTACTCCATAGATATTGAATTCAAATATGGATTTGAATTCCACATCTAGAATGAACACAAAAATAAAAGAAAAAGGAGAGAATGTTTCTCTCTCTAAAAGTGCTATCCTAATGAACTAAAAATCATCCAACCTTCACTACCACAGAGACCCACCTCTAGCACCGATTTTTTTTGTTCTAGCACTGGTTTTTTCGTAAAACAACCGATGCTAAATTAGCACCGGTTCTTTTTCAACCAGTGCTAAATTAGCACCAATTTTATTTGTTAGCACAGGTTTTTTTTGTTAACACCGGTTTTTCAACCGGTGCTAATTTAGCACCGGTTTCTTTTGTTGGCACAGGTTTTTCAACCGGTGCTAAATTAGCACCGGTTTTTTTATAGCACCGGTTTTTCAACCTGTGCTAATTTAGCACCGGTTGTTTTTGTTACCACCGGTTTTTCAACCGGTGCTAATTTATATATGACGACGAAAAAAAATCCCTTCCTCTAAAAGCTGCAACGCGCTGCCGCTTTCAGAGAAAGGGAAAAGGACTCAAAATTAACAATTTTATTCCACATTAATTTAATAATAAAATCAACTTCACAAAATTAATAATTTATTTCCACATTAATGTATACAAACACCTTGTCTTGCACGGCTATGACAAGAATAATAGTCCTAATTATACAATAATAAAACTACTGCAACACAATTTATGGTGCATTGCCTTCACTTACAGCTCTAGAATCTCAGTTTCTTCTCTACTCTTGCAAAAACAAAGATGAAATGAGTACATAGTTGGGAGAACCAAACCTATCAGCAGTAATTATAATTCCTAGATTCCGAATTGGAGGTAGAGAGAGGTACAAGTGGTTAGTGAAACAATCTAATGATTCTGGAAAAAATATCGACAAGAACAAGATGAACAATAAGAATGATTACTCATTGTGGTTAAAGAGATATTCGTTGGAAGCAGAACTGTTGGTGGGAAGTGGCTAAAATCCTTGGAATGAGAATGAAAGAATCTTGAACAATCCATCGGGGTGGCATGTACCTGCACGTTGCAAAAATATCAACCTATTCAACGTCTCCACCATGGATAACCTAGCATATTCATCGTTTAATTCACCATTAACAATGTAAAATATTACTTCACCCATCCTTATAAAAAAGGGTGTATTGTTTCTGCAATAGTACGAGAAATATGATTCATTTTGTTTTAGGCTAAGGTGATGCTACTAGTACCTCCAAGAACGTGCTGGAACCAAATACAAGATTCTCATAGAAGAAGCTCTCTTTGGCTTACCCAATGACCAGCATCTTCCAGCACATGCATTTCAACTCCACCTCCCTCTTCAACTGCTTGCTCCTCGGCAACATGAAGTCTCTGAAGATTTCAAGTGCCCGCCTATGCAAACTCCGTCAAAATTACAGAAATTAAACATGCAAACCTATCGAACATCAGGGTTTCTCATCATTATAGGCCTCCAACAGGAAAAGAAGATATACCTCAGGCTAATTTGAACACTAAATAGAACTAATCAGAACAGACAAATTTTCAATAAAATATGCAGGCAGTAGGGTAAAATTGATGCAAGATGTTTCGTCAATTGATGCAAGTGTTACTCCCTCTATCCGAACTTAAGTTACACAATTTAACTTTTCACGATTGATTTAAAATGCAAACACAACAAAATAAAATAGAGAGATGAGAACTTTTGATCATGTGCAGCAACGTCCCCACCTTGATTATGGCTAATGCAATCAAATCTCCACCATCCTATCCCAAAATCAAGGCTATCTATAACCATATGAACAAGAAAACACCAGGTGTTTAAAAACAAACTAGAGATGGCAAACTTGCAACATAATAATTTCCATCTTTAGTTGCCAAACTCCATTCTTTGAAGCAGTGACAACAAAGCATGGGTAAAATAAAGAATCAAACATTAATATGGAGATATCACAAAGTTCAGCTTTGTTTTTAGTTGTCCACATTCAAAACTTTATAAGTTTAAAATCATCCTCAAATTTAGACCCAATAAAAGTTCCACTTAAACATTACACATATAATGACCTGAAAAGAGATCTTCAAGACAAAAGCTCACACAAAATGTATAAATAAACTCTTCAACTTCCAAACAACACAAGACGAGCACACCATTTGAAAGCATAGCTGGAAAAAAACATTGCCCATGTCTTTCTTAATACTGAAATTCATGCAAGAATTTGATTTTACGAGACTACATGGATATTTCTGGCACGCAGATCAGACAACATCACTTTAGAGTCTATGAATGATAGGAGTATAAGACTAAGAGTACTTCACTAATGCACAAGTCTGCTGCTAAAGATAGAATATACCCATATCTTGGTTGCAAAATTAAAAAATAGGCATGACAAAAGCTTCACCACATTAATAGTTTACCAAAAAAACTGATCGGTTCTTTGATGTAAAGAACTTGAGCTCAAAAGACAAAAAGAACTGCAGACAAGGAGAACCAGCTCGAAATAATGAAACCACACAATCCCAGTTTGCAAAAAAAAATTAAAGATACAAACTTTTAGCAACCAGAAGGAAGAAAAACAGAAAATAGATCCAAAACCACGCATAATCAATAACTAACCTAACAACATGTGCTTCAAAAAATTATCATAGCAATATGTATAGTGACATCGGCTCAAACAAACTAGAATGGAACTTCACCAAAGATTCACCTGTGCATTAGTAAGCGTGGCCGGCGATGGGAGATCCGACAGAGGGGAGCGGTGCGGAGGTGGTGGAGAGCATCATCATCGGTGGTGGGAAACGAAGACGTGGCGGAACCCTCCAATTGTGGTGGGGCTCCTTCTCCGATGGAAAAACCCCCCAGCGACGGTGGTGGAACCCTCTAGCAAAAATATATAATAAGAACCCTCTACTAGCGGGGCTCCTCCAGCGGTGGATGAACCCTCCAGTGACGGCGTAATCCTCCGGCGATGGTGAAACCTTCGGTTCTTTGCGTCGAAGGAAAAGGGACAAGGCTTTGAGCAAGAAGACAAACAGGAATATCCTCTCCCTCACCGACACTGGTGCCATCTCCCCTTCCTTCAACTTATTCAGGTAATGCATGGCCGGTGGCTGATCGGCGGAGGGACGGTGGGTGTGGGTTCGATCGAATCAAATTGGGGCAAGGGAGAAGGAAGACTAAGTATATGAAAATTTGAGACATGAGGTTTGGGCCAAAATTATGGGCTTGAGCCCATTAAAGTTTTCATTAGCTAAAATCAAATAAAGTTTAACCGTTAATTAGTTAAAGTCAACTTAGTTATTAGTGTTTATATATTGAAAGTCAAGTAAGGGTTGACCATTGATTTGTCAAAGTTAAACATTTTTCTTTGTATTTATTATATACTAATTCAAATAAATTTTGATCATTAATTAGTTAAAGTCAACTTTGTTATCAGTGTTTATATATTGAAAGTCAAGTAAGGGTTGACTGTCGTTTAGTTAAAGTAAACTTAGTTATTAGTGTTTATATATTGAAAGTCTAGTAAAGTTTGATTGTTGACTAGACATAGTCAACTTAGTTATTAGTGTTTATATATTGAAAGTCTAGTAAAGTTTGACCGTTGATTAGAGAAAGTCAACCTAGTTATTAGTGTTTATATATTGAAAGTCAAGTAAAGTTTGACCGTTGATTAGACAAAGTCAACCTAATTATTAGTGTTTATATATTGAAAGTCAAGTATAGTTTGACCATTGATTAGTCAAAGTCAGCCTAGTTATTAGTGTTTATATATTGAAAGTAAAGTAAAGTTTGACGTTAACTTATAAAGTCAACTTAGTCTCCACTTTTTCTATATAGAGAGAGTCAAGTAAAGTTTGACTGTTGATTAGTTAAAATCAACTTAGTCACTAGTATTTATGTATAGAAAGTCAACTAAGGTTTGACCATTGATTAGACAAAATCAAACATATTTATTAGTATTCATTATATACTAATTCAAATAAAGTTTGACAGTTAATTAGTTAAAGTCAACTTTGTTATTAGTGTTTATATATTGAAAGTCAAGCATAGTTTGACCGTTGATTAGTCAAAGTCAGCTTGGTTATTAGTGTTTATATATTAAAAGTAAAGTAAAGTTTGACCATTAACTTGTTGAAGTTGTATTTATGTATACTAAATCAATTAAGGGTTGAACGTTAATTAGTTAATGTTAACTAAATTTTATTCTTATTTGTATATATTAGGTCAGTAAAGGTTGATCATTGATTAATTTAACTTAACTTAGTGATTAGTTAAAGTCAACAAAAGAAGAGAACGATTTTTGAAAGTTTTAAAGAAAATAGCTTAGAGCGGCTGCGCAGCTCCTCCCTGCTCATGAAATTTCTGGGAAAATTATTTGATATTAGTGGCGAATATTTTGAATTCTTTGGTGGAAAATTTGAAATTTGAAAAATTTCGACGAATATTTAGAAGTGTTTGGCGGGAAGATAGAATTTTAAAATATTTAGGTGGTTTCTTTGGAGGGAAAATGTTTTTGGCTATTTCTTCGGCGGGAAAATTTTTTTGGCGCTTTCTTTGGCGGAAATATTTTTAGCACCGGTTTAAACCGGTGCTATTTTTAAATTTCTAGCACCGGTTTTAAAAACCGGTGCTAATTTTTTCAAGCCCGGTACTATTTAAAATTTTTGGCTATTTCTTTGGTGGAAAAATTAATTTCAAAATTTTTAGCACCGGTTTTGCTATTGTTTACAAAAACCAGTGCTAAACTTTAAATTTTTTGGCGATTCCTTTGGCGGGAACATTGTTTTGGCAATTTCTTTGGCGGGAATAACTTAAAATATTTTAAAGTATTTAGCACCGGTTTAAACTGGTGCTATTTTCTTCCAAAACCGGGGCTATTTTTAAATTTTTAGCACCGGTTGAAAAATACCGGTGCTAATTTTCCCAAAACTGGTGCTATTTAAAACATTTTGACTATTTCTTTGGCGGGAAAATGAATTTTAAAAATTGTTATCACCGGTTTTATAAAATTGGTGCTATTGTTTACAAAAACCGATGCTAAATTTTAAAATTTTTGGCGATTTCCTTGCCGGAAATAATTTTAAAATTTTTAGCACCGGTTTAAAACAGTGCTATTTTCTTCCAAAACCGGTGCTATTTTTTAATTTTTAGCACCGGTTTAAACCGGTGCTATTTTCTTCCAAAACCGGTGCTATTATTTAATTTTTAGCACCGGTTGAAAAAAACCGATGCTAATTTTTCCAAAACCGGTGCTATTTAAAAAAATTTGGCTATTCCTTTGTCGGGAAAATGAATTTTGAAAACTTTTAGCACCGGTTTTACAAAACCGGTGCTATTGTTTACAAAAACCGGTGCTAAGTTTTAATTTTTAGCACCGATTTTTAAAACCGGTGCTATTTTTTACAAAACTTGATGCTATTTTCTTATTTTTAGCACCATATTTTAAAACTGGTGCTAATATTTTTAAAACCAATGCTATTTTAAAAATTTTAGCAATTTCTTTGGCGGAAAAATGAAATTTTCTAATTTTTAGCACCGGTTTTTAAAAACCGGTGCTAACTTTTTCCAAAACTGGTGCTGTTGTAAAATTTAGCGCCATTTTTTTAAAAACCAGTGTTAAAATTAAAAAACTGGTATTAAATTAACTCCGATTTTAAAACCAGTGTTAAAATTTTAAAAAACTGGTGCTATGAGATTTTTAGCACCGATTTTTAAAAAATCAATGCTAGAGGGGGGTCCCTGTGGTAGTGCTTTTTATCTAGAAAATAAAAGAAAAGAAAAAAAGAAGGAAGAGGAGAAGAACTCCATAGCGAGAGCTCTTCTCTTCCTTCTATCTAAACTAGAGAGAAAAAGAAATCTACATAATGACTACTTTGGGTTTACTAGTAGACTAAGGATCCTATATACGGTGTTAGAGGATTAGGCCTAAAGATAGGCCCAAAATAGGCCAACTTAGGTCAAAACCCTAATCACCTTTCCCTCTACCTCTGAACTTTTCTCGAATAAACTGCTGAAACCGTAAACTTCTTGGATCTTAGACTTATTTCGTTGGATAGAGCTCAGAAAGATGAAGATTTTGATATATGGTGGAGGGAAATCGGATGCAAATTGAGAGAGTTATGGCCAAAATAATGAGAGACCTTAGTTCAGCTGCCAGCCGCGGGCCGTCGTGGATGGCACGGTCAGTGGCACGTATGGTTGTCCGGGCTGGTGCGGGGCGGTGGGCTATAAGGCATCATTTGGCGTGGGATGCTGGATCTGGTGCGGGTCGTGGCCTTTGATGCAGGCTACCGTTAGCGTTCTTGATTTGGAACTTCTGATCCGCGGGACGCGGGTCTTGGTGTGGGATGTCGTGAGGAGCATTGGTCTGCTCAAAAATTGGGCACATTCCACGTGATTTTCCACACCCCGCTAGCCGGTCTTGGCATCTTAGACTTGGAATGGTGTGGGCCATCGTAAATGGAATGGTTGCCCATACTTAGCTTGATTTGGTGAGGGTTGAAAATGGTGTGCGCGGCCTGTGGCAACTGGCGCGGTCCGCGCCATAGCCTCGCACCATATCATTTGGCACAAATCATTGCCTCGTACTGGAATTGTTAGCGTGGGATGCCTCCTTTGGCACGGGCCATTGGTGCCAAACCATGAACGACCTACTCCGACCTGTGGTATGACTGAACTTGTTTCCTTCGCTACGGGTGAACCGTTAGTCCAATTTTTGAGTTCTAGTAGTCGATTTTGTAGTTCTCAAGAAGAAAAATCCAATGAAATCAGCCTTGAAGGATAATTTTTCTCAGATCGTTCTCTAACATTGACACAACTCATCGGGCCATTATTCATCGTTTCTTCATTAGCCGCTTGATCTCTGTTGCCGACTATCTTTGACTCCAATCTCCTTCTACCACACATTCATGTTCATGGCCTTTTTCTACTACCATTCTAAAGATGAATGGCATTCGATCGTTTCTACCATTTTTGCAAATGGCTAAATTAGCACAGGTTTTTTTTGTTAACACCGGTTTTTCAACCGGTGCTAGATTTTCACCAGTTTTTTTGTTAGCACCGGTTTTTAGTTAGCTCCGGTTTTCAACCGGTGCTTTCATTGACCAGATTTTTTTTGGCGCAGGCCGTTAATCGGATCCTTGTTCTACTCAGTCTTTTGGCACGGGCCACTTCATTCTTCACACCCCGTAAGCTTGTCTTGACATCTTGGACTTGGAACGGCGCGGGTTGTGTTAAACAAA
This sequence comes from Rubia yunnanensis, assembly GCA_037428765.1. Classification (NCBI taxonomy): domain Eukaryota; kingdom Viridiplantae; phylum Streptophyta; class Magnoliopsida; order Gentianales; family Rubiaceae; genus Rubia; species Rubia yunnanensis. The sequence continues at coordinate 30,136,574 of CM075066.1, read as the reverse complement.
AATGGTTCATGCCTATACTTAGCCAAATTTGGAGTGAAAAAAAGTAACATGAATACACGGCCATCCAAAGTTGGCACAACCCGTGCTGGGATTTGGTAAGGCTTATGCTGCTTGGCACGGCTGCCAAAGGCCCTTGACACGGGTTGTATGGCATAGCGCAAGCCATGTGCACTTGGTCTTGTGCCTCCCATAAGCGGTCCGTGCCACCCGTTGCTGGTTCATCCGACTGACTTCTTTGCTCCGCTACAGATGGACAGTTGGTTCGATTTGAGAGTTCTTGTAGTCTATTTCATAGCGTTGGAGATGATGAATCCATTGGAACCACCTTCAAGGTATAACTCTTCTCAGATCTCTCCCATAACTTTGTGCAACTCTCGGATAATAATCCTCTTTTTCTTCCTTAGTCTCTATGAACTTCAAATCCGCCTATCTATAGCTCAATCCTTCTACTACCACAATATAGAGTTTGTGGTCTTCATCTACTACCATTCTAATGTGAATGACCTTCAACATCTTCTACCCTCCTTGCAAATGGCCTTCTATACAAATGTAACGAAAAGTAGCCACGAGCGACCTACTAATGATGATCACAAATGAAGATCTAGGTGCCCATGGATACAAGGTGTCCATTAGTCTCAATTAAGTTTACAAAATTCGGGATTTAGACAAAAAAATCAAACATGACCGTCTAAACCCTTTGTCACGTAAATCTAACTAATACTAGCAAGCCAATTGTTATGCCTAATGCATAGATTAACCCATGCCTAATTATGCACATCAATACCCGAGAGTTAGATTCTTAGTTTTTGGTGACAAAGAATTGCACCAACCTTAGAGTTATCATGAGGTACTAATTTCCTAAGTACAGGGAGCTTAGGATGGGTATTCACGGTGGGGGTCCCGATGATCCATGCTACTACCAGTTTGACATGCTACCATGACACAATATAGGCTTATTAATCCTCGTAGTTAGTGCTAGAGTCATTGCTTGTAAGTGCTGCTCTATGCTATATGTGGAGAAATTAAGATGTTAAGGAGGGCGCAGAATCGATGGTATGATAGACCAAGGGAGTTCCCGAGGAATTAACATCTCTATATCATGTGCTATAGCAAATAGATATAAATATAGTTCTTGAATGTGCATAGAGGCTTAGGATCAAATCTTTTTTGTTAATCATGAAAATATCCTTAAGGCCAGTTATAATTATCTTTATATCGCTATCTTGCTATATGTTCAAAGTTATTAGTTTATCCTTATTAACAGAACCCCCTATGTTTGTTATTCTTGACACGCACCTGAGGTGACGCTCAAGGGTAATCTTTGTGAGTCTATCACCTGAACCCTTTTATCTCTGTGGACACCACATGGACTTGTCACAATCTACTCTATAGTAGTTAGGAGTGAGTACAGGAGCAACACTATAAATATCTATGTTTGATCATGGATCTGTGAGTTTCTAATGACACCTACGGATTTCCATCACTACCACTAATACCAACTTCACCTTGTATTTGTTTTTATTTGTATCTAATTTGAGTAGTTTTGGGTCAATTCATTTCTAATCGTAGTATTTAAGGCGCAACAAGCGGTTTATAGGTACAACATTATACTGTTTGATCATTCTAGCATCTGAAGGAGGCCAGGTTTCATTTCAAAACAAGAAAAAACAATAAATTCAAAAGTAGCCATATGTATTAGCAAGACGAAATATGATGAACATCCACAGTTCCTCAGATGACAATTAGCAACCACAAAACACATGGTTAATAGATACAGCTACGATACAAGCTTGAAAATATTGGTAAGGAAAAACCAGGAAAGCCTCCAACAGGCAGGATTGGACAAAAGTAACGAAACGAACCAGGGAAAAATGGACAACCTCGAACATGCAGGATTGGATGTAAGTGGCAAAGCAAACCAAGTTTAGTCACACAACCTTAATACATCACGACATTACATCATCATAACTAAGGTATGTCTATAGTCAGGTACGCCCTGAAACATCCAACCTCCCACATGCAGAACTATTACCAAACATGTGGTAACATGCTTTATTTCAAAAAATATTCAAACAATATCTTCCTCGCCAATACTTGTAGAATAACATTTGGATTTGGGATTTAGTAACCTAAAAATGCAAAATGAATACAATGAAATTACATCAATGAGATACTCATTTTAATTTATTAGATTACATGGAAAAATACTGCAAAATGTATTGCAAAATAACTGGCTTCTGAACTCCGAACTACGCAACCTAGAAAGGCAGATAGTGAAAGTAACATCTGGATAGATTGGTCGTGAACTCCAATTAAGTGAGGTATTAGATTATCATCTGATTCACGATCATGTCTCGTACTATATGATACATCTCAGCGTGGGTGCACCAACCTGAAAGTGGGCAAGTATGCCAGAGAACGATAAATTGACATCACCTAATTATCGTTCTCGAACAATAGTCCACCCCATCCTAGCATATCCAAACCCACACCTAAAGAATACCAGGTGTGTTCGATGGTTATGCATCCTATCAGCCCCTTAGAGCCAAGCCACCACAATTTTAGGCTTCTCCTCGCATCGGTTTCCCTTGACCTCTGTAAAAGATGGCCAGCTTAATGGAGATTCACCATCATCCTTCCATCCCATCGTTCGTTGATCTCAATCATCGATCATATATTTTACAACATCAAAATACTCAATACACATACACATAATGCTTAGTAAATAACAAATACTTACAAACATACAACCTGCATGAGCTTTCCCAGAAAATTCCACAGATTGACAAAAGGGAAAGAGTGGTGAAAGAAAGTCAGGATATCACTATCAACAGAAGAAAAAAAAAGTCATATTTTAGGTTCACGTGTAAGAGTATTCATTTAACGAAAATAGGGAGTTTTCTACTGTTATTTTGTTGGGCATATATTGATTATATTATGCGAAGAATCAAATAACAAAAATTGAATGAGCAATTAACATATGCAAGAATAACAAACTTTTATTAATTATTCAAGCATACAGTCGAAAAGCTTAAATTACAAATAATCAAAGCATAAATTACTTTTCAAGTAATCACAAAGTGATGGAATCACGAGTAAACTCGCTGCCTTTGAAACGAATGAGTCTCGTTGTGGACATCGTTCCCCAGGGTAAAACCATCGCAAGTAACAATTAAAACGTAAGAGTTACCTAGGATTCACGCAAGGCCTGAAGGACTATCACCAACAGATCAACGGACAGAAACTTCGAGAAAGACAAAGAAAACTCAAGTTTAGAATATGAAGGGACTTGAGAAATGGTGCGAGTTTCCTGACTGACTTAGAGGCTTTATTTATACTGTTCTAAGAGACCTTAATCATGGAAACGTGATATTCTAATTTTCTTGTATTTAGGAAAGAATATTCTCCAATCAACAACTCATCAAATCCGAGATCATTCCAAGAATACTCGAATTAAATCTGCCGGAAATGGAAATAATATTTGTGCAATATTCTTCAGCGTTATAAACATGGTAAACCGTGTATTCATCTAGAATAAGATATTTCACAAAATATGGAAATATTTCGTTCTTATCTCTTACGAATTACACACAAATTATTCCATATATATTATGTGGTTGGGCCTTCTAGAGATTTCCACGCGGTCCATACGCATTTTTGACAGTCTAGAGATAAATTAATATGGGCCAATTTCCGCCTAATTTTTCTCTTTCAAGAGTGATGTTTCAAACATCCATATCCCATTCACCATTGATCTGTTTTGAGAGTTTAAACAGTCGATTTTATAGTACTCGCAGAAGAGAACTCAAAAATGACATCCACCAAACCTAAGCCCATTTGGGTCCCACTCAAAACCATGCCAAAAAGTTGACGAATTTCAACCTTTTAACTATCATTTTCCAACATATTTTAGATTACTCTTTTCCGCATTTTTTGCATCCTGAAACTTTTGACTGTAGTTTTTTTCCTGCATTATGATCACTATTAACAGAATTAACAAGCACAATAAAGAGGAGGTTTTAGTAAAAGTGGAAAAAGATCTTTCAATTGTCAGTTGTTGAGGAATTATGGTAAAGATCAGTATATAGCCCGGTTTGTGAAGGAACTTCAGGTGCTTATTTCTGGAAGTTAAGGCGGGCATATTCTCCGCAGGGGGGGGGGGGGGGGGTGGGTGGGTGGGGTGGCGCATCAAACCTTACCAGTTTCAATACCATTAGAATACAACTAATCCACTTGATTTATTGCACTTTCGTAGGTCCAAGAATATGTTGAAGCAGCAACATTGCTTACTTTCTACAAGACGGACAATCTTTTGAAACTAGATGAGATGAACGACACACTATTGCTCTGATACCATGACAGACTGTAATGAAAATAGAGAACACTTGTAGTGCTTGCTTCAGTGTTCATGTTAAAGGATCAGAGTATATTTCGCTTATTGGATCTGCAGATTCTAGTTACGCTCTTGTGGCAGTTTTCGATTCTGATCAATGAAGTAACATTTCGTCTCCTTGAGGAATCCCAATGCCACCCCATTCCCGTCGTTACAGTTTTCCTGGTCGAAGTTTTGTGCTTTAAGGCATTCAAATTGTCTTTACAGTTTTCTCGGTTTAAGTTTTGTGCTTCAAGGATTTCAAATGAGCAAATAGTTTACAATTCTTCCTTCTATTGATTTAACGTAGATTAGGAACAGGTAGCAAACAATAGTTTTTTCTTTTAAGGAAAACTGAATTTTCTAAAACATATTAAATCTCAAATTTATATGTCAACCCATATGCTTTTATATTTTAACCCATATGGGTTGAAACCCACGAATTAACCCATTTTTTACTCACGAGTTGAGTGATTTTCAACCCACGAATTGAGCGGGTTTCAACCAATCTCGTTTTGACTCGATCCATTTTTTGACCCGCTATAAAATGGGTCAAAATGGGTAAAAATGGGTAATACCCGTATATTTCATTACCCATATTACTCATGATCTGCGTTTAATTAGTCCTAATTTAAGGCGGTGAGTCATAAACCACTTTAAATCAAACAAAAATTGCCTTTAATTAAACAAACGGGATCCAACTGGCACTTTCCGAGTTCGGAAAGGTGCATTTAAGGTAGTTCTAGGTGGGAAATTTGAAACCGCCTTTCATTGCTGTCTTTAATAGAAGGCTCTCTACTAGTATCAAAATGTATTCGACCCGTTCGCCCATTTGCCACCCTTATTCAAGATCAACATATAGTTTTCAAAGAGGAATTCTTTTGTAATCGAAGATTCTAACATTTTTTATTTTGAAATTACAAAAGGTAAAAATTACAAAAATGTATAGAGCAGTACATTATTATCTCTCCGCAGTTTAAAAGAAATCCTCCCATCCCATGGTTGACACAAATGGTTGTCGGGGGTATATTAGGTATTTTACATGTTAACGCTATTCAAGTCGTTATTTATCTCCCCACCCATGTGATTCCATTGAGATTTGATTGTATGGACTAGTGGATGCTCAAAATGACGTCGTTTTGAGCAGCCTTATTTAAAGCTCTCCACAATTTTAGCCCTTTTTTCCATTCAATTTTTTTAGTCATGGATCCAAATCCACGGATTTGATTTTCTTCTTCTTCATTTGAAAGTCCATTTTCTAGAATCCAAAAAGCCCAAAATCGAATTCATGATTGTGGTGGTGCAGCTGTTATGGTGCCTTTCGGTGGTATGGTGTTGACTGAGATGCTTTCAGGGCGTCAGGAAGCACTTTACAATCAACTACTTCACCTATTATGAACCTTCAATGTGAAGAAGTTGACTTGAAGATCTCCATCTCCATCGACCATGTGGATTTTAAAGTGAACGGCCCCGTACTACCACGACCCTATTGGATTGCCCGTGGAACGTCACCAAGCGCGCCATCAATGTTGAGATCACCAAGAAAGTCCCTTTCTCTCCTAACTTCGATCTCTATTTACTTGGAGGAGTGTTATTTGTTGCAGAAATTGAATCTGCCATTTTTTTCCTTTGTTTGTTTACTATGGGTTATGTACTCTGCTTTTAGGATTTTAAATTTTCTTAACACGTAGTTTGAAATTTTTGCTTTTATTGGGTTGTCACAAATTATTATTTCGAGGCCCATTTCCACGTTGTTTGAATTCAATCTGCCTTGCCTCTGATGTCTAAGTCATCTCTTTGTATGTTTTTATTTCTATTACCTGTCACCATGTAGGAATTATTTTTGACATGGAAGTGATTCATAATATAGCCCAGTTGGTATTTTGTTGTTACTTCTCTATAATTTGTTTAACTTACATTGATTTTTATATTTGAGTTATTGACTTATTTATCCGCTTCTCAACTTTATGCCTCTATTAATTATTTTTTCCTGGTACCTGGCACTAATGAGGAAACAACTTGTGTAGGCCTGGTCACTCGAAACCACGAAAATGGGATGTAAGAATCAAAATTTTGCTTCTTAGTCAAACTATGTTAATTGGTTTTCCAAAACCTCTATTGCCCATTTGGATTCACCGATCATAGTTGAATTTGGCCTCACACAGATGTTAACTTTTGTTGTAGATCATAATTATGACGATATTCTTGATGTAATATATCTCTCTAAGCTTTCTGAATTTGATCCCATTTAAATTTGTTAACAATCTAAAACTGTTGGTTCTTATATTGGAAAATGATCTGCTTGCGCTTATGTCATGCAGGTGCATCTTATCGGTGGTTTTGATCATTCCTCATAAGTATGAGCCACGATCCTCTGCTTAGTTTTAAATTTACCAGAGATATTGTTTCAAGGCACAATGCTAGAGCTCAAACGTGTTGGACTTTTTATGCGGCTCGACAACAATCACATGAACAATCATATGTAGCGTGATGGATATTCCTTTCCTCTCTGTGTTGAGATAGCTGGGGCCCTGGAGAAGAGCAATAGGAAGTTCCAACTACAAACACTCCAATTCTTGAGAACCATGCCTAGAAATATTTTGAAGGCAATGCATGTCATATCTTCAGTGCCCTCCTAGTGTGTGCTTTGAGTTCAGAATTCTGTATGTTTTCACTACATCAAGTTTTATACTTGTTGGATCATGAAAATCCAAGTTTTTGTGAAGAAAGTCTATGAACAAGACTTGGAGTATAGAGACCATTACGCTTCTTAATATCTCTGTTAAAATTTACCAAAACTCTTTCTAATTAGTGTTGTTGCAGCTCTGGCTTGCAATCTTCTAGAAGTTAGCATAGTGGAGCCAAGGTTGCCTCATTTTGGCATTTAGCATGTACATCGTGTGTTACTAGCTTTGTAAGATGACCTTTCAGCATCCTTTGGGTACAAAATTATAAATCATTACTGGAAAGAGTGGGTCTCCCGACAGGCGGCCTGTCCATAAGCTTATGGACAGGGAGGGGCCACTTTGCAAATAAGGCAAGTTTAAACAAAAATATAACGCAAAACCACAAACACAATTTTCACACACTAACACATAGTACTCTGTTCTTCTTCTCCGGAAAGCTCTCAACGCATTTTCCGATCTCCTTGCCAGCACGTTTTCGATCTCTCATCAACAACGCCTTTCCGATGTACTTCGACGACAACAACCAGTGCGATTATGACTCTTTTTATCCTCCAGAATCCTCTCAACGCCGATCAATTCTTCCTCACCAGTCCGCCGATGTGTTTTCAATTCCTCTCGTCCAATCCGTTGACGGTGCCTTTTCGATGTCCTCCGACAACAACAACTGCTGTGATTCCGACGGAATTGAACGACAAAATCTGTCTCTAGATCCTATTGAAGCAAATGAAATTTCAGATGCTTTAATCGTAACCACTACTGCTATCGAATTGGAATCTACAAGAGAAAACACGATTCTAAACGCCAGGATTCAAATTCAAGGAGAAGAAATTCAATTGCAAGAAGTTGAAATAATACTCAATTCCTATGAAGGTATGATTTTCTCTCATCAAACTGATATTATTGTGTTCAAATGCAATCGATATGAATATAGTTGTTTTTTAAATTTCTGGACACTGATATTCGACTGCTATGAACATGTATGAACATGTGGAAACATTAGCAATTTAAACTACATCCTGCACAGAAATTTAGCATAATTTATGCATTTGTTAACATAAATCACGTATATGTTACAAATAAACATGCATTAGATTAAAATGAACAAAACACAGAAAATGCATTTGTCAATTCCAACTTTTAAGAAACTTTTGCGTTGTTCAGATTATAACATGTAAAAAATACACTACACTCTGCATATGTTACACTACAAGTAGTATTTCTTATGCTTATCAGAACAGAGCTTACATTAGAAATTGTATTCTTTATTATTACAGATACAAATTTTCCAAATTTAAATGATATTGATGCCACTGAAAATCTTACTGGCGTAAAAGCAAAAACATTGGAAGCACTTCATGCTATGTACAAGAAGCATGCAAATGCTATTGGTTTCAGCTACAGGAAGGACTGCCAACGTCGAAATAGCAAAGGCCAAATTCGTGAAAAGTACTACAAGTGCTCTACTGGAGGCCAATTGAAAAGATTAAAAACCAGTACTACCAGCCATGTTCTTTGCATGGATAATGAAAATCATTCTGAAAAGAAGAAGAAGAAGAGGCAAAGAAAGGACCTGATTACAAAAATAGGATGCCTAGCTGAAATTAGAGTGAAGCTAGAGCAGGATTATTACATCGTGGCACATCACAATACCGTACACCAGGGGCGGAACCAATGGTACGCGAGGTAGGGCTCCAGCCCTACCTAGATCGCCGGCCGGAGGTAGCAGGAGGCGGGAGCGCATCTTCCGGCGGAGTCGAGCGCGTCGGAGAAGAAGCTCTGCTCGTCGGAGGAGAAGGCCGCGCTGCAGCCTTCTTTTTTTTAATTCCTGAGTACTAAAACGACGTCGTTTCACGTTAGTGAAATGACGTCGTTTCATTCGGCCTTCTTTTTTTAATACCTAAGTACTAAAACGACGTCGTTTCATTTAGCCATATGAAAAAAAATTCGAAATGTGAAATGGATTGGGCCAAAACTGAGCCCAATCCAATAACCAAAGCAAAAATCCTTCTATATCAGCTGGAGGCGAGAAACAGAGCTTAGCCTCCACTCTCCAGTTCCTGCCCCTGCTCAGTCACAGCCTCAGCCCGTCCGCCGCCGCGCCACCGCCGTCCGCCGCCTCTCCAAACCACGGTAAGTCGGTAACCACCGCCGGTATACTTCTTCTCTTTATGCTAAGATTTATTAATTTTAGGGTTTATTCTCTTTTTTATTTATTTCTTCAAAACTTAAATATAATGTGAACATGATTTTTAGATTGGATGTTGAATTGAATTTATATGGTTGTATTATATATGATTGTTGAAATTTAGTTGAATTGCATATTTGAATTTAGTTGAATTGCATATTTAGTTGGAATTTAGTTGGAATTTAGTTGGAATTTAGTTGAAATTTAGTTGAAATTATAATTGTTTGATTTATTTTGTATAATTGTATGTGAAAATGAAATTGTCAATTTGTCATAATCGGTTTATGGAATTATCAATTAGGGATATTTGTTAAATTGAATTTAGATGAATATGATTTTATAAATTTATTATATTATGTAGTATTTTTCATTATTGTTGAGTTGAATTTTAAAAATTTATATGTCATTAGTATTTATCACCCTTTCTTCCCTCCGTCAATTCCCTCCTCAGCCGAGAGCCCTCCGCCACCAGGTCTCCGCCGCGGTATCACCGGAAGATGCCTCGTCCCGCCGCCTCTACACGCCGGACACCGAAAATTTTTCAGCCTCCCCTGGAAAAATTTTCTGGTTCCGCCCCTGCGTACACAATCATGAGTTAACAAGACCAGCCTGGCAGTATCTCAGTAGGAGTGAACGGAGGATTACAGAAGACAAAGGAATAGCCATCAGAACAATGGAACAAGCAGGTTTAAGACCTACTATAGGATATAAATACATGTCTTTTGAAGCTGGTGGAGAAGAGAATCTAGGGCATACAATGAAAGACCACCTCAACTTTGTGTGTCGACTTCGGATGAAAGAAATAGAAAGTGGAGATGCTCAAAAAATTGTTGACACACTTATGGAAATCAATGTCAAGGACAAAGATTTCTTCTTCAAAGTGAAGTTCGACGAGGAAACAAAACTATCAGCAGTGTTTTGGAGGGATTCAATGATGCTGGAAGACTACAAACTCTATGGAGATGTCACCATATTTGACACTACATACAGAACAAACAAGTATAACTTGATTTGTGCGCCAATAGTTGGAATCAACAATCACTGGAACATAACAATGTTTGCTTGTGCTTTTATAGCAAATGAGTTGGCTGAAACTTTTGTGTGGCTCCTCAACACTTTCAGAAAATCAATGGAAGGAAAGGAACCTGTCACAATATTCACAGATCAAGATCCTGCAATGGGCAAAGCAATAAATGAGGTATGTTCTAAAAATTTGTTGCATACAGTTCTGATCACTGAATATGCACTGGTAGACATTGAACCTCTTACCTTACTGTATGCATTACATAGATTATAAGTTGCATTTGTTACTTTAGAAATCAGGTTTCCTGAAAATGATGCAACTTCAAAAATTCCATTTCTTAGACCTGGAACTGAGTAGGAAATGTTAGCTTCTACACATGTCAGCTTACAATATGTATACTGATTAACATTCATTTCTTGTTGCAACTCCCAGGTCTTCCAAAACATAAAACACAGGTTGTGCCTGTGGCACATAATACAAAATGCAATACAACATTATGGGAGATTAAAGAAAGATGAATCCTTCAAAAGCGATCTAGACTACTGTATGAAAAGATGTCATAATCCTACAGAATTTGAAGAAAAATGGGCTTCTATGATCAGCACATACAAGCTGGAAACTAGCACCTGGTTTCAACGCTTGTACAACATCCGTGAAAAATGGAGCATGGCATTCAGCAAAGATATTTTCTCAGCAGGCATCTTATCATCACAACGAAGTGAAAGCACAAACCACGCACTATGCTTCAATGCAAACAAAACAACAACACTGACACACTTCTATGAGCTCTTCAACCAAACAATCAGAAAGTGGAGGAGAGATGAAGCAGAAAAGGAAAATGCATGTACAAAAGCAAAGCCAAATTATCAAAACAAAGCAGGTATGTTCACATTTGAAAATATGTATTACTTAGTCTAGAACATGAATTTGTTAACTTACAGTATGCATTTATTTCCCACTACTGGGCTTGTACAGGTTTGGTAAAATATGCTGCTCAGGTTTACACACTTGCTTTGTACAAAGGATTCAAAAAGGGATTTTCCCTAGCAATGGAAACTAAGGTCAAGGAACTTTTCTCAGAACCACCGACAAAAAAATATGAGGTCGGCCTAGAACATGATGAATCCAAATACGAGACAGTTGAGTTCAAAAATGAAGATGGGCTGGTTCAAGTACAATGCACATGCAAGTCCTTCGAGGTGTCAGGTATGCTTTTCTTTCATACCCTCGGGATATTGCACCTTCATTCTATCACAGAAATACCTTCAAAGTACATCCTCAAAAGGTGGAAAAAAAAGGCCAAAACAGAAGTTTGGGACAGGATTCTTGGCCAAGAAAAACATCAATCAGAAAGCATCAACAGTGTACTCTCATGGAGGAACCATATGTCCAGCAGATTCTACAATCTGGTTCTAAAGAGCGAAGGAAACTCAGAAGCTAGAAGCACTCTTCAAGAGATGTTTGACACCTGCTCGGTAAGAATAGAAGACTTGTTGGCATCAAAAACAAATGCCATTGAACAATCAACCACAAGTAGCCAAAGCAACTCAACCATAACAAGTGCACCTAAGATACTCGATCCAGCCCAAGTGAAGACAAAAGGAAGAGGAAAAAGGCTAAAATCAGGCATGGAAAAGAAAAAACCAAGGAAGAAAACTACTGAATTGGGCACAAAAACACCAGATGTGAAGACACTGTAAAAAGTAGCATTCTATATGATACAAGTTGCATTTGTTTAGCTATGTATTGTATTTTTTTTCCAGGATCATACTGTATGCCACTGATTTTTATGTACCTAAGATTTTTATACATTCAATAACATAGTATATTTTTTAGCTTCGTATTAATAAGCATACAAATATTACTTCTTAACATTTGACATGAACTTGCTTCCCTAAAAAGGACTTGTAATATATTTCACATAATTTTAGTGATACAAAAACCACTGAATACATGTAGAACTACTTAGCTTACACATGTAGTTTATTAACCTACCAATTGCATTTGTTTTCCTATAAGCTCAGAAAAACAACACAATAAACCCCATCAAATAATTAAAAAATCAACTTGGAATTAAAAGCATACAAATAGTACTTCTTAAAACTAAACATGCATTTGTTTCATTAAAGCTGCAACCTTACAAACAAATCCTAAAACAGTGTCTCAAATGCCCTCAACGTATCACCCACAAAACAGTCAGTCACAAATCATCCAAATACACCTTCAACCTTAAAAACAACTCCTAAAACAGCGTTTCAATTGAACTTAACATACCACCAATAAAACAATCAGTCACAAAATAAGCTTATTACAGATCATCCAAAAACAATCCAAAGATGCTAAAGCTACAAATCATCAAGTCCTTCAATCCCAAGGGCGAATGAAGGAATCATAGAACGAGCTTTCCTCATGTATTCTTCAACTATCTTATCAACCCACTCATGTGTGGCTGGGTCTTCCATAATTTCTTGTGTTGTCTTCACATGAACAGCATCCTCATTGGCTGTGGTTGTTCCTTCTTCCTGAGGTTCTGATTGTGGCTGCGGCTGCGGCTGCGGTTGTGGTCGCACAATCGGGCTAGCATTTGCCCTCTCAAGGTTTTGAACCAATACACGTGTAATGACCTCCATGTCTCGTTTGAAAACGAGGCAAGCCCTATTAAGAGGCTGACATAGAAGAACAAATATCAGTCCAATAAAAAATCAGAATCTATCTAAAAAGGAAATATGAACTACAAACTGCATTAGATTAACTAACATCTGCATTAGTTTTAAAACAACATGCACTAATTTTTACAAACTATATAAAAAAAAGACAAAAAATACTTACATTGCTGGTAGCTTTGTCAATGTCTTCATTGCTCATCACACCGTTCGGTATTCGATAAGAAATAAATCCTGGCTCCTGAGCAATACCACCACATGCAGCAGTAGGTGTATGAAGCCCGTCGTGGCTATTACGAGATCCCTTAGATTGTTGTTGGCTACTTGTGTTATCTTTAACCCTCTCATCCTTTGTCAAAGGAAAACCAGCAACTACCATAACACCCTTATCATACCCATTTTTTCCAGATGATGAGCCCTGTCGAGCAAAGATTTGTTCAACCAATGCATGTATAAGGGAAGTCTGGTAGGGTCAGGCTGACCTCTAAAGGGAAAGCTATAAATATAAGCTAGCAGCAATACAAACACACAACCGCCAACACAAGACACATCTCTTTTACCTGAATCAGATTTGAAACTCCTAACACCCTCACAGAGACGATCAAGCACTAAGCGACACCAATCAAGACTCTTGATGGCCCCAACATTTTCTAGAGCACTAACCAGCTTAAAATCAACCAAATTTCTAGTAGTTGGCGCCAAAAATGTACACATGACATACATAACAAAAAATCTCTTAAAGCGCTCACCACCATCACTTAGTCTACCCAGCTCCTCAAATAGATTAACATGAGAAATATTACCATATTTATCAGCACCCAACTCTTCTCTCCAATTATTCCTAATGTCCACATCCCCTGACAAACCCCTACCATTATTCCTAACCAAACCAACGGCACAGCCTGGAATCCTAGGGATACAGAATATATCAAACACATCATCAGGTGTAATAATGTACCTTGAGCTTGATATTTCTTGCACACAGCCAACAGGATCAAACCTAAAACAAAACAAAAAAAAGGTCAGCCTAGAACAATTTGTAGTCAGCATTAAACAATATGAAATTAGCCCACATAATCAAACCTGTCAACCAGCCAAGGAACAATTCCAATAGGAATGGATGAGATGTCGAACGCAAGAAGTCTACCAAAACCTATATCTTCCACGTCAATCTTCTGGGCGGGAGTGAGAGGCAATTAACGATTTCAGTTTCGAAGGACAGCAACTGGTTGAGAATTTCGTAGAAAACCTAAAATAAAATAAAATATGAAGATTGTAATTTATTTGAGACTGTGAATAACAAATGAACACTGAATCTTATCAAATGCAGCATCTTATTAATCAAGTACAGTTTATAACACATTGAAATACACTTACGTGTTACCCTCCTCATCAGTACGTTGGACCACCTGCTTCTTCTGACGGTTGCGCTGTTGTTTCGCAGCTCCTTCTTCACCAGCAACCATTTTTTCTGACCCAGAAGCTTCACCAACAGTACTCTCCGTTTTCCTCTTCAAACCAGTTTTTTTTGCCACTTCAACAACTTTCTTCACCTTCTCAGCAGACTCCTTCAAACCAGTTTCTTTCACTACTTCAACAACTTCCTTCACCTTCTCAACAGACTCCTTCAAAACCCCACCAAATTTCTTCGCCTTCACAGCACCTTTCTTCACAACAACTTTTTTAGTCTTTGTCTTCATCGCCTTCTCAACAGGCGACTTTGCAGCAAGTTCTTCAGTCTTCCTTTTATTCTGTCCAGTAGAAGTCTCACATTGTTTGCCCTTCTCCTTACTCAACAAACGAGGTGACAACCTCTCCTTCTCTCCTTCAAATGAGACCACCACAGTAGGCCGAGCTTCAACACTATCCCCCAATTCCACATCAGCTTCACCACCCTCACTTTCCCTCTCACACGCAGCCGCAGCAGCTTGCACCGCCTCCGCCTTCGCAACTGCACCCAAAATCCACTAATTTTCATTAATATAGTTTTTAATCATACTGTCCATACTTTCACCATCATCACTGGACCCACCTTCACCATTATTCTCAACAGGTACAGCTACATCAACACCAGGTACAACTTCATCAACACTAGATACTTCTCTACTAATTCTAACAACACCATTCACCAGTGTGTCATAATCAAAATCTTCACGTGATCCACCTTCACCAGCAGCTGATTCGCCTTGACCATCTTTCAACTGCTCAACAACCACATTCATCTGTTTCTTCTTTCCCGGCTTAGGAACAATAGGAACTGAAATCTGTGGAGTAGAACCACCAATTCTGGCAGACCTACGTGCCAATACAACTACTACACAAAAAATGAAAAACAAAAAACTGTATAAGCACATATTTAAAAAATAAACATAATCACACAAATAAAATGCAACATGTAAATAAAAACCTCCAGAAGCATAAGACTCCAGAAGAAAAAGGCTGACACAACTTCTCAGCTTTAGAAAAACATATTTTAATGCATACTCTGACAGCCAATAAGAAACCTAATCTAGGAAAAAACAGTATAACTAACTATTTAATAGGCTATACTAATATATACAACTTGTAATGAAACAAAATACATACAACCAAATCAAAAAGAATAACAATAACTAACTAACAATCAGTGAAACTAAAACACAACCTAAGTAACTAATACATAAGTTATATTAACATTTGAACATTCTAAGAAAACAAGTACACAATATAACAACCAGTCAACAAAAAAATAAGTAACTCGAAAAACACATTACCAAACTTCTAAGAAAATGCGGACCTGACATACAAATCAAAAGAATAGGATGACTAACTAATATAGCTGTTAACCTAACATATGAAACTCCTAAGAAAACAAATGCAAATTATAACTAAACTGATAACATGCTGGGAGAAAACAGAGCAACTAACTAGTGCATATCTTACAATAACAAATGCAACTTCTAAACAATCAAATGCATGTTATAAAAATGACTCAAAACATACAGACCTGACTAACAAAAAAGTCAATATCAACAACTCATATGCAGATCTGACTTACGAATAAAATTCTAAAAAAAGTCAACACCAACAAGACTAAAAAAACACATACACACACAACAAGAACAAAAAAAGCGTGAAACTACAAATATTCAAAACAGAAAACATGAAGAATACGAACCATGAAAAGAAGAAGGCTGAGACAACTTCTCAACTTCAGGAAGAACAGCTTTCCCCTTCGCCTTACCCATCACTAGGTCAAATACACAAAAATAAAACCTCAAATCAGATTCACGTACAACCATAAAGCAAAAATGGAAAAGAACAGCAACGAAATTTCAAAACCTAGAATATCAACATCAACAACTCACATGCAGATCTGACTTACGAAGAAAATTCTAAAAAAATTCAACATCAACAACACAAAAAAACACATACACACACAACAATAACAAAAAAGAGTGCAAAACTACAAATATTCAAAACAGAAAAAATATGAACCAGGAGAAGAAGAAGGCTGGGACAACTTCTCAGCTTCAGGAAGAACAGCTTTCCCCTTCGCCCTACCCATCACTAGGTCAAATACACAAAAAAAACCTCAAATCAGAATCGCGTACAACTATAAAGCAAAAAAGGAAACGAACAGAAATGAAATTTCAAAACCTAGAATATCAATCTTACCGAATCCAGGCAATTCCGGCGCAACCTTTAGCAACACGATTCCGGCAAAATTTCGTGTGATAAAGGAGAACGAAGAGCGAATTTGAAAAAAAAAATCAAAGTACAGAGAAATTGAAAAACGAAGAGAGGAGAAGAAAGGGCAAAACAAGCGTGAATAATGAGACCCCGGTGAACACGCGTGATAAATGATTACACTTCACAAAAATTACACTGCTGATTAGACACGATTTATGATTCAGCACAAATAATTTTTAGGCACCCCATTTTTAAAATAATTATAATATGACCCCATTTTACATATCAGTCCCTGGCCTGTCCATAAACTTATGGACAGGCCACCTTTCCTGAGACTTTCTTTACTGGAAATATCAAATCTCTCTACTCAATTATTCTGTTGGTATGCCTTGAATACGTATTAGCCGTTTCGACAGGTTGTTACGGATATTCCGCACAACATATTCATATTCAAATATTGATTATGCTTTATTCTCTTTATCTAAAGAAGTTTAAGATCACGCGAAGAACTTAGTTTGATTCAGATTTAGATGGTGGCATGTAAAAATTCAGCTGTTTAGGATGAGACTTTACATTGGTAAAACTTAAATTTGATATGATGTCAAGAAAGCACTAAAGTGTTTTTAGTAGAATGAGTGAAATTGGGGCAGGGGCTCTAGTTTGTTAATATGTCAGATAATGGGTTTGGTGTATTTACCCTAGAGGTGTCAATTCGGGTTATCGTGTCGCATTCGTATCGGGTTTGAAATGTGTCGTGTTGAAACGTGTCGGGTTGGGTCGTGTTGATTTCATTTTTCGTGTCGGGTTGGAAATGTGTCGTGTTGAAACGTGTCGGGTTGAATCGTGTTACTTTCATTTGTCGTGTCGGGTCGGGTTGGATTTGGGTTTTATCGTGTCGGGTTGAAAACGTGTCAGTTTTTTTCTCGTGTCGGGTGAAGTTAATATCGGGTCGGGTTAGTGTCGGGTTGAGTAAATATCGGGTCGGGTTAGTGTCGTGTAATTTTTATACTCGGATTAGATCGGATCGGGTCAGAGTATTGTCGGGTTGGGTTAGTGTCGTGTAATTTTTATACTCGGATTAGATCGGGTCGGGTCAGAATATTGTCGGGTCGGGTTGGATTGGATTGGGTTATTGTCGTGTCCTTTTTTGTACCGGAGTTTTGTTCGGATCTGATTATGTCAATTATTTTATTGTTCATAATGTTTCACCTTGAATTTAGATATATTTTGGGTTGGTTCACTTTAGATCGGCTTCATGTCACCTGATTAAATTTGGGTTGATTTAGGTTATATTTCAATAATGTTATTGTTACAACTGCACTATTATCATGTATTGTTTCGTTGTAACTTGTAACTTGCAAAATGTAAAAATTTGACTCGTAACTCCAAATTAAAATCCGCTCGAAAATGATGCTACCCGATACACCCCCATTGTATTTTCCAAGTCAATGGCCAAAATAATCCCCAGTCACAACATACTCCTCGATTTAAATAATGTAATAATAAATGACAAAATCTTGGAAAATACCGTCTTTCCACCATTCCATAAGCTTATGGAAAGGCAGAGTTTAATTATAATAATACAAAGTAAAAGGTCTTAGTTGCAATAATAAAATTTTATTATGGAACGTGTAGTAGTTATAGATTTTATAACCCGATTCATTCAACCCAAAAATTTTATCTTCATTTCTTCTAATTTGCATTTTAAACCATAACATTTCCATGACTTACGGAAATACAGTCTGTCAAGAGACAGACTCAAAATAAATTCAACCAAAAAATGCAATATTAATGAAAGGGAAAGTTGGAAAATTGGAAAAGTTAGGTCATGTCAGTTTATTAAATTTCAATGTTTCATATTAGATTTGGCATTGGGTATATTTTGGATCAAGTCATTATACTACTTGACTAAATTTAGGTTGATTCACATTCTTATAGTTACAAAATTATTGGGTTATGTTCATTGTAATATGTAATTTTTAACTACAATTTATTAAAATCAATATTTAGTCGATCTTCTATATTAATTACTCAAAATCATGATTATTATTAAACACCTGTCTCTATTTTAATATTATTCATTGACTTTATAAACTTTGTAGAGTCCTCGGGGGTTGGACTTATTTATGGCATATTGCGAATTCTGGTGATATGGTGTTTTAACACCACTGCTATCCAGTTTTTCCAGATCGCAGGATTCTGTCGACGAATAATGGAGCGAACTATGGAGTATAATTGTTCGATCAGATCAGAATATTGTGAAGATTATTATGTGATTTCGTGGCAGTCTAATTCTGGTAAACGAATATTCCCTGTAATAGTTAGGAATTGATTAAGTAGTTTATTTATGGTACAAGTCCTATTGATAAAGGATTGTCCAGTTAAATACCAGATTAGAATTAGATCTTTCCTTAGTGTAGAAGTCTATTTATGGTAGAGTTAGACAAGGAAAGAGTTTGATAGAAGGCAGGATTGCGAAGGATATAAAAAGAAGAAGATACAACGCAATCAGTAAGCGACCAAGAATTCATCTCTACGTGAGAAGTGTTAGAGCGATTTGCCTGAGGTGTTTGGAGGAGTGCTGATTCATCTGACCAAGTTCTTAAAGATCAGAAACAAGGAAGTCTTAATTCCTCGGGAGGAGGAGATCCCTATACAATTATATACATTGTTAATGAGTTTTACACACTAAACTATATCCCTATACAATTATATAAATTGTGTATAACTAATAGAAATCACGAATCAACATTTGGTTATGTATATATATATATATGTATATATATGAAATTTTTCACATAAATATATATTTATCTAACAAAGCATACGTTTCATTTGTGTAGACACTAATTTAAATTCAACATCTAATTTAAAATGATCATTTAATTATGACTTTTTGCAATAACTCATAAAATGGTTAATATACATCAATTGTCTTTTACATTTGTACATATATCTAATGATTATTACATTCACATATAATAATAACTAATGTAATTTTTAATGACTACTGTTGTCTTAATAAGTGAAAAATATATTTAACTGTAATATATACGGTTATTTTCCGGTTATAAGTACATATAAGGTATATATAATATATATGATTTTCCTTTGAACTAGATGTTATGATTGGAAATTTGTAATGCAATAATGCAATGATATAATAAGGTATAGATGTTACAATTTTAATTAGCATTCTTAAACATGTAGCTCAGTAGCTGCATTCTTACATGAGAAGTTGATTTTGTTTTGAATAACTGCATTTATATCTACACTGATTATCCTTTGTACCTTTTTTTTTATAAACATTTCTATTTATAACTAGTTTGGCACTAATTAATTAATCTTTAGTTGATACTTCACAAATAACTTATTTGCCAAATTTTTACTGTTTTTGCAGTACTTTATTTCAATTTTTACAGTTTAGCATATCATTAATTAAATGAATTTATGATTGAGAATTCATAACAAAGCTTAAATAAATTTAGAAACAAGAAATGAAAAAAGCTGAATTAATTAGAAAACATTAAAAAAATAAAAGAAATGAAATTAGGTTAAAGGGTAAGTAACAAATGAGAAAAGAAGAATAATAAATTAGAGACAAATTATCTCAGCCGTTGATTTCAACTAGGGTTAATCTGGGGCGTTGATTGTTTGGGCGCATAGTATAAATGCCTTCGAGTGACTCTCAGAAGGCGAAACCCTATTCCTTTCTCTCTCGATCTTCCTGAACTGAAACCCTATCTCCCTCGCTCTCCTTCGTCTCTGATCTCCCTCGTCTCTGATCTCCTGAATCTCTGCTCTCACTCCCTCTGCTCTCACTCCCTCTGCTCTCCCCCTGCTTTCTATCCCGTCTCTGCTCCCCCTCTCTTATCGTATCTGTAACTGCTCTCAAAATGATTGTTCTTTTTTTTGCTCTGTGTTGTTTTGATTTTTTTGAATCGTCTTTGCTTGTTTGTTCTGAACATTTTATTGTCTATATTTTGGCTACTTTATCAGGTCGGGAATTTTGGTTGATGTAGATGTACTGTGACTAGGGTTTTGTTTGATCCGGTTGCAATTTTGGTTCTGCTCTCCCTCTGTTCTTGTTCACTAGATTGCTCAGAATGTGTGCTGCCTGTTTATGTTAGAGTTGTCTATTTACTGCATGTGTATTACCCGGCTCAGATCTGTTGGCTTATTAATCAAATTTATTGACATGTTTGTCTGGTCTTCTTCATGCTGCATGTTTTGCTTAGAGTCTGTTTTTGTCTATTTTTTTGCTACCTTATGAGTTCTGAAATGTTGGATGGATGTAGAAGTACTGTGATTAGGGTTTTGTTGGATCCGGTTGCAATTGTGGTTCTACTCTCCCTCTGTTCTTGTTCACTAGATTGCTCAGAATGTGTGCTGCCTGTTTTGCTCAGAACTGTGTGCTGCCTGTTTACTGAATGTGTTACTCATGTACTGTTGGGATTTCTGAAAATATTGTTCTCCATTTTTTGGCTACTTTATGAGGTCTGAAATTTTGGATGCTGGATGTAGAAGTACTGTGATTACTGATTAGGGTTTTGTTATAGTTGATCATATTTATTCTGATTGTACTGTTGTCCAAAGCTTCACTCCTTGTCAAATCTTTCCTGTTTGTTTTTTTAAAAAAATGGCTTGTTTGCTAGCTTGCTCAGAACTGTGTGCTGCCTGTTTATTCGGGAGTCTGTCTATGTATTGCATGTGTATTACCTGGCTCAGATCTGTTTGCGTATGAAACAAATTTAGGGACATGTTTATCAGGTCTTATTCATGCTGTTTGCTGTTCCTCTAGTTCAGAGTATGTGATTAGTCTGTATGAGTTGCAATTATGGAGTTTGGTGTTGCCATGTTTACTGAATGTGTTACTCATGTACTGTTGGGATTTCTGAAAATATTGTTCTCGATTTTTAGCTGCTTTATCAGGTCTGAAATTTTCGATGGATGTAGAAGTACTGTGAATACAGATTAGGGTTATGTTGGATCCTGTTGCAATTGTGGTTCAGCTCCCCCTCTGTTCTCGTCCCTGCTCTCCCTCTCTTTTCTTTTCTTTTTTGCTTTGTGCTATTGCTCTTGTTGGCTGATTGTTATAGTTGATCATATTTATTCTGATTGTACTGTTGTCCGAAGCTTCACTTCTTGTCAAATCTTTCCTGTTTGTTTTAAAAAAAATTGCTTGTTTACTAGCTTGCTCAGAACTGTGTGCTGTCTATTTATTCGGGAGTCTGTCTATTTATTGCATGTGTATTACCTGGCTCAGAAGTACTGTGGTTAGGGTTTTGGTTGGATCCTTTTGCAATTGTGGTTCTGCTCCCCCTCTGTCATATGCCTTAAAAAAAGGCTTATTTGCTAGCTTGCTCAGAACTGTGTGCTGCCTGTTAATGTTAGAGTCTGTCTATTTAGTACACATGTATTACCTGGCTTGGATCTGTTGGCTTATTAAGCAAATTTATTGAGGTGTTTAATCTGGTCTTGTTCATGCTGTTTGCTGTTCCCCTAGGTCAGATAAGTATGTGATAAGTTCATGCTGTTTGCTTAATGTTACTGAATCCTCTTACTGAATCTTTTTATGCAGGTGGTGATGGATGAAACTTCTAGATCTTTTGAAGTTAATGCTGAAAGTGCCGTGGACTTAAATTCCCAGGTAGGTAACAATGTTCCGGAGGAAATACCGGTTGATGACAGTGACCGGAAGATTTTACTAAAGCGTTCAGAGGTATGGTCTCACTATAATTTTTATAAAGAAGTTAAAGATGGGGTAACTTTGTTGCGTGCTCGCTGTAAGTTTTGCTGTATGACATACCCCGCTGAGGGTAAAGATGGTACTGGAAATCCAAGAAAGCATATACAGGTTTGCAAAGGTAAAGCATCATTAACTGAAAAAGGGTGTTCAAATTCAGCTCCATTTGATCAAAAAATCTATTGTGAATTATTTGCACGTGCCATTATTTGTCATGCATATCCCTTGAGAATAGTCGAGCATGAGTACCTTAGGAAAATGCTTACCTATTTGAACCCCAATGTGATACATGTGTCTCGTAATACGATGCTTAAGTATTGTATTTCAGAACATGAAAAGTTCAAATGCGAGTTGCTTAAGACTTTGACTACTGATGTTCCCGGTAGGATTAGTTTTACTACTGATTTATGGACTGCTTGCACTAGTCGTGGTTATCTCACACTTACCGCTCATTATGTCGATAAAGATTGGATTCTTAGGTCTAAAATACTGAATTTCAGATATCTTGAGCCTCCTCATTGTGCTGCCAATATTAAAAATTTTGTGCTTGATTTATTAAAAGAATGGAAACTTGAAGAAAAAGTTCTATCTATGACACTAGACAATGCCCGATGTATGGATAATATGGTCAACTCTTTGAAAACTGAATTGAATAATATGACACCTCTACCTTGTGGTGGAAAATTTTTCCATGTTCGTTGTTGTGCTCATGTGCTGAATCTTATTGTTCAATCTGGTTTGAAGTGTGTTGATGCTAGTGTTTGTAAGCTACGTAATATTGTGAAATTTATTGATGGATCGGATTCTAGGATTACATCATTTGAACGAGCTGTGACTGAAGTTGGGTCTAATTTTTCATGTAAATTAATACTTGATGTGTCGACTCGATGGAATTCTACATTTGCAATGCTTTCGAAAGCTTTACAAGCCAAGGAACCATTAAACTATTTTGTTGTCCGTAATATGGATGTTGTGGATAGATTGGATGAGGAGGAATGGGAAACTATTGGAAGTATTACTGAGTTTCTTGAACCTTTTTCTGTTATAACTAATTTATTTTCTGGCTCCTTATACCCTACTGCTAATCAGTATTTTTTGAACATAATCATGATTGAAGAAAATTTAATGTGAGGGCACTTGGATCCAAAACTAAATGAAATGGCTAAATCCATGCTTGATAAATTTCAGTCTTATTGGGATAGTTATTTTGTAATTCTTTCTGTTGCTGTTGTTCTTGACCCGCGTTACAAGTTACAATTTGTTGCTTCTATGTATAGTCGTCTATATGTTGACTCAGAGTGTCAAATAAAGGTAAATCGGGTTAGGCTAGCTTTAAAGGATTTGTATGATTATTATTCATCTCTATCATCCACTTCTAATTCTTCTCGTCAAGTGTCATCTACTTCTGCAACAAATGCAGCGATAAGTTCTTTTCGACCCTTTAAAAGGGCTAACATACTGCAGGTATAAGTTTTTCCTTGTGATTTATTTGTCCAGTATTAGGTTTTGTACCATGTACTTAAGTTACTTTTTGTTGTTGCTACCAGGAATTCCAAAATAGTTCAGCCGCAACAATGACCACTCAATCTGAAATTGAGCGTTATTTGTTAACTCCACTTGAGCCTAAACCTGTTGATGTTGATCATGATGATTATGATGTCCTTAAATATTGGCAAAGTCAACTTGTTAGTTATCCCGTGCTTGCTGTTTTGGCTAGAGATGTTTTAACTATCCCAATTACTTCAGTTGCTTCCGAGTCAGCTTTCAGCATGGGAGCACGTACTTTGAGCAAATACAGATCTGCTCTCTTACCAAAGAATGTTGAAATTCTGGTCACAACTCAAAATTGGCTGCATGGATATGAGGAAATTGAAGAGAATGTTCTCGAAATAGGGAATGAGCTTCAAAATGAGTCTTCTTGAATCTGGATTTATGTTGTCATTTGCAATTTATTCTTAGGTCATTGCCCTTACATGTGATGGTGACTTCATTTTGAAGTTGCCCATATGGTATTTGCTGGTGATGACTTTTCTGCATTGTGACAACTAATGGTGGGTGGTTTTGGTAGGTCTCTTGTGCAAAGATTACTAATACGTTGTCATTTGCAATTCATTTGAAGTTATTGCCCTTACATGTGATGGTGACCTCTCCGCTATAGAGTGATGCCCATATTGTATTTGCTGGTGATGGCTTCTATGTTTGCAAATTGTCAACCAAGAACTCTATGATGATCATTCTTGTAATAAACCTAGGAAATTTTCCTTACGGTTAATTACTGGATCTGAGAGCTTCATATTAAACTACTACAATTAGTCATTATTAATTTGTTGACTATAATTTTTCTTGCTCGTTTTTGTAGGTGAAATTTTGGCCTATTGGGGTCATTAATGAGATTTGCGGTGATGAAGGGTTCTATAACACAGCATTTGAATTCTTTGATAGGCTTATGTAATGTTTCCTAGTTAATTACTCATTGTTCATTAGACATTTATGAATTCCACATTAACTATATTCGGTTAATATGAATGGAGGATATATTTGATGTGTCTTTTACATATATTATTTTTTAATTTTGGTTAACTACATTCGTACAATTGTCGGTTCCTAATGTCCATAAGGGCGTACATATTTGAACTGTTAGTTTTCCAAAAAAGTGATCCGAACTGTTAGTTTTCCAAAAAAGTGATCCAATATACAATTCTAAATTACAAAAAAAGGCTTAACATGTTCAATTCAAAATGCAAAAAAGAAGATCCAGTATACAGTTACACACCATAAGGCATAAAAAGGCAATCCATTAATTAAATTCAGTATACATAAAAGCACCCTTATACATAATTTAAAATCACAGCATCCCAATATGTTAATTTTAGGATGCAAAAAACCATTCTAATATGTTAATTTTAAGATACAAAAAGAAACCCAATATGTTAACTTAGGATGCAAATAATCATCTCAATATGTTAATTTTAGGATGCAAAAAAGCAACCCAATATGATAATTTTGGGATGTAAAAAAGCGATCCAAAAGTACATAACAGAACGCATGAAAACAACCCTAAATCTTATCTACAGTGTCGCTCATAGTTTTATATGGTTATTTTGTTGATTTATCGGGTTGAATATTGTTCAGGATAATTGTGAGTCAAGTTGAATCGTGTTCAGGTTCAGATTGAGTATCAGGTTGAGTCTGATCGTGTCGGGTTTGGGTGCGGTTTAAGTCTTGTCGTGTCGGGTTCGAGTTCGGGTTAAGGCTGGTCGTGTCGGGTATGGGTTCGGGTTAAGGATGGTCGTGTCGGGTACATGTTCGGGTTAAGCCTGGTCGTGTCGGGTTCGGGTTCGGGTTAAGCCTGGTCGTGTCGGGTTCGGGTTCGGGTTAAGCCTAGTCGTGTCGGGTTCGGGTTTGGGTTAAGCCTGGTCGTGTCGGGTTCGGGTTCGTGTTGATATCTCTCAGGTCGGAATCGGGTCTCGGGTTGAACTTAGTCGTGTCGGGTTCACATCGGGTCGATCTTTCTCGGGTTATATTCGGGTTTCGGGTTGAGTTTGGTCGTGTCCGCTCATGTTCGGGTTGATTTCTCACGGGTTGAATTCGTTTTCGGGTTGAATCGAACGTTTCGGTCCGTGTCGGGTTTTCGGTTCGGGCCAGGGATTGACAGCTCTAATTTACCCCCTTCATAAATGTCATTGCACGGTATTTCACACACCTGTCTAAATATGAACTGAACATATTATTAAATTATTCTGGTGACAAGTCCTCGTATTTTCACACATCTATCTTCATGTCGACCCCTCAACTGGATCAATCATTCCAGCGTATTTTGATGGTACTTCTAGATGTCCGGATGCAATTTTGAGAAAGATATGTTTGACTGCATCATTTGAGGACCCTAGCTGGAATGGAAGATTACTGGAGACTTATGACACTCGAACTGATCGATTTGTTATTGCTCCATGTAAATGGTAATAATTTCTCATTTCCCTTCACTTATAATTTCTCATAATATCTTCACCTCCTTAATCCCTTCCTCCCTTAATGGCTTCATTCACCAGGAGCTTCCAAACACAAACTGTAGGAGATGTTTTGCCTATGTTGGGTTGTTGGGCCAATGCGTGGATCCCCTTTAATTTAGCTCGATATGGGTTATGGATTGTTTTCACGTTGGCACGGGAGGGGCGTGTTGAAAGATATATCCCAAATTGGTTTTTTAAAGACTAAATGACTTACATATAAGGTCTTGGATCACCTTCACTTAGTACCGATTGGTTTTAAGATGGAAGCCCAAGATACCTTAAAATTTAACACAAACTCATCATAGTCAGGGAGAAGAGAAATTTCCCAGGAAATCCAGGTACATTTACTTGAATAGCCTGATTTCAGACCTTGTGAAACTTTTAATTTATTCAAACTTTTGGAATCTTTTGTTTTGTTTTTGCAAATCTAGATGCCGAGGTGATTGAACTATCGCCAAAAACGCTAATGAAGACGAACGATTCATATATGACTTGAGAGATTTGAAACAAGAGACTGGCTTTGTGGCAATCTCTGCGCAAGGTTTTGTGGAACTGTAAGTTCTAATAAAGGAAACACTGGAAAAGAGAAATGGCAATTTGGCTTATGGGAGAAGTAGAAGTAAATTTATAAAACTGTATTCTAATAAAGGTTGGTGTAATGGAACTTGGATATCGATTTGAGTCGCGTTAACATACGTTTTCCTTAAAGAGTAATTCGACCCAGTTACTGCCTTGGGTTACATGAATTCTCCTCGAGGATAAAACAATCGGAAATACCCTCTTGATCTAGGCTTGAAACAAGAGAAAGGCTTTGAGTGCAGTATTTTTGGTTACTGAGTAAATTTGAAATACAAAGACTTGGGTGAGACCGTCTCACCCAAGCTTATGGTCAGACCAAGGGTCTCACCATAAATTACATATTTTCAGGGGTATGGAAGATATTTTAGATAATTTTCAATCTTCCGTATTTAAATTCAACCGCCCAACTAACCTCTCTGTTTCTCTCTCTCACATTAACCCCTCCGTTTCAATTTTCCGCACTAACCCTTTCTCAAATCTCTGAAAATCACTGCCATAAATTCCTGATTCACCTGCTCAAATCCGTTCAAATTTGCAATTTCTGAGTTTCATTACATTGTCTTCTTCATTCCGGTCCTATAGAGGTTAGAATTTCTTATTTTCACTGTATTTGGGGTTTATATTTAGGGTTTTTTGTTTTTCTTCTTCGTCTCCTATGATTTCTATATCATTCCGGCGCTTATCTCTGTAAATTCGGCTGTGCATGTTTTTTTTATTAATATATTGTGTGTTTCTTAGTGTTGTTTCGGCATTTTGTAGATATGACGAAGTCCAACGAAGATTGCCTTGAGGTTGTCGATGTTGTTTGTTCCTCATCTGTGCATAAATCTCAAGGTTTGTTCTATTTTTTTGTTAATTTTTGTATTGTTAGGGTTTTTCGTTCGGTGTTATTGAATTTGCTCTGTTTTGTGTTGGTTGCTCTGTTTTATATATGAAACGGTGTATAACAAATTATTTAGGATGTTCATGTGTTTAGTTAGGAACTTAGGATGTCCATGTGGTTGGTTCGAGCTTTGTTGTGCCTCTTTTGTGGTTTATTTTATGCTCTGTTTACATTGTATGTTTTCTTTTTGAATTGTCTTTATATTAGGATATTAATGTGTTTAGTTTTCATGTTTATGTGTTTAGTTTAGGCTCGGTTTAGTTTGCATTATCTTTCTGTTAGGTTGTTCATGTGTTTAATTAGGTTGTTTGTATGTTTAGTTAGGCTATTTATGTATTTAGTCCAGGCTTTGTTGTAGATCTGTTGTGGTTTAGTTTAGAATCTATTTAGTTTGCATGTTATTTGTTTTCACTTTTTTTAGTTAGCCTATTTTTGTGTTTAGGTCGCATGTTTATGTGTTTTCTGTTTTCACTGCCTTTGTGTATGTGTATATACACAGTTATATTGGTTTGTGTACTTTAGGTGTTTCAGTTTTTACCTTAAGTCTTTATGTGATTACTTTTCGAATGTAGGTGATGGAATTTGCTTGAGAAAATCAAGTAGATTGCAGGCTAAGTTGCTGGATGGTATGTATATTGGTAGTTTGTAAATTTTTTTAATCTTAATGTTTTTATTTAATTGACTGTGTAATTGTCAGGTTCTAAACCTCCTTTGCATAGAACGAAAAAAAATCAGAAGAAAACTGCTAGCACAGGTATTTAAATATGATTGAATTTTATTCGATTTTTTTGTTTTTTTTTAATTTTATTGCTTTATGTGTTGCTGATAATTGCTTTTTGTTTATAGCTGATATTGTGAGGAGATTGCGTAAAAGTGCTAGTAAATCTGATGTGGATAGGTCACATAGAGTTGCTGGTTCGAATTCTAATTTTCTTTGTTTTACTTTGAATGTTTAGTGATTTTTTTTATGTGTTTAGTGTGTTCCCTTTGGTATTTCTGCATTTTGTTTCGCTATTGTGGATGCATGTGATGTGATTAGCATGCATTAACACATTATTTGTCCTACTACTTCAACTAATTTTGAACATATTGGTTAGCATTTGAATTATTAGTTCATATTTATTGTTGTTTAGTTTTGGCTATTAAACTCATTAGTTTTTGTATTTTTTTTGTATCAAAGCCTGGAAATGTTTCTGTTGAAAGAAATGAGGGCTCTATTGAAAGAAATGTTGATGGTACGTTTAAAAAAATTTGTTATCGTGTATCTTTCATTACTTTATGTTTTATTTGGAATCTGTTAATTTTTAAAATTTGTAGGTTCTACTTGTGTGGCTGCAAGTCCCATAAGTGCCCAGATAAATGTTGTTATTGAAGATTTGAGATGTGAAACCAATTCTGGTATGTATTGATTTCTCTGCTTCTAATTTTGTTTTTTTGATTTAGTATTTATTTTTCATTTGTGTGTTGTAGGTCAGAAAATGTGTCAAAATAAAGGTGTTAGGAAGAAGGTTAAAGTTAAAAGAATTATTAGTGATGAAGATTATATGGAAGATGATGATTTTATTGATCTGCCTCCTGCTGTTGTGAATGCAAATGAAGAGGGCAAACAAAAGGTTTGTGAAGGGAAAGGAAATGAGCCAGTTGTGAAGAAGGCGGCTCCAAAGAAGTCGGTTGCGATAAAGGTGGCTCCAAAGAAGCCTGCTGCAATCGAGTCGTCTGTGAATGAGCCTGCTGCGAAGGAGCCAGTTGTGAAAGAGCCGGCTGTGAAGCCTGCAGCGAAGAAGCCCGCTCCAAAGAAGCCTGCAACAAATGAGTTGACTGTGAAGGAACCTGCTGCAAAGGAGGCAATTTTGAAAGAGCTTGCTGTGAAGCCTGCAGCTAAGAATCCTTCTCCAAAGAAGCCTGCAGCAAATGAGTTGGCTGTGAAGGAGCCTGCTGCAAAGGAGGCAGTTGTGAAAAAGCCAGTTGTGAAAAAGCCGGTTGTGAAGCCTGCAACTAAGAATCCCTCTCCAAAGAAGCCTGCTGCAAATGTGCCTACTGCAGTGGAGCCAGTTGTGAAGGAGCCGGCTGTGAAGCCACAACGAAGAATCCTGCAGCGAAGAAGATCGCTCCAAAGAAGCCTGCTGCAAACGAAGCGGCTGTGAACCAGCCTGCTGCAAATGAGCCAGCCGTGAAGGGGCCGACTATGAAGCCCACAGCTAAGAAGCCTGCAGTGAAGAAGGCCGCATTGAAGCCTACAGTGAAGGTGTCTGCGGTGAAGAATCCTATTGAGAATAAGTCATTTGGAAGCAATAATGAGGATGTTGTTGCAGATGGGAGTGGGCCATCGAAGAATTCTTCTGCTACGAGAAAGCGCAAGCTTGATGAAGATGGTGTTTCTGGACCTGCCTCAAAGAAAACTAATGATGGCACGGAAGTGACACGGCAAATTAAACAAATTTGTGAAATTCAGCTTCCTGATGGTTCTAGGTACGTTTTATTACTTTAAGTATTTTTTATTTTACTTTATGTATGTATGTATACTTTGAATATTTCAGTTTTAATATTTTTGCATAATAACTTGAATGATTTAGAGTTTATTAGTTTAGGTATGTTGTCACTCTTTGGTTTTTCAGTGTTTTGTTTCACTATACTTTTAATTGTTTATGTGTAGAGTTATAGTATAAATAGTTTATGTACTTGTTGATTTTATTTATGTGTTTACCTGTTTAGTTTTGTTTAAAAATAAGTTACTTTTTTTATTATTAATTTCATATTGATTTTGCTGTTTATTAATTGAACTTGCTTTTTAAAATTACTGTATGTTTACTTGATGTGTTTTATCTCTTAGTTTGGGTGTTTGTATGCACAGTTGTTATATTTACTAACTTGTGTTATATTGTTTTATAGGTTTTTAAAGAAGTTTATGCCTGAAAGCCAGCATGTAAAAATCACAGATTTGTGCGCTGATCTCAGTGCTAAGCAGAAGGCTGATGTTGAAGCCATTGGTTTTGGGGGCATTTTGAAACTAAGATTGGAGAGTGCACTTCCCTCGGGTATTGTGCCTTGGTTGGTGAGTAAGTTTAACCTTGGTACATGTGTTCAACTGGTTGGGGTAGATAGATACTTTGTTACCGCTGATGATGTTTATGATGTTCTGTGCTTGCCTCGAAACCCTGGTAGGGAAGTTGTGGAGAAGAGAAATTCTAGTATGCAATTGAAGGATAGTTACAAGGATAGGTTTGGTAGGGAGAATGAACATGATATACCCCTTCACTTGATTTTAGATAGGATAAATGAAATTAAGGAGGAAGGGGATGAGTTCAAGAGACTTTTTGTGATGTATTGTTCTTCATACTTTTTAGCTCTTATGGCTACTGGGAAGGTAGATATGAAAATCTTTGAAGCTATTGAAAATGTTGACGAGATTAAGAATCTCGACTGGTGTACTTTTGTGTTAGACAAAATGGCTTCAATGATTAGGAGGTATAAGAACAATGTAGAATACCAAACTTGTAGTGCTTGTGTCCTTATCTTTTTGATTCTATATTTGCACCGATTTCCTGTCCGTGGTGTGTTTGAGCCAACATACCTTCCTCTAGTCCATCATTGAACTGATGCGAAGTTGAGGGAGAAAGTGAAGATGTTGTACATTGGAGGAGGTTTTGACAGGACAATCATGGTGAAGGGTTATCCAATCAGTTGTGCCGGAAAAGTGAAAGAGGGTCATAGAGGTAAGAGTGATGTTGGAGCTCAGCCTGAGATTGGAGCTGATTCTATTCCTGAAGGTGATGAAGTGCTGCAGTTCAAAATCCCACATGGAGTTTTGACTGACTCCAAGATTAAAAGTCTCGCTAAGAATGTAAGTGTTTAAAACTTTACCTGATGTCTTTGCTTTGTTAATTATGTGGTTAGCATGATTTTTTATGTGTTTCAGTATCTTAAATTTTTATGTGCATATTTAGGTTTTTAGTTTCATTATTTTATAATGACTTTTAGTATAGTTAGTTCATGTGCTTAATCTTTCTGTTTGGGTGTTTACTAGTTTGGTTTGGTTTATATATGAATTATTTATGGTTAGTTGATTATTCTTTCATTGGCTATTTAATATGTTTTTTTTAGTTTTATGTATAAACTTATAGATTTTTTTTCTTGTGTAGGCTTATGATGAGGCCTTAATGATCGTGAAGCGTAACTTTGAAGTTGTTACCGCTGATATGTATCAGAGGTTGGAGATGGTGAAGGCTGATGTTGGGGATGAATCATTGCAAGACTTGCCACCTATTGTTGGGACGAGTGCAGAACTTCAGAATCAGCAAGATGACTCGCCACCAATTGAAGAATCACCAATCGAATGGAATGACAAGTTGATTGCTATGGTTGATGAAGCATGCAACCAATGGATGAGAAGGAAACAGTACCAGGCTCAGAACGAGCCTCTTCCGTCTTTTAACTTGTTTAAAGATGGTGAATTGGATGGCATGGGAGGAATGTCCACAAACAATGTAGATATGAATTGATTTGAATGATGTGATTTGGATTTGTTATATAGTGATTTGAATGGTCCATTTGCTAGGTTGTTGGATTGATTGATTCTGAATGATGTTTTTTAGATGATTTTCAAATGGATTGAAACTTTAAATTTTTTTATGATGATTTCAGTATTATTTTAGTTCTTATGTTTATCTATTTAGTTGCATTGTTTATCTCTCTTGTTTCTATTATAGTTTAACAGTTTGTCTAGTAATTATATTTTTGTATGTTCAAAGCCATGTGTCCTTTAGGTAAATTGTTCAGTTATTTGGGTATATAGTTCGGTTTATAGTCCTCCTGCCTCGATCCTTCGAACCTCCTACCTCGAGCTTTCGAACCTCCTACCTCGAGCTCTCGAACAATTTAGTCTTCAATTTTTGACATATTTTTATTTACTTTTTCTATCATTAGTTCATGTATATTTCACTTTAGCTCATTTGTTAGAATCATTAGTTTTAGACACAGTTTACTTGGCGAATATATTTTTGTTTAATTAAACAGCATTCGTTAGTTCAGGTGTTTCAAGCATTTGAAGGGCAATTTAAGTGATTTGTTCATGTACATAATGTTAATATAAATAAATCTCAAATTGGAACTCATAGGTCTAGAATTGTTGCTTTGGTGTCTTGGTACCAAACTCCTTTGTTTTTGGTTTCTTTCTGTGCTTCCATCCTTCAATTCTCTTGCTTCTTCCTTTTGTCTTTGTGGGAGATAGATCTTGGATTGTTGGCGGTTTAGTGATTGAAGATTCTGCTATGCTGCTTGAATTTTCATGTTCTTTTGTACTTTTTGAGACAAGAATTTGGTCTACCTTTTCATTGTATTTCTTGAAGCTTTCTTCAAGAATTTTCCGGGTTTCTATGTCACCTTCACATTTTAGTACCAGATTGTAGTAGTTTCTTGCCATTTGGTGTCGCCATGGAACTTTATCTTTGGTTTTGTCTACTTCTTGATTTTCTTGTACTGCTTTCAGTTTGTCCCATACTTGCATTTTAGCAAGCTTTGTCCATCGCTTCAGAATGTATTGTGATGGTATCTCGCTGATTGAGTTGATGTGCAATATACGGGTACAGTGAAAGCAGAGCATTCCTAGCATAAAAGATAACCATGCATATATTCAAGTTAATTAGATAAACATCCAAACCCTAAAGCATATAATTAGCTCTAAAGCATATAATGTCCTGCAGTTAAAGTTAACTATGCGAATGAAGAACTAATGACATATATATAAGAACGAAACATATTAACATATAAGGTAACATGTAAATTGTATTTCATCAGCACATACCTGTTTCTTTAAAAGTTTTGCAAGAGCAGTTAACTTCCACCATTCCACTTTATTGTGTGAAGGTGACAATTTCAACTTTTGTATCATCTTCTTCTGGACTTACTTCATACTTTGTTGCCGATCCTAGGGGTGAAAACTCTACATGCTTTTGCTGCTTGTGCAATCTTGTATTCCTTCTCAAACTTATAGTACATTGATAATGTGTACTCTTGAGCTGCATGTTTGAGTAGTTTTGATCCATGTATAGCTGATTTTGGCACTGATTTTGAGCATTGATTTTCCTTCGCTATTTCCTTTGCCCTCCAGCGATCAATAGTCCCATTAAAGATGGTTAAGAACCTGCTTAGTGTTGTCATTTTGCTGGCATTGAATGACAAAGCTTTGTTTGTGCTCTCACTTCGTTGTGATGAAAGAGTTCCTGCGGAGAAAAAGTCTTTGCTCATTGCAGGGCACCACTTATCTCTAATAGAATATAGCCTCTTGAACCATTCCTTGTCTTCAAGCTGAAAATTCTTGATCATATTGTTCCACGCCATTTCAAATTCTTCTTCTTTTTTACAGTATTTCAAACAATGCTCAAATGCTTCCTTGAAGGGACCATCATTTTTTAATTCACCAAAATGACTAATGGCATTTTGTGTAATGTGCCACAGGCACAATCTATGCCTCGTGTTTGTGAAAACCTGTAAAATTTCATGAATAATTTTATTCAAAACAAGTTCATGTATAAACTTATGATCTAAAAGTAATTAAACACGAACTAAAATGTAAAGTTTAAATGTAATTGTTCCTGATTTTTTCCCCAATTATCAGGGTTTTTTTATATTGACAATGATTACTGAAATTACATTAGATGTTGTGAACATACATAAGAACTATTAAACTAAATACTAATTGTAAGTACATAAACATATCAACCAATTATATACCAGATCAATCAAATTAAATAATGGTTACCTTTTCAATTGCTTTGGCCATGGCCGAATCTTGGTCTGTAAATATTGTTACTGGCTCTTTACCACCCATTGATTTTTTGAAAACATTAAGAAGCCATTCAAAAGTTGAAGCTTTTTCGTCAGCAATGAAAGCACATCCAAACATCACTATATTGTCGTGGTTGTTCATTCCGACTATTGGAGCACAGATCAAGTTGTATTTGTTGGTCCTGTATGTTGACAAATCACTTAACAAAGTTAGATCGTGTTAACTGATTTTAGACTTTTGTGAATTATTAAGTTGAATTATATTACTTTTATTCATATTTTTATACTGTAATGAATCTACATCGTGTGTATAACATACTACTTAATGTGTTCCAGATGTTACTTCATGTGTTTATATGTATTTTACAAAATATAAATCATACCTGTATGTGGTGTCAAATACCATTAGATCGCCAAAGAAGGAGTAGTCTTCTTTCATCATTGAGTCCCTCCAAAATAATGTTGTCAGCCTACCATTATCATCCAATTTAACTCTAAAGAAGAAATCTTCCTCTTCGGTACACTTCTGTGAGAGTCTTTCAATTACTTGCTGAGCATCGCCTCCTTCAATCTCCTTCATGCGCAACCTGTTCACGTAGTTTAGATGATCCTTAATTGTGTGTCCTAGATTCTGAATACCACCAGCTTCAAAAGCCATAAACTTAAATCCATGACTTGGTTTTAATCCTGCACTTTCCATTCCTTCTATAGTTTTCCCCTTTTCTTCGGTAATTCTCCTTTCACTTCTCTGCAAATATTGCCATTCGACTCGAGTGAAAGGATGATTGTGAGATGTCACATGATGCAAAACTTCATAGGCACCATTGATAAATTTAACCCGAATTCTAGCCTTGCATCCAGTTCTCGTAACCACATTTTTCTTTGTTTTTCTTCTTTTCCTCTCAGAGCCCTCTTCAATGATATTGTTATTGGAAGGTGTGTCAGGTGTTTCATTCTTCAATTTTGTGTTTCCCTGATTTGAGCAAACAAAATACTTCTCTAGGATGGTTCCATCTTTTTTACCTCTTTGGGTTGAACATCGCACCCCAAATCCCAATGCATTTTACTGTTTTCTGTATAAAATCATGGAACTCTGACAGTGTTTTTGCTCTCAAACCTTTAAAGCAATCTGTGACATCAACTTTCGATAGGTCGCTTAAATTGGTGACAGAATCTGATCCTGTTGCAAAATTGCATTCTTTCAATAACTCATTACATCAACTATTATATTAGTTTGTTCGTGTATTTCACAATTTAGTTCGGCATTCATTAACAGTTGTTAAGTCACTGATATATTTGTACAATTTCTAAATATTTTGATAATATATCCTACTAATTACATTTCAAACTTTAATCACAATAGATTATATTTTTATTAAATTACATCGTGTATTTAACATATTACTTGTTGTGATAAAGTAACTTTGAAAATATGAAAATAGTCTTAACCAAATGAATGTAACTGATTTTCGTTCATGTGTTCATGTAGTCACATCATTGATTTACTATGTTACTTCAAACATTTCAGAAAATTTAAAAACACCTAGATTTTTCCAACAATCTGCATATAACCATATTTTAGACCTTGGGGATTTGTCAATCAAATAATTTTCACGTTACATCATGTGTTCATACAGTTACATCCAATGTTCATCATATTACCTCATATGTTTTAGAAAATTATAAAACACCAACATTTTCTCAAAAAAAAAATCAGAATAACATCACGATACTTCATGTGTTTATGCAGCTACATCATTTGTTCATCATATTACCTCATATATTTTAGAAAATTTAAAAACATCAACATCTTCCCAACAATTTGTCTACACCCAAATTTCAGCCTTTGGGGAATTGTTTATTAGAATATTATTGCGTTACTTCATGTGTTCATGCAATTACATCCAATGTTTCTTATATTACCTAATATGTTTCAGAAAATTGTAAAACACCAGCGTTTCTTCAGTACATGCACATAACTGAATACCATATCTGTCACAATAAAATTTAGAACAAATAAACATTACTTCATGTGTTCATGCAACTACTTCATGCGTT
Source organism: Rubia yunnanensis (assembly GCA_037428765.1). Taxonomy (NCBI): domain Eukaryota; kingdom Viridiplantae; phylum Streptophyta; class Magnoliopsida; order Gentianales; family Rubiaceae; genus Rubia; species Rubia yunnanensis. The sequence continues at coordinate 30,099,912 of CM075066.1, read as the reverse complement.
TAACTGTATATACAAAATCAAAACCTAACCTGGATGTAAACCAGTTGAATTTTCAGATTGAACATAATCGTTGCTTTCTCCTTCATACAGAACAATGCCACTGCCTTGAATTGCTTCGTCTTCCATAGTGTATACTAGCAACACATTAGATTGTAGATTTCAACCATTAAAACTAAGATTTTAAACTGTAAAACTAAGATCTTAAAATTCCAGATCTCACCTTCGCTGATGTAGAAGCTTTCTTTGATGTTTTCGTCGCAAAGTTGTCTCTGAATCCGATTCCGGCGCAAATCTGAAGCAAATCCAATGTAATTCTGTCGCAAAATTGCAGACCTGATTTTGGAGATCGCAAGCTTCAACCTGAACTCAATCCGATGTGAATTTGAAGCAAATCCGATGCAGACCTAAAAACCTGAGGACAATCCGTTGATTTCAGAGGATTGATTGGCGATTTGAACATTGAATCCGTTTTTATCAGATTGAATGGCATAGGGATTCAGATTCCTTAATTTTGGGGATTTTGTTTCCAAAATATGGCAGTTGGTTATGAACCAGATTGGTGACCCATTTCCCTTATAACCCGAATTTAGACCCATTTTCTTTTGCCCTCATTTTCTATATATTTGCAGTCTAATCCCATTTTTTAGCTCCTCTCTTATTTATTGCAATTTGGTCCCCGGTCTCACCATTTCCTACTGTGAGACGGTCTCACAGGAGTTATTCTAAAATTTTCACTGCTCTTTCTGTGAATGCATACACATATATATAGGAGATGTTCTTAAAAGACACTACCTGTTGTGGAATTTGTAGGTTACAGGTCACCACGTTTTATGATGCACCACTCTGATACAATTGTAATACAATGTATCTTTCCACAAATGATTATATTTTCCACATACGATGTATCCTAGTTGTCAGAGATGAATTCTGAAACAACACATATTTTCACGTAAATGATTAAATTTTCAACATCCTGTGTATCGTAGTTGTCAAAATTTTAATAAACTCTTAATTGTGTATTTTTCCACATGACAATGCAGTAAGTTGAGTATGCTGCCAACACTGCATTCCCGTACACATCCTTAGTTCACCCTCATTCTTTAAGGAGTCAGACACTATACACCACCACCGTTATAAATATGTATAAATATGGATGTAGTTAGAATGATCTATCTTTCCACAAAAAGGATAATACATGTTACTCTTGCCAACAAATTTTAATACATATCCCAGAACTGTAAGCTCGTAGATAGTTTATACAAGTGTGCACTACACACCTCCAAAATTGTTTTAACATTATGAGCTCACAACTACTCGAATCCAATTATACTTAAATAGCTTGTGTTTCTTTAAAACACCAACACACAGTCAAATATTAAGCGGAATAAGTGCAGCTTCCAAGTTTACTGAACTTCTTTGGTCCTGTGATATACAATCCCCTGTTTGTGTGTAAACATGATCATATATTATTTGTGATATTATTGTCAACTAAATTCTAACGGTGCATTCTAATGGTGATAAAGGACTGTTCATAGGTGCGATTCTTGGTGCGAAAGTGTGTGCGTTTCTCCTTTTCTCTCTCAATCTCTTTTTTCTTACCGTTATTTGCCGGCAACGGTTCTAGGCCGGCTCTTTAGGCTGCTTCGCCGACCGGCGGAGCTTCTTCTCGTCGGCTGATATGGCGGCCACTACTGCCAATCATCCTCCTCCTCCAAAAACCTTTGCTGCAACTCTTCAATCCAAATCTCCCCCTCTTTCAACACAACTCCCAAGTAACCCCGAGCTTATCCCAAAATCTACTCATCTTGGAGACCCTGCCTGCTTGTATTCTGATGAGCAAATTGCAACGCTATCGGCGCATTATTCCAATGCTTTGGTCGGTAAGTTTACTAAGGGTAGGTTTTCTATGGAACAGATGGAGGTAGCCCTTAAAACAATTGGGTTCGAAGGTAAGTATCAATTAGGATCTCTGGATTATAAACATGTGCTAATCCGATTTGAGCAGGTCAACGACTATCAACGATGTTGGATGAAGGGCATATGGAACTTCAATGGCATACTGCTTAAGATGCTAAAGTGGACTCCTGAGTTTTCCACACAGAAAGAATCTCCTATCGTTCCCATTTGGTGCACTATCAGGGAAGTGCCTTTGTATTATTATAATTCTGCTTCCATTGAGGCAATTGGCAATGGTATAGGCAACTTTATTAAAAATGATTTTTCTACTGAGATGCTTACTAGGCCCTCTGCAATCAAATTCTGTGTCGAAATTGATTTACTGAAGCCTCTGTGTCATTTTATTAGGCTTGGTTCAATTTAGAATAATAGGAAGTATCGAATTGAGTTTGAAGATATTCCTCTCTATTGCGACCACTGTGCTAAACTAGGTCATTCGTTAGCCCAATGTAGAGCTATCTCCCAACCTACTAATGATAGAATTGAGGATACCATCATAGTTCAAAGACAACCTAATCCACAGTGGCAGGAAACGGGTAAAACATTTGATCTACCACCTTTGATCTCTGATGATCCTTCTACTTCTGATAAGGCTGGTAGGAATCCTGACTTTCATTCTCAATTTAACTCTCCAATTGTGGTTCCTAGAGTTTCTGTTAGTGGTAGATTTCTGGCATCTGAAAACTGTACCACTGAGAGCCCTGATAATTCTATTACTAGGTTACTAAAGGCAACTGAAAACTCCAAACCAGCACTGATATCTTATGCTAAAGACGATCTGTAAATTGGTTTACTTCGGTTTCCTTTGAAGGACTCTATTGTTAACCCTACACTTTCCCTAGATGGAAAGATGTCAAACAGATTTTCTGTTTTGCAGGAAGAAGGCTTCGGTTCACAGGATCAGGATGGAATCAGTGAGACAATATATGAGGATTTGGATAGTTCCTTGGAACTGGCCTCCACTGATCAACAAAATGCCTCTCCTGCTTTAGAGCCCCCAGGTAAGTTTGATCACCATGGTAAGGCTAAAAATAAAAAAAATAACCTATCTTAGCCAACTGAATAAGATGCTTTTAAGATCGGCTACAAAAGGTAATAAATCAGGTGAAATATGACATCTACTGTTAATGTTAATTTCCTGGTTTGGAATCTACGTGGTATGGAAACTTCAATGCTTAGACTGTCTAATCTACTTAAACTTAAGAAAATTCTGTTGTTATGTATAATTGAACCCATGCATGACAATTCAAAAATTCAATCCTATATGACTGCACTTATTTTTTCCAACTCTATGTTCCTTCCAAATGGGAAAATCTGGCTTATGTGGTCCAACCTCCTATCTGTTTCACTACTGACTTCTCATGAACAATTTATGCACGTTGACATATCTCACCAATCTTTAAATCTCTGCATGGAGGCTGTTTTAATTTATGCATTAAGAAATAGAGAAGGTAGAAAAGCACTATGGAATTATTTACAGCTGATTTCTAAGGGTGACACTATTTTCATAGGGGATTTCAATACAATCCCTTTTGTGTCTGAATATAGAGGTCCTTCTAACTCGGCCCTAGGAAGTATTAGAGATTTTAATACCTGGATTAATTCCAATGGTATTCAGGAAATTAATACTGTGGGTAATATTTTTACTTGGTGCAACTCTAGGCTGAGAAACCCTACCTCTAAAAGATTAGATAGAGGCCTTTGTACTCTATCATGGAGCTCTAAATTTCCTTCTTCCTCCATCCAGATTCTTAATAGGCATACGTCGGACCACACACCTCTCCTCCTCCAATTGTCCAACTTAGTTCCCTCATATCCAAAGCCTTTCAGGTTTATTAATGCTTGGTTACAGAGGACAGAATTTCTTGGTTTAATACAGGAAAATTGGGAAAAGCCAATTTATGATAAAGGCATGATCAGGTTCTATTTAAAATTGATTAGGCTTAAAAAAGTGATTAAAACATGGAATAGAGAGTCGTTTGGAAATATTGATTCTAATGTAACACTAGCTGAGGAAGCCCTAAGAATTCAGGAACTCGCTTTTGATTTAATTCCAACTTTGCCTGAACTTGTAAAGCTAAACCAGAAAAAAGCATTTCTGTTTAGGGCTCTAAAGGAGAAAGAAAAGTTTTGGAAGCAGAAAGCGAGACTTAAATGGCATAAATTGGGGGATAATAATACGCAATTTTTTCATAAAGTTGTGCAGGAAAAGAATTGTAAGATGCAGATCAATAAAATTAAAAATCAAGCAGGCCAATGGTTAAACACACAAACTGATATTCAGAATGAAGCAATTGTTTTTTTTCTCTGATTTATTAACTGAGCCTAACCAAAATACTACTGATACATACTGCTCTCACTTTCTTAGTCAAATCCCCAAAATAATAAATGACTCGGATAATCTAACTTTAGCTGCACCTGTGCTAGAATCTGAGTTAGAAGCTGTCATTAAAAGTTTGAATAGTAACAGCAGTCCAGGGCCGGACGGTTTCACACCTAAATTCTATAGCAAATCCTGGTCTTTTATTAAACAAGATCTAATGGAGGCTGTCAATGATTTCATCTTAGGTTCTAACATCCCGAAAGGAATATCTAGTACATGGATTACACTAATTCCCAAGAAAGCAACATCTTGCTCTTTTGGAGACTTTAGACCTATCAACTTATCTAATGTCCTAAATAAAATCTGTTCTAAGGTTTTAATGGAAAGGCTAAGGCCTTACATGGACACTCTGATCTCTCCTAACTAATCTTCCTTCTTAAATAAGAGAGATATTTCTGATAACATCCGGTATTTACAGGAAATGGTCAGGTTTCTAGATAAAAAGAACAGGTCCCCTAATTGTATGCTGAAATTAGATTTAATGAAAGCTTTTGATAGAGTCAACTGGCAGTTTCTTAGGAAGATTCTGTCTAAATTTGGTTTTAATGGGTCCTTTTTATCTGCTGTTATGAGTAATTTATCTCAGGCTTATTTCTCTGTTCTTGTAAATGGGAACCCAGTAGGCTTTTTCAAAGCTACTAGAGGAATTAAACAAGGTGATCCACTCTCTCCCTTTCTTTTTAATATTTTTACTGAAGCTTTATCTAGAAGTCTATCCTTTATATTCTCAAATAATAGTCTTACTCGTTTCCAACTACCTGCCTCAATCCCTGCTGTTTCACACTTAATGTATGCAGATGACACCATTATCTTTATGCAAGCATCTAAGTCTAATCTCATAAAAATAAAAGCCTTCCTAGATATCTTTGAGGTTACTTCGGGACAGAAGTTCAATTTTGAAAAATCCGATTTTTATCTTAGCAAAAGGGCCTCCATTTTAAAGAATAATCAGGTTAGGTCAATCCTAAAAATGAAAAAGGCTCATTCCCATTTAAGTACCTTGGCTGTCCCATTTTCCAGGGAAGAACTCTTAAAAGATATTTCCAACCATTAATGGCAAACCTTGACACTAAGCTTCAAAGTTGGAAGAATAGGTGGCTAAGTGCGGGGGGCAACTTGGTTTTAATTAAACACTGTCTATATTATTTTCCACAGCACCTATGGGCAGTTACTAATCCCCCTAAAATAATAATTCGAACATTTGAAAAAAGATTAGCAAGATTCTTTTGGGGGGAATCAGAGGGAAAAAATAATAAAATGTGGAAAAGATGGTCTGCCATTGCGATATCAACTGATTTAAATGGGCTTGGTTTTAGATCTATTAAGGCTATAATTGATACCTGTTCAGCTAAACTTTGGTGGAAGAGCCAATTAGGGAACACTCTTTGGTCCAAGTTGCTCTGGGCTCTTCCTTTTTCCTATAGGAAATCAGTAACTTGGAAAAGAATCCTTTCCATTAATTCTTTTGCAGAACATAACTCAGTAATCATTCATGGCAAAGGTACCTGCAGTTTCTGGTCTGCTAATTGGTGTCCTCAGGGTCCTCTGTGTAACCTTATCCCTGAGCATATAGTAGCTGCAATGCCATTTTTGTCGGTGGCATATTTCATTAGTAACAAGGCCATTATTTTAACCCAGATTGGTTCTTTTCTGGAAAATGATACTTTGTTTTTTCTTCAGGATTCAGAACTGACAATAGAGAGGGAAGATAGATTGATATGGAAGGCTGATGCCTCAGGTAATTTCACATCTAAGTCAACATATAGGGCTCTTACTTACGGACCAGGTAACTTTCCTTCTTGCAAATTCATTTGGAATAATGCTCTACAAAAAAAGATTTCAATTTTCACCTGGAAAATGCTGCAATCCTTTCTTCCGTTTGATGATATGCTTATTACCTGTGGTTTCAGTCTAGCTTCTAAGTGCCCGGCTTGTTCTAGTTCAGACTCAATTCAACATTTCTTTATTTCATGTCCTATTGCTCAGGCTGTCTGGAGTAACATAGCATCTATAGTTCACTTTCATCTAAACTCTAATCATTCCCGTACTGAAAGAATTTTTATCTTCTGGAATACCCATGATTTACCTAGCTGGAAGCACTTTGCCTGTAAAATCCTGCCATCTCTTACTTGCTGGTCGCTTTGGAAAGCTAGGAATAGGTTCATATTTTATAATAAGCCATTCTCTTCGGAGCAAATTTCCAAGGAAGTCTATGACCTAATTAAGCTGGCTTTTCTAACCACTCCAAGGACTTATTTCTCATTAGACCTCCTCCGAAGCCTAACATATCCACGGTTCATTGGGAGAGACCTCCATGGGGGTCAATAAAAATTAACATAGATGCCTCATGGTTTCCTAATAAGGCAGCTGCTGGTTTGATTGTTCGAGATAACTCGGGTGCTTTGATTAATATAGCTTCTGCCTCTATCTCTGCTGCTTCACCTTTGGAAGCTGAAATTAAGGCACTGCTATTCGTATGCAAAAATTTGTACGATATAGGGCAAAATTGCATTTTTGAAACTGACTGCAGGTTGGCTATTAACATGATAAATGACCCTTACTCTACAAACTGGAATCTTTTTGATTTGGCTTACAGAGTTAAAGCTCTATTAGGTTCTGCTCATCTTAATCATGTTTACAGAGAGGGTAATTCTGTAGCAAATGCAATTGCGAAGCATCACACTAGTCATTTTCAATGTCTTAATCTTAATAACATCCCCCAGCACATCAAGGGTCTGATTACATTAGATAGGTTACATATACCGCAGGTTAGAACGCATTAACATGCTTTGCCTAAGGATTGATACTGCTGATCAAGATTTTTTCATGCAGGTTCAGGATCTGCTTTATGCTTGCTATTAGGTTCATGTCAAATGTTGCTATAATTAGAAATGGAAGTAAGTACTAATTATTTCTGTTTATGATTCATAACTACATTGGACATGATTGTTTAGCATAATCTTCTATTAATCTTTTTTTTAAATCATAATCTCCAATATAATATTCACACGAACGGTGTTGCATGTATTATTTATTAACATAACACTACTGCATAGACCCCCCCTTTAGCACCGGTATTTTGGGCCCCTAGCCTACTGGTGCCTAAGTAGAGTGGTGTTGAAACGTAATTACAAAGGCACTGGTATACAATATCGGTGCTAAAAATCTACATTCCAGCACCACCCTTCTTAGGTACCGGCCGAAATACCGGTGCCTATGATCGTTTGTACCGATGCTAGTAAATAGGTGATTAATATAAAAAATCCAGCCGGTGAGAATAAACTCACTGGCCGGAATCTGAAACCCAGACAAACAAAACACAAAATAACCAAAATTTCATGTAAGAAAACTGAAAAATTCATAACCACGGTTTTGAAGTTCATTACATATATCTAAAAATACATAACAACCCACAATTCATGAAACAAACTAGATCTAAACATAGACTAACAACATCGCTTATCATAAACACTAGAACCTAATATCCATAAACCCTAGATAACATCAACGAACCAAAATCGTGAAGGTGAGGTCGGAAGCAAGGGCTGAGACGCGATGCGGTGGTGGCACTGAGAGCTGAGGCGCCATGGATCTGAGCTGAACCCGACAATTTTGGTAGAGCTCAGGGAGATGGCATCAGGGCTGGTCCGAGCGATGACATCGGGGATGGTACGCTCCGGGGAGAGTGGAGAGGGGGGTCGTCATCTTCTGGGCTAGGCGGCGGCGGAGATAGAGAGGTGGTGGAGGAGGAGGGAAAGGATGGAGAGAAGGTAGAGGAAATGAGGGTGGGTTAGATTTAGGGTTTCAGATTTAGTTTATATAGATAAATTTTTAATGGTTGAGATTCAATCAACAAAATAAATTAATGGTTCGGATGAAACTAAGTTTGGCTCCTATTTTTTAAACTTTGTAGCATCGGTTTTTGTATCGGTGCTAAAAATAAAAATCGGTGCTCAAAATGACGCATACCGGTGCCCATGTATATGAAAAGCAGCTACTTAAGGCTGCTTTAAGTGGCTTTAAAAAAAAAGAACCCGAGAGCAAATCTGAGAATTTTTTCTAAGTATGGAGCACCGGTACAAAAACCAGTGCTAAAATGGCTCATACCGGTGTCTATGTATATGAAAGCAGCTGCTTAGGGCTACTTAAGTGTGACATTTATTATTTTTTGGACCCGAGAGCAAACATGGGAAAATAAATTCTAAGTATGTAGCACCGATACAAACACCGGTGCATGAGTAACTCATACCAGTGCTAAGTCCAATATTTTAAAATTCTAAACAATCCCTCCAAAATTATGAATGAAAATTCAAGAAATTCATTTTCCCGCCATAACTTAGCACCAGTATGAATGAAATTAATGCCGGTGCTAGTATTATTTGATGTCTAAGTAAAAAATTTAAATACTATTATTAGATCCATAGAAGAAATTTGGAGGCGGTGAATCATAAAATTGAAGACACCAAAACGCAATTAAATAAGAGACAGTTGCCTCTTTGAAATTTTAGGTACAATGAGTGAACGGAAGAGCCTCAAACATATTTATGAAAAATTATGCTATGACCCAAAAATTTGTTACGACATTATCATTCTCTCCAAAATACACGATTTTTGTTATTCTTGCATAAATATAGAAATAGAAAATAAATTGTTTTTTGATGAAATTTTGAAAATCACTAGTACATGTTCTTGAGTAACTTAGAGTTGATTAATTACAAGTAAGAAAGGGAAATCGAAAAGAATTATAGATATGTTCTTGTGGCCGATTGTTGATAAATATTTCGCTACGTACTTGGAAAATACAACGTGGGTGTATAGGGTAGCATCAGGTTCGAGCAGATTTTAATTTAGAGTTACAATTAAAGTGTTTACCTTTTGCACTTAGGTCCCTCTAAAAAAGTTGGAGTCGTCGAATCACGAAATTGGAGACACCAAAATGCAGTTCAATAATATACAATTGTGAATTGGGAATTTGGGAATGTATGTGTGAACGGAACATCCTCAAAAGTCAACATCAATTGCATCTACACAATCTTGGAAAATTACACTATGATCCAAAATTGTAATACATTGCTCCAAAAATGCATTATTTTCGTTACTCTTGCCTAAATATAGAATTATAAAATAAATTATTTTTTGGTGAAATGTTTGAATACGCTACTACATGTTCTAGAGTAACTTAGAGTTGAATAATTAGAAGTAAGAAAGGAAAATTGGAAAGAATTACAGTTATGTTCTTATGTCCGGTTGTTGATAATATTCCGCTAGTACTTGGAAAATAAAATAAGGGTGTATGGGGTAGTTTCACATTCAAGCGAATTTCAATTTGGAGTTACACGTAACGTTTTTACTTTTTGAACTTTGATCATTCCAAGAAAGTTGGAGCTGTCGAATCATGAAAATGACGACACCAAAATACAATTCAATAATATACAATTATAAATTTACGATTTGGGTATGTGGAACGGAAAGGGCTCAAAAGTTAACATTGATTACTTCTACATAGTCTTGGAAAATTACACTATGCCCCAAAATTGTGTTACCGCATTATCTATTGCTCAAAAATACATGATTTTTTTGTTATTATTGCCTAAATATAGAAATATAAAATAATATATTTTTAGTGAAATGTAGTAAAGCGCTAATAGATGTTCTTTGGTAACTTATACTATAAACTTATTTTCAAAAGTAAATTATACCATGAACACTTTTTTTAAAAAAATTCCTAAGTATCCAGCACCGGTGTCATTCGTCAATACCGGTGCTAGATATTTTTCCACCAAAATTTTACCCGTCAAAATTACTATTTCAATCATAGGTACCAGTATTAGCACTGATATATGTCATTCATCAAAAATCGATGCTAAAATATATTAAATTGAGATATTTTTTGTTCAAAGGCGCCAATATTTTGATTCATTTAATAGAATATCGATGCTTATAAAATTCGTAGAACTGATATTTCTCTCCCATCGTTGATGCACCGGTGCATATATACATTTTTTTTCAGTAGTGTAATTCTCAGCACACAGATAAGTGGATGAAGTGGATGAAGTGGATGAAGTGGATGAAGCAGATGAAGTGGATGAAGCAGATGAAGTGGATGAAGTGGATGAAGGTATATATTAGAATTGTTTTTATAGTACTCCAGCCGTCCAAGGGAATGTGCAGAGTAAAAAATCTCTCTGCCAATTTTTTCGTGATGAAAATACTAGTATGCCCCTGCTCATTGCAAGCCCATATCTGACTTTGACTTCAACCCTCTGTCCAGTTCTTCCCCTTCCGCCACCTCTCTGCCTCTCACCACCTCTCTGCCTCTCACCACCTCCGACTCCGCCTCCGCCGCCTCCCCCGTCTCCCACCACCTCCGTCACCTCCCCTGTCTCTGACCACCTCCGCCACCTCCCCTCTCTGACCACCTCCGCCGACTCCGAATCCATGGTCTCTTACCACCTCCACTTGTATTCTTATTTTTCCTCTCCACCTTTCCACTCGCCGCCGCTCCGTCGAAATCCTTCCCGACCCAGATTTTTTTCGCCTCTCCGTCCCAGATCTTCGCTCCCTCTCAATCTTTCCACCTCTTCCGTGAGCTCAATCGAAATCCACATACTCCAGATCTACGTCAGAGATTTGGGGTTAGGGGTGAAGTAAAAGAAGGCTGAGTGGGAAGAATGGTTTTGGGAGAAGAAAGGTTGCGCAGAAATAGAAAAAGAAAAAGGTGGGAAGGGGAAGAACTGGTGGGAAGAATGGTGAAAGAAAAAGAATGGTGGGAAGGGTTGAAGAATGGTGGTCAAAAGAGAAGAAGAAGAATGGTGGCAAGAAGAGAAGAAACGCAGGTGAAGGTGAAAGAAAGAAGAAATGGTGGATCAGAAAAGAAGAGGGGTGTGGTGGGTGGGGTAAAGAAAGAGAGGGTTTCAAAGTAAAATTTTAGATTTTTAAGGGTAGAGATGTCTTTTGATAGGATAATTTTATTTTAAAATGAAAAGTGTACAGATTTTTATGGAACACCCATTAAAGGAAAGTGTACATGTTTGATTAGGATAAAAAGTGCAGCAATATTTTTTTAATTGTTAGTGTAAAATTTTATCAATAATTTAATTCTGTATTTTAAAAAATTACTAAAGAGCTATTTCTCTTTTTTTTTGTTTTAATGTATTTGATACATTTTTTAAAAAAATTAAAACTTTTAAAATAAAATCAGTTATGAAAACAATGTTCTTAACAAATTAATTATCAAATTCACCGAGTTTGCGGTGTTATAGTACATAATAGAAATGCTCGTTAAAGTAGTGGACATCCTAGAACATGTACTAGTGCACGATTCTGGCACGATTTCCAAAAAGAGAACTGAAAAACTCTATTCCTCTATCTCCCTCCCTATCAGCCTGCCGTTAACGGCTAAATTCATCTGAAACGGCTAGTTTTGCTTCACCAAAAGCTAGTTCCGATTCGCCCACACCACTATGCCGGCCGATATGGCGGCAACCTCAAGTGATTTAACTCCCCCCAAAACATTTGCAGCAGCTCTGCAAACCAAATCACCGCCACTATCTAAAATTCTACCGAGTAACCCTGAGATTGTCCCCAAAACGAACCACCTGGGGGATCCCTCGTGCCTTTACTCAGAAGAACAAATAGCCACCCTATCTGCCCATTACGCAAATCCTTTGGTGGGGAAGTTCACTAAAGGGCGAATCTCGATGGAACACCTCGAACAGGCTTTCAAAACGGTGGGTTTTGAAGGTAAGTATCAGCTAGGCTCACTTGACTATAAACATGTCTTAATTAGGTTCGAGCTAATTAATGATTATCAAAGATGTTGGATGAAATGTGTTTGGAATTTTAACGGCATCTCACTTAAGATACTTAAATGGACCCCTGAATTCTCAACTCATATAGAATCTCCAATTGTTCCTATCTGGTGTACTATTAGGGAAGTCCCTTTATACTACTACAACACAGCTTCTATAGAAGCCATAGGAAATAGCATATGCAGTTTTATAAAAAGCGATCTTGCCACGGATATGCTTACTAGGCCATCAGCAATTAAAATCTGTGTGGAAATAGACCTGCAAAAACCTTTGAACCAGTACATAAGGCTAGGCTCTGTATCTAATAACAGGAAATATCAAATTGAGTATGAGGATGTCCCTCTCTACTGTGATCACTGTGCAAAGCTAGGTTATTCCTTGTCTCAGTGTAAACTCAGTCCTGTATCTAACAATGGGAAAACTCAGGATACTAATTTATCTCTAGATTTACCACAAGCACACTGGCAGGCTACTGGTAAGAAATTTGATAAACCTCCTCTAATCATAGATGAGATAGATGATCTTTCGCCCCCTGAGATGGATAGGAATGTAGGAACCTCGATTCATTTTAACCAAAGCCTGCCTTTACCCTCTATGGTTGTTAACACTACTGACAGAGCCCATATAACCAATACTCAATCTCAGGAGAGTCCAGAAAACTCTAACTCTATCTCCAGGCTACCCAATGAGACAGCAATATCTAAACCAACTTTACTGACATATGCTAAAGATGATATTCAAATTACAACTTTCTCCCTCCCTTTGTATAGCCTAAATCACAACACTGCACTTTCCCAGCCTGGAAAGATGGCAAACAGATTTTCTGTTTTGCAGGTAATGGATAATTGCTCTATGGAAATTGAGGACCTGACAAGGGATCTCATTGAGCTAGGATCAAAGAAGGAGGCCAGCTCCAGCCATCAAAATCTCGATGCTTTATCTCTTACAGGTAATCAGCAAGGTAAGTACAAACCTAAGAAAAACAAATATCTAGCCCAATTAAACAAGATGATGCTTAGATCAGCCACAAAAAAGTAATAGATCAAGTGAACAATGATAGTTAACTGTAACGCAAACTTCTTAGTGTGGAATCTTAGAGGCATGGACACATCAATGCTAAGTCTTATAAATTTATGCAAACTCAAGAAAATACAGCTACTGTGTATTATTGAACCGATGCATGAAAATTCTTCCTGTCAAGCCTACAGGGATAAACTATCCTTTGCCCATAGTTTAACTCTGTATAATGGAAAAATCTGGTTAATGTGGTCTAATTCTTTATCTATCTCTTTGTTATCCAGTCATGAACAATTCATGCATGTTTCCATTTCACATCATCAATTTAACTGGCACATGGAAGCTGTGTTCATCTATGCTCTTAGGAATCGAAAGGGTAGACAGGCCTTATGGAATGACTTACAGCCAATCTCCAAAGGCAACACCATTTTTATTGGAGATTTTAACTCTATTACCTCCCTGTCTGAATACAGAGGTCCTAGTTCACCTGGATTAGGTAGCATCAGGGATTTTAACTCTTGGATTAATTTAAATGGTATACAAGGAATCAATACGGTGGGTAACCTATACACATGGTGCAATTCTAGGCTTAGGAACCCTACTTCAAAAAGACTAGACAGGGGACTTAGTACTGTTTCATGGAATTCCAAATTCCCAGCTTCCTCGATCCAAATACTCAATAGGCAGACATCAGACCATGCTCCACTACTCCTCCAAGTCTCCACTGTGACCTCCTCCAATCCTAAGCCTTTTAGATTCATTGATACCTGGTTTCAAAGGGGTGGGTTTATGGGATTAATTGATGATAGCTGGAACCTTCCTATTGCTGGAAATGGTATGCTCAGATTCTACCTTAAACTAATCAGGCTTAAGAAAACTCTTAAAAACTGGAATAGAGACTATTTTGGTAACATAGACCAAAATGTTAAAAATGCAGAGGAAGCTTTAAAAACACAGGAAATTAAGTTTGATCTCCTTCCCTCGGCCACTGAGCGTGTTAAACTGAATGAGAAAAATGCTTTATTGCTAAAAGCTTTAAAAGAAAAAGAAAAATATTGGAAGCAGAAAGCTAGACTCAAATGGCACAAATTAGGAGACAACAACACCTCCTTCTTTCATAAAGTGGTGCAGGAAAGAAACTGCAAATTGCAGATTACAAAAAAAAAATGGGCCTGGTCAATGGATTAACTCTCAGTTAGACATTCAAAAAGAAGCAATTGCTTATTTTTCTGAACTGCTAACTGAACCTTCCCTGGCCAATGATGAAACTTACTACCCTCAATTCCTAGGTCAAATACCTGAGATCATTAAGCATAGGGATAACCAAGAGTTAGCCTCCCTGGTCTCTGAATCTGAACTATTTAAGGTGATCAAAGGTTTGAAAAAAAAAGTAGCCCGGGGCCTGATGGATTCTCTCCAAAATTTTACACTAAATGTTGGCATATTGTAAAACTTGATCTGATGTCTGCAGTTAATGATTTTATAGCTGGTTCTGAAATGCCTAGGGGTATTTCCAGCACATGGATTACCCTGATACCAAAAAAGCCTACACCATGTTCTTTTGATGACTTTAGGTCAATTAGCCTCTCCAATGTGTTAAATAAAATCTACTCTAAAGTGCTAATGGAAAGGTCAAAACCCTACATGGATAATCTGATCTCTCCTAACCAATCAACATTCATGAAAAATAGAGATATCTCAGATAATATCCTCTACTTACAGGAAATGATTAGATTTCTTGATAAAAAAATAGGACACCAAACTGCATTCTAAAGCTGGATCTAAGAAAGGCTTTTGATAGAATTAACTGGAATTTTCTTAGACAAATCTTATTGAAGTTTGGTTTTAATGGGAAGTTTCTGAATGCTGTAATGAATAACTTGTCCCAAGCTTATTTCTCTATACTTGTTAATGGTAATCCTGTAGGCTTTTTTAGGGCTACAAGGGGAATTAAACAAGGTGATCCTCTTTCTCCCTTCCTTTTTAACATATTTTCTGAAGCTTTCTCCAGGAGTCTTTCATTTATATTCTTCAATCATAGCCTGGCTAGTTATCATATCCCGGCCTCAATTCCAGCTGTTTCCCATCTTATGTATACGGATGATACGATTATTTTTATACAAGCATCCAGGCCAAACCTTACTAAGATCAAAGTCTTTCTTGAAATATTTGAATATACCTCTGGACAAAAGTTTAACTTTGACAAATCTGAGTTTTTTCTAAGTAAAAAGGCTACACCAGCTAGACTTAACCAGGTCAAAGCTATCCTAAAAATGAAGAAAGGAACATTTCCTTTTACATATTTAGGTTGTCCAATTTTTAGAGGCAGGACTTTAAAGAGATACTTTCACCCACTGTTGGCCAGTGTTGACCAAAAGCTTCAAAACTGGAAAAATAAATGGCTTAGTGGAGGTGGGAAAATGATCTTAATCAAATCGTGTTTATACTCTATTCCTCAACATATTTGGTCAGTCACTAACCCCCCTAAAGGTATAACAAAACTATTCGAGAAAAAAATGTCTCACTTTTTCTGGGGAAGAACTGAAGATAAAAATAATAGAGTCTGGAAAAGATGGGCTGAAATTGCAAAACCTACTCACCTGAATGGTTCAGGTTTCAGATCTCTTACTGCAATTATAGACTCCTATTCAGTTAAACTGTGGTGGAAGAGCCAACTAGGCACCTCCTTGTGGGCAAAATTATTATGGGCTCTTCCACCATCACATAGGAAATCAGTGACTTGGAAAAGAATTTGTGCTATAAATTCATTTGCTGAAAATAATTCTTTTATCATCCATGGCAAAGGAAGTTGTAATTTATGGTCGGCTAATTGGTGTCCAAATGGACCTCTAATTAACTATGTTCCAGATACTATTACCTCAGTCTGGACTAATATCTCAGTGGCTGACTTCATCAGTAACAGAGACCCTATTTTAGACCTGATTTCGCCCTTTTTGGAACATGATACGTTTTCTTTTTTGCAGGGTGCTCAACTAACACTAGACAGAGACGACAGACTGGTCTGGAAACCGGAGGTTTCGGGTAATTTCTCCTTTAAGTCAGCCTATAAGGCCCTGACTTTAACACCAGGTAATTTCCCGGCAAATAAATCTCTTTGGAAAATTCCCCTGCAAAAAAAGATTACTATCTTTACATGGAAACTGCTACACTCTTTGCTCCCCTTTGATGATGTGTTGATCACTTGTGGTTTTAGTTTAGCTTATAAATGCCTGTTTTGCTGTCATTCGGATTCAATCCAGCATTTTTTCATTTCATGTCCATTAGCTCATGCTGTCTGGTCAAATCTGTCCTCTGTACTACAGTTTAACTTACAAGCTCAGCATTCCATTCCACATAGATTTCACATATTCTAGACCTGTACCGATCTCCCTAAGTTTCAGCAAACCTACTGTGCAATTCTGCCTTCCCTTGTGTGTTGGTCTCTCTGGAAAGCTAGGAATAGTTTTCTATTTGATAACAAGCCTTTTTCTGTTCAGCTGATTTGTAAGGAGATTCAAGAACTGTTGGAATTAACTTTACATGCTTGCCCCCCAAAATTGTTATCTTCTGCAAAAATCCCTGCAGCATTTAGGCATCTAGCACCTTTGCTTAGACCTCCCCCTAAGCCAAATATATCGACAGTCCAGTGGGAAAAGCCTGGGTATGGATTCATAAAAATCAATGTGGATGCATCCTGGACCCTTAACAAAGCCTCTGTTGGTCTAATTGCTAGGAATACCTCCGGTTGCCCAATTCTAATCAGCTCGGCAGAATCCTCTGCTAAGTCCCCTCTACATGCTGAAATTGAAGCCATTCTATTTGCCTGTCAGATTTTCCCTCATCTAGATCATACCTGCATAATTGAATCTGACTCTAGACTTGCGGTTAATATGATACATGACCCATATTCTGCTCACTGGAAAATTTTTGATATGGCCTTCAAAGTGAAATCACTGCTCCATGGAGCTGAACTCAATCATGTCTTCAGGGAGAGTAACTGTGTGGCAGATGCGATTGCAAAACACCATCTTAAGTTTAATCATGGCCTGCATACATCTAACATCCCTGAGCACATTAGAGGACTAATTACTCTGGACAAATATCTTATACCACACATCCGGGTTTCCAACAACCCCTGATTGTTTTTCTCTTGAATAGATACTGCTGATGGATCTTGTTTTTTCCCCACAGGCACTTCTGATACATCCTCTTTCGAACTTAGTTCGGCGGCATGTGGAACGTTTTGGAGGATGATTATACTACCTGATGCACGGACTCCCGTTGCTGGAGTCTCATCTCTTCCCTATAACACATCAAAGGACTCTTCCCGCTGCTGCAAATACTGACCTCTGTGTTGGCAATACTAAATATTGGTCAAACTTCTTCGACTTGGAACAGTACAGTCTCAATTTCTAGACTACAGTATCTTTGAAGTTGCCTGGCCAAAGGAGAGAATTAACACAAGGGGTGGAGATTTCTCTCCTTTGGATCGCAACTTCAATCTGTTCATACACCCTTTATATATTGCTAGCTTTTAGGACTTTTGGGGGCAACCATGTTGCTCCACTGCTCTTGATAAACTGGTTTCTTACCCGATGTCATTACTACATTTGTTATGCAAAGGTTTGGAGAACCTAATACATATCTCCCCCACCTTCGGGTGTTCTTATTTAAAAAAAAAGTAGTGGACATGATTGTAGCCCGGGGGAAGAGAAAAATGTCAGCAGGCGAGGAATAAAAAGAAATGACTTCACATGGTTCCAGTGAACCAGCAGCCAGGAATCACAACTTGAAGCAAGTAAACATATCATTTGCAGCAAAAAAAAAGAGGTAGAAGCTGTGTGTTAGAATAGAACATTCTGTGGACTAGAATACTGTTTAGATATTTATATTTATATCATTTATATATTCTATTTATTCTCTCAATAATTTAAACCATTATCAAGGAGAATTCATTTCTACATGGTATCAGAACCTTTAAGTTAGGGTCTTGCTATATCCCGCCCTGTATTTTACTATCTTCGCCCTAATACGTATAAATACACGTATTTTGAATTAAAATAAAATAATTTTAAATTTTAAAAAAACAAGAAAAAGAAAAAAAAAATATTAAAAACCCTACAAAAAAACTATAAATACCCCTCTCCCCCTCCCTCTCTCCTTCCCTCTCCCATTCCCTCTCTCTCCCCCTTCCCTCTCCCATTCCCTGCCCTCTCCCCCTTCCCTCTCCCCCTTGCCTCTCCATTTCCGCCTGCCGCCCGGCGCCGCCGCCCGCCGCCGCCCGCCGCCGCCAGAATCTCGCCGGAACCCGCCGGAATCTCGCCGGAAAATGTAAGTTTTTGAGAAATTTTTTTTTTCTTTTCGTGGGAATCGTTGCCCGATCTATTCGAATTTTGTTGAACTTGTCGGAATTGTTAGAATTTTGTTGAGCTTGTCGGAATTGTTAGGATTTTAGTTATGTGACATAATAGAAGTTATTGAGAAACGATTTTTTAGAAATTGTGCTTCTTTGGAAATTGTTTAGCTATGTGACATATGTGGAATTAATGACATAATGACATAATTGGACATGATGACATAATTGGAAGCTTATTGTGTTTTTTAGTAATTATTTAGTTTAAATTTGGCCATAATATTTTAGAAATTGTATTTCTTAGAAGTTGGATTTTTTAGAAATTATGTAGTTATGTGACATAATAGAAATTACTTAGGAATTATTTGTTTAGAATTTGTGTTGTTCTGGAAATTATTTAGGTATGTGACATAGTTGGAATTAAAACGAAGAAATTGTGTTCTGTGTAAATTACTTAGTTTAAATTTGGACATAATATTTTAGGAATTGTTTTTTTTAGAAATTGGGTTATTTAGAAATTATTTAGTTATGTGACATAATAGAATTTATTTAGAAATTGTATTTTTTAGATATTGGGTTATTTAGAAATTATTTAGTTATGTGACATAATTGGAATTAAAACGAAGAAATTGTGTTTTGTAGAAATTACTTAGTTTAAATTCGGACATAATATTTCAGAAATTGTATTTTTTAGATATTGGGTTATTTAGAAATTATTTAGTTATGTGACGTAATTGGAATTGAAACGAAGAAATTGTGTTTTGTAGAAATTACTTAGTTTCAATGTGGACATAATGGTTTAGAAATTGTATTTTGTAGAAATTGGCCAATTTAGAAATTATTTAGGTATGTGGCGTAATTGGAATTAAAACGAAGAAATTGTGTTTCGTAGAAATTACTTAGTTTAAATTTGGACATATTGTTTTAGAAATTGTATTTTTTAGAAATTGGGTAATTTAGTAATTATTTAGTTATGTGACGTAATAGAAATTATTCAGAAATTATTGATTAGGAATTGTGTTTTTTGGAAATTATTTAGTTATGTGACATAATAGAATATAGTTCTATGTAAATAAACTTTAGTAATCCGATGTAAACAATTGTGTAGTAAACTGTTACGATATGTTTTAACTATTGTTTCCTTGAATGTTAATAATAGTGCGATGTGGTAAGAAAATAAGATTATTTAGTTATGTAATCTCCAATTTGTAACTAGAAAAAATGTTCCAGTTCGTTGATGCACTGTTCGAAAATATTAGTTCACACGTTGTTGAAATGTATGTTAATTTATCTTATCATATCAGTTTGATTCACTTGTTGTTATACTAATTACATATCTTGTGTCGTAGATGAGCACTGGTGGTCAACCTGACGGTCATGGTCGTTCCATACGACGAAGATGTGTTAGTGCCTCGGCGAGACAGGCTAGAGGCCGCGTGGTCGAGGATGAACCGTCGCCTCGCCCGCGGGAGTTTGATGTAGGAGCGGAGCAGCCTTCTCCACCGAGCGTTCGTGCATTCGATCCCATGCCGACATGGGACGGTCCGGAGATTAACATCCTCGCGCCCGGTGGTATCCGTCATGAAAGTGATTGGCAGATGAATTATGACCTGCCCGCAGATGTCCCCCCGGTGGGCCAACCTGGTTCGAGTGTTCCATTGGATGCCGGGATCGAACGTTATGCTGAAGCTGGAGCCAGGCACACCGTGAGGAACAGAGCTGGTCAATTCGCACAGTCTTCTGGTGGATCGTGCAATGCCGGTGAGCCTAGCACCGGAATGGCACCGAGGAATAGGAGGAAGCGACCCGCCGCCGATGAGACGTGGCTAGTGCGGGGACCAGTGGCTGGTGGCCCGCAGGATGACCTCGTCATACCAAGCTTCGGAGGACACGTCGCGCTTGACGTTTGGAATGGTATAGAGCGAGGTGTGTTGAGATGCCATGCTCGGTCGCCGCTATGCAAGCAGCTAGTCGACACGCTCCCCGAACTGAGCGATGTTGCACAGGCCCGGATACATGCGACCGGGTTGGGCCACCTGCCTGCGATTATGTTCCAGTTCCTTGACATGGCACTGATATCCGCTTTTGTCGAGAGGTGGCAGCCGGACACGAACACGTTTCACATGCCGTTTGGGGAGATGACCATCTTGATGCATGACGTTGAGATGATTCTTGGCATTCCCATCGATGGTGGCGCTGTTGCGAGTACCATTTCGGCGGAGACTATTGAGGAAGCGTGTGCTGAACTGTTTGGGAAAGACGTGGAGTCCTTTGTCGCAGAAGACTGGAACGGGGGTAACATAGATGCCCAATCTTTGATGGCGAGGTGTGTAGCGGCGGGGCAGAGCCAGAACTTCCAATTTATGTGCTACATGCTGACCCTGTTTTCATCCACGCTTTTTGTGGATAAAACTGGGAATAAGGTTAGAGCCAACCTTCTACCCCTGCTTGATTCGCAGTTGTCGCAGTTGTCGTGGGGCTCGGCGACGTTGGCCAGTTTGTATCTGCAGTTGGGAATTGCGTCCCGGTCCAAGGCGCGCGGCCTATGCGGATGTTGCACGCTGCTTCAAGCATGGATATACGAGTACTTTCCGATGTTTCGGCCGGGACCGAGTACGTTGCCAGCTCTTCCGGGTCGCGCCAGTCGGTGGCACACAGGGGATAGATCGGGGAGGGGTACGGGGAGGCTCGGTGCCATCAGGCGACAGTTGGATACCTTACAGCCCGACCAGGTATGAATTCCATGCTTTTACTCTTATTCTGACAGTAGTAGATAGATCGGATTCCATAGAAACGTAACATGTCTGTGAAACTTTTTGCAGGTGGATTGGTTGCCATATGGAGTGGACGTGGTTAGGGCTGCGGGGGGGAGGACTCACTACCGCGGCGTGATCCGATACCTCGACGCAATGGAGGCGTACATGCCAGATCGCGTTGTGCGGTAGTTCGGTCTCCTACAGGGTATACCGCGGGGTCTTGCTATTGCGCCGGAGCCTTGTTCCCGCCCGGCTGATCCAGCCGGCTATTCAGTGACCTACCCAGGGAGGCTGCAGTTGACCCTATGGGAGATGGCACACACTTGGCACAACGAACGGCTTGCGGCGTTCCCGGTAGCCACGCCCCAATCAGAGTGTACCATGGATTACGAGGACTGGTACGCGACTCATTCGCACCCAGTGATCGCAAATCCTGAACATGCTGCCGCGAGTGGCCCGGACAAGACACATCATCAGTTATCGGTAAGTTTTCACTAACTGTTTGCTTCGAGTAATTATATTACATTTTATTGTCTCGTTATTGTAAACTCCATTTCCTGTGTAACAGATGCTGAGTGACGTGATGAGCGCACTGGATCCGTTTGGCTCGGCGACCGTTGATGGACTCGGTGACCCCAGCATGAGGGAGTTGATGACGACTCTGCTCGGTCATCGCGATGAGTATCGGAGGCTCGGTTATGGACCCATTCCTTAGTCGAATGTTTGTTTATGTGTGAGCTCACAGTTGTGCCATATTCTGCTCATTTATGTAATCGGCTATGTTTTTGCATATCAAATTTATGCGTCATTCATTTTTGCATCGACAACGCTTTCAAAATTAATTACGCGACGCGTAGGCAATAACTGTAACGGTTGCGTACATGCCGAGTTAATAACAACAGTTAATTACTCTGGGAGTTTGCTCTTCTCCAAGCGCTTAGCCTCCTACGAAAGGGTAACTCCCAACCTACGACATCAGGCTTCCTTAGCGTGGTCCACAGATTAACCACGGGGGGCATGGGACAGTTTCCTTCATGTTTACCCGGACGAAATGGCTTGCACTGCGAACGTATACAATGTGCAGCTCCCTACTTGTTCCAGCCTCGCCCCGACCTGCCCTCAGTGGAAGGACTGTACATCAATGGTCCGCCGACCCGTTCTCTAAAATGTAATATAAAACCACGACCGTGTTGTAGTAGGTGGCGACGGGAAACATGTCCGCAATGACCGTAAACCAATGCTCTGGACCACATGGACCGCTGGTGTGGTGTATACGGGCTCTGGCGAGTTCAACGTCATTTTGCGAACCGTAAATGGGAACGTAGTCAGGCCAATGAGTTGATATCTCGTTAAATACTGCCCGACGCGCTGTGGACCATTCACCTTCACCGTCTACGTGGAACGCATCAGCAACGCATCTGAAGCCACAGTTACCATCACTCACGACATCGTTCCAGCCTTCGATGTAACGCCTGACAATGTGGGGGACACTTTCGAGGAACGGGAATGTCGCTGCAGGACAACACATTAACATAAATATCTTGTGCAGGCGGCGATATACATTTAGATAAACAATAAGATAAACATGTTGTACTTACCGTGGCGGCGACCGCTCCCTGAAGCACGCCCCGGGGACCTTGAACTACTCCCGTATCGCCTGTTCACGTGCTCGTGGTAGCTCGGTGAACGTTGGGTTGATCTTGATCGGGGGACCTGCTCGCTTGGTCTCCCACGTGCACTGGTACAGATGTCCGGCTCGCCAATGCCGCTCTCCTCCGGATGCAACTGCGCATCTACGTAGGATGCAACTCGTCGTCGGACCGAAGGGTCGCTGCGTGCCAACTCCTCCAACAGAGTGTCGAACCGCGACTGATCCTGTTCGGCCCTCGAGCTGTTCTCCGTGCTCTGCGAGTGATCACCCAATGCCAGGCTCTTAAACAGCGGATGAATGTCGTCCAAGTACAAGGGGATTCCTTCAGCAACTGCCGCGGCCATGACGCATGCACACGGTATTCCGTATGTCGAGCGCAGCACACAGCCGCAGTAAGCATATACCTGTGCTCCCAGTGCATCAATCCTGCGGTACTCGACCCTCAATTTATCCAGGCAGAATTTGGACACATTGTTGATCAAGTTGCTGAAAACGGCCATACGGTGCGATCTTCCGATACACGTTCTTGACTTCTCGAGACCGGTCTTGATCATAGTAATCTGCTGGGCTATCTGCAGGTCGACACGCCTCCATACCGTGTCCAGTGAACCAGTCGACGTTTGTAACCACCCTTTCAGTGACGAGTGTGCACTCTCGACCCTGCACGTAGTTGTGTTCCCGAAATGCAGAAATCTGTTCGTCCATGCCCTCACAAATTTCTCCTTATGGGGTGTGAGCCACGTCGTCTCAGCGTAGCTAATAACAGCCACGCTCCAAGACCATGCAGCCCTCATATCAACCAAGGCGGTTTCGTACTCTGTAACGGTGGACGCATTGCAAATCCGGAACCATGCACCGTTCTTGAACCCTGACCCGTTCCTCTTACTCCCCGTCAGCACGGTGACACGTGCCTCCACATCCTTGTTGATATGCCAGGTGCAGAGCAGATGTTTCGATTCTAGAAACACAGTCCGAAGTGGCCTAATCAGTCCCATCTCCCGATCGGTGACCACAACCTCAGGGAACGGTCCATCCACAAGCAAGTTCTTCAGAGCGTTCAGCACCCACTCATAGGTGTCTGCCGTTTCGTCAACAACAATTGCGTAGGCAATCAAGAAGTTTGTGTTGCAAGGGGACATCCCAACCATCTCAATGAATGGCATGCCGTAGCGATTGGTCTTGTACGTTGAGTCGATGGCCACCACCCACGGAAACGTGCGAAATGCCACAACAGCATCGGGATTGGCCATGAATAAATGAGTCAGAGTGCCATCACCTGCTGAGCGGTGACTAGTGACATACCCTTTCGCGGTGGCCAGATGCAAACAATTCTCCGCTGTGTTGCGCCCGCCTCGCCTTTCTGTTGCATATGCCGACCTCTCATTGTACACCTGCCTAATGTTCTGATGCAGGTCCGGAAACGAATTACTGAGGCTGGCATTGATATGCCTTGGGGCAGTTTCTGAATCTGTCAAGTCTCTGATCATTTGCTTCGCGTCCGCATGGAGCTTGCTGCTCTGTCTATGACCCTCGGGGTACACTGAGAAAGGGTGGTTGTGCATCCCTCGTCTAGGATCCTTGCACGGCACTACATTCCAACCATTCCCCGTGATGCTCTGTTTCAAGACAATCGCGAACGGGCAGCCACAACTGCTGGTCGAGCTGCTACTCCGTCGGACTACATCAGATTCGCTCGTATCTACAGCCTTATCCTTCCGGCCCCGATTGCAAATGCAATATAACCTCAGCGGACCATTCCTGTTCTGTTTGTAGGACCCCGTCACAAGTTCAAATCCCACCTGCAGAGCAATCCGTTGCAGGTACGAATAAGCCTCGTCAACATCTGGGAACACAGCTGAGGTGGCAAATGGAGAGTATCCATTCCGCCCTGCAGTAGCTTCACATGACTGACTGTCATCCTGAAACAGCAATAAACATCAGGTAATTAGTAGGACAACAAAATCAACGCTACAGTAATTAATCGGACATAAATTATTGTACACAAATTCCAAACAGCATTACGTAGTTAAATTAACATAGTATTTTCCATCCAATCAGAATTACAACGGAACAACCAAAATTAACGTTACAATAATTAATAGGGCATAAATTATTGTAGATAAATTCAAAACAGCATTACGCAGCTAAATTAACAACAAAATTAACGTTACTGCAACTAGTAGGAGATAAATTCATAGGAGATAAATGCGCAATAATTTCTACATAACAGTTAACAAATTAAAACACAAAGAGTAGCACAAATTTCTACGGCAATAATTAACAATTTTAACAGAATAACAAAAGCAACGCTACAATAATTAATAGGACATAAATTACTGTACATAAATTCAAAACTGCATTACGTAGCTCAATTAAGAACAAAATTAACGGTACTGCAATTAATGGGAGATAAACTCATAGGAGATAAATGTGCAATAATTTCTACGTAACAGTTAACAAATTAAAACACAAAGACGGGCATAAATTTCTACAGCAATGCTTAAGAATTTTAACGGAACAACAAAATTAACGTTACAATAATTAATAGGCCATGAATTACTGTAGATAAATTCAAAACAGCATTATGTAGCTAAATTAACAACAAAATTAACGTTACTGCAACTGATAGGAGCTAAATTCAAAGGAGATAAATGTGCAATAATTTCTACGTAACTGTTAACAAATTAAAACACAAAGACGAGCACAAATTTCTACAGCAAAAATTATTAAATTTAACAACTACTTACGGACAGAAAACTAATTAGTAAAATTACCTCCGAAGACATGGAATTTGTAACACCCTTTTTGGAGTTTTTTTTCCTCGTCTCGGATAGCAAAAAAATTCAAGTGCCATTGGAAAGAATGGAATCCGAGCACAATTATAGAAGTCAAATTTTTGGAATCAGCCTGGCACGGCTCGCGCCCAAGCCACGGCGAGCCGAGGCGCGTCCGGCTCGCACCCACGGCCTGGCGAGCGGACCGCGTCCGGCTCGCGGCGAAGGAACGGCGAGCGGTGGCTCGCGCGCAGGCCAAGGCGAGGGGCGCCGGTCCGGCTCGCGCCCAGACCGTGGCGAGCGGTCCGGCGGCGGCACGCGGCCTGTCCGTGGCGAGCGGTCCGGCGGCGGCACGCGGCCTGTCCGTGGCGAGCGGACCGGCGGCGGCTCGCCGTCCCGCGGTGGCGACCGGACCGCCGGCGGCACGCGGCCATGCCGCGGCGACCGGACCGCCGGTGACTCTCGACCGGGCGGTGGCGACCGGACCACGGCCCAGACCTCGGCGAGCGGAGCCCCGCCACGGCTCGCGCCCAAGCCGTGGCGAGCCGACCGGTGGCGCCTCGCACCCAGGCGGTGGCGAACCGGAGCCCGCGGCGGCGCCCGGTGGCCGGCGGCGGCGCCGAAATTTTTTTTTCTCCCAGATTTTAGCTTCTTTAAAAATTTAATTTTTTAAACTATAATATAGTTTAATTTAGTTATTCAAATTAAATTAAAAATATATACTGTATACGTATTAGGGCGAGGATAGTAAAATACAGGGCGAGATATAGTGATCCACTTAAGTTATTGGCCCTAATTCTTCTCCTCTTTCTTTTTCTTTTTCTTTTATATTTGCCATAGATCTTCCCGCTGCCTCCTTTCCGGCAACTTTCCAGCGGCCTCAGGCGATTGTTCTCTCCCTTAAACAACCAGATTTCTTTCCAAGCGTTATCCGGTGAGCAGTCTGTCGTCTTCTCTAGCATCTCTCACCAATTCTCCGGCGTCACTTCTCTCTCAAGTCTTCGGCGAGTGTCGACTTCATCACTGCCGTCCAGCTCTTCTTTTCTTCGGCCACTTAAGTCCCTGGAAAGTCTCGAATTTTGAACGTCTATTCTTTGTTAAGCGGTAAGTTTTTTTCATCCCATCGTTGAGAAACAGATAGCAGCGAAGTTAGGCTTTCCTGGCGCATAAGATTCAGATGCACTAATTTGATCTCCCGTTTGGCGCGTGAAGTACACGCGTTTTGGCTGTTGTGTGCTCGCGCACTGCGCGCTATTCTTGTGGGCTTTATTTTGACGCGTGAATTGCACACTCCTTGGTTATGTCCCTTCCTGCACGTCATGCGCACATTTGGTACCAATCTCTCCTGACTGCGTCTCTACAACATGGTCCCACTTTTGGCTTTTTTGGTTGTTTGTGATCCCTTTGAGCATGATTAATTGAAAACTCTGAGCTTCTTTTGAGCACTGGATTCTTGTCTTGGTCATGTGTCTTATGCCACTCTTCAGTTGTTAAGTAAACAGGGTCATATCTCTGTCATTTCTATTTTGTCTGCACCTGTTAGTTGCTCTTCTTACCAGATGGCCAAGAGCAAACGCATGCCATGTTCTACCAGTGATAAGCATGCCAGTGGTCTATTAGACAAGGTGCATTGTGATTTGTGGGGACCAGGCCCAATTTTATTGGTATAGGGTTATTCTTATTATGCTTTTTACGTCGATGATTTTTCCCGATTCACGTGGTTTCACCCGTTACATCGTAAATATGATTTCTTTGACATTTTTCTCCAGTTTTAGAAATTTATTGAGACTCAGTTTTCTACCAAGGTGAAAATCTTGTAGGCAGATGGTGGTACGAAGTTCACTAATCATCGTTTGCAGGCTCATTTTGTCTCTTGTGGGATTCATCATCAGATGTCCTCTCCCTACACACCTGCTTTGAATGGTCGGGCTAAGCGGAAATATCGTCACATCTCAGAGACTGGAATTTCCATGCAATTCATTCTTCTGTGCCAAAAAAATTACTGAATGGATGCTTTCTCCTCCGCAATTTATACAATTAACAATTTGCCTAGTTCCATTCTTGGGGGCAAGTCTCCCGTTGCGGTCATTTTTAGATCTGCACCAAATTATTCTATTTTCCACCCATATGGTTGTCGTTTGTATCCTTGTTTGCGTAATATTGTGCCTAATAAGTTTGTACCTCACTCCATTCCGTGTGTTTTCACTAGCTACAACCCCCGTCACAAAAGGTCCAGGTGTTTTATGTCTCCCGTCATGTTCAGTTTGATGATACCTTATTTCCTTATCTATTCTCTTCACATGATACCCGCTCACTGACCCATTTGGATTTTTCTTCATTTACATAGCCCTCGACTGAGTGGGCATTACCGCATAGCTCTCTCCCTGGATCATTAACTACCGAGTCACCTTGCACAATTTTTTCTGATTCTAACCAGTACTTGCATCCCCTTCTCCGGTCGTTGTAACTACTTCTTCGGCCTCAGTGACCATCACTCCGGCCTCTGCATTATCACCACAGGCTCACAGCACTCCCGCTCCAGGTTCTCCTGTCATTGATGCTTCTCCTGAGCCAGCTCCCGCTCGCACTCACCAGATGACCACCAGAACGATGGATGGTTCTTGGCATCCTCTTTTTTCTATGACTCTGAAGTGTCTGGATTTTTGGCTTCCCTAATCACTCAGACCGAGCCTCGAGACTATTGTGCGGCTCTTTGAGATCCTCGTTGAATTTCAGCCATGGATGAGGAAATGGCTGCACTTCGCCACTAGAATACTTGGGATTTGGTGCCTCGCCCTCCGAACGTGAATGTTGTCAGCTCTAAATGGGTTTTTCGTATCAAGTATCAGCCTGATGGTAGTATTGACCGCTACAAGGCTTATCATGTGGCACAAGGCTTCTCTCATATTCGGGGGTTCGATTTTGATCACACTTTTAGCCCAATTGTGAAGGTGTCTACTATACAAACTGTTCTTTCCATTACCACCATGCGCCAATGACCCCTTCATCAGCTAGATGTCAAGAATGCTTTTCTCAATGGTGTGCTTTATACTCCAATCTATGTGGCTTAACCGGTTGGTTACAAGGATGATGTGCATCCTGATTATGTTTGTTGCCTGTGGAAAGCTATTTATGGCTTGAAGCAGGCTCCTCGCACTTGGCTCCAGCGGTTCAGCACTTATCTACTTGGATTTCTTTGCAGTTTAGCAGACCTATCTCTGTTTGTCTTTTCTTGAGGTACTACCGGTTGTATCTCTTAGTTTATGTGGACGACATTATCCTTACTAGAAATGACTCCCAGGCAATTCATCGGCTTATTTCTCGGACTGATAAGGAGTTTTCCATTAAGGACTTGGGCTCGTTGCATTATTTCCTTGGTTTGGAGGTGGAGTCTACACCATCGAGTTTGTTCTTGAGCCAGGCCAAGTATGCCCATGATATTCTTAGTCGAGTTGGGATGACCGACGTTGCTACCGTCTCTACGCCATTTCTTCCACTGTCTCAGCTTCATAGTGGTACTAGTGGGAAGTTTGCCAATCCCACTCTTTATCGATCATTGGTTGGTGCTCTTCAGTATCTCACTATCACTCGCTTGGACCTTGCCTAGGTGGTGAATTCACTTAGTTAGTACCTTCAGGATCCTCGGGATGATCATTTTGCCGCAGTTACTCGTATTCTTTGCTATGTTCGTGGTACTTTCCACTATGGTCCATCTTTTCACTCGGATCGCACTTCTGAGGTGATGGGCTACTCTGATGCAGAATGGGTGCGTTGTCTTGAAACCCGCCGTTCGACCTATTGTTATGTTATCTTCCTAAGTGGAAATCTTGTTTCCTGGAGTGCTAAGAAGCAACCTAAAGTTTCTCATTCTAGCACCGAGTCTGAGTATCGTGCTTTGGCTAACACTGCGACCAAAATTGTTGGTGAGGATTGTTTCACTCGCCAAATAACCTGTAAATTTAGATTAATACTAATTAGTACAATGATAAGCAGGGTCGATCCCACAGGGAGCAAAAGCAATAATCAATAATTATTTTTCCTACTAATTTTGAAAACCTTTTTGGTGATGCCACCACGCCTTAAATATAGTGATTTTAATAACTCTAAAAATGCAAATGACGACTCTAAAAATATGAGAAATAAATATATGAATGAATGATATCGGCTAAGAATAACTCATGCTAGTTATTATCGATCATAGGCGCAATAATGAATCAATTCCTACACATCTATCAGTTATCGGGAAGTAGGTACGCTTAGCCCCCCAATTCTTTCTTACTTTATCGACAGTCAACTAATTATGATTAATTAACTGTTTACCTTACCAAAATGTTCCCAGAAAGTATTCGCTAAACCATAACACATTTTGATAGCATTAAGTATTAAAAGAACCCGATATAGAAATTACCAAAGTAAAAGCAAATAGTAACACACACTCAATTATTCCCTATCTTGCTATTACAGTCTTAGCTAGTTAGTTGTTTTTCACAAGACTGTGCTACTTACTAACCACATCCAACAATTACGTATTGGCGGTAATTAGATAGTAGTATTCCAAAAATATTTAAGTTGATCAGGCTTAAACATATTAGAAATAAAATTCAACCAAGAACAATCACGAACATGCAAGAATCAATTATAATGCAATTAGGCCTCACGATTTATAAACTAACATTTGTTATTCTCTGCTGATATATATAAATTCGCTACTCATGATCACTAAACTAAACAAAACAAATAAAAAATATATACAGAAAATGAACATAATCAAATCAATTATATAAAACGAAACGAAGATAATCAAATAAAAAACCAAAGACAGTAGCAAGTCTGCATGCGCAAGGAAAACAATGAAAGCAAAAACAAGTGATTAATTTTGCACGAAAACCAAGGCAAGATTCAATGTTCAACTAGCAAATTTTCTCCTTCTAGCATCTTCCTCGAAAACTAAAAAACAAAGAGAAGAAAAATATGTTTTGTCTCTATATGGAATGAAAATACCAAAACTAGTCAGCTAAGATTGACTCCTTAATTCCTGGTGACTTGCGTCCAAAAACCAAAAAGAAAAGAAGCGTCCCTGGGTTCATGCGTATATAATATATATACGCTGCAATTACCAAAATCATGTCCATATTGGACTCTTCCAAATAAAATAAAATTCTTTCCAAATTTAAATTCTAATTTGAAGAGAAAAAATCAAATCTCCAAATTATCTTCAAATGTCTTCAAGGATATCTCCACAAATATCAGTCCAATCTGCTCCAAATTAACTGCTACGATTCTGCTCTACTTTGACTGCTTCATTTGCCGTAATTGCTCAATACTCCTTACTCTCCTCCAAATTTCTCTTTGAGCCCTAAACTGTGATCTGTTACAAATAAAACATTTAAAGTGCACATTAATCACGTAAAATCACAGTTAATCCCAATAAAATAAACAACAAAATTACACATATCAAACATCCTCACACTTGAGTCATGCTTGCCCTCAAGTATGAAATGAAAATGAAATCCTGTTGTTTATCACAAAGTACCAACTGTTCCCATTTGACTCTAAGAAAGACTCAAAAGAAAAATAACAAAAAGACACTAACTACAACCCAACAAACAATCAAACTCAGCATACCAATCCTTAATTTCTTGATTCATAGACAAACTTTACCTTACTAATAACAAAGACTCATGTATAAAACACTTGACACTCTCACACCCTTCAATTGAAATTGGTAAACTCATCCTCAAATTAATGCAAACCAGCCCTCAACTTAGTCAAAATCAGACAAGCATCTAACATTTCTCACGTTTCACACATTTGCTCTAGATGTAAGGGACAATCTCTCAATATATGAATTTCACATGGCAATACTCAAATCATTCAATGCAAATCAGAAAGGTCTTTATTCAAGGTTGTAACGGGGCTAGGGAGAATAAAAACGAGGTAAGGTCCTAAGGGTTCTAAGCTTAAAAATATAAATATACATGCATGCTCTTTTCAGCCCAAAAAGTCTTCAATCAAAAAGATATTTTTCAGCCATCATAAAGTGGAAAAACCTGCTCAGAACTAGCTGTACTTACTAAGTGTTGGTGCTGGATTTTTTTTCCCATTTTTCTCTTCTTTTTTTCATTTTTTTCTGTTTTTTTCTTCTTTTTTCCTGGGCACATCAGCCCTCTTTTTTTCTGAATTTCCAGCACCAAATCACTCAATTTATTATTATTTTACTGCACTTTTGAATTTAGTACCGCATGGTCACTTTATACATCAAAATCAAGGTACTCATTGATAAATCAGCAGTAAATAATAAATCAGCAGTAACTAATTTGAGAAATCTATCATAATCACAAGCATGCATATATAAGGGACACAAAAGAGGGGAATAAAAACAGGATATTGTTTCATTTTTTCTGTGGCTCAAACAAAGAAAAAGGTCAAGGCTTCAAAGGGTTTACTAAGGGTGATGTATGGTAGGCAATATAAGCCGTGGGGTTAAATCCTAATGCCTTTCATCATTTTCACACCAAATAATTCAAGTAATGCCATGACTCTCAGAAAAAAAAATTGATGTAGTGACTGCTCTACTCTAGCTCAAACCTCACATTTACTGGGCTAAAATGTTCAATTACTTGTCTTTTTTTCGTCATCCCAAGTATCATCTAGGCCAATTTACACCAATTAAATTAGACTCATTTACCAAGTAATTTAGAGGTGTATCAAGTAACCAAATATGTCACAGAAGAGCTTTCTCACAAGCAAGTTCAGTCCGTCAAGAAACAAATATATCAAGAATAGTATGCTGAATTTGACTCGACTAAAAAAATCAAAAATATTTTTGTATTTTTTATTAAATGGCACTAACACGTAAACACATAAACACATAATCCTCCTCACACTTAAACCTTGCTTGCCCTCAAGAAAGCTCAATAAAAATGTAAGAAAGAACAAAACCACCTAAAAAAAACTAGACTCTAAAAATACAATGAAAATAATTTAAAAAAAATCAGGGATGGGGGAACTTATTGGGAGGGGCCAACCACATTCCGAAGGGCTAGGAGGATCAGCTCATTCTGCTCCATGATTCTATCCACCTTCTGTTGGAGGCTTTTGAGGTCCTCATTGATGGAGACAAGAGAGATGTGACTTGCAGGAGTAGAAGAGCTCAGACTAGGATTGCCCGGCGGAGGAAACTGGGGGCACTTGTTAGCATCCAATAGATCAAATTTGATTCAACCAAAGCATTTAAATTAAGAAGAGAAGGAGCTTTCACTAATTCCAGCTGAGGTAAGCCATCAAAAATCACATTGTTCGCAAGAAACATGGCAAGAATATGGCACAAAGTGATATGACGAGTAGTATGTGTAGCAATGTCAAGCAAGGCCTCAGCCAACCAGTACCCTAAGTTCAGTTTTTTGTTAGTGTGCATACATCACAAAATGAAAAGGGCTGGTTGGCTAACTTTAGCCTAAGAAGTGGTACGACCAAACACATTTCTCACCAGTATAAGATGGCAAAGACGCAAAGCAGGATCAGAAGTCCAATGCACAGTAGACATAGTGGGATCATACACATCAGAGCATGTGGGAGCAATTAATTTCTAGGCAGCATTGGGATGGAATCCCGGATAAGTCATGTAAGGACCACAAAATGCAGACTCATACTCTTCAGAAAATAATTGCTCCCTCAAAGCTAGACCCAAGGATAAATTCCACTCATCCACAGATAAATGAACCATATTCAGACCAATACGGAAAAATAAGCTAGGTTCAGATGTCATGTCATTGAATTTCTCAAAATGAAAGCTCGTAATAAATTCTTCAGCAAGTTCTTCATACAAAGGCAGAACACGACAATTCAGCAAAGTAGACCAACTGATTGCAGTAAAATAACTGGAAACTCTATCAGCAATATTGGCCACTATTAAAGATGGAATACTCACCTCCCAACCAGCTTCGTATTTTTTACCTTTGCGCTTCTGCAAGGCTTCCCTTAGCTTTGGTTCCTGGAACTCTCCAAATTCTGCTGGATCATTGACTCGCACGTGGAGGGGAAAGTCATTGTATGTCTTGACTTCAGACCGTTGTGTGGAAGCAGTATCCACCCCAGAACTAGCAGCAGCAAATTTTTCCCTCTTGGTGGTTGAGGGCAGGCAATCTGATATTGGTGTGCTCCTCTTGACATGCTTGCTCTTCTGTTTTCCTGGCTTTTCTGGTTGATGTTCCGTCTCCTTACGTCGAACCTCAGAAGGAACCCCATCAGCAGGAGCAGGAGAGCTCAATGGTTTATGGAATCGCTTCTTAGCCACAGATTTTTGGCACATCGGATGACCAAAGGTCGATGTCACCGAAGCTGGTATGGTAGTTGGGGAAGGGTCTGATGAATTTCTATATGCAGGTAGTGCGACTAGTTCTAGCGGTGCGTGGGCGGCGCGTGGAAGCGTGTGAAATGAGCGGCTCTGCTTGTGGTGGTGAGTCAGCCCCTTGTGATGACGGATCCGCAACTTCTACGCCTGGGGACTTCGATTCCGACATTGGCACAGCCGATTGAGCGTGCTCCTTCGGAGAGAATATCGTCATCGTGACCGGAGGTGCTGGTGGACGACTGCGGGTACTCCAGCGAGGCTTCTCGGTTGGCGAGGAGGTGGAGAGTGGGGGCAGGAGCTCGGTTGGTGTCGGAGAAGCGACGGAACAGGAAGGCTCCACCTCAGCCACGACGTCCGTAGGTGGTAGTAGGTTCGGCGACGAGGATTGTACTTTGGATGTTGGTGGCTGAGCTCCCCGTCATTGGCGTCCCATGGCGAATCCGGTGAGGATGGAGGTGGTAGGGTGGTGTGAAGGTGGCTTAGGTGAGGCGGCGAGAGAAAGTGAGGGAGGTGCTGGTGCGGCGTGTGGAGGTGGCTTTAGGTGATGGAGAAGGAGAAAGAATGGTAAGGAAATATAGTAATAGGGATTAATTGGGAGTATAGTTGTGCAGCCAACTCAATATAGCACATAAGTCCCTAAAAACTTGGTTGTCTCTTATTAGCCCCCATGACTTCCCATTCTCACCTTTAGCCGAAAATGGACCTTTGTCTGAGCCCAACAGCTTTTTATTCAGCCCAATAGCCTCCCTTCATGAAGAACTTGCTCATATTTTTCCTCCAACTACAAGAAAATATGAAAAATACAAATTAGAACCAAAAAAGCACACAAAGAAAAAAAAATGTATATATGTATATATAATTTTATTTTTCTTTATTTATTTTTTATTTTTTTATTTTAAAATTTCAAGAAAAAAAATCAAATTAAGACAAAGAAACAACTGGGCTGCCTCCCAGTAGCGCCGTCATTTATAGTCTTGGGCCGGACTGTAAAATCCATCAATTTGGCTGGGTGGTGTTTAGTGGAATTTCATCGACTGTTTCCACCTGAGAGGAATCATGATACGGCTTGAGGCGATGACCATTGACCAGGAAAACTTTATCTGTCTCCAAACTTTTAATCTCGACCGTTCCGTTTGGCCAAACCGAAGACACCACGAACGGGCCTATCCATTTTGATTTAAGTTTTTCGGGCATTAACCGGAGCTTGGACTGAAAAAATAGGACTGTTTGCCCAACCACAAACTCCTTTGTTCTCAGATTCTTGTCATGCCACATTTTGTCCGATCCTTGTACCACATAGCATGATCAAATGCCTCTAAACGGAGTTCCTCTAGTTCCTGAAGTTGTAATCATCTCTCCTCCTCACACTTGAGGGATTCCATATTCGCTTGCTTCACCACCCAAAATGCCCTATGCTCAAGCTCGACCGGTAGGTGGCACATTTTTCCAAACACAAGGCGATATGGAGACATCCCTATAGGTGTCTTGAACGCAGTACGGTATGCCCAAAGTGCATCCTCCAACCGCTTGCTCCAATCCTTCCTGGAAGGATTTACTGTCTTCTCTAGGATTTGCTTAATTTCTCTGTTTGACACCTCTTCCTGGCCATTGGATTGAGGGTGGTAGGTAGTGGCAAACCGATGGTGAACTCCATACTTCTTCATAAGAGCTTCGATGGTCCGATTCTTGAAGTGAGTTCCCTGATCACTAATGATTGCTCGTGGTACTCCAAACCTGTAGAATATAGTTGATTTGAAGAACCCTGCAACAACTTGAGCATCATTAGTACGGGTGGCTTTAGCTTCCACCCATTTTGACACATAATCAACTGCTAATAAGATGTAAACATTGCCGAAAGAACTCGGAAAAGGACCCATAAAATCCATGCCCCACACATCAAATATTTCACAAACAAGCATAGGCATTTGTGGCATTTCATCACGTTGAGAAATATTTCCAGTCATTTGGCATCTATCACAATTCTTACAAAATGTATAAGCATCTTTATGCAAGGTCAGCCAAAAGAAACCACAATCAAGCACTTTACGAGCAGTACGTTTAGGCCCAAAATGTCCACCACATGCATATGAGTGACAATGTAAAAGAATACTACCTTGCTCGTCATCAGGAATGCAGCGTCGAATAATCTGGTTAGAACCAATCCTCCAAAGATACAGTTCATCCCAAATGTAATGCCTGCAATCACTTTTAAATTTTAATTTTTGGGCACGACTTAGTGAATGTCTCCAGTGGTCATAAAATTTACAATATCCGCATACCAAGGATCCGTGTCCAACTTACCTGAATTCAGTACTGGCAGGGGGTTCCGTTTGGCCAAACGGAACCCTGTCGCAGTGTACAAGTGTTCTTCGGGAAATGCCTCGGGAATGGGCCAACGAATTATTCGAGGCTTAGAATCCTTCTTAGTAAACAAGTATTTCAGTGCAGAATGATCAGTATAAATAATAATTTTAGAGCCAAGTAAATAAGATTTGAATTTATCCAAAGAAAAAACAATGGCCAGCAAATCCTTCTCAGTGGTGGTGTTATTGCTTTGTGCAGGATTCAAAGACTTTGATGCGTAATGAATCACTTCCCTGCTTTCTATCCCAAGACTGCACCAACCGCATAATCGCTTGCGTCGCACATCAACTCAAATGGAAGCTCCCAATTGGGTGGTTGCATGATTAGTGCTGAGATCAACTTGTTCTTCAATAAATCATAAGAAGTCTTGCGCTCTTCATTCATCTCAAAAGGGACATCATCTTGGAGAAGTTTCGTCAAAGGTTGTGCAATCTTTGCAAAATCTTTGATGAATCTCCGATAAAATCCTGCATGACCCAAGAAACCACGAACCTCATGCACATTAGAAGGATATGGGAGCTGTTCTATGGTCTCCACCTTGGCCTTGTCCACTTGAATTCCCTTCTCAGAGATCACATGTCCCAAGACTATGCCATCCTTCACCATGAAGTGACACTTTTCAAAATTAAGAACAAGGTTCCTCTTCACACAACGAATTAAGACTTGTTCCAGGCGACTTAAACACACGTCATATGAGTCACCATAGACGCTAAAATGGTCCATAAACACCTCGATGCTTGTCTCAATCAAGTCAGAAAAGATACTTATCATACAATGCTGGAATGTGCCTGGAGCGTTGCATAAACCAAAGGGCATTCTTCTGTAAGCATAAGTGCCGAAGGGACAAGTAACTGTGGTCTTCTCCTGGTCCTCGGGGTTCACACAAATATAAAAATAGCCAGTGTACCCATCCAAAAAATAGAATAAACTGTTTCCCGCAAGTCTCTCCAACATCTGATCGATGAAAGGAAGAGGAAAACGATCCTTGCGAGTGGCGGCATTTAGCTTCCTATAATCGATGCGCATTGTCCATCCCGTAACCAGCCTTGTAGTCACCATCTCTCCCTTGTCATTTTTCACCACTTGCAAACCCAACCTTTTAGGTACCACATGAACAGGACTCACCAACTTGCTGTCAGAAATGGGGTATATAATCCCAAGTGAGAGTAATTTCAATATTTCCTTGAAGAACACCTCTCTCATGTTGGGATTGCGCTTCCTCTGAACTTCCCTAGTTGGTTTGGCATCATCCTCCAACAAAATGTGGTGCATACAAATGTCTGGACTGATTCACGTAATGGCTGCCAGTGTCCATCCTATAGCCTTCTTGTATTTTTTTAGCAAGGCAATTAATCTCTCCCCTTGAGATGTGGATAACTCTGTGCTAAGTATTACTGGAAGAGTATCATTGTCACCGAGATATATATACTTCAAATTTGGGGGCAAGGGCTTTAACTCCAAAATTGGGGCTTTTACGTCTGATGGTACTGGTCTGCCGGACGGGTCCGGTTAACGGGACCCTCCCTGCACTTCAGAATTTTTTCGAACTTCCATACTTGACCCTGATGAGTTGACTTTTTTGGGGTCTATATCAGTACTAAAAACCCCTTCCCGAGAGTATATTGAGTACAACAACTCAGTCTCCTTGTCACTCAATCCTTGAATATTTATTTCTTCCGATCCCGATGGCAATTGAATTCCATTTCTTTCCTGCAAAATTTCAGTCTCAAGATGTTCTTGGACAAGAGGTTCAATGAGATCAATGGAAAATACATTCTCAGCATCAATTGGCTTTTTCATGGCCTCATCAATACTAAAAGTATACTTTTCACCATAATAATCCAGACAAATAGTACCATTTCCCACATTAATGATAGTATTAGCAATTATCAAGAAAGGACGACCCAACAAAACTCCTCTTGTTCCCCAACCACTAGAATGATTCATTTTTACCACATAAAAATCTGCAGGGTACACAAAATTATTGATTCTCACAAGTACATTCTCCAACAATCCCTCTGGAAAAACACAAGATCGATCGGCCAACTGAACCACTACTCTAGTGTTAACCATTTTTGCTCCATTTAAAGTTTGATATACAGACAATGACATCACATTTATAGAGGCTTCTAAATCACACATTGCAGCATCAATCTTCTTATCTCCAATATAACAAGGTAAGGAGAATATACCTGGGTCCTTGCACTTGGGTGGCAATTTCTTTTGAATTACTACAGACACCGATTCACCCATTATTATTTTGCTCGAATCCTTTGGCTTCCCTGCAATGAAATCTTTCAAGAATTTGCTAACTGGTGGTAACTTAATGGCCTGCAAGAAAGGAAGATTAATATCCATTTTTCCAAAGATCGATATAAAATCCAAAGGCTCTTCCTTTTTCTTTTCTAATCTACGAGGGAAAGGAGGAAACATTTTAAGTGAAGGATCATGTAAACTCAACCTCTTACCTACCTCAGCTGTTACCTTGGATTTACCTTTATCTCGAGGCTCAGCATGCCCAGGATTCTCAGAGTTTGTGATGGTTTTGTCGCCTTTTTCCTCCGTTACTTGATTTTGAATTTCTACCGCAGGGTTCCGTTGGCCAAACCGAACCCTCCGTCAGGATTCTGGTTTGCTTCTTTGTTTACGGATTTTGACGGCGGCGCACCAAATATATTTCCACTTCTTAGTGTGACCTGATTTGCCATCTCATGAGGGTTCACTTGGACCTGCGAGGGCAATCCTCTTGGTTGCTTCATCCTGAGTTCATTCAGAGAATTTGATAACTGGGTGATTTGCCGAGTATGCTCTTCCAATGTTGATTCGGTCTTCTTGGATTGCTTCACCATTATGTCCATAAACATATCCATCTTTTCAATCAGAGATTTCTCTTGACCTCCTTGCTGGGGCTGGGGGAAAACTGGAGCTTCTCGTTGCATTGGTGGAACATAGGGTCGTTGGTAAGGATGAGACTGCTGCGGCAGGGGACCTTGTTCTCTCCACTGGAAGTTAGGGTGATCCCTATACCTTGGATTAAAATTTTGGGGATACGGTCCTTTTTGCTATCTCTCATTGAAATTGCCCATAGCATTTGCTTGAACAGGTATCTCTCCCATAGTAAAAATGCATTGCGATGTCATATGGTTGACTGCTCCACACGTATCGCAGGGCCCTTCCTGGATAGACACAACCTTGTCAACGACCTTGGATAGCATTTTCTCCATGCTTTCCATCCTTTCCTTGATCTCATCTTTTTTGGGAGTGGATATCTGTGCCACCTTCTTCAAGATTCGTACTTCCTGTTGATCATACTCCTTTTTAGAATTCACCAACCTCTTGATGATCTCTCTAGCTTCATTCACTCGAAGGTGAGAAAATCCACCACTACTGGAAGAGTTCACCAAGTATTGTTGCTGGATGTCATCCCTTGATAGAAACATTGAAGCAACTGGCCTTCCGTCATTCTATGATTAGGGCAACTATCTACCAACTTCCTGAACCTCAGCCAAAACATACTCAATGGCTCATCATATTCTTGCTTGATGCTTATGATCTCCTTCTTCAAAGCATCCGTCCTTGTGGCTGGAAAGTAGTTCTCCAAGAACAATATCTTCAATTCTGCCCATGTCGCAATAGAGTTAGGGGGCAAGCTCGAGAACCACTGGTTTGCTGCTTCTGTCAAACTGAATGGGAATGCCACCAATTTGAATTGATCTTCCGTCATGGTGGATGGCCTCTTCTGAACCTTAAAAATCTTGATAAATTTGCTCAGAAAATTATAAGGGTCTTCAGTGCTTCTCCCATAGAACTTGGGAAGTACGTTCAGGAACGCCAGCTTGATTTCAATCTGATTTTCGGTCTCTGGCAACTGAATGGGAGTGGGGGGGTCATCTTCACTATGACTGGTAAGTTCCCACATGTATGGGTTGTTTGGGTTCTGCCCAAGATTCAGATTTCGGTCAGCTCCGTCCATCTCGATGCCCGTTCCCAACTCAGAAGTAGTTGCTGAAATCGCGATGGGTTCGGTTTGGCCAAACCGAAGGGTCTCGACAGAAATTGCTTTTTGGGCCTTTGTTCGCTTTCTGTTCTGCTTGGCTGTCTTCTCAACTTCCAGATCGAATATTAAATTTGGCTTGGATGATCTGCCCATAAACCAAGCACACTAACACACGGATTAGTAGAACAAAATTAAAAATAATTGACTTATTGTTCCCCGGCAGTGGCGCCAATTTGGTGAGCGTCGTTTCACTCACCAAATAACCTGTAAATTCAGATTAATACTAATTAGTACAACGATAAGCAGGGGCGATCCCACAGGGAGCAAAAACAATAATCAATAATTATTTTTCCCACTAATTTTGAAAACCTTTTTGGTGATGCCACCACGCCTTAAATATAGTGATTTTACTAACTCTAAAAATGCAAATGATGACTCTAAAAATATGAGAAATAAATATATAAATGAATGATGTCGGCTAAGAATAACTCATGCTAGTTATTATCGATCATAGGCGCAATAATGAATCATTTCCTACACATCTATCAGTTATAGGGAAGTAGGTACGCTTAACCCCCCAATTCTCTCTTACTTTATCGACATCCAACTAATTATGATTAATTAACTGTTTACCTTACCAAAATGTTCTTGGAAAGTATTCGCTAAACCATAACACATTTTGATAGCATTAAGTATTAAAAGAACCCGATATAGCAATTACCAAAGTAAAAGTAAATAGTAACGCACACTCAATTATTCCCTATCTTGCTATTACAGTCTTAGCTAGTTAGCTGTTTTTCACAAGACTGTGCTACTTACTAACCCCATCCAACAATTACGTATTGGCGGAAATTAGATAGTAGTATTCCAAAATCATTTAAGTTGATCAGGCTTAAACATATTAGAAATAAAATTCAACCAAGAACAATCAAGAACATGCAAGAATCAATTATAATGCAATTAGGCCTCACGATTTAT
Source organism: Rubia yunnanensis (assembly GCA_037428765.1). Taxonomy (NCBI): domain Eukaryota; kingdom Viridiplantae; phylum Streptophyta; class Magnoliopsida; order Gentianales; family Rubiaceae; genus Rubia; species Rubia yunnanensis. The sequence goes on along the minus strand of CM075066.1, from coordinate 30,058,519 downwards.
AAACTTACATTTGTTATTCTCTGCCGATATATATAAATTAGCTACTCATGATAACTAAACTAAACAAATAAAAAATATAAAAAGAAAACATATTCAGTGCAATTATATAAAACGAAACGAAGATAATCAAATAAAAAACCAAAGACAGTAGCAAGTCTGCATGCGCAAGGAAAACAATGAAAGCAAAAGCAAGTGATTAATTTTGCACGAAAACCAAGGCAATATTCAATGTTCAACCAGCAAATTTTCTCCTTCCAGCGTCTTCCTCAAAAACTAAAAAACAGAGAAGAAAAATATGTTTTGTCTCTGTATGGAACAAAAATACCAAAACTAGTCAACTAAGACTAAATCCTTAATTCCTGGTGACTTGCATCCAAAAACATAAAAGAAAAGAAGCGTCCCTGGGTTCATGCGTATATAATATATATACGCTGCAATTACCAAAATCATGTCCATATTGGACTCTTCCAAATAAAATTAAATTCTTTCCAAATTTAAATTCTGATTTGAAGAGATAAAACAAATCTCCAAATTATCTTCAAATGTCTTCAAGGATATCTCCACAAATATCAGTCCAATCTGCTCCAAACTAACTGCTACGATTCTGCTCTACTTTGACTGCTTCATTTGTCGTAATTGCTCAATACTCCTTACTCTCCTCCAAATTCCTCATTGAGCCCGAAACTGTGATCTGTTACAAATAAAACATTTAAAGTGTACAAAAATCACGTAAAATCACAGTTAATCCCAATAATATAAACAACAAAATTACACACATCAATTGTTTAGTTATCTTATCTACTATTTAATCTTCAATTCCCTCTCTCCAATCCCCCACTTCTTCTTTGTCATAAAAGTCCCATCTATGTAGCTTAAAATCCTGTGGTGCACAAGCAAGCAAAACACATTGACATTGACCATCACTTTGTTCGTGAGCTGGTTTCTTCGGGCAAAATTCGTCTCCACCACGTTCCTACGTTACTTCAGCTTGCGGAAATTTCATGAAAGGATTGTCTCATTCTTTATTTGAGTTTTTAGGTCCAAGCTTTACATCTATGAGCATCCGACGTTTCACTTGAGGGGGGTGTTAAAATAGAAGATTCTAGGGACTGGAATAGGGTTTAGATATTTGCATTTATACCCTTTATGTACTCTATTTATTTTCTCAATAATATAAACCCTTATCAAGGGGAATCCATTTCTACACTGTGTAACTTCAGAAGACAAATTGAAAGATACTAGTAGCAAGTCATTCTTGGAACTTGAAAGTAGACCAAAGAAGGATTACCCAGGTGGCAATATGCGAACCAGTATTTTTTTTAAATGAATCCACCCTAAGGTGGGGGGTTATATATTAGGTTCCCCAGACCTATTAAGAAACAAGATAATTACAGCGTTAGTTTGGAAGATACATTGATAAGGAAACCTCGTTACCTCTAAAAGAATAACCTAAAAAAAACTTGTGGCCTATTGAGTCAGTTAGAGGAAAAACTAGTAGCCTATGCACAAAGGCGAGAAGAGATGAAAGTTGCATTTCCAAAGTACGTGATCTCCACCCCCTGTGTTAATCACTTACTTTGGCCAGGCAACTTTCTTTCAAAATGCACAAGTACTCTGAAAAGGTCTAACTGGAAAGTGAAGTTCTTGTGGTACAGACACTTTCCCTTAGAATTAGGGTTCATCAAGTCCTAAACTTCAGTTAGAGCACCGTAGTAATAAGTGTCTTAAGGATCAGTTTAGGAGCCTTGCTGTAGTCTTTGTCTTGGGATGCAGCCATCAAAATGTTGAGTCTAGTGCAGTATAAGTTTGGTATATCAGCGGCATATCATCTGTCCACATATTAGCAGATTCTCCAAAGTTACCTGAAAAAACAAAAACAAGCATCAACAGTATCAATTGTCCTTGGTAGCTTGTTTGTGAGTTTGAATGTATGGAGTGTGGTTTCTATCCAAATTAACGAGGCCTCTGATGTATGCTGGAATGTTAGAGAGGTTTAGATTTGATTCATGAGGGTGAGTAGATCTATGCTTAGCAATTGCATCAGCAACCGCATTACATTCCCTGAAAACATGCCTAAGGGTAGCCTGATTAAGTTCAGAGTGTGTTTGAAAGGCTAGCGCATATAGGGACCATTTGGCACTTCTGGGATTGTTAATCATGTTTACTGCAAGCATAGAATCTTATTCAACTATGAAAAAACAACCAAGGTCCAGATAAGTGAGAATCTGAGATGCAGTTTGGATAGCTTTCATTTCAGCTTCAGTGGTGTTTTAGCAGTGGTAATTAAGGATTGAATTAAGCATGGATTACCATTCCAGTCTCTAGCTATAAGACCAAGTTTTGAAGTGGTCGAGGACCAAGAAGCATCAAAACTTATAATTATGGTGTTCTGTGCTGGCCTATTCCAGTAAACAATGGATATGGAAGGCTTAGGGGGTGGTCTTAGGGGTGTAATTAGTGAGGAAATGGGGTAGCTCATATTTAAATACACATTAGAGTAAGCAGGCTTAGTTGAGAAATTAAAAAGATAAGGTCTCTTACTTCTTTACAGATTTGAGCATGTGAGAAATTTTTGTTATCAAAATAGAAAACATTCCTGGCTTTCCATAATGACCAACAAATCAGTAATGGTAGTAACTTGTAGATATCTTTATGCACTTTAGATAGTTCATTATTGTTCCAGTAAGCTAAAAATCTATCAGTTAGACTGTCTAGGGTATGTAGGTTATGACCCAAGATAGCTGAAGTATCATCCCATACAGTTTGAGCCAGATGACAAGAGATGAAATAATGATCTATAGAATCAGATTGATTACATGCTGGACATTTTGAGGCTAGGCTAAAACCACATTTGATTAGGACATCATCAAAAGGCAAGAGGGAGTTTAGCATTTTCCATGTAAAAATAGAGATTTTTCTCTGCAGCAGGGCTCCAGATAAGTCTTGTGGCTGGAAAATTACCTGGTTGTTGTGTAAGGGCTTTGTAGGCTGACCTGAAAGAGAAAAATCCTGTTTCCTCCAGTTTCCATATCATTCTGTCATCTCTTTCAATGCTAATCTCTGCCTCCTACAAAAAATTCAAAGTATCATGTTCTAAAAAGGGTGAAATATGTGGTAGTATCTGGTTTTTGTCTCTGATGAAGTCAGCTATGGTGCAGTAGAAAAGTGGGGAGAGGACTGAGGGTGGAACACAGTTAATTAAAGGACCATTAGGGCACCAGTTTGCAGTCCAAAAGTTGCAGTTTCCTTTGCCATGTATAATGAAAGAATTGTTTTCTGCAAAGGAATTAATATTACATATCCTTTTCCAAGTGTGGGATTTCCTATGGGTTTGGGGTAGTGACCATATCAGTTTAGCCCACATGGTGGTGCCCTGTTGGCCTTTCCACCACAATTTTAGAGAGCATGAGTCAATTATTGCTTGTAAAGATCTGAAACCTAAACTGTTCTAGTATCTATGTGCACTAAGGTCAGACCATTTCCTCCATACTTTATTCAGTTTGTCCTCCTTTTCTCCCTAGAATAATCTGGTCATTTTCCTTTCCAGTGATTTTATTATCTACTTAGGGGGCTTTAGGACAGACCATATATGCTGGGGGAGGGAGTATAAACAGGATTGGATAAGAACCATTTTGCCTCCTAAGCTTAACCATTTGTTTTTCCAGTTCAAAAGCTTCCTATTAACAGCTTCCAGCAAAGGTTCAAAATAAAGATTTAGAGTTCTACCTTTAAAAACTGAACATCCTGGGTATTTAAATGGAAATGACCCTTTCTTCATTCCTAGAATTGATCTAATCTGATTGATTTTTGCAGTTGTAGCTCTTTTACTAGCATAGAATTCAGATTTTTCATAATTTACTTTTTGGCCAGAGGTAAGTTCAAAGGTTTTTAGGAAGGCTTTGATTCTTATCATGCTAGATTTTAAAGCTTGCATGAATATGATAGTGTCATCAGCATAACTCAAATGCGAAGCAGGTGTAATGGTAGAGGGTAACTGATAGTAATTGAGTCTACTGTTCATGAAAATAAAATATAGACTTCTGGAGAAAGCTTCAGAAAAAATATTAAAGAGAAAGGGGGATAGAGGATCACCTTGTTTGATGCCCCTTGTGGCTCTGAAAAATCCAACAGGGTTACCATTTATAAGCGTAGAAAATGAGCCTGAGAAAGGTTATTCATCACAGCATTTAAATTCCTTGTGAAACCAAATTTACAGAGAATAGTTTCCAGAAATTGCCAATTAACTCTATCAAAAGCCTTTCTAAGGTCCAGTTTTAAAATGCAATTTGGAACTCTATTTTTTTGTCTAAAAACCTAATCATTTCCTGAAGATAAATCACATTATCAGATATGTCTCTATTTTTCATAATGGCTGTCTGATTTGGAGAAATTAAGTTTTCCATATATGGTTTCATCCTTTCCATTAGCACCTTAGAACAGATTTTATTTGCTACATTTGAAAGACTAATAGGCCTATAATTATCAAAAGGTGTTTCTTTGGAATTAAGGTTATTCAGGTGCTACTTATTCCTCTTGGCATTTTTGAGCCTGAAAGGAAGTCATTTACTGCAACTTTTAGGTCATGTTTAATAAAATCCCAGCATTTGGTATAGAATTTTGAGGTGAAACCATCAGGACCTGGACTACTGTTTTTGTTCAGGCTCATTACCACTAACATAAGCTCCTCCTCTGAGACTGGTTTAGACAGAGATTGGTTATCTTGAGGAGATATTATTGTTGGAATTTGGCTGAGAAAATGGGGGTAATAGGTGGTAGAGTTTGGCAGGTTTGGCTCAGAGAGCAGGTCAGAGAAATAAGATATGGCCTCTTCCTGGATTTCAGTGTGGTTGTCTAACCAATGCCCCTGTTTATTATTAATTTTTGAAATGTGGAGCTTAAAATTCCTTTCCTGTACAGTTTTGTGGAAAAATTCAGTGTTATTATCTCCAAGTTTAATCCAATTAGTTCTCGATTTTTGTTTCCAAAATTTTTCTCTTTCCTTTAAGGCTCTAATTAGTAGTGCCTTTTTCTCATTAAGTTTGATTAGTTATGTTTGTGAATGAGTGGAGTCATAGTTAATTTCCCGTAATCTCAGGTTTTCTTCTGCAATAAGTACATTAGAGTCAATGTTTCCAAAGGATTCTTTGTTCTAGATTTTTATTTCCTTCTTAAGTCTAATGAGTTTAAGGTAGAATCTCAGCATTCCTTGGTGGGGGATAGGTTTGGACCAGTTATCTTTAATCAGGCCCATAAACTCTGGTCTACTGAACCATGTATTAATAAATCTGAAAGGCTTAGGATGAGAGGGAACTGTGGATGAGAATTGTAAAAAAAGAGGGCAATGGTTTGAGGATTGTCTATTGAGGATTTGGATGGAGGAAGCTAGGAATTTGGCACTCGATTGTATGTTACAAAGTCCTCTATCTAATCTCTTAGAGGTGGGTTTTCTTAGCCTAGAATTAGTCCATGTAAATAGATTCCCAACAGTATTAATTTCCTGGATTCCCTTAGAATGAATCCAGTTATTCAAATCCCTAATACTACCTAGGTTAGGGGAGGAGGGTCATTTATATTCTGTAAGTGATGATATTGTGTTAAAATCCTCTATGTACATATTCTCATAATTTGGAAGGAGACTAAGATCATTCCATAAAGCCTTCCTTCCTTCCCTAGTTCTAAGGTCGTAGACAAAAACAACATCTATTTCAACATTTTTGGTTGCCTGAGTAATTTTAACATATATAAATTGTTCATGATGTGAAAGTAAGTCAACATTTAAAGATTCATTCCATAGAAGCCAGATTTTACCATTATGAAGAGGCAGGGAGTGAGAGTATTTGAGCTTCTCCATATAGGGTGGCATTTGCTATTATCATGCATTGGCTCAATTATACATACAAGATCAATTTTTTTTTCTATTTGATGAGGTGCTTTAATCTGAGCATTGAAGTTTCTAAACCCCTAAGGTTCCAGATTAGAAAATTGATAGTAGTGGTGTATGTCATTGTTCACCTGATTTATGGCTTTTAGTGTTTGACCTCAGCATCATCTTATTTAGCTGGCTTAGGTAGGTGGTCTTTTTAGGTTTGGACTTACCTTGGGAGTCCATGTTACCTATTGGTTGAGTTTGGAGAGATGCTAAGCCTGGTTTGGGGATTGTGTTATCTAAGAGAGATTCTTCTTCTTCCACCTCATGTTGCAGTATTTGGTGTAGTGAATGATCCAAAACTTCATCTGTTTGTGGAGGTGAATCTGTGTCCTGCAAAATAGAAAATCTATTTTTCATCTTTCTTTGCTGAGAAAGTGGGGGATTGATGGAGGAGAATTGTTGAAAGTTAAGCTTATGGGAGCCTATCTGCATATCATCTTTTGCATAGGTCATTTGAACCTTGTTTGGGTTGGGTAGAGGTGTTGCATTGATCAGCCTTGTGATTGGTGTTTTAGGGTCAGCAGGGGGTGAGTTTGTTAGGTCAAGAATTGGGGGAAATTGGGATGCTCTTGGTCTTTTTTCACAGAATTTTTTTACAGGAGTTTGGGTATGTAGGAGGGAGGTTCTAGGGTAGGGTTTGTTGTGGCTAGGTGATGAACTAGCTGGCCTTTGTTATGAGGATTGTTAAAGGTTTGGGGATCAGTAGCCATTTTTAGTATCTTATCAAACTTATTCCCTGTGGCTTGCCATTGTGGTGCTACATGATTCTGGGAAAGAGCTCTACATTGGTTAAGTCCTCATACAAGGGTATGTCCTCATTGGTTAGCACAGTTTTCACAATACAAGGGTATGTCCTCATACTCAATGTTATATTTTTTATTGTTAGAAACAGAGCCCAATCTAATGAAGTGGTTTAGGGGTTTCTGGAGGTCTATCTAAACACAGAGTTTGATGGCAGAGGGCCTAATTAGCATCTCAGTGGCTAAGTCATTCTTAATGAAATTCCCTATACTATTTCCAATAGCCTCAATGGTCACCAGATTGAGACGATCGGTGATTCCTTCTGGGTGGAGAAGTCTGGTGACCATTTGAGTATCTTCATGTGAATTCCGTTGAAGCTTCATAGACCTTTGATCCAGCAGCATTGATAATCATTTGATTGCTCAAATCGGATCAGCACATGCTTGTAGTCGAGGGAGCCCAGCTGATATTTCCCAGAGAATCCCACAGTTTTGAAAGCTCCCTCCAATTGGTCTATGGTGAGCTGGCCCTTGGTGAATTTACCTACTAGGGCGTTTGTATAATGGGCGGAGAGTGTGGATATGTCATCATCGGAGTAGAGGCAAGCAGGTTCCTCTAGATGATCGAATTTTGGGGTAATCTCTGGATTGTTTGGTAGGGTTGAGAGGAGTGGTGGAGCTTTCGATTGGAAGGCTGCAAAGAAGGATTTTGGGTTGTTGATTGTGTTTTTATACACCATAGTTTCCGACTGATGGTGTGTCTCTCTCGGCGGAGGTGAGAGAGAAGCCGTTATCGGCAGAAGATGACCATTTTCGGCCACTACTGTATAAAACGATATTCAAAAATTGGAGGAGAGAGAAGAGAGCTGTTAACACAGTGATGTTTAGGAATTCTTGAAGATGGGGCTTAGTTTTGATATGCGAACCAGTAAAGATCAATTCATGAAATATAACAGGAGAAAGTCTCGGGAAATGCAGCATTTTTTTAAATTAAAGCACCACCACAGATGGAGAGGGATTTATATAAAGGATCCCTAATCCTCTTAAAATGTCCTAGAAATGGCCAAGTTTGTACAGAAAAACTCTCACGAAGGGAGCCATAGAGTGAGTTCTAAGCACCCGAAGCAAAGATGCTACCAAAATATCCCTAGCTGGTCGGAATTGTAATGTCTAGGAAACATTTGTCAACAAACATATTAGTGTATCGAGTAATCGAAACACAAGGCTGTCGATTGACATGCTTACTATAACATTAAAATTCCAGAGGACTATTAATAAAAGGAACTAAAATCATCTAACTGGAGTAGGAACTGTCCCTCATGGCCTGGACAGTTCAAAAATCAGCATCAACACAGGACCTTAACTTCAAACCAGTGACTACAAACCCATCAACACTCTGTCCGAGCTGGAGCTAAAACCAGTGACTTCAAACTGCAGGAAACTGTAGTAACATTAGTTTGATTTGGTGGCTTCTTCCTGCAAAGAGAAAGGAATATCGTCAGTGTTAATAGTGAAAGGACAGAGCAGTATCTCCTCCCTGCAAAAAAAAAACAAAATCATCAGTGGCAGCAGGAAGAATAAAATCATTTTCCAATTCTGATTCCAGGAATGCCCATTTTATCAAGGAATAGCAGTCCTTTAAGAAAAGGAGGGGCATCCTGGATGTTAAAATCACCAGATAGGTTATGTTCCATGGAGTATTTTTCCAGAAAATCCGCTGGATAGTTACTTTCTCTGACTATGTGCTGGATTAGGACTTTGCCATTGAAAAAGTAACAATCAGAGTAAATTTTCCAGGGAGCAGATTGGGGGTTTTGGATGCCCTTAACTGCAATCAAACAGTCTGATTCCACTACACACTCCCCCAGGTTCAATTCAGAACATAGTGAGTATGCACTAAGAATAGCCTCCAATTCAGCCTGTAAAGGTGTAGGGCAGTAAAATGATCTTGTTCTCATTTTAAGCACATCACCTTCATTGTTCCTAACAATTACAGCTAGGGATGAAAACCCTCCTGTTTTCCATGAAGCATCAACATTCATCTTCAAACCAAGGGAAGGTTTAACCCAAACAGCAGTGGAGCAAGGTTTTCTTTTTTTTTTGAGCTATCTGAGGAACTATTCTTTTCTCCACCCAATATTTATGCTTGTCCAAATTCCCTGTCAGATTATGAACTGAGAAGATATTATATATCATACTCTTTATGTCATTTAAACAAGCCACTGGGGAGAAAATAAGGTTATCAAATAGGATCCTATTTCTATGAGTCCAGAGAAACCATATAGTAGTAAGGAAAGCTGTGGAAATGATCAGAGAATGAGCCTTGGAGTCAGCTTTGTATGATAGATAAAATTCCATCCTACACTTAAGATTAGGGTATGAGGAATTTGGAAATCTGATCAATCTATTTATTTTACTCCAAAGTTCAATGGAAATGGTGCAGAAGTTGAAAAAATGATCTAATGAATCCGTATGATTACAAAGGGGACATTTTGAAGCAATAGATATATTAAAGTGCTTTATTATGTTATCAAAAGGTAGCAGGCCATTCAAAGCCCTTCACAGAAAAATTGACATTTTCGTAGGGATAGATGAGAGCCAAACCTTGTGAAAGTTGAGTATTTTTGGTTTCTTCAACCGAAGTGCCTTATAGGCAGATTGAACAGAGAAGATACCAGATGGGGATGGAAGCCAAATTAGCCTATCTTCATGACTATGCTGGACTGTAGCTTCCTGCAAACAGTTAAAAAAATTGGTAGCCGAAAAGGGCTCCAGATGTTGGAGGAGAGAAGCTTTATTCAAAATAAATAACCTAAGAGGAATGTCCTCAAAAGGAAGATTCCTGTCTTCAGGCCATTTATAGTATAGAGCCCCCTCTCCCGTCCAGTTAGAGTTCCAGAAAGAGCAATCTGCTCTACCATATAAGACTCTAGAAAGACCATTAGCAATCTCAGTGATAGAGCATATCCTATTCCATGTGTGTGAGACCTTATAAGAATCAGGCAATGACCAGAGAACGGAAGTCCATAATGTTTGGTTGAGTTGAAATTTTCACCATAATTTACAAGAGAAAGCACTAATAATTGCATTTAAATCTCTGAAACCCACCCCATTTTCTTCCACAGGCAAACTCATTCTTTTCCATGATCTCCATATTTTCCTTTTGCCATTTTCAGAGTCCCCCCAAAAAAAACTAGAAGCCATTTTTTCCATTTTTTTAATCACCATTTTGGGAGGACTTAAAACAGCAAAAATGTGAGTAGGGACGGACAAAAAATAGTGATTGACAAGGATAATTTTACCTGCCTGAGTGAGCCACCTATTTTTCCAGTTGCCTATGGTTTTTTCCATTCTCTCCATGAGGGGCTGATAGTGTACCTGCAAATTTCTACCAGAAAAGATAGGAACACCAAGATACTTGAATGGCAGTGAGCCTTTTTTCATGCCTAAAATCCTACTCACAGATTTGACTAACTGATCCGAAGACATCTGAGGCAAGAAAAATTCAGACTTTGAGTAATTTATCTTTTGCCCTAAGGTCATTTCATAGGCCATTAAAAATTGTTTAAATCTCTTTATGGACCTAGGTTTAGCACTCAGGAAAACTGCGGTATCGTTAGCATACATGAGATGGGAAATAGGAGTACATGCAGCAGGAAAACTGAACCTCTCAATTAATCCTATAGAGAGCAGTTTTTTAAAACCTCTGGAGAAAGCTTCTGACATCAAGTTGTACAAAAAAGGGGAGAGGAGGTCTCCCTGCTTTATACCCCTAGATGAAGAGAAAAATCCAGATATGCAACCATTAACTAGAACTGAGAAATGAGCTACTGATATGTTATGCATAATTAGTCTAACAAATTTGCCGTGGAATCCAAAGTGCAGAAGAACAGAATTCAAAAATGACCAAGAGACCCTATCGAAGGCCTTTTGCATATCCAATTTGACAATCAAGTTAGGAGACTTGCATTTCCTGGATAAAATTCTTACCATTTCCTTCATTAGGATAGTGTTATCTGAGATGTCCCTACCACTAATGAAGGCACTTTGTTCCGTTGAAATGAGGGATGGCATGAAAGGCTTTATCCTCTCCATGAGGAGCTTGGAGAAAACTTTATTAATAAAGTTTGACAGGCTAATGGGCCTGAAATCAGAGAAGGAAGTTGGGACTGATTTTTTGGGAATAAGGGTGAGCCATGTACTTGAGATGGCTTTAGGAATACTACCACCTGAAATAAAGTCATTGGCTGCCTCTAAGAGGTCAGCCATGATGATATCCCAGTATGTGGTATAGAAGAAACCAGGGAAGCCATCTGATCCTGGAGCGCTAGACTTGTTGAGATAAAAAACAACAGTTTCTAGCTCCTGGATACTCACTTTGTCAAGTAGTATGATGTTCTGGGGTTCAGTGACAAGGGGGGGGGGGGGGGGGGGATCTCCTGAAGGAAGTGTTTTAGATAGGTACCTGCTTTTTGAGGGGAGTCCTCGTTAAGAAGTGCAATATAGAACCTTATTCCTTCAGCTTTGATTAAATTTGGATTTGAAATCCATGTACCAGCCCCATCCTTGATCTTACTGATCCTAAAACTAGCATTTTTCTCTCTAACAACATGGTGGAAGTAGCTTGTGTTTGCATCCCCTTCCTTTAACCAGTTTAACCTAGCTTTCTGCTTGAGAAAAGTGTTCTTTTCCTTCAAGGATCTGGACAGAATGGTTCTGGCTTTGTTAAGGTCAGCTAGGTCAAAATCTGATTGGGTTTGCTGGAATCTTATTTCCAAATCACTGACCCTCTCTTCAGCTTCTATGAGATTTTGGCTGACATTACCAAAGATATTTTTATTCCACATCTTAATGTCAATTTTCAATCTCTTGAGCTTGTGAACCATTCTGTGCATCCCTCTGAAATGAGATGGTAGATTCCAATTGTCTTCCACTAATTTCTTGAAATCAGGTCTATTGGACCACATTTCTTGAAATCTGAATGGCCTCAGCATTCTTTCCTCTGAGGACTGAATGGATAGGAGAAGAGGAGCATGATCAGAGGACACCCTATTAAGGACTTGGATTGAGCTATGTGGAAAAAGTTCCAACCAATCTAAGTTGCTAAGGCCTCTATCTAGCCTTTGTAGTAGGAGGTCCTTACACTTATGTTTGATTCAGTTGTTGCACCAAGTGTAAGGATTACCTACAGTAGGTATTTCAAGAAAGTCTAGCTGATTAATAAATGAGTTAAAATCATGAATGCTCCTAGCAGAGGGGGATTTCCTGCCCTTATACTCAGAAGACGAAGCCACAGTATTAAAGTCACCTATATATATGGAAGGATCTAAACTAGGGTTACTTAAATCATGCCACAAAAATTCTCTTCCTTGTCTCGTGACTTTAGCATAAATAAAAAAGCAGTTCCAACTAACAGAAGAAGAGATCTCAGTTATTTTGGCTAGCATAAACTGGTCGGTTTCCTGGATACATGATATATTGAAGTTATGATTCCAGAAAATCCATATTTTTGCATTTTGAGCAGGTAAAGCATTAGAGAATCTAAGTTCATGTTTTAAATTAGTAATTTCCTGTTTATCATGCCATGGCTCAATTAAACACAAGATAGAAATATTGTGAATCATGATAAGAGACTTAAGTCTATCAATTGATGTTCCATACCCCCTCACATTCCAAACTAACAAATTTCCGATTATGTTGCAATTAATCATTGACCATGTGAGGTGGCTTTGTGTGAAGATCTAAGATTCCTAGCTTTGTTGGCTGAGACAGAATTTGCAGGAACTTGTTTACTAGCCTTTTTATCTGATTTTGCATTATTAGGAACAATATTAGTGATCATGGTAGGAAGACTAACCTCAGTGCAGGGAGGTTTTTCCTTCATCACTCGCTGGTTCTCCGAGCTATCAATAACATTATCATGAGTGTGTCTATAAACAACAATGGGCTCAGCAGCTGGATGTTCAGAATGGGAGAGAGCTAAATCAACTGGAGTGCTGTCATCAGTGTGACTGAGTATGAACTCATGACTTGCATTATTCTGAGAGAGAGTAGAGGTTTTTGCATTGTTTGACTCCTGTAGCTTGCCATCTGGAGAGGAGTTATCTGTCTCAGTGCAGGCAGTTTGTTCCTTCATCTCTTGCTGATTCCCTGGGCTATCAACATCATTATCATGAATGTGGCTATCAACAACAATGGTCTTAGCAGCTGGATGTTCAGATTGGGAGAGAGCTATATCATCTGAAGTGCTGTCATCAGTGTGCCTGAGTATGAGGTCATGACTTGCAATCTTCTGAGATTGAGCAGAGGTTTCTTTAGTGTTTGACTCCTGTATCTTACCATCCGGAAAGGAGTTGTCTGTCTGAGGGAGAGCATCAATGACGAAATGTTCAGAAGCTTGAAACTCTTTATCCTGTGAAACTGTACTACCTGCGGTTCCATGTGAAACTGCACTGCACTGCCTGTGGGACAAGCTCTCTTCAGTTTGTACTACTGAACTCTGAAGCTGCACTTCAACTGGGGTTGGGGCTGTATCATGTATTTCAACGGCCTCATGGAAAACCTCTGCAGAGTCACTCTCTTCTTCACTGAGGGTCTCCAGAGTTTTAAAAGCATTTGAGATCTTGACTGTACCATCTGAGCCTGAAATGTCCTGAACATCAGCCACAGGGGTAGGGCCTTTTTCCTTCCAGAAGGTGAATGGGGTTTGATGTATCATCAAGAGAGTGATAGGATCTTCCTTTTTTCCTCCTAGCTCCATTGAAAGTTCTTGTAGCAACTGAGTGGGGTTGTGTGGTCAGTGTGCCACTATTTTGTTGAGCAACAGGCACAGAATGTTGGCTTTGAAAGCCTGCATCCTTCTGTAAAGCAGTAAGGCCAGAGGTACCAGCTGAACTAGGATCATTAGCAATAAGTGAGGGAGCTACTGTGGTAACATTATCAGGAACCTCAGAGTTGACATTATAAACATTGGTTGAAACTCGAGCCTGAGGTTTCCTTCTCAACTCAGGGTGAAGGAAGTTGCAAGTATTATGAGCATGACCTATGATTTTACAATGGGTACAGTACAAGGGCAGTTCATCATATTCAATGGAGTACTCCGCAACCTTATGACCTATACCTACAACTATGGATGCAGGAAGATTAGCAAGTAGGTCAATCTCAATACACACTTTGATAGCAGAAGGTCTAGTGAGAGAGCTAGTGGCAGAGTCCATTTTTATAAATCTCCCTATCTGACTGCTAATTCCTATGATAGCGGAAGTATTGTAAAAGTGAATGGGGATTTTGTGTAACGTTACCCAGGCAGGAACAACCGAAGATTCTGATTCCGGAGAAAAGTCCGGTGACCACTTCTGAACTTTCATGATTGAGCTCTGGATCATCCACTGGCTCTTCATCCAGCATTTCCATAAGGTTATGGACAGTCTACTGGGGCTTTTACATTAAATGTTGTAATTATTTTTAAAATTTAAATATTGTATTTTATAAATTAAAATAAGTCATAATATGTATTTTTAAGGTGAAAACATATAAATATATGATATAAAAAATATTTTTAAAATTCTAAATTTGGTATGTATAACAAATGCAAAAGGTAAAAAATAAGTGGCATTTCCAAAAGCTTATGGACAGACATCATGTCAGGAGATCCACTCATATAACAGAGTAGCCACAACCGTCAATTGACACAGTCCAAATCAAGACTCAAACAAAGAAAACAAAGAAACACATATCTCAAAAAAAAAAAACCAATCACAAACAATAATTAACCAAACAATCTCACACATAAACATATTAATATAAAACAAGTAACCTTCGCAATGATATGTAGTTGTGCAACTCAGGTAATTGCCCTACCTTTTTAAAAAAAAATAATGTTTTTTTACTGGTTAACACATATTTTTTAATTATTTCCCCAATTTATTTTTAATTTTTGACCCATTATATTCTTTCATGTTTTAAAATTTCTCAAAATTCAACACTATATCTTCAGAGATAGAGACATCAAATTATATTGTGACCTACCAAATTAAAATTTCTAGATCCGCCCATGTTTGCAATAGCCGGAGAAAGAAGTTGGATAGTTGGAGGAACCCTAACTTGTTCCGCCACTGAACCGATGCATGTTATTGAATTTGAATAGAAAAAATGGCATTAGTAATTCATTGAGATAAATCGTCAAACACCCTACCGTTGAAAATGGAATGATGCATATAAAGTGTGCTGTTTATTTTTGGAGTTTATTGTGATTTTATGGAATTAATTTACATTTTAGGTGTATTACTTGTGGTTTGCGGGCTTAATAGGAATTAGGAGAAAATTAAGGAGGAATATGACAAATATGGCAGAAAATGGGAGGTCATCGTGCCTCTCAAAGATAGTATTTATCGCCCCAACTACGGCTAACTAATAAATAGTAGCTAGTGGTAATACAGGATCGTCCACGAGGACAAGGGGGTTTTACCGAGTGTTAAATGTAATTAATAACACACGAAGAAGTCACTCTAAGTGTGCGGTAACATTGTTGCGAGTTTTGGTATTGGAAAACACTACGACTACTTTAAACTACTAAATTAAAAAAATAGAAAGAATGATGAAAATACGATAACACTAGTACAAAAGATGGAATAAAGATAATAACAGGTTTTGGGCGCAATTGGTTTACATTTCTAGTCATCCTTTGATCGTTGATTAATTATCCTATTTTTATGCATTAACCACATATTTTGGAGAACTTATCAACATGTTTCAAGTGAAGATATATCTCGCCTCTCCTCGATTTTAGTTAGAGTGGGCGATCAGTGCCACACAATAACTCTTACCCTCGGGTCACTCTAGACGATCGGCATCATAGACTTTCCCGAGAATAGCAATAAACATGGAGATCCAACATAACTAACACAATAACCTCCAAGCGAGAAATATTGGGATAGAACAAATATATAAGAACTACGAGGATCGGCCTTCATGTTAATCGTTATTAGTGAGCCACATTGATAATTAGTCAAACCTATTCAAATTTATTTTAAATCTAAGCAATTTCATCAATCAACAATCATAATTAGTTGTCACACCCAATTACAACTTAACATCAACTAACGATAATAACATCGACAAAGAGTCAAAGTCTTTCAAGTTTGACCAAAAACCTAGCATATAATTAACCCATAATATTCATCAACTAGTTGATCATCCTAGTCTGAATCATGCATTAATCACACAAGAAATTACAAAATAAACTTGATAATCAAAGCACAAAATAGGATAAATCAAATCTCACAATTTCATACTAGGAGTGCTTACCAATTGCTCCCAACAGTATACTTGGCCTAGATTAGCTAAAACCATAACAAATCTAAAACAATAAATGAAAGAAATGCAAAAAATAAGAAAAAATGAAGAAAAACTAGGGTTTTTGAAGGGAGAAATTCGGATAAGAGTAATGGAAGAGAGAGAGAGTTTTGAAGCTGAAAAGTAAGGAAATAATAACAGGCCAATCCATCCACTGTGGGCTGCAGTATATGCTACGGCCGCAATGCCCAATCTGCCAAACATCTCATTTTGGGTTTTTCTCTTCGCGAGCCGCGGTATATGTCGCGGCCCGCAAAGGTGCTTCTATCATCTTTTTATTTCCATCACTACGAGTGAACCGCGGATCCGTTTTGAGAATTCTTGTAGTTGTTTTTATAGTACTCGCGAAGAAAAATCCAATGATGCTATTCTTGGACACCATTTCTCTGTTAATTCTCAGAACTCGGCTCCAAAAACCCGGACCATTCTTCCATCACTACTTTGCATTCCTTCTTCAATCTATCTTCTACCACTTTGTAAGTGGCCTCTAGTCTTCTACCATTCTTTCGAATGACCTTCACTAAACTACTCTGAAGTACTTACGAGAAATCTACAAAATAAGCTCACAAAAAGGAATCTGGATGCTCGTAGGGACCAAAAATCTGTTAGACTCAAAATAGGTTACAAAATGAAGGATTTAGATATGAAAACCAAAAACGGCTATCTAAGGCCCTTATGATGTAACTACCTAAATCTAGCAATCTTATAACAAAAAGATAACAAAGAGCTGTTGAATACTTCAGAAAATGCATGCATTTGACGTCTTATCAGAAAAGAATACTGGAGATGCGCAGAAATGGTGCTTAAGTGTGTGTGGGAAGCGTGGAATTCATAACTAATTCTGATTTGGAGCTGATTACATTAGATTTGAATGAAGATATTATCAGATTTGATTGGAGATTTTATAGAGATTGGTTTGGATTTTGATTCTTATTTAGCATTTAGATAAGGATAACATTAGAATTTAAATTTGGAATTAATTTGGATGATATTTTGGCCTGAGCCTCTTCTGTATATAAGAGGCATTAGATTAGACATTTATCTACGCAATTTTTAGTCTGGAGTTAGTTCTGTTTTTTGCAAACAATTTTTTATAATTATTTTCATATTCTGGTTCGCCGCAGAGGGTTCAGTTTGCCGAAACGGATCCCATTTTTAACAATAATTTCTTTTCCTAGCTAAATTCAGCATCGTGTTTTTAGATATTTTCTTTAATAGTTTTTCTATGCATATTATGAGTAGGTAATTCATTTATTAGCAGAGAATAACAAGTGTTAGTTTATAAATCGTGAGGTATTTTTTTATAATTGATTCATATGTGTTCTTGATAGAAAAAATCTTGAAACTAAGGCATGGTGACTACATCGTAAAAGGTTTTGAAACTAGTTGGAAAAAATATAATTATTGTTTTGCTCCTCGTGGGATCGATTTTGCTTACCGATATACTAATTAGTATTTTTTGAGTTTAATAATTATTTGATGAGTGTGTTGGGAGATTAATCCCCTTGTGCGGAATCAAGATAAAGAAGAGGAAAAATAGAAGTTGAAGGAACAAAGATGATAACATGGTTCAATAATATTTGGCTACCTCCATAAACAAACTCATATTTTATTACCACAGCGGGTTTACAGAATACATACCCAGATGGGTGAATTTTATACCAGAACAAATGTATACAAAACTCACTACTATATCAAAGTGGTGCATACCTAGCCCAAATAAGTAGTAAGCCCAAAACAAGCAGGACTGAAGCAAACTTGCAGAGCGATCTGGACCAGACGGTAGCAGAGCAAGTGGAGTTAACCCACGAATCAAAGGTAGCGGGGACTTTGATCAACTTTTAGCCACAAACTGCATTTCTCGGACCCACGATCAGACACACGATGGCCATTCTAGATAAAATGGAGCGACGTTCTTAATATACTATAAAAGGAATAAGGAGGGTACGAATCCAGGTAAGTGCAACTAAACTAAAGTAACTCGATTCCAGAAAGAAGATTACTGACTTAAGCATCAGAGTTGTTTCCTCAGAACCACTTCTGGGATCTCTTTTACAGGCACTCCTTGGTGAACCACGATCAACCAACTGGATTGGAGAATACCACAACATTTGGCAACGTCTGTGGGGAAAGAAACTTTTTCTAGTCATTCATTCCCAACGGAGTTGATAATGGTGTTCACCAGAAGTGAAAGGAATCAAAACCACCACACTCAAGAGCAAAAAGCGAGGAGAAATAGGAACGTACATCCAAACCAAGAGCAGGAACACATCCCTAGCAGAGAGAAAGAACACGTTAGGGATGACACAAAAGAGGAAGAAGAAGCAGAATCTCCTTACATGGACAAGGAAAAAGAAAAAGAGCATTGGCATCATTTTTGAAAGTGAACAAAGAGTAACTGTATAATTAGTTCCTAACTACTCTTAAACCAAAGTCCCCTAAAGGTAATTCAAAAAGTTGTTCAAAACAATAGTGGCCTTAAATATGGGGATAAATTGAGAGACATAGTTGCAAATGCCAAAGGAACTTCAAGATGCCAAAGGACTTTAAATTACCATTGCATGTCAAAATCTACGATGGGACAACCAACCCAAAGGAATTCTTGCATTCCTGTAGTATTAGCATGAGGTTCCACAATGCTGAAATTGAATTGGTATAGTAGGTGTTCCCCATATTTTTATTGGGAATAGTGATCACATGGTATGAAGATTTACCAAAAAGAAGCATCACATCATGGGCACAACTATCAGACTTATTTTTGGGTCGTTTCTACCAAAAGCATAATTTCACCAAGATAATTTCACATCTTAACAATATAGCTCAACGAAGCGATGAAAATTTGGCAGAATATCACAACAGGTTCGTTACAGAAGTCGGCATGTGTGGGATTTATCATTCCAATCTTTTTTAGGTGTGTTCACAGGGGCCATGCGATCGGGAGAGTTCTACAAGGAACTAACAAAGAACATTCCAAAGAACCCAAGAGATCTCCAAAAAATGATAGAGCGGTATGTGCAAACCGAGGAAGCCAATAACCGTAAAATGGAGTGAGAGTGAAGCGAGAAGAGAGTAATAAAGGACTCACAAAGAAATATGGCAAAGAAATGGAAAGGAAACTTTGCTTTCGAAGGAAGAGAAGCAGGAGCACAAATAATTTTGTCCCATGAGACACCTCTAACAAAATCGTGAAGAGAGATCTAGCAGACAAACAAAGATCTATTCCGCGAACCAACGCCAATGGCAGCGCCTCCAGAGAAGAGATCAAGAGAATACTATTGTGCTTTCCATAAGGATCCCGGCCACAATATCTAGTATTGCAGAGATTTATAGAGGTAAATAGAAGAAAACCTGAGAATTGGTTATCTTGGACAGTATAGGAAGGAAGAAAGTGGTAACAGATACAACAAAGCGAGCAAGGCAAGAAGCTCCAAGGCCAAAACACAGGCCACAGTGAGCAGAAATTAAAAGATGACAGTTGCGGTGGACTATGAAGAAGATATGCCCAATGAAGCACTGGAAAAAAAGAAATTGTCTTCTCCATACATGGATCAACAGAATCCTTATCAAATAATTCCTAGAAAGCTAAGGCCTGGTATTCAACTCCGCAGGAGCTCCTGGATAAGAGATTGCATATTGATGAAACAATCACGGACGCTATTCCTAATGCCTCGCCACACAATGATCCCATGGTTATTATTGCTAAAATTGGGAATGCAACTGTTCATAGAGTGTTCGTGGATGATGGAAGTGCGGTGGAAATCCTTTTCCTGGATTGCTTCGACAAACTTGGATTCAAGATGTTTGACTTGAAAAACTCCACATCTGCGCTCGTGGGGTTCACAGGAAGAGCAGAAACACCGCTTGGAAACATTCAGTTGCATGTAACAATTGGGGAGAATGAGAGGAATTGCACAATAATCTATGACTTCATAGTCATGGATACTCCAAGTTCATTCAATGCTATTATTAGATGGCCATGGATGAACAGAGCAAAAGCAATATGGTCTCTGTACCATTAAGTAATGAAACTCCCAACCCCAACAGGGGTCTCAATGAGGGGAAACCAGCAGACCACCAGGCAATGTATGGTCATTGCAATGAAGGTGGGAGAACAGTAAAACAACCAAAGATGGTTAGTACTATCACCAACAATGACTCACTCAATCAGGTGAATCATCCAATAGAAATTGGAGAAGAATTTGAAGATGTTATTTTAGATGACAACGATGAGTCCAAGTGTGTCAAGATAGGGAATTATTTTCCATGGCAAGAGAAACAAATAGTAATACAAATTGTGAGAGATCATAAGGACATGTTCGTATGGAGTGTATAGAACATGGGAGGAGTTGACCCAAGTATAGAAACTCATTCTTTGAACATCGCTAATTCGATCAAGCTGGCAAATATAAACAAAGATGTTTTGCCAGTTATAGACAAAAGGCAATTGAGGACAAAGTGAAGGCACTATTGCAGGCTTGGATCATAAAGGAGGTGATATACTCAACATGGCTAGCGAACCCAGTGATGGTAAAAAGGGCAGACTCAGGATGGAGAATGCGTATAGATTTCACCAATCTAAACAAAGTGTGCCTGAAGTATTGTTACCCCCTACCAAAGATCGACTAGCTAGTAGAAGCGGTCTTGGGTACAAAGTCCTCACGTTCTTGGATGCCTACAAAAGGTATCATCAAATATTGATGAACCCCATAGATGCAGAAAAAATAGCTTTGATTATAAGTTTTGGGATATTCTGCTACGAGAAGATATCGTTCAGATTGAAAAATGCAGGGGAAACGTATCACATAGTGGTTGATCACGTGTTCCGTAGCCAGATTGGATGCAATATAGAGGCATATGTAGATGATATGGTCATTAAGAGTAGGTGAACGTGTGACTTCGCGGACGACTTTAAAGAAACCTTGGATACATTGAGTGCAATTAGAATGAAGCTAAATCCTAAGAAATGCACAATCTGGGTTGTGGCAAGTAAATTTCTGGGATACAAGGTATCCTCAAAGGGGATTGAGGATAATCCATAGAAGATACAAGCAATCGTTAAACTTCCCCAACCACGAACAGTAAAGGAAGTCCAAATCTTAATTGGATCACTCGCTGCACTCAGTGGGTTCATCTTGAAAGCAACAAAGAGGAACTTCCCACTTTTTGAAACCCTGAAAAAGGCTACAAAAATTAGCTGGAATGAAGAGTGTCAATCCACATACGAGTCACTGAAGGATCAACTTCAAACACTCCCAATGTTAAAAACATTAATTCATGGAGAAACACTATACTTGTATTTGGCTATTTTAGTAAACACAGTAAGCTCACTCCTAGTATGGAAAGAAGGCCAGAAACAGATACCAGTATTCTACACCAGCAGAATATGCAACAGGCCGGGTTGGAATATCTTCCAATTGAAAAGGTTACCCTAGCCTTGATATATTCAGGAAAAAGACTACGAAACTATTTCCAGAGTCATACAATTGTTGTTCATACTGACTACCCAATCAAGAACATCTTGAACAAGCACGAGTCATCTGGGAGAATGATTAAGTAGGCTCTTGAATCGAGACAGTTTGAAATTCATTTTCAACCGCGAACCTCAATCAAAGCATAAGCTTTAGCAGATTTCATTGCCAAAATGACAAGCGTGGAGGCGCCGCAAGCAAAAACACAACATTTTTTTGATGAGGACAAAGGAAATGCTAAATGAGAGGACGTCGCATGGAAGTTGTTCGTAGACACGGCATCTTGCAAGGAAGGATGTGGAGTAGGACTACTGTTGATTAACCCAAATGAAGGGGAATACAGATACTCACTTCACTTTGATTGTCTCACTCACCAATAACAAAGCTGAGTATGAAGCATTAATATCCGGCCTAGATCTCATAGTTAACATAAAGGTGAAGAGCGTTTGGGCATTTAGCGATTCACAAATAGTGGTCCAACAAGTACATGGAGATTACAAAGTGCGGGAAGCACAATTGATGAAATACTTAACCAGGGTTCGTCAACTCATCTCTAACTTTGAGTACTTCAACATCCAACATGTCCCAAGAAGTGAAAATACAAAGGCAGATGCCGTAAGTAAGATAGCAACATCAGGTTTTGAGTCATTAGCTAAACACAAAGATGTGAAAGTGGAAATCATTCTAGTGAGAAGCACAGCGAGGACAACGGTGTCAGTAGTTCAATAATAGGAAACAAACTGGATGACACCATTGGTTGAATACTTTGACAAGTGGAAGCTAAAAGGTGCAAGCCAGGAAGCTAAAAAATGCGATCCCACAATTATTTCTATGAAGACGGAACCCTGTACAAGAAAGGTTATTTATCTCCATTGATAAAGTGTGTGGGGCCATCACAAGCAATTCAAATCTTGAAAGAGGTACACGAAGGACCGTGCGGTTCGCACCATGGATCTCCAACGATTGCAAAAAAGGTCATTCGAGCTGGATATTACTGGCCGACCTTGTTCAACAATCCATATAGGTTCGTCCTCAAATGCAGAACCTACTAAATGAATGCTCCAGTATCGCACTAGCTACAGTTGGCGCTAACAGGAATATACGGAGCTTGGCCTTTTGATAAATGGGGGATTGATCTTGTTGGACCTTTTTCTGAGAGGTGCAAGTAGTTCCAAGCTTCTGATTGTGGTGGTTGACTACTTCACAAAGTGGGTAGAAGTGAAACCCCTAGGGTGAGTGACAGCAAAAGCAGCAAGAAAATTTGTATGGCAGAATATAGTTTTTCGCTTCGGAGTACCACAGACCATCGTCACCGACAATGGTACGCAGTTTACAAGTGGGGTTTTTACAAATTGATGTCTGAAACTGAGAATCACACAGAAATTCACTTTTGTAGCTCACTCTCAAGCGAACGATTAGGTAGAAGTAACAAACAAAACGATCGTTCAAGGTATCTAGAAATGATTGGAAGGAAAACGAGCAGGCTAGGTAGATGAGATACACAATACTTTGTGGTCATACAGGACAAAAGTGCGAGAACTAACAGGAGAAATGCCGTATAGTCTGGTATATGGCCACGAAGCAGTAATTCCAGCTAAAATCGGACAATCAAGCCTTTGAGTTGATCTATATAAGGAAGAAGTTAACCCAGAGAAGGTGAGGTTGAATTTGGATGAACTCGAAGAAAAGAGGGAGAATGCGTCTATCAAAGAGGCTAAATACAAGGAAAAGATGGCCAGAGCTTACAACCAAAAATTCAAGGAAGCATAATTCCAAATTGGCGATTTGGTGCTAAGGAAAAACAAAGCTAGCCTAGCTGAAGAAAGAGGAAAATTATGCCCGGAGTGGGAAGGGCTATACAAGATAACGAAGGTGCACCGATCAAACTGCTACAAGCTAGAGAGAATGGACAGTAGGAGTGTTCTTAACAATTGGCGCATAATTAACCTAAGAAAGTTTTATGCGTAGAATCAGTGAAGTGGCAGGAAAATCTAGCTCTCATGTATAGAAACCATAATATAATCATTGGTGGTGTTTGTTCCCTATGTTTGTGTTGAAGATGATATTATCGCAGTATCAATCTTTTGAAGTACAATCTTTCCTTTTCAAAAATCTATACTTTGCATTCACTTCACTAAGTTACAAATTCTCAACACGTGTAGTTAGTGGCATAAGTATTAATCATGAACGCCACTCAACTCACTTTTTTGGAAAACGTATAAGAAAACAAGTCATGAACTCGACTATAGGGCATATATGCCCACAACAAAGCAAGAGCGAGCAATAGATCTCGCAACTTTGCACTCTCAATGAAACGCAAGCTATAGATCTTACTATTAGGCGAACATGCCTCTAATACAACAACAAAAGCAAGCAATAGATCTTGCGGATTTACACAATACATATTCTCAATAAAGCAAGCAATAGATCTTGCTACATGGAAGATATGCCAACAAAAATAGCGAATAAAGCAAGCTATAGATCTAGCAGCTTTGTGATAAATAGATTTTCATTATTCAAAACCACAAGAATAGAAACATAAGAGATAGGCCTTAGGAGTGAAAGAGAATCACGAAGTCAACGAGCATCTAAAAATATAAAGATAGAAAAGGAACAACCACATCATCCAAAAGCAGCAACAAAAACAACATCATCGTTCAAGAAAAGAAAATCACTGCATACTATCTACGTCTAGAGGCCTGTGATGATCCGAACGAAGATGAACCACCACGATGGCGACTGTGCTCAGCCTCGCGAGGAAGTCAACCCTACATCAAGCTTCCTCAGCCTCACGCTTCTTGCTAATTATATGGTCATATCACCATTTCATGTGTAAATAAGCAGGATGGCATGTCAGACCCCTTTGCTCCATATGACCAAGATACCCAGTAGAATACGCCTTGAAGTTCTCGCGGTCCAACTACATACTAATAACATTAATAGTTTCTTCATACCACTTTATTTCAGCCTTTAAATTTTGTACTTCATCTTCTAGGCAGCGGAGATGCAAGCGGACAACCTTAGATAAGTTAATCCTTTTCCCACCAACTCCCGCAATCAGATCCCCACAGCTAGTAGGATTGCGAGATGACGAAGGGAGAGCTTGATGCCTATCTTTGTACTCAACACAAGTTTGCTCCCATTGATGAACAGATAAATCTAGACGGTTACATTCAGCATGAAGTTCCTCATTTTCAATTCGCGATTGTGTGTTTATGGTAAACTGCTTGTCAAACTTACTTTGCTAACCAAGAGCAAAAGATGAAAAGTGATCACACTTATCCTGCTTTTTCTTCAACATTTCCATAAAATTATCGATACGAGCACATTGTTTATGAGTGATCAATGTCTTATGATAGGCCTCCCGAGTCTTGCTCACACCATAATCCTTAGCTTCTACTTGTTACGGGAGCATTTTCACCATGTTCAATTGTTGATGATGAATAAGACTGTTCTGCTCGTTATAATCCTACGTAAATTGCGCAAAGAATCCTGGGTGTCCTTTACAGTTGTATTCCACTTATTTTCAAAACCATCAATACCCAAAAGCATATACTTCAAACGAATGCCTAAATATAACACCCACTCTTTGACACAAACAGGGAGGTTAAGCAACCGTATATACTTTTCAGCAGATTCAAGATCAACTAAACTGCAGACGATTTCCTTGCCAAGAGATTCAACATTATACCAATCAGGAATGAACTTACTGCAAGGACAACTTGTAGACTAAGAGGTAGATGCAGATGGAATACGAAGTTGCCACCCAATACATAAGGGAAGTGATTCCATACACGAAAAGCGATCAGAAGAACCAACATCCTCACACTCTTTGGTGAAAGATTGGGAGGCGATCGTCGCACCTCTCAAAGTTAATATTTATAAGCCCTCTTTGCTTACTTTCTACAACTAGGTAGATAGCGGCAAATCGGGGTCGTCCATGGGAAGAGGGATTTTCTCTAGCGTTTAAGCACAAATGGTTGATATTATGCTAGGAGTAAATATATACACACACATAAAAGCGAGTAAATGGGGGGGTTTGGTTGGTTGTGGTTTTCCTAAGTTATGAAAGTAAAAAAGACAAGATAACTAGCAAAGTCAAGTGACTATGCTAATCATCAAACAAAACTAAGAAAAAGGGGTTTAAAACTATAAAGATAAAAAAGCCTTGGGGGCAAGGGATATCCACTTCAAAACCTAATGTAGATCATTGAACCATTCACTCATTCTATCACATTCATTACATGACTTAACATTAACATACCCATCTAGCAAGAATCACAACACATTATGCACAAGAAGTTCTAAGTTCATGCTCATAGATTTTCATGCAAAGGAGCTATGGAATTCGTCACGTTCCTAGAACCAAACCAATTCAATCATACAAACACTTCCTATTCTCAAACAACTCATGGCATAAATGAAGTGAAACACACCATCGAGAATACACAAATGCTAAATAACAAATGCTTCAAGGATGAGTAAAACCATCTATTCAATACTTCAACTACTTGTTGTGAAGATAAATCTTCTATCCTTCTTAGGTAGTAGTTTGCAAGAGTGAATTCGACATCTCTTGTCAAACCTCACCAATGACTCCCTTATTGCTAAGAGTATCCCATTGATGGCATTTAGCACGAAGAATCAACAAGCTTAGCAACACTTATGAACACTACACCGTGCCTAAGCATTTAACCAATTCATGCATTTACACAAGATTAGTCAAGAACGATCGACGCTCATAGACCTCTCTCGTTTGCTACCTAAAACAAACATGACGAAGAGTTTGACATCATCACATTCATCTAGCAATCATCAATCCATCAACACAATCAAAATCTATAAATCATACTCATAGATTCCTAACAAGAAAAAGGGGGAAATTAACCCAAATCCCCCAAACCTTAGCAAGCAATTCATACAAGTATTTCATATGCTCAAGCTTTTAACAAACACATTCAATACCCATAAATGCATAATAGCAAAAGCACCAAATAGATAGATAAAAATGGTTCTTAGTACATAGAAATGAAAGCTTCAATCCTTTGCTCCCAAGTACAAAACTAAGCTAGATAATCAAAACACATACCATAGAACAAAAATCTACAAAGGAAGAAGAAGAAATGGAAGAAAATTGTGAAAAACTAGGGTTTTGGAGCCCCAAGTTAGGCTTAGAGCTATGGAGAAGAAGGGGTGAAGAGGTATTTATAGTGGAGGAAAAAGGGGAGAAAGAGCGCTGCTGCAGGGCTAAATTCGCACTGTCATCGCGAGTCGCAACCAAGCATCGCGAGTCGCAACCAGATCAGTAAAATCCATCTCTGTTTTATTTGCTTCCTCCGGGTGAACCGTTGATCCATTTTGGGAGTTCTTGTAGTCGATATCATAGTGCTCGAGAAGAGGAATCCAATGGTACCACTCTTGAAGGCTGATACGTCTCGGAAAATTCTGAAAACCCTGGACCATCCTTCACCCGTTGCTTTGCTCTCCTTTCTTCACTTTATCTTCTACTACTTTGTGAGTGGCCTTCAATCTTCTACCATCCTTTCAAATGGCCTTCACTAAACCACTTCTAAATGCTCATGAGCAATCTACAAATTAAGCTCACAAAAAAGAATCTAAATGCTCATGAGGACCAAAAATCCCTTAGACTCAACAAAGGTTACAAAAATGAAGGATTTAGATATAAAAACCGAAAATGGTCATCTAAACCCCTTATTATGTAAACCTACGTAAATCTAGCAATCTTACACCAAAAATATAACAAAAGTGATCCTAAATACTACTAAATAATGCATATAAAATGGACACATCAAACCTCCCCGCACTTAAACCTTACTCGCCCTCGAGTAAGAAAAGATCCAAGCACACGAAGGAAATGATATATCCACATCCTAACTACTAATCCCCCAATCAAAGCCTCACAAAAACTCCCAATATCATAAATCCCAAAATAAAAGCTCACATGAGAATTTTTCACACACACATCCCCGATCCTAAATCTAACCAAACCTACCACTTATCAATTCACTACCCATAAAAATATTTCAAAGCCCCGAATTGATATTCCCAAAGTCCAATGACACAAGATGAAGTTAAAGCCATTTAAGAGGTTTAAGCACATACTTCACCTAATGCCAATATATCAACCAAAATCCAATGACATAAAATGAAGCTAAAATCATATAGGAAGTTTAAACACATGCTTCACCTAATGCCAATATATCAACCAAAAACGAAGTAGAAAGAGATCAAGAATTTCATAACCATACTTCGTTTCCTAACCCACTAAGTTACCCAATCCCAAGAGGTCTCTAGATGTTGGGCTACCCGATCCATCCATGTGACAACCGCAACCTTAAGACTCCAACGCCGGCAAATGAGTGAAATCATAGCATTTTCCTTTTTCTCTCTTTTTCTCTCATTTTGCCTAGGAGCTCGTTCGAGTTTTCATCCTAGCCACACATCATGTTTCTTTGGCTTACATCTCACCTTTTTCCGTACATTTTAGCCTCTCATTTTTGCCTAGGCCGCCCTTTCGGGTTTTTGACCTATCCGGGCCCCCAATGTTGCCTAAGTTGCCCTCTCGGGTTTTCACCTTAGCGGGTTTTCTCTTCTTTTTTTCCTTTTTTTTCTTTTTTTTCAATATATATATATTTTTCATTTTCTCATGTTTTTCCAATCAAAAGTAGCAAAAAGCATTCCAAAACAAGCTAGCATGCATTGAGTCCTCTAACCCCTCCCCGCACTTAAAACATTACATTGTTCTCAGTATAAACATGTAAGGCAAGAACAATAAAACTCAAAGCTAGGGGTAGAGTGACACCCGTTTCTCCGCGATATGGCACAATTCCATGCACTTGTATAGAATCGGCCCCGCCATTGGTTTCGGAGCCGAAAGGGGAGCAAAGATGCCGTAGAAGGACTCACCCCTCGAGAAAAACATTGTCTCCGTGGCGCCGTTTGATCAAGACTAACACCACAAAGAACAACATTAAACTCACAAGTACATAAAGATTTGTAATACTAGGTTTAGCATAGAGAATTAATAACCATAGTATTCTCAAAGAACAACCAATCCACCCTCAACCACCACTATAAGATTATTCATTAAAAATATCCAACATATATCAACATATATACAAGCATCATTATAGGATATGCACTTATGGTCACAATGATGTAGTCGGCATACTACAATCAACAAAGGTACTATAAAGATGCAAGAATGTTCATATGCCAATATATGTAGGATGGTGGAGGAATGAGCGGGTATATGCTGGTTCTTGGGAGTGTTGGGTGGAGAAGAAGGAAGGATCATGCAATGTTTAAGAACAGATGAAAACTTGGATTTTCCTTCGTGACTCGCGACTGAACTGGTCGCGACTCGCGATGCTTTGTCGCGAATTGCGATGGTACCGTCGCGACTCGCGCAAAGTTGAGGCCGGGAGCAGAATTTTAGCAAAAATTTTCTGATCACGTCGCGACTCGCGACCTCTATGTCGCGACTCGCGATGGCCCTTTGCGACTCGCGGAAAGTTGGTGCTGGGAGTGGATTTTTCTCCCCTGTTCATCGCGACTCGCGACGAGGCCATCGCGACTCGCGACGGCAGGGTATCCCGGGCGTAAAATTTTTTCTTTTGCTTACCAACTGTCCAAGCTTTCTTCCCTTGTTCGTTGATCTCGTTCCTTCATCACCTCCATTGCAATGCACTTCACTTTGCTAAAAAATCACAGAAAAACACGCCATAAAAAGAACAAAACAAAACAACAAAAAAACTAAGAAACAAAAACTAAAAGAAATGTCGAATTTATTTTACGTCGTTGGCACGACGAAGCTCCGTATTTTTAAGGTCGTCGGCACGACCCTAATGTTATCCGTATGGTGAAGGCTTGAACCCCTTCACCATGAGCATCTAAAAGTAGAGAGGTGGGGGTACAAAAATTTCAAGAGGAAAGTTTTGTTAAGGTGGAGATAGTGTAAAGGGAGTTGAGTGGTTAGGAGGCTTGGGATAGTCTTTTGGCTCCTCTCTTGTCTCCCTCACAACTTCCAAAAATGGTGGAGTTGGTTCACTAGGTGGGAGAAGGGGTGATGATGCTAATGAATGTATCACTATCACCTCTTCCTCCATTTTTCTATGCTTAACAACCAACTCCCCATCCCCTTCGAACTCAAAATCATTTCCATTGGTGACCTCACTCACCGAATCCTCGAGTTCGATTTGGGATGGTGTATTTTCGGAATCACGAGCTTCCATTCAGGCCAACGCTTCCATTATACTCCTCACATGCCCCTCAATAGCCTCAACACTAGAGGAGAGCTAGGTATCCGACTCCTCACTAGTAGAGGAGTTCAAGTTTCCTATTGTATTCAAGACTTCCTCACATGTCAAAATTGAACTTCCTTGTTGGGCTTGGTTTTGGGGTATGGTATAAGGTGGTGATGGCCAAATAGGTTGCTCGTATTGTTGGTTTTCCAGCTCATTCTCATACCACCAATCCGGACTACCACTCCATTCCGGATTGTAAGGATTGTGGTACGGATACCATTCTTGAGCTTCTTGCCCTTGAAAACCAACATCTCCTACCTCTTGGTAGCACTCTTCATAGTACCCAAGGTTTTGGAAACTAAGGGTTCTTTCTTGGTCATAGTGCTCTTCCCACAACAAAGGGCAAGATTCGGTAGGATGATCGGAATGACACATCCTACAAAACCTTGCTTGTTGAGCCTCTCTTCTCATCATGAGTTCCCTCAAGGTGAGATGCTCCATTTTTTTAAAAAAAAATTCAAAAGTTTGAAATGATATTGCAAGGATTCTCGATAAAAGCTCACCAAGAACTCAAGCAATACCTACTCCGAACAAAAACAACCACCAAGTAGTGGAAAATAAAAACAACTAGCTAATACACAACCAAATACACCTAAATATTTAAGAATAAACGCCTCTTCCCTGGCAGCGGCGCCATTTTTGGGAGGCGGTCGTCGCACCTCTCAAAGTTAATATTTATAAGCCCTTTTTGCTTACTTTCTACAACTAGGTAGATAGCGGCAAATTGGGGTTGTCCACGGGAAGAGGGATTTTCTCTAGCATTTAAGCACAAATGGTTGATATTATGCTAGGAGTAAATATATACACACACATAAAAGTGAGTAAAAGGGGGGGGGGGGTTTGGTTGGTTATGGTTTTCCTAAGTTACGAAAGTAAAAAACACAAGATAACTAGCAAAGTCAAGTGACTATGCTAATCATCAAACAAAACTAAGAAAAAGGGGTTTAAAACTATAAAGATAAAAAAGCCTTGGGGGCAAGGGATATCCACTTCCAAACCTAATGTAGATCATTGAACCATTCACTCATTCTATCACATTCATTACATGACTTAACATTAACATACCCATCTAGAAAGAATCACAACACATTATGCACAAGAAGTTCTAAGCTCATGCTCATAGATTTTCATGCAAAGGAGCTATGGAATTCGTCACGTTCCTAGCACCTAACCAATTCAATCATACAAACACTTCCTATTCTCAAACAACTCATGGCATAAATGAAGTGAAACACACCATCAAGAATACACAAATGCTAAATAACAAATGCTTCAAGGATGAGTAAAACCATCTATTCACTACTTCAACTACTTGTTGTGAAGATAAATCTTCTATCCTTCTTAGGTAGTAGTTTGCAAGAGTGAATTCGACATCTCTTGTCAAACCTCACCAATGACTCCCTTATTGCTAAGAGTATCCCATTGATGGCATTTAGCACGAAGAATCAACAAGTTTAGCAACACTTATGAACACTACACTGTGCCTAAGCATTTAACCAATTCATGCATTTACACAAGATTAGTCAAGAACGATCGACGCTCATAGACCTCTCTCGTTTGCTACCTAAAACAAACATGACGAAGAGTTCGACATCATCACATTCATCTAGCAATCATCAATCCATCAACACAATCAAAAGCTCTAAATCATACTCATAGATTCCTAACAAGAAAACGGGGGAAATCAACCCAAATCCCCCAAGCCCTAACAAGCAATTCATACAAGTATTTCATATGCTCAAGGTTTCAACAACATTAATGATATCAACAAACACATTCAATACCCATAAATGCATAATAGCAAAAGCACCAAATAGATAGATAAAAATGGCTCTTACTACATAGAAATGGAAGCTTCAATCCTTTGCTCCCAAGTACAAAACTAAGCTAGATAATCAAAACCCATACCATAGAACAAAAATCTACAAAGGAAGAAGAAAAAATGGAAGAAAATGGTGAAAAACTAGGGTTTTGGAGCCCCCAAGTCGGGCTTAGAGCTTTCGGGAAGAAGGGGTGAAGAGGTATTTATAGTGGAAGAAAAAGGGGAGAAAAAATGCTGCTGCAGGACTGAATTTGTGCTGACGTCGTGACTCGCGACCAACCATCGTGACTCGCGACAAAATCAGTAAAATCCAGCCCTGTTTTGTTTTGCTTCCTCCGGGTGAACCGTTGATCCATTTTGGGAGTTCTTATAGTCGATTTCATAGTACTCGAGAAGAGGAATCCAATGGTACCACTTTTGAAGGCTGATTCGTCTCAGAAAATTATGAAAACCCTGGATCATCCTTCACTCGTTGCTTTGCTCTCCTTTCTTCACTTTATCTTCTACCACTTTGTGAGTGGCCTTTAATCTTCTACCATCCTTTTGAATGGCCTTCACTAAACCACTTCTAAATGCTCATGAGCAATCTACAAATTAAGCTCACAAAAAGAAATCTAGATGCTCATGATGACCAAAAATCCCTTAGACTCAACATAGGTTACAAAAATGAAGGATTTTGATATAAAAACTGAAAATTGTTATCTAAACCCCTTATTATGTAAATCTACGTAAATCTAGCAATCTTACACCAAAAATATAACAAAAGTGATCCTAAATACTACTAAATAATGCATATAAAATGGACACATCAAAGATCGAGTAGCAGGAAGCAAGCTAATAGGTTCAAAAAAAGAATCACTACATCCTCATAAAGTCAAGTCTTTTCAAGTATTTACGATCAACCAAAATATTGAAGCCCTGCACACAAGTAAGGACAATGAGAAAACGTAAAACGGGAAGAAGAAATTGACATTCATAACTAAAGTTACATAAATAGTACAGACATACATCAAAATATTATCTTAAGTTTACAATTAGTAATCTAAAAAATCCAGTACACTAGAGATCAACTAACTTCGGAGGTTGGCGGAGGCTGAGCAACGATAGCCCCCGCTTCCTGGCTTGGTTGCTAGGTGGGGTTCTCCTCGCTTGGCTGCTGAGCAAGGGTTTCAATGCTCACATTAACCTCACTGGCCACACTGGCATCAGGATTAGGAGTTGGAATATCAGTGCTAGGTTTAAACGGAAGATCGTCCAGGTAATTCACCTTGCACTCCTTTAGCTCAGCCACAGAGGGAAGATTGGGAAGGCTGGAAAGATGCGAGAGCAAAGCATAAGGTCCCCCATCAACAATCTTTTTAAAAAAATATTTGTTCTACTTTGCCTTTTTCTTCTTTAAGGTCTCAACACACTTATTCATAGAAGGTAAACTCTTTTACGAGCAAGTGGGGTTCCATTCGCATAGGTTCTTCAACAGCTTCGCAGTAGCTAACCGTGCAAGCATCACTGGAAGCATCCTCAAAATATTTATAGAATGATTTTGACTTGCAGAGT
Source organism: Rubia yunnanensis (assembly GCA_037428765.1). NCBI lineage: Eukaryota > Viridiplantae > Streptophyta > Magnoliopsida > Gentianales > Rubiaceae > Rubia > Rubia yunnanensis. Next base: position 30,025,325 of record CM075066.1, on the reverse strand, counting down.
TGATCGATCAGAATTTGAGGGTATTGAGGAAAAACAGGTCCATTGGTACGCATCTCCTTTAACTTAGAACGAAGCTGAGTCACCTCCGTCTTCGTGAGCCGGCACACTCCTCAGCAGTGTTCACCCTTTCCTCAGCAGCATCCGCCCTTTCCTCATCAGCTTTAAGAGAACTTTCTAGAGTTGCACATTTAGCTTCATGTGTCTCGTACTTCTCCAACAGTGACTTATCAATAGGAGAAAGCTTGGAAATCCGTTCACTCGCTAGTTGGAGGCTTTCGCCGACCTTATAAGATAAAACACACAGGACAAAGTTAGTCAATACTTTGCAAACAAGAAATCAAGATATAAAGAAGGTCACTAAAGTTCAGTTGCAGCTTTACCACAACTAGTGTATCAGGTAAAGAGAGGTTGTAAAGGATATCAGATATCATCCCCTCCGCCAATGGATTCTCAGTTTGTACTAGAGTTTGTGAACTATATTGGTTAACACACCCCCTTTTGAAGAGGGGAAGTGAATGTCCTAAAGATCCACCGCCCATATCCCTCCTATGTTTTTTCTCCTTTGCCCCAGTGATAGGATGATGACCACTTGTCCCCCCTTTCTCAGGAATCTTACTCTAATCACCAGGGCCTGCCTTATTAGCATCTTATTGGAGTGCGTTACTCCTATCAGCATTATCCGACTGAACAGTTACCCCAGCCACCTCCTCATCGCCGTCATCAAAGAGTGATATGTCAATTTCACCTTTAGCTAGGTCAATATCTGAAACAAAATGAACATCATAGATCAAGCGAACACATAAAGACTAAATAAAAAAGAATAACAGTTCATCAAAATAAGAAAGACTACAGATCAAACACATCAAAACAAAAACAATCAAAACACCTTCAAAATCATAGTCAGCATGGCGGAGATGTTATGTATGAGCACGAAGTGTGACCACGATCTCCGTCTCGTCAGCAAAATGAACATTCAGACCAGGAAGCTTAAACTTGGGAACCTTGTAGTTCCAAGAGAGCACAACAACTTCGGGGTTCTGTTTTAACTTTATGAAGAAATATTTTGTACGCCAGTGACCAACATTATTAGGGAAATTGCTCACAAGCTCAACCCCAACAATCACGGGATAAAAGGTAAATTCATCTACTATGTTCACTTTTTGAAGATGATAGAAGTTGCGAAACAACTAAAGAGTAAAAGAAACGTTCGCTTCCTCGCACACCTGAAGAAACCCCCATTATGATAGCAATAACCTTGGGGTGAAATTGGGACAACGCGACTTTATACGAACAGAGAATATCAACCACATGTTGAGGGAGAGGAAAATAAAGGCTAGAGTTCAAATAGGCTAAGTAGCATGATATATACACAGGTGGTGGAGTGCAAACACACTCACAGTTCATGGGAATGTGAAGTATAAAGGGGTTAAAAATGGGAAGTAGCTTTTAAATTCTTCTAAATATGTTCCAGACAACATACTGTGTATGGTAGAGGAGTCGGTGACATGACCGAAATCCCCACCGGAATGAGCATCTTCTACGGGGGACTCGACACAGTCAGGGGACGTTATAAGGATAAATAAGGAGCCTAGATTTGGAAACGACAAAGTTATATAGGGGAAAGGACTACAGATAAAAGTCTGCTGGAACAAAGCCTCATAGAAGGCACGCCGGAAAAGATGACCGGAATAATATACGAAATAAGAACAAACAGTATATTTCCAGAAATTCAAAGAAAAGATATATGTTATCAAATTCAGAGCATACAGTAAATAGATTGGAAATTGAAAACAAACCCTACTCTTCAAAAGGACGAGTAAAGGTGATGCGCAAAAAACCTAAATTTGGCCGGAAAGGATGAAGATTTTGGCAAACGGAGGTGATAAAACTGAAACAAAGAGAGAGTTTCAATATTTAAATACAAGGAAAGGAAACAGTAAAATCAAGGAGGATAGACAGTTCAAAAGCACAATGATGATATTCTGACACAAAAGTGGGTTACCTTTTACAGATACCGAGGAGGCGGCAGAAGGTGAATAGATAGCGCACTAAATAAAGCCACTTGATTTAAATTCCCCATTTAAAAGATACAGCAATAACAAATGTCAGGAAAATCTAGAAACGAACAACAAAAAAAGGCGGATAGAATCACGGCTCTTTCAAACATAATCTTCGAGACTGTTCTCAACAATAAAGATAGGAAATTCAAAATTCAAAATTTGAAAACTAAAGAGTTGGTGGAGAAGTAATTGTATCATCTATGAAGCTATTAACACTTCGTAATTTATACGTTGGTAAAATCAAATGACGACCAGGCTATTGATATACAACTTTACTTCGCATTCAATCACTTCGAGGAAAATGCTCCATGCCACTTAGTCTTATGGCTGGGGGGCTTGTGGTGCATACGTAGCCCAAATAAGTAGTAATCCTAAAACCACAAACGGGCCTAAAGCGAACTAGCAAAGCGATCTGGGCCAAATGGACACAGAGCAAGTGGAGTCAACCCACGAACCAAAGGTAGCACGGACTTTGGTCAACTATCAGCCACAAACAGCATTTCTCAGACCCACGATCAGACACACAATGGCCATTCCAGATAAAATGGAGCTACGTTCATAATGTACTATAAAAGGAAGTAGGAGGGTACGAATCTAGGTAAGTGCAACTAAGCTAAAGTAACTTGATTCCAGAAAGGAGATTACTGACTTGAGCGTCAGAGCTGTTTCCCCGGAACCACTTTCGAGATCTCTTTTGCAGACACACCTTAGTGAGCCACGATCAACCAACCAGATTGGAGAATGCCACAACAAAAGACTTAACTCTCCTTTATAGTAGCATATTGGCTCTTTAGTTGTTCGTCATTGAGCAAGATCTTGAATAGGACATTAACCTGGCTCATGAATTCCTCACTGTCACAAACTTTTGAGTTCCTGAACTAATTTATTAATTGGAATTTGAGAAGACATCAACAATTATCCCTCCACTCAAAATCCAAATTACAGTACATGGAAGCATAAACAGAATAAGATTAAAAATAGTCACCCTTGACTTGAATATTTTAGCCAGATGTGGACAGATGGATACACCAAATGAAAATGGATACACCAAATGAAAATGGATGTTTGAACGAATATCCCAGATGCTACAAATAAAAGTAAATCCAAACCAAAAAGAATTTTTAAAAAATAAATAAACATAAAACAAGTTCAAGTAAGAAAGAACTTGTTAACATAACATATTTGCAAACCTCAGTAAGTGCAGCAGGTAGAGAACCTTTACTGCATCCTCCTCTTCAGAATTTGCAATAGTTTCCAATATAGCAGCAAAACCCTGTTGTCTTCCAAATTCCATCTTCTTTGGACACTTCTTTTTCAATGCCATTTCTGTTTACAATAACTACAAATATCATCGGGATTAGGGCGCTTGAAACCTTGTCCCTTATTGCCAGAATTTCTATGTCCTTTACTTTCATGGGCAACAAAAGCAAAAGCTTTTCTACCTGCATCGGCACCAATCACCCTATGGCACAACTCTCTGGTATGAAGAGATGATCCAACCTTTTCCAGAGTCGGACTATCTTTACCACTAACAACAGATTGAACAAAATTATCATATGATAATGGTAAACACACTAACAAAATTAAAGCACCATCCGCATCTCTAACAGTAACCTCAAGATTATGCAGTTCCAACCAAATTGAGTTCAACTGATAAAAATGGTCTCTGACACATGTGCCTTCTTGCATACGCAAACAGATCAGACGTTGCTTCAAAAGCAAATTGTTGGTCAAAGACTTCTTCGGATATAAACTTTCAAGCTTTATCCATATACCAGCAGCACTTGCTTTACGTGCAACCTCAAAGATATCATCATCCGTCAAACACAACATAATCGTCGAATGAGCCTTCTCTTCCAGAGCCTCCATATTAGCATCCTCAATTGGTTTTTTGGATGTCTCACTCTTCTTTGATTTCTTGGATTCCACCATAGCCAACAGTGTCCACAAACCTTGCTCCTTCAGTAAAGCACACGTCTTTATTTACCACAGATTGAAACTTTTTCTTCCTAAAACTTGTCAATCTTCATATTAATTGAAGACATATTATTTAAAACTTGATACAACAGAAAACAAAAACAACCCACTGGCCAAGACGTAAGGGCATGTACAATGGGGGTTCCAAATCAGTTTGGAACCCCAGAATAGGGGTTCCGAAACTTTGGAACCCCACAATATGGGTTCCAAAACTTGGGAACCCCACAATATGGGTTCCAAAACTTGGGAACCCCACAATATGGGTTCCAAAACTTGGGAACCCCACAATATGGGTTCCAAAACTTGGGAACCCCACAATATGGGTTCCAAAACTTGGGAACCCCACAATATGGGTTCCAAAACTTGGGAACCCCACAATATGGGTTCCAAAACTTGGGAACCCCACAATATGGGTTCCAAAACTTGGGAACCCCACAATATGGGTTCCAAAACTTGGGAACCCCACAATATGGGTTCCAAAACTTGGGAACCCCACAATATGGGTTCCAAAACTTGGGAACCTAAGTGCTGGAATTGTACCCAGGAGCAGATTTCACGTGGGATGTCAGAGCATCTGCTCAACCCCTTGTGCTGCTTTGTTTTTATTTCTTCCTTGCTGCCACGTGGCAGCCTCTAACTAGGCCACGTGGTAGCAAGGGTACCCTATTTTTAAATACCTTTTTTGTAATTTAAATTCCGATTTTATTATTCTAATTTTAAAAATATGATTTTAAATATTCTAAATTTTATTTAAAAAAATAAAAAATTAAAATTTGATTCTTTTTTAAAATCGAAATTACATTCTTCTGGTATTGCCATGGTTACTGCACTCTAAGTCTGCTAGAGGGAACAACGTTGATAAGCCTGGACTGCATTTCCTCTTTTAATAAGGCAGCCTTCTTATTCAGGTTGTTTGATATTCGAACACCAAAGTAATTGTAACCAATAGTTGAACGTAAAAAAGGGCTATTGGCTCAAGCTCCAAGTCCCACAACAAGCTTTGTTTATGTTGTGATTTATTTTATTTTAATGCTTTTATCTTATTTGATTAATTAAGCTCTCTTTAAAATTGTAAATTAATCTTATAAAGTTGTTGAAAATATTAGAATGGCTAATGGGGTCCTCTAAACGTATTTATGATTTCTCTCTTCTCTCTCCTCTTTCATCCCCTCTGGAATTGCTTTCTACTGTAGCGACCGGAAACGGTCACATCTCCACCGTAAATGGCTCTCTCTCGCCTTGACGAGAGAGTTGCTTCGTTCATCAGAAATCATGGCTGATAAAGCAACAACCACAAATGCTAAATCCTTCATCGCAGCACTTCAATCGAAAGCCCCTCCACTCCTTTCAGCCCTACCAAACAACCCAGAGATCACCCCAAAATCTGAACACCTCAGAGAACCCGCTTGTCTATACTCGGATGATGATATATCCACTCTCTCAGCTCATTATACGAATGCCCTTGTTGGTAAATTCACCAAAGGGAGATTATCCATGGAGCAGCTGGAAGGAGCTTTCAAGACGGTTGGTTTCTCTGGGAAATACCAATTGGGGTCACTTGACTACAAGCACATACGCATCCACTTTGAACTCCCAAACGACTATCAATGCTACTGGATCAAAGGTTTGTGGAGCATTAACGGAGTTCACAGGAAGATCCTCAAATGGTCGTCGGACTTCTCCACACAGAAGGAATCGCCGATCGTCCCAATTTGGTGCACAATCAGGGAAGTTCCCCTTTACTATTACAATACTTCATCTATAGAGGCTATTGGAAATAGTATTGGCAATTTCATCAAAAAAAGATTTAGCTACTGAAATGCTAACTAGACCATCTGCAATCAAGCTCTGTGTCGAGATAGACCTGCAAAAACCCCTAAATCATTTCATAAGATTAGGCTCTGTCTCAAAAAATAGGAAATATAACATTGAATATGAGGACATACCCCTGTATTGTGAAAATTGTGCTAAAATAGGACACTCACTGAACCAATGTAGAGGTCTAATCCAGAACAACACAGCTCCACAATGGCAACCCACAGGGAACAAGTTTGAGAAGATGCCTGATGCGTCCACTTTATATGCTTATTTTAGTACTATTTAGGATCCATTTTGTGCTCTTTCATTACAACAGCTTGTGTTTTACCATGAAATCCTCTTAGGAGGGGTAAGAGAAACTTTGCGCTCTTTTACCTCTTTTAAGTAGATTTTTTGTGTGACGAAGTAATGAAGACCGGAGGCCATTGAAGACTACACTTTTGAAGATTTTGAAGACTTGCTTCGAAGACGTGAAGACCAGAGGCCATTGAAGATCACTTTTGAAACCGTTGAAGACTTAGAAGTTGAGAGGAGTGACTATGGAGACGACTACATGCCACCAGGAGAAGAAGAAGAAATAATGCAAAAATTCTGGTTACCATTGCGAGTCGCGACGGGCTCGTCACGACCAACATGTTTGCCACGAGTCGCGACGGCCACTGACCAGAATCCTACTTTCTTTTCCTTCCACTATAAATACCATTTTTTCTCTCCTCTCATTCCAGTTTTGAGAGCTGCGGATTTTGTACTGTTCTAAACCCTATTCTTCCATTTTTCTTCTTTGATTTATCTTGTTGTTTTGATTTGTTGTTTTAGTTAGATTATCATGAACTCTTGTAGCTAACCTATCTCTTGGGAGCAATTGACTAAGGCTTCCAAACCCATGTCTTAAGAACAATTTGTAGCTTATTTATTACTCTTGCTATTGTGCATTTATGGAGCATTGAATGTGTTTATTGATTTTATTAATGTTGTTGAAAGCTTGAGTATATGAAATGCTTGTATTAATTGCTTGCTAGGGTTTGGGGGATTTGGGTTAATTTCCCCCCCTGTTCTTGTTAGGAATGTATAAGTATGATTTAGAGCTTTTGATTATGTTAATGGATTGATGATTGCTAGATAGATATGCAATGTCGAACTCTTTGTCATGTTTATCATTTGTAGCAAACGGGAGAAGTCTATGAGCGTTGAATGTTCTTGACTAATCCCGTGTAAACGCATAGATCGGTTAAATGCTTAGTCACGGTGTAGTGGTCATAAGTGTTGCCGAGTTTGTTGATCCTTCGTGCTAAATGTCATTAATGGGATACCTTGAGTCGTGTTTCGACTACGGGAGTCATTGGTGAGGTTTGACAAGAGATGTCGAATTCACTCTTGCAAACTACTATCTAAGAAGGATAGAAGTTTAGTCTTCACAACAACTAGTGAAAGTAATAAATAAGTTGCATGTTCAATGATGGATAAGAGGTTTGGAAGTGGAAGTCAATTGCGCCCAAGGCTTCGTAATTGTATTTTCATCACATCTTTATTTGCGTTTACATGATTAGCATCATTCTCTTAATTTTCTAATTGTTGTATTTTAATTTGCTAATTTAGGAACCATCCAACCAAACCCCCCCCCTTGTTTACATGCTTCTATATATATCTATGTATGTATGTGTTTAGTACGTTTTCTCATATAGGTGTTTAAGTACTTAGAAAAATCCCTTTTCCTGTGGACGACCCCGTCTTGCCACTATTTACATTATTGTGGATAGGACGCATTAAGGGCCTAAAAGTATTAACTTTGAGAGGTACGGCGACGACCTCCCAAATTTTGGCACCGCTGCCGGGGAGAAAGCGTTCATTTTTAAGTGCTTTAGCATATTATGTGTGATTATGTGCTACTTGTGAATATTTGTTAGTTTGGTTTTATTTTGATTTCTTAGTTAATTTGCCATTTTCGCTTGGCTTGGAGACGTATTGTCTGAGTTCTTGGTGCATGGTTCGCACGCGATCCTCTTCACAAGAACCCTTACACTACGACCCCGAGTTGGAGTTGAATTTGAGACGGGCTAGGAGGTTTTCTTTGGAAAGTGTGAATAACACCCCTCCTAGTGACCATTTTACGGATACATCTTCATCAATGGAACATCAAATCGAGCAAGAAGATGAGAATCCGAGAAGGGAACCACGCCATCCTTTGGGACAACCCTTGTTGAGGGAAATCATGGCACCCAATCTTGAGCAACAACCGATGTGCATTGAGTACCCAGTGGTTGGGCCAAATGGGCATTTCGAGCTGAAAACCGGGTTCATCAATATGCTACCCGCATTCCTTGGAAGGCAAGGGAAGAATGCCAACAAGCATCTCACTGAATTTCACTTCTTGTGTAGCAGTACGGTTCCTCATGGAGTGGACGAAGATTTTTACAAGTTGAAGGCATTCCCTTTCACTCTTAAGGATGGCGCTAGAGATTGGCTCCATTACCTACCGCCAAGGAGCATAAAGAGTTGGCTTGATTTGAAGACAAAATTTCTCGCCAAGTACTTCCCGGCCTCGAGGTCCGCTGCTATGAAGAAAGACATAAGCAATATTCTGCAGTGGCATGAAGAGTCTTTCTTCGAGTATTGGGAGAGATTTAAGATGCTCCTCGCAAGTTGTCCCTACCATGGCTATTCGGAGGGAGATTTGGTGTATTACTTCTATAATGGCCTTCTTGATGAGGACCAAAGGCTAGTTAGAAGTTCTTGTGGTGGCACCCTCGGAAACAAAACATCCACCGAAGCCATGCAACTATATGAAGAGCTAGCGGAAGAGTCGAGGAATTTTAGCTCAAGGGCTGATTTGAGGAGGAGACACCCAATGCCTGCAAGTGACTTTGCCAACAGTGGGAAATTGGAGGATCAAGCCACGACCCTCACATCTATAGTGAAGACCTTGATGACAAAGCCTGGAGGAAATGCGCCACATGTTAAGTCATGTGAAATTTTCTACTTGGCGCACCCTACGGACACATGCCCCACTCTACAAGAGGATTACGTTGAGGAAGTAAATACTATGGGGTATCAGGGAAATCAAGGGTACCAAGGTAACTATAGGTATCAAGGTGGTAAGGGCTACCAAAGGTACCCAGGGTACCAAAATTGGCCGTATAATTCGGGAAATCGTGATCACCCGAACCTCCGGTATGGAAACCCTCAAGGAGGCCAGAACTCTCAACCGTACAGGCTTCCCCCACAACAATACCGGCCACCTCAACAATAGTTCCAAAGGCTTGAAGACAAACCCCGAGACCGAGGGGAGGGCTCGGGGATATCAAAGGATGAGGTGTTGCAAGCTATTCACCGATTAGGCATGAGTGCTGAAAAGAGCGAACAATTCCAAGATGAGGCTAAAACAAGTATCAAAAACTTGGAAACTCAAGTGAGCCAAATAGCCCAAATGGTGAACCGGATGGAAGCCCGGGAAAAGGGTAAACTACCTGCCCAACCAGAGATCAACCCGAGGCAAAATGCAAGTGCTATCACTTTGAGAAGTGGTAGAGAGGTCGGTGCTTCACCGGAGGCTGAAAATGTTGAAAAGGAGCCAACGAGAATTGAAGAGTTTGAAAAGGGAGTTGAGGAAGAGGCAGTCCATGAGAAGGAGACCAATGAGCTAGCCAACAAAGGCAAGGAGGAAGAAATCGAGTTGGAGACATTGCCACCAAGACCGAAGTCAACCTCCATCCCGGAACCATCCTCTCCTCCACACAAAAGAACAAAGATGGTGGATATCCCTCCATATGTTCCGGAACCCCCATTTCCGGAGGCCTTGAAAGACAGGAGGAGGACGGAGGATAACAAAGACATCTACGAAGTCTTTCGTAGATGTGAGGTAAACATCCCTCTCTTGAATGCAATTGAACAAATTCCTAGATATGCCAAATTTCTCAAAGAATTATGTGTTTTGAATAGGAAACAAAGGGCCAAAAACAAGTTGAAAAATGGAAAAAGTGAGCATGTTTCCGCATTGTGTCAAAGAGAGCTACCCCCTAAATGTAGCGATCCCAGCATGTTCACAATCCCGTGCATAATAGGAAATACTCGTTTTGAAAAGGCTATGCTTGATTTGGGTGCATCCATAAATGTGATTCCTTACTCTTTGTATGAAAATCTCAACTTGGGAACATTGCATAAAACTGGGGTGGTAATCTAATTGGCCGATCGTTCTAGTGCATACCCTAAGGGTATTGTCGAGGATGTGTTGGTTAAGGTGGATTCCTTAATTTTCCCCGCAGATTTTTATGTCCTTGACATGGAGCATGATAAACATGCCGCCCCAATTTTGTTGGGGAGGCAGTTTTTTAAAATGTCTAGGACAATGATTGATGTGTATAAAGGTACCCTCACCATGGAATTTGATGGAATGAAAGTAGAGTTTAACATAAATGACTCTATGAAGTATCCTAGTGAAGAACATTCTTGCCATGCCCTAGATATTGTTGAATAAGTTGTGCAAGATGTTTTTGAACTAAATGGTGATGATTCTTTGTTGGTTTCTTTGCAATGTGATGTTAATGATGCCCACAATGTATATTCTATGAGCACTAACTTGAAGGGCAGCTTTGAGGATTTGAACTTGCTTGAAGAGATGACACTGAGTGTCTCAACACCTCCTCCTCTACTCTTAGAGGAACCTGAGGAACCGGAATTCCTCCTCTCACTTGTGAAAGCCCCGGTGCTTTATCTTAAACCTTTGCCAGATGATCTCAAGTATGCATTTTTTGGGGCAGGGGAGACGCTTCCGGTTATCATTTCGAGCAAGCTCACCAAGGAGCAAGAAGAAAAGTTGATAGTGGTGTTGCAGGAGAACAAGGAAGCAATTGGATGGACTATTGCTGACATCAAAGGCATAAGTCCATCCACTTGTATGCACAGAATCTTGTTGGAAGAAGGTGCGAGACCCATCCGACAACCCCAATGCCGTTTGAACCCGCCTATGATGGATGTGGTGAAGGAGGAAATCCTCAAGTTGTTTCAAGCAGGCATGATATATCCAATCTCGGATAGCAAATGGGTGAGCCCAACTCAGGTGGTACCCAAGAAGAGTGGAATGACGGTAGTCGAAAATAAGAAGGGTGACATGGTGCCCACCCGAGTTCAAAACAGGTGGCGAGTTTGCATTGACTGCCGGAGATTGAATGCGGAAACACGGAAGGATCACTTCCCATTGCCATTCATTGATCAAATGCTTGAGAGGTTAGCAAGCCACCCCTCTTATTGCTTTTTGGATGGGTACTCGGGGTATTTTCAAGTGGCTATCGCCCCGGAAGACCAAGAGAAGACCACCTTCACGTGCCCCTTTGGTACGTTCGCTTACCGACGCATGCCTTTCGGGTTATGTAACGCCCCAGCAACTTTCCAAAGGTGTATGGTAAGCATTTTCTCAGAATTTGTTGAAAATTTTGTCAAGGTATTTATGGATGACTTCACCATTCATGGAAATTCCTTTGACGATTTTTTAGCAAATTTAGCGCAAGTTCTTAACTGTTGCATTGAAACTAACCTGGTGCTAAATTCTGAGAAATGTCACTTTATGTTGGAGAGAGGTATTTTCTTAGGCCATGTTGTCTCCTCTAAGGGTATTGAGGTTGACAAGGCAAAGATAGACACGATTCAAACTTTGCCTTATCCTACTAATGTGCGCGAAGTGCGCTCTTTTCTTGGCCATGCAGGATTCTATCGCCGGTTCATTAAGGACTTCTCAAAGATAGCATCTCCTCTATGAAAATTATTGCAAAAGGAGGTGGAATTTGTGATGAATGAGGGGTGTAAAGGGGCCTTCGATGCATTGAAGGGAAGGTTAGTTTCGGCCCCTATCATACAACCCCCGGATTGGGCGTTGCCTTTTGAGATAATGTGCGATTCGAGTGATTACGCCGTTGGAGCAGTGATTGGTCAAAGGGTGGGGAGAGCACCTCACGCCATCTACTACGCATCCATGTCCCTAAATGAGGCCCAAAGGAACTACTCCACCACTGAAAAGGAGTTGCTAGTAGTGGTATTCTCTTTAGAAAAATTTTGATCTTACTTTCTTGGTACAAAAGTTATTGTGTACACTGACCATGCAGCGCTTCGTCATTTAATGGCGAAGAAAGAGGCCAAGCCAAGATTGATTAGGTGGATCCTGCTTTTGAGCGAATTTGATTTGGAGGTGCGGGATAAAAAGGGCGCTGAAAACCTTGTGGCCGATCATTTGAGCCGGTTGACTCCAGGACAAGACATTGAGGTAAGCCCCACAATGAAGGAGCAACTACGGGAGGAATTCCCTGATGAAAAATTGTTCACCATTAGGGATCTCCAACTGTGGTATGCCGACATTGTAAATTTTCTTGTCGCTGGTAAATTCCCTCCTCATTTTTCTAAGGCCCAAAAGGATAAGTTAAAGTGTGATGCTAAGTATTATGTGTAGGATGATCTCTTTTTGTGGAGACATTGTACGGATCAAGTTGTTAGGAGATGTATCCCTGATAGTGAAATACACTCAATTCTTGAATTTTGTCATTCTCATGCATGTGGCGGTCATTTTGGAGCAAAGAGAACCGCTAGGAAAGTTTTAGAGAGTGGGTTTTATTGGCCTACATTGAATAAGCATGCATACACCTTTTGCAAATCTTGTGATGAATGCCAGAGAGTAGGAGATATCTCCACTAGGAATGAAATGCCCCAAAAACCTCTTTTTGTACTGTGAAATCTTTGATGTTTGGGGTATTGACTTTATGGGGCCTTTCCCTAGTTCTTGTGGCTTTACGTACATTCTTCTTGCTGTTGATTATGTATCGAAGTGGGTTGAAGCAAAACCCACTAGGACTGACGATTCTAAAGTGGTTGCAGAATTCTTGAAAGATAACATCTTTTCTAGGTTTGGGGTACCCCAAGCCTTGATTAGTGACCGTGGCACCCATTTTTGCAATCGGACCATAGCAGCACTCTTGAAGAAGTATGGAGTCACTCACAAGACATCCACCGCCTATCACCCACAAACCAACGGGTAAGCCGAAGTTTCCAATCGGGAAATCAAGTCCATCCTTCAAAAAATGGTTAACCCTAACCGGAAGGATTGGAGTTCTCGGTTGAATGATGCCCTGTGGGTGTATAGGATGGCTTACAAGACACCAATCGGTATGTCCCCATACCAGTTAGTGTTTGGTAAGCCTTGTCACCTACCGGTGGAAATTTAGCACAAGGCTTACTGGGCGGTCAAACAGTTTAATCTTGATATAGATGAAGCCAGTTTGCATAGGAAGTTACAATTGGAGAAACTGGATGAAATCCGGAGGGAGTCCTATGAGAAAGCCGAGATCTACAAAGAGAAGACAAAGGCATGGCACGACAAGATGATCATCAGGAAGGATTTTGACGTTGGTCAGAAGGTCCTCCTATTCCAATCTCGCCTTCTCCTATTCCCAGGTAAGTTAAGGTCCCAATGGATCGGTCCTTTTGAGGTGGTTAAGGTATTCCCGTACGGTACGGTGGAGATTCTAGATCGAGCTAAGTCCAATACCATTAAGGTTAATGGACAACGGTTGAAACCTTACCACGAGACTTTTGTACCGGAGAAAGGAGAGGACGTTGATCTCCTCGATCCGGTTTGTGAGTAAACTCCAAGGAGGGAAGTGAGTCATGCCGAAGACGTTAAATAAACTTGGTTTTGATCATCCAGATCGTCACTCGTGACTTTCTGTTGATGTTGTTTAGTTTTGAGCTTTTATCATTAAGCTTCGTTGTTTTGCTTTATGCTTTTCACGGGTTGTTTTCTCCATGATTTTGTAGCAATTTTGAAGCCAAGGCATTGGATTTTGGAAGGGGAAAATACTTGAATTCGAGAAGGAAGAACTTGGACAAGAGAAAGAAGCAGAAAAATTTTCAGAGTGCCAGGTTAGTTGCCCGTCGCGAGTCGCGATGAACTTCGTCGCGAGTCGCGACGGGCTCAGAAATTGTTTGGAAATTTTTGGGCTTCGGATTCAACTTTCCGCGACTCGCGATGACCTCGCGACACTCGTCGCGAGTCGCGATTAGCTTCGTCGCGAGTCGCGACGGGCTCAGAAACTTTTGGGAAATTTTGGCCTTTCGGATTCAACTTTTCACGACTCGCGATGAACTCGCGACACTCATCGCGAGTCGCGACGTGCTCAGAAACTTTGAAAAAAAAATCGATCTCAGATTTCACTTTCCGCAACTTGCGATGACCTCGCGACGCTCGTCGCGAGTCGCGATAAATTCCGTCGCGAGGTGCGACGGTCGAGTATACAGAAAAAAAAGGGGGTCTGATTTAAAATCTGAATGAATAGTTCTTCCCCTTCACTCGTTAGTCTATTTTCCCCCATCAACCCGATATCTCTTCCATCCTCTCAACTTCTACACCGCCGCCATCTCATCGCCGCCGCCGCCTCGTCGCCGCCGCCGCACCACCACCACACTTCCCACACTCTCCGCACTCTCCACACTCTCCGCACTCTCCACAATCGAAACACTCTCCACACCTCAAATCACATCTCACATTTGCGAAGAACCAAAACCCTGGATTTTTGGGGTTTTTGACGCTTTAGGCAATTCAAACCCGAATTGATCATGGGCTCCCGTTTTTCTTCTTCCTAAGCGTATTATTGGTACACTTCTTCACTCTATTGAGCCCTAATTGTGATTACGAATGTATATGCTATTTATTGGATATTGAGTAGATTGTGTGGTATGGTGTTTGGAATTTAAATCATTGATCTTGGCCGATTGTGGTGAATATGTTGTGCATCCAATTTTATTTGATAGGTATTGTGTGAATATTTTGCAATTGCAGTTTGCACGATATATTTCCTTAGCGCGGTTTTGACTGTATTATACTTGCTTGGTTTTGGAATGTGTGCATTCGTGTTGTTTTGGCTGGGGAGTAGATGGTGACTCTGTATTTGAAGCATGTTAGCCCGAGAGCAAACATAGTTGTTATTGAAATAAAATGTTAGTGTGCTTTGGAATGCTATTTTGTTTAGAATAGTTTGGCCATGGAACATAGAGGTTGACATTGTCACTGTACTAATGATGGCTAAATTAGTTGAGCATAACTGTGATTTTGGAATATAGCATATTGATTTAAACTATGTGAGAACTTCGTGGATTTGATGGTCTGGGCTTGTTGGACATCATGTAGATTGTATACGCAATTGCAATTAGAACTTGAACTAGTTGAGTTGATTTTAATCCGGCCTGTGATGATGAACTAGTTTAAGATTGGTTACAGATTTGCCATATTGCATATACACATATTCCTTCGCATTTGACCTGTTTACTCTGTTTGCTGTGATTGACAGATATGGCCCCCAAGAGGAGATTTAGGGCTCCCTCGCAAGATGAGCGCACTGCCGCTCCTCCTCCACCTCCACCACCGGCTCCAGAATCGGGCCCTGCACCTTCCTCGCCGGATAGGTACATGGGCTTGACCCGGATCATCGGGTCCTAAGCGGACAGATGGGAGGCCCTAGAGAGGAGCCTGCTTAAGGAAACAAGTTTTGTTGATATGCCCACGTTGGATGCCCTCGGCCTTTTGTAGCCTGTCAGATGCCTCCTCGCCAAAGGGGGAATGGAGGGATTCATGAGCAAGAGCGCGCCCACTTACCGGAGGTACACACTGGAGTTCCTATCCACTGTCCGTATAAGCAGCATGAGGGGTGACCAACCCTGTGAGAGGTACATCGCCTTTCACCTGGATGACCTATCTTGGCAGATGACCGTCTCACAGGTTGAGGAGGCCTTTGGTTTTGACACTGCTGCGATACAAAACAGACTGGACCCAGAGGCCCAAGAGCGGACAATTGAAGATGACATGCAGTTCTGGAATGTCATCAATATGAGGCAAAAGAACTCCCACGGCAAGAGTAGCGCCATCATTCACCCTGCGCTCCGTTATGTGCACAGACTCTTGGCCGGCATAATCTTTTGCTCCACGGAGCCGATGAATGTGCCAGACAATGACATTCATTTCCTATGGCACTTAACGAGTGAGGGGCAAGGATATGGGCTGTGGTCAAAGCTCTGGATGAAGAGAATTGTAGAAGTGGCAGGAAAGGCAAAGGGGAAGATCATGGTCAGAGGAATGATAGGCCTTCTAGCGGAGTACTTGGGATTAGTCCCTCCGGCCGACTTCCCACGTTTGGGGAGGCGAACATCTTATCTGATCACCTTCGAGCAACTGGTTCGATTTGAGATGCTCAGTGTCACCCAGACCACTGGGCTCTTCCATTGGTTATACGGTGCGAGGAAGGTCACATTCATGGCACTTCCTCAGCAGAGCAAGACGAAGCTGGAGTTCGACACACCGCTGGAAGATTTGGCGATCTCCCCAGACTCCTCATGTGCAGCTGAGTTCCAGCGCGAGCTTCGTGACCTCGAGCCAGCCCCTGTCCAGCGTGATGATAGCACCCTACCTCCTTCGGAGCCGCAGCAGCAGTAGCAGTAGTACTACTCTCCACAGCCTCCACCACAGACGGATCCTATGCAGGAGGATGATGCTACACCTCACCATTCCCAGCCTCTGCCAGATTTCTATGAGCGAATGATGCAGACCATGCACGATGGTTTCCACCGCCAGGACAGCATGATTTTGGAGCACAACGTGTTTGTCTCCCAGGCTTTGATCGACATGGATGAGGAGATTGACCACCTGTCAGCTCGCATCCATGAGTTGCAGCCCCAGTCGGGTGGTACATCAGGCCCCGATCCAAGAGCAGAGAGGCGGAGGGCACGGAGGCAGAGCAACACGGAATGGCTAGCACAGTACCAGCAGCGCTACTCCGGCGGTGGCCCTTCGTCTTCACAGCATTGATAGTGTGAGCACTACATTCCCCCCTTACCCATGTTTTGCTTTGTACGGCTCTACCTCAGTCTACATTGAGGGCAATGTAGCATTTTAAGTGTGGGGAGGGGTTTCTACTATCGTAGGGTGATACACTTTTTCACAACTCTGTTATTTTCTTTTGGATACTTTGCTTCCGATGTATTTGGGATAATGTTGGTTTTGATACTTTTCTTAACCTTCACATTTGGAAGCAATTTGCTACTTTTCGGATGGGGAACAAAAAAAAAGAATCCCGCTAATTTGAAACCCGAGAGGGCAACTTAGGCAACATTGGGGCCCGGATAGGTCAAAAACCCGAAAGGGCGGCCTAGGTAAAAATGAGAGGTCAAATGTGTGGAAAAAGGTGAGGTGTGAGCTAAAAGAAAAATGATTGTGTGGCTAGGATGAAAACCTGAAAGGGCTCCTAGGAAAAATGAGAGAAAGCGAGAGAAATTGAAAGACATCAAGTGTTTACTCATTTGCCGGCGATGGAGTCATAAGGTTGCGGTGACCACACGGAGGGATCGAGTAGCTCGACATCTTGAGAATCTTTTGGGGATGGATAATTTAGCGGGAAAAGACGAGTAAGTTGTGGAATTCTTGATCATTAATAGACTTCATTTTTAGGTTGATATATTGATATAGAATGAAGCATGTGCTTTGAACTTTATGCATACTTTTGGTTTCATCTTTTATCATTGGATTTGGGATTGTCAGTTCTGGATTTGGAGATGTCTTAGGGAAATTAATGAATTGATGGGGTGATATGGTTTAGGTAGATTTAGGAATAGGGGTTGTGGAAAATTCTCATTTGATCTTAACCTTGGGATGTGTGATATTGAGAGTTTTGTGAGGTAGTGAATTGGGGGATTAGTAGTAGGATGTGGAGGTATCATTCCCTTCGTATACTTGGATCTTTTCTTACTCGAGGACGAGTAAGGTTCAAGTGTGGGGAGGTTTGATGCGTCCACTTTATATGCTTATTTTAGTACTAGTTAGGATCCATTTTGTGCTCTTTCATTACAATAGCTTGTGTTTTACCATGAAATCCTCTTAGGAGGGGTAAGAGCAACTTTGCGCTCTTTTACCTCTTTTACCTCTTTTAAGTAGATTTTTTGTGTGACGAAGTAATGAAGACCAGAGGCCATTGAAGACTACACTTTCGAAGATTTTGAAGACTTGCTTCGAAGACGTGAAGACCGGAGGCCATTGAAGATCACTTTTGAAACCGTTGAAGACTTAGAAGTTGAGAGGAGTGACTATGGAGATGACTACATGCCACCAGGAGAAGAAGAAGAAATAATGCAAAAATTCTGGTTACCGTCGCGAGTCGCGACGGACTCATCGCGACCAACATGTTCGTCGCGAGTCGCGACGAACTTCACGGCCACTGACCAGAATCCTACTTTCTTTTCCTTCCACTATAATACCATTTTTTCTCTCCTCTCATTCCAGTTTCGAGAGCTGCGGATTTTGTACTGTTCTAAACCCTATTCTTCCATTTTTCTTCTTTGATTTATCTTGTTGTTTTGATTTGTTGTTTTAGTTAGATTATCATGAACTCTTGTAGCTAACCTATCTCTTGGGAGCAATTGACTAAGGCTTCCAAACCCATGTCTTAAGAACAATTTGTAACTTATTTATTACTCTTGCTATTGTGCATTTATGGAGCATTGAATGTGTTTATTGATTTTATTAATGTTGTTGAAAGCTTGAGTATATGAAATGCTTGTATTAATTGCTTGCTAGGGTTTGGGGGATTTGGGTTAATTTCCCCCTCCCCCCTGTTCTTGTTAGGAATGTATAAGTATGATTTAGAGCTTTTGATTATGTTGATGGATTGATGATTGCTAGATAGATATGCAATGTCGAACTCTTTGTCATGTTTATCATTTGTAGCAAACGGGAGAAGTCTATGAGCGTTGAACGTTCTTGACTAATCCCGTGTAAATGCATAGATCGGTTAAATGCTTAGTCACTCTTGCAAACTACTATAGGTGTTTAAGTACTTAGAAACTAGCCCTGCTAAGACTATTGCACTGCAAGAAGTCAGCCCGGAAAGTAACACAACACCGACACCTCATCCATCCCCAGTCCTTGACCTCACAGACTCACCCCAAGCTGATCCAGAATCACCTACTACAGATTTGATTAATGAAACAGCACTACCAAGCCATAATAAGACTCGCAAAGTCTATGCTCAGGATGATATACAGATAGGGTCCCAAAAATCAATTTTCCATAAATTCTCTCACACTAATCCTCCACTTTCTCAACATAGAAAGATGGCAAATAGATTTTCTGTTCTGCAGGACACAGTGGTACCCCCAGAACCAGAAGAAGAATTGGACCATCCACCACAACAAACATTGCTAGGATAAATGGAGGAAGAAGAACCTCTCCTGGATGACACAATTACAATACCTGGGCTGGTGAATGTTCAATCTCAATCAACAGGTAACATAAACACTACAGGTAAGTCCAAATCTAGGAAGAACACTTACCTGAATCAGCTAAATAAGATGATGCTAAGATCCAATACTAAAAGCCACAAATTAGGTGAACAATGACATACACCACTTCCATTAATTTTCTGGTCTGGAACCTTAGGGGCTTAGAGACTTCAATGCTTAGATTAAAACACATCATCAAACAAAAAAAAATTGGTCTGCTGTGTATAATAGAGCCAATGCATGATAACAGTAAATGTCACTCCCATATGGAGAAACTCATATATTCCCATTTCTTACCTCTTCAAAATGGGAAAATATGGCTGTTTTGGAATGATGATCTAAATGTTTCCTTACTCTCCCAACATGAGCAATTTTTACTTGTTAAAATTAACCATGTAATAACAATAGTTGAAATGGATGCTGTTTTTGTCTACGGCCTTAGGAATAGGGAAGGCAGGAAGGTTCTATGGCATGAACTGAGTCACCTTCCAATTTCAGAAACTATTGTCATAGGCGATTTTAACACAATTTCTTCACTTACAGAATACAGGGGACCTTCCAACCCCAACCTAGGTAGTATAAGAGATTTCAATAATTGGATAACCTCTAAAGGAATTCAGGAAATCAATACGGTGGGAAATCTCTACACATGGACTAACTCTAGATTGAGAAAACCCACTTTCAAAAGACTAGACAGAGGTCTTAGTACCATGCAATGGAATGCTAAATTCCCAGCATCTTTCATTCAAGTACTAAATAGACAATCCTCATATCACTCCCCTCTTCTTTTGCAAATCTCATCCACAGTCCCCTCCCAACCAAAGCCCTTCAGATTTCTTAATACATGGTTCAACAGACCAAAATTTACAGAATTGGTTAGGAATAACCGGGCCAAACCAATCCCTCACCAAGGAATGCTCAGACTTTATCTTAAATTAGTTAGGCTAAAAAGGTAATTAAAGTTTGGAATAAAGAATCCTTTGGAAACATAGATTCCAATGTATTAGTTGCTGAAGAAAATTTAAGATTGCAGGAGATAAATTATGACTCCACAGGCACAGATGCAGAATTAATTAAACTTAATGAGAAAAAGGCACTGCTAATAAGAGCTTTAAAAGAAAGAGAAAAAATTTGGAAGCAGAAATCAAGAACTAACTGGACCAAACTTGGAGATAATAACACAGAATTTTTTCATAAATCAGTTCAGGAAAAGAACTGCAAGCTACACATCTCAAAAATAAAAAATAGACAAGGTCTTTGGTTAGACAATCATACTGACATACAGGATGAGGCTGTATCTTTTTATTCTGACCTGCTCTCTGAACCTAATCAGCCTAACACTACCACATATTACTCCCATTTTCTCAGCCAAACAATAATATCTCCCCAGGACAATCAATCTTTGTCTAAACCGGTTTCAGAAGAAGAATTGAAAATAGTGGTAATGAGTCTGAATAGGAATAGTAGTCCAGGTCCTGATGGTTTCACCTCAAAATTTTATGCTAAATGCTGGGATATAATCAAACAGGACCTAATAGATGCAGTAAATGACTTCCTGCTAGGCTCAGAAATACCAAGAGGAATAAGTAACACATGGATAGCCTTAATACCCAAAAAACAGACACCCTCCTCTTTTGATGATTACAGGCCTATTAGTCTATCAAATGTTGCAAATAAAATCTGTTCTAAGGTGCTAATGGAAAGAATGATACCATACATGGCAAACTTAATCTCCCCAAATCAGACAGCCTTCATGAAAAATAGAGACATCTCTGATAATGTACTCTACCTCCAGGAAATGATTAAGTTCTTAGACAAAAAAAATAGGGTACCAAACTACATTTTAAAGTTAGACCTCAGAAAAGCCTTTGATAGAGTTAATTGGCAATTTCTGGAAAAGGTTCTCAGTAAATTTGGTTTCACAAGGAGTTTCTTAAATGTTGTAATGAATGTCCTTTCTCAGGCTTATTTTTCTGTTCTTATAAATGGTAATCCTGTTGGTTTTTTCAGAGCTACAAGGGGCATCAAACAAGGTGATCCTCTATCTCCTTTTCTCTTCAACATTTTCTCTGAAGCTTTCTCCAGAAGCTTATCTTTTATTTTCACGAATAGAAAACTCAGTTACTATCAGCTCCCCTCTGGCATTACACCTGCATCTCATCTGAGTTATGCTGATGATACTATCATTTTCATGCAAGCCTCAAAGTCTAATCTGATCATAATAAAAGCCTTCTTGGAAACATTTGAACTAACCTCTGGGCAGAAGATAAACTTTGATAAATCTAATTTCTATGCTAGCTCAAGAGCAACAACTGCTAAGATAAATCAGATAAAATCAATTTTAGGAATGAAAAAAGGAGTCTTTCCATTTAAATACCTGAGATGTCCAATTTTCAAAGGTAGGACTTTAAATCTATATTTTGAACCTTTGTTGGAAGCAATAGATAGAAAGCTCCTAAATTGGAAAAGTATTTGGGAGGCAAAATGGTGCTCATTCAGTCTTGCATATACTCCCTCCCACAGCATATTTGGTCAGTCCTAAAGCCTCCTAAACAGATAATAAAGGCACTGGAAAAGAAAATGACAAGGTTTTTCTGGGGGGAAACAGAAGGCAAATTACACAAAGTGTGGAGGAAATGGACTGACCTGAGTACACATAGATACCAAAATGGCCTAGGATTTAGATCTGTAAGAGCTATAATTGACTCATGCTCCGCCAAACTATGGTGGAAAAGCCAATTGGGTACAACCATGTGGTCCAAACTGCTATGGGCTCTTCCACAGTCCCATACGAAGTCCAACACCTGGAAAAGGATATGTAGTATTAACTCCTTTGCAGAAGAAAACTCCCTCATTATACATGGTAAATGATTGAGCAATTGCTGGAATGCAAACTAGTGCCCAAATGGTCCTCTTTCAAAATATGTTCCACCCTCAGTCCTATCACCTTTTTACTATCACATCATTGCTGACTTCATCAGGGAAAAAAACCAAATACTGCAGCATATCTCACCTTATTTGGAACATGATACTTTGACTTTCTTGCAGGATGCACAGCCTCACACGCAAAGGGATGATAGACTTTTATGGAAACTTAAAGATACAGGTATCTTCTCCTTCAAATCAGCCTATAGAGGCCTTACTCAGCAATCAGGTAATTTTCCAGCCACTAGATACATCTGGAACCCCAGACTACCAAAAAAATTTTCCATTTTCACATGGAAGCTTCTGAATAATCTCCTTCCTTTTGATGATGTCTTAGTCCAATGTGGTTTTAGCTTAGATTCAAAATGTCCTGCATGCAATCATCCTGACTCAATTGAGCATTTTTTCACTTCATGCCATCTGGCTCAAGCAGTTTAGGATCAAACTTTAGATATTCTAGGGATCCAACTGCATACATTAGACAGCTTAACTCTAAGGTTTTTTGCATATTGGAATAATACTGAATTCTCTAAGGTGCATAGAGATATCTGTAGGATGTTGCCATCTCTGATATGCTGGTCATTATGGAAAGCTAGGAATGCCTTCTATTATGACAACAAAAATTTTTCACAAGCACTCATTAGTAAAGAAGTGAGAGATCTTATCTTTCTTTCTTTCTCAGCCAAACCTGCTCACTCCAATGTGTATCTTACCAGAAGCTACCCTATTTTCTCCTTAATTTCGTCTCTGAGACCACCACCTAAGCCTTCTATATCCACTATCTTTTGGAAAAGCCGCCACAAAACAGTATAACTGTGAACGTGGATGCATCCTAGTCCCCCAACATGCCCACAATTGGCCTTATAGCTAGAGACTGGACTAGTAAGCCGTGCCTAATTCAATCTTTCACTACCAATGCTAGTACGCCTTTAGAGGCTGAAATGAAGGCCATCCAGGCAGCAACTAGATGCTTCTCTAGTTTGGACCCCGGATGTTCTTATATAGTGGAATCAGATGTCATGCTTGCGGTGAACATAATAAATAATCCCAGTAATGCCAAATGGTCTCTATATGTCTTAGCTTTCCAAACCCACTCCGATCTTGACCAGGCTACACTAAGACATGTCTATAGGGAATGTAATGCAGTTGCTGATGCAATCTCAAAGCATAAACCGACCCACCCTTCACAACAAAACATTAGCATCTCTAACATTCCAGCATTCATCAGAGGTCTTATCGAACTGGACAAAAATGATTTCCCTTACATCCGAACACAGAAGCATGCTGCTAAATAATAGATACTGCTGAGTTTTTTCTTTCCTTCTGTGCAGGGACACATCATGGATGTCAAATTCAACCGTGGACAAGGAACAACATGAAGAAACACTGAAGGCAATGGAACTGAAGATTATGATCACCTTCACCGGTACATAGAATTATTACTAGGGTTTTGGTGGTAAGTTGCCTGGCCAAAGTTAGTGATTAACACAGGGGGTGGAGGTCGCTCACTTTAGAGACGCAACTTCCGGTACCTCTAGCATTGTGCATACTACTGCTTCCTTGAGCCTGGAGCATCGAGCACTCAAGCAGGGAGCCCTCGTGCCCTGGAGGCCTCGAGCACTCATGCTTTGATGGCCTCGAGCATTGGAGCCCTCGAGCTTTGGAGTCCTCGAGCTTTGGAGCACTCGAGCACTGCATACCTCAAAGGAAACGGGACTGAAGATTTTTGTGGTAAGTTACCTAGCCAGAGTTAGTGATTAACACAAGGGGTGGAGATCGCTCACTCTGGAAACGCAACTTCTGTTACCTCTAGCTCTGTACATAGACTATTTCTTTCCTTGAGCCTGGAACATCGAGTACTCGAGCCTGGAGCCCTAGAGCCCTGGAGCATCGAACACTCGAGTCTGGAGCATCGAACACTTGAGCCTGGAGCCCACGAGCCCTGGAGTACCCCGAGCACTCATGTTTTTGGATCCCTCGAGACTTGGAGTCCTCGAGCCACGGAGCCGTCGCGCACTGGATATCTCGAGCACTCAAGTTCTCGAGTCCTATCGCCCTCGAGACATCAGGCACTCGAGCCATCGAGTCTCAAAAAAAGGACAGTTTTGGAGCCCTCAAGGACTGGAGACCTGTCAATCAAATCAAAACTGGAAAACTAGAAGTCCTCGAGCACTGGATCCTCGAGCACCCGAGCCATCAAGCACTCAAGCAATCGAGCCCCGGAATCATCGAGTCCTAGAGCTTTGTGCCCTCGAGCCTGGAGCACTGAGTACTCGAGCCTGGAGTCCTCGAGCACTAATGCTTGGGAACCCTCAAGGCCTGGAGCCCTTGACTCATGAAGCCCTCGAACAACCTTGGAGACCTCGAGCACGAGCACACGAGCCCTCGAGCACTAAGGCACTCGAGACCTAGAACCATCGAGCCTTGGAACCCTCGACTATTGGATACCTCGAACTATCAAGCCCTCGAACACTCAGGCCCTCGAGCACTGGATACACACAAGCCCTTGACCCCTTCAGCACTGAAGCCCTCGAGTACTCGAGCTGTCCTCAAGCAACCGAGCACTCGAGTCATTGAAATCATCGAGCATGGAGTCCTCGACCACTGGATACCTCAAACATTCAAGCCCTCGAGTACTGGCTAACTCGAACCCTCGAGCCCTCCAGCCTAGGCGGCCTCGCACCCGAACCCTCGAGCACTCGAACAACAGAGGAGTTGAGCATTCGAGCAGTCGAACCATCGAGACTCGACCCCTCCAGACCTCGACCCAGCAAATAGTACTTCCTTTACATCTCATCCACTAATCCACTAGAATTAGATCATTCTTTTGAAGGCAACAAGGTTGCCTTATCGGTGTAATATTCCAAAACATCATTGTACATCTTTTGGTTCTACATAGGTTTGGGGAACCTAATAAATATCCCCCACCTCAGGGTGTATTTAAAAAAAAATGAAGTATTTGATTTCACCTTCGTATCAGTACTCAATTGGTGTATATATCCAATTAAGCAACAAGCCGAAACATTTTGCATTCGTATCAGTACTCAATTGGCGTATATATCCAATGAAGCAACAAGCCGAAATCGTTCCTCCTCCTTGTAGTAGCATTGTAGGAACGATTTTAGGAACGATTTTAGGAACGATTGTAGGAACGATTTCAGTAGAATAAGATGAGATTTCAGTTTTCTGTGTGTATACTTGGCTGACTACCCACGGAGGGTTTTAAGGACATGCAAAGAGCTTCAAGGAAATGAGCATCTGGCAAACTTCAAGATCTAAAAATAAGAACATATATTTCCTTTCAAAATTGGCTTTCTCCCTAAAATCACACCTCACCACAGCGGTGTTGGTAAAGAAGTTGCTGCAAAGAAGTATATATAATGAATAACTCCTCGCGACGATACTTAAAAGGCTTCGGATCACACCAATCAACAAGTACATGTACTATAAGAAGCTGCTCAATGATTCTGGTCATCCAGCCCACAATAGGAAGATGGCATTGAGGTACGAGCTGATACTACACTTGATCTTAGCCAAAAGGCCGGGAAAGGTACGAGCAGATAATTCACGACAATCTCTGCCATAGAGATTTCGAAGGCCTTATCTCAAATGTGTTGGGTTACAGAAAAGCAAAAGAATGTTACCAGTCTCAGCTATTATCCTCAAACACACGTCTTGCTTCCTGGTTGAATGCTTTGCAGAGTATTTCATAATTTGCCTCTAATCCTGTCCCGAGAGTGAATTTAGAGGGCGAAGTTGCTGATATGATGTACCCCAGTTTTTTCATGTAGAAATTCATCGCTGAAATGTTTGTCATCTGAACAGTGAGAACAACAGCACCCATTTTGCTCTTACCAGCAATGTTTTCAATTACCTCCATCAAAAATTTTCCAAGCCCCTTCCCCTGAATAATAGCCTCAAGTTGTAATTCATACACATAAACTACAGGCACTTCTTCCTCCATTGTAAACCGGTAATGCACAAATCCTATGATGGCCCCTTTACTCCTTGAACTCTTTTCCTTCTCACTCAATGATATCGAATCAATCTCTACCTTTCTATCCTCATAAACAAATATATAACGTGCTTCCGGAGAAACCATATCCTTGAGCTTCACTTTTTCTTCAACTGGCCACTCCAATCCGAAAGGACCTTCCATATTTACTTTAAGAAGCTTCTGCATATACAGCTTCAGATGGGATGTGAGCTTATCGCCTCGACCGGATTCCAGGGAAACAGACAATTCCTTTGTGTGGGGATGAAAGGAAGGGAGAACTGAAGAAAGAGGGTCTTTTTGAGAAGAAGCAGCTTTGATGATCGCTATGGTCGCCTTCTTCTTTGCCAGCACTTCATTCCTTCTCATCCTTTTAGGTGGGTGGGTGCTGGTATGATCCAATTCTTGAGTCTCCATTGCTGTCTGCCTGAATGATATATTTGTATTACAAGGAGTACAAGCAAAACAAACAATGAAAATGCAATGCTACAATTAGGATCCTTAACCAAATTTGTAATCAAACTGTAAAGCAACCTGAATAGAGTTTCCTTAAAGAAAAATTTCTGCGTGATTTAATTAAAATAGAGAGAAGTAATATTTATACTATAATGTTCGTGAGAGCAGACTAAAATTTCATCCAGCACAATTCATGAACTAATAAAGTTAGAATTTCAACAAAATAACATAATACAATTCATTTGAGATAAAGAAAATTATCATTGACTAAATCTGCTAGTTGAACAGTCAGTATTCATCTTCTTAGTTCTCCATATTATCCCTAATGGCACCAACCATCTCAATTCTAGTTCTCTAGTCAATATCTCCCAATCTAAATCCTGTAAGCGTTACTTATGAGTTCCCCTTCACTGTCATCTAGCAGTGCTTAGTTATTCTACACAACCGCCACACTTGAAAGAATTTCTTCAAGTAGCGTTAAACCTCACCCAATGCTTACAGAATTTACATTTACACCAGCACATGGGTCCTTTTGGCCAACCCAGCTTTTGCTGTTGGAACCTTTCACTCAATCTTACCATACATATCCAATAACTCAAAATCTTACAGGTCATTTTATTTAAGTTCCCTTTTAGATTTGTCTAAAACCTTTTAAGAAGATTTTATCTTCTAAGAAAAACAGAGTGGTATAATTAGAATGACTCACATTTAAGAAATATCTTAACATGTGCTAAACAATTTTCATTATTTCTTTGGGTTTTCTGTCCTAAGGAAGGGTAGCCAAACACAAACATAAACCCCATGTCAATCAACAGTAGTCATAACGAAAATGCAACTATAAATTACAACCCTCTTGCCGTTAAAACACAACCATGTATCCTTGTTTGATTTCAAGAACTTGGTGAAAATGCCTATGATAAGTAACAAATTTCAAACATAAACCATGAAATTAGAAGTTTTAACCCTCATTTCAACCTTGCTGGCCAAATTTCAAAATGTAAACCATAAACAGTAACAACACAAAAGAACTAATCAATCCCTTTTGGCATCTTTCTTCAGGCTTTCCAAATTTAATGTGATTCTCAGACCAAAGCGTAACCATCATACCAGAAAAAACACGCAGGCAACAGAACTAATTCATCGATATTCCCATCGCCTTTGAAAATTATAAGGACGGGTTTAGTTCTCAGAACA
Organism: Rubia yunnanensis; assembly: GCA_037428765.1. Taxonomy (NCBI): domain Eukaryota; kingdom Viridiplantae; phylum Streptophyta; class Magnoliopsida; order Gentianales; family Rubiaceae; genus Rubia; species Rubia yunnanensis. The sequence continues at coordinate 29,997,602 of CM075066.1, read as the reverse complement.
ACAAATAACCCTGAAAAAGAAGGGCAGAAATTTTACCTTCCCGTAAAGAACACAAAGCAGAACGGAGAAGGCAGACGGGATGTTAAAATTTTGATTTAAGTGCTCATTTAAGGATATATTTTTGTGGTTTGTGCTAATATGACCTTGTGGAGTTGGAAAGTGATATTGTAACTCTGTGTTTTGCTTGAATGTACTAATATGAATCTGGAGACCTGAATTTGGCCGGAAATATATAAAATGACTATTATACCCTTGTTTAAAAAAATAAAAATTCAGAACAAGTGAAAGAATAATTATACCCTCATTCATTTATTTCCTTATTTTTTCCACCACAGTTGAAGAAGCAACAAGACTATTGGGCCAGCCTTGGTTTCCTTCACTCTGAAGATATCAACCGCTCCGCCGCCGCCACCGCCACCTTTGCTTTGCCACTGCCACCTCCGCTCCACCTAACTTCACACAACTCTCCCACCACAGATCTACTTTCCCACCCCCTCCAATTTCACACACAAGTCTCACACCCCTTTCTCCAATTTCACACCCTTCCGATTTCACACTTGAGATGGCGACGAAAGATTCCCATGTGGAGGAATTATACGACGGAAAAGGTGGCCAAGGCACAGTGACAACAAAAACTGGTTGTCCTGGCGGAGGTTGGCCCAATTCCAATCCTCCGCGGTGGAGATGGCTGCGGCGAGTCCGATTTTGCATAATTCCAAGCCTTCACGGCGGAGATGGCAGCGGCGATCCCAATTCTAAGCCTCCACAATGGAGATAGCAACGGTAGGCCCTATTCCGCCCAATTCCAAGTCTTCAAGGCAGAGATGTCAGCATTGTCGGAGATGTCACTGGCGGAGATGGAAGCGTCGGGAAGTTTGATTTCATTTAAGTTTAGGTTTTTGGGTTTTTGTTTGAGTTGGCCAATTCAGAGGAGGATAGGGTGAGGGGTGGTTGTGGTTGAGACAAGTGGTGGCGAGGATAGGGACGAGTGGTGGCGGGACTAGGGTTGAGCAGTGGTGGTGGTTGGGATGAGTGGTGGCGGTGGCGGAGCTGCGATGACGGCGACGGAGGTGGCGGAGCAGTGGCTGTGTTATGGAAAAGAAGAAGAGCTAGGGGTAATTTTATCTTTTTTTAGTTTTAAGACTAGGGTTAATTTAGTCTTTTTAGCTATGGTCAATGCTGAAAATGGCAAGTCAATGCCGGAATAGTTCCAAAAGGTTATATCGGCACTTCTAATTCAAAACACTATAATAGCACTTTTCAACTTTACAGAGTCATATTAGTACAAACCACCAAAACTTAAGGTCATATCAGTATTTTGCCCTAAAATTTTTAATTAGCTAAATTTACTGAACCAAATAATTTGAACATTTTTTTAAAGATAAACCCATGTTAACTTGGGGGGTGTTTTATTGGGCTCCCCAAGCCCATAATCACCTTTACCTGAAAACTGAGGTTTTTAGTAATTGAACCTTTTAAGTTTTGTGTTTCTCAAAAGGCAAGCTTGTCATTTTGTAATAATAATAAAAAAGAGCTTTTAGGAACCAAATAGTTTGAACAACAATTCAACATTTTTTTAAATCAAATAAGCTAATTTTATTAAATATAAGAAATAAAAGACTTGGGTACCACGGGAAACCATTTTAAAGTCGATTTCTGCATGGGATTTAGAAAGATAAACTACATCTTGAACTTCAGTAATGACGTCCAACGTAGGTCTCTGAATTCCTTTAATCATCTCAATTAGATTTTTTTTTATGGGGGAAATTGTATTAGGCCTTCCCAAGCCATAAAATATACGGAAAAATTAAAGGGCAGATGAAAGAAGCCGTAGCTAAGTTAAGATATACAATGGTGAGCACTAGTCTCGTGAAGCAACACTAGTTGCTTCAAAAAGAATGAAGAGAAGACCGGCAAATCGTTAGAGGATTACAAAAGCTCTTAGACTATGATGGAGATGATCGAACTTATTAGTGAATCTAATTAAAGAGACACAAGGCAGTCCACATCATCTCTACATAGTTAAGAAAACATATCCTCCAATAATCATGAATGCAGTTAGAGTATCAAAAGCTATTCGCAAAGGTGATAGCCATCCTATGTAGAAGAACTATGTACAGATTAATGTACTAAACTATGAACAAACCAGGTGCCTTCCTTAAGCTGCAGCCAGCAGCAGTAGTGCTATCCATCCTATTGATCAGTTGGAAGAAGAACGCCTGATCATGTTAACTTGATATGAAAGAAATTGGGGCCATCCATCTTGAGAAAATGAAGTTGCAGACACTACATTGAGGAACCCATGTACCCTGCATAAAAAGATTAATATCAGTAGCATCCGAGCTAGTTTAAACTATCCTTAAGGATGGGGTACCAATTTGATCCAGCCTAATAAGCCCCTGGACCAAGTTAGAGAGCTCAGAAAATCTGTGGAAGGAAGAGTGAGTCTTAGATTGCAAACAGTTTTTTGCAAGGGTGTGAGCCACCAAGTTGGCCTGCCTGTAGATGTGAACCAGATTATATACACCCAGGGATTGATGAATCTCATCAGATAGAGTGTACAATTGCCAGTGAGATCTTAATGGATCCTTAGAAAATTTAACAGCATTAAGGCAATCAGATTCAAGATGAAGAGGAGAGGAGAAAACTGTAGCTTTTTGAATAGCAAACTTAATTGCCTTCAATTCAGCTTCAAGAGGGGAGTATGCATTTGTATATTGAGTATATGCCCCCCTGAAACCACCTCTACAGTCTCTAATAATCAATCCAATACCACACATATTTGTATTGCAGCACCATGAAGCATCCATATTAAACTTAAGACCTGAGAGAGGCCTTTTCCATGCAATTTTAAAAAAATTTTGGCTTAGGAGGAGATTTAATCAGAGGCAAGAAGGAGTGGTCCGCAATACTGAAGTCAATAGAAGAGACTATGAAAACAAGTTTAGCACAGAAAGATTGAAAAATCTGATCTCTGATTTGCTTTAAGATTAGAACTATGGAAGGTTTAATAGAGTCAAATAGAAAATTATTCCTCATTTTCCATAGATTCCAACAAGTGATAACAGAAGCAGTTCGGACAATAGTAGAATGTAATGTACTTAGGGTAGGAAAGGTAGTGTAGCATGATAATCTTTCCCAAATAGATGGAAAAGCCCTATCCCTAATTCCCATGAACTGGTGAACTAAAAACCAGACCTCAACAGCAAATTCACAGGAGTTGAAAAAATGGTCTATGGAGTCTTCATGTTTATTGCACATGCAACATTTGGAAGGTAAACAGTATCTCAGTTTTCTGAGTATGTTATCAAAGGGTAAGAAAGAATTTGTCATCCTCCACATGAAGACTGACATTTTTCTATCTAATCTAGAGTTCCAGAAATGTTTTAAGGATGCAATGGTACCTGTATTGCAGCGCAGTGTAAGGTATGTTGATTTGAAAGAGAAATCACCTGATATACCCGGTTTCCAGATTAGCCTGTCCTCCCTATGAGGTGCCAGCTTAGCTTCCTGCAAAAGATAAGTAACTTCAGGTGACAGGAAGGGAGAAATTGTGGAGAGAAGAATGGGTTTATTGGATATGAAATCAGATACTGTACAGTCTCCATCAATCTCTACCAGGTTCTGATGACAAAGGTCATCAAGGCAACCTATATCTAGCCAATTAGATGTCCAGAAGTTACATTCCCCTCTACCTATGATAACCCTAGAATTTTCCTCTGCCCAGGAATTGATATGGAAAATTCTTTTCCAGTTAGGTGAGGTCCTATATGAGGGAGGGAGGCCTGCCAGTAAGTGAGTCCACAGAGCCTTACCTATTTGGAACTTCCACCACAATTTGACAGAGCAAGTTTCAATTATAGTGGTAATAGATCTGAACCCTAGCCCATTTTGATCAGTTGGAAAGCAGAGAGCTGTCCATTTTCTCCAAGCTCTTTTTGGTTTCAGCTCAGAGTCACCCCAAAAGAAGTTACTCATTCTCCTTTCTATGGTTCTGATGATCATTTTTTTGGGTTTAATAACCGACCAAATGTGTTGTGGTAGAGAATAGATACAGGACTCAATTAGTATCATTTTGCCACCTTTTGAGATCCACATATTTTTCCAATTTCCTAATCTATTATCAATCTGTTCAAGAAGAGGTTGGAAATAAACTTTCTTTGCTTTCCCAGTGAATATTAGAACACCCAGATATGTGAAAGGGAAAACCCCTAGTTTCATCCCCAATATTCTTTTAATAGAGATATTTTTTTGGGCTGAAGCATGTTTACTTATGAAGAAATCACTTTTATTGTAATTAATCTTTTGGCCAGAGACTTCCTCAAAAGTAGACAGAAAAGCTTTTAATCGAATCAGAGTTATTCTAGTTGCCTTAAAGAAAACAATTGTATCATCTGCATATGATAAATGTGAGATTTGAGGAGGATTACCTGGAAGATCAAAGTATGACAGTTTACCACTATGAAAAATGAAGGCCAAGCTCCTAGAAAAAGCCTCAGAAAAAATGTTAAACAAGAAAGGAGATAAAGGATCCCCCTGCTTAATACCACGAGTGGCTTGAAAAAAACCAACAGGCTTACCATTAATCAGAACCGAAAACCAGGCCTGTGACAGATTTTTCATGATGGAGAAAATGAATCTAGCATGGAAGCCAAATTTTGCTAAGACATTATATAAAAAAGACCATCTAACACGATCAAAAGCCTTTTGAAGGTCCAGTTTCACAATACAGTTTGAATCTCTTCTTTTTCGGTTCAGAAACCTAATCATTTCCTGTAAATAAATTACATTATCCGAGATGTCTCTACCATGTAGGAAAGCTGTTTGGTTAGGGGAAATGATCCTAGGCATTAAGGACTTCAGTCTTTCCATGAGCACTTTAGAGCATATTTTGTTAATCACATTTGAGAGGCTTATAGGTCTATAATCAAGAAAGGAAGTAGGGGTCTTTTTTTTTGGGGATTATTGTGATCCAAGTACTACCAATACCCCTAGGCATAACATTAGCAGAAAGGAAATCATGAACAGCCAGAAGAAGATCATTAGCAATAATATCCCATGATTTTATGTAGAATTTGGCTGTAAAGCCATCCGGACCTGGAGTACTCGATTTATTAAGACTAAAAACAATGTTTTTGAGCTCAGTTAATGTAACCGGTTGAAGAAGTTTATCATTATCATCCTGATTAACCAGTTTAGGAATATGATTTAGAAAATGAGATTGAAAGAGAGAGCTATTAGTAGAGCTGTCCTCAGTTAGAAGGTTATGGTAGTACTGTATAGCTTCCCTTTCAATGTCATTTATATCATCTAGCCACTGACCATTCGCATTTTTAACCTTTGCTATCTTCAGCCTATTGGTTCTTTCCATGACAGAGTTATGGAAAAACTTTGTGTTATTATCCCCTTCTCTAAGACATTTAATCTTAGCCTTATGTTTCCAGAAATGTTTTTGTTCAGCCAAAGCCTTGACTAACCTAGCTTTAGCAAGTTTGAGTTTAACCAGTTCAGCATGAGAATCAGTGTGATCAGAGATCCGTTCCTGTGCCTGTAGAGCCAACTCAGCATGCACTACATTGTCATGTATATTGCCAAAATTTTCTCTATTCCAAATTTTTAATTCTTTCTTCAGTCTGACAAGTTTAAGGTAAAAAAATAGCATTCCAGACTTATTTAGAGGAATTTCCCAATTCTGTCTGATTATCTCAGTGAAGTCTTTCCTCTTGTACCATGTATTCAGAAATCTGAATGGCCTAGGGTTAGATGGAATAGCACTACCCACAGTTAACAGCAAAGGATTATGGTCAGAACTAGTCCTATTTAAAATCTGGATTGAGGAAGTAGGGAATGTTAGGGACCAAGAGGAAGTACATAAACCCCTATCCAATCTTTTTAAAGTTGGAGATCTTAATCTGTTATTAGTCCATGTGAACAGGTTACCAACAGTGTTAAGTTCCTCTAAGGCCATTAAGTGAATGAAATCATTAAAATCTTTGATACTTCCTAGATTGGGGGAAGAAGGACCCTTATATTCATTTATAGTAGTAATGCAATTAAAATCACCTATGAAAAGGGATTCAGAGTGATTAAAAGAACTAAGATCAGACCACAGAGATTGTCTCCCAGTTCTAGTCCTGAGTCCATAAATAAAGAAGACATCCATGGTCTTGAGAAGATTAGTACTATTTAGATGGATTCCCAGGAACTGTAGATTATCATGTTTAACAGTTACGAGTAAGTTAGAGTTCCAGAAAAGCCAAATCTGTCCATTATTTGCTGAGATGCAGTTATCATATTTCAGCAATTTCCTATATGAATCACATTGCAAGTTATCATGTTTAGGTTCAATTAAGCAGATAAGCTCCAAGTTATGTCTTTTGATCAAATCACAGAGTCTTAACATAGATGTGTCCATCCCCCTGATGTTCCAAACCATCATTTTAATCTTAATTGTTGTATTATTCATAAGGAAACATTGCTAGAGCTTTTTGATCTAGTCATGATAGTGTTTTTCTGGGAGAAAAAAGACTCATTTTTCAGTTTGGATTTATTCTTTAATACCTTGTCTTTTTTCTGATTGCTAGGATTAAAAGCTGAGTTAGGAGAACTAACCTTACTTACCTGATCATCATCATCATCTGCAGATTCCTGGATAACAGAGGTGTCTTGTGCATCAGAAGGTACTGGGAGTCCTGAAAGAACATCCTTGAAGGTTTCCTCACTTGAGTCTTCTTCATCAGCGAGAGGCAGAAAACGATTACCTTTGTGTTTCTGCTGAGAGAAGATAAAGTTTTTTGCAGCAATAATAGAATGGAAAGGTGAGAAAGATCTGCCCCTTTTGCTAGGTAAGTCATCTTTAGCAAAAACTGGCCTAAGGACTGGAGGGGCAGACAGTGAGTGTCTATTTAATTGCATTGTAACATCAAGATCAGGAGAAGGTGTATGGGAGGTCAATGCAATATGATGGCTTTGTTCAGATTCAAGTGGCTGTGAGTGAGGGAGGACTACATCTTCCTTGTGACTAACCTTATAGGGAAGCAGGACAGTGGAAGAGGGAAGGTGATTTTTATTCTCACAGGTGATAGGATGATCATCCTTAATTGTTTCAGCCTGAGCTTGTACACCTATAGGCTCAGGGGTCAAATTATCAATTAGAAGGTCCTCATCAATTGAGATGGTCTTATTAATTTCTTGATCATTCACTGGCACAGTAGCATTCTGTTTCTTAGGAACATATTTGAATTTTTGGGCATAGAATGTTTTTTGCTTTTCCATCACAGAAACTCCTGAACTCCCAGCATTAGTATTAACAGTCTGGTTAAAATTAGCAATCACATTTTCATGATCTTGTTTGCCTATTTGTTGATCATCAGGACGGTCCACTAGATTTACAGCAACTTTATCATTTCTCTGGGACTTAGTTCTTTTGAGCTCAGGATGTAAATAGACACAGCAGTTTTCATTATGTCCTATACATTTACAATGTTGACAGTAAGGTGGGATATTTTCAAATTCTAATGGAAGTTTGACAACATTATATTCATTCCCATCTTCCTCAATACCAACTCTTATGAATGCAGGATGTTTTTTTTTCAGATCAACCTCAACACACATTTTGACACAAGAAGGCCTAGAGAGGGCTGCAGTTGCAGCATCTACTTTTGTAAAATTGCCAATTTGATTTCCCATGATTTGGAGCATAGCAGTATTATAGAAGTATATCGGGACATATGGAATAGAAACCCATACCGGAACAATAGATGATTCTGCCATTGGGGAGAAATCTGATGTCCATTTAAGTACCTTCATCTGAGTATTGTTGAAGCTCCATTGACCCTTGAGCCAGAATCTATGATAGTCCTCTTTCTCTTCGAATCGGATCAGCACATGTCGGAAATCGATTGATCCGAGCTGGAATTTTTCTTTGAAGCCCACGGAGACGAAAGAGTCGTTGAGCTGAGTCATCGATGGTTTACCCCTGGCAAACTTTCCGACGAGAGCGTTTTTGTAGTGGGAGGCAAGGGTGTCTGCATCTTTGCGACTAACTAAACAAGCTATATCCCCTTTGTATTGAGTTTTGGGGATAATCTCTGGGTTCGAAGGGAGGGAATCAGATAGAGGAGGAGGACGATTGGCAAGAGCTTGAAGAAAGGATTTGCCTCCACCGTAGGTACCACGGCCGGACGGAGGAGCCGCCATGGCGGCGATGGAAACCGGTCAGTGACCGTTATCAGTTAGGTGGCTGAAAATGAAGAAGAAGGAGGAAGGAAATGGTGAAACGACAGAGAAGTAATCGTTTTGGTTATTTCGCACACAGAGTGATAGTTCGCACACAGAGTGATTGCCTAGGAGTCCTTTTGATTTTTCCATCTCAATTAGATAACATTTGTACCAATGCACGGATTTATGAACAAATATAAAAAGATAAGAGAATATTTGTCATATCTATAAGAGAATTAAACACGAATCAATATTTAAAATAAAATAATATACTTATAAATATTATAATATATTTATTTTTAAAAATAAAAAAATCAACCCGAACTTTGTTGATATAGCATAAATAATAATTTTATATTTAAATGAAAACAATATAATCTTGTTTTATATAGAAAAATATTAATTGTTGTATAGAAATACTTTACATTATAAAAATATTTAAGACTATGAAATATTTGTTGATAATTAAACAATAATTATTTAAAGTTTTAAATTTAGGTGTCCTTTAAAAGGAAATAACGGAAGTATTATTAATTATAAATATAGGTATAAAATATCATATAAGTTATAACATATAAAAAAATATGTTAACTAATTGGCAAAGTTTTGGGAAAGACCATCATTCCATAGCCTTATGGGAAAATGGGGTTTAATTAGAATAATGAAAAGGTAAAAGGTTTTAGTTGCAATATTAAAAATTTATTATGTGATGTGTAGTAGTTATAAAGTTTATGACCCGATTAATTAAACCCGAAAATTTTATCTTCATTCTAATTTGTAGTTTAAACCTTAGTCTTTCCCTAGTTTATGGAAAGACCGTATTTCAAGAGACGCATTCCTAACTAATTTAAAATTTTATGGTATAATTTAACTATTACAATGTATAAGTAAAACAATATGGTAAATAATTCATAACTTAATGAGACATCATCTATCAGGAGACATTCTAGATAGCACTCATGCGATGCATGATATGAACGAAAATGAAAATTATAATATAATATAATTTTAATAAAAAAGAATTGTAGAGTCCATCTCTTGAAAGACGGTCTTTCCATAAGTCATGAAAAGATCAAGGTTTAAAGTGCAAATTAGAAGTACGGAAGATAAAATTTTTGGGTTTCATGAATCGAGTTATAAACTTTATAACTAATACACATTGAATAATAAACTTTTAATATTGCAACTAAGAACTTTTACTTTTTATTATTTTATTTAAATTTCGTCTTTCCATTACCCTATGGAAAGACGATCTTTCCCAAGACTTTGCCAAAAAATTATATTCACACCATGTACTACCTCCGTCCCAGCTCTTTCTGCGGAGAGAGAATCTGGAAGTATTTTTAAGAATAGTACTATTTGAAGGCTTTGTGTGGGATATCCTGAAATTCTTAACTCTTTTCCTTTATTTTCGTTCAGATTAAGCCCAAGATTTGGTTAAATAGAGATTATGAAGGGTTATGGAATAATGTGGGCTAATAATATTGGGTTAAAAAAAATATAAAAATGGGTAAAAAATAAGGTAGTGCAAAAACAGCTGGGACGTCCAAAAAAGGAAAGAGTGCAAAAAGAGCTGGGACAGAGGGAGTACTATCTAAAATAAATATATTTATAAATATATAATATAATATATTTATTTTGAAATTTTAAAAAAATTGACTCGATCAATTATTTTATATTTAAATGAATATAATACTCCCTCTGTTTCTCTATTATTTGCACACTTTACTTTTTGGATTGTTTCTTTTATATTTGCACACTTTCCATTTTTTGTAAGATTCCTTCAATTTCATCCACTCATTTTACTTTTACTTTCTACATCCAATTTCATCCACTCATTTTCTTTATCTAAATCCAAGCACCTAAACCTATGGTGCCACTAATAGAGAAACAGATGGAGTATATACATATAAAGTATCTTAACATTATAAAATTTATAGTAATAAACATATAAAATATCTGTTGATAATGAATTAATGATTATTTTATCAAAGTTATAAATTTTGTGCCTTTTAAAAGAAATAGCAAAATTAATCTTATGGTATACCATAACATATAATATATAAAAAGGGCAAAATTTTGGGAAACACCATCTTTCCATAATAAGTATATGGAAAGACGAGTTAAATTAGAATTATAGAATGGTAAAAAATTTTAGTTGCAACATTAAAAATTTATTATGCAACGTGTAGTAGTTATAAGTTTATGACTCAATTAATGCAATCCAAAAATTTTATCTTGATTTCTTTTAATTTTCAGTTTGAGCCTTAGTCTTACCATAACTTATGGAAAGATTACATTTCAAGAGACATACTCATAAAAAAAATACTAAATCTAATTTTAGAAATATGTTAATTAATTTTAAAAGTTTAGTGTGTAATTTTGGTGTAGGTGTGGCCCAGTAATCAAAGGGTTGAGAGTCGCTAAGCCCAGCCCAGCATTATCGTGCCAAGCTTCGGTCGAAAAAAATGAACGGGCAGGTGCAGCGAACACAGGAATCATAAGTCGTGGCAGAGAATGTGGGATGGGGAAAATGGGACATGCAACGAACGCAAAGGGCACGGCCGAGAAACGTGGGAGAAATGGCGTGACCACGATCTCAAAATCCTAAGAACATGGAACGACAAAGGGAATGAGCCTATAAATACAACAAGCTCTGTAGGAGCTAAGGTAATCGGTATAATATGGAGAAATTCCATTTCTTGAAGAGAGGATTGACTTGATCGTCAGAGTCGCTCTCCCGAAATCACTTCCGGGACCACATTTGCAGGTAAAGGAATCAAAGAAGTGAACCGAGAAGAGGCTACCTGGACAGGCTACCACATCATTTGGCACTGTCTGTGGGAAATAGAATTTTTTCCTTTCATTATTAGGCTTGTCAGGTAAGCAATAACGTTCACTAGGGGTGCAAAAAGCCACAACCATTAGTCACAAGAAAAAATACTGGGACAAAATGAGGGAACACACCACCAACAATATCACACACCTAGTAAAGAGAAAGGATTTAGTAAAGAAGAAACAGAGGAGGAAGAAGAGGAGGCATAATCTCTAAACTGTGATAAGGAAAAGTGAGCGTTCACAACATTCTTAGAGGCGAACTAGGAGGATCTGTACGACAAATTCTTGAAGAATCTGAGGCAAAAACCCCCGAGGCCAGAGAAAATAGAAAATCAAGAACACGAACATCTCTGCTATGAGGAAGGGCCGCGTGACATTGTTGTAGAAGATAAATTGGATAAGTTGCCTCTCACACCACATTTATGAGACTTCCGGATGCTTAAAGATTTCAAGCTTCCTCTACACATTAAAGTTTATGATGGTACCACAGACCTAAAAGAGTTCTTACATTCATATAGAAATAGTATGAGATTCCAGGATGCAGACATAGAACTAGTTTGCAAAGCATTTCCCATCTTTCTATCAGGCACTGCGATTACGTACGAAGACCTTCTACACAGAAGTATCAAGTCTTGGGCACAACAGTCAGATTTATTTTTGGGACGTTTCTATCAAAAGTAGAAGTTCACTAGAATGATTGCAGATCTCAATAATATAGCACAACGAAGTGATGAAAGCCTCGCGTAGTACCATAGTCGGTTTGTCATAGAGAACCTACAAGTTTGAGATTTGTCGTTTGAACCATCATTAGGTTCTTTTACTTGAGGCATGGGATCCGGAGAGTTTTAAAAGGAACTGACGAAGAATATGCCGGAAAACCCAAGGGAATTGAAAAAAATGATCGAACGGCACGTGCAAACAGAGGAATCAAACAATCGAAAGATAGAGTGGGAGCGGGGTGAAAAGAGAACAATGGATGATTCACAAAAAACTTGGCCTAAAAAAGGAAAAGTAAACACCACTTTCAGAAGAGGGGAACAAGACTCGTGGGGTTTGTCATTTCAAGATACGCTTCTAACGAAAACAAGAAAATAAATATGGATAGCGAATAAGGATCTATTCCGAGAATTATCACCAATGATAGCACCGCCAGAAAAAAATATTTCGAGAGTTTTATTGTGCCTTTCACAAAGATTATAGCCATGAAATAGAGTACCGCAGGGACCTAAGGAGACATATTGAAGGGAATATGAGGAATGGCAACTTGGGCTAGTACTGAAAGGAAGTAACAAGTCAGTATGGGGACGTAAGCAAGACACCAAATCCGTCTCCATGAAACCAAGGTACTGCAGCGACAATGGCTACGAATAAAAAATGACGGTGGATGTTGAATACAACGACGTGTGGATAGTAAAGCACCAAAGAAAATTATTTTCTCTATACATTGTTCCATAGATTCACTGTCTAACAATGCGTAGAAGGCTATGGCAAGGTACTCCCCTCCACAAGAACCAGCTGATAAATGGTTCCGCTCAAATGAAGCAATTACCTTCAGCGAAGAGGATGCAATACCTAACGCCTCACCGCACAATGATCCAATGGTCATCATAGTAAAAATTGGAAATGCAACTGTCTACAGAGTTTTTGTAGATGACGGTAGTGCGGTCGAGGTATTGTTTGTTGATTACTTCGATAGGTTGGGCGTCAAGAGAACAGATTTAAAAAGATCTACATCTTCTTTGGTCAGATTCACGGGGCAACCAAAAAATGCCTTTGGGAAATATATAGTTGCCTATTACGATCGGGGAAAGCGGGAAGAATTGCACAATCATCTGCGACTTCGTGGTTACAGATGCCCTTAATACATTTAATGCTATAATTGGAAGGCCATGGATGAACATATTTAAGGCAATTTGGTCTCCTTCACACTTAGTAATGAAATTCCCAACCCCATCTAGAATAGCAACAATTAGGGGAAACCAACAAGCAACCAGGCAATGCATGGTTATAGCAATGAAGGTAGGAAAGATAGGAGTAAAGGAGAATCTGATTAACACTATTTTAGAAGGAGGCTTACTAGAACATTTGGATGAATCAGTGGAACTAGGTGAAGAAACAAAGTTAGTAAACCTAGACGCCGAAAAGGACTCGAGATGCGTAAAGATTGGAAAATTTCTTGCAGCTGAAGAAAAGGAGAAGGTAATTCAAATCTTGCAAGGTCATAGGGATACGTTCGCATGAGACGTACAAAACATGGGAGGGGTAAGCCCAGACATCGCTACCCAGCTGTTGAATGTCAGACCTCAGCTAAACCGGTCAAGTAGAAACAACATTGCTTTGCCAACGACAGACTGAAAGTGATCAAAGAAGAGGTTACATCGTTGTTACTAGGCGGCATAATAATGGAAGTCATATACCCAACATAGTTAGCGAACCCAGTCATGGTGAAGAAGTCAGACGGTGCTTGGAGGATGTGCATTGACTTCACGAACTTGAACAAAGCATGTCCAAAGGATTATTATCCTTTTCCAAAGATCGATTAATTGGTGCAAGCGATCTCAGGACATGAAGTCTTGGCCTTTTTGGATGCATACAAATGATATCATCAAATACTGATGAACCCGAACAATGAAGAAAAAATAGCCTTCATAATAAGCTTCAGAATGTTTTGTTATGTGAATAGGCCTTTTGGGTTTAAGAATGCAGGAGTAACGTACTAGAGGGTGATTGACTGGACGTTCAGAAACCAAATAGGTAGAAACGTTGAAGCGTACGATGATGATATGGTGATCAAGAGTAAGAAGGTAGGAAACTTCACTGAAGACTTGAAAGAAATGGTGGACACTTTGAAGGACATAGGGATGAAACTCACCCTAAAAAGTGTATAATTGGAGTTGGGGCTGAAAAGTTCTTGGAGTATAAGGTTTCTTCAAAGGGTATATAGACTAACCCAGATAAGATACAAGCCATAGTGGATCTTCCCCAACCATGAACAATTAAAGAAGTACAAATCTTAATGGGATCATTGGTAGCGCTTAGTCATTTTGTATCAAAGGCAGCGTAAAAGCACTTTTCACTCTTTGAAGTGATAAGAAAAGCAAGAAAATTTAGTTGGAGCAAAAACTATCAGAGAGCATATGAGGGGTTAAAAGACCAGCTTCAAACGTTGCCAACTCTGAAATTGCCCGTGCCGAGAGAAAATTGTACTTGTACTTAGCAGCCTCACAAAACGCTGTCAGCTCTGTGTTAGTTCGCTTGGAAGGGCAGAGACAGTTTCCAGTTTATTAAATCATCAGAATCCTGCAAAAGGCGGAGACAACTTGCATGCCTATGGAAAAGCTAGCCTTGGCTCTGGTCTATTCAGTGCGAAGATTGAGAACTTACTTTCATAGCCACAGCATAGTAGTTTACATAGGGTTCCCAATCAACAACATCCTTTCTAAACCAGAGTCTTCATGCAGATTCACAAATTGGGCTCTAAAACTAGGCCAATTTGAAACACAATTTCAACTTAGAATAACAATCAAAGCTCAAGCATTGGCAGACTTCATTGCAGAAATGTCAAGTGAAGAAGCACATAAATTGAGCATCCATTAGAGCTTCAGAATTGACAAAGGTAAGAAAAAATGGGAGCAAATGGCTTGGACATTGTTCGGTGATGGCGCATCAAGTAAGGAAGGATGCAGAGCAGGGCTACTTTTAGTGGACCCAAATGGGGGCGAGCACAGACACTCATTATGATTCGATTTCTTGCTGACCAGCAATGAAGTAGAATGCAAAGCTCTAATTTGTAGATTAGACCTCGCGATCAGAATGAAAGTAGGAAGTGTACGAGTATCCAGTGATTCTCTATTTGTAGTCCAACAAGTGCGAGGTGACTATGAGGTATGAGAAGACCAGTTGATGAAACATTTGGTGAAGGTGCGACAGCTCTTAGCCCAGCTTGAATATTTTGACATAAAACACATCCCACAATGCAAAAACACACAGGCGGACGAATAAACAAGCTGGAAACTGCAGGGTTTGATTCCTTGCTCAACAGGGGGATGTCATCATTGAGATTGTCCCAGTTAAGAAATATATTTAGGTAGATACGCCTACAAAGCATAGAATTGAAAAAGATCGATAAACGTGATAGAAAAATAGATAGGAAAAGAATTTTATCAGTAAAAGATGAGTTGTAAACCCCAACGACAACAAAACATACAGATGATCATATCATCTATAGCAACAAAAAAGACACATTATCTACGTTTTAAAGATTGTGATGGTCTAGAAGTAGAAGAACCATAATGACAATGATTAAGTTCAGCCTCATAAGAATGGCGCTCAGTTTCACAAGAAGATTGTTCATCACCGTACGGACGTTGCTCAGCTTGGCGGTGACTTTCCTCTGCCCCACGCTTCTCGCTAACTAAGTGGTCATATTTCCACTACTTATGTAAGTATACAGGGTGACGGGTCATATCTCTTTGTCCCATACAATCGAGATGTTTGGCATAATAAGCCTTGAAGTCAGTTATATGACCAAACTTTCATGATTCAACTGCATACTCATAATTTTCACTGTTTCCTTGTACTATTCTATCCTCGTCCTTAGATTCTGAACTTCCTCTTCAAGACAACGAATATGGGATCGAACAGCGTCTAGCAATCTAATTCTTTAATCACCGCCACACCATGGCTTGAGGTACGCCATGACGACGAAGGAGGAACTTGAGGTTGATCGTTGTAGTCAGCGCAAGCTTGCTCCAACTGATGAACATACGAATCAAGATGATTACATTCAACACGAAGATCTTCATTTTCTCCTCAAAGTTGCGTGTTTATGGCAATCTGTTCGTCAAACTTATTTTCCCATCCAATGGAAGAGGATGAGAGGTGCTTGTTTTCAACTTGTTTCTTTTTAAGCTTTTTGAGTAGGTCATCAATATGGCCACATTGCTTGTAATCAGCATTTTTTGATGGGCTTCGCTAGCCTTGCTTGCAATACACTCCCTAGTCTCTATTTATTTTTGGAGCATCTTCACAAGGTTCAGTTGCTGACGGTAAATGAGGTCATTTTGTTCGCTCAGGATCCTGCGCAGAACTTGCAAAGCATCTTGAGTTTCCTTCACCATCGTACCCCATTTCTTTTCAATATCACCAATACCCAAGAGCATATACTTCAAGTGGATGCCCAAACAGATAGCCCGCTCTTGAACACAAATAGGAAGGTTAAGCAATATGATATATGCGCCAGCAGACTCAAGAACTACTAACCCCCGAACAATGTCCTTCCCAAGCGATTCAACATTGTATCCATCAGGAATAAGCTTTCTACAAGTGCAACTTGCAGACGAAGATGGAGGGACGGAAGGAAAAAGAAGTTGCCATCTAATACATAGGGGAGATGACTCCACTCTTGTTAAAAGGTCAGAGGAAACGTCCATTGTACATTCTTTAGTAAATGATCGAGTAGCACAGAGCAAACTGATGGGTTTAGAGAGGGTTATTATGTCCTATAAAATCAAAGCTTTTTAGAAATTTACTATCAATCAGTTTGCTCTGTGCTACTCTTATAAATAAAGTTGTGCAAATAGCGAATACAAACACTAAAAGATTTTTTTAATAGTAAAAACCAACAAACCAATGAATAAGAAGAAAAACTAAAAATTAACTAACTTCAGGGTTAGGGATAGGCAGAATTGGAGCAGCGATTGCAGAGGCATTTTCGTTTGGTCGCTGAGTGGAACCACCATTGCTGGCTTGAAGGTGAGGAGCTTCAGTACTAGTATTTCCCACGTTAGCTTCTGGATTGACAGTCATAACATCAGCACGAGACTTAAATGGAAGTTCTTCATAATAATCTACCTCACACTCTTTCAGCTCTGCCAATGACGAGAGACTCGCGAGATGTGAAAGCAAGGCGTACGGATGACCCCTGTTAGCGATCTTATCAATGAAGGCTTGATTTAGGCTGGCCCTCTTGCTTTCCAGAGTTTCAACTCACTTCACCATTGTAGGCACACTTTTGCAGTCACACAGGGGGTTCCACTGATGTACATTCTTCACGGCCTCGCAATACCCGACAATTCGTGTAACCTTGGAGATATCCTCAAAAAACTTATAAAATGACTTTGTCTTGCACAACCGATCCACCAGCACTTGGGGATATTCAGCAAAAGCATGTCCCTTAGTTCACATATCATCCAATTGAAAATGAAGCTCAGAGGATTCCACCCCCGCAAGACTCGCACTCTCCCTAGCAGTGCTCGCCTCTTCTTTTCAAGCTTTCACCTTCTCCTCAGCAACCTTCACTTTCTCCTCAGTAGCATTCAATGAGCTCTCCAACAGTGAACACTTATGCTCCAGAGATTTTTATTTCTCCACCATTGAATCATCAGCGGGAGAATGCTTAGATAATCTCTCGGTCGCAATCTTCAAGTGTACACCATAGGGAACAAATTTACTCGCTATGTTATAAATGGTAGAGTAATATATAAGACAAGTTGCTCAAGGAAAATTGCAACATTACCGCAATTAGTGTGTCGAGTAGTGAAATGCCGGATAAAATATCATAAATTACCCCCTGGGCCAGGGGGTCTTCAGTCTGCTATGTAATTGCCAAAGCAGTTTGGTTGCCATGCCCCTTTTTAATAGGAGGAACATGATGATCTGAGTGATCGTTGCTCTGATCCCTTTTGTTCTTTTTCTCTTTCTGTGGGTTCAGAGTTCGACGATGGCTAGTTTTCCCACCATCGGTCTCTTTATCCTCAGAGCCTGTGATGATCGCCTGTAGAGACACGGCGTTGGCATCACCAGCATGGTCAGTCTGAACGATAGCCATATTTACTTCATCATCATTGAAGATTGACGGATCAATTTCACCTTTTGTGATATCAATGATTGCCACAATAAGAAACAATATAAGTCAAAACAAACTCACACAAGAGAGAAAAATAGCAATACAACCCGCTATAAAATACACACTAAAACACAGTATAATATAGGTGAACAAGACACCTTCAACGTTAGAGTCAGCATGGCGAAGGTGTTGGATATGTACGTGAAGCGTAGCCACGATTGGCGTCTCCTTAGTACAGTGAACACTCAAGTTAGGAAGCTTAGATTTTGGAACTTTTTAGTTCCATGAAAGTACATCAATCTCTGGAGTTTGTTTGCCTTTGATAAAAAAGTTAATGCCTACGCCAATCGCCAACATTACTGGGGAAGCCACTCACAAGCTCTACCCCGGAAATCACAGGATATAGGGTGAATTCGTCCATAGTATTCTTCACTTTTCAAAGGTGGTAGAAATTGTGGAATAAGTTATGTTTGAATTTTCACACACGCGAAGAAAACCCATCATAACATCGATGTCCTTAGGATAAAATTGGGCCAAAGCAATCTTATATGAACGAAGCAGTGCAATCACATGTTCAGAAAGTGGAAAATAGAGATTGAAGTTCAAATATGCTAGATAGCAAGATATATAGCCAGGAGGAGGTTTTAGATGGTGAACAAAGCTTATAAGCAGACAGAAAAGGAAAGAAATGCATTTAAGTCATTAACATAAGATATTGTCAAAATACTGGGAACGATGGAGGATCAGGCAACATGGTCGAAAGCCCCATCAGAAGCAGCATGGACTTACCGTGATTAAAAGAAGACATAAAGGTCCTGAAATGGGGAAGTGTAAATCTCAGTTAAAATACAATAGAAGCAAATCTACTACAAAAGGGTTTTACATAAAACAGGCTGGAGAAGATGATCGAAAGTAAGTCACACAGACAACCAGAACCAGAGAAAAAGAACACAGTAGAGGTATGCGAAATAATTCAAACAAGGGAACTTACCTTTACAAGAGCTAAGGGTGGATTATGCACAGAAGATTTGGGAACTAGTACAAGAAAGATAAACTCTGGACGATGGAGATGAGAAGCTGAAGCAAGAAGAAAGAAGGGGCCTTAAATATAGTCAACAAAAGGAGCAGATTAAGAGAAAAGCAAAATAATGATGAGTAACTGACAAAAAGCAAAGTACCTTTTTGCTTATATCAAGACGACATAGGTATATGAACAGACATCACACTAATTAAGGGCTATTAAATTCTTCGTTTCAAATTCCTCATTTAAGAGATATAGCGATAACAAACGTCAGGGAATTTCGAGCTAGAATACCGAATAACTGGGAGCAAATTGCGGAGTTCAAAAACAAAATCACCAAAAATACTGCCTTTGTAACACCCCAAATCCACGACTACTTGCTCAATGCAAGTATCGAGTCGGATCTGGGTGCGCTACCGAGAATCCCACAATTTGGATTACTCAAAAATAGTAATGAGCTAATAAAGTTTATGCGGAAGAAAATTTAAAAAAATGCAAAACTAACTTACTATTACAGTGAAAGTATTAATACGAGTGTTAAACACGAGTTTTTACTAAAATTACAGACAGAAGTTCCAAAGAATCCGGTAAGGTTCAGTTCACGTTAATATTTTACACAACTATTTTACAACCTAACCAAAAGATTCTAAAGGTCTACCCAGGATCCTTCCTCAAAAGAAGTAAAGACACCGGTGCACTTCACTCTAATGGTTCAACTACATCTAAGAAGGTTGTTTAAACTAGGTTAAGCTCCTTGCTTAGTGAGGTCCCATCGCCAATATTTACCAAGTTAAATTTAGTGATTACATAAGGCTGATAGCCACATAAAAATATAGCACATAGTAAAAGGATACGGGTGGGCTATGCCAAGATGCAGTCAAGTGCCTATATGGCCACTGTGACTGACACCAGGGCATAAACCCTTTCAATAATGCCCAAAATCTATCACGATCCAGAAAACCAGACTCGTCAACCATGCCCAATATATTCAATGACGAGCTCGTATCAGAAAACTAGATGGTTATTCCAGCATACCAGAAACTCCACGTATTGCTGGTCTAATCAGATGGTCCGGTCTATATCGTTCCCTGCCTACTTTGACCGAACTACAATCGCGTCAGGGACCCCGAAAAGCACAGACAAGCAATCAGGTAGCACATAATTCATGTTTGACACGGCAAGATAAAATACAAGCCTGTCATCCACATAAAATATCAGAGCAGTCGATTCACTCAGTTTCACAATAGCTAAGCATAGCGTGATAAAGTACACACCGTATTTAATTAGTATGAAACCAAATAATAGGCATGAATAGAACATATTTTTAAACATTTTATATAACATGTAAAATTCTAAACTAACACATTTAAATTTAACAGGCTTAATATAATACACATAAAATTCTAAACTAACACATTTAAAATTAACAGGCATAAAATATTACGTACTCCCTCTGTCCCAGCCATTTCTGTAATTTAACTATTCATTTAGTCAAAATTGCTTAACTTTGACCTCAAATTTGAATTGATAAATAGGTTAGGATATTGTCATATTTGACCTTGTTAGATTTGTAACGACATTAATTTTTGCAACAATAGCTTTTTATAACTTATATTTACATAAAATTATAGATATCAATGATCAAACTTTTTTTGTGTCAACTGACGAAAGTCAACTTGTGCAGAATTGACTGGTACAGAGAAAGTATAAAATTCTAAACTAACGCATTTAAAATTTAATAAACATAAAAAAAATATATATAGTAATAATTTTTAATTCAATTTGTAGTATGGCGATGAATAGACTCACCAAAATGAACGAAATTTCGATGCCCTTTTTTTTCTTTGGCTGCTCGCCGAACAATTGCCTATGATGAACCTGGTTTTCTTGTTTGGTAAAGGGTTTGTCTGAATGAAGAACTCTTTTCTCCATTGATACTATCCATAGGTCGGTTGAGGGATTTAATTAAGAATACAGTACATTTTGGGTTTTGGAGTAGCTTCTAGTTAACTTTACAATTTGGCAACTTGTGGCTTCCGTCAGCGCCCACAATTCCTTGGTTTTCATTCCTCCAAATTTATCAAAGCATGAACCAACTCCATTTGCTTTTTCCTTCATTTTAATACTTGGCTGCTAAATGTTTGTTCACTTCCCTTCCGGTTTCCATTTTATTTTTATTTTTTTCCTTTTTCTATTTTATAGAAAGAATTCTACTATTGCTACTCTTCTAGTTAGCCTAGTCAATTACTTATTTTCGTTTGGTTTAATGTATTAATTTATTTAGTTTATCTAGCTTTATAGCCCCTTCTCATAATTTAGATGGGTAGATGGTATTAATTTTTAATTGTAATTTTATATTGCGAGCTTTTATTATATAAACTCTAATAGTAATATAGATATTTTATTAACTAATCAAATTGTTATTCATCACACACTTATTATATCTATGATTGTAAAAAATGTGTAAATTGTATATCTCGCTTCCATTCTAATTCGGCGTATTATTATTCACTTCCTCTTTCTTAAATGAAACTTATGCTAAAACTAATATTTTATTGTCGTTTGGTATCATTTACTTGCTCATTTATTTATTTACTTATTTTATTTATCTTATTTTATGTTAAAATTTCTTGTAGGGTTTTGAGTTAAAATTGAAAATAGTCGAAGAAAGTTAATAAGAGATTATGATTTTTGGTTAACATCTAGATATTACATGCACACTGACTTCATTAAGGTCGGGGTTTCACAGTCTCCCCCCCTTAATGAATTTCGTCCCTAAAATTTCCATTTTCCGTGAACAACTTTGGATAATTATCCCTCATGTTAGTTCCCAAGTTGCTTCGTCGGCCTTATGATTTCCCCACAACACCAAAACCATATAAATCTCTCTGGTACGCAAGGTCTTGATTTTCCGATCCAGTATTTTTACGGGATTTTCTTCATACATCAGCTTTTCTTCATACATCAGCTTTTCATTCAATGCTAAGTCTTCATGGTTTAACACATGTTCGGGGTCAGGGTGGTACTTCTTTAGAAGCGATACATGGAAAACATTATGCAATTTCCCCAACTGGCTAGGCAAGTTAAGTCGTTACGCAACGGGTCCAACTCGTTGCACAACCTCAAAGGGGCTAATGTACCTAGGACTCGACTTTCCTTTCTTACCATGTCGGACGAGACCCTTTTGAGGGGTTACCTTCATAAATGCTCGATCACCAACTCTAAACTCCAAATCCCTCCTCCGATTCTCCGCGTAACTCTTATGTTGACTTTGAGCCATTTGTAATCGTTGCTTTATCAGTTTGACCTTATCCATGGATTCCTCAATCAAGGTATACTGGCAACCGTGAGAATCTTTTTCTCTTTAACTTCTTCCCAAAAGAGGGTCGTCCAACAGTTTTGACCATATAGTACTTCATAGGGGGGCCATACCAATGGATGACTGATAACTATTGTTATAAGCGAATTCTACCAAAGGCAAATGAGCGTCCCAACTTCCCTCGAAATCCATAACACAGCTTCAGAGCATGTTCTCAAAGGTTTGAATTGTTCTCTCTAACTGCCTGTCTGACTGTGGATGGACACTTGTACTAAAGTTCAATTTGGTTCCCAGTTCTGTTTGCAGTTGCCTCCAGAAGCGGGAAGTGAATCTTGGGTCCCTATCTGACACAATAGTTATTGGCACCCATGCAATTTTACGATTTCCCGGGTGTACAGGACCGTAAATATTTTTAGGGAGTATTTAACGTTGATCGGTAGAAAGTGAGCTGATTTGGTCAACCTATCAACCACCACCCATATTGCATCAAAATCTTTCTGTGTTCGGGGTAGTCCTGTCACAAAATTCATCGTGATGTGATCCCATTTCCATTGGGGAATCTCCAATGGTTGTAATAACTTATATAGTTTCTGATGCTCGGCCTTGACTTGCTGACACACCAAACCGTGCACCACATATTCTGCTATGTCCCTCCCCATGTTATCCCAGCAATGCCGTTGTTTCAAGTTTCGGTACATTTCGGTCCCTCCTGGGTGCACCGCATACTTAGACCGGTGAGCTTCCTCTAACACTCTTTGTTTGATCTCTGAATTTTAGGGTAGGTAAAACCTACCTCTACAGGTCAGCACTCCATCACTGTCCACTTCAAAGTCTGGTAACTTCCCTTCAGTGGCAAGCTTTCTCTTCTTCACTAACGATTCCTCCAATTCTTGAGCCTTCTTAGTTTTCGTGGGTAAAATAGATTGTACCCTTAGATTGAAGAACACAAGTTGGTCAGGTTTAACCCTGCATTCCCAACTCTCTGCCTGCGATGACATCTCCGTCTCTTTTATCCAAACATGAGCCAAATTCACCTTTCGGCTTAGTGCGTCTGCCACCACATTTGCCTTACCACGATGATAATTGATCACATAGTCGTAATCTCCCAAAAACTTTATCCACCGACGTTGGCGCATATTCAGGTTCTTTTGGGAAAACAAGCATTTTGGGTTCTTATGAACCGACATTACTTCAAACGTGACTCCATATAAGTAGTGTCGCCATTTCTTCAAAGCGAACACCACTGCAACGAGTTCTAGGTTATGGGTGGGGTAATTCTTTTCATAAGGTTTCAACTTCTGAGAAGCATAACCAATCACGTGGCCCCTTTGCATCAACACGCATCCCAGACCATATAATATAAATCCATCATTTCCCTCAGGTAGAGCAAGAACTAGGGTAGTGGTGAAACGCTTCTTCAATTCTTGAAAACGGGCCTCAGCCCTCTCAATTCATTCATACTTAACTCCCTTCTGAATTAGACAGAACAAAGAGGATGCTAGTTTAGAGAAGTCTTTAACGAAATGCCTATAGTACCCTTCCAGTCCAAGAAAACTTTGAACTTCCGTACTATTGGTCGGCACCCTCCAATTTAGAATTGTCTCGACTTTAAGGGATCCACTGATATCCCATCCTTACTAATCACGTGCCCCAAAAAGTTCACTTGGTTTAGCCAGAATTCACATTTGCTAAACTTGGCGTACAACCTGAGATGCCCTTTATGCTCCTGCTGGGATTTAGAATAGACCAGGATGTCATCGATGAAGATGACGACAAACTCGTCTAGGTATGGCCGAAATACTTGATGCATGAGATCCATGAAAGTGGTTGGTGCACTGGTTACTCCAAATGGCATTACCAGGAATTCGTAATGACCATATCAAGGACTGAAAGTTGTCTTGGGTATGTCCTCCCTCTTCACTCGCAACTGGTAGTACCCTTGTCATAAATCTAGTTTGGAAAATACAAGTGCTCCTTAGAGTTGATCAAACAACTCCTCAATAATCGGAAGAGGGAATTTATTCTTAATTATCACATTGTTTAAGCCTCGATAATCGATACACATTCGAAGAGAGCCATCTTTCTTCTTTACAAACAAAACTGGGGCTCCCCAGGGTGAGGTTCTTGGCTGAATGAACCCCTGAGTTAACAAATATTCAAATTGTAGTTTCAACACTTGTAGTTCTAGCGGCGCCATACGATAAGGGGTTCTAGATTCATGTGCGGGTTCTAGTTCCAGATCAATGGTAAACTCAGCCTCCCTTTTAGGAGGTAAACTTACAAGTTCCTTCTGAAATACCTCATGGAAGTGTTACACAACAATTATATCTTTTCCCTTTAACTGGTCTATTGGCTTATTCATAGCATAAGCAAATATTCTAATTTCTCCTTTACAAATCATTCGTCGAGCCTTGACGCCAGTAGCCAGAAATGAGGAAGATCTCTTTCTTCTCACATATACTTCAATCAGAGGTTCCCCGGGTTGACACCTCTTAACTTCCTTCGTATGACAATTTAACTGGGCATGATT
The DNA here is from genome assembly GCA_037428765.1 of Rubia yunnanensis. Classification (NCBI taxonomy): domain Eukaryota; kingdom Viridiplantae; phylum Streptophyta; class Magnoliopsida; order Gentianales; family Rubiaceae; genus Rubia; species Rubia yunnanensis. Next base: position 29,972,827 of record CM075066.1, on the reverse strand, counting down.
TTTAGCAAGCCAATCCATGCCAAGTATTACCTCATATCCCTTTAAGGGTAGAGCAATTAAGTCTATGGGAAATTCCCAATGTCCTACATTTACCCCACAGTTTCCTCATACACGTCCAGATAGGATTTTAGCACATTTGTGGGAGTGATAACTTCTAGCTTATAGGGTAATTTCTCTATCTTATCTCCCATATTTGCAAGAAAGGAATAGCTAGCAAAAGAATGAGAAGCACCAGGATTAATCAAAACTTTAGCTAGTTTACCCAGAATAGAGAGGATACCTTCAATGACTTCGGTCAAAACTAGGGTCTCATTATTCTCCAATACGTAACAAGAGTTTACACCTTTGTTTGATTGCTTCCACTTACTCTTCCTTTCTAAGTAGGTATGGTGACTGATGCCTAGAATCCCAAGGGTTGATACGAGAGACTTGGCTAAGCTAGCGAGCACTCTGATATTCTATGTTTGGAATTCCCACACCGTGGACACTTATTTTCCTTCTTCTAGAAATTATTTTCATCATGGTTTCCCTTTCCAAAGTACGTGCAACGAACTTGAGGTGCTTCTCTCGGGACAATACTTTCGCCATCTAACATAGCCGAGGGTCGTCTCTCCTAAGGGCTTTATTTTCCCAAAGGTTGATCTCTGTGGGCCAGAGGTGTACATTGACTGAGATTTCACATTTGTCCTTCTCGCTTGGTGCATGGACCGTAAGGAATTTTTGGTTTCTTTCACTCTACAAGCTGATTCGATGGCAGCAGCATATTTGTTTTGATGATATGTCGGGGCTAAAGCATCTTTCAACTCCATCCTTAACCCTTGGATGAATATCCTCTTACGTTCATCATCCGTTAAGACTATCTTCTCCACAAACTTAGAGAGTCTGGAAACTTTTCCTCATACTTCGCTACACTTATTACGCCTTGCTTCAAGTTTATGAACTCCGCTTCTTTCCTTTCTTTGACTAGAGATGGAATGTTCTTCATCTTAAAATCCTTTTCAAAATTCTCTCAGGTTTTGGGAGTTTCCTCCATTTCCCACTTTCTTTGTACTATGTTCTACCAATCCTGCGCAGCTCCTTCCAATTGGAATAAGGCAAAACTCACCTTCTGTTCATTCGTGTATCCCAGGGCCCAAAAAGTCCGTGTCATTATTTCGATCCAATTTTTGGCAACTTTATCATCTGGGGCATCGTTGAACCTGGGGGGATGAAACTTCTGAAACCATTCAAGGACCGCATCCTCTGTCTCCGGCCTTTGACTTTGATCCCTGAGAAGAGATCCAGCTTGATTCCCTTTTTTTATCATGCGACTTAGTATTTCAGTAACTTGACTTGCGAACAACTCCATCCCGATGGTTGGGGGATTTTGTCTTGTTGCTGAGTTTGAACATCTACCTTGTTCCCCTTCCATTGAAACCTACACTCAATAAGTTAGCTTATTATTATTTTGTTTTTTTATTCATTAGACACAGATTATACAACATAATTCACATAATATTTTATAACTTCATAGTTCACATAATATTTTACAATAGCTTCACAGTTCACCTCACATTACACAACTTCAACTGAACGACGTCCTCCCAAGTAAAATTGGGACTCACCCTAGTTCTACCACTTATTTTACAACAAGTTAGGCTTAGTCTCTTTCCAGGTCTATCACCGGTTCCTAACCTTAACTCGCAGGATCCGACGGGTGCAAAATTTGGGATTTGCAAGTACCAAAAGTTATATCCTACTACTACTACTATAGTTATTTTACATCCCCATCCTAATCGACCCTAGAACCTTCAGTAGAGCCAACTCCTTCCTCTCACTCAACTTCAGGGGATGGCTATTTCACCATATCATCCAGCAGTGTATCAAGAGTTTGATCCATTGTACCACATGTCTCCCTAATGTGCCTCCAAATTGGTTTAGTTGGTAATCTATGATAGGCGGTCAGACCTCTCCACAACACTTGAGCATTCACTAGGGCTAGGTACACTTCTCGTAAGACTTCTTGTCACTTTGTGTCTAATCACCTAAGCTCCATAATCCTTTGGTTCTTTAGCCGATTGCGCTCTGTAATCGCTGTATTTTCCCTTGTCCCTTTTGCATCAGCACACTGACATTGTTCCCACATGGCATCTTTCATCAATTGCTCATAGTTCTCGAGGCTAAGGACCCTACTAACTAACTCTACCCACTCCATGACTAAGGCGTGCATGACCTAATTTGGGTAGAAGTGAGTCTCCATCCAATGTGGATCGTCTGAAAACCCTGGCCATGGGACAAACATCTCCAGGGGAGCTCTAGAGTGTCTGCTTACCTCAATGGATCCCCGAAAGTCATCAGTCGCCACATTTCTGTCGTCATCCATCTATTAGTTTGACAGCTTGGATAAAGATTCTAAAGATCCACCTAGGATCCTTCCTCAAAAGAAGTAAAGATACCGGTGCACTTCACTCTAACGGTTCAGCTACATCTGAGAGGGTTGTTTAAACTAGGTAAGCTCCTTGCTTAGTGAAGTCCCATCGCCAATATTTACCAAGTTAAATTTAGTGATTACATAAGGATAATAGCCACATAAAAACCTAGCACATAGTAAAATGATACGGGTGGGCATGCCAAGATACAGTCAAGTGCCTATATGGCCACTGTGACTGACACCGGAGCATAAACCCTTTCAATAATGCCCGAAATCTATCACGATCCAGAAAACCAGACTCGTTAACCACGCCCAATATATTCAACGATGAGCTCGTATTAGAAAACCAGATGGTTATGCCAGCATACCAGAAACTCCACGTGTAGTCAGTCTAATCAGACGGTCCGGTCTATACCATTCCCCACCGACTTTGACCGAATTACAATCGCATTGGGGATCCCGAAAAGCACAGACAAACAATCAGGTAGCACATAATCCATGTTTGATATGGCAAGATAAAGTACAAGCCAGTCATCCACATAAAATATCAGAGCAATCGATTCACTCAGTTTCACAATAACCAAACATAGCGTGATAAAGTACACACTGTGTTTAATTAGTATGAAACCCAATAATAGGCATGAATAGAACATATTTTCAAACATTTTATATAACATGTAAAATTATAAACTAACACATTTAAATTTAATAGGCAGAGTATAATACATATTAAATTCTATACTAACACATTTAAAATTAACATGCATAAAATAATACGTATAAAATTCTAAACTAATACATTTAAAATTTAATAGACATAAAATATATATGTATAATAATAAATTTTAATTCAATTCGTGGCAGGACGATGAAAACACTCACCGAATTGAACGAATTTCGGTGCCCCTTTTTTTTTCTTTGGCTACTTCATCGAACAATTTTCTACGGTGAACCTGGTTTTCTTGTTTGGTAAAGGATTTATCCGAATGAAGAACTCTTTTCTCTGTCTATACTATCCATAGGTCAGTTGAGGGATTTAATTAAGAATACGTTTGGGTTTTGGAGTAGCTTCTAGTTAACTCTACAATTTGGCATCTTGTGACTTCCGTCAGTGCCCAAAATTCCTTGGTTTTCATCTCTAGGCACTGTATAAAAGAAATCCTCCCAACTTCATTGTTGACACAAATGGTCGCTAGGGGTAGAAGGGTAGTTTTGTAAATATCAAAATTTCATCACCTTCCTAACCATGTGCGTCTATAGGTGGTGGTCAAGTGGCTGCTTAACCATGTGCGTCTATAGGTGCTGGTCAAGTGGTTGCCTAAAACGACATTGTTTTGGACATTAAAAAAACAATAATAATATATCATTTATATTTGTATCTTAGATACCATTGTAAAACTGGAGTTGACCAGAACCCATGTTTGAGTTTTGAAAAATCAGATCGGATGGGGCAATAATTCAGCGGCATGAGGCAGGAGTTATTGCAATGGTGGAACACCGATGAAGAAGCGGCCGGATCTAGAACGCCGATGAAAGCGCGTGAGATACAACGGAGGGTCACTTCTGGAGCTCCGACAAAGAGGATGGTGGCGCAGCGGAGATGCAGTGATGCAGCGACAGAGAAACAGACACGACGTCAACACGATAGTGGAATACTGATGAAGACACAGCTGGATCTGGAACGCCAGCGAAAACGCATATACTCTTCTGGAGCTCCGCCAAAGAAGATGGTGGCACAGAGAAGATACGTGTGATGGGGCAGCGAAGTAACAGAGCGGAGCTGCATCAGAAGGTGGCGGAGCTGCGGTAGAAGGTGGTGGAGCTACGACGGACGACAGAGCTGCTTTTGGGAGTTAGATGAGGAATGTTTGTTTGGGCAGTCTTTTTGTGAGTAAAAGTTTTTTCCTTCACTGTCCTTTCTTAAAATTACTTCTGACGAGTCCCTAAAATCAGGTTGCGTATCTTCCATGCTCAATTTACTGATCACCCATCACTTTATGTATCACCATTTTGAGCTTTGTGCTTAGAGATCCATAATTTACGAAGTTTTTTTTATTCTTTTCAATTTTAGATCGCTTTTTTTTTTCTGAGGGTGGTGCTGAGTCTGAGGGTGGAGAGGGTTCAAGTGGAATGGTTTGAGTAAAGGGGGTACGAGTTGAGAGGGTTCGAGTGGAGAGGGTTCAAGTGGAGAGTTTCGAGTGGAGATGGTTCAAGTGTAGATGGTTCGAGTACATGGCTCGAGTGGAGAAGGTTCGAGCGGAGAGGGTTTAAGTGGAGACGTTCGAGTAGAGAAGGTTTGAGTGTGAAGAGGGTTCGAGTGGAGAGGTTCGAGTGGAGAAGGTTCGAGTGGAGATTGTTCGAGTCGAGAGGGTTCGAGCGGAGATGGTTCGAGTGGAGAGGGTTTGAGTGGAGAGGTTCAAGTGGAGAGGTTTGAATACATGGTTCGAGTGGAGATGGTTCTAGTGGAGATGGTTCGAGTGGAGAGGGTTCAGGTGGAGAGGTTCAAGTGGATGGTACGAATGGAGGCAGTTCGTGCTAAGATTTGCCAGTGGAGAGTTCGAGAGGTGAAGGTTCCAGTGGAGGTTCCAGTGGAGGTTCAAGAGGAGGTCCGAGAGGTACTGCTTGGAGATGTGAGGTTCAAGAGGAGGGTTTGAGAGGAACTCTCTAGTGGTATCACATATATATAAATATAAATATAATATAATCATTTTAATTCGATTTGTGTTAAGGGGATGCAAAAACTCACCTCAGTGGAGAGGGTACGAGTGGAGAGGGTTTGGGTTGAGAGGTTCAAGTTAAGAGGTTCAAGTGGACACGTTGGAGTGGAGATGGTTCAAGTGAAGACGTTCGAGTGGAGAGGGTTCAAATGGAGATGGTTCTAGTGGGGAGGTTCAAGTGGACAGGGTTCGAGTGGAGAGCTTCAAGTGGACAAGGTTCAAGTGGAGAGGTTCAAGTGGATAGGGTTCGGGTGGAGAAGTTTAAGTCAAGAGGTGAGAGTGGAGAGGGTTCAAGTGGAGATGTTCGAGTGGAGACGTTCGAGTGAAGACATTTGAGTGGAGAGGATTTGAGTGGAGAGGGTTCGAGTGGATAGGGTTCAAGTGGAGAGGTTTAAGTGGGCAGGGTTCGGGTGGGGAGGTTCAAGTGGAGAGGTTCGAGTGGAGATGGTTCGAGTGGAGACGGTTCATGCTAAGATTTGCTAGTGAACAGTTCGAGAGGTGAAGGTTCGAGAGGTACTGCTTCGAGAGGTGAGGTTTAAGAGGAGGGTTCGAGATGTACTCTCTGGTGGTATCATATATAAATATAAATATAATATAATCATTTTAATTCGATTCGTGTTAAGGCGATGCAAACACTCACCTCAGTGGAGAGGGTTCAACTGGAGAGGGTTCAGGTGGAGAGGTTCAAGTGGAGAGGTTCGAGTGGAGACGTTGGAGTGGAGATGGTTCAAGTGGAGACATTCGAGTGGAGAGGGTTCAAGTTGAGAGGCTCGAGTGGACAGGGTTCGAGTGGAGAGGTGCAAGTGGACATGGTTCAGGTGGAGAGGTTCAAGTGGAGAGGTTCAAGTGTACAGGGTTCAAGTGGAGATGTTCGAGTGGAGAGGATTCGAGTGGTGAGGGTTCGAGTGGACAGGGTTCGAGTGGAGAGGCTCAAGTGGACAGGGTTCGGGTGGAGAGCTGAGAGTGGAGAGATGAGAGTGGAGAGGGCTCAAGTGCAGACATTCGAGAGGTGAAGGCTCCAGTGGAGGGTTCGAGAGGTGAAGGTTCCAGTGGAGGGTTCAAGAGGTGAAGGTTCCAGGGGTGGGTCCAAGAGGTGAAGGTTCCAGTTGAGGATTCAAGAGGTAAAGGTTCCAGTGGAGGTTTGAGAGGTGAAAGTTCTAACGGGGGGTGAAGTGTTTGAGTGGTAAGGGTTCGAGAGGTGAAGGTTCCAGCGGAGGGTGGAGAGTTTGAGTGGTACTGGTTCTAGAGGGCATGGTTCGAGTGGAGGGTTCGAGAGGTGAAGGTTCTAGTGGAGGATTCGAAAGGTGAGAGTTTGACTGGAGGGTTCGAGCGGTACTGGTTCGAGAGGTACTGGTTCGAGAGGTACTGGTTCGAGAGGTGAGGTTTGAGAGGAGGGTTCGAGAGGTACTCTTTGGTGGCATCATATATATAAATATATAATCATTTTAATTTGATTTGTGTTAAGGCGATGCAAACAGTCACCTCAGTGGAGAGGATTCGAGTTGAGAGGTTCGGGTGGAGAGGTTCAGGTGGAGAGGTTTGTGTGGAGAGGGTTCGAGTGGAGATGGTACAGGTGGAGAGGTTCAAGTGGAAAGGTTTTAAGTGAAGAGGGTTCGGGTGGAGAGGTTCAAGTGGAGAGGTTCGAGTGGAGAGGGTTCAAGTCGAGGGTTCGAGTGGGTATGGTTCGAGTGGATGTTCGAGTGGAGAGGGTTCGAGTGGAGAGGATTGTAGTAGAGATGTTCGAGTGGAGAGGGTTAAAGTGGAGAGGTTCGAGTGGAGGGTTAAAGTGGAGAGGTTCGAGTGGAGTGGGTCAAACATGCCAGGAACACATCAGTGAAATTAGGTACAGTGTAGTATTGTTCCACCTTCTCCTCAAACTGTTTGTTGACCAGAATGTTTCATCATTTTCCCTGCTCAAATAAATAAACTGTGCACAAAGCACATGTCACTTCCCTCTGACATTGTTCTTTTTTTTCCCATCCAAACTCTTTCCAAAAAATCTGGATATGGTACTGTTCACTCTAAAGTTAGCCCTACTCTATTAGGTTCCTTTTTTCCTTTCATCTCTTTTTGCACAGTTTCTTCTACTCTTTCTTCTTATCTTATCTTATATTATATTATTATATATTATTACATATATTATCTCCCCATAAACTATAATATAATAATAATAAAAAAAAGAAATCCTCTAAACCCCTTGGTTGACACAATGGTCGTTCATGGTATATTGGATAATTCACTGGATATTTTTTTTTCTTTTGTGTTTCCTTGCTTCTCATTTTTTTTCCTTCTTCTTCTCATCTTCTCAGATTGAATGCTGTACCATGTCACCATTTCCACACTTCCCCCGACAGGTTTTTTATCTTCGCAAGTTTGGTGGCAGTGCAAAACGACAATGTTCTCATGCCTCTTGCTTTATTCAGTTCTCTTCCACCACCCCTCTTCCTCATGTACGAGTTCTGAAATCGTGTTCGTTGTTCTTCTCCTGGTAAATGCTTATGGTTTTCAAAATTTTAGGTCTTTGCCCAGTGATGTTGTTGTCCAGTGATGTTTTTGTCCTTATATGTGTGTTTTTTTTAAATGTATAAATATAAGCATTGCATTTCATTTCAGGTTCACATAACTCAAGGAGATCGCAAAAGAAAGACAGATTATTTCTGTAAAGCTCTCTATGTGATTCAAAGCTGGTAATGGATTTTTCATCATTGTGAACTATGTGGTCGTGTATGGTTTGAGGTAATTTTTTGTGTTGATTTACAAACGCTTAGAAAAATACCGATGGAGGCCGATGATTGACCAGAGAGAAATGCTAAGAGGAGGAAGGTTTATGCTGAGTTATCACCTAAGCCAAAGGGAGAATTATTGTAGCGGAGGAGAGTGCAGGGTTCTTTAAAGCGTTCTTTTAAGTCAGTCGAGGGCCCAATGGCAAATGATATTGGTATGTGTTTTTCCTCGTAATTGTATTTTTTTCCCAGTTTCAACACTAGTGTCATCATCACTGATGATGTCGCCACCGCCTGCTTCCCTTGTAAAATCCGTTTTATGTTATTTAACGAATGGTCATCATACAGGGTATTTTGTTTTACCACTGACACATCTATGCATCAGTGGTATTATATGGGAGAGTTCATACTTAATAGCACAGATTGTGTGAGCTGGGTTGTCCTCTCCGCGGTTTACAAATGAATGTGGTATAAGATGCTGCCATGAAGTAATGACACCTAAGACTTAGTAGTTCTAAAATTATACAAATTGATAAGTAGATTATAAGACCTATTAATACAGTGACCGAAATTATACAGTGTTCTTCACTTTTTTTAATTTGGTTTATGGCCATAAAATTTGCAGAATTATGAATAATTTATGATGCTCATGATGCATCAGTGGGACCATAGTGCACTATTTCACTCTGCACTTCTGTACATATATATTGACTAAGGTGGTTTAATATATTTGTATCTACAATCACACTTTTTGAAAAAATGAAATATGATTAGATCTTACCATTTTTCTGGTACGGATCAATGTAATGGATTGCAAATTTTTTTGTTTTATGTATAAGGTTACAAAGTTGATATATATGGCTTGGTCCACTATAGGAAATCAAAGAGCGTGGAAAAAAAGAGAGAAACAGCTAGGGTGGTTTTATTGGGATACTTATATGATATGGAAATGGACTGAGTTAACAATTTCCTCTGGTACCTCCATTAAGGTGCTACCATGTAACCGTGCTTGCTTAAATTATTTTTATATATTTTCACTAGGTTTACCTAACAAATGTTGTGTTAAAATTTACCTCTGTTAAATGCCTTAAAAATAAGGAAGATTGTTGATCATGACAAGTTATTAGAATCAAATTTACTAAATTTATTTCTACATGGGCTGAAAATGAACACGTTGCAGGAGATCCATCAGCTATCAACCATCAAATTTCTAAGAGAAGAAAGGCTTATGCTCAGATCCCTAGCGGAAAAAAATACTAATGCTTCAACCAAAAAGAGAGCAAGGTGCACTAAGACGTTCATCTCAAACATCCAATCAACAGCCGATGGCAGGTCTGTGTGTGTAATTTTAAACTGTATTCATTTATTTTATTCTATTTATATAATCTAACACTTGAATTTAGTGGTTTCTGTTCATGGAATGCTGGTTCAAAGAGGAAACCACAAACATCTCTCACTGGCCAACTATCCACTGATGGTGCATTCCCATCGAGAAATTTCATCGATAACAGTGGTGGCAATGTAGAGCCAGCTGGATCATCTTCTTCTCATGATGATTTATTAATCATTAACTCAAATGATTTGAATGTCCAGCAAATTCGGAATCTGCGAGTTCACTCTAGGGGTCAGTTCCTGTTTACATGTTCATTGTATTCCTTGGTACCTACCTTTTCAACATTATGTTTTGCCAGAGGTTTTGATTTGTATTTGTGGCATTATTTGGTTAGTGTCAAACTTAGTTTACTGCTATACATAGTTAAATTGATTCATAGCGATTAGTATACCCATTTCTGTGAGTTTTTTTTGCCAAATACTTACTGTGCATTCTTTCCTGCAGCATATGGTTCATTTTCCACTTTCTTTGCATGTTCCCAACAAATTATTTCAGCTGATATTTATGCTCATGCTCAGCACACAGTATCCTCTCATGCCGATCCTTTCTCGCAAGGAAATGCTTCAGTTGATATTTCTGGTCACGCTCGGCAGGCAGGGTGTTCCTCTTCTCATACTAATTTGCCAATCATCGGTTCTAGTATTCTTGATAGTAGAAGGGATGGAAATCTACTTTCTACCTTTGCAGGTCCTTTTTTTGGGTTTATCATCAGTGCTACTTTGTTCTTTATCGGATGTTTATTTTATACGTGGAAGAGTTTAGTTCTTCTTTGTTGGGATTGTTTATTTTATGTGTTCAAAAATTTTATGATATACTAAATCAACAATGATATCTAGGTATAATGCTAGTAGTTTAAATGGCTGGTATCCAAATATGATGCTCTTCGGTAAAATTGCCGGTATTTATATGTGTGGTCAATAAATTAAATTATATCTTTACTTAATCAACAATTGCAACGAAAAAATGATTAAGTTGCATTTAATTGGCTTGTGTTTATTTGTAGCATAATTAATTTTTTTTTGTTTAGGTCCACTGAAAAAGAGAAAGTATAAAAATATTGCTCTGGGAGATGATATTCCAACCTCTGCTCATACATTACCTATATTGACTGATTGTGTTCATTGTAAGGCAACGAGATTTAAGGGAGAGTCAAATCTATTATTATGTTCTGGAGGGGAAATTTACTTGCCACATGTGCCGATGCATGACCAATTAAGATCTCTTTTTGTTGGCATGACGCCGCAGTCTGTCCATTTTAGGAAGAATGTTCGGACCTACTAACCTAGCATTTACAACTTTGAGTGCAGGTTATGATCACAACTTAACTACTAATGCGGGTGGAATTTATACCTTCAAAGTTCATGGTAAAATGTATCACTACCTGAAACTTTTGAAAGGTCCTGAGGGAGCCGAGCCTACATGTGTTCAGCTCTATTTTTTTTACACAGACTTTGAGTTGGAAAAGAGAATGAGGTCTGACTGTGGTGACAAATTCGATGAGCCAACGATGAAATTGTTGATGGATATATTGAGAGATAATCCCTATTGTTAGTTCTTTAAGCACTCGAAAAATGTTGATAGTATCGAGACGAAGAAAATTGTTCTAAGTGCAGACCCAAAACTTGATCAGATGTGATACATCCCAACGGTGTCGCAAGTTGGCAGTATATTTGTTGAGCCCTTTGAGGAAGACGCGATGAGGACTGTACCTATTCAAGTCTACAACATTGATGGTAAAACTTATAACATCAAACATTATTACAGATGCTACGATCCGATGCAATATCCTTTAATTTTTTCGAGGGGCCAATCTGGACGGCATTTGAATATTAAGAGGATTAGGAAGAGGCATATGCTCCGTCAAGAGAGTCTGGAGGTGAAATGATGGTCATTGATTGTCCTCAATCCATAATAGATTATGAGAGTAAAGTCTGTAATGAACTTTTACATTCAATGGTTGTGTTCTTCTAGATTTTTTGACAATTTTCACTGCTACATATTTATCTTTTACTTTCCTTACAGTTGTCAGGGATGGGAAAAAACAAGGATGCAGTTACTACAAGGAAGTACTACTGCTATAAATTACAAGTGAGGTTAGATGATGAATTGATGTTTCTACATGTTGGACCTCTGTTGCAGCAGTTTGTTGTTGATGCTTACATTAAAATAGAAACTAGCTGGTTGGAAGTTTTGAGGGACAAACAAGGGAAGTTCCGAACTGAAATTGTGCAGGGTGTTGTGGATACTATGGATGCTGGTTTAGTGGAGGGATCCACACTTGGTCATCGGGTTGTACTTTTTGCTTCATTTATAGGCGGTCCTAGAGATATGCAGCGTAGGTATCTTGATGCCATGGCCATTTTCTAGAAGTTTGGTAAGCCTGATATATTTCTGACCATGACTTGTAATTCCTATTGGCCAGAGATTCAAGAAAACCTTCATTTTGGTCAGGCTGCAAATGATAGACCGGATTTACTTGCAAGAGTTTTTCACACAAAAGTTTATCAGCTGAAGGATGACATTATTGATAATGAGATTTTTGGTATTGTGCAATCTTTGGTTTACGTTATTGAATATTAGAAAAGAGGCCTGCCTCACTTTCACATGTTAATCATTCTAAAACCTGGTTGTAAGCCTTTGGGACCGAATGCTTATGATAGAATTGTTTGTTCCGAGCTACCAAATCCAGAGAAGGATCCACATCTTTTTGATATTCTCAGCAAAAATATAATGCATGGACCGTGTGGTAGATTGAATTCTAAAGCCCCTGCATGAAGAACGGTAAGTGTAAATTTGGATTCCCTAAACCATTTAGACAGTCAACATATCATGCAGAGGATGGTTATCCATTATATAGAATGAGAGATGATGGTAGATTAATTACCATAAAGAAACATGCTCTGGGAAATAATTGGGTTGTTGGCTATAATAAATACTTATCTGCGACATATGAGTGTCATATAGATATGGAGATTTTCTCAACTATTCAGCTCATCAAGTATGTTCACAAGTACATCTTTAAGGGCAGTGACCGAGTTGGCTTTTCATTTCAAGTTTGTCGACATGATACAACTATTGATGAAATAAAATTTTATCAAGATGGCAATTGGATTGGTCCGTCTGAAGCAACCTGGAGAATATATGGTTTTAAGTTAAACCATATGCAGCATGCTGTTTATTCTCTTCAGGTCCACTTACCAGGTCAGCAATATATTACATTTCACAAGAATGCCACTCTTGAGTCTATTACTACAAATGGGTTTTTTTAGTAGAACTATGCTCACATGTTTCTTTAAAATGAATTCATATGACCCCGATGCAAAATAATTGAAGCTCTTATATAAAGAGTTTTCGGAACACTTTGTGTGGTCAACATTGAACAGGACTTGGGCGAAAAGAAAATGCAAAAACGTTATTGGTAGGCTGGTAGCAGTCCTAGAGAGGGTGAACACTATTATTTAAGGCTTCTTCTATCTCATGTTAGATCTCCAACGTCCTTTTAAGACTTGAGGACTGTGCAAGGAAGTGAATACAATACATTATAGGGAAGCCGCGATTGCGTATGGTTTGTTGAGTTCAGATAGTTATATTGAAGATGCCCTACATGAAGCTTGTTCATTCCAGATGCCATTAACTTTGAGATCTTTATTTTCTATTTTGTTGGTATTTTTCTCACCAAATGATGCAAAGGAATTATGGTTGAGGTTTAGACATGAACTATGTTCAGGTTTTCTGAAAAAATCATCAACACAGCCCCATCTCACCGAAGCCTTTTATAAATACAAAGGTTTTGAATATTATAAATGGATTTTTGCTTGAGATGGGTAAGGATATTGAACATTATGGTTTGATGGATGGTATTGCTGGTGTATTAGCTGATGAGGTTTTAACACGTGAAACATTTAGTGATAGGAGTATTGAAATTTCTGATCAAGAATTGCTACTGCCCGATCTATTAAATGTTGAGCAAAGGCTGGCACATGATCGCATCATGCAAAGTGTTATGGCCAAGAGTGGAAAATCTTTCTTTATTGATGGACTTGGTGGTACAGGAAACATGTTTTTGTACAGAGCTTTGCTTGTGACATTACGGCCTGTGGGCCATATTGCACTGGTTGCATCTTCTGGAGTAGATGCCTCTGTGTTGCCTGGAGGAAGAACTGCACATTCCCGTTTCAAGTTGCCACTTAATTCTTCTGACAACAAAGTTTGTCAATTGAGCAAGCAGTGTGGTTTGGCAAAGTTAATAATAGAAGCTAAGTTGATTCTTTGGGATGAGGCCTCAATGGCAATGATTAGAAGCTTTGGATATGTTACTAAAACATCTCATGGATTCCGATGCTCCATTTGTTGGTAAGGTTGTTCTTCTAGGAGGAGATTTTAGGCAGACATTGCCTGTTATACCAGGTGCATCAAGAGGTGGAACAGTCCAGGCATCCATTGTATATTCTAATTTGGGGCCAAAATTGGAAAAGTTCCATCTTCAGCAAAACATGAGGGCTTTAAATTATCCCAAATTTTGCTCTATTTTACTACGTATAGGTGAAGGGACATAAAATATTGACTGCAATGAGGAGATCGAATTGCCAGCTCACATTATTATCCCATATATTGGGAAAGAGCCATCCATCCAAAAGTAAGACATTTTTATCCCTTTCGTACAAGTCTTCTAGATACTGAATGGATTATTAATGGGGGCATTGACAATATTTAAATTGTTTGTAGGTTGATTCAATGTGTGTTCACTGATTTAGCTACATATGCAGTGAATCCAATTGACATGATAGGAAGGTGTGCATTGGCTGCAACAAATGCTGCCGTTGACAACATAAATAGCTTTTTGATTAATGCTTTTCCTGGCAGCCCGATATTATATTTAGTACGGATAGAACTTTGAGTGAAAACCATCAGAGTGATCATGAGAATTTTCTTAATACACTTAATCCAAAGGTCTCCCACCCCATAAATTAATGTTGAAACTAAATTTTCCTATCATGCTTATACGTAATTTAAATCCAACCGAGGGACTATGTAATGGAACTCGATTAATTTGTCGTGAGCGGTGCCAATCAACCATTAGGGTAGAGATAGCTTTTGGCCTTTTCAAGGGCAAACAAGTCTTTATTCCTAGAATACCAATAATTTGTGACCAAGGTAGTAAGAACTCCATCCCATTTAAAAGGTTTCAGTTCTCAGTATGAGTATGATTTTCTATGACAATCAATAAGTTACAAGGGCAGGCATTAGATTTTGTTGGACTATATTTAGAAAAGCTTGTGTTTTCCCTTGGTCAGTTGTATGTTGCTTTAACTCGAGCAAAAACCTTTGAATCTGTCAAGGTTCTTTTGATACCTCCAACATTTGAGGGCGCAAGAATAGATAATAAAACTAAAAATATAGTTTACAAGAAGAATTTTGAACAGCAGTATCTTTTATATTTTTGTTGATTTTGTGCTCCTTGTTTTGGATATGCAACATTTTGCCTTTTTCTGTTGCATACTTTGCGATATACGGGTTGATTTTGTTTTCTCCTTTTGGATATGTATTTTTTTGGAGGCCCGTGATTTTTGGATTTGCTGAACTTTTTAGAGCTCCCTAATTTTTGGATTTGCAGGCATTTCCTTATTCCATTTTCTATAGATGCCTTTAAGAACATTCTTCAAGTCTAAATTCTTTATATATCTTGCGTTCATTCTTTTCTGGCTATATATAAGGCATGTTTTTTAATAGATTTTTTACTTCTGTGCAGTTAATGTTCATGTGCAGGTTTCAGCTTTTTAAATTATTGTCCAATATAATGCAATGAGGATGTAGTTATGTATATCTCATTGGAGCTATATTAATGGTATGAGTTTAATAGTTCTTCAGATAGTCAACTGTAGTGATACAATATTCAAATTTTTTCTCAGCATTAACTCTTAGTTTGAAAAATTTTTGATGATAAGTTGTCTTTTTGGTTCTGTGTGTGTTTTTTTCCAAGGAATGTGTTGATATTCAGCTGTTTGTTATGTACTTGTTTCAGAATAAGCCTCCTGATTTGCAAGCTTTTGTTAAATCATTACTTTGCATCTGATCAACTCTACCATCAGTTTTTCAAGGAGAACAATGTTGGCAATGCCGTTGTTGCCCTCATAGCACGATTGGCTCCTAAAACAAAAGTATGCAGTCCGAATCATTTTGGCTTTCCTTGTTATCGAACTGTGTTCCAAGATTGCACCTTTATGCTGAAAATTCAAGTGGAGAGGTTCGAGTACATGGTTCTAGTGAAAAGGCTCGATTACAGGGTTCGAGCGGGGATTGTTCCAGTGGATTTAGAGATTAGGGTTTAGGGTTTAGGGTACAGGGTTTGAGTGAAGGGTTCAAGTGGAGAGGGTTCTAGTGGAGAGGGTTTGAGTGGAGAGGTTGGAGTGGAGAGGGTTCCACTGGAGAGGGTTCTAGTGGATAGGTTAGAGTACAGGGTTTGAGTGGAGAGGTTTGAGTGGAGAGGTTTGAGTGGAGATGGTTTGAGTGGAGGCAATTCGAGTAGAGAGGGTTCGAGTGGAGAGGGAGTGGATAGGGTTCCAGTGGAGACAGTTCAAGTTGAGAGGTTTGAGTGAAGATGGTTAGAGTGGAGAGGATTCGAGTACAAGATTCGAGTGGACAGGATTCGAGTGGACAAGGTTTGAGTGGAGAGGTTCGAGTTGAGAGTGTTCCAGTGGAGAGGGTTCGAGTTGAGAGTGTTCCAGTGGAGAGGGTTCGAGTGGAGAGCTTCGAGTGGAGATGGTTTGAGTGGAGATGGTTCGAGTGGAGAGGGTTCGAGTGGAGATGGTTTCAGTACAGGATTTGAGTGTACAGGGTTCGAGTGGACATGGTTCGAGTGGAGAGATTCGAGTGGAGAGTGTTACAGTGGAGATGGTTCGAGTGGATAGAGTTCGAGTGGATGGGTTCAAGTAGAGATGGTTCGAGTGGAGAGGGTTCGAGTACAAAGTTCGAGGGGAGAGGGTTCGAGTGAAGAGGGTTCGAGTGGGGATGGTTCCAGTGGATTTAGGGTTTCTGGTACAGGGTTCGAGTGGAGAGTGTTCCAGTGAAGAGGTTCGAGTACAAGGTTCGGGTGGAGTGGTTCAAGAGTACATGGTTCGAGTGGAGAGGTTTGATTGGAGAGGTTCAAGTGGAGAGGGTTCAAGTGGGGAGGGTTTGAGTGGAGGGTTCAATGGAGAAGGTTCGAGTGGAGTGGGTCAAACATGTCAGGAACACATCAGTGAATCAGGTACAGTGTATTACTGTTTCATCTTCTCCTCAAACTTTTTGTTGACCAGAATGTTTCATCAATTTCCCTACTCAAATATCTGTAGAAGGTACTGTTCACTATACAGTTAGCCTTACTTTATTGGGTTCCTTTTTTCATTTCATCTATTTTTGCACAGTTTCTTCTACTCTTTCTTCTTATCTTATTATTATTATTATTATTATTACTATATATATATATATCATATTATGCTATAATACATTTGCGTACATATACTTACCTTTCTTCCATAGCTTCATCATAACTGCAGCTCCTCTGAAAATAACATCTTTTAAAAAAAGATAAAGGATGATCTTTCACTCATGGTAACTTCCTTTAAACCCCTTTCCTTATTTTTTCTCTCGTTTTTTATGTTATTACACAATTTCAAAACATTATGCTAATGTTGTTATCCTTTGTTGATCTCTGTAATATATAATTATTACACCAGCAACGTAAATGCTTTACAAATATAGAATCTGATAAATAAATAGAAACTATACATGTGTTATACTCTGGATTTGCATACTTCAAAGCTTTATTGTAATACTAAACCAGTTAGAGCTGTCATTGTATGTGATGCAAGAATTATGGCATCGGAAAACCCCATTGATAAACTACGCAATACTAATCGCCCTTGGATCAGAGTAGTTACAGTTGATAAAAAATTCTCTACATTTCAAAGTCCAACGAGTTCTACAAAATTGCAAAGGTTCATTTTTTCTGATGAAAAGGTAATCAACCAATTTATTTTATATAATACCCTATCATACCATAATTTCTCATGCTGATAAGTTTACTGATGATATAGGGAGCCAAAGTGGAAGGTATAATGTTCAACAAAGCATATGAAACCATGAGCCATAAAATTCAGGTTTATAAGAGGTACAAGATATCGAATGCAAACATAAAAGAAATTGACCCCAGGTATAAAAAAAGGATATAGAAATTCAGTGGATCATCGACACCAGTATAGTTATTGAAGAAATTCCTGATTCCAACCATCTCATTTCGGTTCAGCATCCCTATGTGCCGTTTGAAAGAATCCCTGAACATCTCAATAAACCTGAAGAACTAATAGGTAATTATTTTTGAATGCATCTCTTTAACTTAAAGCTGATAATTTATTTTGGCTTTACTAATGGTATAAAATTACAGATGTTATAGGGGTTGTTGCTCAATGCCTCCCAATTTGCACTGTCAAAACATTGACTGGCTCTAAAAAAGTTCAGAAGTTTGTCCTTATTGATGAAAAGTAAGGATAAGTTTAGTTGGAAAATTATTATCCAATTATCTTCTACAATTCAATTTCCCTTAATGTTTTTCATCCATGTTTAGATTACAACCTTTGACTTTCACTATGTGGCAAGAATTCATTCCAAAAGAAGGCAAACAATTGCAAGACACTGTGGATGACCTGCTAGTGCTCATTTGTCGTAGAGTCAAGGTTCATTCCTTTCAAGGTATCATATTCGTAAAACTAATGTGCCATCACTGTCTAAGCTCCATTTCATTATCAAACAACTTCTATTAACATTCTCACTTTTTCTTTATTTAGGGATAAAAGTATCAACACATTACATATCATCCTTGTTAATTGATGCTGCTGACAATCAATCTTTGAAACTGAAAAAATGGTACTATTTTTTTACATTTATCTCATGACAAGTATATTCAAGACAATGCTTACATTTATTGCTATAATAATTTTGCAGGGCAAAAGAGCACCACAAGGAGATCATGAATACCATCGTTAGCTTGAACCAATTCTCTCCGAAAATTCCAGCGATAACTTTGGATGTTGTCTACACTTCAGTTGGTTATATTCTACCAACTCAAAAAGTAAAAATGATTTCCCCAGTAGTATGTTTTGCTGTTTATTTTGGCCGTTATTTGTGACTGAGCAATTTTCTTGAAAAATAGATGGTTACCTCAGAGGTGAAGATATCGTTCAGAGACATCTCTCAGAATTATTACTATATGGCTTGCGTAACATGTTTTCATTCAACAACTGCCTCTAAAGATTATCAATTCACCCGCAATTTATGCCAAGAGAAACAACTTGCTCAACCAAGGTTATAAGTCAACAAACTCCTTTCATTATTTATTGTTATTGTCTTAAGAATATATATTTGTTTAAATACCTTATAATTACTACATTTATGCTATTCTTATTATCCTGAATGTGTTATTTGCGTAGGTGTCTCTTTGAAGCATATCTTATCGATGACAGTGGTATTATCATTGCTACCTTCTTCGGTAAACCTGCAGAGAGATTATTGGGCTTGACAACAATGGAAGCTATTAATGGAGTCACGCAAGTTAGTGTCTTCTATTTTGACATATGAATCAGTTCTTTTAGCATTCCTATAGTTATTCCACCTTAGTCCATTTGTTTTAAAAAAACATTCCAGAAAAATTAAAACCAGCGATTTGGGTTGAGACCTAACATAGTTTTTCTATTGATAAACTTCTAGGAATACATTGAAGATTGACATTCGATCATTGACAATGTTGACTATGTTGTCCAAATTAAAATCTCTAAATTAAAGGATGGCTAGCTTAGCCCGAGGTGCACCTTCTTTAATTTTGTTAAAAAGCAATCCTTGCAAGCCACCTAACTATTAAAAGTACAACTGCATTTAATCTCATTTAACACTCCTACCTCATGAATACTTTTGCTTAGTTCCTAATGAAAATATAATGCATGCTCTTCCAATGACAGGCTCTGGAGCTTCTCAACCACCTCGATCAAAGGTGAAAAAGAGCCTTCTTTCCAAACTTGAAAGTGAGGATCTTGAACTATCAAGGGCAGACGGGAAGAAACAAAAATTAGGTTGACTCAAACACAAGCCTGCATATATGCAAATAGCTTTTGTCGCATCTTTAAGATGTCTTTTGCAGCAAATAACCTCTAAGCCTAAGAAATTAAGGTTGTAGTAGTGTGTTAGCATAAATTCATCAAGAATCCATTTCCTTGTAGCATCTCTTTTGCAAACTTGCATTGCTAAAAACATGTAGGTAACATGCTGATGTGTCCATTTTAGATGGTTATTTTAGGCTTTTTAGGATTATGTTTTGTGCAATTTTGTGCTCTACATGTGGCATTTTGCCTTGAAATCATCTAAGGAGGGATAAAGGCGGCTTTGACGTTTTTATCACTTTTTAGATGATTTTGTGTGACAAGGTGATTTGTTTGAAGACTTTGAAGATTTGAAGACTTTGAAGATTTATCTTTGAAGATTTGAAGATTTGAAGACCTTTACATTTGAGCTTTGTGAAGATTTGAAGAAGTGAAGAGATGAAGAAAGGAGAGCAAAGCAACGGATGAATGATGATCCAGGGTTCTCAGAATTTTCCGAGAAGAATCAGCCCTCAAGAGTGGCACCATTGGATTCCTCTTCTCGAGCACTATAAAATCGACTACAAGAACTCCCGAAACGGATCAACGGTTCACCCGGAGGAAGCAAAACAAAACAGGGCTGGATTTCACTGCTGGTTGCGAGTCGCGACGACAGCGCGAATCCAGCTCTGCAGCAGCATTTTTTCTCCCCTTTTTCTTCCACTATAAATACCTCTTCACCCCTTCTTCTCCACAGCTTTTGGCCCCTGTTTTGGGCCAAAACCCTAGCTTTTCTCTTCTTGTTTTCTTAGTTTCTATGTCTTTTGTTGTTCTAGAGTAGTTTTTGTACTTGGGAGCAAGGATTGAAGCTTCCATTTCTATGTAGTAAGGAGCATTTATATCTATCTATTTAGTGTTTTTGCTATTGTGCTTTTATTGTGCTTGAATGTTAATTGTTGATGCCATTGATGTTGTTGAAAGCTTGAATGAAATACTTGTATGAATTGCTAGCTAGGGTTTGGGGGATTTGGGTTAATTTCCCCCCTTTTCTTGTTAGGAATGTATGAGTATGATTTAGGGCTTTTGATTGTGTTGATGGATTGATAATGTGCTAGATGAATGTGATTGATGTTGAACTCTTCGTCATGTTCGTTTGTGTAGCAAACGAGAGAGTTATATGCTCGTGGATGGATGTGCGTTGCACGTTCATCCAATCTTGTGTAATTGCATGAATTGGTTAAATGCTTAGTCACGGTGTAGTGGTCATAAGCATTGCCGAGCTTGTTGGTTCTTCGTGATTAAATGCCACCAATGATACCTTGAGTCGTGGTCGTGACAACGGGAGTCATTGGTGAGGTTTGACGAGAGATGTCGAGCTCACTCTTGCAAACTACGAACTAAGAAGGATAGGAGTTTAGTCTCCACAACAAGTAGTTGAAGTATTGAATAGATGATTTTAACTCATCCTTGAAGCATTTGTTATTTAGCATTTGTGTATTCTTGATGGTGTGTTTCACTTCACTTGTGCCATGAGTTGTTTGAGCATAGGGAGTGCTTGTATGATTGAATTGGTTAGGTGTTAGGAACGTGACGAATTCCGTAACTCCTTTGCATGAAAATCTATGAGCGTGAACTTAGAACTTCTTGTGCATAACGTGTTGTGATTCTTGCTAGATGGGTATGTTGATGTTGAGTCATGTAATGCTATATGATAGAATGAGTGAATGATTCAATGACCTACATTAGATTTGGAAGTGGATATCCCTTGCCCCCAAGGCTTTATCTTTGTAGTTTAAAACCCCTTTTCTTAGTTTTGTTTGATGATTAGCATAGTCACTTGACCTTGCTAGTTATCTTGTCTTTTTACTTTCGTAACTTAGGAAAACCAACCAACCAACCCCCCCCCCCCCATTTTACTTGCTTTTATGTGTGTGTATATATTTTATCCTAGCATAATATTAACCATTTGTGCTTAGGCGCTTAGGAAGATCCCTCTTCTCTTTGGACGACCCCGATTTGCCGCTATCTACCTAGTTGTAGAAAGTAAGCAAAAAGGGTTTATAAATTATCTTTTGCATAGGGGGAGCGACGACCGCCCGCTATCACATGCATGCGTTTATAGTTTGGAATATTCAATTGGAGAGGTTTGGGTGGAGAGAGTTCAAGTGGAGAGGGTCAAACATGTCAGGAACACATCAGTGAACACATCAGTGAAATCAGGTACAGTGTGGTACTGTTCCACCTTCTCCTCAAAATTGTTTGTTGACCAGAATGTTTCATCATTTTCCCCACCCAAATAAATACACTATTCATAAAGCACATGTCACTTCCCCCTGACATTTTTTCCCATCCAAACCCTTTTTGAGTGGTGAGGTTCGAGAGGTACAGGTTCGAGAGGTGAAAGTTCTAGTGGATGGTTCGAGAGGTACAGGTTCGAGAGGTGCAATGGAGGTTCAAGAGGTGAAGGTTCCAGTTGAGGGTTTGAGAGGTGAGAGTTCGAGTGGAGGGTTCAAGTGGTACAGGTTCGAGTGGTGAGGTTCGAGAGGAGGTTCGAGAGGTGAAGGTTCCAATGGAGGGTTTCAGAGGTGAAGGTTCCAGTGGATGTTCGAGAGGTGAAGGTTCCAGTGGAGGGTTTGAGAGGTGAAGTATCCAGTGGAGGTTTGAGAGGTGAGAGCTCGAGTGGAGGGTTCGAGTGGTACTGGTTGGAGAGGTACTGGTTGGAGAGGTGAAGGTTCCAGTGGAGGGTTCGAGAAGTACTGGTTTGAGAGGTGAGGTTCAAGAGGAAGGTTCGAGAGGTACTCTCTGGTGGCATCATATATATATGTATGTATATAATCATTTTAATTCAATTTTTGTTAAGGTGATGCAAACACTCACCTCAGTGGAGAGGGTTCAAGAGGTGAAGGTTCGATAGGTAC
The DNA here is from genome assembly GCA_037428765.1 of Rubia yunnanensis. Taxonomy (NCBI): domain Eukaryota; kingdom Viridiplantae; phylum Streptophyta; class Magnoliopsida; order Gentianales; family Rubiaceae; genus Rubia; species Rubia yunnanensis. The sequence goes on along the minus strand of CM075066.1, from coordinate 29,950,560 downwards.
AGGTTTGAGATGTGAAAGTTCCAGTGGAGGTTCGAGAGGTGAAGGTTTGAGTGGAGGGTTCGAGAGGTGAGAGTTTGAGTGGAGGGTTCGAGTGGTACTGGTTCGAGAGGTGCAGGTTCGAGTGGTGAGGTTCGAGAGGTACATGTTTAAATGGTGAGGTTCGAGAGGAGGGTTCGAGAGGTACTCTCTGATTTGAGAGGTGAAGGTTCCCGTGGAGGGTTTGAGAGGTGAGGTTCAAGAGGAGGGTTTGAGAGGTACTCTCTGTTGGCATCATATACATATATATATATATAATAATTTTAATTTGATTCGTGTTAAGGTGATGCAAACACTCACCTCAGTGGAGAGGTTCGAGTGGAGAGGGTTCAGGTGGAGAGGTTCGACTGGAGAGGGTTCAAATAGAGAGGTTCGAATGGAGAGGGTTCCAGTACATGGTTCGAGTGGAGATGATTCAAGTGGAGATGTTCGAGTGAAAAGGGTTCAAGTGGAGAGGTTCAAGTGGAGGGTTCGAGTGGAGTGGGTCAAACATGTCAGGAACACATTAGTGAACACATCAGTGCAATCAGGTACAGTGTATTACCGTTCCACCTTCTCCTCAAACTGTTTGTTGACCAGAATGTTTCATCATTTTCCCTACTCAAATAAATAAACTGTGCACAAAGCATGTGTCACTTTCCTCTCACATTGTTCTTTTTTTCCCCATCCAAACCCTTTCCAAAAAATCTCGAAATGGTACCGTTCAATCTAAAGTTAGCCATACTCTATTGGGTTTCTTTTTTTCCTTTCATCTCTTTTTGCACAGTTTCTTCTACTCTTTCTTCTTATCTTATATTATTATTATATATATTATCTCCCGGTAAACTATAATAATAATAATATATATATATATAAGAAATCCTTTAAACCCCTTGGTTGACACAATGGTCGTTCAGGGTATATTGAACAATTCACTTTGGCTCCCTTGTAACATCTCTTTTGCAAACTTGGATCGCTAAAAACATGTAGGTAACATGCATGCGTTTATATTTTGGAAAATTCTAATTATGTAATAAGATATGTAAACAATGCTTATCAAAATGTCATCAGTACCTTCTACTGTGAAATATTTACCTATTCCTACATGAGAATGGTACGTTGCTTTAGTTGATAGCTTGAGTTAATTATGAGCTTCAATTACATGTAAACTTGATACATTTATAGGTTTAATTACAGCTCTTTTAACATTCTTATATTATGACAACATTCCTATAGTATTTCTATAATTTGTTATCAAGCTCACAGCGTGTTTGTTTGTGTTACCTAACTAGTTCCTCCCAATTTATCAATGCATGAACCAACTCCATTTGCTTTTTCTTTCATTTTAATACTTGGCTGCTAAATGTTTGTTCACTTCCCTTCCGGTTTCCATTTTATTTATATTTTTTTTCCTTTTTCTATTTTATGGAAAGAATTTTACTATTGCTACTCTTCTAGTTATATAGTTTAGTCCAATACTTATTTTCGTTTGTTTTAATGTATTCATTTATTTAGTTTATCTAACTTTAGAGCTCATTCTCATAATTTGAATGGGTAGATGGTATTAATTTTAATTGTAATTTTATTATTGCGAGCCTTTATTATATAAACTCTAAAAATAATATAGATATTTTAGTAACTACTCAAATTGTTCATCGCGCACTTATTAGATTTATGGTTATTCTAAAATGTGCAAATTGTATATCTCTCTTCCATTCCAATTCGGTGTATTATTATTCACTTCATCTTTCTTAAATGAAACATATACTATAACTAATATTTTATTATCGTTTGATATCATTTAGTTGCTCATTTATTTATTTACTTATTTTATTTATCTTATTTTATGTTAAAATTTCTTGTAGGGTTTTGAGTTAAAGCTGGAAATAGCCAAAGAAAGTTAACAAGAGATTATGATTTTTGGTTAACATCTAGCTATTACATACACACTGACTTCATTAAAGTTGGGGTTTCACAGCCTTGGCATGAGAAGTTCAAAATTCAAAAAATTAAATTCAAAGAACAATTGAAGATAAAATTATAGCCAACAAGGCTACATCACTTCGCAAGGCTGAAAGTAGCTTCTTCATCACGAATATTCTTTACAAATAGTAACATCATTTTGCACTCAAACTACAAATAACATCATTGCTTTGTTTCTTGTAATCTTTATGCCTAGGGGGGCTTATGGTGTAGGTGTGGCCCAGCAATCAAAGGGTTGAGAGTCGCTAAGCCCATCCCAACATTATCCTACCAAGCTTTGGTCCAAAACAATGAACAGGCAGGTGCAACAAACACAGGAATCACAAGTCGTGGCAGAGAATGTGGACTGGGGAAAATGGGACACACGGAAAATGCAAAGGCCACGACCGAGGAACGTGGGAAAAGTGGCGTGACCACGATCTCAAAGTAGTAAGAACAGGGAACGTCAAAGGGAATGAGCCTATAAATACAACAAGCTCTGTAAGAGCTAAGGTAAGCGGTATAATATAGAGAAATTCAATTTCTTGAAGAGATGACTGACTCAATCGTCGGAGTCACTCTCCCAGAATTACTTTCAAGACCACATTTGTAGGTAAAGGAATCAAAGCAAGTAAACCGAGAAGAGGCTACCTAGACAGGCTATCACATCAAATTTAAAATACATTAATAAATATATCAGTAATATAATAAATAAAATTAAAATGTAATTTTTTTATTACAATTGGGACTGCATTCGGGCAATACAATACAAATTCATAAAAACTGATCAAAAGCAAGGCAACTTCTCTGATTCGATGTGCCATGTTTCCTTACCTTTATTTTTTGGCCGAATCGGGGATCTTAATGGTACAACATACATAATATACAGTTTTTTCCCTTTTGAACCTCCTTCTCTCACCAATACATTGATTTCTTTTTTTATATTCCTTGCCTGGAAATTGAATTAACACCATAATTAGTGTTATGGTTGAAAAGTTCCAAACCAAAACACACTTTTTGTCAGTAATACAAAGATAATTCCTTCCTGCCAAATGAGATCACATATTGAGAAATGTCTTACAAACTAAGTGAGATCACTATCATCCAAAACCACTACAACACGACTGACCATCTTTCACTGAGAAAGATAGTGGAAACATATTGTCCACAGTTTGAGCAAAGGAATGCCTATCGAGTATGAGATGTTCAAGTAAGATAATTTTCTTATTCCTTAAAATTGCAAAGATCACAACAATATTCTTTTATATGCTCGAATTATGTCTTTCTACAACAGTAACCTGTGTCACAAATGCATAATCTTGTAAACAAATAGATGCAAATTTTATCTTGCACTCAAATAGAGGAAAAGAAAAGGAGGGTGAAAAATAAAACTCTAACTATAACTGTAGATTGGAATCACGTAAATTAAACACACATGTTTTGGTAGAGCATACAACTTTGCTTAACACCTTCGAACAAATGGTTTATATAGCTTTAACACAAGATTTTCCATAGCTCTGATTCCAAGAAATCAATATATGAAATGCAAAGGCAAAATAAAACTGATGAGTATGCCTCCTGGTGATCTGCAGTATGTACATAGAGGTTAGAGGTAGTTGTTCGACATTCATATCTTATGAATGTAATGGACCAACCTTCCAATACAATTATGGATTTAAGAGTAAAAATAAAATTTCTTGTTAAATTTATAAGATATAGATATCAAAATTTTTTATTTTCAAGTGAAATTATTTTAACTAAATTATTTTTTTGGTTCCCAACATATGTCGCAATACCATCTTTTGTTCCCCGAGGCCAATACCGTGTATGTTCAGTAACCAACAAATACAAAATGATTTGTTTGGTCCCCAAGGGTGGTTTCCAAGGGTATTTTCATAATTTCATTAATTAAACGTAATGTATGTTTTTTAATTAGTGAAATTACAAAAATACCTCTGCAAACTACTTTTGGGGACCAAAAATCATTTTATATTTGTTGGTTGCTGAACATACGCACTATTCACCTCGGGGATCAAAAGATGATATTGCGACACATGTTGGGGACCAAAAAATAATTTAGTCAATTATTTTCGTCCATAAAATAAGTACATAACATTTAAAAATATGTTACTTTTAATACTTATTAATAATTTAATATATGGATATATATTAGAAGGTGAAAATTTTATTTTATAAATTATATTTAGATATTATTATGGCTGAAACGATAATTTTGGGCGGCCAGTTTGATAAACAAAATTGAAACAATAAAGTAAAAATCAAATGTTAGTGCATCCACTATCACCTGATTAACGTAAAAACTTAAAATCCTAAAACACATAAAACCGATGTAATAATATTTGTGGCACACAAGTGGAGTAGGGAGAGTGGCGTAAAGGATCCAACAGACTTTCCATTGGCTATGATTAAAGTTATGGTTTTTTTAGAAAGTTTGGGAAGGATTAATTGAGGGTATTGAAGAATGAAGATCTTGAAATTTGGGATGTAATTGATGAGGTTGCATTGTAAATTGGGGAGGTTGACTTTTGAAAAATATTATAGTTTTAATTAAAATTTTAAAGTTGACTTGGAAATAGAGAGGGACATGAGTTTATCTGATGGGATGGGGCTTCTTGGATCTAGTTTTGCAGGAAAATATGAAACAATCTTATTCCTGAGAAGTCAAAGCCAAGTGTGCTAATCCTCCAAGCTCTGCTCGATGTTTGGCATCTTGAGAAAATATGAGAAATCGTTTCATTTTTCTATAGGCAAGTTAGACAGATATGGGCATTAGTACAATTTCTAATGAACAGATTTGAAGCAGTTGGAAGTGTTTTGGCACTAATCCTCCACATGAGGTATTTAAGTCTGGCTGGTATGTTGAGATTCCATAATCTCTTCCACATATATATGTTTGATAATCCAGCCTGATTAGAAGTCATGGGATTAGCTATGGACATCCTTTTTGCTTCAATGTATCCTTTGTTAACATAGTAGACACCATCTGTTGATGCTGTCTAAATGAGCCTATCCTCCTCCTTCGGATTTAAATACCTTGGTAGCCTAATTATGAGAATCTTTGTTGCTATATCTGGAGGATAGATTGTTTTAACCAAATTTGACCTCTATTGTCGAAGTTTCACAAATTAAATATGAAACTTTCAAATTCACCTGATGAGTTCAAAGCAGATTACTAGCTAAAGGATTCACCACACTAGGGATCCAATTCTGATGAATTTTGATCTGTTATCTTGAAGTAACTCACCACTCCAGCGTTCCTTTAAGAAGTTGTGCTCCCCAGTGTATCGACCTTCAGCCCCAAGACACACTTTGCTAAAGACTATCAACTTATATTTAGCTTTCAAGACAGATGCAAACAAAGACTTAAGCTCTCAAAATATTTTCCAAACTTGTTTAGCCGACAAAGATTTATTCATTATCCTAGCACTCTTCGATCCCAAACCTCCCATATGTTTGGATCGGCATGGAGCCTCCCAGTTCTTCCAATGAAATGCTCTCTTGCCCAGCTTCCCAGACCAGATAAAATTTCTGAAAATTTCATCTAACGTATCACAAACTGTGGATGGGACTTTATAAATTGAGATAGCATAATTAGCCACAATTTGTAGCCCAAATTTGCCAATGTAACTCTATCAGTGAGTGAAATCCCTTTAGACCTCCATTTTGTGAGATTCTTTTTGGCCGAGATTAGATTCTTAAAAATATGGCTTCTTTTTCATGAAGACATTATGTGTAGTCCTAGATAAGAACTAGGCAATCCTTGCCTATAAATATTAAGTGCATGCCTTGGCCATGATTGCCACCATGAGGATTTTTCAAAGCTAATTCTCTGATCAGAATACCTTGCATAGAAATCATTCACCTTAGCCAAAAATCTAACATCCTCCTGCCTATTTTCCAAGAAAATCAAACAGTCATCTGTGTACGTAAGATGGGAAATCCTGAGAGCATTCATCACAATCTTTATCCCTAAGTGTCTATCTGCACTTATGTTTGAATTCAAATTTTCATATAACACTTGCTGACATACTATAAACAAGTAAGGAGACAAAGGGTATCCTTGCCTAATGCCTTTATTAGGGACAATGAGATTAGATGTAGAACCATTAACTGAAACTCTATAGGTCATTATTGGCACACATTTCTTAATCATATGTCTCCAAGATTCCAGGAATTCCATTTTTTGTAGCACGTCATCTAAGAAAATCCAGCTGATTCTATCATATGCTTTGTTCATGTCAAGTTTAATTGTTGAGAGAAAAATCTTACCTTTCTTTTTCTTCTTAATATGATCAGTGACCTCATGTGCCAAAAGAACACTTTCCCTATTTGTCTTCCAAACACAAATCCATGTTGATTTTTATTGATCAAAGAGCCCGACCTTCTCCAGTCTCCCATGTAAAAGTTTGGCTAGGATTTTGTATTTAACTTTTCAAACCAATCGGACTATAATCCTTGGCCATGGTTATATTCTTCAACTTGGGAATAAAGATAACAATAGTTAATTCCATTCCATGCTAATTAGCTGTCCTTGTTGAAAATCTCAAACACATTTAAGTAAAGGATCCTGTACCGACTCCCAGTGTTTTATGTAAAAACCTAGTGGGAATCCATCCAAACCTGGAAAGACAATTGCTTCATTCCTTTCAATGCAATCCACACCTCTTTTTTTGACAAAGGTTGCTGCAAAAAAAAGGTTGTTCAGGATCTAACTTATTAGAGATCAGATCAATGAGTTCATCCCTAGAGAAATGAAAATCATGTATGTTTGGATAGATATCCTCCTGCATATATACTTGTCTGAAGTGATTCCACATCTTTGCATGAACTTGTTGTGATCTGATATCCATGTCCCCAAATCTATTTTTAACTCAAAGATCCTTTTTGACATCTGTCTCTTTGTTGCCAATTTATGAAAATAGGCAGTATTTGCATCACCCTCAATGTCCCAGTTAATCCTAGACCTTTGTCAATAATCTACTTGGAATTGAGTTAATTTGATGAGTTCACTTTTGATTTCTCTCTCCTTGTGAGCTTGGCCTAGCAGATTTTGTGACAATTGAATCTTTTCCAGGTTTTTTTTTTCTATAGCTTTAATCTTCCTGTCTTGATTTCCATTAGAACTCGTATGCAAGTTCTGCAGGTGTATCATTGTAACATCAATGCACTTAGAAAGAGTAGCTGCAGGATCTAGAATTGCTCCATCCTGGAAGGCCGATTTTGCAGGATCTAAAATTCAACAATTGTTTTCTGCTATATTTTATCCTAGCTAATTGATGTATTTACCTCTGCCACACATAAAAAGAAAATGGATCTTTACACTTTTAATCCTAACTTTTGGCTGAAAGTGTCAATATAACCCTGCAAAAATGAGAAAGTAGCAAAAAAGCCTAACTTTATGATAAAATGTGCAGTTATAACCTGTTAGCCTATTTCCAATGTTGACTAAAAGAATTGGGTATTGACTGAATGTGAAATGATAAAAATACCCTACCCTTAGACCGCCCAACGAAATTACAAATCTGACACATTAATATACATTTCCACTCATCAACACAATAACCCTAAAATTAAAAATCCCCAGGCGGCACAGAAATGACAATGAATCAAAACTTCACAAGCAAATAATCACATTTACCAGTGCAAACTCTAGCACACACTAATTCAATCATACGGCAATGCTAAACATTTAAGAGACTAACAAATGCCCACTTGAATAGCCCTCTTGATAGAGGAAGAAAGAAAGAACCCAGAAAAAGGGAAGAGGTTAAAAGTATAGAAATGTCAGTGAAAAAGGTAATTCAACATGTATTGAAATGGGAGTGTGTGAAACTTGTTGGGTGCAACCGAAGAGCTCCCAAAATGGTGGGACGAAGGGCGGTCGCGTTTCCGGAGAATAGGACCAGAGGAGCTGTGGTCTCTCTCTGGCGACTCTGCGTGGTGAGTCGCGATGAAGTGGCTCAGCAACTTCCAAGGAAGAAAGACTGGGGTTGGTGAGCAACAGATGAAGAAAATGGGGAAGAAGAAGAAGAAAGAAGAAGAAAGAAGAAGAGGGAATTCCGCTTTTTCCATTTTATTTATTTTCTTTTTTTAATTTAGGGGCAAAATGGTCATTTTATTCAAATTCAGCCATGGTTCTTGGCATTCAAAGTTAATGGTGCCTAGGGTAGATTGACACACACATCTAAAATTTATAGTTATTTTGACACTTTCTCATTTTACAAGGTTAGATAGACACCTTCAATTTAGAGTTAGGTTTATTTTATCACTTGACTCAAAATAAAATTATGAGTAGATGCCACCAAAATGGTTTACTTACCTATATAATCCGTCCCAAATATGATTTTTTACCTACATTATTTCCTAGACTAAATAACATTATACAAAAGTATTATTTTATGCAATCTAAAGTTTAGCTAGGGATTATTATGCAATTAATAAATATTTTTAACGAGATTTGGTTCTTTTTAAAATATGTAAATAAATATGGGAATCTATTGTGTAATTATAAAAAATTACACAATATAAAAACAATTTCTAAAGCCCTAGTCCAAAATCATCCCCCAATTCTTACCACCGCAGCTCCGCCGTGCTCAGCTGCTAGAACCGCCATGCTTGGCTGCTGGAACTGTCGTGCTCAGCCACCAAAACTGCCGCGCTCACCCACCGGAATCAGGCGCTCTCATTTCCCGCATTATTGTTTTGCACTCAGACGCCAGAACCCCGATCTTACTGCAAAATAACTACTTTAGCCTTACTATGCTTGCCTAGCTCTGGCCTAATTAAACCCTAGCTAGCTCAGGCGGTTGCAGTTACTCATCGTACACAACATTGGAGACGAATCCGCAGCGCGGATTTGTTTGTGTGCAATGGTGGCAGGTAAGCGATTAAGGATTCGGCAGCGCGGACGAGTTTATGAAGCTATGAGAATTAAAGATTTTCATTTCATATGGATTCTAACTGGACAAACATCACATTTTCTTATCGCCTTTTATTTCTCTTTCTTCTTTGCCATCGCTAGGTAGCTGCTTGATAGATTCATCTTCCGAGTAAGATTTTGTCTATATAGTTTCTTGTGGATATCAATTTAACTGTAGTACTCGTTTTTTGTATTCAGAGTGTTGATTGCTATATCAACTGTAGATGCCTTCTACCTTCTGGATAGGATATGAAGGATTAAGATCATTAGTATAATCAAATATGTTGTTGAGATAACATACTAGTTTGTTGAGGTTTATTTCAGTTGATTTTTGGACGTCTGTTTAGGTTATTGTTTAGTTGATCTTTCTCAATAATTTTCCAGTGATATTTATATGTGCATATAATTTTTGTAGATGTTTACGCTTTTTTTTTTATGTTTGTATGGCAGGTTTTTGCCCACGATGTTTTGAAATTTCGAAGGCCCATAGACTTGGAAAAATAGCCTGAAAACTGCACACACTTTTTTTTAAATGCACCCTGAGGTGGGGGATATTTATTAGGTTCCCCAAACCTATTTAGAACCAAAAGATGTACAATGATATTTTTGAAATATTACATCGATAAGGCAACCTCGTTGCCCTCAAAAGAAAAGTCTAATACTAGTGGACTAGTGGTTCAGAAGGAGAGGAAGTAGTACTTGGTAGCTCGAGGTCTCGAGGGGTCGAGGCTCAATGGTTCGAGGTTCGAGTACTTGAGTGCTCGTTGGTTCGAGTGCCTGATGGCTCGAGGGCAGCAGGGCTGGAGAGTTTGAGTGTTTGAGGGATCCAGGGCTCGAGGCCTCCTATGCTCGAGGGCTCGAGAGATTGAGTGTTCGAGGTATCTAGTGAAACGGGGGTTCCACGGCTCGATGGTACTAGGGCTCGAGGGCTTGGGTGCTCGAGGGCTCGAGTGAGGACTCCAGTGCTTGAGGGCTCCAGTGTTCGAGGGCTCCAGTGCTCGAGGACTCCAGTTCGAGGGCTCTAGTGCTCGAGGGCTCCAGTGCTCGAGGGCTCCAGTGCTCGAGGGCTCCAGTGCTCAAGGGCTCCAGTGCTCAAGGGCTTCAGAGCTCGAGGGCTCCAGTGCTCAAGGGCTCTGGAGCTCGAGGGCTCCAGTGCTCGAGGGCTCCAGTGCTCGAGGGCTCCAGTGCTCGAGGGCTTCAGTGCTCGAGGGCTCGAGGTATCCAATGTTCGAGATTCGATGGTTCGAGGGCTCGAGTGCTTGAGTGCTTGATGGTTCGAGTGCCTGATGGCTCGAGGGCGGCAGAGCTCGAGAGCTTGAGTGCTCGAGTGGGTCCAGTGCTCGAGGCCTCCTACACTCGAGAGCTCGAGGCCTCTAGTGCAGTGCTCGAGGCCTCCTACACTCGAGAGCTCGAGGCCTCCAGTGCAGTGCTCGAGGCTTCAGAAAGGTTTGGTTCAGCCTTTCAATGAACCTGCATGGAATAAGAAGACTTTGTCAGCAGTATCAATCCTATGAAGAGCCATTTTTATGCATTCTAATATAGGGAGTATGCTCTTTATCTAAGGAAATTAGGCCTTTGATATGTATTGGAACATTAGAAAGGCTAAGGCTCTGATTATGAGTAGAGTGATGTTTGGCAATTGCATTTGCCACTGAATTGCATTCTCTAAAAACATGTTTAAGCTCATCTTGATGATTAAGATGAAAATCCAGTAAAGCTGCCAATTTATTCCATACAGTTTGAGCAAGAGGACAGGATATGAAGAAATGTTGAATGGAATCTGAATGATAACATGCTGGACATTTAGAAGCAAGGCTAAAACCACACTTAATTAGCACATCATCGAATGGTAGAAAAGAGCGTAGCATTTTCCATGTGAACATAGAGACCTTTTTCTGTAATGCAGTGTTCCAGATAAGCTTGGAAGCTGGAAAATTACCTGATGTGAGTGTGAGTTCCTTATAAGCTGACTTGAAAGTGAAGGCCCCTGACTTTTCTGGTTTCCATATTAACCTATCCTTCCTGTCTTGTGTAATTTTAGCTTCCTGAAGAAAGGAAAGAGTATCATGCTCTAGGTATGGTGAAATCTGGGATAAAATGGAAACTTTGTTACTAATGAATTCTGCCACAGAATAATAGATCAGTGCAGAAGAGATATGGCTGGGGATATAGTTAGAGAGAGGGCCATTGGGACAACAGTTAGCAGTTAAAAGATTGCAATTGCCTTTGCCATGGATGATGAGAGTATTATTTTCAGCAAAAGGGTTCATAGAACAGATTCTTCTCCAAGTAATTGATTTCCTATGTGATTGTGGTAAGGCCCATAACAATTTTGCCCACATTGTAGTACCTAACTGGCTCTTCCACCACAATTTGAGGAAGCAGGAGTCAATAATGGCTCGGATTGATCTGGAACCTAGGCCGTTCTGAGCTGTTGGTATAGCTAAATCAGACCATGTTTTCCAACTCTTGTTCCTTTTACCATCTGTATCTCCCCAGAAAAATCTAGCCATTTTTCTCTCTAGCGTCTTTATTATGTAGTTTGGGGGGTTTGGTAACAGTCCATAAATGCTAAGGCATGGAGTATAAACAAGAATTGATTAGAGTCAATTTACCCCCTGAACTTAGCCATTTATTTTTCCAGTTTTGTAACTTTTTATCAAAATTTTCCATCAAAGGTTGGAAGTATCTATTTAAAGTTATGCCTTTGAAAATAGGGCAACCTAAATATTTAAAGGGAAAGGATCCTTTTTTCATTTTCAAGATCATCTTCACCTGATTCCATTTAGCTACTGTGGCCCTTTTACTTATGTAGAAATCAGATTTGTCAAAATTAAATTTTTGACCTGAGGTATATTCAAAGATCGCTAGGAAAGCTTTAATCTTGATGAGGTTAGTCTTAGAGGCTTGCATGAAAATGATTGTATCATCAGCATACATTAAATGAGAGGCAGCTGGAACTGAAGCAGGCAGTTGATAATATGAGAGGCTCTTATTCCAAAAAATAAAGGAGAGGCTCCTAGAAAAGGCCTCTGAGAAAATATTGAAGAGGAATGGAGAGAGGAGATCACCTTGTTTGATGTCTCTAGTGGCTCTGAAGAAGCCCACTGGATTGTCATTGATAAGGACTGAGAAATGAGCTTGTGAAAGATTGTTCATTACAACATTTAAGAAATTACCACTAAATCCAAACATAGTCAAAACATTCCTAAGGAAATCCCAGTTTACTCTGTCAAAGTTCTTCCTAAGATCCAATTTGAGTATACAGTTTGGGACTCTACTCCTTTTGTCTAGAAATCTTATCATTTCCTGCAAATAGAGATTGTTGTCTGAAATGTCTCTATCTTTCATAAAGGCAGATTGATTTGGGGAGATTAGTTTATCCATGTGAGGCCTTAATCTTTCCGTTAATATCTTTGAGCAGATTTTATTTACAACATTAGATAAACTAATTGGTCTGAAATCATCAAAAGAGCAAGGTGTAGCCTTCTTTGGAATTAGGGTTATCCAGGTACTAGCTATACCCCTTGGCATATCTACACCTAAAATAAATTCATTCACGGCTTCAATTAGATCCTTTTTTATAATAGTCCAGCACTTACAATAGAATTTATTTGAAAACCCCTCTGGACTTGGACTACTATTTTTATTCAAACCCTTAATCACAGACTCCAGTTCAGCTTCTGAGACTGATATGGATAAAGCCTGATTGTCCTGGTCAGTGATGATGCTTGGGATTTGACTGAGAAAGTGAGGATAATAGGTATCCTTTGCTGTTTGGTTAGGCTCAGTTAACAGATCAGAAAAATAGGCAATAGCTTCCTTTTGAATGTCTGAATTTGAGTTTAGCCACTGCCCTTCCATGTTTTTAATCTTAGTGATCTGAAGCTTACAGTTTCTCTCTTGAACAGTCTTGTGGAAAAATTGGGTGTTATTATCTCCTAGTTTATGCCATTTAGATCTTGCTTTTTGCTTCCAAAATTTTTCCTTCTCTTTAAGGGCTCGAAGCAGTAAAGCTTTTTTCTCATTTAATTTGATAAGTTCAGAGTCTGAGGGGGATAAATCAAAGACAAGTTCCTGAAGTCTTAAAGCTTCCTCTGCTGAAATTACATTAGCATATATATTTCCAAAGCAATCTCTATTCCAGATTTTTATCACCTTCTTAAGTCTAACTAATTTTAGATAGAATATAAGCATTCCAGACTCAGAAAGTGGCTTTTCCCAGTTTTCCTTAATTAGATTTGTAAATTCTGGCCTATTAAACCAAGTATTTATAAATCTAAATGGTTTTGGGTGGGAATTAGTCAAGGTAGATACCTGAAGTAGAAGAGGGGAGTGATATGAGGTTTGCTTATTCAGGATTTGGATAGAGGATGAAGGGAATTTATAGTTCCATGACATTGTGCAAAGGTCTCTATCAAGTTTTTTGGAAGTAGGATTCCTAAGTCTCGAATTACACCATGTGAAAAGATTTCCGACTGTGTTGATTTCCTGAACTCCGGAGGAACTAATCCAGTTATTAAAGTCTCTAATACTTCCTAAAGAAGGGGAGCTAGGGCCTCTATACTCTGAGAGTGTGGTGATGGTATTGAAATCACCTATAAATATGGTTTCTCCTCTAGTGATGCTAGTCAGATCTTTCCATAAACACTTCCTACCCTCTCTGTTTCTAAGTGCATAAACAAAAACTGCCTCCATATCTAAATGTGGAGATTGGTGTGCTATCTTGACATGTAGAAACTGTTCATGGTGAGAGATGAGTGTGACAGAAACTGAATTAGTTCACATAAGCCATATTTTTCCATTATGGAGAGTCAAATTATGAGAGAACTTGAGCTTATCCATATATGTATGACATTGAGTGTTATCATGCATTGGTTCAATTATACAAAGGAGTTGAATTTTCTTAAGCTTAATTAGATTAATTATCCTTAGCATAGAAGATTCCATACCCCTAAGATTCCAGACTAAAAAATTGACAGTTAGAGTATGTGTCATTGTTCACCAGATTTATAACTCTTTGTAGCTGATCTGAGCATCATCTTATTCAGCTGGCTAAAGTAATTATTCTTTTTAATCTTAGACTTACCTTGTTGGGAATTCTTACCATTGAGCTTCATCGCATGAGAAGCTGTAATATCAGGGTAACTGACAGTAGCCTCATCATCAGAATCCAGCACTTCCAGTTCTTCATTTCCCTGTGGGAGATTGTCAAGATCCTGTAAAATAGAAAACCTATTTTCCATTTTATCATGTAGGAAAGTGGGGGGTTATTAGTGGGGGATTGGTTCAGGCTTAGCCTGAGTGAGCCAATTTAGATATCGTCCTTTGCATAGGCAATGGGGGTAGATTTGGACACTGCCGTAGCATTTAAAAGCTTTGAGATGGAGTTATCAGGGCCTTCCTGAGGTTGGATTCTGGGTAACTGAGCAGGTGATTGTAAACAGTTATTTCTAGGCACTCTGTTGCCCCTTGGGGAGGAGTTGGTGTCAAGGTTTAGGGGGGAGATTGTTGTAGCTCTTTGGTTAACAACACTGTCATTTTTCTGGGAGGAGGCATCAATCTGATTACCTAAGGAGATCAGAGGAGGATTTCTAAACTTGTTGCCAGTAGCCTGCCACTGGGAATGAATTCGGCTCTGGGCAATGTGATTTTCCACTGATTTATCATTAGTATTTTCCATTGATTTGCCATTAATATTTTGTGGGATAGCTCTACATTGACTTAGAGAATGTCCTAACTTAGCACAGTGATCACAATAGAGGGGGACATCCTCAAATTCTATAGGATATTTCCTATTGTTTGAAACTGAACCTAGTCTAATATAGTTACACATAGGCTTCTGAAGATCAATTTCAACACAAAATTTAATTGCAAATGGCCTAGTGAGCATATCAGTGGCTAAGTCATTCTTAATGAAGCTACCTATGCTATTCCCAATTGCTTCAATAGATGCTGAATTGTAATAGTACAAGGGTACTTCCCTGATCGTACACCAAATGGGTACAATTGGGGATTCTCTATGTGTTTAGAAATCTGGAGACCATTTAAGCATCTTAAGGAGGATACCATTGAAATTCCAGATTCCTTTCATCCAACATCTTTGGTTATCATTGACAAGCTCAAACCTAATCAGAACATGTTTGTAATCTAAGGAACCTAATTGATATTTACCTGCAAAACCAACCGTTTTGAAGGCCACTTCCAGATGCTCCATTGTGAGTCTCCCTTTTGTGAACTTTCCGACCAGAGCATTTGCATAGTGTGCTGAGAGTTTGGCAATTTGATCGTCGGAATAGAGACAAGCTGGATCGCCTAGATGTTCAGATTTAGGGATTAGTTCTGGGTTGCTGGGTAGTGATTTCAATAGGGGAGGGGATTTGTTTTGGAGAACAGCAGCAAAGGATTTGGGTGCATCAATTGGGATTGGTGTTGGGTTGGCGTTGCTGGCATTGCTTACCGCCACAGCGGGCGGTTTAGCGGTGGCCATATCCGTTGTGAATTTTCAGCAGTAGGGTTAGCCGTTAACGGCGGGAATTAGCCGTTACCGGCGAGCAAGGAAATGAGGGAGAAGAAGAAGATCATTTTTTAAGAGAGAGAAGAGGCTGAAAACTGCACAGATGTTTACGCTATTGTAGTTAATGTTTATTCTTTTTAGCTAATTTTATTATGTTAGTGTGTATATTGCTTTCAATTGATGTTTACGTAGTTTATTGAGGCTTCTGCTATGCAATTGATATTTAATTTAACACATTGAAATAATTCTTGGTCCCCAGTTGTTTCTACAAATTTTTAATCATCTATTTCAAGTTACATTTCTCCATTGATAACTTTAATCATGTATACTGATGATGAATAAAAAATTAATATTTTAATAAGTACATTTTGAAGTAAATCTAACAATATTCTACATAATGACATCGTTACTTATATATTAATTAAAAATTATAGTCAACAATGAATGATTAGAGAAAGTTGAAAAAAAAGTGTACAATTTTAATAGGATGGGAGAGTTCAAGTTAAAAGGGCATAAATTAATTTCCCAAAATTAATTGTTCAAATCATCATCTAGCATAATAGATTCTGGCTCACGAGAGAACGCCTTACCATACAACCAAGGGTAAATTATAGTTAGTGGGAATATTGTATAAGATTTTTAAAATTTTGGGGTTGAAAACATAGTTATTCTTTACTCGGGGTTTATATTATAAAGTTCTCTGAAATTCAGGAACCGAAATGCAAAAAGTTGGATATGTTCGCCTCCCTCATTTTTTGGAGAACCCCTCATCTTCTTTGGCTGAGTAGATCTTGACACACGACCTATCCATAGGCACTTATTTCTTACCTTATACATTGCATTTCTTAAATTACATATAAAATTTAAAATTTTTGAAAATATTTTTTTATATCATATATTTTTATATTTTCACCTTCAAATACATAATATTACTTGTTTTAACTTATAAAATGCAATATTTAAATTTTATAAAAAATTATAACATTTAACGCAAATGCCCCTGAGGACTGTCCAAAGACCGCCTTTCCTGAGACTTTCCCTCTTCGGCTAACCCTAGCAGCGGTTGCTCCTCCTTTTCCGGCGCCACCTCCCTTCACCACTCTTCCAGACCTTGATTTCAGACTTCAACCGCTTTGATTTGGATTTCGTTTTCTCTTTTCTCATTTTGCTGCTTTCGAATCCGTCGCTCCTATAAGTCGCCATTGAAGGTTCAATCAATGTTTGTCGATTCATCTAGTGTATTTTTATGTCGGGGGATCAAAATATGGTTGATGACTTGCGCGGTCGGAGAGTTGCTCGGCGGCGATTGCTCAGAAGAAGGATTACTTAGATGAAGAATTTGTCGGTGGTGTTTTTTCGCAGACGGTGGGAAGTCTGTCAGAGTTGGTTAGGAAGCAGTGGGAATTTGGGTCGAAATTCTGGTATCGAGGCGATGAAGTTTTGAGATACGCACGACAGATTTAGTCAAAAGCAGCAGTTTTCGACGGTGGTTGGTCTCAGGTTGACGAGTCGGGTTCAAAATGGGAGAAACGTGAGAAGCTGGACCAGGTAAAATCGGGTTAAAATCGCGTCAAATTGGGTCTGACATATACACACATTCAATGGACTAGATTGTATTTAGGCCTATCTTTAAGACTTAAATCTAAATATTGAAACATCATAAATTTACATCAAATAAAAATTCTACAAAATCAAATAAAAATAGTTAAACATTAAATTTAAAGGCAAAGTTTTGGGAAATACCATTTTTTCCATACACTTATGAAAATATGAGGTTTAATTTTAATAATGAAATGTAAAATGTATTAGTTGCAATATTAAAAATTTATTATGGAACATGTAGTAGTTATAATATTTATAACCCATTTTATGCAACCCAAAAATTTTCATTTCTTTTAATTTATACTTTAAACCTTGGTCTTTCCATGTCTTATTTTCAAGAGACAGGCTCAATTTTAAATACTACTATATTACACATCAAGTTAAAAATAATTAAACATCAAATTCAATAATAAAAACCAAATAAAATAGTTAAGAATAAAATGAATAACTAAATTGAAATAATAATAAATTTAATAAAACACTATGCACATGGAGTAAAATAAAGCTTGCAAAACATCAAATAAAATTATTAAAATACACATCAAGCAAGAATGGTTAAACATACAAAAAAAAGTTAAACATCAAATAAACATATTCAAAGATAAACATCAAATTAAAATAATTAAACATCAAATCAAGACACTAAAAATGCACATAAAAATAGTTAAATATAAAATAAGATACTAACATACACATCAAATTAGAATAATTAAAAACCAAATAAAAAATATATAATTAAAATAGGTATTCGCAAAATAAACACACGTGAATTTTTAAATATCAAAGCATGCACCAAATTGTGACACTGATATTGAAAAATAAAACATCAGTATTAAAATTTAAATTAAAAAAATTTCACACCTAGTATATACATAATCCGGGTAATACAAGTTCGCTATGATCAGTTCGCCTCCAGCAAGGAAGTGAACCTAATCAAGTTTGCTCGCAAACCCCAAGACAGTTAGAAACCACTCTAGGGCACTAGGTATAAAAAGATGACACAAGAAATGACTTGAAGAAAATGATGGTGTACAAGTACACAAATATAAGGAGGTAATGACCTTGGTAATAAAGAACTACTCCTGACACCTGAAAATGAAAGAAAAAGGACACTAGCTAGATGAAACTTGCGAAAGAACAAACCAACAGCTCTCTAGAGAGATCAGAACAAAGAAAAGTAGGAAAGACTGACCAACCACATTGCAAAACTGCATTGGCAACATTACCAGATGACGCCGCTTTAATTAAGATACGCTCACGCAAAGTTACGTAAATTACACCAAAAACCTTGTGCAATTCAATAAACAACTTGTAATGATAGAAATATTCTCCCTTGTTAGGGAACATAATGATAAGGCTTCGCTTATACACAAAAATATGTTCACCAAAAAAACACATAGGAATCCACCTTGCTAGTATTGCACCTGCATAATCAATAAACATAACACTAAAATTAAAGCAAAGGCTTAACTTACAAAGCCAATACAACATTAAGTCTCCCCTAAAAAACCTTATACTTATAGCAAGTTATTGCATAATACAACCCGATCATGTCTAAAACACATACCCGTAAATAGTAGGGAATACAACTCGATCATATCTAAAACACATATAGACCTCTGCTATAATTATGCCCTATATGGCCTTAGAGGAAATAGGATGATGACTTATTAATCCCTTTCCATCTTCTATTACTAGTGCCCCTAAACAGGAACCCCACCATCCCACGTCGGTGGAAGGACGTGCCAAACAAAAAAACTAGATTGTTAGCTTATACATCAAACAATCTAAGGAAACGACAGGTGGAGGATTTATTCAAATCTACCACTTGCACAACGCTTCTCCTTCTCCCAGTTGCCTGTTGGAGAAAGCACATGCCATGAATCTCACATTAGTTCTTCCTCATACCCATTTGACGTGTTTTTTAGATGATGGCATAGCACCAGCATCCCCGTCCTTCCCATATTCCCTAATCACATTTGCCAATCCTATCAGAAGGCATAAATATTCCATAAATCAGAAATAATATTTTATTATATAGTAAATTTATAACGCATAAAAAACCTTACAGTATAAATTAACGACCTTAAGCCAAAAACACGGGACCACCACATAACCGGTGATGAGCCAAATGATAACCAAGAACAATCTTCACACCAAAAACCGTCATTTTATGCCATGCAATACGTGAAGCATATAACCACAAACTAAGAAGATTCCCATTCAATAAGCTATCACTATGCATTACAAAAGCTTGGATAGTAGCCATTATATTGGCATAAGTCAACCTTGGGAATCATATAATCAACATAGTTAAAACATTTATTGTAATCGCGATGTGAACTAGCGATGCGAACCCAGACAGACGGACTCAGGAAAAGGAAAGTAAACCCATGAACCAAGAAAAGTAGAGACCACGATCATGCGTCAGCCACGAATCGCCTTTCTCGAAACCACAATCAAGCACACGATGGTGAATCCTGATAAAGCGGAGCCACATTCGTAACACACTATAAAAGAAGGAATAAGGACACTAATCCAGGTAAGTGCAACTGGACGGAGAATACTGAATTAAGAAAAGAGAAGTAACTGACTTGGACATCAGTGTCTTTTCCCGAGAACCACTTATGGAATCTTCTTTGCAGGAATATTACGGTGAACAACAGTCACTTGGACATATCGGGGATGCAACAACATTTTCCACCATCTTTGGGGGCGGAATTTTTTTCGGTTATTCATTTTCGACAAAGTCGATAATGGTGTTCACCAGAAGTGAAAGAAGCCAAAACCACCATACTCAAGAGGAAACAACTGGAAGAAACAGGAACACGCATCCTAGTCAAGATCAGGATTATATTCCCAGTAGAGAACAAGAATAAGTTAAGGATGACATAGAAGATGAGGAAGAGGCAGAGTCCCCTAACATGAACAAAGAAAAGGAAAAGAGAGCGGTTATGTCATTTCTAGAAACGAACAGAGAACAACTGTATAATTAGTTTCTAGCCACTCTTAATCCAAAGTACCCAAGGGTAAGTCACAAATTGGGTCAAAATAATGATGACCTTAAATACGTGGACGGATTAAGAGACATAGTAGCAGACGACGACAAAGACAAGTCACCGCTAGCACGATATCTTCGCAACTTCAAGATGCCAAAAGATTTCAAGTTGCTATTACATGTAAAAATTTATGATGGAACAACTTCCCAAGGGAATTTCTACACTCTTATCATAATAGCATGAGATTCCATGATGTTGAACTAGAATTGGTGTGTAAGGCTTTCCCTATATTTCTTCGGGAGCAACGATTACTTGGTATGAAGATTTACCAAACAGAAGTATCACATCTTGGGCTTAACTCTCGGATCTATTCTTGGGAAGCTTCTACCAAAACCAGAAGTTCAAAAAGATAATAGAGGACCTGAACAATATAACTCAATGAAGCAATGAAAGTTTGGCAGAATATCACAGTAGGTTCGTCATGAAGAGTTTGCAGGTTTGTGACTTGTCTTTTCAATCTTCCTTTGGTGTGTTCACGAGAGGCATGCAACCGGGAGATTTTTATAAGTTACTCACAAAGAATATGCCAGAGAACTTAAGAGATCTACGAAAAATGATAGATTAGTATCTGCAAACTGAAGAAGCAAACAACCGCAAATTAGAGCGGGAGCGAGTATAAAAAAGAGTAATGGAGGACTCGCAAAGGACTCGCAAAGAAATTTGGCAAATATGGGGAAATAAAGTCTCCCTTTCAAAGGAAGAGAAGTGGGAAAGAAAAGCATCTTGTCTCAAGAGACACCGCTAACAAAATTGCCAAAGAAGATATGACAAACAAACAAAGATCTATTCCGCGAACCAACACCGATGATAGCACCTCCAGATAAACGATCAAGAGAATACTATTGTGCATTCCATAAAGATCACGGTCACGATATTGAATATTGCAGAGATTCGAGGAGGAAAATAGATTAAAACTTGAGAAATGGCTATCTAGGACTGTACAAGAAAGAAGATGGCGGAAACAGATACAATGAAGCGAGCAAGGCTGGAAGCTTCATAGCAAAAACCTAAGCCGTAATGAACACTCAGAACAAGAATTAAAAGATGATAGTAGTGGTGGATTATGAAGATGACATCTCTAATGGGGCTCCAGAGAGAGTATATTTCTTGATAAATGGGTCAGCCAAGTCCCTATCAAATAATGCTTAGAAAGCTAAGGTCAGATACTCACCCATACAGGAGCCCATAGACAAAAGATTCCGCATGGATGAAATAATCATGTTTAGCGAAGAAGACACAGTCCCTAATTCTCCACCTCACAATGATCCAATGGTCATTATTGCTAAATTTGGAAACAAAACAATTCAAAGAGTGTTCGTAGACGATGGGAGCGCAGTATAAATATTTTTTGTAGACTGCTGCGACATACTGGGGTTCAAGAGGTCTGATTTGAAGAAATCCACATCCTCGCTTGTAGGGTTTACGGGAAGAGCGGAGATATCGTTAGGCAACATACAACCTCCTATAACAATTGGCAAAAATGATAGAAACTACAGTATAATTTGTGACTTAGTCGTCATAGACGCTTCAAGTTTGTTTAACGCTATCCTTGGCAGACCTTGGATTAATAGAGTGAAAGAAATATGGTCTTTGTACCATTTAGTCATAAAGTTTCCAACCCCAACAGGGATCGCAACAGTGAGAGGAAACCAACAAATTTCCAGACTGTGTATAGTTATTGCAATGAGAGCATGAAAGAATGTGGAGCAAATGAAGATGGTTAGTACTATCACGAACAATGATTTACTCAACCAAGTGGACCCTCTAGTTGATCTAGGAGAAGAAACTGAAGATGTCATTTTGGATGACAATGATACTTCTACGTGTGTCAAAATAGGGAAATGTCTTCAGGATTAGGATAAAAAGAAGGTGCTACAAATTCTTCGAGATCGCAAGAACACATTTGCATGGAGTATACAGAACATGGGAGAAGTTAACCCGAGTATTGCAACTCATTATTTGAATATCGTTGATTCGATCAAACCGGTCAAGCAGAAGCAAAGAAGCTTTGCCAGTGATAGACAAAAGGCAACCGAGGAAGAGGTAAAGACATTGTTGCAAGCTGGGATCATAAAGGAGGTGATATACCCGAAATGGCTAGCAAACCCAGTGATGGTAAAAAAGGCAGATTTTGGGTGGAGAGTGTGCATAGATTTCAGTGATTTAAACAAAGCATGCCCAAAGGATTGTATCCCCTGCCAAATATTGATTAGTTAGAGGAAGCTATCTCTGGATACGAGGTCTTGGCCTTCTTGGATGCCTACAAAGGATATCATCAGATATTGATAAACTTGGAGGATGCAGAAAGAATGGCCTTCATAACGAGCTTTAGGATATTTTGTTACATGAAGATGCCATTTGGGCTGAAAAATGCATGTGCGGCATATTAGAGAGTTGTTGATAATGCTTTTCGCAGTCAAATTGGGCAAAAAATATAAGCATATGTGGATGATATGTTCATAAAAAGAAGGCAAGTGTGTGCCTTCGTGAAGGACTTAAGGGAAACCCTGGATACATTTAAGAGCAATTGGAATGCAGCTAAATCCTAAAAAATGCACAATCGGGGTAGGTGTAGGAAAATTCCTTGGATACAAGGTATCCTCATAAGAAATTGAAGCTAATCCAGAAAAAATACATGCAATTTTAACTTCCCCCCAGCCACGAACAATTAAGGAAGTCCAAATCTTAATAGGATCGCTAGCAGGTTTGTGTTAAAGGTAGCAGAAAGACACTTCCCACTATTTAAAGTCCTCAAAAGGTTAAGAAGTTCAGGTGGAGTGAAGAGTTCCAAACAGCATATGAGTCATTAAAGGAGCAACTTCAGACACTGCCAATGTTGAAATCACCAATTCCTGGAGAAACATTATACTCATAATTGACGGATTCAATAAACGTAGTGAGCTCAGTTTTGGTGAGGCAAGAAGGCCAGAAGCAGATACCCGTGTTCTACACCTGTAGAATACTGCAGCAGGTTGAAAGAGCATATCTGCCAATTGAAAAGTTGACTCTAGTATTAATATATTCAGCAATAAGACTACAAACCCATTTCCTCAGTCATAGGATTGTAGTCTATACTGATTACCCAATTAAGAACATTCTGAGAAAGCCCTAGTCATCCGGGAGAATGACCAAATGGGCTCTTGAATTAGGCCAGTTTGAGATTCAGTTTCAACCATGAACAACAATCAAAGCACAGGCTTTGGCGGACTTCATCGCGGAAACAACAAGCGAATGAGCGCAGCAGGTGAAAATAGAGCAGTATCTTGACATGGATAAAGGAAAATCCAAATGGGAAGACATTGCCTGGAAACTATTTATGGATGGAGCATCTAGAAAGGAAGGATGTGGGGCAGGACAACTGTTGATCAACCCAGACGGAGGAGAACACAAATACTCGCTTTGTTTTGATTTCTTACTCACCAACAACGAAGCTGAGTATGAGGCATTAATATGTGACTTTGATCTCACAGTATAGATGAAGGTCAATAGCATTCGTGCATTTAGCAATTCATAGATAGCAGTTCAACAAGTGCGAGGAGACTACGAAGTGCTAGAGGAGCGATTGGTGAAATACTTAGACTAAATTGTTTGTTTAGTCCCCTACAAAGTATCTTATACCATGTTTTGGTCCCCATTTTCAAATCAAACCTCAAACAGTACCAAACAAATTTAGAACAATTTGTTTGGTCCCCAAAGGTGGTTTTCAAGGAAAGTCAACGGTAAAATTGGTTAAAATATGTAAAATAACCATTATACCCCTACCTTTTTAAAAAAGAAAATGGGGATGTCTTATTCGCTTGTTTTCTCCGCTGAGCTCTACTAGATCAATACAACTTCTTGAGCACTGCCATGGGTCTTTGTCGCTTCATCTTCTCTGCCTGCCACCGCCTTCTCCGCTTGCCACCGCATTCTTTGCCGCTTCGTCTTCTCCGCCGCTTTGTCTTCTCTGCCGCTTCATCTTCTTCGCCGCTTCATCTTCTTCGCCGCTTCATCTTCTTCGCCGCTTCATCTTCTTCGCCACTTCGCCGCTTCTCTGCTTCTTCTTTTTTTTTGCTTCCGTTGGAACCAGATCTAGAGCAGGGTGAGTCTTCTTCAGGTGAGTCAGGGCCAGTGGAAATTGAAGGGGGTGATGGAAATACAGAGAAACTTATCGTGAATCGGGGCTGGTGGAAATTGATGGCAGCTGTAGAAGGCGGGAGACAGCGGAGGCGGAAGGCTATTTCTGAATTGGCTTGGCCCAAAACTTTGTGGAAAAACTTTAGGCAAATCGGGGCCGAAAGGCGGGGAAGGCTATTTCTAAATTGGCTCGGCCCAAAACTTTATGGGAAAATTTGTGGGAAACATTTAGGTGAATTGGGGTCTGAAGGCGGTGGAAGGCTATTTCTAAATTGGCTCAGCTTAAAAATTTAGGTGAATTGGGGCCGGAAGGCGGCGGATGGCAACAGCGGTGGAAGGGAAGCGAAGCCATTAGGAAGAGTCACAGTGGAAGTAATGAGAAAGTTTATCTGGCAGAATATAGTTTATCACTTTGGAGTGCCACAAACTATCGTCACCGACAATGGAATACAATTCACAAGTGGAGTCTTTACTGAATGGTGTTCGAAGCAGGGACTTACACAAAAATTCACTTCCATAGCTTATCCTTAGGAAAATGGTTAGGTGGAGGTGACAAACAGAACAATCATTTAGGATATATAGAAAATATTGGAAGGAAAGCGAGCAAGCTGGGTTGATGAGGTACCTAACAACTTGTGGTCATACAGAACAACAGTGCGATAACTAATAGGAGAAAAACCATACAGTCTTGCATATAGGCAAAAACGCTAAAATAAATTGGTAACTCAAGCCTTTGAGTCAAAGAATATAAAGAAAATGTTAATCAAGAGATGATGAGGTTGGATTTAGATGAACTCAAAGAAAAAAGACAAAAGACGGTGATCACGGAAGAAAAGTACAAAGAAAGGATGGCTAAAGCATACAATAAGAAAGTCAAGGGAACACAATTTCAAATTTGTGATCTGGTGCTAAGGAAGAATGGAGCTAGTCTGGCTGAGGAGAAAGGAAATTTGTGCTTGAAATGGGATGGACCATACAAGATAACAAAGACACAGCGATCCAACTTCTACGAGTTAGAGAGAATGGATGGTAGCAGCGTTCCCAACACTTGGTACATAATCAACTTGAGAAAGTTTTATGTGTAGGACCATCGAAGAGGGCAGGAAAATCTAGTTTCATTGTATAGAAACAATGACATGATCATTGGTGGTGTTCGTTCCCTTGTTCTGTTTTGAAGGTGATATTATCGCAATATAAATATTAACCTTTTGGATCAAGATTTATTAATTACCTATATAATTATGTCTCGCAATCGCAAAACAAAGTCAGAAACTCTTACAAGAAAAATGCATGATTATAGCGGTACAAGTTTGCTACACATCTTTCCACTTCGCACAGTAAAAACCTTAAGTCTGCGAGCTATAAGTTTTAAAATAATGCAGATATGCCTAAAACAAAGTGACAAAAGCAAGTGATAGATCTTGCGAATTTTCACAATACAAACTTTCAAGTAAGCAAGCTATAAACCTTCCTACTAGGCAAACTTGCCTTCAATACAACGACAAAAGCAAGCAATAGATCCTACGGCTTGGCTCAATACAAACTTTAATTAAGCAAGTGATAGACCTTTCTATAAGGCAGATATGCTTACGAAAAAGCGGCTAAAGCAAGTGATAGATCTTGCGGGTTCACACAAAGCACTATTTCAATGTCCACGATGAAGTTGGTATGCGCAAAATAAATACATCTTACGAAGAAAAAATGAATTACACAAGAAAAAACATGAAAATTTTGATGTATGGTTTTATTGAAAACAAGCTACTGTATTGTCCAAAAGCTTGAGCAAAAAGAAAATCATACTAGATACGGTTCAAAGGAAAAAGTATTACAAATTATCTGCACCGCGAGGCACGAGAAGATCCCGAAAAGGAAGAACCACCACAATGGCAAGATTGCGATGCCTGATGTTCTTCTACAACTATATGATCATAATGCCATTTCATGTGCAAGTAAGCAAGGTGCCAAATTTGACCACTTCGCTCCATGCGATCAAGATACTTAGCATAATAAGCT
The DNA here is from genome assembly GCA_037428765.1 of Rubia yunnanensis. NCBI lineage: Eukaryota > Viridiplantae > Streptophyta > Magnoliopsida > Gentianales > Rubiaceae > Rubia > Rubia yunnanensis. The sequence goes on along the minus strand of CM075066.1, from coordinate 29,924,336 downwards.
TTAAAGTAGTGATATGACCGAACTCATCCTAATTGAGTTGAATAATCATAAGGTCATCAATTTTTTATAGCTTTTATTGGTTTCCTCCAAATTATTGGCTGTCTTATACAATTGGAAAATATACGAGCGAACAACCTCAGATAAATTAACTCTCTGGCCGCCAATACTCATAGACAGATCACTCCGACCATTAGAACCACGATAACCAGCAGACATAGCTTTCAGCTCATCCTTATAATTAAAGCACACTTGCTCAAGTTAATGAACGCTTGAGTCCAGATGGGTACACTCCACGCGAAGGTGATCATTGTTTGTACATAATTGGATATTCAATGCAAACTGCTTGTCATACTTGCTTTGCCAATCTATGGAACAACGGGAAAGATCATCACATTCCTCTTGCTTCTTCTTCAAATGGTAGAATAAATCTTTGATACGGGAACACTATTTGTTGATGATACTAGTCTTCTGATAAGCTTTGCTTACCTTGCTCGCAGCAAAATTCTTTGCCTCCTCTTACTGACAAATCATCTTAATCAAGTTAAGCTGCTGGTGATGAATAAGATCATTCTGCTCCGAACATAACAATTTCATTCCAAGAAAATGCTCTTACGTCTCATTAAGAGTCTTTATCCATGCAACCTCTAAATCATTAACACCAAATAGCATGTACTTTAGGGGAAAACCTAATGACATCGCCCACTCTTCAACGCATTCAGAGAGCTTAAGCGAACGGACATAAGCCCCAACAGTTTCCATGTCAACTAAAATGTGAACAATATCTTTACCTAGAGACTCTAGGTTATAACCATCAGGAATAAACTTGCTACATGGAAAAATCCTAGAAGATGGCGTAGCTACTAAGGGAGTAGAAGTGTCCCATCCAAAATATAAAGGTATAGAGTTTGGATACGAATCACCAATGTTAGATAAATAATTACTAGAAAATAGCTCAAGATACTCCAAAGAGATAGAGCCAGAAGCTTCAATTAGCATGCTAGAATACCAAGTATCAGAAGACATAGACCCAAGAGGAGGCCCAAAATGATCACTAAACCCAAAAAGGCCATGAAGATTCAAAAACTTGTGGTCGATGAAATTATCAATATCCTACATACCAGCAAATTTGAAGCGAAGGTATAAAATCATAATAGCAAATTTGAAATTATCAATATCCTAGCTAGGTTTCTCCGTTTGTGCTTGAGACTCTAGGAGATGGGTCAATGTAGCATTAGGAGAAGCAAAATAAAGGCCTTCAAAATAGTCGACCCAACAACTTTTTAGCACAAAGATAGAGGGCAATGAATGAAGACCCATGCGATAAGACATCAAGACATAGGGGTGCTTACCATTAGAAATATTTCCAATAAAACCATCATTAAGCATGGCCTTCCACTTTGCCAATGCTGCAGTACACTTCGCCAATGCTGCAGTACACTTCGCCAATGCTGCAGTACACTTCGCCAAAGAGGGCAAGCTCTCTTCACCATCGCGGTCGGGTTCAACTCACGCAATTCTTTCACAGCCTTGTAATAACCAACCGTGCAAGCAGAGCTGGAAGCATCCTTAAATAGCTTAAAGAAGTAGTTTGTTTTGCAGAACTGATCCACCAGAACTTGAGGATACTTTGGGCAAGCAGGTCCATTTGTGTGCATTTCCTTAAGCTCAGAGCGAATCTTGGTGATTTTTTCCTTGGAGATCCTTGCATGCTCTTTAGCAGTGTTCGAACGTTCCTCCGCATCTTTCAGGGATGTCTCTAGGGCTTTGCATCTCTTATCCTTAGTCTAATACTTCTCCAAGAGCAACTTATCTGCAGGGGAGAAATTCAAAAGTCGCTCACTCAAGAGCTGAAGACTCTCACAGAATTTATGGAGCAAAACATTTATGAACGAGATAGTCAATCATCTAAATACAAGGTATCAAAACATAGTGAAAGTTACTCAAACTAGCTAGGAAACTTACCACAACCAAATTATCTAGAAGAGAGAGTTTGGAGAGAGTATCAGGCATTGTTCCCTCCATAACAGATTACAGGTTCGCGCTAGAGCCTCAGCGAGTGAGACTAGTTTCCATGCCCTTTTTTACCGGAGGCGGTAAATGACTTGATGATCCATCAGTCCTCTCCCTTTTCTTCTTCTTCTCATTCAACTCCCCAGTGGTGAAATTACCACCCATTTCTCTGCCCTCAGTTAATTTTCCCTTATGAAGTACGGTTCCGGTGCCAGTTTTATTAACACCTGATAGAGAACTAGACTGAGAGGTTATTGGGCTTCTAACCCAATGCTAAGAAAGAACAAAAAATGGATAGCTATGGCATGGAGTTAATGGGCCTTAAGGGGCCATTCAATGCCAATGAATACTTGAATGATAGGAAACCCTAATTAGGTTTTAAAAGGTATAAATAAAAAGGTATGTCATTGTTTTTAGGATTATTCACTGTTTATCTAGCGGCATCCGAACATTAACTTTAGCATCGAAGCCTTTCCTCCCAACACCTCTGGGGCCTTGATTTTCCTGGTGACAGGTCGATAACTGGCAGGTCAGAGCTGAGATTTCAGATTAGGTTTGGGGTTTTATTAAGTTGGCACTCCTAGTGGGACCCGATTAGAAGTCAATTTAGATCCATTAGTGTATGTATACCTTTCCTGTTTGGAGAAGTAAATGGTTTGGGAGAAAAAGGCTGGATGTGGGAGATGAAGTACAGTCCGTGTATGAAAGTCAGATGGATGCCGCCCCAGCAGCACAAAATGTGGGAGTAGATCTGATTAGGGCATCATCAATCCCATATCAGGTAGCTCCAATCGAGGGGCCATGCATGGTTGGTATGACTAGTGAGGGTTTAGAAGTGACTCTCGAGCCTAGGATGGATATCCCAACATTTGAACCTTATTTGGCGTCAAGAGGTGGCGATGCCCATTTCACAGAATGTTCGGGAGACTCCTATATTGAAGCATACAAGAAGCTGGTCTGGAAGAATTGAAATGTGATGAGCAAGCAGATAGATTTAGAGAAGATCTCCCAAGTACTAATATCGGTGGGGTATCAGGTGGTTCCCCCAATAGTCCCAAGTTCGTTGGGAGCGGGAGTATTTTCAATAACTTGAGAGCAGATGAGAGCTCTGCCTTTGGTAAGTCAGATTATGGGAATTCCGTACTTTGGGCATCAGGAAGCTGCTCAGCCCAGACTACAACCTTCTTTTCCGGAAGGAATTCTTGGATAATACACGAGACCACCATTCGTAGGCTTCAAGGATAGAAGGAATGCAATGACTAGCCAAGGAGGGTACAACTACTATAACCAAAGGGTAGTTCCGTTGGGATACCCAGGATGCGCTGGAGTGGGACCCTACCCAGGACATGTCATAGCACTAGCATATGGCTTTCCGTTAGGAGATCGTCAGATATAGGGCCCAAAAAAGGGAAGTTAGTTGGAGAAGCAGGAGATATGCTTGGAAGGGAGCTGGGCAGGTTAGTAGGTCCTGTGGGGCAGTCAACTGGATCCCCCTTTGATGAAACAATAACCGATTATCATTGGCTAGGGGATACAAAGCCACAGGAGGGACTTCCATAGTATGGGGGAAGATTCAGATCCTCGTAAGTTCATTCAAACCATCATAAGTTTGATGAATTCAAGGGATTTTGATGAGAGGATAACCTGTAAGCTCATAGGTAGCTACCTTCGAGGAAAGAGGCATGGGTGGTTTCATTAGGTACCCAAGGGGCCTTTGCAGTCGTATAGAGACGTCAGCCAAGCCTTGTTGAGTCAGTATTGTCAGAAGAAGAAGTTTATGAAAATGTTGACTGAGCTGTACCAGACAAAGCAAAGACCAGGGGTATCAACGACAAAATTCTATCACAAATATGTAGATGAGAGCCTAGGAGTGGTCAAAGGGACATAAATGGGTTATATTTGCACTTTCATTCAATAGTCAGGGTTATATTTGCACTAAAAAATAATTGAGGGTTATATCTATACTTTCTCAACATATAGGGTTATATCTGCATATTACCCTAATTCTAATAATGGTTAGAGAAATTTAAATCAAATTTTGAAAAAAAATGAATAAAATCCCTCACAAGGTGTAGATCCACATCATCGCTTGATTAACTTTCTCACATCTCCATAGGTCTTCCAAATAACTCTATAACGCCATAATTTCACGTTTGCATCTGAATACACATTCATTTCCCAAGAATGTGAATGTTAAGTCGATCATTGGGTTATATCACATTATAATGGACATGTACGTAGCTAGGTAAGTCTCAAGGGACATTGGATCTTGCCAATGGAGGTCTAACCTAGTTGGGGCTGTTGGCACCGTTTTGGGCATCAATTTGACCGGTTTTGGTGTTTTCATCACCAATTTTGTGACAGAGGCATTGTTTCCTTCAAATGTCTATCCTTGATTGGATCAGCGTATATAAGTCTACGAAGTCAAGTAAGGAACATTCCCCGGCAAGGCCCAACTTTCTTGCATTCTCCATTCGGGATTGGCAAAGGGGCACCCATCACCAAAGGGTTCTCCAAGGAAACCCTCAAAAGACCTTCCACAATTGGTATGGAGTGATGATGTTTCATTAACTCATGCAAAACTCCATCGTCTACATGTAGCGGCTTACCGTTTACGCCTTGATCAATGTATAGTTCACACAAACATGATTTCTAAAACATGGGCAAAATATATATTAAATATAAAACTTAAATCAAAGTGACATATTTTGAAAATGATCTTTCTTATCTTTTTTTTTCAATTGTGAGGGTGGTATTGTCGAGGTTGTCGGGTTTGAAAATTTGTCTATCGATTCTTAGATTTTGAATATTTTCCCCGTGATTTACCTCAAAATCGCCAAGAGAATTTTGTGAACCCCTAGATGGTGGTGTCTGATCGGGTGTTAAGTCCTCTAAATTTTCTTGATGAACTAGCCCGATGTGTTGGACCAACTTCCGAATTACAATTTCTTCTTGCTCAATTCATTTGTCTTGGAGTTGGGTTTTGTTTTTTTGCAACGAATGTACCCTCGAGGGTTCCGCTCCATCGTAGGACTGTTAGATTCCGAACGCTTTACGGTGGGCCATGAAACTACCCATTCCCCTAACCTAGGCCGGATGGTCCGATTTTTCCATGGCTTCACAAAGGATGTCATGTTTATCCCATGGTATGAATTCCCCTTGTAATTGATCATTCTTCAATTTTTCCTAAGTGAAAACATAAATACATATACCTTTGTTATTTCGATATAACATGTATATAGTTCAATTTAATAAATTATATCCATAAAAATTTACGTACCACTCTTTTGGCAAGTAGTTTCTCTTCATCTTGACATATAGACCCTTCTTGTTTTGACGGCCTTTGAGAAATAGATCATACCTCTCAATGTCATCCACAGAAATCGATTGCACGGATGTCCTTGCCTTATCTTCTATCATTCTACGCTCTATTACAATTTGCACATCTTCTTCTAGGTGTTCCTTTACTAGATCGATTGCCGCTAAGAAATAACCCCTACGACTCAATCAGTGAGGAATTTAATTCTCCCCAGCAACACCTTTTTTTACTCCCCTTGTATCCTAGGTTGGATGTTAGGTCATGTTAACACAATTGGCAATTTAATGTAATTAATCACACTCATAATTTTCGTATTGTTTTACTAACATTTTTACTGTTATCCAATGCCCTTTTCTTGTGAATCTCCCAGCTTTTGGGTTGAATATGCGTATAACTTACCCATGGGCAATCACATTTCTTATCACTAAATATGTAATCTCTGGACAAAGTGTATTTATGTTCACACCAATTCTTTGATATCATGAACATAGCCCTCTTTCACAAAGCACCCACATCTTGTGCTTCAATTTGGAAAGGCCTCTACGAGGATTATGAAACAAAGTGATATAGGGATGGGGAGTATATGTGAAGACAAAGAAAATGTAAGGAAATTGATTCATTGGAGGTACCTTGCATTCCCTCCACAACATGTCCTTGTATTCATTGGGACATCATGCCAAGTATCATACTTGATATCTACCCTTTTTCTACCGGTTTCCACGCAACTAGACCATTTGGCACGTTGCTCTGACACACAATTGTCCAACTTGTCAAAAACCAATGACGTTAACTCTTTCCTAGCTGTTCTACGTCCTAATGCTCTACAATGATTTTGGTGTTTTCCTAAATCCCCCATACTGTCATCCTCATCCCACATCGTATCCATTATTGGAGGATTGACATTACCGGATTGTGACACATCATCACGAGCCTGCTTCCTCGTTGCCATTTTGAATGCTACATTTACAAATATATCAAAACATAACTTAACCTCAGAAAGAAATAAGTTACTAACATTTAAAGGAAATGCTGTACTAAGCCCTAGGCAATTGAACAAATTCAATAGACAATAAATTTACCTTTCTACTTGTAGCAAAAAAGAATTATCAAAATAAACCTAGAAATTAACTTAGCATTTAAGCACACTAATACATTGCTCAATCAATAAATCTAGGAGTATACCATTTATTATTAATTTTCTTGCATCGTTTTATCACCCCTACCACCAAGGCAACAAAAACCCAAATATTATACACAACTTATCATTAATTAACAAACCCCACTTATTGTAGAATTAATAAAAATCACAAAATCCAATCCCTAGGTAGCAAGAACAAAAAAAATTGTTCTTGCTCATTTATGTTAGAAAATAATAAACCCTAGCTATATATTAAAGAATACATTTACCTTTTTGATCAATCAAAGGGTATGAAATGCTCCTTTATAGTTTATACCTAAATAACATAGAAAACCCTTGTTAAAATTTCAAAATTTAAGTGAGAAATTGGATGTGAAGAGATGTAGACATACCTCAAATCATGAAAACTTGAAATGGAAGATTTGGAGATTAAATGGATAGATGATATGGGTTTGGAAGTGTTTTTGGGTGGGAGAAAGAGGGGAAAGGCAGGGTTTTCAAATGGGAGTAAATGCACATTTAAAAAACCCTTTGTGCATTTTTTTAATCCCAACGGAAAGGGTTTCTGAGTTTGGAAAATTGTTTCTGAACTCGTAAATGTGTCCCCTCTTCTATATTAAAGAGACGAGAGATTTCTGAGTTCAGAAACTTTTTTTTCCTTTTAAAAAAGGAAATGGGAAGATTAAAACCCCCATCAAAATCAAAACATTCATTCTCCATGGTGTAAATGTGGCCCAGCAAGCGAGGCTAAGGGCCACTTGGCCCAACCCAACAATATTCAGTAACGAGGTCAAACCTTTTCTAGCCTAAACCATTGAAAGCCTATACGCACACTACAAAGAACGGGGGGCAATAAAAAAGGAGTGAATGGCGACCACGAAGGATCATGAACACAAAATGTGGGGATCGTGATTAACCTGCCCTTGACTCGCTAGTCATCAAAACACTATGACAGGCGGGCGGTGGTCGCGCCCGCCATGCAAAAGATAATTTATAAGCCCTAAATGCTTACTTTCTACAACTAGGTAGATAGTGGCAAATCGGGGTCATCCAAGGTGAAGAGGGATCTTCCTAAGCGTCTAAGCACACTAATGGTTGATATTAGGCTAGGAGTAACTATATATACACACACATAAAAGCATGTAAATGGGGGGGGGGGGGTTGGTTGGTTGGTTTCCTAAATTAACAAAGATAAAAAGACACGATAACTAGCAAGGTCAAGTGACTATGCTAATCATCAAACGAAACTAAAGAAAAGGGGTTTTAAAACTACAAAGATAAAAAGCCTTGGGGGCAATGGATATCCACTTCCAAATCTAATGTAGTTCATCGAATCATTCACACATTCCATCATATAGCATTCAGGACCCAACACTCACATACCCATCTAGCAAGTACCACAACACACATATCACAAGGAGTTCTAAGTTCATGCTCATAGATCTTCATGCAAAGGCGCTACGGAATTCGTCACATTCCTACACCTAAACAATTCAACCACACAAACACTACCTATGCTCAAACAACTCATGGCACACATGCAGTAAAACACACCGTCAAGAATACATAAACGTCAAATAACAAATGCTTCAAGAATGAATTTAAATCATCTATTCAATACTTCAACTACTTGTCGTGGAGACTAAACTCCTATCCTTCTTAGTTAGTAGTTTGCAAGTGTGAGTTCGACATCGCTTGTCAAACCTCACCAATGACTCCCGAGTCGAGACCATGACTCGAGGTACCATTGGTGGCATTTAGCACGAAGGACCAACAAGCTCGGCAACGCCTATGACCACTACACCGTGACTAAGCATTTAACCGATTCATGCAATTACACGAGATTGGATGAACGTGCAAGCACATTCACCCACGAGCATATGACTCTCTCGTTTGCTACACATAACGAACGTGACGAAGAGTTCGACATCAATCACATTCGTCTAGCACATTGTCAACACACTAACACAATCAAAAGCTCTAATTCACACTCATACATTCCTAACAAGAATAGGGGGGAAATTAACCCAAATCCCCCAAACCCTAGCTAGCAATTCATACAAGCATTCATATCCTCAAGCTCCCAACAACATCAATGGAATCAACAATTAACATTCAAAGCACAATAAATGCACAATAGCAAAAACACCAAATAGATAGATAGAAATGGTTCTCAATACATAGAAGTGGAAGCTTCAATCCATAGCTCCCAAGTACAAGAACTACTCTACAACAACAAAAGACATAATTAAACTAAGAAAAAACAAAGAAAAGAAAGAAGAGAAAAACCTAGGGTTTTCGCCCAAAAACCAGAGAGAAAACGGGCTGAGCAAAACTGGAGAAGAGGAGGAAAGAGAGTAGTATTTATAGTGCAAAGAAGATAAAGTTGATTTCTGGCCGCCCGTTGGTCGCGACTCGCGACGAGTTTCATCGCGACTCGCGACGGTGCCCCGATGGTCGCGATGGTGTCGCGATGGGGTCGCGACGGGAGCCAGAGTTTTGCATTGTTTCTTTGTCTTCTTCATAGCCATCCCTCTCAATCTTCAAGTCTTCAACGGCTCCAAAAATGGTCTTCAACGGCCTCCGGTCTTCATGTCTTCGAAGTGAGTATCCAAAAGTCTTCGAAAGTATAGTCTTCAATGTCTTCCGGTCTTCGTTGCTTCCGTGTTCTTCCCTTGTCACACAAAATCCACTTAGAAGAGGTAAAAGAGCATAAAGTTGCTTTTACCTCTCCTAAGAGAATTTCAAGGTAAAACACAAGGTCTCAATAATAAAAGAGCACAAAAGTGATCCTAAATACTATTAAATAAAGCATATAAAATGGACACATCACAATAGCTGAAGGGCTTATGGGTTAAAGATAGGGAATTATATTCTACACCATTCTTACTGCTAAGCTACCAAGGGGTAGTAAGCGGCAAGCCCTAGATATACAAAAGACCTATCAGTGTGTTTACAACATGTGGTGTGGTCGATGGCATACATTCCCCAGCCCTATCACAGCGGGTGTGCTTGCAACCCTTCATCGGCACCGCCATCGTAATTAGGGGAGTACAACAAGGTTCGACCATCGTTGCAGGTATGTTTCTCCCCCGTACTATTACGTCTCGGCCTTCTACCCCAAATGCAATTACTCCCCCCGGGTTCTATATACGCTAGGCCCAAAGTTCGTAGGAATCTTATTTGTTATACTAGGGTTTCAACACAACACCTAGCTTGCTACTATTTACTATCTCTACCCGCAACCACTCGGAAAATAGTTACGAAGACGACTAAGACTGGTGAGATGGCAAATAGGTCAGATCGTTCTTGAATCTCCTGTGCACACACCCATGCAGATTCATTCTCCACTACCCGTTCTAACATCCAGGCTTCTCTTCCCAAGGGGACATCGATAATTGAATCATACTTAAATACAACCCAAAGTGTGTGCTTATATGTTGTGTAATATTCATGCATTTATAACACTCATGAACAATCACAATAATATTATAAGCACAAAGATAAGATGAATCTAATGAATCTCATAAAGCAAATAGAAAATACCAAGTGCCAAAATGAATCCCGAGCTTGAAATCTACTCTAAAAAGGTTAAATCCATGGAAAATAGTAGGTTAGATACCATGGATCTAGAAAATAGGATGAAAATAAAAGGAAAGGAAAAGAAAAGGAGAAAGAAGGAGAAGAAGAACTCTCATCTTTCTTCTCTCTTAACTAGAGAGAGAATCTACTATACATTATGCCTAGCTTCAATTCTACTTCCTCATCTACTTCCTAATGGTTTATTCGAAGACTAAGGCTCATATATATAGAAGTAGGAGATTAGGCCTAAAAATAGGCCCAAAATCGGCCAAAAATAGCAAAACCCTAGGTCAGCCGCCAAGGTTTCATGGACCGGCACGATGTCACGGTCTGTGAAGAATCCAAGCACGGGGAGTGAGATCTGGCATTATCCCCGAACATTTAGAGCCATGGGCTAAGGGATCTAGCGTGGTCCATGAAACAGGTCTCATGTCATGGTTCGTGAAGATTGTCATGGAACACGAACAATTTACATTTTTTTCTCAGAGTTTTCTCACGGTTCATGAAAGTTTTCACGGACTTTGAGCAGCCTGTGTCTGCACTCAAAATATTTGTCACGGTCCATGAAGGTTTTCATGGACGGCTCTAAACTTAGTCGAATTCATCAACTCTTCATCCCCTTGCTTTGTGGAAAAGTTCTTTTGTCCGGCCCGACGCCTTGTCTCATGAAGATCTCGTGCTGGTCTTGTGTAGGTATTCACGGAACCCCTAGATTCTTGTGTACTGCGAGATGTGAAGATTGTCACGGGCTGCTGGTGCTTGACCATGCACGGTCCGTGAAGTGTCGCCAGTGCTTTATCGGCTTAACTTCGTTTGCTTGCTATAGATGGACCGTTAGTCCAAATAAGGAGTTCTAGTAGTCGATTCTTTAGTAATCAAGAAGAAAAATCCAACAGAATGAGTGATAAAAGATAAGTCTCCCTAGATTTTTCTTGGAATAAGGCAACACTCTTCGAACCACGATTCCCTATTTTCTCCTTTGACTGTCCTAAACTTTGAAGCCGCCTTTCTTTGGCTTCAATCTCCTTCTACCATGCATTGATGTTCATGGCCTTCGTCTACTGCCATTCAAATGTAAATGGCCTTCGCCTCCTCTACCGTCCTTGCGAACATCCTTCAATCTTCTACCGCCCTTGTGATTGGCCTTCACATAGAATGTAACCAAAAAGTACCCACGAGCGACCTACTAAAGATGATCACAGGGAAGATCAAGGAGCTCGTGGGTACAAGATGTCCATTAGTCCACCGCAGAAGCATGTATTCAACCTAGTATTTTTTTTCTCTCAATTTCTCTCATTTTTCCTAGGAGCCCTTTCTGGTTTTCATCCTAACTTTAACACACAAAGGGTACTCACTTCTCACCTTTTTCCATACGGCCTCTCACTTTTGCCTAGACTCGTAAGTCTAGCTGGGCCAAGCCTTTCACTTTTACCAAGGTCTTTCGACTTATCCGGGCTTTTCACAATATTACCCAAGTTTCCCTATTGGATTTTTGACTTGTCTGGGTTTTAAAATTTTTTTCCTTCAAAATTTTCAAAATGCTCCTAGAAGAGCTATTAACTACATAGAAACAACTAAAAATCATAAGTGGTATCTAATCCCCTTCCCCACACTTAAAGCTTGCATTATTCTCAATGCATATACAAAATCAAAGAACATACATCGAGGGAAAGAAATAGGAAAGAACTTATAATGAAAAAGAACACTAAAATCTACCCTTTATGGCATAATCATGGAATGTAAAGAACAAACTACCGTCACCCTCAATATACTACCCATAACCTCTAATCATGAAAGATCAATCTAACCACTATCATGCACCACAAATCGAATAAGGAATTGAATCACAATAGAGAGTTACCTTTTAGGTATCGATGTGTGTGTCTCAAGGGTTTTGAGGGTAGGTGGTTTTTGGGTGGTATTTTGGTGGTGGTAAGGTGGTGGTAGAGAAGAAATGGTGATTGGGTGATGCAGGAAAGTATGTGAGCATTATGGGCCATGCACGTCTACACACCCCATGAATTTAGGGTTTGGGTCTCCTCCTTGTCCACCATTTTGAGCATCACGAACCATGTAAAGCTTTATACAAAACAAACATGCACACAAAACATAATAGTGTCCCAAAAACAAAAGGAAAGCTACAAATAGAAAAACACACCAAAATAAATGCTAAACTAATCTAATTTTTCAAAGCTCGTGTTGCCTCCCAAGAAGCTCTGTATATTTAAGGTCGTCAGCATGACCCTAATGTTATCCATAGGGTGCGGGTTTGTACCCCATCACCCTGGACAACCAAAAATGAAGAGCAGGGGGTAAGAGTCTTCCAAGAGGAAAATATATTAGAGGGGGAGTCAACATTAGAGGAAATAAGTGGTTTGGAAGCTTAGCATATTCAATTGGCTTCCCAATGGTTTCCTCTAAGGTTTCCAAAAATGTGGGAGTAGGTTCTATAGGTGGAGGTAGGGGTGCAAATAAGTAACATGGAAAAGTAAGTATAATCACCCCTTCCACGACTTCTTCAATCTCAACAAACCTTTCCCCATCCCCTTTAAATTCATCTACCAAAATTTCACATTCAACTAGGGATGGTTTATCTTTAGAAAATCGGGTTTCTAGTTGGCTCACCCTATTCATCAAATTAAACACTTGCTCTTCAACTTTCTCAATGCTTGAGAATAGTTAAGTTCCCAAATCGCTAATCTCGCTAAGAACTTGTGATTGGAGTAAATAACTACTCTTGGTCACATTAGCTATAACTTACAAAATTTCTACACAATTCGATTTGGGAACCAATCCTAGGGATTAGTTTTGGGGCATTGAGTAAGTTGGTGAAATCCAACTATCTAACCCAATGTGTTGGTTTCCCGATGCATCTCGATACCACGAATTTGAGTTACCACTAAACCTCAAATTTGGAGAGTCGTGGTATAAGTAACAATCTTGATCCCATCGGCCTTGGGAACCAACAAATCCTGCCCCTCTCTCAATTTTGCTCATCCAAAAGCAAGACTTCGTAGGGTGGTCGGAATGCCATATCTTACAAAATCTCACTCTTTGAGCCATTCTTCTCCCATACTCACTCAACCTTGGGCAACACTACATAGGATGATCGCAGTGACACACCCTACAAAGTACCCTCAATTGAGTGCTTTCCCACATTTTTTTCTCAATTAAACCCCAACAAAGAAAATACACTAACTTAGGAATAGTAGTGCAAGAGTTTTTGGTTTTTACCAAGAACTCAAGCAATACCTACTCTGGAAAACAAAAACAAGAAAAAGATAAAAGCCTTACTAACTACTCACTAACACGTTATGCTTAACTAATACTCGGACTGAAGAGCATCCCTAGCAACGGCACCAAAATTTGACCTAACCTCGACCAGATCGTCGTTAAAACATGAGCCGAGGGGCTTGTGGGGTCAAATATAGAGTTTTATATTCTGCACCCATTCTTACTGCTAAGCTACCAAGGGGTAGTCAGCGGCAAGCCCTAGGTTTATCCACAAGGTTGCTATGGCTCAAGTATTATTTAAAACACAACCTCATGCGGGTCGTCGGGCCGCACGAGTGAAAAGAACAACTAGTAGTGTAAACATGCAACTTGGGGGGGGGGGTTAGGTATTTTAAACTCCAAACAAAGCATGCAATTAACAAATGAGTAAACTATTTATACTAGGCATATTGGAATCATTTAGAAACATGGTATTTCTAATGCTTCAATCTTTGATTCATTCATATATAGACATACGAAAGACCTATCAGCGTGTTTACAACATGTGGTGTGGTCGATGGCATACACTTCCCCAACTGTGTCATGGTTGGTGCACTCAGAACCCTCCATCGGCACCGCCATCATAAATAGGGGAGTACAACGAGGTCTGACCATCATTGCAGGTATATTTCTCCCATGTGCTATTACGTCTTAGGCTTCCACCATGAATGCAACTACTCCCCCCGGGTCCTATATACACTAGGCCCAAGGTTTGTAGGCACCTTATATGTTATACTATAACTTCAACACAACACCTAATTTGCTACTATTCACTATCTCTACCCGCGACAAAAGTTACGAAGTTTGCTAAGAATGGTGCGATGGAAAATAGGTCAGAGAATTTTGGAATCTCCCATGCACATACCCACGTAGACTCGTTCTCCCCTACCCATTCTAACATCCAGATTTCTCTTCCAAATAGGGCACCGATAATTGCACCATACATGAATACAGCCCAAAGTATGTGCTTATATGTGGTGTAATATTCATGCAATTATAACATTCAATAACAATCACAATAATATCATAAACACAAAGATAGGATGAATCTAATGAATCTCATAAAGAAAATAGAAAATACCAAGTGCTAAAATGAATCCCGAGCTCGAAATCTACTCTACAAAGGTTAGATCCATGGAAAATAGTAGGTTAGATACCACGGATCTAGAAAATAAGATGAAAATAAAAGGAAAGGAAAAGAAAATTAGAAGGAAAGAGAAGAAAAACTCTCATCTTTCTTCTCTCTAAACTAGGGAGAAAATCTACGCTAAATTATGCCTAGCTTCAATTTTACTTCCTCATTTACTTCCTAATGGTTTAGTAGATGACTAAGGCTCTTATATATAGAAGTATGAGATTGGGCCTAAAAATAGGCCAAAAATAGTGAAATCCTAGGTCAGTCACCTAGGCTTCACGGACCGGCACTGATGTCATGGCCCATGAAACATTCAAGCATGGGGCGTGGGATTTTGCATGGTCCATGAACATTCAGAGCTGTGAGTTGTGGGATCTAGCACAGTCCGTGAAGCAGGTCTCGTGCCACGGTCTGTGAAGATTGTCACGGACTTCGAACAGTTCACGGTTTTTTCTCAGAGTTTTCTCTTAGTCCGTGAAGGTTTTCAGGGACCGTGAGAAGCCAGTGGTCTTCGCTCAGTACTTTTGTCAAGGTCCGCAGAGATTTTCACAAACTGATTCCATACTTAGCCAAATTCTTCAACTCTTCATCTCCTTGCTTTACGGCTCAGTGCTTTTGTCACGGCCGGGTGCCTTGCTTCGTGAATGTTTCATATTGGTATCATGCAGATCTTCATGGAACCCCCGGATTCTTGTATACCATGGGCTGTGAATATTGTCAAGGGTTACTGGTGCTTGACCATGCGCAGTTCGTGAAGTGTCGCTAGTGCATCATCGGCTGAACTTCGTTTGCTTGCTATTGGTGAACCGTTAGTCCAAATAGGGAGTTCTAGTAGTCGATTTTGTTGTAATCGAGAAGAAGAATCCAATGGAACCATACTTGAAGGCTAATTCTTCCTGGATCATTCTCTGACTAAGGCAACACTCCACAGACCATGATTCACCATTTTCTCCTTTGACCATCTTAAACTCCAAAGCCGCCTATCTATGGCTTTAATCTCCTTCTACAACACATTGATGTCCATGGCCTTCGTCTACTACCATTAAAATTTGAATGGTCTTCACCTATTCTACCATCCTTGCGAACGGTTTTCAATCTTCTACCGCCCTTGCGAATGACCTTCACATAGAATGTAACCAAAAAGTACTCACGAGCAACCTACTAAAGATGATCACAAGGAAGATCAAGGAGAATGTGGATACAATATGTCCATTAGTACCAATTAAGCTTACAAAATGTAGAATTTAGACAAGAAAACCAAACATAACCGTCTAAACCCCTTGATATGTAAACTCAACTAATACTAGCAATCCACCAACTAAAACCAACTAAAAACTATGTCAAATGCAATGCTTAACGCATGCAAAATGAAATAGATCAGTGATGTACCCCACGATCTCTACTTCTAAGAGCAGGGAAACACGTTCAAGTCAGTTTATAAATACAACAAATGAAGAAAAGGCTAAGGTATGCGCAACTATCTAGAGAAATTCTGATTCTCGCTGAAAAACTGACTTGATCATTGAAGTTGTTTTCCTGGAATCACTTCCGGGAATAACTATACAGGTTAAGAAAATCAGGAAGTGGAAAACCAGTGATTTACCTGAACAAAACACTGCATCATTTAAAGCCGACCTTGGGGACAAAAAAAATTCATTTCAAGGCCACTCAGGTAAGCAATGATGTTCATGAGGAGTGAAAAAAACCATAACACTCAGTCACAAGAGCAAACACTTGGACGTAATAGAGGAGCACAACATCAACACCATCATACCCCAAGTAGAGAAAAAGAGCATAGTAAAGAGGAGATGGGTAAAGAAGAAGCAAAATCCCTAAATAAGGATTATGACAAGGAAAAGATAGCATTCACAGCATTCTTGGAAGCGAACAGAGAAGATCCGTACGATCAATTTTTTAAGACACTAAGGCAAAAACCCTCAAACCCAGATAAAGGGGTTAACCAGGAACGTGAGCTTCTCAACTATGAAGAAGAGTTGTGTGACATCGTTGTGGAGGACGATGCAGACAAATCACCTCTCACACCACATTTGCGAGACTTCTTGATTCAAAAATATTTCAAGCTTCCTTTACATGTTAAAGCCTACAATGGAACCACAGAATTAAAAGAAATTTTGCATTCATATAGAAATAGCATAAGATTTTGTGATGCGAGCCAGAATTAGTTTCCAAGGCATTTCCCATATTTCTGTCAGGCACAACGATCACTTGGTACGAAGACCTTCCGAACGGAAGTATCAAGTCTTGGGCACAATTATCATACCTAATCCTGGGCCAATTCTACTAAAAGTAGAAGTTCACTAAGACGATTGCTGACCTTAATAACATAGCACAACAAACTGATGAAGGTCTCGTGGAGTATCATAACCGATTTGTCACAGAGAGTTTACAGGTTTGCGACTTGTCATTTCAATAGCCACTAGGGGCTTTCATCGGGGGCATGAGATCCGAAGAATTTTACAAAGAGCTGACAAAGAACATGCCTGAAAACCCAAGAGAACTACAAAAGATGATTGAACAACATGTGCAAATAGAGGAAGAAAAAAACCAAAAAATAGAGAAGAAGCAAGGAAAAAAGCAAACAATGGATGATTCACAGAAGAATTTCCCTAAAAAAGGAAAAGGGAACATGGCCTTCAAAAGATCAGAACAAGGAGCGCAAGGCTCGTTATTCCAAGATATGCCTTTGACGAGAACAAGGAAAGAGATATGGCTAGCAAATAAGGATCTATTTCGGGAGCCATTACCTATGATTGCACCACCAAAAAAGAGGTATAGGGAGCTTTATTGCACCTTCCACTGGATCATGGCCATGAAATATTGCAGAGACTTAAGAAGACAAATTGAAGAAAATATGAGAAATGGAAATTTAGGCCAATACAGGATAGAAAGAGCAAGCCAGTATGAGGATGCAAGTAAGACATCTATCCTATCTCCAAGAAGCTAAAGCACCACAATCACAATGTCTAAAAATCAAAAGATAACTGTAGCTGTAGATTACAACGACAACATGGATAATGAAGCGCCAGAGACAATTATCTTCTCTATACATGGATCCACAGAGTTATTGTCCAATAATGCTTAGAAGGCTAAGGCAAGATATTCTCTCCCACAAGAGCCAGTTGATAAAAGGTTTCGATCAAATAAAGAGATCACATTTAGTGGGAAAGATGTCGTACCCAACACTTCACCACATAACGATCCTATGGTCATCATAGCAAAGATTGAGAACACAACGATACATAGAGTGTTCGTAGATGATGGGAGTGCAGCTGAGATACTATTTGTAGATTGCTTTAATAGGCTGGGTTTCAAAATAACAAACCTAAAGAAGCTCGCATCTTTGTTAGTTGGATTCATGGGCCGAGCAGAAACGCCTTGAGGGAATATACAGTTGCCTGTCACAATTGGAGAAAATGGAATAAATGGTATCATTATGTGCGAATTTGTTGTTATAGATGCCCAAAGTACATTTAATCCCATAATTGGCATACCATGGATGAACAGGGCTAAGGCAATTTGGTCCCCTTACCACCTGGTAATGAAATTCCCAACCCCAACTAGTATCACGACTATAAGAGGAAACCAGCAAACGGCCAGGCAATGTATAGTCATAGCAATGAAGTCAAGAAGGTTAAGGGAGAAAGCAAAGATGGTGAATACAATCTCAGGTGGTAACTTACTGGAACGGTCAGACGCACCAGTCGACTTAGGAGAAGAAATGGAGTTGGTAACTTTAGATAATGAAGACAAATCCAGATGCTTAAAGATTGGGAATCACGTTCCAAAAAAAGAGAAGGCGAAGATTATTGAAATCTTGTGAAGCCATAAAGATATGTTTTCATGGAATGCACAAAACATGGGAGGAGTAA
This sequence comes from Rubia yunnanensis, assembly GCA_037428765.1. Lineage (NCBI taxonomy): Eukaryota > Viridiplantae > Streptophyta > Magnoliopsida > Gentianales > Rubiaceae > Rubia > Rubia yunnanensis. The sequence continues at coordinate 29,905,989 of CM075066.1, read as the reverse complement.
GCCTAGACATCACTACTCATTCATTGAATATCACTAGCTCAGTCAAACCGGTTGAACAAAAACAACGTTGCTTTGCTAGCGATGGGCAGAAGGCAATCGAAGAAGAGGTAGCATCATTGCTGCAAGCCGGTATATTAAAGGAAGTCAGATATCCAAAGTGGCTAGCAAACTCGGCCATGGTAAAGAAATCAGACGATGGTTGGAGAACGTGCATTGATTTCATTGATTTGAATAAAGCATGCCCAAAAGACTACTACCCTTTTCTAAAAATTGATCAACTGGTTGAAGAAAGTTCAGGATATGAAGTCTTGGCATTTTTGGGCGCATATAAAGGATACTACCAAATATTGATGAACCCGGATGATGCAGAGAAAATGTCCTTTTATAACAAGCTTTGGGACATTTTTTATGTAAAGATGCCATTTGGACTCAAGAATGTTAGAGCAACGTATCAGAGGGTAAGCTATTATGCATTTCATCGTCAAATAGGGAGAAACATCAAAGCATATGTTGACGACATGGTAATCAAAAGTAGGAAGGTGGATAGCTTCGTTGCGGATCTAAAAGAAACTTTAGACACATTGAAGGCTATAGGGATAAAGCTCAACCCCAAGAAGTGTGTAATTGAAGTAGGCACTGGAAATTTCTTAGGATACAAGGTTTCCTAAAAGGGTAACGAAGCTAACCCAGATAAAATTCAAGCCATAGTAAACCTCCCCCAGCCATGAATTGTTAAAGAGGTGCAAATCTTAATGGGAAAACTAGCTGCACTTAGCCGCTTTGCCTCAAAGGCGACAGAGAAACACTTACCACTCTTTGAAGTATTACGAAAGGCAAAAAAATTCAGCTGGAGCGGGGATTGTTAGAAAGCATATGATGGGTTGATGCAGCAACTCCAAGCATTACCAATATTGAAATCACCCACCCCTAGAGAGACACTATACTTGTACTTAGTGATATCACAAAATGGTGTCAGCTCAGTGTTGGTTCACCTAGAAGGACAAAAGCAGGTACCAGTCAACTACATCAGCCGAATCTTGCAAAATGCAAAAAAAGCTTACATGTCAGTGGAAATTTTAACTCTAGCTTTAATATATTCGGCACAAAGGTTGCGAATGTATTTCCATAGTCACCGCATAGTGGTTCACACGGGGTTTCCAATTAAGAATATCCTTACCAAGCCCGAGTCTTCAAGAAGATTAACAAAGTGGGCCTTGGAATTAGGTCAATTCAAAATACAATTCCAGCCTAGAATATAGATCAAAGCTCAGGCGTTAGCAAACTTCATTGTGGAAATGACAAGCGAAGAGGCACAGAGGGAGAGCATGTATCAGAGCTTCAGAATTGATAAAGGCAAGTCAAAATGGGAGGCAGTTGCTTGGACATTGTTTGTTGCTGGTGCGTCCAGCAAAGAAGGTTGTGGAGCCGGAGTGCTATTTCTAGACCTAGAAAGGGGCAAACACAGATAGTAATTACGTTTTGATTTCCCGCTCACCAACAATGAAGCGGAATATGAAGCTTTGATTTGTGGACTAGATCTTATTGTTAGAATGAAGGTCAGAAGTGTTCACGTATCTAGTGATTCGCTAATTGCTGCCTAGCAAGTGCGAGGAGACTATGCAGTGCAAGAAGAATAGTTGGTGAAGTATTTAGGAAAAGTGCAGCAACTCATAGTCCAGCTCGAATATTTTGACATACAGCATGTACCGCGAGGCAAAAATACAAATGCGGATGCGCTAAGCAATTTAGTAACAGCAGGATTTGATTCTCTTAGTGAGTAGGGAGACGTCATCATTAAAGTCATTCGGGTCAGAAGCACGATGTCAACTATTGTGGCAACGATCCAAGTTGATGAAGTAAGTTGGATGTCTCCATTAATATATTTCTTTGTGAAAGGAAAGCTGCCAGATGATAAGATGAAAACTAGGAAGTTGGAGTCACGTGCTACCAATTATGCTTACGAAGATGGGACCTTATATAAAAAAAGGCTTCTTGTCTCCATGGATAAAATGTGTATGACCAATAAAGGTAACGGAGATTTTAAAAGAGGTTCATAAAGGTCTATGTGGAACACATCAAGGTGCTAAAACAATAGCAAAAAAGATTATCCGAGTTGGATACTACTGGCCAACTATGTTAAACGATGCACACAAATTCGTCCTTAGAAGTTTCCAAATTAATACCTCACTGCTGCACAAACCACAATAACCTTTGAGAGGAGTCTATAGAGCCTGGCCATTTGAAAAATGGGGGATTGACCTAGTCAGACCATCTGAGGGGCAAAAGTAACGCCAAGTTCTTAGAAGTAGCAATTAACTACTTTACAATGTGGGTGGAATCAAAATCATTAGGACGTGGCATAGGCAAAGCCACCGGGAAATTTGTATGGCAAAATATAGTATATCGCTTTGGTGTGCCACATACTATCATCACGAACAACAATACATAGTTCACAAGTGGGATATTCACTGATTGGTGTTCGAAGCTTGGGATTCTCCAAAATTTTACCTCCGTGGTACACCCCTCAAGATAACGGCCAAGTGGAGGTAACAAACATGACTATAGTTCAAGGAATATAGAAGATACTGGAAGGAAAGAGAACTGGAAGGGTAGATGAGCTACCAAACACACTATGGTCATATAGAACGACTATCCAGGATCCAACAGGGAAGATGCTATACAGCCTAGTTTACGGTCATGAACCAGGCATATCCATAGATATTGGGTTAGTGATTACAAGGAAATAGAAAACCCGGATAAGTTGAGACTTGAATTAGATGAATTGGAAGAGAAAAGAGACCTAGCAGCGACCACAAAAGCTAAATACAAAGAAAGAATAGCCAAAGTGTACGATCAGAAAGTGAAAGAAACACAATTTAAAATTGGTGACTTAGTGTTAAGGAAGAATGAAGCTAGCCCAACAGAAAATAGAGGAAAGCTATGTCTAAATGGGAAGGACCATATAAGGTCACAAAGGCTCATAAGTCCAACATCTACGAACTAGAGAGGATGAAAGGTACCCCAGTCCCGAACACATAGCATGTGATCAACTTAATAAAGTTTTACGTCTAGAGGAAAGATAGCGAACATCCGCTTGTATATAAACCAGGACATTATCCTTGGTTTCTTTAGCCCCATTGTTCCGATGTGACATGATCGTGATCGTACATATTTAATATAAAACCTATTTTGCTAGACCACGATTACGTTTCTCATTCTTTATTGGCACATGTTAAAAGATAGTTGGTTCGTAACACACTAAGATCAAGTTAATAAGAATTCACAATTACAACTTAACAATTGGCTATCGATCTTGCATATCTATCAATGATCGCAAGCTTTAAACCTTGCAAACTCCGGAAATCAAACAATCGTAAGCTATAGATCTTGCACAATCATCGATGCTTGCAAGCTTTGGATCTTGCAACTTTGCGAAGCACACAAGCGCAAGCTATATATCTTGCACAAATTACCAATGCTTGTAGGCTTTAGATCTTACAAGTTTGAAAATCAAGTACTTGCAAGCAATATATCTTGCACAATCATCGATGCTTGCAAGCTTGGGATCTTGTAACTTTGCGAAGCACACAACCGCAAGCTATAGACCTTGCGCAAATTACCGATGCTTGCAGGTTCTAGATCTTGCAACTTCACAAATCAAGTACTCGCAAGCTATAGATCTTGCACAATTTTCTTATGCTTGCAAACTTTATATCCTGCAACTTCACATACAAAACAACTGCAAGCTATAGTTCTTGCACAATCATTGATGCTTGCAAGCTTTGGATCTTTCAACTTCGCAAATCACACAACCACAAGCTATAGATCATGCACAAATTACCAATGCTTGCAGGCTTTAGATCTTGCAACTTTGCAAATCAAGTACCCACAAGCCATAGATCTTGCACAATTGTTGATGCTTGCAAGCTTTAGATCTTGCAACTTCTCATACAAAACAACAGCAAGCTATAGATCTTGCATAATTATCGATATTTGTAAGATTTAGATCATGCAAGCTCGACCACATATGAAAAATATAGACCTTGTTCGAGAGCAAAGTTGCTCATACATAAAACATACGCACATTGGTATAGCGTACCATGATCCATAAGGCTTCGCTATAATAATCAGGCAAGATAAAGAAACCTTACAAACAACTTGAAACTTAGCTAATCAAAACAAGGCGGTAAGAGCTAGCCACATTTTGTAGCTTCAAAATTTATAAGATTCAAGAGATGAAATATAGAAAATAAAGTTTGCGTAGGAAGGGAGAAGATGCACGCTACGCCAAGTCACTAGCAAATTTATTACACAATAATTTGATCAAAATATCAAATTTATCTACGCCTTGAGGCCCATGAAGATCTAGAAGATGATGATTCACCACAACGGCAGCCACGCTCGGATTCGTGATGAGAATGTTCAGCCCTACGATGATTCTCTTCGGCGGCCTCCTCTTTGCTAACCAAATGCTTATATCACCACTTCATATGAAAATATGTGGGATGGAGTATAAAACCACTTTGTTCCATATGTCCGAGATGTTTAACATAGTATGCCTTAAAGTCAGTAATGGGACAAAACTCCCCGTGATCCAATTGCATACTCATAACATGGATAGTTTCCTCATATCTTTTCATCTTAGCTCTTAAGTCCTGAAATTCCTTCTCTAGAGATTGAATGTGTAACCGAATGTACTCAGACAAGTTAATTCTTTGACCACCAAGTTCCATTGTAAGGTCACCATGAGCAGTAGCCCTGCGAGATGATGAGGGGAGAGCCTATAGCTTGTCTTTATATTCAACACAAGCCTACTCAAGTTGATGAACATAAATATCAAGTTGATTGACCTTAGCGCAAAGCTTATCATTATCACTTTGCAACTGTGTATTAGCAACAAAATACTCGTCAAACTTTGTCCGCCAATCATCAGAAGCATTTGAGTGATGATCTCATTCCTCTTGATTTTTCTTCAATCAATTATAAAAATCATCAATATGGGTACACTGCTTGTCTATGATTGTTGTTTTCTGATAAACTTCGCATGTCTTATCCGTGGCATAGTCTTTAGTCTGCTCCTGTTGGCAAAGCATCTTCACTATGTTAATCTGTTGTCGATCTTCAACACTTTTCCAAAAAATTCTGTCAATTATAATATCAAAGCCTTTCAAGTATATAAATGTAAAAACAATGATCAAATCATAAGAAGCAAGCATAATGATAGAATTAGTTGCCAGTGATACAAAAATTATACAAACGTACTCCAAAATTTTGTCATAAAATTACATAAAAAAATAGAATAGACTTCAAGTCTATGGCACTTGAGTAGCTTTAGCAGAAGAGGAGAGTGGAGAGCGGACCACAACAGCGGCATCCTCTGTGCTTGCAGGATGAACAAAAATTTTGCTGTTCAACTCACCCCCAAGGTTTGTGGCACCATTAAAAATATTTTCTTTTCCAGGATGGCAATCCTCAAAGTGCAAAGAGCTGAAAGGAAGCTCCTCATAGTAGTCAACCATATATTTCTTCGGCTCGGTCACGGAAGGAAAAGTTGGCAGACCTGCAAGATACGATAGCAGTGCAAAGGAATGCCCACCATCAGAGACACTCTGCACAAAACCATCATTAAGAATTTTTGTCTACTCTTCCAAAATCTTTTCAGACTTGGCTAACTTCGGAAACTTCTCAAGCTTCGCGTTTGGATTTAGCTTCCGCATCTCAACTAAGGCCTCACAATAGCCAACATCACGAGCATTAGTTGGAACTTCCTCGAACAAGGCATAGAAAGAGTTAGTCTTCAAGAGTCAGTCAACCAATAGCTGGGGATATCCTGGAAAAGTGGGTCCATTCATCTGCATCTACTTCAACTGAAAGTGCATCTTTTCCATTTATCTTTCAACGGCCACAACATGCTCATCCACAACCCGCGCTTGCTTTTCGACATTCTTAGCAATGGTACTCAACACACCACACTCTGCCCTACTGGCCTGCAACTCCACCAATATTTCTCCTTCCCCTTTACCAAAGCTAGCAACTTGCCGCTGACAAGTTGCAAGATCTCACCAACCTTAATTTCAAAGAACACAAAAAGTAAGAGCGGTCGTACGATAAGCAAAAGCATATGATTAATGATAATGCTTCAATAGAAAAAAAATACCACTACCATGATTTCTGAAATGGAAAGCTTAGTGATTGCAGTAGGAATAGTCCCTTCTACAAAAAAGTTGCGGCTGAGCATAAGAGAATGTGGTGGAAGTTGGTCAATACACCATTTTTTCTTGATAGGCTCCAAGTTGGTACAAGTATTGTCAGTCCGCTCCTTGTGCCTCTTTTGCTAGGTTCGTTCTTTAGGTTTCTACTTATCGTCCCCCTCGGTTTCTTCAGTACGCGAGCCAAACAAAATCTGCTGACTACTGGTGCCAGTAGCATCCGCTTGGGGAAGAACAACCTCAGTATTTTTGTTAACCTCATTTGTCAAGGTCTCCATCTCTTCATCCTCATCCGTAGAAGCAAAGTTCCTCTCAGTAATACGACGATTAAGGTCCATATCTATAATCCAGCAAGTGTAACAAGTTAAGCGAGCACATGAACATAAGAAATAAAACAGAAACACATATTAACTACATCAAGCTGGGCAAACTAGCAACAACTAAAGGATCAATGAGTTCAACACCTTTTTCTTAAAGTACTAGCAGGGTGAAGTGCGATGGAATGCTATTTAAGTGATATTACAATTTCGCACTCAACATCCAGACAAACCCCAGCCTTAGGAAATTTCACTTTGGGAATGTTGTAATTCCAAACTGAAAAGGCTATACTACTGGTGGGGTCAAGTTATAAATAGAAGAATTTGTCATGCCACACCCCACAATTATTGGGAAACCCACTAAGAAACTCAATGGTAGGGATCACAGGGTAAAGAGTGAATTAATTAGAGCAAATTTTTACTTCACAAAGATGAAAAAGGTTATGGAATAGATCAATAAAAAAAATTAACATCGGCCACTTCGCACACATTATAAAAAAAATGCAAAAATTGAGACTGCTTTTGGATGCAATTGACATAAACCCACTTTATAGTAAGAGAGGAGATCCATAACATGTTGGGGGCAAGGGAAATGATAGCCCAAACTTCAGGCAATCTAAATAACAAAATAAACAGGAAGAGGAGTGCGAACACCCTCAAAGGCCTCGGGTGCCTTAAGCTTATACGAATGCAAAAAAGGGAAATTATTTTTTAAATCCTTAACATAGGAGACTGTAAGGAGGCTACTAGTGATGGAAGATCCAGTAGAGTGGTCGGAATCATCCCCGAAATCAACATGGATTTCACAGGCGTTTGGAACAAAAACTCCAAGGTTGCTAGAAGCAGACATTGATGAATTCAAGATCCCTAAAATCACGATGAATGGGAGCATTAATTAAATGAAAAATACAGAAAACACTACTCCGGCCAGAATCTAGAATATAGAGATAGAGAAAGGAGAACAAAGGTTCCTCAATCACAATGAAAGCAGGCTACACTACAAGAAGAACAGATGCACAGATTGAAAACTACACAAATTGCTCAAGAAAAATAAAAGACAAAAAGATAAATCTGAAGAGGACGCAGGGAAACATACTATTTTATAGCATGGAATACGAGAGAAAATTGAGAGCAATGATGCAGCCCTAGATTTCCCTTACACCACCATCGAGAAATTAAGGCCCAATAACCCCAATGGTCATCTCGATATTTATAACAAACATGTTTGGCCAGGCGTGAGCGATGCTACTCCTCTTTGTCCCATTTCTATGGCTAGGAAATATTTTAAGAGGGTGGGAAACGATGTCGTTAAGGTGGAGAGTTTTGATATTGGTGTGTTAACTGTAGAGAAGCATCTCGTGTACGAGTGGCTATGCCTTAATGTTTTTCCCACAGGTGGCCAAACTTGCGAGGCTACTATTGCTAACCTCATGATGTTTTACTACATCATGGCTGGTAGAAAGGTAAACTCAGGCTTCGTGGTTATCTCATTCATGTTGAAGGCCGAAGGCCACGCAGACAAAGAAGAAAAATCTTCCCTACTGTGGTTTGATAACCACTATGCTAAAGAAGGTGGGCATCATTCCTAAAGATAATCCTCTTCTTCAGAAGTACTACGACAAGAGTTGGTTCCAACATAAAAACCTCCATCAAGACTTTGATGGCAAGTGGTCATTCTATCCAGTACTCGGTCAAAAAGCTAAAATTGCCAAGAGGGCCCACAAAGTAGAAGCATAGAGAGAAAAGGCATCGACCTCCCGTAAGTGATAAATAGTTTAATTAAGTACAATTTTAAATATAGAATTTTAATATCCATCTAATTTTGATCAATTTTAATATCTATCTTATTATAGGTATCAACAACGATTGGAAGGCTAGATTGAGCAAGTACTTTGATTGTATGCGTGTGGACTTAACCGAGACGCATGATATGTAGACCCACGCTCATTCTCAGCATCTCAGGGGCTCCAATGGGAATTGAGAAAATATAACAATCTGCCTAACTTCGAGCCTATCTTCTCGGAGAGTGAAGATGATGATGGTGACGATAGTGATCATGGCGGCGAAGGCAAATGGGGAGAACTTGAAGAGATTACCATTTATGTATTGATTGGATATTTATGGATTTTGGATATGTATGGATTGAACATGTATGGATTTTGTTTCAATTTATGAATTTTAATGCTCGTTCTTAATTTCGTATGGATTCTTGTTATTTAATGCATTATTTTCATGCTATATTGTTTTAGTTACATTTTGTTAAATGTTATCAAACTTTATTTAGTGCACTAAAACATGAGTTCAATTTGGGAATTTTTTTTCAATTTTAAACTGACCAAAATGACGGACGTAATGAAGGCACGATTAAGTTTTCGAGCTTATGTGACATTTCTGGTCCTCTTCTGGAAAAAAACAAAGTGTCGCTTTATTCTTGAATTAATTGTTTCCGAGCTCAGAAATTTCTCGTCTCCTTACATTGAAGACACAAAATTTAGTTTCCGAACTCGGAAACTTATACATATATGAAAAAAACAAGACAACGGCCACATTTCATACAAAACCCCCAAAACTCCAAACCCAACTCTAATTACAAACTCAGAATTGCCCCCTCCATCTCTCCATTCTTGAAAATCCCACCAACAATTTTCCATGGCTAGATAAGGTTCAACACGTGGAATGTCTAGATCTCGTTCAATAGGCAACAATCTAGGATTTGATGTTAGGAGGTTCATTACTAAATTTTCTTAAAATCGGTATGATTTATTATGTGAGAATGGGAAGTTATTAGATATGTATCTTGTTGACTTTGATTCGTACTTAGCTCTAGGGTTGGATGCTCCCCTTAAACCATTTAGTGAAAAACATGTTGAGAATTTTCTTTCATGTAATAAAAAAGCATATTTTGATTTGGTTTGCCAATTTTACGCTAATTTGTGAGAGGTGGGGAATGGGGATTATGCTACTAGGGTTGGGGGAATTGAAATTCCACTTAGTGAATGGATTATTAATAAGGTAATAGATTGCCCATACTTGGACCCAAAATTTGTTTATCTGGAGGAAAACGGTGGTCTGTTGGATGACTGCCACCATCGTGAGAAATGGCCTCTAGAATTTAACCCTCCATACATTTACCTCGTGGCGTGTAGTGTGAGGTACTTTGGGCTCAAGGTTGGATTTAAGAAAACTCGATTCCTTCAATCTAAAACTGTTTTCCCATGGACCAAAAAATTACATATGAGATTATTAATACGATATTGGTCCCCTCGGTCGGACACTTGACGGAACCTAATTAAACAACCCTTATGCTATTCTATTTAATCATAGAGGGTAGAAAAATCAACCTCGTGGCATTCATTTTTTGGCTAATGTTTCATTTTGCAACGTCGACCAAGGTATTGAATCGCCTACCATATGGGAGTTTAATAACTCACATTTTAAAGATCATTGAGGGGTTGACTATCAAAGGGGAGAAAGAGGCCCAAAGTATTATGACAAGACTTACTTTGAGAACAAGTGTTGGGTGTTGCGCGATGGGAAGAGGTATCATAAGCCAATGGAAGAAGCCAAGGAGAGCAAGAGGCCATGAATTGAGGAAGGTTAGTCACAAATAAGCTTTGAACAATTTGTTTAATATGTTGTTTATCCTTACTTCATTGTTTACATAATTAATATCTTGGTCGCTATACTTTTTAGGTACTGAAAATTCATACTTGAAAGGCTTCAAGGATTGCTACAAATGGATGTGCAAGAAATTTTTCTTTGTGAAGGAAAAATTTTGGTTCATGGAAATGTCTCCACGAGCTTATGAGCGACACCTCACATCAAGCTCTTGACAACGACTCGACCGATCGACTTCAACTGCTAACATTGAAGATGCCGAAGAATGAAATTTAATGACTTGATTATGTTCATGTTATTTGAATTTATTGTATCATTTTAAATATTCAAGAATTTAACTTCATCGAGTAATTTCTACTTTTCAATCGTTAAGAAATTTTTATCATTTCAAGTACTATATTTATTTTCTTAAAAATCTTTAAAAGGATCTATTAATCAATAACGTCAATACTCAAAAGAATGTGAAATGTCCGCCGAGCATGAATGAAAAAAGGAATAAACTACACTTTATATCACACAACTTACTTCTTATGTTTCATTTTCTTGATCACCACTTTCTTTGATTTACGCTTCCTAGGTGTGATCTTCCCCTTACCATCGATTCGCAATCCTTCATCATGTTCATTATGGCCTAGGAAACTGTGAAGACTCTGATCATCCTCCTCGAGCAACATAACTTCTTTAGATCCACAACTCAATGTATGACATCCAAATCTAATTACTTCCTCTAACTTATTTTCTTAAACAAAAGCATGTTTCCCTTCAACAACAATCTCCCACCTAGGATCAACAGGATTGTTCAAATAGAAAACCTGGTGCAATTGAGATGCCAATATGAAAGGATCATTTTTCCATCCAACCCAACTAATATCGACAATGGTGAAGCCCAAATTCTCGATGTGCTACCCTTTGTTAATATTGACCCACTGACATTTAAAAATAGAGACACATATACGGATATAGTCAAGTTCCCAAATTTCAGAAATCGTGCCAAAGTAGCACTTTAGAGCATTACCGGGATTTTCATCACTAACCATTGTGGTGTATGTGTGGCCCAGCGGTTAAGCGTCTGATGACCACCAGGCCTAGTCCATCTTCACCCAGTAAAGAAGTCAAAGCTATCACGACTCAACGCTTCAATAATCCATGTGGAAGGAGCCTGGTCGTTAGAGAGAACATAGGCCAGTAAACACAGAACGAATTAGCCACAACCTAACAACATGGCGATCGTGATAACACTCACGATCTTCATTCTTTAAAATAGGGAAATATGACTATAACATTCTATAAATACTACAATCGCTAGAGGAGCTAAGGTAAGCGTTACTATTCCAAAATGTTCCGACTCGAGAGGGGATACTGACTTGATCATTGGATTATTTTCCCCAAAATCACTTACGGGCTAAGTCTTACAGGTTAAGAAGCTTCTGATGTGGACTATAAGTGCACCTGAGCAACCTACCACATCATTTGGCGCTAATTGTAGGGATGAGAGTTCTTGTATTTGTTTTAAGGTTATTTAGGTGAGATAATGGTGTTCACCAGAAGCGAGAGAGGCTACAACCATCGGCCACATGAACAAATGCATAGATATAATGGAGAAGTGCATCGTCATCAAGAGTTCAAGCCAAACAAAGGAAAAGAACACAACAGGGAAGAAAAATAGGAAGAGACATAATCTCCAAACAACAATCACGACAATTAGAAATGCATGTTTGCGGTATTCCTTGAAGCGAACAGAGAAAGTATGTACACCTAATTTCTAAAAGCACTCAAATAGAAACCCTCAAAGCCAGAAGGAAGGGTACATCAAGAGCGTGAGGTTCTTAACCACGAAGAGGAGTTGCGTGATATTATCACAGAAGATGATGAATATAAATCACCCCTGGCTCCACATTTACATGATTTTAGAATGCCAAAGGACTTTAAACATCCTTTGCATGTCAAGATTTATGATGGTACAACAGATTCTAAGGAATTTCAGCACTCCTATAGAAACAACATGAGGTTTTGCAATGCTAACATCACGCTAGTTTGCAAGAAGTTCCCAATCTTCTTGATAAGTACAGTGATCACTTGGTACGAAGACCTTCCAAATGGGAGTGTCAATTCGTGGGCTCAATTGTTAGAACTATTCTTGGGTCGTTTTTATCAAAAGCCCAAGACTGTCATAGATATCAACAACATAACCCAGCGAAGTGACAAAATCCTAGAAGAGTATCTCAATCGGTTCGTTACAGAAAGTTTACATGTTTGTGACTTGTCGTTCCAATCTTCGTTAGGAGCTTTCACAAGAGGAATACGGTCAGGAGAGTTCTACAAAGAACTCATGAGTAACATGCCTGAAAATCCATGGGAGCTACAAAAGATGATCGAACAGCATGTGCGTACAGAAGAGGAATAATAAAAAATATAGCGGGAATGAGGCAAGAAATGAGCGATGGAAGAATCGCTGAAAGGAATCATAAAAAAAGGAAGGGAGGTACCCCATTCAGAGAAAGAGTGTCGGGTTCGCAAAATGTGATATTTCAAGATACACCGTTGACTAAATTGAGGAAAGAGATTTGGTATGCACATAAGGATCTATTCAGAGAACCAGCACTAGAAAAAAGATCCAGGGAACATCACTGCATTTTCCACAGAGACCATGGCCATGACATAGAAAATAATAAAGACTTAAGAAGACAAATTGAAGAAAATTTGAGAAATGGGCACCTAAGTCAATACATAAAAGATAGGGAAATCCTGTATGGGGAAAATAACAAGACCACAAGCACTCAGCCAAAAAACCAAGGGACAACGTCCACACTTCCAAAGAATAAAAAAATGACTGCAGCAATTGATTACAAGGAGAATGAAGGCGATGAACTGCCCAAAACATTAATTCTGGCCATACATGGGTTAACAAAGTCATTGTCCAACAATGCTTGGAAGCTAGGGCATGATATTTGCCTCTGCAAGAGCCTGTTGATAAAAGATTCCGCTTGGATAAGGCAATCCCTTTCAGCAAAGATGATGCAGTACCAAATGCTTCCCCTCATAATGATCCCATGGTCATTATAGCCAAAATTTGAAATGCTACAGTACACAGAGTGCTTGTAGATAATGGGAGTGCGATAGAGATGTTAGTATAGATTGTTTTGAAAGGTTGGGTTTCAAGGAAATGAATCTCAAGAAACCAACATCTTTACTGGTTGGGTTTACAGGACGGTCATAAACACCATTAGGTAACATACTAGGGATAATGGAAAGAACTGCACCATACTTTGCAATTTTGTATTTATGGATGCCCCAAGCACTTTCAATGCTATCATAGGAAGTCCATGGATGAACAAAATGAAAGCTATATGGTCTCCTTACCATCTATTCATAAAGTTTCCAGCTCCGGCCGGGATCGCACTATTAGAGGAAACCAGCAAACGGTAAGGCAATGCATGGTTATCGCAATGAGAACAGGAAAGTTGGGTGACAAACCAAAGATAGTTAATGCGATCTCAAATGGCAAGCCACTAGATCAGCGAGAACCGGTAGCAAACTTAGGAGAGGAAACGAAGCTATCAAGCCTAGACGTTAAAGATAGCTCAAAATGTGTAAGAATAGGAAAATATCTTCCTGAAGAAGAGAAAAAGAAAGTTGCACAAATATTGCGAAGCCACAAAGAAACCTTTGCATGGAATGTTCATGACATGGGAGGGGTGGATCCACGCATTGCGACGCACTCTTTAAATATCAGTGATGCGATCAAGCCAGTTAAGCAGAAGCAGCGTAGTTTTGCCAGCGAAATGTAGAAGGTAATTGAAGAGGAGGTCATAGAACTGCTTCAAGCGGGAATAATTTGGGAAGTTATATACCAAAAATGGCTCGCAAATCCAGCAATGGTAAGGAAATCCGATGTGGGGTGGAGAATTTGTATTGATTTAACAAACTTGAATAAGGCGCACCCCAAAGACTGTTATCCTTTACCAAAGATTGACTAAACAGTTGAAGCGATTGCAGGGTATCAAGTGCTATCTTTTTTGGATGCATATTAATGTTACCATCAGATACAAATGAACCCCGAGGACGCTGACAAAATGGCTTTCATTCGAGTTTTGGGCCATTCTGCTACGTAAAGATGTTATTTTGGTTCAGCACATACCAGCGAGTGATGCATACCACCTTTTGTGACTAGATTGGGAGAAATGTCAAAGTATATGTTGATAACATGGTCATTAAAAGTAAAAGGAATGATAGCTTCACAGCAGTCCTACAGGAGACTTTGAACATATTACAAACCTTAGGGATGAAGCTCAACCCCAAGAAGTGTGTGTGTTAGGTGTAGGTGTGGGGAAATTTTTGGGATACAAAGTGTCTTCTAAGGTAACTGAGGCCAACCCAAAGAAAGTCCAAGCTATAGTTAATCTTCCCCAACAGCGAACAGTAAAACAAGTGCAAGTCTTAATGGGATTGCTGGCAGCACTCAATAGATTTGTTTTGAAAGCAGCAGATAAGCATCTTCCTTTGTTCAAAGTACTAAAAAAAGAAAAGAAGTTTACCTGGAACCAAGACTGCCAAGAAGCATATGACGGTTTAAAAGAGCAACTCCTAACACTGCTAACGTTGAAGTCGCCTACACCTGAAGAAACATTATATTTGTACTTGGAAATCCCACAGAATGCGGTTAGCTCTATATTATTTTTCTTGGAATACTAGAGACAAGTGCCAGAGTATTACATAAGTAGAATACTAAAAAATTCATAAAGGAGGTATATGCAGTGGAGAAGCTAACTCTAGCCTTGATCTATTCAGCAAGAAAATTGTGAATATATTTCCATGCTCATCGCATTGTGGTGTACACAGGTTTCCCAATTAAGAACGTTCTTAGCAAGCCATAATCTTCAGGCAGATGAACGAAGTGGGCTTTAGAGTTAGGCCACTTTGAAATACAGTTTGAGCCCAAAACAACTATCAAAGCCCATGCGTTAGCAGACTTTATTGTAGAAATGACAAGTGAGGAAGCACAAAGACCGACCATGTATCAGAGCCTCAGAATTGACAAAGGCAAATCAAAGTGGGAAGAAGTTTCATAGACTTTGTTTATCGACGATTCGTCTAGCAAAGAAGGGTTCTAAGCAAGGTTTCTACTTATAAATCCAGATGGAAGAAAACACATATACTCGTTGCGGTTTGACTTCCTCCTCACCAACAAAAAGCATAATATGAAGCCCTAATCTATGGGTTAGATATTATAATCAGAATGAAGATAAAAAGCAATGACGTTTCAAGCGATTAGCTAATTGTTGTACAATAAGTGCAAGGGTACTTTGAAGTACAAGAGGAACAACTAGCGAAGTATTTAAGAAAAGTGCAACAGCTTCTAAACCAACTTGAATACTTCGACATACAGTACGTGCCACCAAGCGAGAATACGAAGGTGGATGCACTTAGCAAGCTATAAACAGCTGCGTTCAACTCTCTAACTGGGTAGGGAGATGTCATTGTGGAAGTCATCCTGGTTAGAAGCATGGCTTCAACGGTTGTCTCAGAAGTCCAAAAAGAAGCATCGAGCTGGATGTCCCACTTGTGGATTTCTTTGCCAAGGGGAAGATTCCAGAAGATAAGTTACATGCTAGGAAGCTGGAGCTACGTTTTAAAAATTATGCCTATGAAGACGGAACCTTGTACAAAAAAGGCTTCTTATCTCTATGGATAAAATGTGTGGGACCAACGAAAGCGACTGAAATTTTAAAGTAAGTATACGAGGGCTTATTTGGAATGCATTAGGGGGCTAGGACAATAGCTAAAAAGATAATCAGTGTGGGATACTACTGGTCAACCATGTTCAATGATATATACAGCTTTGTTCTCAAGTGCATAACTTGCCAGGTCAATGCCTCGTTGTCACACAAACCACAGTTAACGTTGACAAGAGTCTTTGAAGCCTGGCCATTTGATAAGTGGGGAATAGATTTAGTCGGGCCATTTCCAAGGGGAGAAAGCAATGCTAAATTCCTAATCGTAGTAATCAATTATTTCACAAAGTGGGTTGAGTCCAAACCATTAGGGCGTGTCACATCCGAAGTCACCAGGAAGTTTGTATGGCAACACATTGTATGTCGCTTCAGGGTGCCACATACAATTTTCACAGATAATGGTACACAATTCACAAGTACAGTGTTCACTAACTGGTGCTCGAAGCTTGAGATTCTTCATAAGTTTACCTCTGTGGCACACCCTCAAGCTAATGGCCAAGTAGAAGTGACCAACAGGACCATAGTTCAAGGGATACAGAAGCGACTTGAGGGAAAGCAAACCTGACGGGTAGATGAGTTACCAAACATGTTGTGGTTATATAGAACAACTATGCGAGAACCAATGGGTAAGATGCCATACAGTTTGGTATACGATCACGAAGTGCTCACACACATAGAAATGGGTAACTCAAACCTTAGAACAAGTAACTATAAGGAGATAGATAATCCAGATGTAATGAATCTTGAACAAGAAGAGCTTGAAGAAAACATAAATCTAGCAACAATCATGGAAGCTAGGTACAAATGAAGAATGGAAAAGGCGTACAATCAAAGAGTGAAGGAAAGATGATTTCATAATGGAGATCTTATGTTGTGGAATAATGATGCTAGCCTGGTTGAAGAACGATGGAAGTTGTGCCCAAAGTGGGAAGGGCCATACAAATTCATGAAAGCTCACAATTCTAACAACTAAGAATTGGAAAGAATATATGGAACTGCAGTCCAGAACAAGTGGCATGTAGCCAATCTAAGGAATTTTTATTTCTAGAAGGAAGAAAGCAAGTATCAACCTGTATAGATACCATGATATTATCCTTGGTTTAGTCCATTCCTTTTTCCAACGTGATATAATCACGATCGTACATTCAATATAAAACCCGTTGATGGATCAACATCAAACTTTATCATACTTTACTTTCTATAGGATTTTTTGTTCGGAACAAGTTAGTGCAAAGTTCCCTATACATTAATAGGAGAACAATAAACCGCAAGTTATAGACCTTGCACAACTATCGCAAGCTTTGGATCTTGTGATACCAAACAAACTCCAGCTCTAGATCTTACACAACTATCGAAGCTTGCAAGCTTTAGATCTTGCAACTTCATAATTAAAGCAAAAAGAAATCTATAGATCTTGAATTACCAAACATAGCAAGCATTAGATCTTGCAACTTCGCAAAAGCTATAAATCTTGCAAAAATATCAAACAAAGGCAAGCCATAGATCTTACACAGGATCAGATTTGCTTAAACAAACACCATATGCAATAAAGGTAACGTAACACAAAGGGTTTGTCGTAGCAAATGAGGAAGTCATTCTAACAACTTCATACACTAGTCAGGATCAAGCAAATCGCAAGGCTGGAAATTTCGTAGTCTATAAAATTCACCATCTTAGGAAACGAAATAGAGATAAGGAAAATTCTTCAGCAAATACTTAGGCACACATTTCTCCAAATCGTAAAATAGTTATTATCTCTCTACGCCTCAAAGCTCGCAATGATCTAGATGATAATGATTCAGCACGGGGATGACCATGGTCTGATTCACGATAAGAATGCTCTGCCCTACGACAGTTCTCTTCAGCAACTTCTTCTTTGCTAACCAAGTGTTCATATCGCCACTTCATACGCAAATAAGTGGGATGATGTATAAAACCTCTTTGCTCCATATACCCAAGATGTTTAGCATAGTACGCCTTAAATTCGGTAATGGGGCCGAATCCCTCGCGGTCTAGCTACATACCCATTACATTGACAGTTTCTTCATATCTTTTCATCTCAACTTTCAAGTCCCGTATTTCCTTTTCTAAAGATTGAATGTGCATCCGCACTGACTTTGAAAAATTGATTCTTTGGCCACCAAACTCCAATGTCACATCCCCACGAACAACAAATATTTGTGAAGATGACCGTAGAGCCTAAATTATGTCCTTATATTCAGCACAATCCTGCTCAAGTTGATGCACATATTTATCAAGTCATTCGCATTTAGTACGAAACTTGTCATTATCGCTTCAAAGCTGGGTGTTGATAGCAAACTGTTCATCGAACTTCGTTTTCCAACCTACGACAGCGCTGGAGAGGTGATCGTACTTCTCTTGCTGTTTCTTCAACCGCTCATACAAACCATCAATACTGTCACACTGCTTGTCTATGATTGTCATCTTCTGGTAGACTTCACATGTCTTGCCTGCGGCATAGTTCTTGGCGTCCACCTATTGACAAAGCATCTTAACCATGTTCAACTGCTGGTGATAAATAAGATCATGTTGCTCGTTGCAAATTCTTCGTATATCGCGAGCATCTTCTTGAGTCTCCTTCATAGTTTTTTCACATTCATTTTCAAGGTCATGAATGATGAATAACATATACTTCAAATGAATACACAGGACATGGAGGTTGAGCGAACGCAAATACACTGCAGCTAATTCCAGGTCAACCAAACCACGAACAATATCTTTTCCAAGAAAGGCAACATCATAACCATCGGGTATAAGTTTTCTGCAAGGACAAGAAGGGGAATAAGGCGATGTCTTCATCGATGACAAAACTTTCCATCCAATATCCATTGGAACATAATCAACTTGAGGCAAGTGGTCGGAGGTAATAAGCTGAAAATACTTTGTTGAAATGCACTCGGTCGTTTCAGTAAGATTCTCAAGGCAGCACCGACAAGATAACATAAAAACATTGTCACAAGCAAAATGACCGAAACAACCAACATAGTCAACACTTTTTAAGAATTTATGGCCAATCAAAATATTGATACCCTGCACACAAGTAGGGGTGATAACTAAGCATAAAACAACATGAAGGAACTGCTTCAATATTTAAGATCGAACAAACAGTTCATACAAACACCAAAATATTGTTTTAATATTACAAAAAAAATTCAAGAAGCCAAGAAATTCTAAGAGCTGGGACTAACTTCGCTATTAGGGTTAGGAGTAGTATGGGTTTGAGCAACAATGGCACCAACATCTGGGCTTACCTGCTGAATGGAATCCCTTTCGTTGACCTGCTAGAGAGAAGCTTTAGCGTTCACATTACCCGCACTAGCATTGGCATTTGTAGTGGTAGCATCGGTGGTAGGCTTGAATGGTTGTTCTTAAAAGAAGTCCACCTCACACTTCTTAAGTTCGGCCACAGAAGAAAAGCTGGGAAGGTTAGCAAGATGAGCAAGCGGGGCATATGAATGCCCCCCGTTAGCAATTTTCTGGACGAAGGCTTCGTTCAGGTCACTCTTCCTCTTCTTTAGGCTGTCAACACATTCCTTCATGGATGGAAAACTCTTACAGGAACACAAAGGATTCCATTGAATCTAGTTCTTCAGAGCCTCAAAATGCCCGAAGTGCGAACTTCCTTAGAGATATCCTCAAAGAACTTATAGAACGATTGTGTCTAGCACAGACAATCCACTAGCCCCCAAGGGATATTCGGGAAAAGCAGGACCATTGGTGTGCATCTCATCTAACTCAGAACAAAGCTGAATCACCTCTACTTCTGCAAGTCTGGCGCACTCCTCTGCAACGCTAACCTTTTCTTTAGCAAGCTTTGCCTCTGCCTCGACAGCCTTAAGCGATTGCTCTAATTTGGCGCATTTCATCTCCAATGTTTTCACCTTCTTAGATGTTGAATCATCAATAGGAGTATGTTGAGACAACCACTTGCTCGCTATCTGGAAACTTTCACCAACCTTCATAGAGAAACACAGAAAGCATAGTTGTTTAGGGTTTTACGAATAACAGGTTAGAGAGTTAAGGAACACTACCAGAGTTCACTTGCATACTTACTGCGACCAGTGTTTCAGGTAAAGAAAGGTTGGAGAAGATGTCAGAAATCATCCCCTCTACCAATGGGCCTTCAGTTCGCACAATTATTTGCGAACTGCTGGGATTGCCACACATCCTTTTCACAAGGGGAACAGTGTGCCTCGGAGACCCACCATTCCTATCTCTCTTATGTTTATTTTCCTTCTGCGAGCTATAGGGAGGACGGTTTCTAGTCCCCCCCTCCTTTAGCTAGTCTGCCCTTATCATTGAGGCATGTAGTACTTACATCCTTTACCATGGTGTCATCACCTGTAGCATTTTTGGCCTGAACAGGAGTCGTATTCATCCCCTCATCATTTCCTTCGAAGAGTGTTATGTCAAGATCACCTTTGGAAAGGTCCATATCTATTACAAGTTCATTGACAAAGATCAAAATAAACACACTCGACAATAAAACCATTTTCAAAATAAAAAAGCAAGACAGATTGAACACATCAAAGCGTAAGAAAACAAAACACCTTCTGCTCTAGAGTCAGCATGGTGGAGGTATTGTGTATGCACACAAAGCGTGACCACAATCTCTATCGTTTTGGTATAATGAACAATTGGATCAGGAAACTTACATCTAGGAACTTTTTAGTTCCAAGAGGGTACATCAGACTCGAGAACTTTTTTTGCTCTAATAAAGAAGTATTTCCTACTCCACTCACCTACATTATAGGAAAACTGCTAACAAGTTCAACCCCAGGAATCACGGGATAAAAGGTAAATTAGTCTATGGTTTTCTTCACCTTTTGAAGATGATAGAAATTACCAAATAAGTTAATCGTGAAAGGCATGTTTGCATTTTCACACACGCGAAGGAACCCCATAATGATCGAGATCCCCTTGGAGTGAAATTAGGACAATGAAAATCCGTTTGATCGAAGAAGTTCAATAACGTGCCCATGAATAGGAAAGTACAAACTGAAGTTTAGATAGGTCACGTAAATAGAAATGTACCCAGCAGGGGGGTTAAGAATGCATTCAAATCGAGAGGGGGAACAGAGCTTATACAAGGACAGACAAGGGAAATACTCTTTTAACTCATTCACATAAGAGCTGGTTAGGATACTGTGAATGGCGGGAAATCCAGCGACATGGTCGGAATCCTTGCTGGATGGAGCATTTTCCATAGGGGACTTACCACGGTTAGAAGAAGACATAATGATCCTAAAGGTGGAGACAAATGTTTTGGTTCAGGTTAAACCTCAAGAACGCAGGATAAGCATAATAAGGATTATAGACAGTAAGTCGGAGAAGATAGCTGGAGAAAAATCAGTTAAATTATTATAAATAGAGGAATTACCCCAGGATATCTATCTCAGAAAAATCAACAAAACAAGGAGGTAAAGAATTAAAGAGCAAAAACTTAGTCTAGAAGGAGACAGAGAATAGTGGTGCACATAAAATCCATAATAGCTCACTGGAGAAGAACCTCTAGCAATGGAGATGAATCGCTGAAAATGCTGAAGGATATTTAAGGGTACGCAATAAAAAGCAAAGAAGGCAAATAGTTATCAAGATTAAAAAATATATACTGACAAATGCAATGACAATGGTCTGACACAAAAAGGCAAAGTACATTTTGCTTGTAACGAGACGGTGGTGGTAGACGAAAAGGCAGCTCACTAATTGAGGGTTGCATTCAATTATCCGTTTCAAATTCCTAATTTAAGAGGTAGAGGGAAAACAAATAATAGGGATTTACGGAAGGGAATGCTGAACATTGAGGAGCGAATCTCGAACTTTGCAAACCATATCATTACAAAAATAGCCTCAACAACAAGAGCTTAAAGTTAAAATATTCAAAAATAGCCGATTGAAAGAAGAAACGCCTATAGCCAAAGAAAACTACATCACTTCACGATAGCGTTACACAATGAACTTTCTACATTATAGCAATATGTGTTCACACGAAAGCTCCACCACCTTGCCATCGCTTTGTTTCTTTCAGTCTTCATGGCTAGGGAGCTTATGGTGTATGTGTGGCCCAACGGTAAAGTGTTTGATGACCACCAGGCCCAGTCCATCTTCACCCTGTAGCGAAGTCAAAGCTATTATTGCCCAACACTTCCATCGTCCATGTGGAAGGAGCCTAGTCGTTAGAAAGAAAATGAGCTAGTAAACAAGGAACGAGTTAGCCATGACCTAACCACATAGCGATCATGATAACACCCACGATTGTTTTCCTTAAAAGGGGAACTATGAATATACCAGTCTATAAATACTACAAGCTCTGGAGGAGCTAAGGTAAGCATTACTATTCCAAAAAAAAAATCAACTCGAGAGGGGATACTGACTTGATCATCGGAGTATTTACCCCAAAATCACTTCCGGGAAAAGTCTTGTAGGTTAAGGAGCTTCTGGAGAGAAAGATAAGCGCACCTGAGCAACCTACCACATCAACTTCCAACATGCAATGATTCATAGACAAAAGACACTCCACTGAGTTGAGTGACACTCATATCATCCGTTGATTTTGTCACAAACATAAAACCATTGATGTCATAGCCTCCGTAGGAAAGAACGGTCCCAATGGTTTGCGAGCCAACCATTTAAATGCCATTGGATTTTCACCGACATGTACATCATCCCGTAAACATGATGCAAATTTTGAAGTGTACAACTTAAGTACCTGAGCCTCGTTGAAATTAGGGTGCCTCACTCGTATGGAATCCATATGAATATCAATATATGGAACCACATTCTCGTGGTTGTGGGGAACATAAAGATGGGCGGCACATAAATCTTCCGCACTAGGGCTAAATAATTTGCCCCGTCTAACTCCTAAACCTTCCAACCTCCCTTCATGTCAATGGATTGGAACCCTAAAGATTCAACTTGCTTCATATAATCAGTGCAAAATTCGATGGCCTCTTTAGTCACGTATCATTGCACAATACTAACATCTGACCTATATCAATTTTTCACTAAGTGCTTGAAGATTTTCATGTACCTCTCAAATAGGTACATCCATCTTAGAAAAATTGGACCGCATAGCTTTATCTCACACACCAAATAGAGGATCAAGTGGACCATAATGTCAAAAAATGAGGGAGGGAAATACATTTCCATACAGCACAAAACTTCAAAAATTATAACTTGCAACCAATCCAACTTTAATACACTAGTACTTTTGTGACAAATGAATTTGAAAAACAAACACAGCTTTGCAATCCAGAATCTTACATGAGAAGGCAATGTAAAACAAATGACAATGGCATTCAATTCCTGCATTAGGTTGTTACAATCATGTGACTTCAACCCACCCAACCTCTATCGCATGCACCAAGCACTTTCACACTACTAAGGGTATCACAAAAAGATTTATTTTGCGATTGCAACATTGAATAGCAAGCGGAGGGATATAACAATCATCACACATACTCACTGGGGCAAGATTTCTAAATACCCAACTTAACTAAATCTAGTTTAGCCTTCAATCTGTCCTTTGTTTTCCCAGGGGTATTTAACAACGTTCCAACCAAATAATCACAAACATTCTTCTCGATGTGCATAACGTCAAGACAATGTCTAACTTCCAAATGCTCCCAATAAGGTAGGTTGAAAAAGATTGAGCATTTTTTTCAACTTCCTTCAAAGGAAAGTTTTCTTTTCTTCTATCTGAAGTCATTTGGAAAATTCTTAACACTCTCATAAATCAGTGTACCTGACCGTGGCACCGGTGCAACTCGTGCATCTATTTTTCCATGGAACCATTTTTGGGCCAATCGCCATGGGTGCCCCTCGGGAAGAAACCGCATGTGCCCCTGGTAAACAGTCTTGCAACCGTGTTTTAATTGGCAAAAATCAGTGTCCTTCTCACACATTGGACAAGCAAAGTGGCGTTTCATAGAATACCCAGACAAATTCCCATATGCAGGAAAATCATTAATTGTGCAAAATAACAATGCTTTAAGAGTGAAGAAATCTTCAACCAACCCATCATACACTCGAACGCCGTCATTAAACAAAGTGAAAAAATCCTCCACTAGAGTAGAAAGGTACACGTCAATATCATTATCAGGTTGCTTCAAACTTGATATCATCAAAGACAGCAACACATACTTACACTTCATGGTCTACCAAGACGGAAGGTTATATATGACCAATATAACATGCCAAGAGCTATGTGTGCTACTCATGCTACCAAAATGATTCATACTATCTGTACACAATCCTAACCTTAAATGCCGAGAATCTTTTCCAAAATCAGGGTACATAGCATCGACATTCTTACATTGTTTCCCATCCGAAGTATGTCTTATGACATCATCCGCTGGTCGGACTCTATCTGCGTGCCAACGCAACAACTGTGCATATTCCCTACAAGCATACAACATATTCAAACGTGGAATGACTGGGAGGCACTAACACTTTTGTCAGTGTCATTTTATTTGATTTCAATGAAACTTCCGCACCCACTGCAATCACACCTCTTTTCAACTTGTACTGAGACTCGCCGCTGCTTACCCGATAAGTTTCTCGATCTTTATCTACTTCTCCCCTATACAACATACAATCGTTCGAGCATGCATGGATTTTTTGCAATTCCAATCCCATCGGGCATAGTATTCTTTTGTAGCATATAATCTATTGGCCATTAAATTACCCTCCGGAAGAAAATCCCTTAAAAACTCGAGAGCCTCGGTCATCGACTAGTCCATCCATCCAAATTTTGCCTTCATGTTCATTATCTTGAGAGGTGCATTCAAAATTGAGTTTTTCGAACCACAGTACAAAGGCGTCCCTTTGTCGTTAATCAAAGCTTGTAACGACTATGATTTACCTTTAAACTCCCTTGCAATATTATCCACCATTTTGTCAAACTCGGCGTTACCATCTAATTTATCACTCGTCATCGTGTCCTCCAATTCATTCGAAGGAGAGGCTTCCACAACTTCCCCATGCCATACCCAACGAGTGTAGCTAGTTTGGAACCCTCTTATTATGAGATGATCCCGCAACTTCTTCCTCTCTAAGATCATTACCAATTAATTTCTCTGGATCCATTCTCCTAAAAGTCAACTAAATGCAACACATGAGGATCCATTCAACAATAATCATAAACCTAGCTAATCTCAAACAATAATTGCAAATATGGGTATGTAGGAAGCATTAAATACAACTTAAATTTTGTCAAGAAAATGGTGAACATGATAATTTCGTTTCAACTAACCTTCTCCAATGCGAAATGATGAATTCTCAAGCATAACAATGTGTAATTAATAATGGGTAATGCATGAATGAGTTTCTTCTTCAAAGTTTTAGGGTTTGTGGCATTTAATGGAAATGGGCGCATTTTTCTTAAATACAGGGCCCTTTCCAAACTCGGAAACCTTGCCCCAATTTTTTTAATACCACAACAACAACATTCGGAACTCGGAAAATTGACATGATGCATTTACGAGTTCGAAATATGTTTCTCCTATTTGTAGATAGCAAACCATGGGTTCTCCGAGCTCGAGAACCCTATCGTTTCCACTTTTCGAGTTCGTAGAAAATCAACAATAAAATGCAACACATGAGGATCCATTCAACAATAATCATAAACCTAGCTAATCTCAAGCCATAATTGTAAATATGGGTATATAGGACTAATTAAAGGCGGTTTACAAAAAAACTGCCTTTAATGACGCGAACCTTCATTTCCGAGCTC
This sequence comes from Rubia yunnanensis, assembly GCA_037428765.1. NCBI lineage: Eukaryota > Viridiplantae > Streptophyta > Magnoliopsida > Gentianales > Rubiaceae > Rubia > Rubia yunnanensis. Next base: position 29,880,359 of record CM075066.1, on the reverse strand, counting down.
GAAAATTTAAATTAAAGGCAGTTTTTTTAATCGCCTTCCGTTGTTGCCTTTATTAGGAGACTCTCTACTAGTGAGGCCCTAAATTCAAGCACGTTGTTTGCTGCATAATTTTTCCGCTCACGTTCAAAGAAGAAACACAAATTCATAATGATACTTCAAGCATAAAAACACACCCTTATTTATAAGAAAACAACATTTTTTCTTACGGTAAAAGATAATTACCCTTTTACTTCGGCTAACTCTATATTATAGAAAGAGTATATGTTCTATTTAAATAGAACACTAACAACAATCCTTGCATTCTAGCAACAACTCACTATTGTAAAAATGACTTTTAACTTTGATTCTCAACCTAATTTTGATTCTTGGCCAAAAAATAACCGAAGTAAAATAAGGCACATTAAAAATCATTTTTTTACTTTGAGTGAAAATAATCGCAGTCAAATCACTACCATCGTAATAAAAAAAGAATTGTTGGAAGGGTAATGAAAAAACCCTTATTCGGCAACTTAATCCAGCCCAGAAAGAAAGATACAAGATCCAAAAGGCTTTTTTAAACAAACTCAATAAACAGATACACATATCTATTCAATTCAGATGCAAAATCATTACAAATATTGCAACTAAACCATTCTTTGAAACCTATAATCTAGTCATAAAGATCTGGATAATAGAGACTAAACTACCACACCAGATAACAAGGCAGGCAGTGGTGGACAGGAGCAGGACCGTGGTTGCTGGTACAGACGCGGTGGTAACGATAGTGGTAGAGACCATGGGAGGCAGTGGAGCGACGATTCAGAGGAGGCGCTGGAGCTATGACGCGGGGGAGGCACTAGAGCGCTGAGAAGGTGGTGGTGCAAGCGCAGATGGTGAAGCGATGTGGCGCATCTAATGAGCGGTAGTGAGGCGACTCGAGCAATTCAGACATGTGGTGGTGCAAGGATAGATGTAGCAGTGGTAGAGGGGTGGTGGTACAAAATAAAAGGCGATGGTGGAGCGTGGTAGGCGGCGGTTCAAGGAAGAAGGAAGCGGTTGTCGGCGGTTTAAGGAAGAGAAAAAAGAATGCTAATCGGAAGCTTTTGTTTTGATTTGTTCTTTTAATCGGCAACTTTTGTTTTGATTTGTTCTTTTGTTTTGATCTGAATCCATACGGGTTAGAAGACGGCTTCTCGTAACAAATTCTGTTAGTAAATCAATGAATTGGCTATTCATGTTACTCCCTCTCCCTCTGTCCCGATGAATTTGCACTCTTATCATTATTATGTTGTTTAAAACAAATATTTAACCATTAATATGTTTATATACATATAATAACGATAAGTAAAAAATTGATAATAAGAAACTACTTGTTACCACGAATTGAACAATATCACATACGATAATATTGTAGTTTATATGACTATTCAAATATGTGGTCAAACTTTAATAGATAATAGTATCAAAAAAATAGAGTAAGTCTTATGAAAGACGGCATGTCCATAAGCTTATGAACATGCCAGTGACTTAATTGCAAAAGGGGGTATATTTTGTAATTAATAAAAAAAATGGAGTATTTTAAAAAAAATTGAAGAAGAAAAGAAAGACAGAACATCGATCGACATCGTCGGCACCCTCAAATTTAATCCTTCATCGGCGCCATGGCTGCGAGGCGAATGGACACGAATGACAGCTTCAGAGTAGCCAGTCTCTAGCACTCTATGTACGCCATCTCTTAGCAGCTTTCCCCGTCTCCGATTGTTCTGGCATCGAGCTACTCCAAGCTGACACTTTTGATCTCCACTGCTACCAGTCCCTCATAGGTGCATTGAATGCCCTCACATTAATTCGATCCTTTTTGTGTGATTTAACATTTCGAATTTGGGATAGTTTCTTTTCGGTGTTAAAAAAAGAACTCGAAATTCATACAGAAATTATTCTAGGAAATGCACAAGGGAGAGAGTTCTTGAGCTAGAGTTGATAAGTAGGTTGTAGTGTGATTATGATTCATAAAGGTAGGAAATATTGGTTTTGATGCAGTTTGTGTTGTGATGAATGAACATATGCAATGAGAATTGTTTGTAGAGGTGGGTGCTTTTCCACAGTTTCGCAGTCCCAAATTTAATGGATTTCTCCGCTTCAAACTGTGGAAAACACATCCCAGGTGGGGAGCTCATATATTGTTCCAATGAGATCCAAGTTTGTATCTCATGATTCTGTTGTTGAATTGATCAAGCGCGAGAAGGACCTGCAGCGAGCCCTAGAAATCTTCCAGAGGGCTATTGTGATTTTCTTAAATTTTATCAGTTTTATGGATGTTCTGGTATTTTAGAGGCTCTTCCAGTATTTGTATTCTAAATCACATCAACCTTAAATGCATATGTAAACGAGAACACTTTTAAAAATTGATTAAGCTTTTGATGATGCATACAAAGTTTGCTTGTATTGACAGTGTTCTAGATTTTCTCTTGTTTGTTTGTAGATTAGTGCAAGGTGTGTTTCCTTTACTATTTAGAATCTAATCAACAATGGAACATATGTTCTTACTTTTTGTTTGATCAACTTTGTTTATGATGTTGTTTACTAGGAAGGTTGAAAGAATGACTAGGTATTGTATATGTTATTTTTTGTTCTAAGAACTGTTATCATCGCTGATATTTGATACTTTACAGAGTCAATATCATGCTTGGAACAGTCTATGGAAATGTTTTTGGATATTAGAAGGCTCAATATGTCTGCAAGATACTACACGCAGACGTGAAGAGTTTATGAGATCTCAAACACACAGACATGAAACAGAGAATGGAGTTGAGGTCTGCAACAGCCTCGAGAATGGAGTTGGCTTTTGAGAGGCAAAGAGGGAAGTTAAAACATGTAACGTTGTTGTTGTTGTTACCATTACCAGTACCACTTCCATTACCATTTGTACCAACTGTGCCATTACCGCTCTTTTGGTGGGAGTGGATATCTTCGAGTAGCAATGTAGTGTAGGATGGTGAAGTATTCGACAACAAAATTTAGAAGTATCAATCTCATTATAAATTGTATTTGTTTAGTGAAATTATGTATATGTTAATTTAGATAAAGTATTAGTAAAGCTCTTTATTTGTGTGAGGTTGGTGTTATGATATGCATTGTTTAAATATTTGTTGCATTCATTAGTACTCAGTTCGCAATAATTAGTTGTATATGATTTTTTATTTTCATTTTTTGTTGATCGTTCTTTCCGAATTAGAAACTGCATTCTTTTACTTACATGTTGCATTCGTTAGTATTATGTATGTACTAGTTAGTTGTACATGACTTTTTATTTTTCATATATTTTTGATTTTTCGTTTTGATTTAGAAACTGCATTTGTTCACTTATACATTGCATTTGTTAGTATTAAGTGTGTACTTGTTAGTTGTACCGTGTATCATTCATTTTGAATTAGAAACTGCATTCTTTTACTTAAATGTTGCATTCGTTAGTATTATGTATGTACTAGTTAGTTGTACATGACTTTTTATTCTCAGTTGTTGTTGATCGTTCATTTTGAATTAGGAACTACATTCTTTTAGTTAAATGTTGCATTCGTTAGTATTCAGTTGGTACTAGTTAGTTGTATATTACTTTTTATTTTCAGTTGTTGATCGTTCATTTTGAATTAGGAACTGCGTTTGTTTAGTTAAATGTTGCATTCGTTAGTATTCACTTGGTACTAGTTAGTTGTATATGACTTTTTATTTTCATTTGTTGTTGATCATTCATTTTGAATTAGGAACTCCGTTTGTTTAGTTAAATGTTGAATTGGTTAGTATTCAGTTGGTACTAGCTAGTTGTATATGACCTTTTTTCCAGTTGTTGTGGATCGTTCATTTTGAATTAGGAACTTCGTTTGTTTACTTAAATTTTGAATTTGTTATTACGTAGTTGGTTCTAGTTAGCTGTGCCTTGTATTCAATGTATAGTTTTAGACTAACATATGCATGTTTTAACAAAACATAAACGATTCATAACTTTGCTTATACACGATCACCTGAAAATGTTTCATAATTCATATTTAGAGCTCCTAAAACAAGTGCATGTTTTAATACAAACGATACGTATTTTAAGGTAACATGTGCATATTATATACAGAAAATTTTAGCAACATTTATTTTGTTTTTTTGAATACTTGCAGAAGTTTATTTTGAATACTTACATTTATTTTAGCAAAATTCATACATTCAGAAGTTTCAACAACTATTTCACAGCGGTCACCTCATTCTCATCATCAAAACACTAAAACTGTTGAAACTATTCTAAAAGCTTTGACAACATAACAAAAAATAGATTCCCAACAGCAGAAGAAATTAGGAACTGGTGAAAACTCTGTATGATTTCAACACTTTCCCTTTGTGTATAGAATGTCATGCCTTGCCAAATAACTTCATCTTTCTCTTGCGTGATTCTCGGGTGGTACCTAGTGGGCAAACTTGATGGATTCAGTCCAAAATTCTAGACAATGAAGGCCATTTCTATGGTTGGATAAAACAGGTATGTTTCCTTTCTTCAAAGCATGGTGCAAAGGACTATTAACTTGGTACGTTATTTCCTCAAATCGACCATGCGTAGTAGTACATCTATTTCCTAAGCATTGCAATATCTAAAAATCTAATTTATCAATACATTTGAATTGTCAAAAACTCATTAAAGGGTACCTAAAAAGAATAAGAAACTTACCGCAATCTTTGGGAGGCGTCGCCGTGCCTCTCAAAGTTAATATTTATAAGGCCATTTTGCTTACTATCTACAACTAAGTAGATAGCGGCAAGTCGGGGTCGTCTACGAAGAAGGGGTATTTTCCTGAGCGTTTAGACACAAAAGGTTTTTATAAGGCTAGAAGTAGATTTATATACACATATAAAAGCATGTAAATGGGAGGGGGGGTTTGGTTGTTTGGTGGTCCTAAGTTATGAAAGTTAAAAGATAAGACAACTAGCAAAGTCAAGCAACTATGCTAAATCATCAAACAAAACTAAGAAAAAGGGATTTTAAAACTACAAAAGATAAAGCCTTGGGGGAAATTGATATCCACTTCCAAACCTAACGTAGATCATTGAACCATTCACTCATCCTATCACATTTGTTACCTATGGGGAATGCCAATGGAAGATCAACATTCATTCCTTTTTAAGAGTAGTTTGCAAAGACAAACAACAACTATTTGAAAACCTCATTGATGATCAACCTAGACAAACAACAACCATATGGGTATTTCATCAATGGCATTATACACGAAGGACCATAGATTTGATAACAACAAGCCTTCTACCCAAGACATAGCCATTTAACCAAACATAACATTCATTAGGCAAAACCTAGAACAAACTACATTCAAGGCTCAACCTTTCATTGCATCTATAGGATAAATATGAGAACAATCCACATTAACATACTTATCTAGCAAGAATCACAACACATTATGCACAAGAAGTTCTAAGTTCATGTTCTTAGATTTTCAGGCAAAGGAGCTAAGGAATTCGTCACTTTCCTAACTCCCTAACACTTAAGTCATACAAACACTTCCTATTCTCAAACAACCCATGAAATAAATGAAGTGAAACATATCATTAAGAACACATGAAGGCTAAATAACAAAGGCTTCAAGAATGAGCAAAACAACCTATTCACTTCTTCGACTACTTGTGAAGATAAATCTTCCATCCTTCTTAGATAGTAGTTTGCAAGAGTGAATTTGACATCTCTTGTCAAACCTCACCAATGACTCCCTTAGTACTAAGAGTATCCCATTGATGCCATTTAGCACGAAGAATCAGCAAGCTTGGAAACACTTACGAACACTACACCGTGTCTAAGCATTTAACCAATTCATGTATTTACGCAAGACTATTCAAGAACGACTAACATTCATAGACTTCTCTCATTTGCTACCTTAAAAAACATTACAACGAGTTCGACATCATCCCATTCTTCTAGCCATTATCAACACACCAACATCATTTAAGAAGTTGTAACTCATGCTCTTGGATTCCACATTAAAAGAGGGAAAAATTAGCTACATTCTCCCAACCCTAACAAGTAATCACAAGCAATTCATATACTCAAGGTTCCAACAACATTAATGCAACTAAAAATTTACATTCAAAGCTCAATAAATGCACAATATCAAAAACACTAAATAGATATATAGATATATATATATATATATATATATATATATATATATATATATGGTTCTTACTACATAGAAATGGAAGCTTCAATCCTTTGCTCCCAAGATAAAACTAAGCTAGATAATTAGAAGACATGATTAATCTACAAAAACTAAGAAAAACTAGGGTTTGAACCAACAAAAATGCAGGAAGAAGAAGATGGATTCGTGTTCTTGAAGAGGAGAGGATAAGGTGAGTATTTATAGTACAAAAGGCAAGAAGATTTTCTGACCACTCCTCCATCGCGAGTCGCGATGTGCTCGCAATAACCTCGCGATGGCTCCAAGTCCAGCACCATTTCTTCTTTCTCCTTTTTGTTTTATATCCTCCTCTTCTCTTCACTTCTTCAATTCTTCAAATCTTCAAAATCTCAAATACAAGTCTTCAAATCTTCAATTCTTCAAATCGTCAAAGGTATTCTACAAAGTCTTCAAACAAATTACCTTTCACACAAAATCCTCTAGAAAAGAAATAAAAGCGTAAAAGTCGCTTTTAACTCTCCTTAGAGAATTTCAAGGAAAAATGTCACATTTATAGCACAAAAGTATACAAAAGTGAATCCTAAAAGTCCTAATATAACCATATAAACTGGGCACATTAATCTTTCCGCAACCTCGTGGACCAATAAACAAAACAGAGTTGTTACATGCCTCGGTAATTGAACTCGACATGATTACAACTTTGTAAGTCACCCACTTTTTCCCTCTTAATTTTCTACATTTCTTTCGCTACAGCTTTCTGAAGCAATATTTCTTAAGGGAATTGATAGAGAAATTTTAGAAGCTGAAATTTGTGAAACTTTGAACTTGGTGGCAAGCAAGGAAATACAGGAGGTTTTTTTGTTGAGAGGAGAAGCTGTTGAAGATGACCCTTCACATGTTGCTTGTGAAGAAGCACTTCTAAGAGATATATCTCCATTTAGGCCTACGAAGAACCCTCTTGATGCCAGTGTCCGTGTTCAAGTGCTCCGATTACGAGATGATTAAAATTATATGCCACAGTTGCAATATCCTCTGGTTGACACTTCACGGTCGCTAGACCTTTACTAACCCTGCGTGGCCAACAAACTTTTGCTTTTAGAATAGAGAAGGGGAGTAGTTTTGCATCACCTCCATGAAGGATTTACTGTAACTAAGCCTGTAGAAAAGTTGACCTGATTGAGTTCAACAGCTTTCTCTGCAGCATCAGGTGACATAAATGTTACCCTGATCCATTCTTCAGGCACCTTGCTTTCTTGGCCAATGGATGAAAACTCATGAAAAGCACAAATTGCACAGGAGGTGCTTCTATAAAAAAAACATCAACAACTCCTTGTCATTAATACAATTCATGTGGGGATGGAAAATATCCACAGTCAAACCTCTCTTCTTAAGCTCCAGATGCTTGATCTCATCACCAGGCCCAAAAAGAGCAATAGAAGAAGATGCATTGACACTTCCACTGAATAAGCATTTTGTACATTTCTTTCGCTACAGCTTTCAGATTTTCATATCTCCCATGGTCTTTCAGATCCAATATCTTAAGACTCTCATTTTAGTCTCCTATACATGCTAATCGTGAGCATTAGAAGCTTCGTGAAGGATGTTATGGCTGATGAGGAAAGCTTCGCGAAAGCTTCCATACTGTTAAATCACAATGAAACAGCATGGAACCGTAGACAAAGATGCTCTTGACTTCATAGCAAGACTACCAATCAAAAACAAATTAGTAAATGAAACCAGCACATAATTATATTGGCACTAATGACATTACATCAAAATGTAACAGAAACTGATAGATCATCATGAAATAACTGATCCAGTACTATTAGCTTGTCGAGATGCTGTCATGTAACAAAGAATTCAAAGTGCACTTTTCTTTAAAATTATCTGAAATGGACCTGACTAAATAACAAATTTTATATCCAGACAAAAGGTTAAATACTCAATGAGAAAATGCTTCAATCATTAATTATACAGGCTGATATGCATCATGCAGTTGAAGAAGCTCCTCAGAAACCATAAGGAAATGGCACATTTCTTCCTATGTTTTGATAATAACCAACTTTACTAGATACTATACCCATACAGTAATGAAGTGAGTATAAAGAAGCAACAAAGAATATTTTCGTAGTAAAAGACAGTTGACAAATTATTTTGGAAAGTCAAGTTTCCTACATATACACTTCATCTTTTTCAGACAAACTATATATACACTTCAAATTTTGCATTCAAACATTACATATCATTCTCTGTACTCTTTCCTGGTCTTTCTAGGTCTTCCTCTTCCATTCTTTTTTTTTGTTTCAGAGGTTATCTATTAAGTCTGACATACATTGCCAAATCATAGTTTATTATTCTCTAGCCCTTATCACGTACAGGAGATGTTAGTCTCTAATAGTTCCATCACACATTCTATTTAACTAGTATGTACACATATTTATCTCAACATTTAAACGAACCTAGCTATAGATAATAAAAGTTGAGATGGACTTCAAGAATTGAACTTAAGAAATGGCACAAATTCATCCTTCTTAGATATTTAGATTACAATTCAGAAATGACATTAGATATAGAATTGCTTCTCATCTTGGAAGCCGCCAGAACCATCTTCTCCCGGTTACATAGTTGTTGATGAAGCTAGCTGGAAATTACGCCTATAAATTTGCCAATCCCATCAACGTTATCGGGGGGTTGCAACACCGTCTGACCACCAGCCGTCATTGCTAGAGCTCAGGGCGAGACTGTAAGGGAAACTAAAATCGCCATGGTTAGAGCTCCATAGCTTCCATGGGAGAAGAAAGAAGGAAGAATGAAGGTTTCGAAACAGGTGACCCATTTTTTATCTTATGACCCAGCCCCCAAAAATTTAATTTTTTTTTCAGATTTGCAAAATGGTCCCTTGCCTGTCCATAAGCTTATGGACAAACCGCCTTTCAGGAGACCCACTCAAAAACAATAAGAGTGCAGATTCAACAGGTACGGAGGAAGTATAATATATTAGGGTTAGTATAGGGTTGGTAGAATTTTATTTGGGCCTCTAAAACGTGCCAAATTCTGAATTGATGAACAATTAGTGTAAAACCATAAATTTAATTTTTAACCTGACATCGGTTGAGGTTTTGAGTGTTCCGAATCCACAACCGTAACCCCTCTGATGTCGGTCATTTCAACTTTTTACTTCGGTTTTTACAAATTGAAGTCAAAGATAACTTTTATTTTTTTACTGTTTCTGTGGGCGATTGATAGTGCGAAAAATATACTACTCATACTGTTCATTGGTTTATCGTTATCTCTCTTCAGCTAACGGTCATATTGGCTCACCACCCTCTGGTGGACGCCGACGCCACCTCTGGTGGTTGACCATGGCGTCGTCGACGCCCCTTCTGACACTTGATCCTACTGCTTCCATGGCTAATATACAACCTATCCCTCAAATTCCCAAAATTTTTGCTCAAGCCCTTAACACTAAACCATCGCCCCTTCTTTCGTCACTTCCCGATACTCCAAATCTACACCCAGTAACGGAATTCAAAGGGAAAGTGGCGTACATCCTTCCCCCGGAAGAGGGAGAAATTTTAGCCTCGCATTATCAGAATGCGCTCGTCGGGAAATACCTTCGTGGGAAACCAAATATGGAGGCTCTTCATATGGCTTTCAAGTCAATAGGTTTTAAGTCGAAATTTCAATTAGGTTCTATCGATTACCGACATGTGCTTATTCATTTTCAGGAACAAGAAGATTACCAAAGATGCTGGATCAAGGGGCAATGGATGATAAACGGATTCACCATGAAGGTTCAAAAGTGGACGCAGGATTTCTCGCCATCAGTGGAATCATCTATAGCACCGGTTTGGGTAACTTTCCATAAACTGCCAATTATGTTTTATAATAACTCAGCAATCAAGGGCATTAGTAGTCAGATTGGTCGTTTTCTTAAGATGGATGCGGCGACAATTGCTCTAACCAGACCCTCTGCCATTAAAGTATGCGTAGAAATTGACCTATTAGCATCGCTCCCTAGTACAATTGTTGTTGGAATAGGTAATAAGGTTGCTGAATACCCAATTGAATATGAAGATCTGCCTACATATTGTTCACATTGTAAGATCACTGGACATAGCAACAATAGGTGTAACTTCCTGCACCCTGAACTAAGAAAAAAGATGGAGAAACAGTTGCAAGGTATAGAACATAAGGTTGCTAAAGGGTTAGAATCTGTTCCTCAAAAAGACTTAATTAATCTAGAAGGCTCCTCTGCCTTAACAGTATCACAAAAAGAAAAGGATGTCCAGGAACAAAAAATCAACTCAGAAGGAAATAGTGATCTAAACACTGATATTTTTACAATTAGCACTAAGAAAAAAGGCTCTCCATTCTATTCTCTTGATGACATTTCTAAGCCAATAACCACAACCTTTTGGAGGAAAAAAAAGATACACCCTGATCTTGTCCCAATTAAGGAAAATGCTGAATAACAAACACAGTGTCAATTTCTAATGCTTTCCAAACATTAGATAACCTCACTGAGGAGCAGGATGGTGAGATTGTAGAGATTCTTCATGAATCCTTGGAATCTCACATTCCAGTAATCATAAATTCTGATGATCAGATTAACATAAATACAGAATCAGGTTCATATATTGAGCCAGAAAAATTAGGAACTGATCAGGAAACATCCACTGTGTTGGTAACATGCCTGAGCTAGAGTCTTGATACCTCTGATCATAACACTTTAGTGGAGGATAACTTGAGGAATAAGGTAAATGATTCTGATCAAAGCCCTGCTATAGGGAAGAGTGAAAAAGAATCTGGTAAATCAGGGAACAAAGGAAAAAATTCTGCAAAGACTGGTAGGAACCTCAGATCCACACAAAAAGCCACCCCCAAAGTTTTTAAATGATTAAACACACAATTATAGGAAATATACTTGTTTGGAATGTTAGGGGAATTGGTACATCTGTGGATAGACTTAAGATCCTAAAAAGCAAGCATAAAATAGACATTATGTGCATAATAGAACCTTGGCAGGATAAACATAAACTACAAGAATTTAGACATACTCTTGTTTACAGATATGCTTATCCAGCTCAGCATGCAAAAATATGGATACTATGGAATCAAGCTTTCAGTATCTCAATCTTAGGTGAAACAGACCAATTTGTGAATGTTAAAATAACTGATTCTGTTTCTTCTTGCTCATGGAACTGCTTTTTCATTTATGCCAGTGTTCATAGGCAAATAAGGGAACTTTTATGGAATGATTTAAAAGGAAAGCAGGATAATCATACATTATATATAGGGGACTTTAACACTGTGACATCAGTAAATGAATATAAAGGAAGAAAGTCCACTCCTAAAAAAAGCATGAAACAGTTTAATGATTTTCTTAGTTCTATGTACTTGCATGAAATCCAAACTGTGGGAAACTCCTTCACATGGAGTAACAACAGATATAAAGATAAATGTAAGGATCTAATTTTTCAAAGGTTAGATAGGGGAGTTGTTACTCTAGACTGGTTTGATCAATTTCCTAATAGCTCTATTCAGGTTTTAAATAGGATGTCCTCAGATCATGCTCCTCTTTTTCTTTCAGTTCAAATTGCTGAAGAACAAGCACCTAGGCCTTTTAGGTACCAGGAAATGTGGTCAAATAGACAGGAATTTCAGAAATTAGTAGTATCTAACTGGTCTTTAGTTACTCCTTTTAGTGGTATGTTCAGGTTAGTTGCTAAACTAAAGAGGCTAAAGTTGGAAATTAAAAATTGGAACAAATCACAGTTTGGTAATGTGGATCAAAATCTGGCCCAACAGGAAAATAGAGTTAATGATCTGGAAATTGCTTTTCAGCAAAACCAGGACCAACTTATCCTAGCAGAACTTAATAAATCTAAACAAATGCTGATGAGGGCTCAAAAAGAAAAAAATATATTCCTCAGGCAAAAGGCTAGGTTAAATTGGCTAAAATATGGTGATGCTAATACTAAATACTTTCATCATGCTATTAAGGAGAGGAGAGCAAAAGCCAGAATCTACAAAATAAGAGATAATCATGGAAACTGGATTACTGATCCCACCCTGATAAAAGAGGAAGCTGTGAGATATTATAAAGAACTTCTGAATGAGGATGTTTCTCAAAAACAAGGAACTTATTTTCAACATTTCCTCAATGAGATTCCAAATGTGATAACAGATCAGGAAAATTTATCTCTTCTGTCTCCATTTATAATTCAGGAACTTCAAAGTGCAGTTTTTGATCTTAACAGAAATAGTTCCTCAGGTCCTGATGGTTTTTCTAGTTCTTTCTACACTACTTTTTGGGATATGATTAAGGATGATCTTCTAGATGCTGCAAATGACTTTTTAAGAACTGGAAATATTCCTAATGCAATCTCCAGCACTTGGTTATTTTTAATCCCCAAAAAACCTGTTCCAATAAACTTTTCTGACTTTAGGCCAATAAGTCTCTCAAATTTTGTGAACAAGGTCTTCTCTAAGATGCTAATGGACAGGATTAAACCTTATATGTCACAAATAATATCTCTGGAACAGAGTGCTTTCATGAAAGGGAGAGATATATCTGATAACACCATAATGATGCAGGAAATGACCAGATTACTCTCTAGGAAATCTAAAGCTTCAAATATTATTGTTAAGTTAGACATGCAGAAGGCTTTTGATAGGGTTTCCTGGTCTTTTCTTAATTCAATTCTTCTGAAATTCGGTTTTCATGGCATCTTTGTTCACAGGATTATGCAGAATATATCTTCAGCTCATTTTTCGGTGTTAATTAATGGAACAGTTTCAGGATTCTTTGCTTCTAATAGAGGAATCAAACAAGGAGATCCCCTATCTCCTTTTTTGTATAACATCCTTTCTGAGGCTTTCTCCCGTGGTTTAAAAAAACTTTTTAGTTTAGGCTATCTAAAATATTTTAGCTTGCCTAACAACTGTCCTCAGATTACTCATGTTATGTATGCGGATGATACGGCTGTTTTCCTTAATGGAAATAAAAAAAATTTGGACAGGTTTAAAAGGTTTCTCACAGCATATGAACAAACAACGGGCCAAAAAGTAAACTTTGCAAAATCTAACTTTTTTGTAGCTCACAATACCTCTGTGGACAGAGTACATGCTCTGAGCAGGAACTTAAGCATGATCAGAGGTAGTTTCCCTTTTATTTATCTAGGAATTCCCATTTTCCAGGAAGGAATAAGCAGAGATATTATTACCCTATCTTAGAAAGAATGGAAAAAGCCATTAGTAATTGGAAGAATAGGTGGTTAAATACTTCAGGAAAAATCATTCTAATTAATCACTGTTTTCTTTCAATTCCTACTTATATGTTTTCAGTTCTGAATCCACCTAAAGTAATATTAAGGAAAATAGAGAATATGGCTTCTGGTTTTTTCTGGGGAGGTAGTGAGTACACAGAAAATAGGAAAAGATGGAGGTCATGGCTTAGAATGAGTTTCCCTGTCCAAGAGAATGGCACGGGATTCAGAGATTTACAAGCAACAGTTAATGCCTTCTCTTGCAAACTGTGGTGGAAGCTGCAAATGAATAACTCTCTTTGGGCACATCATTTATGGACACTGCCTGATTCCTATAAGAAATCTAATGTATGGAAAAGAATCTGTAAAATAACTGAATTAGCTAATGGTTTTTCAAAGGTTATTTATGGAAAAGGAGATTGTTCATTCTGGAATGCAAACTGGTCAGGAAAAGGTGCTCTGATTTATGAATGGCCCCAAGATGAGGAAGTTCCTTTCCCTGACATATCTCTCAATTATTTTATAATGAACAAAAACTCTTACCTGAATATCTTGGAGCCACACTTGGCTACCAGTACAATGCTAATCTTGCAGGATGCAAAAATCACTCACTTACATGAGGATAGGCTGATCTGGACTGTTTCAGTTGATGGTGAATTTAATACTGCCTCTGCTTATAAGATTTGCAGACATAAAGGAGCAACTGTAAGACAATTACATAAGGTATGGTCACACTTTATTCCTGTAAAAATGTCTGTTTTAGTTTGGAGAGCACTTAATGGAATCTTACCTTTTGACAATATCCTCTGTAAGATAGGCTTTTCTCTAGCTTTAATATGCCCTATGTGTAGGAAGCATTCAGATTCTCTAAATCATTGTTTTAACTCATGTCCTTTTGCTATTGCAATCTGGAACAAAGTGAACTTACTTTTGCATATTAATCAATCAGATTTTGGGAGCTTTAAGAACAGAATTGACTTCTATTTGTCTATCAGAGCTGAATCTTTGATCTGGTCCAACTTGATAATAGCATTTATAATGGTCACATCTTGGTCAATATGGACATATAGGAACAAGAAACTGTTTGAAAATCTATCTTTCTCTGTGGAAACATGTTTTCTGAATGTTAAAGATCAGGTTTACCAAATTTTTAATGCTAATCCACCAAAAGGTAATCTTGATAAACATAAGTATTTAATACAAAATGGAATCATTCCTGTCCCCCATCAAAAAAATAAGAAGTTGATCACAGCAGTAAGATGGGAAAAACCAACTGTAGGGTACAAACTCAACACAGATGCAACATGGAAACCTGATTGTGAGTCAACATGTGCGGTTATAATTAGGGACTGGAGGGGAGATGTGATTAAGTTAAGAGTGAACCATTTTAATGCTGACTCACCTTTACATGCAGAACTTATTGGTATCCACTTTGCTTATCAATTAGGTTTAGAACTTGAACTATATTCTTTCACAATTGAGACAGATTGTCTTACTGCTGTTAAAGGAATTCAAAATCCAAAAGGAAGTCCCTGGAAAGTCTTCTCACTATGCAGCACCCTGAATGAATGGAATGAAGGAGCTCTGATTCATTATATCCCTAGGGAGGCTAACTTAGCAGTAGATTTTATGGCTAAACATGCTAAGGAAAAAAAACTATCTGGTGATCTAGATTTAGGAAATATACCTCCTTTTCTTAGAGGCCTATTACTGTTGGATAAATCCGGGGTGCATGGAATCAGAATAGGAACCTAATAGTGCATAGCTAGTGGTTACAGTATTTATGGTAGGAGCTGATGTTTATACTATAAAATCTCTTTTCGACTGGATACTGCTCTCTATTGTTTACTGTTTTTCAGATGAGGTGGCCATGAATATACACAGCTTAGGAAGGTTACAAACTGATCAGTGGAAATGGAAAAACAGCTTGTTAGGAAGGATTATATCTCAACTCAAAGAGAATCAAGTGAGGAAGATACATTGAGGCTTACTATCTGAGGCTTCTTCTCTAAGTTCTATGATATCATAGGAAATTTTACATTACAAAGACCCTTCTGTTTGGCAGGAACATTATCGACAAATAGGAGTCTCATTTTTGTACGATTCTTCGACCTGTTTGTGATGTTTCTGCTTCAATTTTAGGGTACATTGGGGCTCTTTAAGCCATTTTTTGCTTTAGTGATGGTATTCACATACCTACTAGATATAAGTGAACTTTACTTTGAATATACATTCCTTGGAATGACTGTTGGTTAATTATCGATGTAATGTAACAATTAGTGCCTATTTGGCTCATATCGGTTTGGGGAGCCAATATATTCCCCCTATCTTAGGATGGTTTAAATTAAAAAAAAAAAGATAACTTTTAACTTCGGTTATTTTTGACATTTTACTTTGATTATTCAAAACCGAAGTTAAAGTTGTTTTTTAACTTTGGTTATAAAAATAACCGAAGTAAAAGAACTTTTAACTTCGATTTTTAACTTTTAACTTCGATTTTTTCTACAACCGAAGTTAAAGGGGGCAAAGTAAAAATCCTTTTTGTAGTAGTGACTCTTACAATTTAGACACAACCAATACCAACTCTCTTATACACGTACAAAACGTTGCTTAATTTGACTCAACAACAATTTAACTTGAAAATTAATTTTAGGTCTTTAACTTGATCGAATCCTGGTAAAACAGTAAAAACTAATTTAATTATCCAACAATAATGAGAGTTTCCAAAAGCATATAGTATTTCAACGGCTTTTAAGGAATATATATATTACTTATAATTGTAATTAGATTCTATTTACTTTTCCCAGTTTATGCAGCCTTTTGTACCACTATATAATGTATCTTGAGATCATGAATATAATAAAACATTATTAACCTTAGGTTCTACATGGTATCAGAGCCTAAAATCCTGAAACCCTAAAGAAAATTTTCCGCTGCCGAAATTCATCGGAGCTGACCGCCGCCGATCACCTTCCATGCATTTCCAACACTCATCGTTGCCCCTACCATTTTGCCGTTCATTTCCTCATTGTTGTTGTCTCTCCAGTTGTCGCGACCAACCCCTACCCATATCTATCTTCCCGTGCTTTCTAGGCGCCGACAGCCCGATCCATGCGCTGCCACCATCCAGTCACGCGTCACCGTGTTGTTTGCCCACCGACCTAATCTACCTCTGCCTATCCCCATTTTCCGTTGATCCTGATTTTGCATTATATCAAATTCTGAACCTACTCCTGATGCCGTTGAACATGCTCGCATTAACGCTGAAGCTGGGACCAACTAGCTACTAAATATGAATGGCTATAGGGTAATTGCGGCTTTAATGAAACAGCTACAGTTACAACCTAGCCCTAAGTCATTTGTACCTTTTGGTCGCCTCCTGAACGATCCCTACTTTCTTGGTCCTTCTGACAGTTTTGGTTAGGTTATTGCACCCCACATCCTGAAGGGAAAATAGAATTACCCTGAATGGATAACTGGAATTTGTAGTGCTATGCTTGCTAAGCATAAGATTGGCTTCATTGATGGATCCATCACCAAACCCATGGACAATCATCCCGATGTTGTTGATTGGTGATGTGTCCACTTTATGTGCATAATTTAGTACTTTTGTGGTCACTTTTGTGCTATTTTATTATCAGGAACTTGTGTTTTACCTTGAAATTCTCTTAGGAGGGGTAAGAGCAACTTTAAGCTCTTTTACCTCTTCTAAGTGGATTTTTTGTAACGAAGGAAGAACATAAATACTTGAAGACCGGAGGCCATTGAAAATTACTTTTCAAAGACTTTCTTCAAAGAGTAAGACTTAAAGACCGGAGGCCGTCGAAGACCATATTTTTGAAGACTTTGAAGACTTTCTTCAAAGAGTTGAATACTTGAAAATGAGAGGAATCATTGTGAAGATGAGTGTTTACCACAAGGAGAAGAAAAGAAGACAAGGTTAAGTTCTGGCACCCGTCACGAGTTGCGACGAACCCATCACGAGTTGCGTCCAACGGGTGGCTAGAATCTAACCTTATCCTTTTTGTACTATAAATAGCACTCTCTTTGCTCTCATTAATATCTTCTTCTTTTCTGAATTTGGTACTATTTCTAGCCCTAGTTTCTACCATTTTTCATCTTTGAATTCTCTTGTATTATGTTTGGTTTGTTAGCATTAATTAGCATGAACTGTTGTAGCTAAATCTAGTTCTTGGGAGCAATTGACTAAGGCCTCCAAGGCTATGTCTTAAGAACAATTTGTAACCTATTTGATACTCTTACTATTATGTATTTATGGAGCATTGAATGTTTTTGTTAATGTCATTAATGTTCTTGAAAGCTTGATTATATGAAGTACTTGTATGATATACTTGTTAGGGTTTGGGGAAATGGGTTGATTTCCCCTTTTCTTGATAGGAATCCAAGAGTATGATTTAGAGCTTTTGATTGTGTTGATGGATTGATAATTGCTAGATGAATATGATAATTTTGAACTCTTTGTCATGTTTGTTGCTTGTAGCAAATGAGAGAAGTCTATGAATGTCGATCATTATTGACTAATCTTGTGTAAATGCATGAATTGGCTAAATGTTTAGACACAGTATAGTGTTTATAAGTGTTTCCAAGCTTGTTGATTCTTCGTGCTAAATACCATCAATGGGATACTTTTAGTCGTATTTCGATTAAAAGAGTCATTGGTGAGGTTTGACAAGAGATGTCGAATTCACTCTTGCAAACTACTATCTAAGAAGGATGGAAGTTTAGTCTTCACAACAAGTAGTGAAGTAGCAAATAGGTTGCATGTTCAATGATAGATAAGAGGCTTGGAAGTAGAAGTCAATTGCGCCCAAGGTTCCGTCAATTGTTGTTTTAATCTTGTCTTTAGTTGTCTTGCATGATTAGTATAGTTCTCTTGTTTTTCTAATTGTTGTCTTTCGATTTGATAACATAGGATCAAAAACCAACCAAGCCCTTGTTTTTATCCCTAGTATGTTTGAAACCTAGTATATATATATATATATGCTTTTATATTTATCTATATATGTATATGCCTAGTATGTTTTCTCCTATATATGTTTGAACACTTGAAAAGATCCCTCTTCTCGTGGACGACCCCAACTTTCCATTATCTACTTAATTGTAGATAGGAAGCATTAGGGCTTAAAAGTATTAACTTTGAGAGGTATGACGATGGCCTCCCAAATTTTGGCGCCGCTGCCGAGGAAGAGGCATTTAATTTTAAGTATTTGGGCATATTCTGTGTGATTATATGCTAATTGTAAATATTTGTTAATTTTCTTTTATTTTGATTTATTAGTTGATTTTCCATTTTCACTTGGCTTGGAGACATATTTTTCGAGTTCTTTGTGTATGGTTTGTACGCGGTCCTCTTCACAAGAACCCTTACACTATGACCCTGAGTTAGAGTTGAATTTGAGACGGGTTAGGAGGCTTTCTTTGGAAAGTGTGAATAACACCCCTCCTAGTGACTATTTTGTGGATACCTCTTTCTCTATGGAACATCATCAAGAGCATGAAGATGAGCATCTGGGAAAACGACCTCAACACCCTCCTCTCCAAGGGCGAGCTCCTCTTATCCAAGGAAGGGAGGTTCCTTTGGGGAAAGCATTGTTAAGAGACATCATGGCCCCCAACCTCGATCAACAAAAAATGTTCATTGAGTATCCCTTGGTTGGACCGAATGGGAACTTTGAGCTAAAAACCGGGTTCATCAACATGCTACCCATCATCATTGGTAGGCAAGGAGAGAATACCAATAAACACCTCACCAAATTTCACTTCTTGTGTGGTGGTACAGTCCCCCATGGAGTGGATGAAGACTTCTATAAGTTGAAGGCATTCCAGTGCACACTAAGGGATGGTGCAAGAGATTGGCTCAACTACCTAACACCCAAGAGTATCAAGAGTTGGCTCGATATAAAAAAAAGGCTTCTAGCAAAATACTTCCCGGCCTCGAGATCCGCCACCTTGAAGAAGGACATAAGCAACATCCTCCAATGGCATGAAGAATCTGTCTTCGACTATTGGGAGAGGTTCAAGAAGCTTCTCGCAAGTTGTCCTTACCATGGTTATTCGGAGAGGGATTTGGTCTATTACTTCTACAATAGTCTTCTTGATGATGATCAAAGCTTGGTGACGATTTCTTGTGGTGGCAACCTTGGGAACAAGAATTCATCCGAGGCAATGCAATTGTATGAGGAGCTAGCGGAAGAATCAAGAAACTTTAGCTCAAGAGCCAATTTGAGAAGGAGGAATCCAACATCCGCAAGTGACCCTTCCAATAGTGGAAAGCTCCAGGATCAAGTCTTGGCCCTTGCATCTATGGTGAAATCATTGATGACGAAGCCCGGAAATGCACCACATGTTAAATCATGTGAAATTTATTACTTGGTGCATCCTACAGACACTTGCCCTACTTTGCAAGAGGACTATTTCGAGGAGGTGAATGTTATGAGGTATCAAGGAAATCAAGGCTACCAAGGCACCAAGGATATCAAGGTGGGCAAGGCTACCAAGGTCACCAAGGCTACCAAGGTTATCAAGGATACCAAAACTGGCCGTACAATTCAGGAAATCTTGATAACCCGAACCTCCGGTATGGAAACCCTCAAGGAAGCCAAAACCCTCAACCGTATCGGCCTCCTCAACAACAATATAGGCCACCTCAACAACAATTTCAAAGGATTCAAGACAAACTCGAGACCAAGGGGAGAGCTCTTGGCTAACAAAGGATGGGGTGATGCAAGCCATTCACCGGTTAGGCATGTGTGCGGAGAAAAGTGAAATTTCCAAGATGAAGCCAAGGTGAGCATCAAGAACTGGGAAAATTAAGTGAGCCAAATAGCTCAAGTGGTGAATCAGATGGAGGCCCGGGAAAAGGGTAAACTACCCTCCCAACCGGAGGTTAACCCTCGACAAAATGCTAGTGCTATCGCTTTGAGAAGTGGAAGAGAGGTTGGCACTTCCCCGGGTGATGAAATTGTTGAAGAGGAGCCTATGAGGATTGAGGTGTTTGAAAAAAGGGCTGAGAAAGAAGAAGCCCGTGAGACGAAAGCCAAGGTGTTGGCCAAAAAGAACAAGGAAGAAGAAATTGAGGTGGAGACATTTGCACCAAGACTGAAGTCAACCTCCATCCCAGAACCTTCATCTCCCCCTCACAAAAAAACAAATAAGGTTGAGATCCCTCTATGTGTAGTGGAACCTCCATTTCCGGATGCCTTGAATGACAAAAGGAGGAAGGAGGACAACAAGGACATCTACGAAGTCTTTCGTAGATGTGAGGTAAATATCCCACTCTTGAATGCCATTGAAAAAATTCCTAGATATGCTTTTCTCAAGGAATTATGTGTTGTGAATAGAAAATAAAAGGCCAAAAATAAGTTGAAAAATGGAAAAAGTGAGCATGTTTTCGCCCTGTGTCAAAAAGAGCGAACCCCTAAGTGTAGCGATCCCGGCATGTTCACAATGCCATGAATAATAGGAAATACACATTTTGAAAAGGCTATGCTTGATCTAGGTGCATTGATAAATGTGATTCCTTACTCTTTGTATGAAAACCTTTACTTAGGTACATTGCACAAAACCGGGGTGCTAATCCAATTGGCCAATCGTTCTAGTGCATACCCTAAAGGTATTGTCGAGGATGTGTTGGTTAAGGTGGATTCCTTAGTTTTCCCCATGTATTTTTATGTCCTTGACATAGAGATGATAAACATGCCGCCCTGATTTTGTTGGGGAGGCCATTTTTGAAAACCTCTAGGACAATGATTGATGTGCATAAGGGTACCCTCACCATGGAATTTGATGGAATAAAATTAGAGTTTAACATAACTGACTCTATGAAGTATCCTAGTGAAGAACATGTTTTCCATGCCCTAGATGCTGTTGAAGAAGTTGTGCAAGATGTTTTTGAGCTAAGTGGTGATGATTCCTTGTTAGTTGCTTTGCAATGTGATAGTGATAATGCCCACAATGTATACTCCAAGAGCACTAACTTGAAGGAAAGCTCTGAGGACTTGAACCTACTTGAAGAGATGAAATTAAGCCTCTTAAAGCCTCATCCTCTACTCTTAGAGGAACCCGATGAACTGGAATTCCTCCCCTTACTCGTGATAGTGCCGGTGATTGAACTTAAACCTTTTCCAAGTGACCTTAAGTATGTATTTCTTGGGGATGGGGTGACACTCCCAGTTATCATTTCAAGCAAGCTCACCAAAGAGCAAGAAGAAAAGTTGATGGTGGTGTTATGGGAGAACAAGGAAGCAATTGGATGGACTATTGCCGACATCAAAGGCATAAGTTTATTCATTTGCATGCACAGAATCTTGTGTATGACAACCCCAACACCGTTTAAACCCACTTATGATGGAGGTGGTGAAGGCGGAAATCCTTAAATTATTCCAAGAGGGCATGATCTATCTAATCTTGGATAGTAAGTGGGTAAGTCCAACTCAAGTGGTACCCAAGAAGAGTGGGGTGATGGTGGTAGAAAATGAGAAGGGTGAAATGGTGCCCACCCGAGTTTAAAATGGGTGGCGCGTTTGCATTGACTACTGGAGGCTAAATGCAGAAACCCAAAAGGATCACTTCCGATTACCATTCATTGATCAAATGATCATGAGGTTAGCAAGCCACCCCTTCTATTGCTTTTTGGATGGGTACTCGTGGTACTTTCAAGTAGCTATCACCCTGGAAGACCAAGAAAATGCCACTTTCACATGCCCCTTGGGTACGTTTACCTACTGGCGTATGCCTTTCGGGCTATGTAACGCCCCTGCAACTTTCCAAAGGTGTATGGTAAGCATTTTCTCAGAATTTGTTGAAAACTTTGTCGAGGTATTTATGGATGATTTCACCATTTATGGTAGTTCTTTTGACAACTATTTAGCAAATTTGGCACAAGTTCTTAAACGCTACATTGATACTAATCTTGTGTTAAATTCTAAGAAGTGTCATTTTATCGTAGAGCAAGGCATTGTCTTAGGCTATGTTATCTCCTCTAAAGGTATTGAGGTTGACAAGGCAAAGATATATACAATTCAAACTTTTCCTTATCCTACTAATGTGCGTGAAATACGCTCTTTTCTTAGCCATACAGGATTCTACCACCGGTTCACCAAGGACTTCTCGAAGATAGCATCTCCATTATGCAAGTTGTTGCAAAAGGAGGTGGAATTTGTGATAGATGAGGGTTGTAAGGGGGAATTTGATACATTTAAAGGAAGGTTAGTCTCAACCCCTATCATACAACCCTCGTATTGGTCGTTGCCCTTTAAGGTCATGTGCGGTGCTAGTGATTATGCCGTTGGAGCTGTACTCGGTCAAAGGGTGGGGAGAGTGCCTCATGCCATCTACTACGCATCCATGTCTCTCAATGAGGCCCAAAGAAACTACTCTACCACAGAATAGGAGTTTCTAGCAGTGGTATTTTCTTTGGAAAAATTTTGATCTTACTTGCTTGGTACAAAAGTTATTGTGTACACTGACCATGCATCGCTTCGTCACTTGATGACAAAGAAAGAGGCTAAGCCAAGATTTATTAGGTGGATCTTGCTTTTGAGTGAATTTGAGTTGGAGGTGCGAGATAAGAAGGGCACTGAAAACCTTGTGGCCAATCATTTGAGCTGGTTGACTCCATGCCAAGACATTGATGTAAATCCCACAGTGAAGGAGCAACTATGGGAGGAATTTCCTGATGAACAATTGTTCACCATTAAGGATCTCCAACCATGGTATGCTGACATTGTAAATTTCCTTGTCAATGGTAAATTCCCTCCTCATTTTTCTAAGGCCCAAAAGGATAAATTAAAGAGTGATGCTAAGTATTATGTGTGGGATGATCCCTTTTTTTGGAGACATTGTGCATATTAAGTTGTTAGGAGATGTATCCTCGATAATGAAGTACACTCAATTCTTGATTTTGTCATTCTTATGCATGTGGCGATCATTTTGGAGCAAATAAGACTACTAGGAAAGTTTTAGAAAGTGGGTTTTATTGGCCTACATTGAATAAGCATGCGTACACCTTTTTGCAAATCTTGTGATGAATGCGAGAGAGTAGTAAACATCTCCTCTAGGAATGAAATACCCCAAAGGCCTATTTTGTATTGTGAAATCTTTGATGTTTGGGGTATTGACTTTATGGGACCTTTCTCTAGTTCTTATGGCTTTACATATATTATTCTTTCCATTGATTATGTGTTGAAGTGGGTTGAAACAAAACCCACTAGGGCTGATGATTCTAAAGTAGTTGTAGAATTCCTGAAAAATAACATCTTCTCTAGGTTTGGGGTACCCCAACCCTTGATTAGTGACCGTGGCACCCATTTTTGCAATTAGACCATAGAGTCACTCTTGAATAAGTATGGCGTCACTCATAAGACATCCACCGCCTATCACCCGTAAACCAAAGGGCAAGCCAAAGTTTCCAATCAGTAAATCAAGTCCATCTTTCAAAAAATGGTTAACCCTAACCAAAAGGATTGGAGTTCTTGGTTGAATGATGCCTTGTGGGCATATAAGATGGCTTACAAGACACCAATCAGTATGTCACCATACCGGTTAGTGTTTGTTAAGCCTTGTCACGTACCGTTGGAAATTCAACATAAGGTTTACTGGGCGGTCAAAGAATTCAATCTCAATATAGATGAGGCCGACTTGCATAGGAAATTACAACTGGATCAACTAGATGAGATCCAGAGGGAGTCCTATGAGAACACTGAAACTTATAAGGAGAAGATAAAGGTGTGGCACTACAAGATGATCATTAGGAAGGAATTTGATGTTGGTCAAAAAGTCCTCCTATCTCAATCCCGCCTTCACCTATTCCCAGGCAAGTTAAGGGCCCGATGGATCGGTCCTTTTGAGGTGGTGAAGGTATTCCTTCATGGGGTGGCGGGGATTCTAGATCGAGCTAAGTCTAATACATTTAAGGTCAATGGACAACGTTTGAAACCTTACCACGAGAATTTTGTGCCGGAAAAGGGAGAGGATGTTAATCTTCTCGATCCAGTTTGTTAGTAAACTCCAAGAAAAGGGAGTGAGTTGTGCCAACGATGTTAAAAATACTTGGGTTTGCACCCGGATCGCCATTCGTGACTTTCTGTTGATGTTGCTTTATTTTGGATTTTGTCATTAGTTCATTGTTTTTCTTTGTGCTTTTCACGGGCTATTTTTCCATGACTTTTTAGAAATTTGAAACCAAGGCATTGGACTTTTGAAGGGATAAATGCTTGTAGTAAAAAAGGAAAAACTTGGACAAGAGGTGAAATCAGAAAAAAAAAGTTTCAAAGTACCAGGTGGGTAGCCCATCGCGAGTCGCAACCACCTCGTCGCGAGTTGCGATTGGGCTCCAAAATGTTTTGTGCTAATTTTGGGTTTCAGCCTCCACTTTTGGCGAGTCACAGTGGCCTCATCGCGAGTCGCGATGAACCATCGTGAGTAGCGATGAAGTGGTCGTGAGTCGCGACGAAATTAGGAATTTTGGCAGAAAATGAAGCTCTCGGCCTCCACTTTTCGTGAGTCATGATGGACCATCAAGAGTCACAAAAAAGTGGTTGCGAGTCACGATGTAAACATTGACCTGGGGTGCCTGTTGACCTTCCTATCGCGAGTCGCAATGGACGTGCAAACCTATTTTAAAAAATGGGCAAAACCATAATCTCCCCCCTTCCATCTAACCTTCTACGTCGCTTTCCCTTCACCTTCCCGCATTCTGTTCACCTTCTCCAGCCACCACCTCACTGCCTCTCAACCTCACTGTCACCACTCAATACCCCCCATTCCATCTTCCCAAGCTTTCCCCCTAAATCAACCTAATTTGTTGAAGAGCACAAAACCCTAGAATTTGGGGGGTTCTGTGATTTTTGGCAATTCAACTTCAAATTTCTTGTAGGCTTAGTTCCTTTCTCATCCTAGGCATCTAAGTGGTATGATTATTACTCTCTTAAGCTTCACTTGTGGTTATGATTGAATCAATTATTTTGTGGGATATTGTGTGATGCCTTAGGAATTTTGATTGATTGGAACATTGTAGATTACTTTGAATATATTGTGCTTGCAATTTGATTTGATGGGGATTATTTGAATGTATTGTGTTTATGGCTTGGTTGGATGTAGGATAACATCATAATCACTTTGAGTGTGTTGAGTTTCTCGTATTGGTCTTGTGCTTGCATTGCGCTATTAGTGTTGCTTTGGTTGAGAATGGAGTGTGGCTTATACTAGATATGAGGCATGTTGTCCCTTGATTAGACATAATTATTATTTGGATAAAATGTTATTTTGCTTTGCAATGTTATTTTGCTTAGGGTAGTTTAGCCACGGGACTTGAATGTTGACATTATGAATGTACTAATAGTGGCTGAACTAGTTTGGCGTGACTGTGATTTTGAGATATAGGATATTAGATTTCAACTATGTGAGAACTTCATGGACTTGAGAATATGGGCATGTTGGACATAATATGGAACCGTATGTGCAATTGTGATTAGGACTTGAACTAGTTGGCTTGGACTTAATTTGGCTTATGATGATTGACAAAAACTAGTTTAAGGTTAAGTATGATTTAGAAATATTACATATATACATATTCCTGTGTATTTGACTTATTTGTTGTGGTTGTTAGATATGGCCCCTACCAAGAGACCTAGGGCTTCTCCACAAGGTGGGCACACCGCCACTGCACCTATGTCTCCACCACGGGCTTTGGAGTCAAGCCCTGTACCTCCTCCTCCTGATAGGTACATGGGTTTGACCCGGATCACCAGGTTCTACGCAGAGATATGGGATGCCCTGGCTAACCGTCAGCTCAAGGAGACGAGTTTCATGGACCTGACCACATTGGATACTCTAGGTCTCACCCAGCCAATCCGATGCCTCCTTGCTAAAGGGGGGATGAAGGGTTTCATGAGCAAGAGTGCCCCCTCTTACCAGCGATATACACTGGAGTTTCTATCCACGGTCAGGGTATGCAGCATGAGGAATGACCAACCGTGCGAGAGGTACATGTAATTTTAGAGTGTCATCAACATCAGGTCGAAGAACTTCCACGACAAAAGCAGTGTTATCATCTACCCTGCACTCTGTATACACAGACTATTGACTGGCACAGTTTCTCGGTGGAGCCGATAAATGTGCCAGTCAATGACATTCACTTTCTATGGACATTGAAGAGTGAGGGACTGGGATACGGGTTATGGGCTGAGCTATGGATGAAGGGAATCATAGAGGTGGTAGGGAAGTCGAAGGCGAAGATTATGGTTATAGGTATTACAGGCCTCTTGGCTGAGTACCTAGGATTGGTTCCACCAGCTGCGTGCTTAAGGAGGCGCACTTCCTACCTCATCACTGTAGAGAGGTTGGTCAGATTTGAGATGCTCAGTGCCACATGGACCACTGGGGTATTCCATTGGTTATATGGTGCCAAGATGGTCACACTCATGGCACTTTCTGAGCCCAATAAGACAAAGTTGGAGTTTGATACACCTCTAGCAGATTTGGTGATTTCACCCAACACCTTGTGCAGAGAAGACTTGTAGCTCGAGCTCTATGACCTTGGTCCAGCCCCTATACACCATGATGATGGCAACCTACCCTTCTCCGAGCGACAGCAGCAGCAGTCCCCACAGCCTCCACTAGAGACCGAGCCGATGCAGGAGGATGATGTTCCACCTCACTACTCCCATCCTCCACCGAATTTCTATGATCGGATAATGCAGACCATGTAGGATGGATTCTGCTGCCAGGACAGCATGATACTGGAGCACAACATTTTTGTCTCCCAGAGCTTGATCGACATGGATGAGGAGATTGCTCACCTATCAGCTCGTATCTATGAGATGCAGTCCCAGGCATGCGCTATCTCAGGCCCTGATCCAGGAGCGGAGAGGCGGAGAGCGAGAAGGCAGAGGACCATGGATTAGCTGGCTCGTTATCACCAGTGCTACTTTGGCGGTGGCCCTTCTTTCTCACATCAGTGATTTGTAAGCATCATATCCTCACCATTTCCATACTTTTCTTTGTACGCTTTGGCCCTATTGTCTAGATTGAGGGCAATGTAGTGTTCTAAGTGTAGGAAGGGGTATCTACTGATTGCACGGTTGGGGTTGGAGATACTTAGAAGACTTTCTACTTTTGGATAACTGTTTTGTTTTGTTTTGGATATTTTTCCCTTTTGTTTTGGGATGCTTTTCTTTTGATGTACTTAGATGGTGTTGGCTTTGATATTTTTCTTAGCCTTAACATTTAGGAAGTACTTTGCTACTTTTTGGATTGGAGAATCATGAAAAAAAATTGAAAAACTTGAAAAAAAATGAAAATGAAAAAAAAAATTAGAAATAAAAAGAATCCCACTAATTTGAAAAAAATGAGAGGGCATCTTAGGCAACATTGGGGGCCTGGATAGGTCAAAACTCGAGAGGATGACCTAGGCAAAAATGAGAGGCTAAATGTGCGGAAAAGGTGAAATGTAAGCCGAAGAAACATGATGTGTGGCTAGGATGAAAATCCAAAAGGGCTCCTAGGCAAAATGAGAGAAAATGAAAGAAATTTAAAAAATGTTATGTGTTCACTCATTTTCCGGTGTTGGATTCATAAGGTTACCGAGGCCATACAGATGGATCAGGTAGCTTGGCATCTTGAGGACCTCTTGGGGGGAAATTTAGCTGGGGAAGACGAAGTAAGTTATGAAACTCTTGATCATTAATATACTTCGTTTTTAGGTTGATATATTGGTATAAAGTGGAGCATGTGTTTTGAACCTTATACATGTCTTCAGCTTCACCATTGTACCATTGGATTTGGGATTGTCAATTCAGGATTTGGAGATGTTTTAGGGATATCAATGAATTGATGGGTTGATATAGTTTGGGTAGATTTAGGAATGGGGGTTGTGGGAAACTTCGCATTTGACCTTAACATTGGGATGTGTGATATTGAGAGTTTTGTGAGGTATTGACTTAGGGGAATAGTAGTTAGGATGTGGTTACCTCATTTCCTTTGTATGCTTGGATCTTTTCTTACTCGAGGGCGAGTAAGGTTTAAGTGTGGGGAGGTTTGATGTTTCCATTTTATGTGCATAGTTTAGTACTTTTTGGGGTCACTTTTGTGCTCTTTATTTATCAAGAACTTGTGTTTTACCTTGAAATTGTCTTAGGAGGGGTAAGAGAAACTTTACGCCCTTTTACCACTTCTAAGTGGATTTTGCATAACGAAGGAAGAACATGGAGACTTGAAGACTGGAGGCCATTGAAAATCACTTTTTGAAAACTTTGAAGACATGCTTCAAAGAGTTGAAGACTTGAAGATCGGGGGCCGTCGAAGACCATATTTTTGAAGACTTTGAATACTTTCTTCAAAGAGTTAAAGACTTGAAAAATGAGAGGAATCATTGTGAAGATGAGTGTTTACCACAAGGAGAAGAAAAGAAGAAATGGTTAAGTTCTAGCACCCGTCGCGAGTCGCGATGAACCCATCAAGAGTTGCGACCAACCCATCACGAGTCGCGACTAACGAATGACCAGAACCTAACCTTATCTTTTTTGTACTATAAATAGCACTCTCTTTTCTCTCTTTTCTCTCTTTTCTCTCATTAATATCTTCTTCTTTTCTGCGTTTGGTACTATTTCTAACCCTAGTTCTACCATTTTTCATCTTTGAACTCTCTTTTATTATGTTTGGTTTGTTAGCATTAATTAGCGTGAACTCTTGTAGCTAAATCTAGTTCTTGGGAACAATTAACTAAGGCTTCCAAGCCCATGTCTTATGAAAAATTTGTAGCCTATTTGATACTCGTACTATTATGCATTTATGGAGCATTGAATGTGCTTGTTACTGTCATAAATGTTCTTGAAAGCTTGAGTACATGAAGTACTTATATGATATACTTGTTAGGGTTTGGGGAAACGGGTTGATTTCCCCTTTTCTTGATAGGAATCCAAGAGTATGATTTAGAGCTTTTGATTGTGTTGATGGATTGATAATTGCTAGATAAATATGATAATGTTGAACTCTTTTTCATGTTTGTTGCTTGTAGCAAATGAGAGAAGTCTATGAATGTCGATCGCTCTTAACTAATCTTGTGTAAATGCATGAATTGGTTAAATTCTAAGACACGGTGTAGTGTTTATAAGTGTTTCCAAGCTTGTTGATTCATCGTGCTAAATGCCATCAATGGAATACTTTTAATCGTGTTTCAACTACGGGAGTCATTGGTTAGGTTTGACAAGAGATGTCGAATTCACTCTTGCAAACTACTATCTAAGACAGATAGAAGTTTAGTCTTCACAACAAGTAGTGAAAGTAGAAAATAGGTTGCATGTTCAATGATGGATATGAGGCTTGGAAGTGGAAGTCAATTGTGCCCAAGGTTCCGTCAATTGTTTTTTTAATCTTGTCTTTAGCTGTCTTGCATGATTAGCATAGTTCTCTTGCTTTGCTAACTGTTGTCTTTCAATTTGATAACTTAGGATCAAAAACCAACCAAACCCTCCTTTTCTACATACTTGTATTTGTATCTATATATGTATATGCCTAGTATGTTTTATCCTATATATGTTTTAAACACTTGAAAAGATCTCTCTTCTCGTGGATGACCCTGACTTTCCATTATCTACTTAATTGTAGATGGGACTATCACACCTTGCAATCCCATGCCATGAGTCTTGATCCATTACCACCAGTCATGCGTGTGTATGTGCTTGTTGCTCAGGTGGAGAATCACTGAGCTGTCATTTGATTTCACGAGCCTTCCTCTGACTCCATGGCACATGCTACACGACGCCCACCACCTATAGGTGCTTCGAAAATTTTCCTCACTTCAGCTAATCGCAAGAATCTCTTTTGTACGCATTGTCATTGCAAGGGCATGAAAAAACTTCTTGTTTCCAAGTCACAGGCTATCCAGAATGGTACACGGAGATGAGGGAGAAAGACAACTCCATTAAGAAGACGGTGTCAGCTGCTCGGCTGATTGCCGCCAGTGGTTCGGGGGATCCCACTACTATCGCCTATCCATCTCTGCCGCTATTCACCGGTGCTGCCGTGTCGCCGTCAGGGTTTCCGACAGTGGCCTCTAACGGTAGTGCCCCTACCCATTCTGATTTTGGCCCTGCTCTGTCTAATGACCAATAAAGCATGACCATACATTTATTTAATCAGTTTAATTCTTTGTTTGACCATGGGTCAAGTAAGTCTACTTTACCTTGGATTCTTAATTTGGAAGCATCATATCACATGACCGATGACAAGGTTTTTCTTACTGATATTACTACTGGTATCAATTTTGTGAATATTATACTGCCTGATAGATCAGTGTCATCTACTACACAATATGGTTCTATTTGCTTTGGTGATGTCACCCTTAATCATGTGCTCTACATACCTACTTTGCGATGCAACTTAGAGTGTTATTTTCCTTAAAAAGTCTAGCTTTGTTTATAAAAAAATTATTGCAATTTACAGAAAATAGTACAAGGACTATGATTGGCATGGGTGAACAACAAGGGGGGTTTATTGGCTTCGTCTGCTGGATACTCGTGTTCGTCCTCCTATCCAGCAGTATTTTTCGATAGTTGCTTCTGTTTCTTCTTCTGATTTGTGGTAATAGAGATGTAAGTCAATTAGAATCAATATAAGAAAGGAATACCCTTTCTGATTAGTTTTGTATATATCATGTTCCATATTTGTTTAGGTCTTGTATACCCTTTGTACTCACTATATATATATATATATATATATATATATATATCTCAATACACATAGCCACAATGATTTGTGGGTTTTACATTCTATCATGGTATCGTTCAGGTTTCTCTAAAATTCTCTGGCTCTTTCCCAAAATTTCCAAATATTTTTCTCTTTATAGTTCCAATCTCAGTCATGCCAACCCGCTGTTCTCACCGATTGCCACCACCTTCTAGCATCCACCAATCACCGATTGGAGTCTTTCTCGACATTGCCCTCCACGCACCGTCAGATCCTTGCACACGCACTGCCGCATCCTAACACGCACCATCCGATCCGATGCCATCACTGATATTTTTTTTGTTTGGTTCTGCTACTGCTCTTTGTTCTTGCACGAAAGTTCAATCAGCCGTCCTCTACCATTCACAAGCTTGTTGTGTGTTTAGTGCGATTTGATTTTTCTTTTGTGTTAGGACATGTTTCTGTTTTTCCTGATAACGTCAATTATGCTTCCATCGTTGATCAGCTGCATCACCATCAAGCTTGGTGGTTCTAACTATGCTTATTGGAGTACTCGGGTTACTTGTCTTTTTTGTACTGTCAATTTGATTGGTTTTGTTGATGGGTCTGCCAAGTGCCCTGATCCCCTTTCAGCTCGACTTCAAAAGAAACTGATGGCAAGGCTTCCGAGGAGGACAAGGCTCGTGATGCTTGGATCCAGCAGAATCAACTGGTCCAGGCTGCTATTTTCTCATCCCTGTCACCGACTGCAATGTCAGTAGTTGACGGTATAGTCACTTCTGCTCAGGTATGGGATGCTTTAGCTACAAAGTACCAGAACAATTCTCGTTCTCATCGCCTTTACTTTTGTGATCATTAGTACGACATTCGTTAAGATGACTATTATGTTCAGGATTATTATTCTCACTTTAAGGACATTATCGATAAATTGAGTGTACTTAAACATCCTCTCCATGATAAGGATGTTACTGTTTTTTTTTTGTCGTGGTTTAAACCGACACTTCTCTGAGTTTTCCAATTCTGTCATGTTGAGAGATCCTTTACCACGTTTATACTCTATTGTTACTGATGCTGATGCTTTGGAGTTTTATCTCATAGCTCGTTCGTCAACCACTGGACCTGCACTTGATGCTTTTTCTGCTAGTAAAAAAGTGCCCTG
The DNA here is from genome assembly GCA_037428765.1 of Rubia yunnanensis. Classification (NCBI taxonomy): domain Eukaryota; kingdom Viridiplantae; phylum Streptophyta; class Magnoliopsida; order Gentianales; family Rubiaceae; genus Rubia; species Rubia yunnanensis. The sequence continues at coordinate 29,848,065 of CM075066.1, read as the reverse complement.
ACAGGCTAACAGCGGCAAGAGAGGTCGCGGTAATAGATAAGGAAGGGGGAAGAGGCTGCTGATGTGGCCGTGGTGGAAACCGGAATCCATTATCAGTTGGCAGCCCTCCAATCGCTTTGGGTGGCCGTGGCGGCGGAACCTATGTCTTCCAGTGGTGTCATCGTCTCACTCATCTTGATGAATTTTGATGCAAGCTTTCTCATGTTGGTCGCGATGATATTGCAAATACCACGGAACAGCTCAGCCTTAGTACTATCAGCAAAATGATGCATCTACAAACTGGTACGTGGATTCTGGTACTACTAATCACATGACTGCTTCTGCATCCAACCTAAATAACATCGCTCCTTATAATGGTAATCGTCGTGTTTATTTTTGAAATTGTGCCTCTTTGCATATTTTCAAAATTGGCAATTCCCAAATTTCTGATTCTTTTACTTTATCTAATGACTTGGTTGTTCCTCACATCACCAAAAATTTATTGTCTATTGCCAATTTGACCAGGGATATAAATGTTGTTGTTTGTTTTGATGACAATGTCTTTAGTATTCAGAACAAGGTTACAAAGGAGCTCATAGTCCGAGGACACAGTGAGGGAGGTTGGCATTGTCGTTGTACCTCTCAAAGATAAATTTATAAGCCCTAATGCTTCCTAGCTACAATTAAGTAGATAATGGCAAGTCGTGGCGGTCCATGAAGAAGATAGATCTTTTCAACTGTTCAAACATATAAAGCGGAAAACATACTAAACATAGACATATATAGATACATATAAAAGCATGTAAATGGGGTGTTTTAGTTGGTTTTGATCCTAAATTATGAATTGAAAGACAAGTAACTAGAAAAGTAAAAGAACAATGCTAATCATTCACAACAACTAAAAAGATGATTAAAACAACAATTACCGAGCCTTGGGGTCGATTGACTTCCACTTCCAAAATTCTTATAAATCATAGATTCATCTACTCATTCATTAACATTTATCGCCTATGGGGAATTCTATCACTTCCCAATCAAAAATACACATTCATTCCTTCCTAATAGTAATTTGAAAACGCAAACAACGACATTTTGCAAACATCATTGACAATCACTTTAGGAAAACTACACCATAAAGGTATTTCATCAATGGGATTTCAAACGAAGTATCATAGATTTGATAACAAGAAGTCTTCTACCAAAGACATGGTCATTTAACCAAATAAAGAATTTATTAGGCTAACCCTAGAACAAACCACATTCAAGTTCAAAATTTCTTTGCATCTACGTGAAAAATATGAGAACAGTCCATATTAACATACTTATCTACCAAGAATTGCAACACATTATACACTAGAAGTTCTAAGTTCATGTTCTTAGATTTTCATGCCAAAAGAGTCAAGAAATTTACAACTTTCCTAACATCCTAACACTTCAATAATATAAACATTTCCTATTCTTAAACAACCATGATATAAATGAAGCAAAACATAGAATTATTGGCACAATAAATGCTTTCCCATAAATGTTCATAAATGAGCAAAATCAAGAATCCCACTACATAAGTTTGGAAGCTTCAATCAATTGCTCCCAAGAGATTAGTTTAGCTACTGCAATCCATAATAATAAAAAAATAACAATCCAAACATAATCAAAGATTTAAAAAAATGAAAAAGAGGGAAAACCTAGGGTTTGCTGGAAAAAGTCGGGAAGAAGAGAAGTGAGAAAAGAGAGGATAAAAGTACTATTTATAGTACAAGAAAAAGAATATGGATTTCTAGCCACCCGTTGGTCAAGAGTCGCAATAGGGTCAATCGCGACTCGCAACGGGTGCCCAGAACAAAACTTATTTTGTTCTTCTTCTTGTTTTCTATCCCTCAATCGATTACACAATCCTCCAACTCTTCAAGTCTTCAAATCTTCAAAGCTAATCTTCAAATCTTCAAAGTTTTCAAGAGATGATCTTCAATGGCCTCCCGTCTTCAAGTGTCGATGTTCTTTCCTTGACACACAAAATTCACTTAGAAAAGGTAAAAGAGCATAAAGTCATTCTTACATCTCCTAAGAGAATTCCAAGGTAAAACACAAGCTCTTGATAATAAAAAAGCACAAAAATGATCCCAAAAAGTCCCAAAATATGCACATAAAATGGACACATCGGAGGTCTTTACATTTTAGACTATGGTGGTGCTGCTTTAGTTTCTTTAACTAATGAAAATAAAGCCAAAGCCTCATTTGAGCTATGACATAGTCATTTAGGACATGTTCCTTTTCATGTAATTTCTTCTTTGAATAAGACTAGTAGTTTTTCAGTTACTACTTTGCTGCCTAAGCCTTATTTGTGTTCTTATTGTGAGATGGCTAAAGGCAAGCGTCTTTCTTTTACTGATAATCTAAAAAATGCACCATGCATATTTGATTTAGTTCATTGTGACCTCTGGGAACCCTCAGATGTTGTCTCTCATATCGGGTACCTTTATTATGTCATTTTTATTGATGATTTCTCTCAGTTTACTTGGTTATTTCCTCTACGACAAAAGTCCGATTATGTGGAGTCATACATGCAATTTGAAGCTCTTGTTGAGAATCTGTTTTCTACCACCATTAAGGTATTTCAAAGTGAAGGTGAAACCAAGTTTGTAAATTATCGCATGCGGACTCATTTTGCGTGTAAGGGAATTCATCATTAGCTTTCCTCTCCTTACACTCTCGAGCAAAATGGTCGTGCAGAGAGGAAGTATCGTCATATTTCTGAGACAGGTTTGTCGATGCTCTTTCATTCTGGCCTTCAATAATCATTTTGGTATGATGCTTTCTCTATGGCAGTCTACATCCTCAATAAACTGCCTACTCCAATTTTATCTGGTCAGTCTCCACTCTCTGTTATTTTTTATACTACACCTTAATACAATTTTCATCCATTTTGTTGCCGAGTTTTCCCTTATTTGAGGTCCTATGCTGCGCATAAACTGGCATCTTGGAGTATATCTTGTATATTTCTGGGATACAATTTTCAGTACAAGGGTTATTCATGCCTTAATCATCTCACAATGAAGGAGTACATCACTTGCCATACTCGGTTTAATGACTTATTTCTTCCGGCTACCCGTACTAGTACTATTACAGATCATTCATCATTGGATGCATCTACTTTTTTTGGAGCCTTCGTCGGTTTCATCAGAAGTGTTTGTGCCATGTTCTTCAGAACAACTACCCATTATTTTGTAAAATTCAAATTTTCCACATGTACCGGAAGCTCAGGGTTCTTTATAAAATTGCATTCGTTTGCCACAGGGTGACCAGTAGCGTGTTCAACAACAGCCAGCGCCACCATCATAGCCTACACATCCAATGATGCTGAGGATGCTGACTTATGCGTCGGCCACTCTAGTTATGCGTGTACGCCATAGGCTGCCCCACAACTGTCGTCATCTTTCCCAATTTCACCGACCACCTCTGCTTCCCCAGTGCCATCATTGCCGCCACCTGCCCACCTTGAGTTTCATGCCCACTGCCTTGGCCTCCATGCCATCCTCAGGATCTTCTCCTTCACTGGTTGCAGGTCCCTCCTCTCGGTATGCGATGACTACTCGCATGCACACTGGTTCTCTAGGGTATAAGGATTTTTCTGATTCTGATATTTCTTGTTTACTGAGTGCTTTATTTTGTAAGACTAAGCCCCAGAGTCATTGCTCGGCTATCAAGGATCCTAATTGGGTTGATGCTATGGACTCAGAGACGGATGCCTTACGCACTCAACAGACATGGAAGTTGGTTCCCCATCCTTCAAATGCAAATGTGGTTGGTTCAAAATGGGTTTACAGATTAAAATATAAATCAAATGGCTCTCTTAACAGGCATAAAGTAAGGTTAATTGCTCAGGGTTTTTTACAATTGCCTGGTTTTGATTATGATCATACTTTTAGTCCAATGGGGAAAGCCTCTACTGTTTGTACTTTTTTATCTATTGTTGTTCATCGCAATTGGCCATTGCGGCTGTTTGATATGAAGAATGCATTTTTAAATGGCATTCTTGATTCTCTGGTTTACATGGAGCAGCCTACTAGATACAAACATCCTATGCGTCCTGATTATGTTCGTCTTTTGCACAAGGCCATTTATGGTTTGAAACAAGCTCCCCGCACTTGGATTCAGCGTTTCAGTTCATTTTTGTTTGGCATGGGCTTTGTATGCAGTTCTTCAGATACCTCCTTATTTGTTTTCTCACAGTGTGCCTTTTTACTCTATTTATTAGTTTATGTTGATGACATTATTCTAACTGGGAATGATGGTCGTCTTATTCGGAAGTTTATTGATCGGGTTAATATGGAATTTATGATTACCAACCTTAGCACTCTACAATATTTTTTGGTATTGGAGGTTGTTCGTACTTCCATTGGCTTATTCCTTGGTTAGGCCAGATACGCTAAGGACATTTAACTGCGTGTCGGCATGCAAGATTATGCGCTGGTTTCCATTCCATTTGTGGTTTTTTCATAACTGTCCAGCTCTTCCAGTAAGCCATTCGGAAACCCCACACTTTAACGTTCTTTGGTTAGTGCGTTTCAATATTTGTCGATCACACGTTCCGACTTGTCCTATGCTATAAATATGGCCAATCAGTATATGCAGGCTCTTACTGATGACCACTATCAAGCCGTCACTTAGATTTTGCATTATGTTCGTAGTACGCTCCACTATGGTCTTTAATTTTGCACAAATTCCTCTGCTTTATTTTTGATTACTCTGACACTGATTGAGCTCATTTTATAGAAACTCGTAGGTTCACATATGGTTATGCCATTTTCCTTGGTGGCAACCTGGTTTCCTGGAGTGCTAAGAAGGAACCTACAGTTTCTCGTTCTAGTTCAAACCAGAGTACCGTACTATGGAAAATACTGCTGCAGAGTTAGCTTAAGAGATGAATCTTCTTCAGGACTTACGTGTGACGACGCGCGCCCCACCCATTTTGCTGTGTGATAATAACAGTGCTCTCTTCCTGGCTCAGAATCCAGTTTCTCATAAAAAAGCCAAGCACATTGATATTGACTATCATTATGTGCTTGAGATGGTGTCTTCTGGCAAGTTCAAGGTTGCTCATGTTTCTACGGACTTGCAGCTTGCTGACATCTTTACGAAGGGTCTACCCCGTCCTCAGTTTGAGTTTCTACGTTCCAAACTTTGTGTTGCGACTAGTCCTACTCTTCGAAGGGGGAAAGGGTAATAGAGATGTAAATCAATTAGAATCAGGATCAGACAAGAATACCCTTTCTGATTGATTTTGTATATATCATGTTCCATATTTATTTAGGTCTTGTATACCTTTTGTACTAACTATATATATCAATGCACACATCCACAATGATTTGTGGGTTTTACATTCTATCATGTGGCATCTACGTCTTAGACATCATTCCACTACAGTGTTGTCTTCTATTTCTTCTATTGATTTTAGCACAAATAATAAACCGCCTCTTGAAAAATAATAATTTCCATACCAACAAACTAAGTAAAAAATAATTGTTAAGAATAATGAAATGCTCATTAGCAATAAGCTAGATTTGTGATAATTAATTATATCATTACCTATTTACGAAGGGGAAATACTATGCCATTACCCCCCCCCCACCCAAATTCTACTATAAATACCCCTTTAGAGGATGAAGAAAAAAGGCATCTCTCATTCTCTCATTTCTCACTTCTTCTTATCTTATCCTCTTATCCTCTTCTCTATCTTATCTTCTTCCTCATTCTCTCCTTCTTACTTCCCACATCAAGCCCTTCACTAATTATTTAATAAATTAGTGCAAAGAGAGTAAAAATTACAATGCTAATGAAATATTGAGATCCCCTCCCTCGTTGTCTTTCTATATATAGTAAACAAAATTCCCAACCAACATAATTTACGTGTTCATGCTCTAACTACATAACACTACATTACTGTACACGGGGGGCTCGGAGGCTTTATGGTAATGTGATGTGATTTATTTACTTTCTAATTACATAACACCATATTACTATACACAGGAAGCTTTGCTGCCGTATAGTATAGTGATGTGATTTATTAACTTTCTAAATTACATCTGACTAATCTTTAAATATTTCTATGATTAATTATGTCTCAAATATATTTTTCTATTTATCTGATGAAGTTATATTGCTAATCTAGTCTTAAAATTTTAACTGCAATTAATTAATATAACGGTTATAAACGGCTATATTTTTAGTAGTTTTTGTAACGGCTATAAACGATTATAAACGGCTATATTTTACACTATAAATACAAAACATCAAATCATACAAGACCACATCCTCTCTTCTAACTCATATTTTTGCTAAATTTTACCGATAAAATGTTTAAACTAGTATTTATCTTTGTTGCCGTAATTATTTTAGTATCATATGTTACCATTCTCACCGTAGACGTTTCACCGGAAGATTTTTGTTTTTCTTCATTGATGATCGGAATCATGTATTACTCTTTATTTTTTGCAATCATTATAGAATACTGCATTTTGAATTATATCTAATGAACTGTTTTACTTTCCCTATTAGTTATCATCATGTCAAACCTTGTGAAGCTTGAATTAAATCCACTCGACATTAGTGGAAACAACTATATGCCATGGATGATAGATGTTGAGATGCACTTGGAATCAATGAACCTCCTTGAGAAAATCCAAAAGGAGAATAACTCATCAAGGATGGACAACGCAAGATCTTTAATCTTCCTTCATCGACACCTTGATGGGAGTCTCAAAAAATAATATCTCACTATGAAAGATTCACTTGAGTTGTGAGAAAATTTGAAAGAAAGGTATGATCACACAAGGGATGTAATGCTCCCCATATACCGCGATGACTGGAACAATCTACGGCTCCAAGACTATAATAAAGTCTGCGACTATAATTCTGCAATGTACATAGCAGTAGCCCACTTGACATACTGTGGGGTTACAATAACTAACAATGAAATGCTGGAGAAGACTCTTTCTACTTTCCACGCATCAAATGTGACCTTGCAACAACAATATTGTGTGCGAGGTTTTAAAAGATATTCTGAGCTGATTGCTTGTCTCCTCATTGCGGAAAAGAATAATGAGTTGCTGATTTAGAATCATCAATCTCACCCGACTGGCTCAAGAGTGTTTCCTGAAGCAAACGTTGTTAACTCCGATGAACCTGAACGCAAAAATTATTTTTAGGGTTAAGAGAGAGGTAGAGGTCGAGGTCGTGGACGAGGTCGAGGTCGTGGTCGTGGTTACGGATGCGGTTGAGGTGGTTACAATTTGTCCTATAAATCTGGAAACTACTACCACAAGAAGCATCAATATGAGAGGAACCATGAAAGTACCTATAAAAGGGGAAAAGACACCAGTTCATCAAAGGGATCTGGAACTTCTTATTTCAGATGTGGTGGAAAAGGACATTGGTCAAGAGTCTGCAGAGTGCTTTCATTAAAGGCAGGGAAATAACAGACAATATACTTCAAATGCAAGAGATGACCAGGCTTTTGTCTAGAAATCTAAAGTCCCTAATTTAATAGTGAAACTAGATATGCAAAAGGCATTTGATAGAGTCTCATGGTCATTCCTGAATTCCATTCTTCTTCACTTTGGCTTTCACGGGAAATTTGTTAAACTCATTATGCATAACATATCTGTTGCAAATTTTTCAGTTTTAATCAATGGAGTTACTTCAGGTTTCTTCGCATCCTCTAGGGGTATAAAGCAGGGAGATCCTCTTTCACCTTTCCTTTAAAATTTGCTCTCGGAAGCTTTTTCTAGAGGGTTAAAAAAACTTTTTAGTACAGGGTACCTTCAGAATTTCAGTCTACCTAAGAGCTGTGCTCCAGTTTCACATTTAATGTATGCTGACGACACAGCAGTATTTTTGAATACCAACCCTAGAAACATAAAGAGGTTCAAAAATTTTCTTAAAGCTTATGAACAAACCATAGGCCAAAAAGTTAATTTCTCAAAATCAGAATTATTTGTATCTCATAGGACAAATCCTTCTACAGTTAACTCTGTAAAAAGGATTTTGGGAATGGAAAAAGGAGTTTTCCCATTTAAATATCTGGGAGTGCCTATATTTTTCGGTAGGAATTTGCAAGTACACTACCAGCCATTATTGGAAAGAATGGACAAATCAATCCATAATTGGAAGAACAGATGGCTCTCCACTGCAGGTAAAATGGCTCTCCAAAAATAGTTTTGACAAAAATGGAGAAAATGGCTTCTAGCTTGTTCTGGGGATATTCTGATAATGCCGAAAAAAATGGAGATCTTGGAAAAACATGAGTGTACCTGTAGAAGAGAATGGAATAGGTTTTAGAGATTTAAAGGCCATTGTAGATGTTTTTTTGTGTAAACTGTGGTGGAAACTGCAACTCAATTCCATGCAATGGACCTCACTATTATGGTCACTCCCGAAGTCTTACAAAATATCTCATACATGGTCTAGAATCTGTAAAATTACTGATAAAGCAAATAGCAACTCCAGAATAATACATGGTATCGGTGATTGCTCCTTCTGGAACGCTAACTGGATGGGAGAGGGAGCTTTGTATTTTAAATGGCCTCAAGATAGAGATATCCCCTTTGTGGACATCTCACTAAGGCTCTTTATTCAAAACAAAGCATCAATCCTCCCACAACTGGAGCCATTTTTGGCGACCAATTTGTACTCAATTCTGCAGAAGGCTAAATTGGAATTTACTCATGAAGATAGACTCATCTGGATGCCAGCCAAAAATGGAATCTTCTCCATCAAATCCGCACACAACATTTTCAGACAGAGGAAACTGAAGATCCTCCATTTTAAAAAGGTATGGTTACCTTTTATTCCTAAAAAGATGTCTGTGCTTTTATGGAGAGCTCTGAATGGTTTACTTCCTTTTGACAACATTTTAAGAAAGATAGGGTTCTATTAGCATCCAAATGTCCTATGTGCCAGACTTACAGTGACTCTTTAGATCATTTTTTCAACTCTTGCCCCTCATCTATTTCTGTCTGGAACTGTGTAAATGAATTTCTAAAGATTCAGCAGAAATCTTTCCCAAATTTGAAGAGCAGAGTTGAATTTTACCTTTCTTTTAATGCAGAATCTAATATTCAGTCTAATATCACCATCGCTGCCCTTATTGTAACAATCTGGACTCTTTGGATTAAAAGGAACAATATCCTGTTTGACAATGAACCCTTCTCCAAAGATGCTTGTGTACATGAAATAAAAGACATGATATACCAAATCTTCTCAGTGAATCACCTGTTTGGTAACCTAGACAAGCATAAATATTGGACACAGGCTAACATTATTCCTCGCATTACACAAAAGAAAAGGAAAACTTTTAAAGTTGTTATATGGCAGAAACCTCTTATTGGACACAAGATCAATATAGATGCAACATGGATCAGGGGGGGTTTTTCTACTCTAGCAGTGATAGTTAGGAATTGTGAGGGGAAGGTGGTTAAAATGAGGGAAAAATCTTTTCACTTCCCATCACCTTTACATGCAGAATTGATAGCTATCCAATGTGGATATGAACTATGTTCAGAGCTGGTTTTACATCGATGTGAGGTTGAATTCGACTGTTTAATTGCAGTACAGGGTATTCAAAACCCAAACACCTCACCATGGAGGAATTACTCTATTTGCCAATCTCTAAATTTGAAACATCATATCCACCCAATCCGGCATACTCCTAGAGAGACTAATATTGCAGCTGATTTCTTGGCGAAATTTGCTTTAGAAAATAACTTTGATGGTGATTTAGAACTGAGTTTAGCACCTCCTTTTCTTAAGGGACTTTTTTCATCTGGATAGATGTGGAATTCCTTGGATTCGAAATGAGTCTCAAGAGCATGCTGTATAAGATGTAATAATCGGTTACATGTTTTTTACTGGCTGGACTTATGAACTTATCATAGGATAGATACTGCTGATAGTTTTGTGTTTATTACAGGTTCTATTCTGCTACACAATTTTATCCTTGGCTGGATAGAACCATCGAGACACGGTGTCCTCGAGCCTTGGAGTCCTCGAGCCTTGGAGTCCTCGAGCCCTGGAGCACTCGAGACATGGAGCCCTCGAGACATGAAACCCTCGACACATGGAGCTCTCAAGACAAGGAGCCCTCGAGCTCTGGAGTCCGCGAGCTTAAGAGTCCTCGAGCTTTGGAGTCTGCGAGCTTAAGAGTACTCGAGCCATTCCCTCGAGACACGGTGTCCTCGAGACTTGAAGCCCTCGAGTCTAGGAGTCCTCGAGCTTGTCCTCGAGCCATGGACCATGGAGCCTTTGAGTCCTCGAACCCTGGAGCACTCGATACATGGAGCCCTCGAGACATGGAGCACTCGACACATGGAGCCCTCTAGACATGGAGCCTACGAGACATGGAGCCCTCGAGACATGAAGCCCTCATGTTTTGGAGTCCTCGAGTCTTTGGAGACCTCGAGACACATGGAGGCCTCGAGCCTTGGAGTCCTCGAGACATGAAGCCCTTCAGACTTGGAGTCCTCAAACTTAGGAGTCCTCGAGCCATGGACCCTGGAGCTTTTGAATCCTCGAACCCTGGAGCACTCGAGACATGGTGACTTCGAGACATGGAGCACTCGACACATGGAGCCCTCGAGCCTTCGAACTTTCGGAGCTCACAGCTTCCGAGCACTCTAACCTTATAGAACTCGACCACTAGTCCACTAGTCCATTACTACCACTAGATCATTCTTTTGAAGGCAACGAGGTTTCCTTACCGATGTAATATTCCTAACATTATTGTACTTCTTTTGGTGCTTCATAGGTTTGGGGAACCTAATAAATATCCCCCACCTTAGGGTGCTTTAAAATTTAAAAAAAACTCTTTTTTTTTCTTAGTTTGCTTCATGCCCCTAAAATTTTATAGTCGGCACTGAATACATTGTTTCTAAATATCAACTTTTTGTGTGAAATAATTATAAGTAATTAAATAAATTAATACTCCCTCGGTCCCAGAGAAATCTGCACACTTTCCTATTTTGGTTGTCCTAGACAAATATGCACACTTTCACTTTTTAGTAAAATTTTACTTGTCATAAGACAAAATTGCCCTTAAGAAATTAAAATTTTACACACAATACCAACATTCTCCTCACCAAACCTAATTCCCTCAAAACACTCTTTTCTATCATACTCCTCCGCCTCCCAAATTCACCACTCCATCTGTTTTTGCTTTTCCCAAATCACACATCCATCTGCAAAATGCACCAATTTAGTGCCCAGATTCTTCAATAAAAATACCATCGTTTTCACTTTTCCCAAATCACACATCCATCTGCAAAAAGCACCAATTTAGTGCCCAGATTCTTCAATAAAAACACCATCGTTTTCACTTTTACCAACTTACACATCCATTTGCAAAAGCACCAATTTGAAGTGGCCAGATTCTTCAATAAAAATCACCTTGATGAATACCCGATTGTCCCTTTTGAAAGCTCATTTGCAATAGTTTCAAGAAGATCCCTCCTTTTAATGCAACTCTATTCATCAAGCTTGAAGACTTGCCACCCTCCATCGTTCTCCTCCGCCTCCTGAGGCCGACCCCCAGTTACGACGGAACCCTAGTTCCCACATCTCCGACGAAACCCTAGTTCTCACGTCTCCGACGGAGGTGAGGCGAAACCCTAGCATCCCACAACTCCGACCGCCACCCCATCTGCGATCGAAGATGAAACCCATCTACGACGGATTCTTAATTCTCCCCATCTGCGATGCAGAGGTGAGGCGGATAAGTAGGGGTGAGATGGAGGAGGAGGAGAGGAGATGGGAGGAGAGGCGGAAGAGGAGTGGAGGAGGAGGAGGAGGCGATGAGGCGGTGGGAGGATGCTGCAGCAGATCTGGAAAGAGTTAAACGTAGGAAAAAAACATTGGGAAGGAATTAGGTGAAGATGATGAGGGCATAATGGCCTTTTCACCAGGGAAAATTTTGCAGAGAAATTTTCTCTCTGTGCAAAGACCCTTGGGGATAGAGAGAGTAGTTATATTTGTTATTGGTTGTGAAATAAAGTTATGTACTCCCTCCATCCCAGCCGAATCTGCACACTTTTTTGTCAACTTTTTCAAGGCATGTTTGACCATAAATTTCAACTAGTATATAGACACCAATATCATAATGTGAGATGTTATTGGATTCCCCGCATGACATATTTTCTAGATATTAAATTTTGGCACACCGTTAATATACGTAACTAAAGTTATCGTTGGTCAAACATAACCTGAGAAAGTTGACCAAAAAAGTGTTCACATTCGACTGGCACGGAGAGAGTACTATTTTAAATAAGATATAAAATATGTTATTCAGGACTAAACTACTGTGTGCGAAATAAACGTGCGATACACACACTAAACTAACTATTCACATTTAAACTACTGTTCCTCTTCTTCTTCTTTCTTTTCTGCCTAACGGCTCTTTTGTCGGTTACTGTCTTCGGCTACTGGTCGACGGAGATGGCGTCTCCGACGCCAAACCCATTACCTGATCCCAACACAGCCATGGGTAAACCTTCCTACAAGCTTTGAATACCAAGCTGACACCACTCATAACCACCCTTCCAGATACGCCAGATCTTCACCCAATAACATAATACAAGGGCAAATTGGCCTACATCCTTCCCTCGGAGGAAGGCGAGATACTTGCTTCCCATTATCAGAACGCCTTGGTTGGAAAGTTCAATCGGGGGAAACCGTCCATGGATAATCTCGTTTCTGCGTTTAAATCTATAGGTTTTAAGGCTAAATTTCAATTGGGCTCAATTGATTATAGACATGTTCTCATTCGATTTCAGGATTGCGAGGATTACCAAAGGTGCTGGATGAAGGGCCAATTGATGGTACACGGAGCCTTGATGAAGGTCCAGAAATGGACTACAGATTTCTCATCCACTGCAGAATCATCAATTGTTCCAGCATGGGTAACTATTCACCAATTGCCTTTACATTTCTATAATATCTCTGCTATTAAAGGCATCAGTAGTCCAATAGGTAATTTTCTGAAAATGGATGCTGCTACCCAAGCTCTAACAAGACCTTCTGCTATAAAAGTTTGCGTTGAGGTGGATCTTCTGACCCAACTCCCAAATTCTATTGTAGTAGGAATTGGTAATAAAGTTGCAGACTATAAAATTGAATATGATCAGTTGCCTCTGTATTGCAATCACTGTAAGATCATAGGACACAGTCAGGCTAACTACAATTTCTTGCATCCTGAACTAAGGAAAATTAACAGGACTTTAGCTAAAGTAAATGTTACTAAAGCTATTTCAGACTCTGGTAAAGATCTCTAACAACTTGCAGTAGATCAGAATACACTAGGTAAAGACTCTAATGAACCTTTGGAACAGGAAGGGCCATCTAATTTATCAGTCTCCCAAAAGGAAAAGGATTTTCAGATACAAATTCAGGAAACTGAAAGTAATTTGGGTAGAACTAACTATAGGAGAGAAAAGATGGAGTCACATGTGAAAAGAAATAAACCTTTTTACTCCCTAGATGATATTTCTAAGCCTATCACAAATCTCTTTTGGAGAAAAAAGTCACAACAGTCAGAAGGACTTCCTGCTCCACTGGAACCTCTTCCTGCTCAGGATGAGGTTTTACTTAATAGGAACATGGTGTCCATATCAAATGCTTTCCATACTCTAACTGAATTACAGGATGAAGAGAATGAGGCACAAGAGGAAGAAGCTGTTGACATTTTCCCGAATCTTTGGAGACTCATGAAGTTCATTTACCTCAGGTGAATGCAGATAAGGACATTAATGAGGATCAGTCCCCTTTGCAAAATTCAGCTGAAGAGCAGAGTAATCCAGTTGTAGCTGCAGTACAGAGCATCCCTATAATGCAAGACCAAAGTGATAGAATCTATGAACTATGCACTTCAGGGGAAAACTCTGCTGCAAAGCAAAATGCTCAACCTCAGGTTAGTTGTTCTCCTCCAGATAAATTGAAGAAAGGTATTGACAAAAGAGGCAAAAATACAAATGTTTCACTTACTAATTTAAGGAAATTAAGATCCTCTCAAAAAGCCCCCCCCCTAGTTTTAAATGATACAGTACACCAAAGTAGGTAAAATTCTAGTTTGGAATGTTAGGGGCTATGGCACTTCACGAGATAGATTAAAATCTTTAAAAAGGATACACAAGATTAACATTTTATGTCTAATCGAACCATGGCATGATAACCAATTTCTGAGCCAGTTGAAACATGAACTTGGTTATAACAATGCTTTCCATGCACTCACTGCTAAGATTTGGATCTTATGGAATCAGAATTTCAGTTTGACAATTTTAAAAGAATCTGACCAGTTCATACAAGCTAGAGTAACAGATAATGCCTCTTCAGTTTTCTGGAATGTGAATTTTATTTATGCAAGTGTCCATCGACAATTGAGAGAGAAACTGTGGCTAGAACTACAAACTACTGCACTAGATCCTTCAATTTATATTGGTGATTTTAATACTGTTGCTTCAGTTAATGAATATAAAGGTAGGAAATCCACCCCACGGAAAAGCATTAAACAATTTAATGACTTCCTATCTATGATGGACTTACATGAAATACCTACTATTGGTAATTCTTTCACCTGGAGTAACAATAGACATAAAGATAAAGGGAAGGATCTTCTTTTTCAAAGGCTAGATAGGGGAATAGGTAACTTAGACTGGTTAGAGAATTTCCCTCGTAGCTCCATACAGGTTCTAAACAGAAATACATCAGATCACTCCCCTCTTCTCTTATCTATTCAATCAGCTGTAGAGGTAGCTCCAAGACCTTTCAGATACCAACAGATGTGGTCTAACAGAGAAGGATTTAATGATGTTGTTGCTTCTAACTGGAAATTACCCTCATCCATGGTAGGAATAAAAAATTTTGTACACAAGTTAAAGAGGCTTAAGATAGTAATTAAAGAATGGAACAAAACTGTTTTTGGAAATATTAATCATAATCTGGAAAAATCTGAACTAAAAGTTAATGAATTGGAAATTCAATATCAGCAATTGCAGGAAGATTTGGTTTTACAGGATCTATTGAAATCTAAAGCTTTACTCCTCAGATCTCAGAAGGAATACAACATTTTTCTGCAGCAAAAAGCTAGGGTAAACTGGTTTAAGCAAGGTGATGCAAACACAAGATATTTTCACCACACGATTAAGGAAAAGAGAATTAGAGCTAGGATAACTAAAATTAAAGATGGTGAGGGTAACTGGATAACAGATCCAACCTTGATAAAAGATGAGGGAGTAACATTTTTTCAGAATCTTCTGACCGAGGATACTGATCACAATGATGAGAGATATCTAAAGTACTTTCTTCAAGAGATTCCTAGGGTGATAACTGATCAACAGAATTCAATTCTGCTAAACCCCATTGACTTACATGAACTGAAAGATGCAGTATTTAATCTTAATAGAAATAGCTCACCTGGCCCTGATGGATTCCCTGGAGATTTTTACTTAACTTTCTGGGATGTTATTAAGAATGATCTCTTGGGTGCTGCCAATGATTTTTAAAATACTGGAGACATTCCAACGGCAATATCAAGTACTTGGCTCACCTTAATACCCAAAAAAGCCATTCCTAATACATTTGCAGATTTTAGGCCTATAAGTCTATCAAACTTTGTTAACAAAGTTTTCTCTAAAGTGTTAATGATGAGGATTAAACCTTTAATGCATCTACTTATTTCCCCAGAGCAAAGTGCTTTTTTAAAAGGAAAGGAAATTTCGGACAATGTCATTATAATGCATGAAATGACAAGATTACTCTCTCGAAAGTCTAAGATATCATATTTGATAATCAAACTGGATATGCAAAAGGCCTTCGATAGGGTCTCTTGGTCTTTTCTTAACTCCATTTTACTTCAGTTCGGATTCCATGGCAAATTTGTTAGACTGATCATGCTAAACATCGCATCTGCTAAATTCTCAGTTCTAATAAATGGTGTTATATCTGGTTATTTCTCCTCTTCTAGGGGAATCAAACAAGGTGATCCCCTTTCACCTTTCTTATATAATATTTTATCTGAAGCTTTTTCTAGGGGCTTGAGGAAATTGTTTACTATACGATATTTACGGCACTTTGATCTTCCCAGAACATGTTCTCCACTTACTCATCTTATGTATGCAGATGACACGGCTGTTTTTCTCAATTCTAAGCCACAAAACTTAAGACACTTTAAACATTTTCTGAAGGCTTATGAGATCACTTCAGGTTAAAAAGTTAATTTTGCTAAATCAGAATTCTATGTTTCCTATAAAATTACTCAGCAGAAAGTCCAAGTAGTTAAAAGGGTATTAGAAATGGAGAAAGGCTCCTTTCCTTTTAAATACTTGGGAGTCCCTATATTCTCTGGTAGGAATTTAAAGGTGCACTATTTGCCAGTAATTGAGAGAATGGAAAAGATGATTACCAATTGGAAGAATAAATGGTTAACTTTAGCTGGTAAAATCATTCTGATCAATAACTGCTTCCTCTCAATTCCAATAATTTATTTGCAGTCCTTAAACCCCCTAGGATAGTTCTCAAAATAATGGAAAAGATGGCATCTAGTCTAATTTGGGGAAAATCAGATCAGGAGAGTAGGAAATGTTGGAGATCATGGAAAAGAATGAGTTACCCTGTAATTGAAAACGGTTTAGGATTAAGAGATTTGAAAGCTACAGTGGATGCTTTCTCATGTAAGTTATGGTGGAAGTTACAGAGAAATGAGACTCAATGGTCCTCTTTGTTATGGACTCTACCTGATACTTATAAACAATCACAATTCTGGAGTAGAATAAAGTCTGTAACCCCAATGGCAAATAGATTAAGTAGGATCATCTTTGGTAAAGGGGACTGTTCATTCTGGAATTCAAATTGGATGGGAAATGGTGCACTATATTATATCTGGCCTGAGGATAGGGACATTCCTTTTGAAGACCTTACTCTTAGTTCTTTCATTAATAACAAATCTGCCCACTTACCAAGGCTGGAGCCTTATTTGGCTACCAATATTATACATATATTGCAGGAAGTTAAGTTGGAGCATCTTCATGAGGATCAGCTGGTATGGACTCAAACAACAGATGGGAAATTCACCATCAGATCTGCATACAACATTCTCAGACAAAGGAACCCTGAAATCACACATTTTCACAAGGTCTGGTCTTCTTACATTCCTGGTAAAATGTCTATACTTACTTGGAGAGCTTTAAACTGTATCCTTCCCTTTGATAATGTTCTAAGTAGGATGGGATTTATTTAGCTTCGAGATGCCCTTTCTGTTTGTGCAATAAGGATAATCTTGATCATTTCTTTAACTCATGTCCTGGATCCCTATCAGTTTGGTATAGTATCCACTCCCTACTAAAGCTACCACAAATTAGTTTTCCAAATCTTAAGAGTAGGGTTGAGTACTATTTATCTTACAATGCGGAATCAAAAATACACTCCAAACTGATAAATGCCGCTTTTATAACTACAATCTGGACATTATGGACGGGCAGAAACAAATACATTTTTGAGAATAGAACTTTAACAAGTGAGAATTGTACCCATGAAATTAAACAGACTCTCTTCACAATTTTCACAGCTCATAAAATTCAAGGGAACAGGGAGAAACATAAACATTGGGTGCAGGCTAACATCATTCCAAAAATTTATCAGAAACATCGACCTGCAATAACTATAGCACATTGGGAAAAACCAACCACTGGCTTTAAGATAAACACAGATGCTTCTTGGATCAGTACTGGATCTACCTTTGCTGCAGTAGTTATAAGGGACTGGAGGGGAGAGGTGGTCAAACTCAGAGTTAAAAAACTGAATTGTACAACTCCTCTGCAAGCTGAATTACTGGCTATCAAGATGGGATATGAGATCTGTTCAGAATTAGCCTTAGGATTATGTGTTTTTGAATCTGATTGTTTAACCGCGGTCAACAGCATTCTAAATCCTAACAGATGTCCTTGGAGAGTCTTCTCCATATGTAATACACTTCATGTACTTCTTGCATCTCATTCAATTCAGCACATACATAGACAAGCTAATATGGCAGCTGACTTTTTGGCAAAATTTGCTAGGAAAAACAATTTGCAAGGGGATATTGATATTAGGTCAATTCCTCATTTCCTTCGGGGATTGCTATTTTTAGACTCCATTGGTTTACCTGCATTGCGAGTTGGATCATACATGGACATCAATAGGACATAGATTTGGAGGACTACTTTGTTACTGTACCCTTTCTTGCTGCTATTTGGCTCGGTTACTGCTTCTTGCTTCATTTCATTTCAGGTAATATGCCAGTCTGGAGGGATAGGGAAGGAACTGAGTTGGGTCATACATGCATTGCGAGTTGGATCATACATGCATTGTGAGTTGAATTGCTATAAGGAGGCACTCTACACATTTTACTGCACTGGAGATCTCCTCAGTGCAGCTTTGTTATACTGAACTTTTGGGATATCTTGCACTTGAGTTATCTCTTGGTTGGCATACTGTTGACTAATAGGCGTCTCGAATTTTCGATTCGTCGACCGGTTCGCGGTATGTCAATTAAGGTACATAGATGAACTACAGCTCTTCTTCTAGCTTAGAAAAGGTTATACTACCACTTTTGAAAGCAAGCATCTACTTCAAGACTTCAGGCTTTACGATCATCTTCGAATGATCCTTTTGTATCTTGTACAGTTCTCAGACACTACGAGCCATTTCTAGCTTATTAAGCTTGGCCAGGAGAGCCTAATAAAGTCCCCCCATCCTAGGATGGTTTTAATTTTAAAAAAAAAATATTTTAAATAAGATAGAATATATGTTATCTACACTTCAACAACAGTGATTAATTACTTCCAAATATATTATTTGATTCTTCTTCTTCAATCATTTTACTTTCCATTCAATAAAGATGGAGCGACCAAAATCGGTCGTAAATGCTTTAACGGTACAATGAATGCTCATTTGGTCAAATTGTATGTTGTAGAGCCGTTATGGGAAACCACGTGAGCATACGTGTTTGGAGTGGCTGGACAAACAAGGTCCACAAGAAGTCATCTACGTTTCCTATGGCACCACAACCTCCTTTTCCAAACAACAAATCCGTGAGCTGGCAGTTGGGTTGGAGGATAACCAGCAGAAGTTCTTATGGGTTTTGAGGGATGCCGACAAGGGAGACGTTTTCCCAGAATCTCCGAGCAGACTGATGGAGCTTCCGAAAGGGTTCGAGGAGAGAATGGAGAAGAAGGAAATTGGGCTGGTGGTCAGAAACTGGGCGCCCCATATGGCATTACCACATAGATCTCCCTCTAGAAAAAAATAATAGCATCGATTTTTTAAAATTTTAACACCAATTTTTAAAATTGGTGTTAATTTAACAACGATTTTTAATTTTAATATTTTTTTTTTAAAAATCGGTGCTAAATTTTACAATAGCACTGATTTTGGAAAAACATTAGCACCAGTTTTTAAAAATCGATGCTAAAAATTTGAAAATTTCATTTTTCCCACCAAAGAAATAGTCAAAAAATTTAAAATAGCACCGGTTTTGAAAATATTAGCACCGGTTTTTAAAAATCGGTGCTAAATATTTACAAAATTCTATCTTCCCGCCAAAAATTTAAAATAGCATCGGTTTTCGCAAAACTTAGCACCGGTTTTAAAAATTGGTGCTAAAAATTATTACTTAGCACCGATTTTTTGTAATGTATAGCACCGGTTTTAAAAACCGGTGCTAAAATTAAAAAATAGCACCGGTTTTTTAAAATATAGCATCGGTTTTTAAAAACTTGTGCTAAAAATTTTCAATACCCATTTCCCGCCAAAGAAATAGCCCAAAATTTTAAAATAGCACCTGTTTTAAAAACAATAGCACCGATTTTAAAAATTGGTGCTAAAAATAAAAAAATAGTACTGGTTTTGGAAGAAAATAGCACCGGTTTAAACCGGTGTGAAAAAAATTTAAATTTTCCCGCCAAAGAAATTGGCAAAAAAAAAATCCGGCCAAAGAAATCGCCAAATTTATTTAAAATAGCACCTGTTTGCAAAAAATAGCACTGTTTTTTTGTGAAATATAGCACCAATTTTTAAAAATCGGTGCTAAACACCGGTTTTAAAATCGGTGTTAAAAATGAAAAAATAGCACCGGTTTTGGTATAAAATAGCACCAGTTTGAACCGGTGCTAAAAAATTTTAAATTTTTTAAAATTTCCCACCAAAGAAATTGACAAAATAAATTTCCCGCCAAAGAAATCGCCAAATTTATATAAAATAGCACTGGTTTGCAAAAAATAGCACCAATTTTAAAAACTGGTGGTAAAAATTATAACTTAGCACCGGTTTTTTGTAAAAAATAGCACCGGTTTTAAAAAATCGGAGCTAAAAATTTTCAATACCCATTTTCCCACCAAAGAAATAGCCCAAAATTTTAAAATAGTACCGGTTTTGAAAATATTAGCACCGATTTTGGAAGAAAATAGCACCGGTGTAAACTTGTGCTAAAATTTTTATAATTTTTCCACCAAAAAATCGCCAAAAACAATTTCCCGCCAAAGAAATCGCCAGAAAAATTTTAAAATAGGACCAGTTTTGGAAATATTAGCACCGATTTTAAAAATCGGTGCTAAAATTGGAAAAATAGCATCGGTTTTGGAAGAAATAGCACCAGTTTAAACCGGTGCTAAAAAATTTTAAATTTTTCCCACCAAAAAATCCCCCCCCCCCAAGTAATTGCCAAAAACTTCTAAATATTTGTCGAAATTTTTTAAAGTTCATTATTTCCGCCAAAGAATTCAAAAAATTCGCAAAAAAATTCAAATAATCTTCGCAAAAAATTCATGAGTTGGAAGCAGCTACGCAGCCGCTCTTAACTATTTTTTAAACTTTCAAAAACGTCCACTTCTTTTGTTGACTTTAACTAGTGACTATGTTAAGTTAAATTAATCAACGATCAAACTTACTTACCTCATATGTACAAATAAGAATAAAATTTGTTTACATTAACTAATTAACGTTCAACCCTTAATTGATTTAGTATACTCCCTCCATCCTAGATTAAATTGCACAAGATCAAAGATTCAGTCAAACTAAGAAAACTTTGACTACATAATTGAATAGATATATAAACAATCGTTCAAACTATACTTGACTTTCAATATATAAACACTAATAACAAAGTTGACTTTAACTAATTAATGGTCAAACTTTATTTGAATTAGTATATAATAAATACTAATAAAAATGTCTGACTTTATCTAATCAACGGTCAAAGCTTACTTGACTTTCTATATATAAATACTAGTGACTAAGTTGACTTTAACTAATCAACGGCCAAACTTTACTTGACTCTCTCTGTATAGAAACACTAGTAACTAAGCTGAACTTAACTAATCAACGATCAAAGTTTACTCGACTTTCAATATATAAACACTAATAACTAAGTTGACTTTGACTAATTAATGGTCAAAGCTAACTTTAACTAGTATATAATAAATACAAATAAAAATGTTTGACTTGGCTAATCAACGGTCAAACCTTACTTAACTTTCAATAAATAAACACTAATAACAAATTTGACTTTAACTGATTAACGGTTAAACATTATTTGAATTAATATATAATAAATACTAATAACTAGGTTGATTTTGACTAATCAATGGTCAACCCTTAATTGACTTTCAATATGTAAACACTAATAACTAGGTTGACTTTAACTAATTAATGATCAAATTTTATTTGAATTAGTATATAATAAATACTAATAACTAGGTTGACTTTGTCTAATCAACGGTCAAACCTTACTTGACTTTCAATAAATAAACACTAATAACAAATTTGACTTTAACTAATTAACGGTCAAACTTTATTTAAATTAATATATAATAAATACTAATAACTAGGTTGACTTTGACTAATCAACGGTCAACCCTTACTTGACTTTCAATATATAAACACTAATAACTAGGTTGACTTTAACTAATTAACAGTCAAACTTTATTTGAATTAGTATATAATAAATACCAATAACTAAGTTGACTTTGTCTAATCAACGGTCAAACCTTACTTGACTTCAATAAATAAACACTAATAACAATTAACGGCCAAACTTTATTTGAATTAGTATATAATAAATACTAACAACTAGGTTGACTTTGACTAATCAACGGTCAACCCTTACTTGACTTTCAATATATAAACACTAATAAATAGGTTGACTTTAATTAATTAAAGGTCAAACTGTACTTGACTTTCAATATATAAACACTAATAACTAGGTTGACTTTCACTAATCAACAGTCAAACCTCACTTGACTTTCAATATATAAACACTTATAACTAGGTTGACTTTGGCTAATCAACGGTCAAACTTTACTCGACTTTCCATATATAAACACTCTAACAAGGTTGACTTTGTCTAATCAACAGTCAAACTTTACTTGACTTTCAATATATAAACACTAATAACAAAGTTGAATTTAACTAATCAACGGTCAAACTCTACTCAACTCTCAATTTATAAACACTAATAACTATGTTGACTTTATCAAAACAACGGTCAAACTTTACTTGAGTTTCAATAAATAAACACTAATAACAAAGTTGACTTTAACTAATTAACGGTAAGAATTTATTTGAATTAGTATATAATAAATACTAATAAAAATGTTTGACTTGACTAATCAATGGTCAACCCTTACTTGACTTTCAATATATAAACACTAATAACTAAGTTGACTTTAATTAATTAACGGTCAAACTTTATTTGATTTTAGCTAATGAAAACTATAATGGGCTCAAACCCATAATTTTGGCCCAAACCCCATGTCCTAATTTCATACACTTAGCCTTTCTTCTCCCTCGCCCCAATTTCATTTGATAAAACCCTGGATGCAACTCTCCCACACCCACCATCCCTCCGCCTCTTCTGGTTTTCTCCGCCAATCAGCCATCAGCCACGCATCATCTGAAGAAGTTGACAGAAGGGCACCGGCGCCGATGAGGGAGGCAATCTTCCCGTTCGTCTTCTCGGTGAGGGACCCCTTTGCCCGCACCTGGACTCCACCACCACCCGCACTTGGAATCCTCCTTCCTCCACCACCATCTCCCCGCTACAGAGACTCCACCACCGCGGTGGAGGGGCTTGCATAACTGCTTTGGATTGTTCCTCGTTTCTTTTACCAAGGTATTCGATTATCCCCTCTCTTGTTGTCCTCAATTTCAATTTTCTCATGCGAAAAGCCCAGCCGGATTTAAGGAAAAGTGACAATTTCTAACGAAAATGAAAAATGTAACCTTGGAATGAACACTGCGCCATATTTTCTTTTTATTTGCTGTCCGCATTAGCTCTGTATTGTTTGTAGTTAATGAAATAGTCTCATTTTCTGAGAAATAAGTAATGCTGCTACTGATGTGCATAAATTTTCCAAGTAGGTTGCTTTTGTGGAAATGCTTTGATGGGCTGGCTTTTTTTTTTAATATGATGGTATTTTTGTGATGAAATGTAGTCATGCGATTATTTTTTGGAGCCAAAGACGAAGGCAGAGCTTGCATTTGTGGATCGTCGGAGCTGCTCGTGGTGGTGGCTCGCATTTTTGGTTCACCGGAGCAACTTGCAATGTTGGGTCTCGCAGCTCTGGTTCTCCTCTAGTTTTGCGGAGGTGGGTCAAATTTTAATTAAATTCAATTAATTTGTAGTGATTAAATTCAAATAATTTGTGTGAGCACTAGCGGTTTTAAGGCATTATCTGACTGTTGAATTGTACTTGTAAATTTATTTTAGATATTAGATGATGATTCTTGATTCTGAGACATGCTCTTAACATTTTCTATTGTCCTATCTCGTTTAAATAATATTCCTGTCCGTCTTACGAATTAAACGCCTGTACCTTGTTTACTGGAAACTATGAAACTGTATTTGCTTAGTCTACAGGAGGAAATGGGTGTCTAGATGTGGAATACTTCACATTTTCATCGAGCATATATAGCTGATCACCTGAGATCTGCATCTCTAGTTATAAGCCATACATGTTAGTTTCTGGTTAATTAGAATGATACCTTCTAATCATCTAGTATTAGTCTCAAGAGGGGTTTCTCTTCCTTGTTGAGGTATGATGCAATGGTTAGAGGTGATGGGGGAATTTTTTTGGCAACAAAAGAAAGTTGACTAGCAAATAAATAGTTAGTTTAAGAAGCCTGATTGCGCATTGTACGTCATGATTGCGTATTGTACGTCATGATTGCGCATTGTGTTCTCCTCTGGTTCGCTGCTCTCCAGAATTTTGTCTGGTCTTCTCTTCAGGTATCCTAATTCCTAACTGCGCACGCATGTTTTCTGTGTGTGTGTTGAAATTGTTATGCTAGTTTGTTGTTCTAATTACTTAGCTGAGAAGCTTTAGAATACTGTGGCATTTGCAATTAATGTGTCTGGTGTAGTTTATCTGGAAGAATATGATTGTTTAAGTAGCTGCATCATCGAATGATTCAAAATATCATTAGTTCATATTTTTCAGTTGTGTGATTTGATCTTCTAATTTAGTTATTAGGAAAACTCTATGTTACAGAAATATTGCATTGTTGCTCTTATTTGCGCAAGGTAGATAAATAAGTCTTTCCATGGGTGTTTCCTTATACAATTGTCTTGAACACTACTCTCCGACTTTCTCGAACGTTGCTTGCTACGAAGCAATTCAGTTTTTGTAATCGATATAGCTACCTTGGTTATAAGCACTTTTTTTTATATTTGTGTAGATTGATACGAGTTATTTGTAGCTACCTTAGTTGAAGAGTAGTGTTGAGTACTCATTGAATTCAATTCACATTTTTTAAAATATATTTTAGTGCAATTTTTGTTTTCTAATAAACATTAAGATTTCTAATTTTTTTATTAAAAATAAGCACTGGTAAAACTGTTGCTCATTTTCTTTATTGCTCATTTTCATTTTCTTTATTGATCACCTGGGGCAATTACACCGTTTGTTATGAATGCTACAAGTTAAATGATGACTTTTGAGATAAAAGCAAACATATTTTGAGTCCCACTCAAATGAAGTTTCTGTTCATGCTTGATGATATGTTTCACTTTGGCATTTTAATGTTGTATTTTACTTTAAACGTTTTTTTTGCTCTGTAGCATATAATTTATGTGAGTAAGATTGTTACAATCATTTCATCAATGTTATGAATCAGCATAGGAAGAATATGATAGATATGTGTTAATCTTGGTGGATTATTTTGTGCTTTACTTTACCGAATGTTGATGTGTGACTGAATCAAATTGAGTTATGTAGCCTCGTTAAGTACTCAAGGTTGATATACTGATATGAACGTCTTTATTCTGGCATAAGCTTCTGGCATAAGCTTCTGGCATGGTTTATAGTGATCTATTGAATAAGCTTCTGGCATGGTTTACAGTAATCTATTGAATAAGCTTCTGGCATGGTGAGATTGATTCCTCTCCAAGGTCTTCACCGCAATGTTTAGTCTCATTGATTATTAGTTTTGTATCATAATTTTTTTGGGTTTTATTTCTATATTATCAATTTTGGGAAGTTAATTTTATTATTACATTCATGTCCTATTAAATTGTTAGTTTCAGGTCTTTTTCTCTTCCTCTGAAAGCTGCAGAGGATTTTTTTTATTCGTCGTAAATATTTTAGCACTGGTTGGAAAACCGGTGCTAACAAAAAAACCGGTGCTAAAATTAACTCCGGTTTTTTTGTTAGCACCCGGTGCTAATTTAGCACCGGTTTTTTTTGTTAGCACTGGTGCTAATTTAGCACCGGTTGAAAAACCGGTGCTAAAGAAAAAACCGGTGCTAATTTTAGCACCGGTTTAAAAACCGGTGCTAAAAAGAAAAACCGGTGCTATAGCGGTACGTTTTAGCACCGGTTTAAAAACCGTTGCTAAAAAGAAAAACCAGTGCTATAGCGGTACGTTTTAGCACCGGTTTAAAAAACAATGCTAACTAAAAAACCGGTGCTAAAAGTTGGGATTTAGCACCGATTTGTTTTCCAACCGGTGGATTTGTTTTCCAACCGGTGCTAAAGTTTCATCGGTTACTTAGGCCCTGATTTTTTTTTTGCAAAAAACCCGGTGTTAGAACATAAAAAAACTGGTGCTAAAGGGGGGTTCTTGTGATAGTGTGGAGATTCTAGAGGACGCCTCGACCGGGGGTTTTATGAGCCATTACAGGTGGAATTCTTGCATGGAGAGCTTAACTATGGGCATTCCCATGGAAGCGTGGCCTATGCACTATGACCAGCTGAGGAACGCCGTTTTGATCACTCAAGTACTTAAGGTTGGTGTGCCTGTGGTGAAATCTGGTGCTAACTGGCCGAATAACGGCCAGTGAGTTCTTCCGTGATCGAGAGAGCCTTGAGGGTTCTGATGACGGAGGAAGTAGGCTGTCAAATGAGAAAAAGAGCCATCAACATTGGGGTGGCAGTTCGGACATCGGTGGTTGATGGTGGCTCAACCAAGATAGAGTTTGATTATTTCATAGTGCATATTACTAGGTAAATTCGTTGAGAAAATCAGTGACGCAATTGGTTGTCTTCTACCATGTTGTTTTGATACTCGTATAGTCTATCATATCAGTTTTTGAAATGAAGGAACGTAGAAAATAAGGATAATAATGTGTGTTTTTATTTATGATCTCAGGGCACATAGAAAAAGGTAATAGAATCTAATTACAATTACAAGTAATATCTACATTCCTTAATACTCCTCCTCAAGTTGGAGTATGAGGATCATAAATATCCAACTTGCAAAGTAAGGAATGAAACTGGTTATGACCGAGAGCTTTGGTAAACAAGTCCACATGTTAATCTGTAGTGCGGATATGATGAGTAGCAATTGTGCAAGACTGCACAAGATCCCGGACAAAATGACAATCAACTTTAATATTCTTTGTACGCTCATGGAATACTCGATTTTCCGCAATATGAAAAGTAGATTGACTGTTACAAAATAAATGCATAGGAGTAGAATGTGCAACCCCAAGTCTTTCATTAAAGACATAAGCCATAACAATTCACAACAGGTAACAACTATAGCACGATACTCTGCTTCAGCAGAAGACCGAGAAACCATAGGTTTCTTTTTAGTCTTCTAAGAAATCGAAGAATCACCAATCATCACAAAGTATCCGGAAAGAGAACGCCGGG
This sequence comes from Rubia yunnanensis, assembly GCA_037428765.1. Taxonomy (NCBI): domain Eukaryota; kingdom Viridiplantae; phylum Streptophyta; class Magnoliopsida; order Gentianales; family Rubiaceae; genus Rubia; species Rubia yunnanensis. The sequence continues at coordinate 29,820,919 of CM075066.1, read as the reverse complement.
TAATAGGGCATGCAACCCAATCAGAATCACAGTAAGTAGTCAATTGCAATGTACTACGTGAAGAGAGAAATAAACCCTTACTAGGATGACTCTTCAAGTAGTGTAAAATGCGAACACCAGCTTGCCAATGAGGAGCACAAGGACACTTCATAAACTGTGCAAGGGTATGAACCTAATAACTTAGCTCGGGACGAGTGATTGTGAGGTAGATCAGGCACCCAACCAGACGCTGGTATTGCTTAATATTATGGTAAAGTGAACCTTTAACATGCGCCAGATCGTGTTATTACTCCATTAGAAAATCAGTGGGCTTAGAAGTAGATAAACTCGTGTCAGACAAAATGTCCAGGGCATATTTCTGTTGTGAAAGAAATATCCCATCTGATCTTCTAGCAATCTCTACACCCAAGAAATATTTAAGCGGACCAAGATCTTTCATGTGAAAACAAACACTCAAGTATTTCTTGAATTCAGAGATAAGCGACAAAGAACTACCAACAATAACCAAATCATCCACATAAACCAATACATGCAAAGATACCGAACCACAGGAAAAACAAATAGAGAGTAATCTGCTTTGCTATGAACAAAGCCAAATGCACGTAAAACCTGAGCTAGTTTTGCAAACCAATTGCGAGGAGCCTAGCAAAGACCATGAAGAGATTTATGAAGGCAACATACCTGTCCAGGAGGTGCAGGATAGCTGGTATGGATGCATGAAAACCATCGTCATGCAGATCACCATGCAGAAAAGCATTATGCACATCTATCTGATGCAGTTCCAAATCACGAACAACTACAACAGACAAAAATAAGCTAACCAAACTCATCTTCGCAACAGGAGCAAATGTCTCAGTATAGTCGATCCCTTCAATCTAACGATTCCCAAGAACCGCCAGGCGAGCTTTATGACGTTTAATGGTACCATCAGATTTAAACTTGGTACCATAAAACCATTTGCAACCAAATGCAGTCTTGTCCAGAGGTAGAGGAACCACCGTCCATGTCTGATTGCGCTCAAGCGCAATAATCTCTTTAGTCATAGCATCTCGCAAATGAGCATGCTTTGATGCCTCAGAATAAGTGGCGGGATTTGCAGTAGAAGTTATTGCACCAAAAAATATAGAATGCGTACTAGAAAATTTATCACAACTTACATAATCAATCAGAGGATAGAGAACACCTGAGGATGGTGATGACGCATGGGGGATCGTAGCAGTAGGGGGCTTCTTTAGAAGCAATAGCACATACATAATCATTGTAGATATAATCATTCAGGTAAGATGGAGGTCAATGATTACGGACACTCAGTTGTGTAGGAGATAGCTCAACGGTAAAAGGCGGCATCGAAGTAGCCAGCGAAGCATGCGGTAGTGGTCGAAAGTATCCGGGGGCTGGAGACGCCAATGCGGCGGTGTAAAACTTTGGTCGGGCGATGGTGGCACGTGAAGTGCATTGCTGGCGGGAGCCAGCGATGCATAAAGTGCATGCAGTAGTGCCTACTTGGGCTGCACATCATGGAACCGGATCGAAAAAGGAGGTAGCAAGTGGTCAGGGCCGATCATCGAATCCAGCATTGAAGGCGGAGCGATAACCAACGTTGGAGATGGTTCAGCGGCTGGTGGGAACTGTGGGGCGATGACCGACGCGTATGACTCTGGTGGCAGCGGAGGTGATGCCAATGGTGAGGTGGTGGCACTGTCGGGATCTACTGATGAAGCTGATGTTGTAGTTTTTGCATACAAGAACTGGTCTTAAAAAAAATTGGCATCCTGACTGTTGAAGAAAGTGCGGGATTCCAGGTCATAAAGGCGATAGCCTTTCTTTCCAGCTGGATAACCAAGAAACAAACATCGCTGACTTCTTGGTGCAAACTTGTCATGGTATCTAGGAATGTATGTAGCAAAACACATGCATCCAAAATACCTTCAAAGGTGTGTAATTTGGAGCTTGTCCTTGAGATGTTTCGTCGGTGTCCGGTTAATCAGATAAGTAGCAGAAAGAACACATTCTCCCCAAAAATCAACTGGCAGATTAGCTTGAAAATGTAAGGCATGCGCCACATTTAGCAAATGGCAATGCTTACGTTAAACATGGCCATTTAGCTGTGGTGTATTAACCATAGATGTCTCAAAAGTTATCCCAGTATATACAAAGTAGGATCTCAAAAGCAAAATTCTAGTGCCATTGTCAGTCCGAATGCTCAGAACAAGTCGGCCAAATTGATTCTTACCTAAAGCACAAAACTCAATAAATCCAGAAGTTATCTCTAACTTAGCTACTAACAAATAAACCCAAACAGCTCGGGAATAACCATCAACTATTGTTAAAAAAATAAAATGCACCACTAGAAAATGGTGTTCTATAAGGACCCCAAATATCACAATGTTTTGATTCAAATAATGAAGTAGCATTTGAAGAACTCGAAGAAAAAATATGTCTAGTCTGTTTTGCCCTATAACATACAGAGCAAGGAACATAATTCTTATTTGTGCTAAAATCAATAGAAGAAACAGAAGAAAGCACCATAGAGGAAGGATGTCCAAGGCGCTGATGCCATGAATCTAAAGTAGACACAAAAGTAACTGATGGAAAAAACTGCAGGATAGGAGGACGAACACGAGTATTCGCAGACGAACCAATAAACCCTCTCTCCCCCTTTTTGTTCACCCATGCCAATTACAATTCTCATACTGATTTTCTGCTAAATGTAATAATTTCTAGTAAATAAAGCTAGACAATTTAATGTAGATAACAATCTAAATTAAGATAATAAGTTTTATCGCAAAGCGGGTATGTATATCACATGATTAAGGGTGACATCACCAAAGCAAATAGAACCATATTGTGTAGTAGAAGACACAGATCTATCAGGAAGTATAACATTCACAGTATCGATAACAGTAGTAATATTAGTAAGAGAACCCTTGTCACCAGTCACGTGATAGGAGGCTCCCAAATCAAGAGTCCAGCGCAAAGAAGACTTACCTGAACCATGGTTAGAAAGAGAGTTAAACTGATTAAATAAATGCATGGTCGTGCTCCATTGGTCATTATACAGAGGAGGGCTAAAATCAGATTGTGTAGGGGCACTACTAGTGGAGGCCGTTGCGGCTAACCCTGGTGGTGATATGGTAGCGCCGGTGAATGACATTGGAGGTGGAAGGGCCGCGGCAGCGGGAACCCTTAAGGTCGGCGGCGACGTTCGACGGGGCAGCTGGCACCATCGTCTTGGTGGTGTTGGCTTTCTACCTCAACTCCTTGAACCATTCTAGAATGCCTGTGATATGGAAACATAAAGTTTTGTCATGACCCTTGTGATGACAATGCATACAAACGAGATTCTTATGATCAGCTGAAGTGAGGAAAACTGTCGAAGAACCCGTAGGTGGTGGGTGCCGTGCGACATATACCATGGAGTCAGAAAAAGGCTTACAAGACCGGATGACAGCTCATTGATTCTCCTCCTGGGCAACAAGTGCATACAAACGATTGAGTGATGGCAGTGGATCAATGCTCATGATATGGGATCACAAGGTATGATAGCCTTCATCGAGACCCAAGATGAATTGATAAATCGAATCCTTCTTTCTTTCAGAGAGGCGCGTGAAACAAGATTACAAGTGCACATCAATTTACTAGCTTCACAGTTGCAAACTAAAGGAGGCCGTACGGAATTGTAGTCTCCAAACAATTTCTTTAGATTGCCAAAGTAGATGGCAATGGTCTAACCATTTTGCCTACAGTTCTGAATATCATTGTGCAACTGCAGAATTTTCATACCATTACCAAGAGCAAAACAAGGCTTCAGGTCATCTAATAATTCCTTAACTATGGCAAAAGAATTTGTAGAAGATCACACTGTCGGATCCAGGGTTATTAAAATCCAGCAGACAAGTCTAGCATTAATCCCAGGCCAATCGGCAGCATTACGATGTCATCTCGGGGTTTGGTAATGGATTCATCAATGAATCCAATCTTATACTTAGTAAGCATACCACGGAAAATTCCATCAGACCATTCAAGGTAATTCTCTTGACCCTTCAGGATGGTGAATGCAATAACCAAACCAGGACCGTCAGAAGTTCCAATAAAGTATGGATCATTCAGTGAGCGACCAGCAAGGATGGTAAACAAGGGTCAAATTGTAACTGCAACTGTTTCAGTAAAGTCGTAATTACCTTACAGCCGTTCATGTCCTGCAACTTGGTGGCCTCAAATTCAGCATCGATGCAAGCTTGTTGAGCAGCATCAGGAGTTGGTTCACAGGTAGACATAGTGCAGAATCAGGTACAGAACAACGGTAAATCAGTAGGATTGGCAGCGGATCAGCGGCGGATTGGGTCGGTGGGAAACAGTGCAGCTATGCATGATCACGGTGGCGGCGCGTGGGTTGTACTGTCTGTGGGTGGACAACATGTGCGGACAGATCTGGGAAGGCTCGATCATGGCAACTAGAGAAACAACGGCAGCGATTGGCGGATGACAGTTGGGCAGTAGCGGCAACTTGGACGGCGGCGGTGCATGACAGTGAGGCGCATCTGATGTTTGGAGGCGGTGGAAACTCGAGCAAAGAAGGAAAATTTTTCTTTAGGATTTTATGCTTTGATACCATATAGAATATATGGGTAATAATGAGTGTTTTTATTCATCATATCAGGGTACATTATATAGTGGTACATAATACCTATACAAGATAGGAAAAGGTAATAGAATCCAATTACAAATATAAGTAATCTCTACATTCCTTAATAAGGAACGTTGTGTGTTTTATCTTCCTCTGTTGTTAAATCTTGTCATTTTATTGAAACAGGTTGCTCAATATTATTTATATTTTTGAAGAAAGATTATAAACAACACAAAGCCTTCTTATAGGCAGCTTAAAGATTAGGCCAGAGTTTATTATGCAATTATAGCAAGTTTTTATTTGGGATGGTTTTTTTAAAATATGTTAATAAATTTAGGAACCTCCTAAGAAATTATCAAACTGTTATATCACTAGTGGAGGGAGGGGCTATTAAAGACGGTTCTATCGGACCAGAGAAGACACTTTTAAAGTGTCTTCTCTGGTTATGCCTTTAATCGCGATAAATTACAGGCAGTTCTGAGAGCTGCCTTAAAATACAACAATTGAAGACGGTTATGATCCACCTTAAAAAGGCTGGTGAAACTGCCTTTAATAGGTTCCGAGCTTGGAACCCACATGCTCTCCTTTGGCCCTGGCAGTTGTTTTGAATTTGGAAGCTAAATTAAAGGCGGTTTATAACCACCTTGGTTTGCCATTCAGCTGCATCGATTATTGTTTCCGAGTTTAGATTCGAACCGCATTTAATCGGTTCCTCCGTCAGAAGTAATAATCGACTCAATTTTCATGTTTGGTTCCTTGTTCGGATCACATTTCCATGCTGCCTCTGTAATTTTCATGCCTTTTTGTTGGTAATTTTTTAATCATGAGTTTGGAAACTGAATTGACCTAATGATTTTGAAAGAGCGGATTGATCTTACGACTTCGGAACTCAAATCGATTCCAATGGAAAAAATCAATTTTCTTTGAATTTCCCGGCTCAAAATAGGACTCTTTCAACAACCAAAATGTAATTCAATACACACAATTGTTCTACGAGCTAACAAAAATCTATAAAAAATGCTAACTAAGCAATAATCTATAGATAGGAATAGAAATCAATCAAATTCTATTCCAAATATTTATATAACAAGAAGTTACCTAAATTGTGTTACAATACCAAGGTTTGGTTTGAAAGAAGATGTGAGCGTTTGAGAATGAGATGCCTAGCGAAACAGTTCCTAGCGGCGTTGATATCTTGTTTCGATTAGGGCCTTGTTACTTTTGGGAAAACCTATTTGCATAGAAATTTAATTGAAAATATTATTATTGACATATAGAAAATACTAATGTCTATTACAACCAAATGTAAAATTACCTTATCAATCTCAAGTAAATCCAAGTTCACGGTCTCTATTGCGTACACCATTATGTAATAGCCGCACTCCCATGTTTGCACTTGTTTCTTGTACTATTTTAAACAATATTGATGAGTCCATTTTATGTGCATATTTTAGTACTTTTTTGGATTACTTTTGTACTCTTTTGTTATCAAGAGCTTGTGTTTTACCTTGAAATTATCTTAGGAGAGGTAAGAGCGACTTTACGCTCTTTTACCTTTTTCTAAGTGGATTTTGTGTGACAAGGGAATAACATCAAGACTTGAAGACCGGAGACCATTGAAGATCACATTTTGAAGACTTTGAATATTTGAAGACTAGCTTTGGAGATTGAAGACAAAAAGAATCGAGGATTTGAAGGCAAGGCGACACAAGGGTGAAAATGGGCAACCCCCCCTGGCGGGAGCATGCTACACTTTTAATTTTTTGCTTTTCTTTTCCTCCCTCTTGTACTATAAAATGAATTTTTGGCCACCCACTTCATATCCTTATCCTATTGGACAAATTTCCTCTTCAAAGAACCCTAGGTTCTTCATCTTTTTCATCTTTCTCTTTTTATTTCTCTATGCATTTGTTTATGATGTTAGTATGATTTGTATGAGCTAATCTAGTTCTTGGGAGCAATTGACCAAGGTTTCCAAGCCCATGTCTTAAGAACAATTTGTAGCCTATTTGATACTCTTACTATTATGCATTTATGAAGCATTGAATGTGTTTGTTAATGTCATTAATGTTCTTGAAAGCTTGAGTATATGAAGTAGTTGTATGATGTGCTTGTTATAGTTTGGGGAAATGGGTTGATTTCCCCTTTTCTTGATAGGAATCCAAAAGTATGATTTAGAGCTTTTGATTGTGTTGATGGATTGATAATTGCTAGATGAATATGATAATGTTGAACTCTTTGTCATGTTTGTTGCTTGTAGCAAATGAGAGAAGTCTATGAATGTAGATTGTTCTTGACTAATCTTGTGTAAATGCATGAATTGATTAAATGCTTAGACACGGTGTAGTGTTTATAAGTGTTGCCAAGCTTGTTGATTCTTTGTGCTCAATGCCATCAATGGGATACTTTTAGTCGTATTTCGACTGAGGGAGTCATTGGTGAGGTTTGACAAGAGATGTGGAATTCACTCTTGCAAACTACTATCTAAGAAGGATAGCAGTTTAGTCTTCACAACAAGTAGTGAAAGTAGCAAATAGTTTGCATGTTCAATGACGGATAAAAGACTTGGAAGTGGAAGTTAATTGCGCCCAAGATTCCATTAATTTTTGGTTTAATCACCCTTTAGTTGTTGTTGCAAGATTAGCATAGTTTTCTTGCTTTGCTAATTGTTGTATTTCAATTTGATAATTTAGGATAAAAAACCAACCAACACCCTCCTTTTTACATGCTTTTATGTGTATCTATATATGTATATACCTAGTATGTTTTCTCCTATATATTTTTAAACACCTGGAAAGATCTCTCTTCTCGTGGATGACCCCGAATTACCATTATCTACCTAACTATAGATAGGAAGCATTAGGGCTTATAAATATTAACTTTAAGAGGTACAGTGATGGCCTCTCAAAATTTGGCGCCGCTGCCGGGAAAGAGGCCTTTATTTTTAAGTGTTGGGCATATTATGTGTGATTATGTGCTAGTTGTAAATATTTGTTAGTTTGCTTTTATTTTGATTTCTTAGATGACTTTCCATTTTTTCTTTGCTTGGAGATGTATTGTTTGAGTTCTTGGTGTATGGTTCGTACACGATCCTCTTCCCAAGAACCCCTGCACTACGACCCCGAGTTGGAGTTTAATTTGAGATGGGCTAGGAGGCTTTCTTTGGAAAGTGTGAATAAAACCCCTCATAGTGACCATTTGTGGATAATTCCAATTCTATGGAGCATCAACATGAGCACGAAGATGAGCATTTGGGAAGAGGACATCAACATCCTCCTCTTCAAGGGAGAGCTCATCCACTCCACGAAAGGGAGATTCCTTTGGGGCAAGCATTATTGAGAGACATTATGGCCCCCAACCTCAATTAACAACTGATGTGCATTGAGTATCCCTTGGTTGGACCGAATGGGCACTTTGAGCTAAACACCAGGTTCATAAACATGCTACCCATCTTCCTTGGTAGGCAAGGGGAGAATGCCAACAAGCATCTCACCATGTTTCACTTTTTATGTGGTGGTACGGTTCCTCATGGAGTAGATAAGGATTTTTATAAGTTGAAGGAATTCCCGTTCACACTAAGGAATGGTGCAAGGGATTGGCTCCACTACCTGCCACCCAATAGCATCAAGAGTTGGCTTGACATGAAAATGAAGTTTCTAGCCAAATACTTGCCAGCCTCGAAATCCGCTGCCTTGAGAAGTACATAAGTAACATTCTCCAAGGGCATAAAGAATCTCTCTTCGACTATAGGGAGAGGTTCAAGAAGCTTCTCGTAAGTTTTCCTTACCATGGTTATTCGGAGGGGGATTTGGTATATTACTTCTACAATGATCTTCTTGATGAGGATCAAAGATTAGTGAGGAGTTCTTGTGGTGGTACCCTTGGGAACAAGACTTCATCGGAGGCTATGCAATTATATGAGGAGATAGCGGAGGAGTCAAGAAACTTTAGCTCAAGGGCCACTTTGAGAAGGAGAAATCCAATGCCTGCAAGTGACCCTTCTAATAGTGGAAAGCTTGAGGACCAAGTCTCGGCCCTTGCATCTATGGTGAAATTGTTCATAACAAAGCCCGAAAATACGCCATATGTTAAATCGTGTGAAATTTGCAACTTGGCGCATCCTACAGACACTTGCCCTACTTTGCAAGATGACTATGCCGAGGAAGTAAGTGCCATGTGGTATCAAGGCAATCAAGGCTACCTAAGGAACCAAGGCTATCAAGGTAACCAAGGCTACCAAGGTTATTAAGGGTACCATAACCGGCCGTACAATTCGGGCAATCGTGATAACCTGAACCTCTGGTATAGAAACCCTCAAGGAAGTCAAAACCCTCAACCGTATCGGCTTTCTCAACAATAATATAGGCCACCTAAACAACAATTTGAAAGGCTCCAAGATAAGGCCCCGAGACCAAGGGGAGAGCTCAGGGTTAACAAAAGATGAGGTGATACAAGCCATTCACCAGTTGAGCACGTGCACAGAAAAAAGGAAACAAATTCCAAGATGAAGCCAAGGCAAGCATCAAGAACTTGGAAACTCAAGTGAGCCAAATAGCTCAAGTGGTGAATCGAATGGAGGCTCGAGAAAAAGGCAAACTCCCCTCCCAACCAGAGATCAACCATCGACAAAATGTGAGTGCAATCTCATTAAGAAGTGGAAAGGAAGTGAAGGAGCCCCAAACAAGGGTTGTTTTTTTAGCAGATGGTTGAGAATGAAGAAGACCTTGAAAAGAAGGTCGATGAGTTGGCCAAAGAGAGCAAAAAAAAGAAGAAATTGAGGTGGAAACATTTGTCCCAAGGCCGGGATCAAATCCCCAAACCTCATTCCCACTGCACAAGAAGTCAAGAGGGGCGGAGATCCCTATCTATGTGCCGAAACCACCGTTTCCAGAGGCATTAAAGGATAAGAGAACAAAGAAGGACACCAACGACATCTACGAAGTCTTTTGTAGATGCGAGGTAAATATTCCACTCTTAAATGCTCTAAATCAAGTTCCCAGGTATGCCAAATTTCTTAAAGAATTGTTTACCATCAATAGGAAACAACAATTAAAAAGTAAGAAAAAGAGTGTGAAGAGTGAATATGTCTCCACCGTGTTTGATGATGAGATGCCTCCTAAATGTGATGATCCAGGAATGTTTACAATCCCTTGTGAGATAGGAGGCAAATGTGTTAATAAGACAATGTTAGACTTAGGTGCTTTAATTAATGTGATCCCATAATCCTGGTATGAAAGTCTAAATCTAGGCACTTGACACAAAACCAGGGTTGTTATCCAACTAGCCTATCACTCTAGCACATACCCGAAAGGTATTGTGAAGGATGTGTTGGTGAAAGTGGACTCTTTGACATTCCCCGTGGACTTTTTGGTTCTTGAAATGGGATGTGAAAATAGTTCTAAACCTATTCTTTTAGGAAGGCCATTTCTAAAGACTTCAAGGACCATAATTGACGTGCATAAAGGAAAATTGACCATGGAATTTAATGGGCAGAAGGTAGAATTTGACACTAATAGTTCTATTGATCATCCTAGTAGATACTATTCTTTCCAAGATATTCATGTTATTGATAATAAAGAGCAAGATTTAATTGAGCCCAAAGATGGTAGTTCCTTAAATGTTGCCATAGATGATGTTTTGAGTGATGCTTTGATTTCAAATTTTGTTAATACTAACTTGAAGGAAAACAACAATGGCGAATACACTCTTGGTAAAGAAACATCCAACACTTTTCGTGCGTCCACAGGTAAGCCAATAAGGGTGATTTTCCCTCCTTCTCTTGGGAAGACTTCGGTGAAAGAGTGCAAATCACCACTGAAAGCTCTTAAATGTTCACCCCTTGGAGAAAGAGAGAAACCCCTGAATGCTCACATGCTTGAGATCACCATGGAACAAAAAGGTGAGTTGTTGGAAATGTTGAGGGAACATGAAGAAACCCTAAGCTATTTGAAGAAGATTTTGTTGTGGGATAATGTGAATCCTAATTGTTTTGACCCAGATCGGGAAAAGGGGACCGATCATCTCGGTTCCTTTTATTAGTAAGCTCCAAGAAGGGGAGTAAGTCGTGCCGATGACGTTAGATAAAATTGGTTTTGACCATCCAGATCGTCATTCGTGACTTTTCGTTGATGTTGTCGCAATGATCTTTATTGGTATTTTTTTATTATTTTAATTTATTTCTATCACGGTTGTGTTCTCCATGATTGTGTAGCAAAATAGGTCGAGAATTGGAGAATCGACGACAATTTTGGAACGGAAAAATTGGCCATGAAAGAAAAAAAAAGCTAGAAGAGGGTCAGATCTAGCAACGGATGCTAGGAGCAGTCCCGCCCACGCGCCAAACCCCTCCCTGCGCGACACGCGCAGGCACTATTCATTTTTTTTATGATTTCTCTCCCTAATTTAACCTCTTTTCCATTTATTTCTTCTTCATATCCTTTCTTCTCCAATTCAAGAACTCCCTCAAATAACCCATCTCTATCTTCCAAATTTCACCATTCCTAGCCAACATTCAATCATTTCCACTCATCAAATCCATCCTCCAATCCAAGAACCCTAATTTTTTGAGATTTTTGTTCTTGGGTTGAATTGGTCACTTGGGAAGCAATGAATTGCTTGGACTCACATGGAAAGGTGTTCTTCCTAGTCACCCTCTTCACAATCACGGGTGTTTGTGCTTAGTTGATTTGAGGTGTGGGAATTTTTGTGGTGATGTGCTATATTGTCAATTATTCATTGGACTCTTGGAGCTTGGGGGAATCGTTGCATCAAGAGTTTGTAAGTCATTTTTCCTTCTCCCCTACACTTGAAACTTGTTGCCTTAGGTGTTTTACACTGAGGGCAATGTATGATTTTAAGTGTGGGGAAGGGGGGTTTAATGATTGACATGTCTATGATTAGCTACTTTTGATTGGAAAAACATGGAAAAAATATATTGAAAATTTTCAAAAAAAAACGAAAATGAAAAGAACAAAAATAAAAATAAAAAAAAGAATCCCACTAAGTTGAAAACCCGAGAGGGCATTTTTGGCAATATTGGGGGCCTGGATAGGTCGAAAACCCAAAAGGGTGACCTAGGTAAAAATGAGAGACTAAAGTGCGGAAAAAGGTGAGATATGAGCCAAAGAAACATAATGCTTGGTTAGGATAAAAACCCAAAAGGGCTCCTAACCAAAATGAGAGAAAGATAGAAAAAGGAAAAATGTTATGTGTTCACTCATTTGCCGGCGTTGGAATCATAAGGTTGCGGTGGTCATATGGATGGATCGGGTAGCTTGACATCTTGAGACCTCTTGGGATTGGGGAATTTAGAGGGGAAAACAAAGTAAGTTATGAAATTCTTGATTGTTGATACACTTCATTTTTAGGATGATATATTGGTATAAAGTGAAGTATGCGTTTGAAATTTATGTATGCTTTTAGCTTCACCTTGTATAATTGGATTTGGGATTGTCAATTCGGGATTTGGAGATGTTTTAGGGATATCAATGAATTGATAGGTTGATATGGTTGGGTAGATTTAGGAATGGGGATTGTGGGAAGCTTCTCATTTGATCCTAACATTGGGATGTGTGATATTGAGAGTTTTGTAAGGTATTGACTTGGGGGAATAGTATCTACGATATGGATACGTCAGTTCCTTCGTGTGCTTGGATCTTTTCTTACTCGAGGGAGAGTAAGGTTTAAGTGCGGGGAGGTTTGATGTGTCCATTTTATGTGCATATTTTAGTACTTTTTGGGACACTTTTGTGCTCTTTTGTTACCAAGAGCTTGTGTTTTACCTTGAAATTCTCTTAGGAGAGGTAAGAGCGACTTTACTCTCTTTTAACTTTTTCTAAGTGGATTTTGTGTGACAAAGGAAGAACATCGAGACTTAAATACCGGAGACCATTGAAGATGACATTTTAAAGACTTTGAATATTTGAAGACTAGCTTTGAAGATTGAAGAAAAAAAGAATCGAGGGTTTGAAGGCAAGGCGACACAAGGGTGAAAATCGGCAGCCTGTCCGAGCGGGAACCTGCTACACTTTTGATTTTTGCTTTTCTTTTCCTCTCTCTTGTACTATAAAAGGAATTGTTGGCCACTCACTTCATATCCTTATCCTCTTGGCCGAATTTCCTCTTCAAAGAACCCTAGGCTCTTCATCTTTTTCATCTTTTCTCTCTTTATTTCTCTATGCATTTGTTTGTTTATGGATATTAGTATGATTTGTATTAGCTAATCTAGTTCTTGGGAGAAATTGACCAAGGCTTCCAAGCCCATGCCTTAAAAATAATTTGTAGCCTATTTGATACTCTTACTATTATGCATTTATGGAGCATTGAATGTGTTTGTTAATGTCATCAATGTTCTTGAAAGTTTGAGTATATGAAGTACTTGTATGATATGCTCTTTAGAGTTTGGGGAAATGTGTTGATTTCCCTTTTCTTGATAGGAATCCAAGAGTATGATTTAGAGCTTTTGATTGTTTTGATGCATTGATAGTTGCTAGATGAATATGATAATGTTGAATTCTTTGTCATGTTTGTTTCTTATAGCAAATGAGAGAAGTCCATGAATGTCGATCGTTCTTGACTAATCTTGTGTAAATGCATGAATTGGTTAAATGCTTAGACAGGGTGTAGTGTTTATAAGTGTTGCCAAGCTTGTTGATTCTTCGTGCTCAATGCCATCAATGAGATACTTTTAGTCGTGTTTTGACTAAGGGAGTCATTGGTGAGGTTTGACAAGAGATGTGGAATTCACTCTTGCAAATTACTATCTAAGAAGGATAGTTCTCATGCTTTGCTAATTGTTGTCTTTCAATTTGATAATTTAGGATCAAAAACCAACCAAACCCCCCTTTTTACATGCTTTTATATGTATCTATATATTTATATGACTAGTATGTTTTCTTCTATATATGTTTAAACACTTGAAAAGATCCCTATTCTCGTGGACAACCCCGACTTGCCATTATCTACTTAATTGTAGATAGGAAGCATTTGGGCCTATAAATATGAACAATGAGAGGTACGACGATGACCTCCCAAATATCGATTTTGTAATTTATAGAAAAAAAAACATAATGTTATCTCCTTGAAAAAAAATGAAGCAATTTATGCATATTATACCTTGATTTTGACCATCTGAAATTTATTTTATCATGTCCGCTATTTTCCATCATAGTGGACTCCAAAATCTTGACAAATGAGTCCAATCGTTGGAAGTGCAATGGATTAATACAATACACATGTTTTTTTTTCTGGAACAATGATTATCAATCTCTAATGATCCCTGTACAAAAATAAAGTGTAACTTTATTAAAGTGTGTAAATGATGTGATCAAACATAATGAAAATTCTAAATATAACCTTTCAATGTAGGGCGTAATGAATAATTTCTTATCCTCTCTCCAAAGATTTTTGTGAATGTAATCGATTCTCTCTTGGTTTGTACAACCGATCTCTTGAGTCATCATTGGGAACATGTATCCGACCCACTCCTTCTTTTGATTGTACATATAATACATGTACCTTAAAATTATGAAATGTTTCTTATCAGTCGTAAACAATTAGAGAAAATGAAATAGTAAACATGAATTTAACATGTGAATATAAGTTTCACGCAGAAGATGTATATGGACATTATCGTCTAATTAACTTACTCACATTTCCAAAGGTCCTCGAAATCACTCCACATCACGATGATGTCTCTCTTTGCACCAAATAATCCATTGATTCCCATGAATGAGTAAGTTGAGTTGCGTTGATGTGGTTGAAGCCAGTTGCATAGCACTTTTACGAAGTGAGGTTAGTCATTTCGGAGTTGTGGCCTTGGAAGCGGTTGTCTCATCTTCTCTGGAGTTGTTTGAACTGATTTTGGTTCCTTTTGGACCGGTTTGTGTGTAGTGTTGATAGGTTTAGGTGAAATTTTGACCGCATTCGGTGTATGTTGGACCACTTTTGGCATTGTTGGCCGTTTGATTTTCAAATGGCGATCCTTTATGGGATTGATATATAGTAGTCGGCGCGATAACAATAGAAACATGTCGTGAGTGGAACCAACATTCTTGCATTCTCCATCCAGAAATGGCAACCGAGCACCCTTCACCAATGCCTTCTCCAAAGAGAATCTTGATAAACCTTTTGGAATTTGTACGCTATGATGATGTTTCATTAACTCATGCAAAACTCCATCGGCTACATGAAGTGGGTTATCACCTATGCCTCGATCTATGTATAGCTCACACAAAAGTGAACCCTAATCGAAACCAACTACATTTGTTAAATTTGACAAAAACTTTGAATAAAAGATTTGATAAATGTTAAATGTTTACCTTTTATCACAAGTGAGGATGGCCTTGTAGCTATTGTCGGCTTCGTTTGCCGAACTTTCAATGATTGCCTCCCGATTGACCTCCACATCCTTTGGTGAATGGTGCGATCCTCTTGATGGAAGTATCCAATTGGGTGTCAAATCATCTAAATTCTCAGGAAGCACGAGGTCGGTGTGTTGGATCAACTTCCGAATGAGAATGTCTTATTGCGCTATTTGTTTCTATTATTCAAGGTGTGTTTTTCAAAGTGTGGACACGCTATGGCTGTGCATGACCATAGTTCCGAGTAATTCCAAATACCTCACGTTGGTTCAAGTACCCACTGACTCCCCTAACGCGACCCGCATCGTCGAGTTTGTTGGTAGCCGCAGAAAGGATGTTGTTCTTAAATGTGGGTATGAATTTCCCTTCCAATACATCATTCTTCAATTTCTCCTAGGTATTGAAAATATGTGAATTTCAGAACATAAATCTATGGTAATATGTACACTATGTGACAGAAGTAAAAAAATAGTTGTAGGGTTCAGGTTTACCACTTGTTCCGCTAGTTCTTTTTCTTCAGGCATCTCGTATAGTCCTTTCTTGTTTTGCCGGCCTTTAAGGAATAGATCACACATCTCCATGTCTTCCACATCCATTGGTTGAATCGTAGCCCCTGCCTCCTCTTCAGTCATCCCCACCTCAATTGCATTTTTAACATTCATCTCAAGACGTTCTTCAACTTACTTGAGAATTGTCAATCCATACCCCCATGGCTCAAACGATGGGGAATCACATTCAAACCGGCATTGCGTTGTTTTTCTTTCCTTATCCCCCATGCACGGCTGTTAGATGATAGACATGACTAAAGACAAGTACATCTAAACAATTCACAAAGTCATTTGTTTTACTTACGTTAGAAGCATTCTCCAAAGCCCTTCTCTTGTGGATCTCTCAACTCTCTAGTTGAATGTGCGCATAAGTTATCCACGACCAATCACCCTTCTCCGAAGAAAATACATAGTCCCGTGACCTAGTGTATTTGTGCTCTCGCCAACTCTTCCACATCATAGTCATCACCATCTTTTTTAGAAATGTCATATCCAGTGCATCAATTACAAATGGTCTCTAGGGGGATGATAAAAATGGGATGGTACAATTAGTTACAATTAATTTTTTCAACCAGGGTAGAGACACTTTAGGTGGGGATTTTCAAAAATAGTTAATTTTTCTATACGGTACCTTGCACTCCATCCATAGGGTCTCCTTATAGTGTTGGGGAACCTCTTTCCAGCTATCGTACTTTATGTCCACCCTCATTCTACCGACTTTTGTTACCCAACTAGACCATTTTGCAAGCTCTTTGGACAAACATTTGCCTGACTTATTAAAAACTAATTGAGTGAACTCTTTTTTAGCTATCCTACATTTTAATGTTATACAATGTGTTTTTCCTATTCCTACCCTGTGGGATCCATCATTGTCATCATCACAACCAAATTCCGAAGTTGGGGGTTCAATTTTGGGTGTAGGTTGGGATGATCCATCAGTGTCAATTTTTCTAGCTATGTTGTGAACGTGACTATCATCACAAGTCCTTTTTCTAGACATTATTGAACCTACATCCAAAAAATTGACACTAAATCATGACTCTAAGTACGAAATATATATTTTAATAATAATATACCACATTACTAACAATTTCAATGGATATAATATAATTTTTGCCAAAGGAATGAACAATCATTAGATTTACACTTTAAGGAATGAAACAAAAAATGACAATCACAATGTTATCACAAAGTAACATTACTAAACATTCTAAATAAAAAAAACCCTCAAACTTTTCCCCCTATAAGGAATCATTTGTGTAACTAATAAAAATACTAGGGTTTTGAAACACCAACCTTCACCTCAAAGAAGTAGAAACTTCAATTCCATAAGACATTGTGTACCATCAAGTCTCAAGTAACTAGTTTTTATCATCCCCTTCAAACAATGAAAAAATGGAATGAGAAATAGAAGTAGAGATGAGAAATGTAAGGTTTGAAAGCTTCAAAACTTACCTCAAATCACCTCTAGATGAAACAATGGATTGGAGAAGGAGAGAATTGGAAGAAATGGGAGAATAGGGGTTTTTTTAGGTAAAAGTTGTGAAAAATGCAGGCACATTAGGGTATTTAATACCCTTTGAAAAAAATGCATTTTTTTCATGTCTGAGTCGGCTTCCAAACTTGGAAGTCGATCATGTCTTTAATATTTACGCAGGAATAGGTTCCGAACTTGGAACCTAATTTAATATATAAGAAAAATGAACTGCCAAATCGACAAAACACTAACCCCAAATTCAAACTCAAGAACCCTAACCCCCTGAACCCAATCGATCATATATCCCAATTTCTCATCCACCCACAATGTCGTAGCCAAGATACACTAATAAGAATACCAAGGCGGTGAGCGACCGAAGCCATGAACCCTACAGAGAGCTTTCAACATTGGAGAAATTTTTCAATGAAAGGGATGGGGAGAGGTATGTTGAATTCTCGAAACTTAAGGTTATTAATTCAAAAGTTATCCATAGAGCGTCAATTAATGATTTGTTCCTAGGATATTTGTTAAGGCGTTTCAAGGACCAACAATTGAAAATTTTGTTATGTTTAAAGAATGCGATGTATGTAGATGAGGTAATTAAATTTTATGCTAATTTGAGATAAAACATGAACAATCGTGATTGTACTAGGGTTTATGGAAAAGACATAGCGATTAATATATACACCAAAATGGAGGCCCTAGGTAGCGAATACTCTTCCCCCCGATAAAGTGAACCTGGGAGATGGCCATGGCCCTATAGAGATCTATCACCAACAAAGTTGGCCTTTCGTCACTGAAGCCACCCCAATCAACCCCATAGAAATGGCTACAAAATACTTCAATAGGGTTGGGGCCGCAGGACTGGAAAATAGTTATGATATAGGTTAGTTGACGGTAGAGGAAAGGCTAATCTATGAGTGGGTGTGTTTGAATGTTTTGACCACGGGGGAACACACGTGTGAGCCGACCATTGGCAATCTCATGATTTTATACTATGTTATGAAGGGTGTCAAAATTAACCCCAGTTATACCATATCGATGAGTATGCTAAAGGTGGCTAATACCAAGAAAAAGGATCTCCCATACGGTGTCTTGATCTCCGCAATGATAACGAAGACCGATGTGCAACTGAAAGGCCGCCCACTCCGCTAAGAGTATTATGACAAGGCATGGTTTTATGACACGGGCCTGAAGCTTGGCATTGACCTTAAATGGGAGCCAAGGGGTGTCTGAGGAGACAAAGCCAAGAATCCCAAAAAGGCAAGGGAGGTAGAAGTTAAAAGAGCAGCCAGATCAGGATCTAGTAAGTGTTCGAATAAAATTCTGTTTTAAGTTATGTGAAATTTTATTGTTGTCACTCTTTATTGATAATTGTATATTGTAAATTTCCCATTTTTGAGTAGGTTCCCAAAGAAACTGGAAGACTACACCTGGTCACTACTTCAACTGCATTTGTGGGGATGTTGAAGAGACCTCCTCAATGTTGTCTAGAGTGGAGGCACAACAAGAGCACTTCTTATAATTTCAAGGAATCCATCTTGAACTAAGTGAGGATGAATAATCTAAAAAATTTGATCTCGAGCTCTCGGATAGTAATGCAAATGGTGGCAACGAAGACAATCGTAAGGATGCTGAGATAGAACACATGTTCGACTCGCGCTAGATTATTAGAAGGAATTGAAACAATCTTTTTTTGATGAGATTGTGTTTTAAAACTCATATTTGGTTTGTAGTGGACAAGGTTATTTGAGGCTAGAAGTGTTTTATTAAGCATTGAACAATGGTTGATGAAAAATATTTTATAGTCAATTGAATCCGATTTTAGCAAAATTTATCAATTTTAATTTAGTTATAGATATACACCATTTGTGTAAGTATTAATTATGAATGTATGATCCCCCAGTAATAAAAAATTGACCTTTGTGCAGGAATGGGTTCCGAGTTCGAAAGCCAATCCGCTCTTCAGATTTTAAGGCCAGATCAGTTTCCGAGCTCGTAACCGAGGGGTTGTAAACAGAGTAAAGAGACAATTTAGGGTTTCGAGCTCGAAAAGGATAGGGGATTTGAACAGAGTGGAGGGTCAAATCAGCTTCCAAACTCGGAACCAGTTCAGGTGACAAATCCGGGTTAAATATGTTTTCAAATATGCGTCTATTTTTTTGGGTGAATAAACGTGTTCCTCACTCGGAAGCTGACTGGCCCTTATTTATAAAGGGACAAATTACGGTTCCAAACGGGTAGCTAACTATATAAAAAACATCCAAAAATCATATTGTCATTTCTATTTCATCAATAGCAAAACCTAGAGGCAATTTCCGAGTTCGAAGAGCAGATCGGCGACTCCAATTCTTCAAGCATCAACAAGGGGATTCGAATTCCAATGGCTAGAGGTGGTTCACGTCGTATCCCCCGATCTCAATCTTCCGGCAATAACCCTGGGTATGATACTGTAAATTTTATGTCTTTGCCGGCACAATCTAGGTATAACATTCTACGTGATAAGGGTAAATTCATAGATTCCTACATTGTTGATTTTAATGAGTATCTGAGTACTAGTTTAACCGACCCGTTAGACAAGTTTAAAGACCAACACATTGAAACTTTGTTAGGGCTTGATGAATCTTCTTATTTTGATTTATGCTGCCAATTCTATAGCAATTTAAGAGACGTGAACAGTGACTATTCAACTAGGGTTGGGGGAACTAACATTCCAATTAGTGACTGGACTCTAAATAAAGCCCTTAATTGCCCCTATAGGGTTCCCAAAAATGTATATCCCAAGACATTGATGTTCCATTGGATGATTGTTACTTTAGGGAAAGATAGCCATTTGTAGCAAAACCCTCAGACGTTAAACCTATCCAATGTAGTTTTAAGTACTTCTCTCATGATGCAAGGGATTTAGGTAAGTCGTAGATTCTCACATTGTCTACAAGATGATTGCTAGATGCTTAGTTCCCACATTTAGACACGTCACCGAGCCCAACTATAGTGCCTTGATATTTTTCTATCTCATAATGGAGGGTAGGAGAATAAACCCGGGGAAAGCGATATTTAGGAAAATTATTTATGTTGGGACATCGACTAGGGTAGTGAGGAGCCTCCCATATGGGAATTTGATCACTAAAATATTGAGAAATTTTTAAGGGTTGATAATCACCGGTGAGGAGAAAGCACTGAAATACTTTGACAAGACCTATTTCGAAAATAGGGGAATGTTGGTTGGCGGAAAAAAGGTACTACTGGGATGTAGAAGAAGGGGAGTCAAGCAAAAGGCCTAGAGTGGATAATGGTAAGTGAATTCATTTGTTCGATTGTAGCTTCTACATGTTCTAAAGAATTCACTCATGATTTTTTTTCCCATTATTGTTTAGAAGTTGTAGATGAGGGGAAGGCCTATCTCAGGGGTGTGCGAGATTGTTACAAGTGGGCGCGCAAGGAGTTTGCAAAAATGAAGGCCAGGATATTGAAGATTGAAAAAAGATAACGGGCATATGAACACCATCTCGCTTCCACCCATCGTCTATGTCTTGACTAGTCAACGTCTACGGGTGATCTTGAAGATGACTTGGAGTCACAATTACTATAGAGTTGACATTTATGATCTTGATGGTTTCTGTTTAATGAAAAAATTTAGGATGTTTAATTTAATATGATTATTTGTTATGTAGACTTCATTGTTATGACATATCTATTTGTAGTAGGCTATGATTTCATTGTCTGAATTTTATGTGGAGATCATTGTGTGGAATGTGATTTCATCCCCTATCCTGTTACTGGTTGGCTAAATTTGAAGAAGCCACATTCGAATCGAATTTGTAGTCTCACTAATTTGAAACTAATATTGATTACAAAATACAATTACAAAGGATTTGTCTACTTCTTTTGTCTTCTTTTCTTGGTATCCTTTTTATCCTTTTTTCGTTTACGACAAACCTTTCCTCGGATGTCTACCCAAATTCCCTCATCATGATCATTGCGGCCGACTGAACAATTCAGTATTTGTTTGTCCTCCTTAAGCAGGATAACATCATCTATATGGACTTACGTTTCATTGTGACTGAATCCGACTATTTCTTCGACAACATATTCTTCAATGAAAGTCTCCCTTCCACCACAATCTCCCCCTGAGGATCAGATGAACCCTTACATAAAAAATGGGGGCGCTTATGATGCCAATATGAGTCGATCTTCTTGCCAACCGATTCTACTCCTATCCATAAGGGTAAAACCAAATTCCTCGATCCTTTGCGCACTGTTGAAACCAATCCACTGACATTTAAAAACTGCGACTCGCATGGTAACATAGTCAAGTTCCTAGATATCTCAAATTGTTCCAAAGTAACACTGATAAGCGTACTATTCTGAGACACACCCTTATCATCCATTGATTTTGTGGCAAAGGTAAAACCATTGGTGTCGTACCCTCTATAAGAAAGTGCGGTACCATGTGGTCTAGGAGCCAACCATTTAACTATCAATGGATGATCCCCCATAGATAATTGATCAGGAAACCACGAAAAAAAGTCCTACTGTGTAATTGTAGGACTTGCACTTCATTGAAATTTAGGTTAGCCACTCCAATGGCATCCACGTGAATCTCTATATATGGGACAACATCTTCGTGATTACGAAAAGCATATAGATGGGTAGTACATAATTCTTCAGAACTCAGACGTAACAGTTTCCCCTGCCTAACCCCTTAACCTTCCAACCGTGTCTCATGTCTATGAGTTGGAACCCCAACCGAATTGACTTTATTCATGTAATCAGTACAAAAATCGATGGCCTCCTCTGCTACATACTATTGTACAATACTTTCATCGGGCTTGTAGCAACTCTTCACAAAATGATTGAATATTTTCATGTACCTCTCGAAGGGATACATCCACCTAAGAAACACTGGACCACGGAGCTTTATCTCACGCACAAGATGAACACACAAGTGGACCCTTATGTCGAAGAATGATGGGGAAAAATATATTTCCATCTGGCATAACACTTCAACAATCATTGTCTGCAAACAGTCCAACTTGGTACCGCACTTCGTAATGCAAACAGTCTAACACCTAATGTTTTTGTTGCAAATAGACTTAAAAAACAAACACAACTTCGTAATGCACAGTCTTACATGGGATGGAAATGACCCTCGAATTGCAATCACATTCAATTCCTTCATCATATTGTGACAATCATTAGACTTCAACCCAACCAACCTCAACTCCTCCACTGAAACACAAGAATAAATGTTGGAAGAATATGTTGATGGTACCTTAACATTACAAAGGGTCTCACAATATAATTTATTCTCACTTTATGACATGGAATAGCAAGCAGATGACAAGTAACAATTGTCACCCGAACTCACTGGCCCCAAGTTCTTCTTAATTCCCATCTCAACCAAATCTAACCTAGCCTTCAGACCATCATTTGTTTTCCTAAGTATATTCAACAACATCCTAATCAAAGAATCGTACACATTCTTCTCAATGTGTATGACATTGAGACCACCGCCATTTTACGCTTCCCTTTCCCAAAGTCATTGAGTAGATTCTTCACAGTTTCAAATACCTGAGTGTCAAATTGTACCACCGGTGCTTGTCTACCCTCTACCTCACCATTGAAATATTTTTTTAGCCAATCGCCATCGATGGTCCTCTGGAAGAAACCTATGATGGCCTTGGTATACAAATTTACAACCATGATTCAATTAGTGGCAATCAGTTTCCCTCTCACAGACAGGACAAGCAAAGTGACCTTTAATTGAGTAGCCAGACAAATTACCGTATGCTGGAAAAATTTTAACAGTGCAAAATAAAATCACTTTCAACGTAAAGTAATCTTTGACACTTCCGTAGTATGTCTAAACACCCTCATTGAATATGGTCAACAAATTCTCGACAAGAAGAGCAAGATACATATTTATGTTATTACCCGATTGCCCCGATTGCTTAGGACCCAAAATCATCACAGATAACAACACGTAATTATGTTTCATTGTCAGCCATGATGGAAGATTGTAGATAACCAACATAACAGGCCAGGAACTATGTGTACTACTCATATTACCAAATGGATTCATTCCATCAGTGCATAGGCCGACCTCAAATGTCGGGCTCTTTACCAAACTTGGGGTAAAGGGCATCATTTTTTCCCATTGGTCACCATCCGACGTATGTCTAATGACATCATCAGCCAGTTGATCCCTTTCCTTATACCAACATATAAATTTTGCATCTTCCTTACACGTACACAACTTCTGTAACTGGGGAACAATAGGAAGGTACCACATCACTTTTTCCAGTGTCTTTTTCTTTGTTTTAGTTACCACTTCCACGCCCACTGCAATCACACCCATCTTTAATTTGTAACGAGACTCACCACATACCCTACATGTTTATCAATTTTCATCTTCCCCCCCCCCCCCCGTACAACATACAATTATTCGGGAAAGCATGATTTCTTTTCAATTCCAATCCTATCGTAAAAAGGACTTTCTTCTCCACATACAACCTATCAAGCATTATGTTACCTACGCGGAGCAAATCCGTAAGCAATTTCTAGAATTTCGTTCATCGACTTATTGGTCCACCCAAATTTAGCTGTCAAATTCATTATCTTCAAAGTCGCACTAAGTACCAAATGTTTAGAACCATTGTACAATTGCGTCTCTTTGTCGTTAAGTAACGCTTGTAATACTTAGGGTTTATCTTTGAACCCTCTTGTAATATCCTCCACCATTTTGTCAAATTCTGCATTCCCATCTAATTAATCTTCCACATTCGTGTTACTCAAATCATTCATCCCAGCGGTTTCTCAAACTTCCCCATGCCAAACCAAACGAGTATAGCTAGTTTCAAACCCCTTCATTATGAGATGCCCCCGCATTTGTTTCCCCCCTAGATACACATTGTTTTTATAATCTTTATATGGACACCGGGCTCACACAACACCATTCTTTGAAGAATCCTTAAAAGCAAAAGTGACAAATGTTTCAATCAATGACATGTAATCAGGTAATTTTCTAAGATCATTACCAATGAGTTCAATTTGATCCATTGTCCTACAAGTCAATTACAATGGAACCCATGAGCATTATTTCAACATTGATCATAACTCACCCATATTTTACCTAAATACAAACCTTAATTAAAAATTTAATATGAAAAACCATTAATTTAGATAATTTCCAACATTATATTTATAAACAATTCATATCCTCTTCAATGGAAAATGATGCTCTTCGATGTGTAATGACTTTACTTCTTCATCAAGGGATTGTGAGAGGGAGAAAAACCCTAAAAATGTTTTTTTATTTCAAATAAATGGCCGCAATTATTTTAAAATGCATAACCGGTTCTAAGCTTGGAACCCAACTTCATCAAACCCCTGCCCCGCTCAAACTTGTTCCGATTTTGGAATAGGTCCCCCGATCAAATTCTGTAGTCAAAAAGGCATTGATCTTTTCACAAACGCCGGATGGAGCCATTTCCAAACTTAGAAAGCTGATCATCCCCTATTACGAACTCGGAACCAGTCCATTTTAGGGAACCATCTTAAATTAACATTAAATTAGGGAACTAAAACTTCCTTTAATTAACTTTAATTAAAAGCGGTTATTTGAGAACCACCTTAAAATATATAAAAACTGCCTTGAATATGATTTTGCTGGACTGGAACGAGGGTTTTGAGTTCGGAACCGCTTGACCAAGGAAGTTCCATGTTTTTTTGCCCTCAACCACCTTTAATAGATGCCTTTAATTAGCTTGCCTCTACTAGTGTATGTATCAAAAAATTTCATTTTTATTTTTTGTTTAATCCCTCATTCTATGATTAACAGTAACAGTTTCAATGCTTCTTCTTCTGGCAGCAATGTGGCATTGGTAGGGCCATTGCCTCCACCTCTTCTTCTTCCACTTCCACCGAAGATGCCACCGCTCAATTGGTTCTGTAACTGGCGATGATTATTTTGCAGAAATGTGATCGAGGCTCTGCAAAAGCCTCGCCTTAATCTGAGCTTTTCAACTGCATCCTCCTCCAATCAAAAAAAATGGCGGAACATCCACATTGAGTCCACAATGGAGCAAGGTGACGATGACTGCGCTATGGAAGCGGTGAGCTTCGATCGAAAGACCGGCAAGGAAACTGCGACGGTGACTTTTTGCAGCACCAAACAACCGATGACTAATTACAGCAGCCAAAGAACTGGCGACTAATTGCAATGGGATCGGTTAATTGCAAGCGATGATGGAGCTATGGTTTTAGTGATGAAGGTGAAGGAAACAACAGAGCTAGGGTTTCAGTGATGGAGGCGACGACGGAGGAGCTGCTGAAGGCGACGACGGAGGAGCTGCTGAAGGCGAGGCGACGGCGCTCCTAAAATCCATGCGAGTCATTGGAGAAGAAGCTCACGCGTGCTGACACGTGATGGCGATAGCACCCGGAGGCGGCGTTGGACGGCAAACGGCGGAGCTTCTCCTCATGAGAAGTGAGATTTTGTATGTTGTGTTTTACTTTTTTCAAAACTTGTTGAGATTAATTATTTTGTTGACTGAGCTTATATCATCAATGATTGTTGGTCTAGTGGTTGGTACTCTTGTTGTTCATGTGGGAGGTCTGAAGTTTGAGTCTCACTGTAGCCTTTATTTTGAAGAAATTATGTTGTTGATGTACATGATGAGGTTTAATATTATTTAACTGAGTCTTTGTTAAATAAGAGTCTTTGGTGTAGTAGTTATTGCTCTAGGTTTTGAGGTTAGAGACCTAGGTTCAAATCTCACCAAGTTTTTTTGTGCTGAAGAATTTTTATTTTTGAGGTACTGTAACTTTTTGTTGATGTTTGTAGCTTTTTTTTTTCTTATGTTGATATTTTTTTATTATTAGGGTGAGATTTAATTGATATGAGTTGTAGTTTTGTTTTTTTTTTGGTGATATGGATTGATATTTGTATTATATGGATTGATATTTGTAGTTTTTTTTTATTTTCTCATATTAATGTTTTTCATTTTCCGGCTGAGCTTTTTGTAAAAGGATTTTATGTTTGTAGTGTCTTTTTTCTTATGTTGATGTGTTTCATTTTCCGGATGAGATTCAGGTGTTAGGATTTAATGCTTGTCGCTTTTGAGTGGATATTTGTAGTTTTTTAAAAATAAAATGTTGATGTTTTATTATTTTCAGAGTGAATAATTTATACTTTTGAGGCACCGTAGCTTTTTTTATGATGTTTTTAATTTTTTTCTATCATGTTGATGTTTTTCATTTTCTACGTGAGTTTTAGGTGATCTAGGTTGATGTTTGTAGTTTTTTTGGTGATATGGTTGATGTTTTGTAGTTTTTTTCTTATGTTTTACGTTTTTCATTTTATGGGTGAAGTTTAGATGATAATAATTTATGTTTTTAGCTTTTGGGTAATATAGGTTGATGTTTGTACTCTCTCTATTTCATTGGATGTGACACACTTTCCTTTTTTGGTTGTTTTTGTGAATTTGGCACACTTTCCTTTTTTGGTAATATTTCTTCATTTTCATCCACTCATTCTACTTTTTATTTTCTAAATTCAATTTCATCCACTCATTTTATCCACCTAAATCTAAGCACATAAGTCTAGTGTGCCACATCCAATGAAACGGAGGTAGAAGTACTTTTTTTTAAAAATGATAATTTTACTTTGTTAGCGTTTTTATAATTTTCAATTGATTTTTTGTTAGTCGCAGTCAATGTATTTTTTCTTCAAAATTTATAGATTTGTTTGCTATTTTATTTGATTTTTATATATTTTTTGCTGCAATTTTTTAGTTAATGTTTTATGATTTTTCATTGATGTTCTGCTATTTTTTGTTGATGTTTATAATTTTTATGTTCGTTAACCATATTGGATTTTTTTTTCATTTTAAAAATATTTTCTTGAATTGTTTTGAATTTTTTTTGCAGATTGCAGATGGCGGGAAAATGGTGGAAAAATTGGATGAAAATATCCTTGAAAAAATATTAGTGATAGGTCCCTATAAAATAATTAGAGATAGATCCCTTTAAAATTATTAGAAATAGGTCCATGGGGCTAGAATATTATTAAAATTGCATAAAGGACCTTGCCTAAATTTAGACTGCCTCACAGGAAACTATCTCTATAAACAATCAATTAAATTACATTTTATACAAATGTCATATTAACAAGACTAATGTGAGGACACCAACACTCATTTATTAAAACTCACATAAGATTGTGTGGGACATATATTGATTTTATCATGCAAAACTTAATAATGGAAATTGAACGAGTAATTAACATATGCAGGAATAGTAAACTTTTATTAATTATTCAGGCATACAATTGTAAATATTAAATTGCAAATAATCAAAGCATAAATCATGTTTCAAGTAATCACAAAGTGATAGAGTCACAAGTAAACCCGCTGCTCTTGAAACGAATGAGTCCCGTCGCAGACATCGTTCCCTAGGGTAAAACCATTGAAGGTAACAATTAACAAATAAAAGTTACCTCAGATTCACACAAGACCCAAATGATTATCACCTCAACAGAGAAACGAACGGAAACTTCAGGAAAGATAGAAAGAAGACTTAAGTTTAGAATATGGAGGGACTTGACAAATGGTGTGAGTTTCCTGACATACTTAGAGGCTCTATTTATACTTTTCTAAGAGACCCTAATCATAAAAACATGATATTCTAATTCTATGTAATTAGAGAATAATATTCTCCAATCACCAACTCATCAAATCTGAGAACATTCCAAGAATACTCGAATTAGATATGCTGGAAATGGAAGAAATATTTGAGCAGTTATAACATGGAAAATAGGATTGTTTGCAATGGTTAAAGTAGTGTTTAGATTACGATATTTGTCCTTCGTCTCTGGCACCGAGGCGTATCATACACGACATTAGACGTCATTTTTAACCACTGTAGTTAACCACGACACTTCAAACCGCATTGGTTGTTATCTAATAATCAACTTGTAACCTTTAAGAAATCAGAAGAGTTACACATCATGTTGGTCTATCTGTGACCCACCTCCACTCCGGATTGTTAATGTAGCTAACCCGAGTGAATGCTTGTGATCAAACAAACAAACAGAATGAATGAGTGATGATCAAATTTAAATTTATATTCTGCTCCCAAACTTAATACTAAGCTACCGATGGGGTAGTTAGTGGAAAGACTGGATTTTTCCACGGAGATGCTAGGTGTCTAATAGTTAACTACACACAATCATGTATGGGTCATCAATCCATTTGTGTGCTAGGAATAGCTAAATATTGTAAAATAGGGTTTCGAGGGTTTTTCAATTAAAAACTACAAATATACGGGATCACACGCGAATAAAACTATATGAGAAAGTGTCAAGAAAGGCAGCATTTCCATAAGCTTATAGACAGTTCACATGGGCTTTTACCTTAAATGTTGTAATTTTTTTATAAAATTTAAATATTGAATTTTATATGTTAAAATAAGTAATACTATGTATTTGAAGGTGAAAATATAAAAATATAAAATATAAAAATATGTTTTCAAAAATTCTAAATTTTGTATATAATTTAACAAATGCAGTGTATAAGGTAAAAAATAAGTGGCATTTCCATAAGCTTATATGGACAGGCTGCCTGTCATGAGACCTACTCAAACTATATAGACTAGCATTTGGAGAAGATTTGCTTAACGTGATTGGTTAAATGTTTCGATCCTCGATTCCATCACATACAAGGCAACAAAACCTATTCTAGTGTTCATAACACATGGTGTGGTCGATGGTCAACACTTTCTCATACATGCCACATCTTCCATTGGCACCGCCTCTGTAACTAGAGGAGTGCAACAATGGGTCTACTATTGTGCAGATCTTTTTCTCCCTCGTACGATTACGTCCCGGGATCTACACCACAAATGCTTTATTCCTAGGACTACTGAGGATAAAGGAAAATGGGCACCTTATTGATGGCTCTAGGGTTGCTAAACCCTAGTTTTTTACCAAATTGTATCTCTACGCGTAACCCTTCGGGCCAATTTCCCAGCTAAGACTAGTGTGTTGTCATTGTAACGGTAACACTAAAAAAAGACCCACGTGCACACACCCACATGGACCCTGAACCACGTTACCTATATCACATTTATGTTTCCCTCCCTGGGGGTATCAATAGGTGAACCAACATGAACGTAGACTACAGTGTGTGCCAATCTTAGTGAATCATTCATGCAATCCATAAGCAATTCAAAAACAAGCTAACATAATAGCATAAACACATAAAAATAGGTAGATTTAAGGATTATCACAAAACATAAACCAAATCATGAATAAAAATATTATTCCCAAGCAAATAAACTACTCCCTAAGCATTGAACCCAAGTATTCCATTGCATTCAATGCCTTTGTGAAAATGAAAAATAAAGAAAAGGAAAGAAAAGATTCTAGAGAGAAGGAAAAGCTCCTTGCTCTCTCTACCCTACTCTTGAATTCTAAAATAAGCATAAACTTAAACCCTAGTAGACATAGGTCGATATATATAGTAGTAGGGAGTTGCGTTTTAAAATAGGCCTAACACCCTAGCAGCCACAACGGACACGACCAGTGGAAAATGGCATGGTCCGTGCAGGCCAGGTGACCTTCGTGCTAGTGCAGCCTGTTGTGTCTAGCATTGACCATTGCTTTGTCCTGGCGTGACCCACCATGTCTGGCACGTGTTGTGGTCCTTGTGCTAGTATGGGTTGTGTCAACCAGCACTGACCGCCAGCTGGACCTCAGTTTTTATGCTTCTCATTGCATGTCCCATGTCATTTGGAGCATGTCGTGTTATCCTTCACACCCCGTGGGATGGTCTTAAAATTTTGGACTTGAAACGGTGTGGACCATGTGAAACAGCATGGTCTATTCCCATACTTAGTCAATTTGGAGTGAAACTGAGCAAAAATGGACACATGCTGCATGAACAGGCACAGTTCGTGCTGGGGGCTTTGACATGGTTTGTGCTAAGCACCCGTGACATTAGATGTGCTAGGGTCAGTCTGTGCTGGCGCGGATGGCCTCGTGCCGGCACGTGTTGTCTTTGGCTCATGACGGCACGTGTTGGCTGGCTGGCTGATTTGTTCGATTTATTCCTTCCCCTATATTTACCTCTTTGAACTTCTATTCCCGCCTTTCCAAACTCAATTCTATCTACTATCACACTTTAAGTTTGTGGCCTTCTAATTTCTTCTACCATTCTTGTAAATGACCTTTTATACAACGATGTTGAAATATTCATGAGCAACCACTACTACAAACTAAGCCTAATGTGATACTTTCTTTGCAACACTTATTCAAAATGTTACAATAACTTATAAAGTGTTGCTTAAACTTTTTGAAAAGTGTTACATAAATATTGAAAAGTGTTACCTAAATTTTAAAATTTGTTACATTAGTTCTGATTTAACATCGCCTAAGGTAATACTTGTAAAAGTGTTACTTTAGGTGCTACTGTAACACTTTGAACCTAAAGTAACACTTTTACAAGTATTACCTTAGGCGATGTTATATTAGATCTAATGTAACACTTTTTAAAATTTAGGTAACACTTTTCAATATTTATGTAACACTTTTCAAAGGTTTAAGTAACACTTTATAAGCTATTGTAACATTTTAAATAAGTGTTGCAAGGAAAGTGTCACTACAAGAGACATCACTTTTTACCTCAGTTCCAGAAGGGTTTTTACCTCGGTTTTTTGTCCAAAAAAAATGAGGTAAATACTCCTGGAGTAAAAGGTGGGTTTTTTACCGCAGTTCGAAATTAAGGTAAAAAGGTGCCCGTTACATCGATTTTTAACCGACGTCGGTTTCAACTTTTAGCAACGCTGGTTATAGATACAAGGCCGACGACTAAAGAACATACGTGCAACTTTGTTCAAGGTGACATCAAGTTCTACAAGCTACGAGGTCATCGAATGCCCAGATGCAGTCGAAGGTGAATGAAATGTGGCGACATCGTCAAAACCTATGACAGTTTACACAACGTGCGAGATCAAATGATGTTGACCACTCTCATCTTGCGCTAGCTAACGTGGAACCTATAAAAATGATGTCGTTTAGAATTACAGAGGTCACATATAAAAACTGCATTTTCTACAGTGCACACCATTAAAACTGTCAGGACGACTAGTAAAATGACATGCCAATCCATTACATGCTAAAGGTCCATTGATAAATCTCATATGGTCCGTTACTATCATTACGTAGAAAAAATAATTTATGTTAGAATCGAGTAGTCCGCAAATGAAATACACATAAAGTAGTAAAACTTAGAAGACATCAAATCCAAGATGGTAAAAGAAAACAGAACTGGATACATGCGACATCACGGATTATAAATGAAGACCTCGATATTACCAAGTATGTAGCGATGCTGGACATTCATTCACATGAATACAATATGAAGTGTTATGCGACGTCGGTAAAGGTTCGGTAACATTTCACACGGGATGATGACATGTAACTGACGTCGCACATTCATACTATGTTCATAGAAATGTCACGATCTTTCTTCATAATTGAAACAGATATGGCATTATCTTGGAAAGAATAACAACAAAAAATATATAACATGTAACTCAAGTCTCATACCTCATGTAATGTAAGAATCTTTGATCTATTTTTGATTAAATAAACATGTAGTAGGAGCATAAACTAATTGGTAATTGAACATGAAATAGATGAAAAAACTATCTCAATTAATTAATAATCGGAGATTTTCCATCCTTGGACACTTGATTATATTTTAGAGAATCACGTTGACTAGAATTTTAAATGTTATAAGGTTGTGAATAAAATGGATGGTGGGAGTTTGGGTTCTAAGATTGGTGTTGGAAATGGGAAATGGGTGTTAGTTCTGAAATTTATTGGATTGAAAAGGTGCGGGGGGGGGGGGGGGGGGATTTTGGGTTCAAACTTTTTTCTGAAAATTTGAATTCCCGCCTGAATTATTTTCATGGCCGACGTCGGTTACCATTCATTTCTATGTTGTAAGATTCGACATGTCTACAACCTTGCATATAATTTAATTCCTAGGGTTAAATAACACTGTTACATACACCGTTTCAAGATTGCGGCATGTCAATCAACCTGTTCATGCCATAAGCTTAACTTTATTGTTAAGAAAATTTTAACAAAAAACATTTGGTGGAAATTATCGTTCTCATATGTAACGTTTATTATAAGGGTAATAATGAAATACTAACACGATTGATTGGCAATTACCCCAGGACAGATCGCGGATGGGACACATGCAATCCCAAGTCAAAATCTTTAACACCGTAACTGAAAATGAAACTTACATAATCCCACAAAGGGTTCCACAACTTCCTTACGAAAAATCCTTGTATACTTATAATTCATCATCAACAATTAACTCTATAAAATGTACTTGTGCTTTTTAAAAATCAATTGACGAACTTGTATTACCTTTTAATTTGATAAATAACCTAGAATATATGATTTCACGTGAATCTGTGCGATGGAAATTATCGTTCTTATATGTAATGCTTATTGTAAGGGTAATAATGGAATACTAACACGATTGACGGACGGACCCCGGGACAGATTGCAGATGGGACACTTTTAATCCCAAGTCAAACTCCTTAACACAGTAACTGAAAAAGAAACTTGCACAATCCCACGGAGAGTTCCACAACTTCCTTACGAATGATCCTTGTATACTTATAAGCCATCATGTACTATTTACTCTGGACAGTGTAATTAAGTTTTTTTAAAATGGATTGACGGACTTGTATTACCATTTAATTTGATAGATAACCTGGAATATATAATTTCATGCAAATGTATGTTGTGGAAATTATCATTCCCATATGTAATGCTTATTGTAAGGGTAATAATAGAATACTAACATGATTGACGGACTGTTACCCCGGGATGGATTGTGGACCAGACACTTTCCATCACAAGTCAAACTCTTTAACACCGTAACTAATAAAGAAACTCACATAATCCTACAGAGAGTTCCACAAGTTCCTTACAGATGATCCTTGTATACTTATAAGTTATAATCTACAATTTACTCTAGACAATGTAATTGTGCTTTTTAAAAATTGATTGATGAACTTGTATAATTATGGTCAATTTTTCCATCTTCGTCAAATTCAAACCTAGTTCATATGCGATAGGGCTGAAATAGTCAGTCCCAATACCCTTTAACCGACATCGGTCATATGTCGTTCATATGTCCCTGTTCCAAAACTATAACGCAAGGTCGCACATACATGGTACAACGCCATTTTAGTGGGCTTAAATGGTGAGGCCAGGACTCCTACTAGCCGAAGACGCACGTCCTTCGCTCCAGAAATATCTTAAGACGACTCCCATGCGATGTCCCACAAATCGTAGGTAGAAGCATAAATCATATTTAAATGGAGCCCACCTCAGATACATCACCTCGAAGTTTCACATTTCCCTCAATTGTTTTACGTGCACCAGCCAATCTTCTCAAAGGTATGGTTTCCATATATGATTACATTACTTTTGTTATTCTATTTACCCTATAATTTGTTATCAATATGGATTAGTGATTGAATGTGTTAATTGTTAAAGTTTCGTGGTTTCTATGAATTGGGGTGGTAGGATATGTATTGAGGTTTTTAGCTATGCAGCGGTTCAATTGTTTTGTTTAGAACCTAGATTTGTTCCCAAATTTCTGATCTTGTTTTTGTAATTGATTTGCTACCATGTGAGGTCGCTAACAAGTAACTATGTCCTCTATTATATCGATACACGTGCGACGTCGAGTGTCTTAGTGACCTCACTTGCTTCTCATTTAGAAATTTTGTTTTACTGAAGGGCGATCGAAGTCACTTTGACTTGGTCAACTTTTCAAATTTTGTTTTTCATTATCCAATTTCTTTCTACTTCAATATTTAATGCCCATGACAATGTGAATTACAACAATCATGTCTAACAACGCTAGTTCCAACCGTCTCCCAATCGAAGTTGGTTGGATGGTTCCTAAATTAGCAAGTTGAAATACAACAATTAGCAAATCAAGAGAATGATGCTAATCATGTAAGCGCAAATAGAGATGTGATGAAAATACAATTACGGAGCCTTGGGCGCAATCGACTTTCACTTCCAAACCTTGTTTCCATCATTGAACATGTGACTTATTTACTACTTTCACTACTTGCTGTGAAGACTAAACTTCTATCCTTCTTAGATAGTAGTTTGCAAGAGTGAGTTCAACATCTCTTGTCAAACCTCACCAATGACTCCCGAGTCGCGACCACGACTCAAGGTATCCCATTAATGGCATTTAGCACGAAGGATCAACAAACTCGGCAACACTTATAACCACTACACCGTGACTAAGCATTTAACCGACCTATGCATTTACACGGGATTGATCAAGAGCAACCACTCATAGACCTCTCCCATTTGCTACAATTGATAAACATGGCAAAGAGTTCAACATTGCATATTTATCTAGCAATCATCAATTCATCAACATAATCAAAAGCTCTAAATCATACTTATAGATCCCTAACAAGAACAGGGGGAAATTTAACCCAATTTCCCCAAACCCTAGCTAGCAATTAATACAAGCATTTCATATACTCAAGCTTTCAACCACTATGATGAAATCAACAAACACATTAAATTCCCACAAATGCATAATAGCAAGAGTAATAAACAAGCTACAAAGTGTTCTTAGGACATAGGTTTGGAAGCTTAGGTCAATTGCTCCCAAGAGATGAGATTAGCTAATAGAGTTCATGCTAATCTATCTAAAACAACAAATCAAAACACAAGATGAATCAAAGATGAAAGAAATGAAAAATAAGGGTTTAGAGTAGTACAGCAGCCGCAGGAATCAGAATGAATCACAGAGGAGGAGAAAATATAGTATTTATAGTGAGAAGAAATAAAGTTAGGATTCTGGTCAGTCGCCGTCGCGACTCGCGACGGCTGTTGGTCGCGACTCGCGACGTGTCCGTCGCGACTCGCGACGGTGACCAGAATTTTTGCATTAACTTTCTTCTTCTTCTTGTGGCATGTAGTCATCTCCATAGTCACTCCTCTCAACTTCTAAGTCTTCAACTGGTTCAAAAGGGATCTTTAATGGCCTCCGGTCTTCACGTCTTCGAAACAAGTCTTCAAAATCTTCGAGAGTGTAGTCTTCAACGGCCTCCGGTCTTCATTACTTTGTTCACACAAAAATCTACTTAAAAGAGGTAAAAGAGCGCAAAGTCGCTCTTACCCCTCCTAAGAGGATTTCATGGTAAAATACAGTCTGTTGGTAATGAAAGAGCACAAAATGGATCCTAAAAAGTTCTAAAATAAGTATATAAAGTGGACGCATCAAACCTCCCCACACTTGAACCTTACTCGCCCTCGAGTAAGAAAAATCCAAGTATGTGGAGAGAATGATACCTCCACATCCTACTACTAATCCCCCAATTCACTACCTCACAAAATTCTCAATATCGCACATCCCAAGGTTAAAATCAAATGAGAATTTTCCCACAACCCCTATTCCTAAATCTACCTAACCCATATCACCCCGTCAATTCATTACTTTCCCTCAGACATCTCCTAATCCAAAACTGACAGTCCCAAATCTACTGATAAAAGATGAAACCAAAAGTATGCATCAAGTTCAAAGCACATGCTTCATTCTATATCAATATATCAACCCAAAAACGAAGTCTATTAATGATCAAGAATTTCATAACTTACTCCGTCTCTTCCCGCTAATTTGTTCATTCCCAAATGTTCCTCAAAAAGTGAAGCTACCCGATCCATCCGTGTGGTCACCGCAACCTTATGACTCCATCGCCGGCAAATGAGTAAACATATCATATTTCTCTCGCTTTCTCTCATTTTGCCTAGGATCCCTTTCAGGTTTTCATCCTAGCCACACAATCATTTTTCTTTTAGCTCACACCTCACCTTTTTCCACACATTTGGCCTCTCATTTTTACCTAGGCCGCCCTTTAAGGGTTTTCGACCTATCCGGGCTCCAATGTTGCCTAAGTTGCCCTTTCAGGTTTTCAACTTAGCGGGATTGATCTGATTTTTTTTTTTTTTAAATTTTTTTTTTTGATTTTTTTTTTCACATATATCTATAGCGAATAACTGAGTAAAAATATCCAAATCAACATGAAATATCCAAAGGAAAACAAAGTATCCAAAAGAGAGCACTAATGGAAGTCGTAACGACAATAGAAACCCCTCCCCACACTTAGAAAGCTACATTGCCCTCAATGTAGAGTAGGGCAGAATCATACGAAGCAAAGTATGGGAAAAGGGGGGAAAGCATGAAGCTCACTCGATCAGGGCTGTGAAGATGAAGGCTCGCCGCTGGAGTAACGCTGCTGATACCGGACTAGCCACTCCTCGTTCCGCTGCCTCCGAGCCCTCCGCTGCTCTGCTCTCGGATCGGGGCCCGACTGGGACTGCATCTCATGGATGCGAGCTGACAGGTGGTCAATCTCCTCATCCATGTCGATCAAAGCCTGGGAGACAAACCTGTTGTGCTCGTCCTGACGGTGGAAGCCCTCCTGTATGGTCTGCAGCATACGCTCATAAAAATCAGGCGGAGGTTGAGAATATTGAGGCGCAGCCTGATCCTCCTGCATGGGATCCGTCTGAGGTGGAGGCTGTGGAGAGGGTTGCTGGTACTGATGATGCTGATGAGGAGGTAGGGTGCTATCGTCTGGCAGGACTGGAGCTGGGCCAAGGTCGTGAAGCGCGCGCTGGAATTCAGCTGAACATGAAGAATCAGGGAAGATCGCCAAATCTCCCAATGGTGTGTCGAATTCCAGTCGGGTCCTGTTGTGCTGAGGGAGCGCCATGAAAGTGACCTTTCTTGCACCGTACAACCAATGATAGAGCCCAGTGGTCCTAGTGACACTGAGCATCTCAAATTTGACCAGTCGATCAACGGTGATGAGATAGGAAGTCCGCTTCCCAAGGCATGGAAAGTTGGTCGGAGGAACTAATCCCAAGTACTGGGCTAGAATGCTGATCAATCCTCCTATCATGATTTTCCCTTTCTTCTTTCCTGCCAATTCGACCACTCTTTTCATCCAGAGTTCTGCCCACAACCCGTACCCTTGCCCCGCACTTGTTAAGTGCCACAGAAAATGAATGTCATTGTCTGGCACATTCGTCGGCTCCGCGGAGCAGAAGACTGTGCCAGCCAAGAGTCTGTGCACGTAACGTAGCGCGGGGTGAACTATGGAGCTGCTCTTATCATGGGAGTTTTTGGCCCTCATGTTGATGACATTCCAAAATAGCATGTCATCTTCGATGGTTCGCTCCGGGGCCGCAGGATCCAGCCTGCTCCGTATCTCAGCAGTGGCCCAACCGAAGGCCTCCTCCACCTGAGAGACTGTCAGCTGGTACGAATTGTCATCCAAGTGAAAGGCTAGGTACCTCTCACAAGGTTCATCGCCCCTCATACTGCTGATACGGACGGTAGAGAGAAACTCCATTGTGTACTGTCTGTATGTCGGCGCGCTCTTCGTTAAAAATCCCTCCAGTCCCCCCTTGGCGAGGAGGACTCTGATAGGCTGATCCAATGTGGGTATGTCAACAAAGCTCGTCTCCTTTAAGAGGCGCCCCTGTAAGCCCTCCCATCGTTCCGCATAAGACCCGGTGATCCGGGTCAAACCCATGTACCTCTCCGCAAGGGGTGGTACAGGGTCTGACTCCGGAGCCGGTTGCGGAGGTGGAGTGGCAGTGTGGTCGGCGGGCTGGGTAGGCCTATACCTCCTCTTTGGGGCCATATCTGTCAATCACCAGCAGAAAGAGCAAACAGGTCAAACGAGTAGAAAATATGTATATGCAATATGACAAGTCAGTGACCACTGTCAAACTAGTTTAGCATCACAGGCTGAAACGAAAGCAGTCTAACTAGTTCAATCCGTAATTACCATGGCATATACAATGTACATGATGTCGAAGAAGTCCATACCATTGAATCCACGAAATACTCAAAAAGTCTAAATGCTATATTTCAAAATTACAGTTATGTTCCAGTAATGTAGCCATCACTAGCATAGTGACAATGTGACCCTCTTCGTTCCATGGCTAAATTACCGTAAACTTATATAGCATTCGAAGCACACTAAACCGCACCGAAACAGCGTATCTAAATAACAACGGGTTAACATGCCAATAATGCATAATCACCACCTACTCCTTAGCCAAAACAACACGAATGCATACATTATAAGATCGAGTAACAACAGGGGGGAAATCAACCCACTTCCCCCAAATTATAACAATAATACATTCGAAACCGCACGAAGAAAATATGCACTCGATACCCATGGAATCAAATTAAAAGCATAGCATATTCAACAAAATCCCCACAACAAAAATAAGAATATAAACCCCAAACAGCATTCACACAATATACACAATATCAAATAAATAGCACATAAATTCGAAATCACAATTAGGGCTCAAAAGAGGGTGGAGGTGTACCACTATGATGCTTAGGAATGGTAAAAACAGGAGCCCACGATCGAATTACCTACAGCTTCAAAATCCCCCGAAATCTAGGGTTTCGGATTTTTTTTTGTTTTTTCGAAAGTGAGATGTGAGTGGAGTGTGGAGAGTGTGGGAAAGGGTGGTGTGAGTGGGGGGGAATAGTGGTGGTGCGGCGGCGGAGATGAGGAGGCGACGGAGGGGTGGCGGCGGGGAAAGTGAATCGGCGAGTGAAGAGGAAGGGGAAGAAGAAAGAAAAAAAAACAGAGGAAAAATTAAAGGGGAAACTAATGTTCATCGGATTTTATAAATTTTTTTTCGTTCTCCCGAGCGTCGCGACTCGCGACCTGTCCGTCGCGACTTGCGACGGACGTCGCGAGGTCGTCGCGAGTCGCCAAAAGGTGAATCTGAAAGGCCAAAATTTCCTGATCCCATCGCGACACGCGACCAGTTCGTCGCGACTCGCGACGGGCGTCGCGAGGTTGTCACGAGTCGCGGAAAGTGAAGGCTGAGAAGCCAAAATTTTTCAAAAGTGCCTGATTCCGTCGCGACTCGCGACGAGTCTCGTCGCGACTCGCGACGGACGTCGCGAGGGTGTCGCGAGTCGCGGAAAGTGAAGTCTGGGAAGCCAAAAAAAATTTCAAAACTGCCTGATTCCGTCGCAAATCGCGACGAATCTCGTCGCAAGGGTGTCGCGAGTCGCGGAAAGTAGAATCCGAGAGGGTAAAATTCACTGAGCCCGTCGCGACGCGCGACGAAGTCGTCGCGACTCGCGACGAGGCTGCTAACCTGGACTTAGAAAATTTTTCTGCTTCTTTCTCTTGTCCAAGTTCTTCCTTCTCGAATTCAAGGCTTTTCCCCTTCCAAAATCCAATGCCCGAGCTTCAAAATTGCTGCAAAATCATGGAGAAAACAACCTGTGAAAAACATAAAACAAAACAATGAATCTTAATGATAAAAGCTCAAAAATAAACAACATCAACAGAAAGTCTAAAGTGACGATCCGGATGATCAAAACCCAGTATATTTAACGTCGTCGGCACGACTCACTTCCCTCTACGGGGTTCAATCACAACTCGGATCGAGGAGATGCACGTCTTCCCCTTTTTCCGGTACAAAAGTCTCGTGGTAAGGTTTCAAACGTTGTCCATTAACCTTGAAGGTAGTGGACTTAGCTCGATTTAAAATTTCCACCGCACCATGCGGGAAGACCTTGACCACCTCAAAAGGACCGATCCACCGGGACCGTAACTTACCTGGGAAAAGGCGAAAGCGAGATTGGAATAGGAGGACCTTTTGACCAACGTCAAAATCCTTCCTGATGATCATCTTGTCGTGCCATGCCTTTGTCTTCTCTTTGTAGATCTCTGCATTCTCATAGGACTCCCTCCGGATTTCATCAAGTTCCTCCAATTGCAACTTTCTATGCAAACCGACTTCATCAATATCAAGATTAAACTGTTTGACCGCCCAATAAGCCTTGTGCTGAATTTCTACCGGTAGGTGACAGGGCTTACCAAACACTAACCGGTATGGGGACATACCGATTGGTGTCTTGTAAGCCGTCCTATACGCCCACAGGGCATCATTCAACCGAGAACTCCAATCCTTCCGGTTAGGGTTAACCGTTTTTTGAAGGATGGACTTGATTTCCCGATTGGAAACTTCGGCTTGCCCGTTGGTTTGTGGATGATAGGCGGTAGATGTCTTGTGAGTGACCCCATATTTCTTCAAAAGTGCTGCTATGGTCCGATTGCAAAAATGTGTGCCACGGTCGCTAATCAATGCTCGGGGTACCCCAAACCTAGAGAAGATGTTATTTTTCAAGAAATCTGCAACCATTTTAGAATCGTCAGTCCTGGTGGGTTTTGCTTCAACCCACTTCGACACATAATCAACAGCAAGAAGAATGTACGTAAAACCATAAGAACTAGGGAAAGGTCCCATAAAGTCAATACCCCAAACATCGAAGATTTCACAATACAAAAGAGGTTTTTGGGGCATTTCATTCCTAGTGGAGATATTTCCTACCCTCTGGCATTCATCACAAGATTTGCAAAAAGTGTATGCATGTTTATTCATCGTAGGCCAATAAAACCCACTCTCTAAAACTTTCCTAGCGGTTCTCTTGGCTCCAAAATGACCGCCACATGCATGAGAATGACAAAATTCAAGTATTGAGTGTATTTCACTATCAGGGATGCATCTCCTAACAACTTGATCCGCACAATGTCTCCACAAAAAGGGATCATCCCACACATAATATTTTGCATCACTCCTTAACTTATCCTTTTGGGCTGTGGAAAAATGATGAGGAAATTTACCAGTGACGAGAAAGTTGACAATGTCGGCATACCACGGTTGGAGATCCCTAATGCGATTAATGGTGAACAATTGTTCATCAGGGAATTCCTCCCGTAGTTGCTCCTTCATTGCTGGGCTTACCTCAATGTCTGCCCCCGGAGTCAACCGGCTCAAATGATCGGCCACCAGGTTTTCAGCGCCCTTCTTATCCCGCACCTCCAAATTGAATTCGCTCAAAAGCAAGATCCACCTAAACAACCTCGGCTTGGATTCTTTCTTCGCCATTAAATGACGAAGTGCTGCATGATCAGTGTATACAATAACTTTAGTACCAAGCAAATAAGATCTAAATTTTTCTAAAGAGAATACCACTGCTAGCAACTCCTTTTCAGTGGTGGAGTAGTTCCTTTGGGTTTCATTTAGGGACATGGATGCGTAATAGATGGCGTGAGGTACTCTTCCCACCCTTTGACCAAGCACTGCTCCAACGGCGTAGTCACTCGCATCGCACATTATCTCAAAAGGCAACGCCCAATCTGGGGGTTGTATGATAGGGGCCGAGACTAACCTTCCCTTCAATGTATCGAAGGCCCCTTGACATCTCTCATCCACTACAAATTCCACCTCCTTTTGCAATAATTTGCATAGAGGAGATGCTATCTTTGAGAAGTCCTTGATGAACCGGCGATAGAATCCTGCATGGCCAAGGAAAGAACGCACTTCGCGCACATTAGTAGGATAAGGCAGAGTTTGAATCGTGTCTATCTTGGCCTTGTCAACCTCAATACCCTTAGAGGAGACAACATGGCCTAAGACAATACCTCTCTCAACCATAAAGTGACATTTCTCAGAATTTAGCACCAGATTAGTTTCAATGCAACGGTTAAGGACTTGTGCTAAATTTGCTAAACAATTATCAAAGGAATTACCATGAATGGTGAAATCATCCATAAATACCTCGACAAAATTTTCAACAAATTCTGAGAAAATGCTTACCATACACCTTTGGAAGGTCGCGGGGGCGTTACATAGCCCGAAAGGCATGCGTCGGTAAGCAAATGTACCGAAAGGGCATGTGAAGGTGGTCTTCTCTTGGTCTTCTGGAGCGATAGCCACTTGAAAATATCCCGAGTATCCATCCAAGAAACAATAGTAGGGGTGACTTGCTAACCTCTCAAGCATTTGATCAATGAACGGTAAGGGAAAGTGATCCTTCCGGGTTTCTGCATTCAATCTCCGGTAATCAATGCAAACTCGCCACCCATTTTGAACTCGGGTGGCACCATTTCACCCTTCCCATTTTCAACGACTGTCATTCCACTCTTCTTTGGTACCACCTGAGTTGGGCTCACCCACTTGCTATCCGAGATTGGGTAAATCATGCCCGCTTGAAGCAATTTGAGGATCTCCGCCTTCACCACATCCATCATAGGCGGGTTCAAACGGCGTTGGGGTTGTCGGACGGGTCTCGCACCTTCTTCCAACAAGATTCTGTGCATACAAGTGGATGGACTTATGCCTTTGATGTCGGCAATAGTCCATCCAATTGCTTCCTTGTTCTCCCGCAACACCACCATCAACTTTTCTTCTTGCTCCTTGGTGAGCTTGCTCGAAATGATAACTGGAAGCGTCTCGCTTTCCCCAAGAAATGCATACTTAAGATCATCTGGCAAAGGTTTAAGGTCAAGCACCGGGGCTTTCACAAGCGAGGGGAGGAATTCCGGTTCCTCGAGTTCCTCTAAGAGTAGAGGAGAAGGTGTTGAGACACTCGGTGTCATCTTTTCAAGCAAGTTCAAATCTTCAAAGCTGCCTTTCAAGTTAGTGCTCATAGAATATACATTGTGGGCATCATCAACATCACATTGCAAAGCAACCAATAAAGAATCCTCACCATTTAGTTCAAAAACATCTTGCACAACTTCTTCAACAATATCTACGGCATGGCAAGAATGTTCTTCACTAGGATATTTCATAGAATCATTTATGTTAAACTCTACTTTCATTCCATCAAATTCCATGGTGAGGGTACCTTTATGCACATCAATCATCGTCCTAGATGTTTTCAAAAATGGCCTCCCCAACAAAATTGGGGCGGCATGTTTATCATGCTCCATGTCAAGGACATAAAAATCTGCGGGGAAAATTAAGGAATCCACCTTAACCAACACATCCTCGACAATACCCTTAGGGTATGCACTAGAACGGTCGGCCAATTGGATTACCACCCCGGTTTTATGCAATGTTCCCAAGTTGAGATTTTCAAACAAA
This sequence comes from Rubia yunnanensis, assembly GCA_037428765.1. Classification (NCBI taxonomy): domain Eukaryota; kingdom Viridiplantae; phylum Streptophyta; class Magnoliopsida; order Gentianales; family Rubiaceae; genus Rubia; species Rubia yunnanensis. Next base: position 29,777,844 of record CM075066.1, on the reverse strand, counting down.
GAATAAGGAAGAACATTTATGGATGCACCTAAATCAAGCATAGCTTTTTCAAAACGAGTATTTCCTATTATGCACGGGATTGTGAACATACCGGGATCGCTACATTTAGGGGGTAGCTCTTTTTGACACAATGCAGAAACATGCTCACTTTTTCCACTTTTCAATTTATTTTTGGCCCTTTGTTTCCTATTCACAACACATAATTCTTTGAGAAATTTGGCATATCTAGGGATTTGTTCAATTGCATTCAAGAGAGGAATGTTTACCTCACACCTACGAAAGACTTCGTAGATGTCTTTGTTATCCTCCATCCTCATCCTGTCTTTCAAGGCCTCTGGAAATGGGGGTTCCGGAACATATGGGGGGCTCTCCACCATCTTTTCTTTCTTGTGTGGAGGAGAGGATGGTTCCGGGGTGGAGGTTAACTCCGGTTTTGGTGGCAATGTCTCCAACTTGATTTCTTCCTCCTTATCTTTGTTGGCTAGCTCCTTGGTCACCTTCTCATGGATTGCCTCTTCCTCAACTCCCTTCTCAAACTCTTCAATTCTCGTTGGCTCCTTCTCATGGATTGCCTCTTCCTCAACTCCCTTCACAAACTCTCCAATTCTCATTGGCTCCTTCTCATGGATTACCTCTTCCTCAATTCCCTTCTCAAACTCTTCAGTTCTCGTTGGCCCCTTCTCAACATTTTCAGCCTCCGGTGAAGCACCGACCTCTCTACCACTTCTCAAAGCAATAGCACTTGCATTTTGCCTCGGGTTGATCTCTGGTTGGGCAGGTAGTTTACCCTTTTCACGGGCTTCCATCCGGTTCACCATTTGAGCTATTTGGCTCACTTGAGTTTCCAAGTTTTTGATACTTGCTTTAGCTTCATCTTGGAATTGTTCGCCCTTTTCAGCATTCATGCCTAATCGGTGAATAGCTTGCATTACCTCATCTTTGGATAGCCCCGAACCTTCCCCTTGGTTTCGGGATTTGTCTTCAAATCTTTGGAACTGTTGTTGAGGTGGCCGGTATTGTTGAGGGGGTAGCCTGTACGGTTGAGAGTTCTGGCCTCCTTGAGGGTTTCCATACCGAAGGTTCGGTTGATCACGATTTCCCGAATTATATGGCCGGCTTTGGTATCCTGGGTATCTTTGGTATCCTTGGTTACCTTGGTAGCCTTGGTTACCTTGGTAGCCTTGGTTACCTTGGTAGCCTTGGTTACCTTGGTAGCCTTGGTTACCTTGGTAGCTTTGACCACCTTGATACCCATAGGTACCTTGGTATCCTTGATTTCCCTGATACCCCATAGCACTTACTTCCTCAACGTAATCCTCTTGTAGAGTGGGGCATGTGTCCGTAGGGTGCGCCAAATAGCAGATTTCACATGACTTAACATGTGGCGCACTTCCTCCGGGGTTGGTCATCAAGGTCTTCACCATGGATGTGAGGGTCGTGACTTGATCCTCCAATTTCCCACTGTTGGCAAAATCACTTACAGGCCTTTGGTTTCTCCTCCTCAAATCAGCCCTTGAGCTAAAATTCCTCGACTCTTCCGCTAGCTCTTCATATAGTTGCATGGCTTCAGCAGATGTTTTGTTTCCGAGGGTGCCACCACAAGAACTTCTAACCAGCCTTTGGTCTTCATCCAGAAGGCCATTATAAAAGTAATACACCAAATCTCCCTCCGAATAACCATGGTAGGGACAACTTGCGAGGAGCATCTTAAATCTCTCCCAATACTCGAAGAGAGACTCTTCATGCCACTGCAGAATGTTGCTTATATCCTTCTTCAAAGCAGCGGACCTCGAGGCCGGGAAATATTTGGCGAGAAATTTTGTCTTCAAATCAAGCCAACTCTTTATGCTCCTTGGTGGTAGGTAATGGAGCCAATCTCTAGCACCATCCTTAAGAGTGAAAGGGAATGCCTTCAACTTGTAAAAATCTTCATCCACTCCGTGAGGAACCGTTCCGCTACACAAGAAGTGAAATTCGGTGAGATGCTTGTTGGCATTCTCCCCTTGCCTTCCAAGGAATGCGGGTAGCATATTGATGAACCCGATTTTCAGCTCGAAATGCTTATTTGGTCCAACCACTGGGTATTCAATGCACATCGGTTGTTGCTCCAGATTGGGCGCCATGATTTCTCTCAACAAGGGCTGTCCCAAAGGGATCCCTCTTTGGTGGGGATGGGGATTGTAGGCTTCTTCTTCCCTTTGCTCATCTTCAATCTCAATTCGGGGGTCCATTGAAGAAGATGTGTTCACAAAATGGTCACTAGGAGGGGTGTTATTCACACTTTCCAAAGAAAGCCTCCTAGCCCGTCTCAAATTCAACTCCAACTCGGGGCCGTAGTGTAAGGGCTCTCGTGAAGAGGATCGCGTGCGAACCATACACCAAGAACACAAACAATACGTCTCCAAGCCAAGCGAAAATGGCAAATCTACTAAGAAATCAAAATAAGATAAAATCAAACTAACAAATATTCACAAGTAGCACATAATCACACACAATATGCTAAAGCACTTAAAAATGAACGCCTCTTCCCCGGCAACGGCGCCAAAATTTGGGAGGTCGTCGCCGTACCTCTCAAAGTTAATATTTTTAAGCCCTTAATGCGTCCTATCCACAATAATGTAAATAGTGGCAAGATGGGGTCGTCCACAGGAAAAGGGATTTTTCTAAGTACTTAAACACCTATATGAGAAAACATACTAAGCATATACATACTGAGATATATATATATATATATATATATAAACATGTAAACAAGGGGGGGGAAGTTGGTTGGATGGTTCCTAAATTAGCAAGTTGAAATACAACAATTAGCAAATCAAGAGAATGATGCTAATCATGTAAGCGCAAATAGAGATGTGATGAAAATACAATTACGGAGCCTTGGGCGCAATCGACTTTCACTTCCAAACCTTGTTTCCATCATTGAACATGTGACTTATTTACTACTTTCACTACTTGCTGTGAAGACTAAACTTCTATCCTTCTTAGATAGTAGTTTGCAAGAGTGAGTTCAACATCTCTTGTCAAACCTCACCAATGACTCCCGAGTCGCGACCACGACTCAAGGTATCCCATTAATGGCATTTAGCACGAAGGATCAACAAACTCGGCAACACTTATAACCACTACACCGTGACTAAGCATTTAACCGACCTATGCATTTACACGGGATTGATCAAGAGCAACCACTCATAGACCTCTCCCATTTGCTACAATTGATAAACATGGCAAAGAGTTCAACATTGCATATTTATCTAGCAATCATCAATTCATCAACATAATCAAAAGCTCTAAATCATACTTATAGATCCCTAACAAGAACAGGGGGAAATTTAACCCAATTTCCCCAAACCCTAGCTAGCAATTAATACAAGCATTTCATATACTCAAGCTTTCAACCACTATGATGAAATCAACAAACACATTAAATTCCCACAAATGCATAATAGCAAGAGTAATAAACAAGCTACAAAGTGTTCTTAGGACATAGGTTTGGAAGCTTAGGTCAATTGCTCCCAAGAGATGAGATTAGCTAATAGAGTTCATGCTAATCTATCTAAAACAACAAATCAAAACACAAGATGAATCAAAGATGAAAGAAATGAAAAATAAGGGTTTAGAGTAGTACAGCAGCCGCAGGAATCAGAATGAATCACAGAGGAGGAGAAAATATAGTATTTATAGTGAGAAGAAATAAAGTTAGGATTCTGGTCAGTCGCCGTCGCGACTCGCGACCTGTTCGTCGCGACTCGCGACGGCTGTTGGTCGCGACTCGCGACGTGTCCGTCGCGACTCGCGACGGTGACCAGAATTTTTGCATTAACTTTCTTCTTCTTCTTGTGGCATGTAGTCATCTCCATAGTCACTCCTCTCAACTTCTAAGTCTTCAACTGGTTCAAAAGGGATCTTTAATGGCCTCCGGTCTTCACGTCTTCGAAACAAGTCTTCAAAATCTTCGAGAGTGTAGTCTTCAACGGCCTCCGGTCTTCATTACTTTGTTCACACAAAAATCTACTTAAAAGAGGTAAAAGAGCGCAAAGTCGCTCTTACCCCTCCTAAGAGGATTTCATGGTAAAATACAGTCTGTTGGTAATGAAAGAGCACAAAATGGATCCTAAAAAGTTCTAAAATAAGTATATAAAGTGGACGCATCATAGCACAATCCAAGGTGAAAGTTGTGATCAGGTGCAAAGGGATGGAGTATCACATGCACTACTCTGGGGCCGGGGTGCTCAAGGCTCTTACCCCGAAGGGTTTTGGCCAGTTTCTTGTTGGAGAGCAACTCATGATTTGGGACACCCTATTCTTTGAGCTCCTAAATGGTGTTGGGCCAGTAATTTTTTATGTTCTCCGGATTTGATGATTTTCTTAGTATTCACATGACAATGTACCTTGAACAAATTGATTTGTATTTAGAAGAATGAATGAGATTGACATATTTTATTGTTAAATCAATGTTATTGAGTTTTTAGTCGTAAGTTCAATGTTACTAAATTAAGAATATTTTAATTCAATTAATGTTATTGAATGTTCTTAAGTTAATTCAATGCTACTGAATGTTCTCAGACTAATTCTATGTAATTTAAATAACATTGAATGTTTATTGTTTAATATAACATAACTCGCTGGTGGGCTGAATTTGTAAGGCCCGTCAAGATATGCGACGCCGGTTACTGTGTTGACATATTTTTGGACTAACCGACTTACATGCGACATCGCTATATATCAGGCGGACAACACAACGCGGTCAAAACAACATCGTTTATGAACTGTTATATATAACCACAAAACCTGGGAGTTCAAGCTTCAATTCATCAGTTTGCCACAAATTCCAAGGATCTCTCACCACCATTCACTTGTCCATTGGAAGAAAGGTAGGGTTTTTCTAACCTTCAAACACGTTAGTAATTCCTAGTTTGCATTGTTGGATCCGTCGTATCTTAATTTTTTATGGTCTCCTTGTGTTCTAGTTTTTACTCACATTTTTTAGAAGGTGAACTTCCGTTAGATGTAGAATTGGGTACTATGATTTGATAGGTTTTCATAGGGTTTTTGTATAGTTTTATGTTCTTAAATCTTAATTTTTCTGGTGTTTAGTGTTTTCACCCGTAGCTTCCTTTGCAATATGCGACCTCGGCCATACGTCTATTACATTTTGTTTATTGTTATGATATAGCGATGTAGCACACTGGTATTTTTAGTAGAATATTGTGTCATACCCTCAGTTTAACCGATCAGTGCACGATGTACGTGCGACCTCGCTAGTGTATGTCGTATATGCCACTGGTTTGGACCGACGCATAGGCGATGTCACACGTTGTAATTCATGCTGCTTCCATATTAAAATTTTCAATTCTTAAGTAGGACTAATGGCTGGCGAAGGATCTTCTAGTCATCCATTTTTCCAGGTACTCAAACATTTCTCAACGAATAATTAGTAAAACACACATTCACACTTAACCACAATATTTTTTTTCATGTAGTTCTCCACATGAAGGAGCAATCCTGAGCCTATTGTGTTCGACATTGAGGATCATACAATGGCTCCTGAAAGCCCACACTTCCACTGTACACTGAAGCAGCATAACTTCGAGAAGAACCCAACTTTGATAAGGTTTTAAATTAGTAAGCAATGTCAAATATTTCCACATATATTATAAGTATATTTCTAATCAATATTTTGTTTTATTTAGTATATCTCGTTGGAGATTGTACCACTACTGCTGGGTGCGAAGACCCCCGTAGTGCTGAGGTGCTACAGGAGAGAGTACCGTATGAACAACTCGGGGGGTGGCAAGATCAAGGCTCTTTCCCTAAAGGGTTTTGGCGAGTTCCTTAAGGGAAACAACCTACGCATTAGGGACGCCTTGTTTTTCGAGGTGATCAAAGCTGGGGGGCCTATCATCTTCAAGGTCATCTTTATTAGAGCTGATTGAGTTTATTGTAATCTATGTTATGTTTGAATTAGGAAAAATATTATTCGAATTGAAGTACTGATTGTGAGAATCTTGACCACTACTATTTTCTAGATATAAAACTGTCTAATTTGAGAATCATAAGATTGACTTCACGTGTTGACATGTGTGTTTTCATTTGATTTTAACACCATACGTGAGTTTACATTTCCATTTTTTATTCTTTTTTATCACCGGCAAATTCTTCACATTGACTTTTCTCTTCAAATATGTGCGACGTCGCTAAGTCAATCACTAAATGTTTCAGTAGAAGCGACGTCACTGGCAAAAACGATCATTGTTCCAACACGATATATGCGACGTCGCACGCTGATCGGTCAGATTATTTACTTTATTTTTTTATCTTTTACTTTGGTTATTTTTATAACTGAGGTAAAAAAACCTATTATTTACCATGGTTTTTTAGAAAATCGAAGTATAAATACCTTTTACTTCGAAAAAAAGAAAACCGAGGTAAAAGAACTTTTTACCTTGGTTTTTTGGGGTTAAGAAAAAAAACGAGGTAAAAGGGGCAAAGTAATAGGTGTTGTTTTTTGTAGTGTGTTACGATAACTCTAATTTGTAGTAGTGAACCTACATATGAGATCATAAAAGACCTAAGTGCTCGTGAATACAAAGTGTCCATTAGCTTCAATTAAGAATACAAAACTCGGGATTTAGACAAGAAAACCAACAATGGTCTTCTAAACCCTTTGTCATGTAAATCTAACTAAAACTAGCAATCCAACAAGTACATGACCATTATTGTATCGAATGCATTGGTTAAAGCATGTAGTTCGGTGCACATCAATCTGTAATTATGAAATCAGAACTGTGCCCCCAGAACAAACAAGTTTATGAGGTCATTTAGTTTCTTCCGATTTCGGAATGGAATCTAGAATAACGTCATTCTCGAATGCTGAGTGACAAGTTACAGACACATCAAAAGCCAGAACTAAATCTGGAATATAGGCGGATGGTCGAATGTTGCATTATAAGGAATTAAATCAAATACATTTTTGTAGTCCAGTTCCTATTTTGATTGTCGATTCGAAATAGTTGGTGTGAAGCAATATCGAATCAGAAAACGTAGTTCCAATTTCAAAACTGGAATTGGTATTATTGGTGAACCAACATCTAATAGTGAGATTATCGTCGGTAATTGTGGTTCCAACTGAATATATCTTTTCCTTAGATGCACTTTAATAATTCGTTAAACACCACACAAATATACAAGTAGTTTCATACAATAATTGTACAATAACTATATCTAAAAGTATTTTTTACCATTTTTCTAAATAACTATGATATCCATATATATATATATATATATATATATATATATATATATATATATATGGATATCATACATAATCTTACATACCCGGTCAGTGGGTATCTATGAATATGCTTGTTTCCTCTCGCTATCTTAAATTCCTCGGATGTGTATGATTTTTCATTGTCTAGTGAATAAGATCTTAAACCAAAGGTGTGACACATTGTCAATAGTTTATTTAGAGAATGGGTAGAAAATAAGTATCTTGCATATAATTTTCAAACAAAAGTATAACAAAGACTACTTTTGGGTGTGTTCGCACTACTTCTCAATAGCATTAATGGGTGTGTCATCATCAAACTAAGAACATAAAAAGGAGGGATATAACCTCATTACAATAACCAAATATCAAGCTCTCCTAACAACACAAACCGTATTTTGATTTGGAAACAGGTCATAGTATATAAACAAATTATGTCTCCCTCTAATAACATTTTTCATCCTGGCTATCTCCATCACATCTAGATATACAAGGATGACCATGATGTAGCAAATTCCATCTTCGACTATATTCTAGCAGCATTTGTGTACCTTGAGAAGGATATTGATAGAATGATTTGCCGTAATGAATTGTAGTATTGATATTTGAATATATATATATATATAGAGAGTACAATAGAGGTGTAATAAGGAAAGAACTCTAATCATAATAAATCATAATCTAATCGAGAGTCTGATTTATTCTAACACCCCCCTCAAGCGAAGCGTCGGATGCTCGCCGACGCATAGCTTGGATCTGAAAAACTCGAACAGCGAATGAGAGAGCCCCTTGGTGAAAATGTCTGCAATCTGAAGAGAAGTTGGAACATGAGCAACACGCAGCTTTCCAGATGTCACGAACTCATGAACAAAATGGTAGTCGATGTCGATGTGCTTCGCCCGCTTATGTGCCACCAGATTCTGAGCCAAGAAGAAAGCACTACTATTGTCGCATAAAAACAGTGGAGAACCAGAAAGCGGAACCCGAAGATCACGAAGAAAATGAGTGAGCCATACCACTTCTGAGGCAGTGTTGGCGAAAACACGGTATTCAGACTCAGTGCTAGAGCGAGAAACAAGACTCAGTGCTAGAGCGAGAAACAGTGGGCTATTTCTTGGCACTCCAAGAAACCAGATCCCCACCAAGAAAAACTGCATAACCATAAGTGGACCGACAAGTCTCCAAATAGCGAGCCCAATCAGTATCAGAGTACCCTAACACATCAGGAGTACTAGCAGAACAAAACCTGAGACCAAAATGAAGAGTGCCACGAACATACCGCAAAATCCTAGTCAAGGAAGTAGAATGGTCATCTCTGGGATCCTAAAGATATTGACTCACCGTGTTGACCTAGAATGCCAAATCCGGGCGATAGATGGTGAGATACTGAAGAGCACCAACAAGGGAACGATAAAGTGTAGGATCCCGAAATGGAGGACTGGTAGAGCTGTGAAGCTGAGTACCAGCGACAAATGGAGTAGAAACAGGTGCCGCGTCAGACATACCGGCCCGATTCAAAATATCACGAGCATACTTTGCTTGGCCAAGCAGTAACCCTGAGGAAGAAAGTAATGAAGAGCACCAAGATCCTTGATCGCAAACTCTTTGTGTGTTCGATCAATGAACTGGCGAAGAAGAGTCGAGTCATTGCCTGTAAGAATGATATCGTCCACATACACAAGTAGGTACAGTAACGACGACCCTCTTGAAAGGATAAATAAAGAAGTATCAGCTGAGCTGCACCGAAAACTAAGCAGTTTCAGATAACTGCTGAAACGCTGGAACCAAGCTCGGGGAGCCTGCTTAAGACCATAAATGGCCTTTCGCAAGTGACAAACATAGTCTGGATGGACAGGATCCTGATAACCAACGGACTACTTCATTTAGACTCGAACATCAAGAACACTATTAAGGAAAGTGTTCTTGACATCCAACTGATGAAGTGGCCAGGAACGCATGGTGGCTATGGTGAGAACCGTCCTAACAGTGGAGGCTTTGACCACAGGACTGAAAGTGTGGTCAAAATCAAAATCCAGAATCTGAGAGAAACCCTGCGCCACAAGTCTAGCTTTGTGATGCTCAATAGTGCCATCTGGTTGAAACGTGAGCCTATAGACCCATTTGGAGCCAACAATGTTGACATTCGATGGTCGAGACACCAAATCCCAAGTGTGCTGACCACGAAGAGCGGCCATCTCATCATCCATGGCTGAAACCCAGGCTGGATCCTGAAGGGCAGAGCGATAATTAATGGGCTCTGTCTGAGAGAGGAGTGCGGTAGTGAGACCATGAGCAATAATATTTGAATAATCACAGCACTGAATGGCACCAGTAGAAGACCGAGTGGTCATCCAATGGGTACGAAGCTGGGCGGAAAAGCTGGAGGAGTCGAAATAGCTGACGACGCCAAGGAAGATCGAGCTGCGCTGACCGGAGAGTGGCCATCGGAAGGTGCCAGAGAAAGAATGGCCGATACTGGCTGAGACGTGGTGGCCGGTGGCTGAGACGGTGGCTGATGAGTGATGGCCGATAGCTGAGAGGTGGTGGCCGTTGGGCGAGGAGCTGGATCCGGGTCGGCCATCTAGATAGAAGATGGTGGTGAAGGAGGGGTGGCTGTAACAAGCACAGGCGTGGTGGCCCCAATCGATGAAGTAACAGCTTCATCAAAAAATGATGAAATCTCTATATCTGAAATAGAGCGACTATCCGCGGAAGATGAGACATAAGGGAATAAGGTTTCATCAAACCGAATGTGGCGAGAAACATAGATACGCTTAGAAGTGGGGTCGAGACACTGGAAGCCCTTGTAACGAGGGCTGTAGCCAATAAAAACACACGGAATGGATCGCGGTGCAAACTTATCAGTAGCAGTGGCACGCAGACATGGAAAAGCACGGCAGCCAAATGGATGAAAGAGGGTATAATCAGGTACATGACCAAAAACAACCTCAAAAGGTGATTTTCCACCAAGAACTGAGCTTGGCAGACGGTTAATGATGTAAACCGCATAGGAGAAAGCTTCCACCCAATAACAGTGTGGCACAGAAGAGTGAAAAAGCATGGCAAGACCGGTCTCTGTGATGTGACGATGCTTCCGCTCAGCTCGTCCATTCTGAGCAGGTGTATAGGGTGATAACATCTGATGATGAATGCCACATGATATGTAGTGATCCTGAAGTCGATGATTAGTAAACTTTGTGCCACCATGGGTCTGAAAAATTTTAACCCTAGTAGAAAATTGGGTCGCAACAAATTTCTGAAACTGGATAAATGTGTCATAGAAGTCTGACTTATACCGCATTGGGAGAAACCAAGTGAATCGCAAAAAGTCATCGATGAAAATGGCATTATAAGAAAAACCACATGCCGATAAGACAGGGGTTGGTCCCCACAAATCACAATGCACCTTATCCAACAACCCAGTAACGCACCTGTCACTAGTGGAAAAAGGTAAACGACTACTCTTGGCCATCTGACAAGGAGAGCAACTAACAGATGCCGGCATAGTGGAAGTCACAGTAATATGGCCACGTCAACTTAAAAACTGAACAGTATCATGAGACACATGACCGAGACCAGAGTGCCACTGCTCAAAAGAAGCCTGGAGCTTTCCAAAGCGTAATTCACCTAAAAAGTTAGAATCAACAGTCTCAAGAAAATAAATACCTGAATTATTACTGCCTTTACCAATTATCTTCCCTGTATGCTTGCGCTCAATGGAGAATGCGTTGGCATCAAATATAACACGGACAGGTAAATCACGAGTAAGCTTACTGATGGACAATAAACTTCTAGTAATCTTAGGGACCACAAGGACATCATTAACAGAGAAACCAGATAAATGACATTGGCCGATGTGAGAAATAGATAATGATTCACCATTTCCAACAAGAATAGAATCAGAACCATGATAACATTGTACCTTTTCAAGGTGACTGGTGTGAGCAGTGATTCGATGAAGAATAACGGTTGGGACCATTTAAACCGGCCTGAAACAACGCCTTGTCCTCAATCCAATTAATGGAGCAATCTTCCCGAGATGTAGGACCCAAATAAACCATAGCAAAAGTCCAAGAATTTCACAGAAATTGACTGGGTGCTGATTAGAATATGAGAAACTCGTGAGAAAGAACCTCAACTCTCGATAAACAGCTTCAACTCGCGATAAAATGGATGATGCGATAAATTGGAAAGCTTCGCGAGTCGACTCGCTCGTGACTTCACGCGCTAGAATCTCGGGACGCGCTGGAATCTTCTTCGCGTGTGACCTTCATGCTCGTGACATTCACGCGGGCGTGTGGATCTCGCCGCTGGAAGCTCAAAACTTGCCACTGGAGATGGGTTCTGACGCCGTTAGAGAGAAGGGATCCGCCGCTGTAGGGAAAGGTGGGAGAAGAGCTTCGCCGCTCGCCGTGAAGAATGGCTTCGCCGGAAACAGTTGCGGGAAAATAAATAAATTTATGATTAATGATTTAGGATCAGAACTTGCTCTAATACCATGATAGAATGATTTTTCATAATGAATTGTATTATTAATATCTGAATATATATATAGTACAATAGAGGTGTAATAAGGAAAGAACTCTAATCATAATAAATCATAATCTAATCAGGAGTCTCATTTATTTTAACAGATATCATAGGTGTAGATGTATGTTACAGAAGACATTGAATTATACTTGGAATCCTATCTTGTAATAAACGAAGAACCCAACACTAGACTGTCGACAAACTGAAGACATCATAAAGAACACGATACTCTTTTTTTCCCAAAGGATATTTAATGAGGTTGTGTGATCACTGTAAAATATTGTAAAATTATTTCATTTTGGGTTTATAGGCTAATAGTTCGGCCATGTGGGCCTCGAAGAGCTGAGTTTGAAAATACAGTCCATTAGGGTTTAGTATAATCAATTTTATTTTGATTAGATTAGATTTCGTAAGATTCTATGAGGTAGTATTTTCCAAGGTTACTTGTTGAAGAATTTGACCAGATTACCTTTAGGTATTTTAGTTAGATATGATTTTAGTTTCTTAAAACTGTCATAAGTCGATTCAGTTTCCAGTTGTGACTAGGGTTTAGGGCCGAAATCTACCCTATAAATAGGGGGCTTGTCCAACGAATTTCATACACTGTTATCAACCAAAATACAACATTTTGAGTCCATACTCTTTGCTTGCAAGCTTCTTCCATTTTTGTTTGACCCCGAGGGGTAGTTAAGTATCAATAAATCTTGTAATCTGATCCTGAGGGCTAGTGAGAGAGCAAGTCGAAGTTAGGCGTACCCCGAGGGCTAGACTCTAGAATTTTGTGCGAGATAGTGAGGGTTTGCAGATCTCCTCGCTAGATCAAAGATTAATTTCGCAATCGTGAGTCTTCACAAGGAGATTCATATCAGTTGGTATCAAGACAAAGCGAAAGATCTACTGAGGCCGAGAAAAAAAGGGGTTTCGAGTTTTGCATTAATTTGCTTTTGAATTTTTTTATATATATACTCTTTCGTGTCATATTTTAACTGTGTTTGTTTGATCTTTCTTACCAGGAGGATTGAATCTAGAGTAGAAGGACGTTGAAGGGTCCAAGAGTTAGAATACTTCGATATTACTGTCCTCCTTCACCTTCATCAATCGAGTAAAGAGGACATCGAAGGGTCTGAGCGTTAACAAATATTATTCGCCTTCACCTCCCAGTTAGTTTCATAGTTTTTAGGTAGCTTAAACATTTTAAGTGCTTGTGATATTTTTCGTCAACTCTTCTGAAAATTATTGCATGCTCATAATCCTATTTGCTTTCTTTATCGTTCTTTGATTCCGTGATCTTGATTTTTTTTAATTCATGATTACACCTTATTTTTTAAAAAAATAAATAGAGTCTTGTGTCATTTCCATATATATAGTGTCATATTCTTGATCCTTACGATCTTGAATACCTCGAATTCATTTGAATCAAGAGGAAGTTGTCGCAGTTTTCTTATTCCAAGTTTTGTATAAGCGGCTTTTGTTCCAAAACTTTTAGGGGAAAAAAGGTAGCATATTTTTGGGTTTCAAATTCGGAATTTAGGATTTGAAATCGAAAATTTGGGGCAGATTTGCAATTTTTGAAAGTTTGGGGACTGTTTTGCAGTTAAAAAAATTGGGAATTGTATAAGGTTTTGGATTGCTTGGGGAATAAGATTCTGATTTTTATTGTTATATTGAGTGGAAAAAAATGAATTGTGGCTGAAAAAAAGAAGGAAAGAAAAAGGAAATCATATTTGAAAAAGTAAAATAAAAGTCAAAATCCTAATCAGAAGAGGAAAAGAAAATAAAAGCAAATTGAGAGAGGGGTTTTGATCTGAATTTTGACTTGGGGATCAAGTAAGTCATTAAAATCCTTTAGCACAAGGGATTTGTATTTGAGTTCCTATTCCAATTCCAATTTTGTTTTGGAAAAGTTTCTTGAATTTTCGGAACCTATTTGTCGCCTATATAAAGCCTTCTTGTTTTGATCATAATTCATTCAATACAGCTCTGATCATTCCATTCAAATTGCTTTTTTTTTCCTTATTCTTTGTAGAATTTTGAATTCTAGATCGTAGAGCCCAATTTTGAGTTTATATATTTTTAAATTTTGAAATAAGTTCTGCAGTACTCATCTCCATATTTTGCTTTGAATTGTGGTGAATTGATCGATTGCACTTGTTCTAGCATTCACCTAGTTGTGAGTTTTATACACTTGGTGAGTGAACTTACTAAAAAAAGGGGAAGGGGGACGTTTAATACTAATCAATTGTTTCTTCTTAGCAGGGATGGCGGACGATCCGTTCGTCCCGCCATTTGTTTGCAGTCTCAACAATCGACCTATAATGAATGTCATGAATTCCTTGATAAGAAATGTTCAGAGAATTTTTAGGAAGGTAGATGAGTTATCAAAATCCAACGAAACCTCGTTCTGCAAGACAAGTTGAATCTGCTCGTGGCATCAAAGATTCGAAGTATGATATTCCTAGATTTGATGGTCGACACAATCCTGCGAAATACTTGGATTAGGAGAGGCAGATCTAGAACCTATTTGATCTTTACAACTACCGTGAGAAAGAGAAGATCAAGATTGCACAGTATTCTTTCACCCATTATGCCACAGAATGGTGGGAGGATATGAAAGAACCAAGACAACTTGATGGTAAAAGACCTATCTCTACTTGGAAGAGATTGAAAACCAAGCTTCGATTACACAATGTTCCACGGACATATTTGATGGAAAAACATTTGTATCTCAGCAATATAAAGCAAGGATACCACATTGTAGATGAATACTGGCAAGATCTTGAACTAGCTATGAAAAGAGGTTGCATGAGAGAAGATGATTCCTATATAAAGAATTGGTTTATTGAAGGTTTATGAGAAAATATGCAAGTTCCGGTTAAACTTCAACAACATGTTTCTATGCAATATTTTCTTGTTAAGGCTAGGTTGGTTGAATCTACATTAAGGCCCAGAGAAAGCTTTAATTTTGGATATGATAGTCAAAGGCAAGTCTCTGATTATAGAAGTCCAAATTCGACTAGGGGCGGTAGCAATTCAAACATGGGTGGCCGAGGAAACCTTAATTTGACCAAAACCTACTTAAATTCACCATTAGAACCCACTAATCGAAGAATGATTGCAACCAATCTGTCTCCTAGCCAAAATATAGGTAAGTCAATTTCTACTTCGTCAAATACAGTTTCTTCTAACACTGCTACATATTTTCATTGTAATGAATGAGGACATGCTCACAATAACTATCCCCATGAACGAATTATTACAACAATGAAGGAGGAATAAGATGATGGTATGCTTGCACGTTATGACACTGAAGAAGAACAAATAGATGATGAAATCATCATTGTTGACAGAGGTGAGCAAGGTCCTAAAACACAATAATTGTTTGAGGCATATTCCACAGAAGTTTCCAAAATTACTCCCCCACAAGAAGCAAGTAATTTCGACCAATATAGTGTCAATTCCGCCAAAAAGATGGAAAATATTATCATACACAAGTTCCAGGTCGATCCTAAGGCATGTAAAATAAGTAAGTTGCAACATAATTTTGAAAAGTTGTATAAAGTCTTGTCTTCACATCTTAGTCATGTACCTTCTATTTATATTATGAGGCATGAACTAAATATTGACTCTGGTAAATTATTTTATGCTTCAATAAGAGATGTGAATCGAGCTTTGACTAATCATTCTTTCTTTCTTATAATTTCTTTTAAAGAAAGTTACAATGCCAAAGAAGATATTCATGTAGATATGCGTTCACGGTTTGCTAATTGTTACAGGAATTCAAGGATGTCTTTATAGGTTATATGCTTCCCATTTCGAGGATAATACTTTTCGATCCGGGAGGGAATGATACGAATATCAAATGCTTTGATGGTGCTTTAAATGCTTTGATAGATCAACTTTACAACGAAGAAATGAAGAATGAGCCATCATCAACATCTTGGATTTATTGTTCAAGATTGTCGACGAACTGAAGACATCATGAAAAACACTATCCTCTTTTTTTCCCACAGGATTTTTAATGAGGTAGTGTGATCACTGTAAAATATTGTAAAATTATTTCATTTTGGGTTTATGCGCTGACAGTTCGGCCATGTGAGCCTTGAAGAGCTGAGATTTGAAAATACAGTCCATTAGGGTTTAATATAATCAATTTTATTTTGATTAGATTAGATTTGGTAAGATTATATGAGGTAATATTATTCAAGGTTACTTCTTGAAGAATTTGACCAGATTACCTTCAGGTATTTTAGTTAGATATGGTTTTACCTTCTTAAAGCTGCCATAACTCGATTCAATTTCTAGTTGTGAGTAGGGTTTAGGGTCAAAGTCTACCTATAAATGGGGGGCTTGTCCAACGTGTTTCATACACTTTTATCAATAAAATATACAACCTTTTGAGTTCATACTCTTTGCTTGCGAGCTTCTTCAATTTTTGCTTAACCCCGAGGGCTATTTAAGTATCAATAAATCTTGTAATTTGATCATGAGGGCTAATTAGAGAGCAAGTCGAAGTTAGGTGTACCCCGAGGGCTAGACTCCTGAATTTTGTGTGAGATAGTGAGGGTTTGCAGATCTCTTCACTAGATCAAAGATATTAATTCCGCAATCTTGAGTCTTCACAAGAAGATTCATATCAAAATCGATATACATCGATAATTCTATAAAAAAAATGCTCAACCCAATATCGCACAAACACTAGGCTGTATTAGTGTAGCAGCCCAGTCCAAAAATATCTACGGCCATGGTAATTGGTGAACGAAAATTATATGAATCTCCTTGTGAAGACTCAGTGAAGAGATATTGTTCTTCATGATGTCTTCAGTTCTTCGACAGTCTTGAACAATACATCCAAGATGTCGATGATGACTCCTTCAATTCTTCATCATAAAGACGATCAATTAAAGCATTTAAAGCAGCATCCTTAAGCTTAGTCCTTGACCTAGTCATAGGTCCCGCCTTATCACTTAGAGGATCCCGAACATATCCTTTAAATGTTTGATCAAGTCGTGGTATATCTTCATTTATGATGGTAGCCACCTTGGCATCTCCATTAGAAAAGTACATAAGCCCAATGTCACTTCTATGTCTTTGCCACCGAGTCCAAACTGACGCTAGATCGACATTGCATTGGATTGCGGTCCGAATAGCCCAAATTGCATACTCTACATTTCTCATGAAATATAAAAGTAATAAAATTACATCCATAAACTTTTGACCACCATGTTTGAATTTGGTCATGAACCAGCCACCAGAACGAGCCCAATTATTCACGGGCAGGGCATTACAAAACACTGGGGAAATTATACTATGGCCCAATTTTCTATGGTTATTACTTTGTGTTAAGAGACATTCTCCCCAACAAAACGACAAATATTTCATATGTAAATTATGTGTACTATTTTACAAGCACGCAAACCTGGGTAATCTTTTGGTTTTTTTTGTAGTATTCCATTAAAACTGTAGCGATAAGTGATATGGGGATGAACATTTCCGCCACATATATTGAATCCCATGAAATTTCATATTCTAGGTTTTTTTGAAATATAATGGTAATAAAATTCCGTCCTTCAGTTTTTACAAAGTGCCAATACGTGGTCTAGAATAAATTTTAGACGATTACTTAAAAGTATACGATTGTTGCTCGTATGTTCTTGTGGAAGTCTATGGGGAAATATAAAACCAGTTTCTTTATTACTATCGGCTATTATAAGTTCGACCATATATGGATGACACTGTTTCTTTCCGGGACAAACAGAATCGAGTTTGGGACCACAAATTGTCTTTTTTATTTTTTTCACTTAGGTCCCTCAAAGAAACTGGGAGATGTCGAAATGAAAAATTGGATATATGCATATGTAATTCACATTGTCACGACCACCATGTTCGAATTCGGCCATGAACCAGTCACCAGAAAGGGCCCAAATTATTCATGGGTAGGGCATTAAAAAACTCTGGGGAAATTACACTACGGCCCAAACTTCCATGGTTGTTACTGTGTGTTAAGAGACATTCTCCTGAACAAAACGACAAATGTTTCATATGGATATTATGCGTACTGTCTTACAGCATGCGAACTTGGGTAATCTTCTGGGTTTTTTTAAAGTATTCCATTAAAACTGTAGCAATAAGCGCCATGGGAACGAACATTTCCACCAAATATAATGAATCACGTGAAATTTCATATTCTAGGATTCTTATTTTGAAATGTAATGGTAATAAAGTCCCGTCCTTCAATTTTTACAAAGCGCCAGTTCATGGTCTAGAGTAAATTGTAGATGATTACTTAAGCGTATAAAATTTTCGATCGTATGTTCTTGTGGAAGCCTATGGGGAAATATAAGACTAGTTTCTTTATTACTATCGGTTATTATAAGTTCGACTATATATGGATGGCATTGTTTCTTTTCGAGACAATCAAAATTGAGTTTGGGACCCCATGTTATCTTTTTTATTTTTTTCCTTAGGTCCCTCAAAGAAACAGGGAGATGTCGAAATGAAAAAATTGGATATATCATTATTTATTCAAATTTTGACAACAATGTGGTCCCAATTTGGGCACAAACAGGTCGACTGAAGGGTCCGAAATCTCTCAACGGATATTTTTACAAAAAATTTTGATTATTACACTATGGCCACATATGTGGTGTCACACACATGTCGCATGGAACAATAGATATACCGAATAGCTAGCACATCGATCATTCTGAAATTTCTAGCGGGAACCAAAAATTTTATACGAAAATTCAAAATAAAATCCCCCCCCCCCCAAACCTATTTTTCATTTCAATACTATCACCACTAACACTCATTTCCATCTCAAATACATATCCCACAAACTAACCTTATCCATTCACACCATAATGAAAGGGCTCATTTAAATGGATTACTTCAATCATCAACAAGTATCCAAGGTATGGAGCAGCTAGGTTCAAATTTATTGGGGTACTTTTCCATCTTTTACATGTTCTTTTAGAAAAAATTTTACCATCTATACCTTCTATATTCTTGTTCCATCATTCATGGAAGATCAATGAATTTCATGAAGGGTGAATCATTGTGTCACATGTTATATACTGTAAATTGTGTTGGTTACCAATAAGTTGACATGTTTGTAAATAGTGAGAAAAATGGCTTAGCTTCGGATGAACACAATATGAATGTGCGACTTCGGTCATTAATCGCTCAGTATGATACAATAACGAGTTAGAAGCGACATCACAAAGGTGAGGAATTGTTGAACTTAGCATTAATATCCATGAATATCCGAATTCGGTTTTAAATCGGTCTCTTCGATCTCGGTATTTATGAGTCCGAAGCTGCTTTGATATTGATAAGTTACTATTTCCATATTGCAAATAATATCGTCTACATATGAATATATTATGTGTTTTTTTGGTGCAATCCAATAATAACATAATTTTTGTTTCATGCGTATTGGTTGTAATAGGATCAAATGTAGTTATCAGTGGATTCTAGCATATCAAATGGATGTAGTTGGCTTCTTATCGGTCACCCGAGAAATATGAATGTCGTACAACATAGAAAATGGAGGTTAAATGGAATTATTGTTTCAATTTTATAACAACCTTATGTATTGTAATATATTGTTAAATTTATTTTTAATATACTAGTATGTCATAATTTGTTTGATTGCAGTGAAAATTTCAGTTAATAATTCCCACAATAATTGAACAACAATTGAGTGTTGTATGATGTTCAACCATTACTCGGTTTATCACATTATTTATAACATGTAATGGTTATCGAAGACTGATTGTTTTCATCATCGAATATTTCTTATTATAATATTTTACGAGAAATGAGAGCTGACCGACTGAACCGCGACATCGTTGTAACTAGCTCCAAAAAGACATATTGGTGACGTCGCATAGACCGGCGTCAATTTTTTTTTGCAATGTCAGACAAACAAGACGACATTTTTTTAAGCACTCCACGTCATGAGGGACACGACGTGGGTCCCTCACTATGTGTGATATTGCTTCTCAGCGACTCCGACATTGCTCGTATTATGAACAACATCATCTAGTGCGAAGTCGACGCACTTTTTCTACCATCGGCAGCTATATTCCTTTCATCGACGTCGCATGTTTAATGATATCGATGTATTAGTTAAAATATTCACGGTTGGGGTATCATAACATCGGCCTTCCGCTATAGTGCGACGTTGGTCTCAATTCATGCTGATGTCGGTCCCAAAACCGAGGTGAAAGGGACTATTTACCTCGGTTTTGAACCGAAGTAAAATGTATGCTTTTTACTACAACCTCATTTACTTTGGTTTTTCAGGGGCTGAAAAACGAGGTAAAAACATTGAAAAACCGAGGTAATAGGTGATGTCTTTTGTAGTAATACTAGCTCTTTACAACATTCCACCAAAAAATTCACATATTTAATATTTCTATATTTATGCAATAATAATGAGAATTGTGTATTTTGGAGTAATAAATAATGGGATAACACAATTTTGGGCCACAGTGTAA
Source organism: Rubia yunnanensis (assembly GCA_037428765.1). NCBI lineage: Eukaryota > Viridiplantae > Streptophyta > Magnoliopsida > Gentianales > Rubiaceae > Rubia > Rubia yunnanensis. Next base: position 29,757,543 of record CM075066.1, on the reverse strand, counting down.
TTTTTCAAGACTGTGTAGAAGTAATCAATATTGACTTTAGAGACCCTTCCGTACACCCATACATGCCCAAATCTCAAAGTCGCAACATTTTGGTGTTGTCAATTTTGTGAATCAATAACTGCAACTTTCTGTAGGGACCTAAGTGCAAAAAATAAAAAAAATTACTTGTAACTCCAAATTGAAATCCGCTCGAATGTGACGCTACCCTATACAATCCCATTGTATTTTTCATGTTCGTGGCAAAATATTTATCAACAATCAGGCACAATAACATACCTATAATCCTTTCCAATTTCCTTTTCTTACTTTTAAATTATCAACTCTAAGTTACTCTAGTACATGTACTAGCATTTTCCAACATATCATCAAAAAAATCACTTATTTCTATTTTTTATTTATGCAAGAATAACAAAAATTGTGTATTTTGAAGAGTAGAATAATGTCGTAACAAATTTTAGGGTCATAGTATAATTTTCCATAAATATGTTAGAGGCGCTTATGTTCACCCATTGTAGCCCAAATTTTGAATACGCAATCGTCTCTTACATCATTTCATTTTGGTTCCTTCAATTTTGTGGTTTTCTGCCTCCAAATTTCTTCTATGGATCTAATGGTAAAAATAAAATTTTAACTTAGAGATCAAATAATACTAGCACCGGCATTGTTTTTCATGCATACCGTTGCTACATTATGGCGAGAAAAAATTATAAATATACCCCATTTAAAGATACCCTAAGAAGTTACTTTTCATATGCATAGGCACCGGTATTGAGCCTTTTGGGTATCAGCATTGGTACCGGTGCTCCATACTTAGAAACAATTTCCTAGGTTTGCTCTCAGTTTCAAAAGAGATTTTTTAAAAACCATTTAAAACAGCCCTAAGAACCTGTTTTTCATATACATAGGCATCGGTTTGAGCTTATTGGGCACCATACTTTAAAAATAAAAGTCCAACTTGGTTTCATCTGAAGTATTAATTTATTTTAGTAATTGAATCTTAACCATTAAAACTCATTGCTATATAAGTAAAATCTAAAACCCTAATTCTATTCCTACCCTCATCATCCCTACCACCCTTCGTCTTCGTCGCCAGCGCGTGGCAACCTCCATCCATATCGACCACACTCTCTTTGACTTAGCTGATCCCTACCGATCATGATTTAGTCTGTCACAGCCGATGGGAAGCTTATCTGCATCGCCGTGATGAAGGAGAAGCCATAACCGGTTTTGAGACGGCCTCTCCTCTTCTACCCTTAACCCAAAAAATGAGCTAGTACCAACTATTAGGGCTCCAGAAGACCGAATGAAGGCGACCATCATAAACAAAGACGATAGTTTCGGCAGTAGAAGAAATGGAAAAGGCCCCAGCTACTCCGGTTCAAGGAGTAGATAAAGATCCTTTCTGCCCTTTTTGGCCATCCTCTCCGATTAACTCAAAAAAATAATTAGGTATTCTCTATTACTTAATGTGTATTTTATGTTTCACTGTATCACCTCTTGTACGAGTACAATGTTCATTTGGGGTTTGTTCGTTTTTAGAGTGCTTCCAGGTGCTTGCTTCATTTCTAGTATGATAGTCAAAGGATGCAAAAGTTTTAACAAGAATTTTGTTAGATTGCAATGAGCGAGTTCTCGAGGAGTTCAGTTAGGCAGTTTCAGAGCAGTGATATAGGAAAATGAAGTGGTTAATTTTTCGTATATTTTCCTCTTGATATAATGTTGATTTCATAATTAATTTTTTAGTGAGTTCCTCCAGTTTTACACTATAGGTATCTGATTTCTTTTGCCCTTGTTTTTTTTGTGATGAAACATTTGTTTGGTGTTGATTAGGAGGGGTAGGTTTTCCAAAACTTTTTTTTATTGTTTCTGAGAAATGAGTCTTCTCAACAAAGATATAGGCTGGAATGAGGTGGTCTATTCAATGTTTGCTAGTGTATTTTGTTGAGTGCTTGTTGAGTTTGATGTTAATACGTAATGGTCCTATAGAAAAATTGAAGATTAGTGTTTGTTCTATCTTTATATGTATAATTTTTTGGATTGTTTGAATGCATTAAGTAAACCTTCTACAAGAAACCTTTAGTGTTTGCATTACATAATTATACTCTAGATTAGTAGTTGATTTTGTAGTTAGATAAAATGCACCCTACTATAGCGTATGTACATAAATTTTCTTTTTCACTGTAAATTTGTCATATCACCCTAGTACAACGTATGTACATACATTAGTTTTTGTTCCATTTTATTTGACTTTCATTTGTCATTCTTTTACGAAAGGTGTAAATGGTTGCTCTATCAAGATTTTGACTCTGCAACATATACACTTCTTTTGGGCCACGATATTGTGTAGAAGAATGTAAACTTTTAGTGAGTCTTGCCACCAGAGGTCTCGAATAACTCAAGAGAACTTCACTAATGAGTTAGTGGTACTGAGAGTTCACACACAAACATATTTTTTGTTATATTAGAGTAGATAGATACGAGTTAGTTTTAGCTACCTAAGTTTAAATAATAGTGTTGAGTATTCATTGAATTCAATACAACTTTTTCTCTATATTTTAGGGCATTTTTTGTGTTTTAATAATATTTCTATTTTGATTTTTTTATTCATCAACTAATTACTAGCACCAATAAAAAAACATAGGCACTGGTATTTCGACCCCTTGAAATTCTAGTGCCTTGGTAGGGTGGTGATGGAATGGAGATTTGTAGCACCGGTATGATCTACCGGTGCCGGTGCCTATGAAACTATGTTCCAGCACCCCCAACTTAGTCACCGGTATTTCAAGGGGTCAAATTACCGGTGCCTATGTAACACTCTGACGTAGTTAATTAGTTGTTTAGGATGTAGGATATACAATGATAAATGAGTTTAAATTTTTGTAAGAAGCCATTTTGTTTTCTTCATTTTTATTAGAATTTTAATTTTAAATTATTAGTGTAAAATTATTTTATATTTTATTTACATATACTTAATTTATTTATATATTTGTAATTCGATTTTGGGTCGGTTCGGTTTAAGTTAAGAAAAATAAAACCATAAACCATATTCATAATTCGACTATTCGGTTCAAATATTTTAATGTTGGAATATTAAATTTGGTTTGGTTTATTCAATATTTGAATAATTGGTTTTCAATTCGGCTTTCAGTTTTTGGATTTTTTGTCCGCACCTATATGAGACTATCTGACGTCATAGTAATATTTCACCACCGTCCACGAGCCCAAACATAATTTAATACTAGTTTGTTATGATCCCTACTTGTAAGCATGGGCGAAACATGGGGGGACTAGGGGGTGCCGCGTCCTGGCCAACTTCTTTTTTACGATTGGTATTTTGTATTTTTCTTGTGTTTTATCATTTTTATATGGTAAAAAAAAGCCTATGCCCACCTCCCCTCCCCCCCCCCCAAATACTTACCACAAATTACGTAGAATACCAAAGAAAGTAGTTTAAAATGTTAGGATTCATTGTTTTAAATTTTAGAGACCAACCAAAAATAGAATTCCTTTTATTTATTTTTGATGTGGTGGTCCGTTCAGGTAAATCACTGGTTGTTCGCTCCTTGAATTCCTTCACCTACAAAACTAGTCGCGGAAGTGATTTTGGTAGAATAGCTCCGACGATCAAGTCAGTTCTCTTTTAAGAATTGCAATTTCTCAAGATAGTAACGTTTACCTTAACTTGTCCAGAGCTTGTTGTATTTATAAGCTAACATAGTTTCAGTTCCTTGTTTTTAGGGATATAGATTGTGGGTACACTAGGATCACCACATCCTTCGTTCGTGGTCTTCATGTTCGTTGCTTATCCCGTGTTTCTCGGCCCACGTCTTCTGCCACGACCAGAAGCTTCGCGTCTAACTGAGTTGCGTCTTGGGCTGAAACATGTTTGTCTTTCTATAGGATGTTATTGGGTTGGGCCTAGCAGTCATAAGCCTTTCGATTGATGAGCTGCCTATATACTATAAGACCCCCAACCATGAAGGCCATATTTCACGAAGTTATTTCTATATTGTGTAGCTGTGCTGGAACCTATTACAGCGGCCCAAAGTTGTGCGTAATTAGCAGTTCGTGTTTGCAACGACATGAATTTGGAATCACAAACTGTCGTATGCTTCTTGGCTGTGTATCTCAACTCTCCGGGGTCATACCCCTATTTTTTTATTTTGAAATTTTGAACAATTTTTAATTTCAAAATTTTGAACAATTTTTTATTATGTGGGTAAGTAGCTGTAGCCGATATTCACTCTTGTGTATTCATTATTTTCTCCTAAAATCTCTTACCTATCGTTACATTTTATCTTTATTATAATTTCCTTGAATCTTCACTTTAATAGATGTCCCTATTTAGTGTACTACTGCTGCCGCCATCTCAATTTCCCAAAAAGGTAGGTTGCTTTCTGCCAGGCCATAATGATTATATACTATTCCACTTTTTGCATTTTTTAACCTTTTCACTTCTTTAATTAAAGATTCACATAATCTCAAACTCTTTCGTCTTCTACTTCTGTCTTTATTTCTTCTGGCTTTCTCTCATCTTCTCTGATATACAAGTAAGTTCCCTCTTTTTTTTTCTTTGTTTTGTTATGTGTCAAGTTGAGTTGGTCTAGCTGTGTGGAGTATGTATAGTGTGGTCCGGTTTCCTTGTGATTGAGGTTGCATATTTTTCTTTCCCATTTCTCTGTTTCTGTTCTGGAATTTGGCCGGAATTTATTAATACTGGCACGTGCTATTTTAATTAATGCCACACTCATCTAGATTTTAAGGATCTTGAGGTGTACAATGTCTGTTTCTAACACTGTTGGAATTTCCGCAACAAACGTTTGTGAAGTCGATGTTGATTCCGGGGACCTCATTGGTTTCAATTTGTAGTCATATCTCTGAATCTTATGCCGAGGAGCTGAAAAATAGCTTTCATTTTTATGTTCGTACAAACTTAAGGCTCCTGAAGCTTCTGAGAGTGTTCGCAATCCCCACTCTAGTTATATGTCTTATTATTTAGATTACCTTAAGTTTGGTCTCTCTTTCCCCTTACCCGAACACGTGTTGGATCTGCTTTCACACTACAGAGTTTCCTTATGTCAGTTGCATCCTAAAGTTGTTTCTATCTTTATATTCTTCTACCATGTATGAAAAGCGGCAGGTATTCCTTTTTCAGTTAACTTATTTTGTAATCTATACCATCTTCGCAAAGTGAAAAATTCCATTGATGAGTTCACCCTTAATCTTGTGATCCCCACTGTTGAATTTGTCAATGGGTTCCCCAATAATTGTGGGGTGTGGCGTGAAAAAATTTTGTCATAAAGCTTGGCAATGATAGTTGGCCAACCTTTTGGATTTGGAATCATAGTGTTCCTAAGTCCAAACTCCCTAAGGCTGGGGTTCGTCTGAATGCTGAATCAGAAGTTGTAGCACTGCTTAGCCAACATTCCATCGCACTTTTCCCTGCTAATTCTTTAAGTAAAGGTGTTTGTCATTTATTTGGGTATTTCTTCCCTGCCGAACATGATTTTGTATGTCACTGTTTATTTTTAACTTATGCACATGCATGTTTGCCTAACCTCGTTGTTTGTTGTGTTGACGACATAGATCTAAATCGATGCTCTACTGCAATAGACTTTCTGTCAGATGATGTGAATGACAAGATGGAGACCCTGGCCACCAAAGTTGCCATCAACTCTGAGGTTGTTGTTCCCCAAGGTGCGGTTTCTGAAATGATCGCCCATCACATAGCCTCCTAGTCCATTGTGAAAGACACTGAGGGAGGCGGTAATCAGATCTTGACTAAAATAATCATAAGAGGAGGCTTAAAGAGCAAACCGATGGTTTTTCTACCGTGTTGGAACTAGTGAAGAAGAAGGGGCGTGTGAGTCATCCTCCTTCACTTTCTCATATGCTAAGCCGTGATCTGATTGTAGAGAGGACTATTCCTAAGATACTTTCTAAATTATCCCTTTCTAAGACAATGGATGTGGTATGTTCTTGCTCCGTTAATGTGTTAGGTTCACCTAATTATTTATTTTGTTGTATGATCGTTCTTCTTTTTTTCTTGCTTCGAAACTAAGGTTGGTGAAGCGTGCAACTCGTCAATGAGCATGTTGCGGAGTTTGCTAAATGAGAAGGTGCTATCTTGGAGGAGCATGAGGTGAGAAAGGGAAAGTGTGCCGCTTCGAGCACTATATCCAAGTATGCTGAGGAGTGAGCACGTGTCGCTAAAGACCGCGTTGTAGCTGTTGAGAAGGAAACTGAGATGATGTGTTTCTAGCTGGAAGAGATGTAGACAAATGGTCCCGCTTCTCCTGGATATCCTCAAGTTCTGGTTGATCGCCATCTGAAGAAAAATCTTTTTATTCATTATTCGATGAGGTCTCCACTCATGCTCACAACGCTGGTTATTGCGAGGCCTTGATCGATTTGCGAAAGCTGAATCTGAATGTGAAAGTTTATAAGCTACCTAGGTTTGCCTAGTCTTAAAAGATTTTAGCAAAGCGGACGAAAATTATTAACGATGGTTGCATTAAGAGCATCTCCGACGGTGGTCATCCATTCATGTTGCTATCCTATCTCAATAGTCTTTCTACTCTTTCTTCTATAGCCAAGATGAAGAAGTGCACGATAGACTACTGTGAGGATCTTCCCTTCATTTTCCCTAATTCTGAGGATCGTCATCTGGAGCACAATTCTAATGTCAATGATGTTGTGAACGCTGGTGGTGAATTGAATGGTGAAGCTCTCATTCCTCCTGTGTGTAAGGAGGATATTGTTGTTTTTGTCCACACTTCTCCCTCATCTCCTACTAAAGTTAGTTAATACTAGGGCTTTAGACTTAAGCTATTTTTGTTTGTATTATGTAACTTGTGACCATATTTCCAAGTATGTTTGTACAATTTTGTATTATTGGCAACTGATGCGATCGGTATGTTCACTTTTTATAATTTGATCAACTTGTTTTCACATTTATTTACTTGCTGGGCTTTGATATTATGGTTGATCAAAATTTTTTGAAAAGTGTTGAATATCTGGGGTGCTATGTTCATTTTCCTTGTCACAATGGGTTTTCTTTGTCTTCCAAATATTGCTCCATTAATCTTATTTAAGCGATAAAGCGTATATCAAAAGAATATTCCCAACTTATTTCTTCCAAACACTTATCTTGTGTGGAGTCCATTCCAATGCATATCGGGTGGAAAATTTTGGCGTCTTTGTCGACCCCATCTTCTTCTTCAAGCTACCCTTGTAGTAAGCTTATACCTGATGGCTATAACACTGAGTCGCTTAGCAGAGATATTTTCGTGGTTTGGTTGACCTTGAGTCTGGCGTTGTGTACTTGTGTTAGCTTAGTTTTCCTACTCGTGTACAACAATGGGCGCTAACCTTGGGCATTTGTTTGAAGTACATGTTTTTGGGTGTTCATGACCTCAAAGCGACGTGGGACAAGGCCGTGAAGGAGACTCATGATGTTGTTCGTGATCTGCAATGAATTTGCAACGAGTAGAATGATCTCATCTATCGGGAATAGTTGAATATCAGGAAAATGCTTTGCCAACAGGAGGAGACCAGGAACTATGCCATGAATAAGATGCGCGAAGTCAATCAAAAAATAGTGATCATTGACAAACAGTGTACCGTATTGACAATTTGTATGATCGCTTGAAGAAAAATCATGAGGAATGCAATCACTTCTCAGCCTCTACTATTGGTTGGTAGAAATGTTTTGACAAGCACTTTGCGATTAACACACAGCTACGAAGTAACGATTAGGAGCTTCACACTGAGTGCAATTGAATTGATAGATCTGTGCATCAACTTGAGCAGACTAGTGTTGAATATAAAGATAACCTCCAGGGTCTTCCCTCATCATCTCGAAGGGTTGCTGGTCGTGGAGATCTGACAATGGAGTTTGACGGTCAAAGGATTAACTTGTCTGAGGTTGTTCGATTGCATGTTCGGCTCCTAGAAGAGAAGGTACAGAACTTGATAGCTGAGATGAAAAAGTATAAAGAAACTGTCAATGTTATGAGTATGCAATTAGACTGCAAGCAGTTTGGACCTATTGATGATTTCAAAGAATATTATGCTAGATATTTGGGCATATGGAGCGAAGAGGTCTTATACGTTATCCCGCATATTTACACATTAAGTGGAGAGACTAGCATTTGGTTAGTGAAGAGCAGATAGCTGAAGAGAACCGATGTAGGACTAAGCATTCTCATCGTGAAGCTGTGTGTGGCCATTGTTGTGGTGGTTCGTCATCTTCTGGATCCTCACGAGCCTCTAGGCATAGATAGATTTGTCACTTTGAGCGACTTATCTTTCCTTACAATGTTTTAACAAGTTAACTCATATTTTTGCAATCCTAGCAGCTTCATCATTGCAGAATGAATTATCTTTCTTCTATTATATAAATATATATATATATATGTCTTTTTTCTAAGTGAGTCGGTCACTGTGAGATGTAAGTTGTGAAGCTACAAGATCTATGGCTTGCTTCTATCATGTCATTCTGATTAGTTATTATAGAGATCTATGGCTTGTAAGATCTATAACCTGCATAGCTATTATAGCAAAACCTTATACTTTGTGTCGCGCAGTATCTATTGTGCGGGTTACTATTATGAGCAAATCTACATTGAAGAAAGATCTATAGCTTGCGATCATGAATATAACAATGTTACAAGATCTAAAGCTTGCAAGGATTGCAAGTTGTGCAAGATTTATAGCTTGCAATTGTTTGGTTTGCAAAATTTCAAGATCTAAAGCTTGCAAGGATTGCTAGTTGTGCAAGATCCATAGCTTGAGATTGTTTGATTTGCAAAGTTACAAGATCCAAAGTTTACAAGCATTGATAACTATCTAAAATTTGTAGCTTGATATTATCCATAATATGTTTGACCTGTAAAGTCGAGGTGTTTTAATGTTAATAAAAAAGTATCTTCTAATAGTCATAAGTAAAGAATGAGAAATGTGATCGTGGTCCAGCAAGGTGGTTTTTTGTATTAATAATATACTACCACGATAATGTCGCATTGAGAACAATGGAATGAAAGTAACCAAGGATAATATCATGGTGTCTATATAGGTGGATGTTTGCTATCTTTCTCCTCAAATCTAGACATAAAACTTTCTTATGTTGATCACATACCACGTGTGTAAAACACTGGTACCGTCTGGCCTTTCTAGCTCATAGTTGTTGGACTTGTGAGCTTTTGTGACCCTATATGGTCCTTCCCACTTTGGGCACATCTTTCCTCGTTCTTATGCTAGACTAGCTTTATTCTTTCTAAGCACTAGATCACCAATCTGAGATTGTGTTTCTTTCACTTTTTAATTGTAAGCTCTCATCATCTATTCCTTGTACTTTGCTTAAGTTATCACTGCCAATCCTCTTTTCTCTTCGAGTTCACCCTAGTCTAACTTTTTCATCTCCAAATTATCCTTCTCTATGTAATGGCCTACTCAAATATTGGAATTGCCGAGCTCTACCGGTATCATCGCTTAGTGACTGTAGACCAAACTGTATGGTGTCTGCCCTGTTGGCCCTTGAATGGTCGTTCTATATGACCATAGGGTGTTAGGTATTTCTTCTACCCATCCACTTTTCTTTCCTTCCGATCACTTCTGAATTCCTTGAACGACAGTCTTATTCGTTAATTCCACTTGCCCATTAGCTTGAGGGTGTGCCACGGAAGTGTATTTTTGAAGAATCCCAAACTATGAACACCAATCAGTGAACATGTTACTTGTGAACTGTGTACTGTTGTCTGTGACAATGGTATGTGGCCCCCAGAAGCGACATACTATGTTTTGCCAGACGAATTTCCTAGTTACCTCAGATGTTACTCGTCCCAATGGCTTTGCCTCCACCCATTTTGTGAAGTAATTATTGCCACAATCAGAAATTTGGCATTGCCTTTGCCTTTTGGGAATGGCCCCACCAAGTCAATTCCCCATTTATCAAAAAGCCAAGCTACATATATTCCTTGCAAAGCTGCTTGTGGCTTATACGACAATGAAGCATTGATTTGGAAACTCCTACATTTAAGCACAAAGTTTTGCGCATCGTTGAACATAGTTGTCCAATAGTATTCAGCTCGGATAATTTTTCTTGCTACGTTCTGGCCCCCTGATGTGTTCCACACGGTCCTTTGTGGACTTCTCTAAGTATTTCCTTCACCTGTAGTGGCCCTAGGCACTTTATCTATGGACAAAGAAATCCCTTTTTGTACAAGGTCCCTTCCTCATAGGTGTAGTTCTTTTTTCACAACTCCAACTTTCTGGCTTGCATTTTATCTTCTGGCAATGTTCCCTTCGCAAAGTACTCTATATGTGACGTCATCCAACTTAATCTTCTATTTGGACTGTTGACATGGTCATTGAAACTGTGCTTCTGATTGGAACTACTTCTAATATCATGTCTCCGTGCTCACCCAGGGATTCAAATCCCAATGTTGCCAGCTTACTTAGTGCATCCACTTTTGTGTTCTCAATTATTGGTACGTGCTGAATGTTAAAATACTCGAGCTAGCTTATTAGTTGTTGGATCTTCTTTAAATACTTCACCAACTGCTCTTCTTGTACTTCATAGTCTCTTTGCACCTGCTGGACTACAATTAGAAAATCACTAGATACTCGAGTGCTCTTCACTTTCATTCTTGCCGTAAGGCCCAATCCACATATAAGAGCATCGTATTCTGCTTCGTTATTTGTGAGTGGAAACTCGAAGCAGAGTGAGTGTCTGTGTTCACCTCCATCTGGATTCACTAGCAGTAATCTGGCACCACATCCTTCCTTTCTAGATGCACCATTAACAAACAATGTTCATGCAACTACTTCCCACTTTGTTTTTCCATTGTCAACTGTCAGATTCTAGTGCATCTTTACTGCCTGCGCACCTTTGCTCGTCATTTCAGCAATGAAGTCTGCTAATGCCTGAGCTTTGATAATTGTCCTTAGTTGGAATTGAATTTCAAATTGGCCTAGTTCAGAAGCCCGCTTCATTTTTCTGACTGAAGACTCGGGCTTGTTAAGGATGTTCTTGATTGAAGTGTTTAAGTTTTCTCTCCTATATGTTGGGAAAAAAATGTTTGACTATGTGTACTTTTCAAATCTCATCTTAGCGTCGATTGGTGACTCACCGGAGCACCGCCATTGTCAAATCGGGAGCTAAGAGAAGAAAAACTGGAAAAAGAGAAATTGGAGAAGGAACTTCAAATAGAGGTAGCTCTGAAAATAACAAAAGTTGAGGTGATGAAGGGAGGCAAGAATGAAGATAATGAGCTAGAGGCTGATCCAATTTTGGATGTAATCAAGTCGAAGGAAAAAGAGAAGGAGACTGAAAATTATACGGATGGCAAAAATCAGATACAATGTTCATAGGAGGCTGTGAGGGGAAAAAGGCTCTCGTAGGGAGAAAAGGTTGAGAAAGAAGATCAATCCTAGAGTTCACTTTTTACAAGTGAAGTGAAGTTCTATGAACCTGTAAACATAGAAGGGATGGAAATGGCTTAAATCACTGAAGAAGATGTAGAAGATTGAGCTAAACAATGGAGGAACTATGTGGTATGAAAGACCTTAGGTTGTCGCCCCCCCCCCTTTTAATCATGGAGGGATTCCTGAACAGAATTTTGGGAAAAGCTGTGGACAAGGTATGGAAGTTGAATAGGGGTGTATTTATGGTACATTTAAATTATGTTCAATGATGTGTTGATATTGTTGAGAAGAGAATGATCTTATCTGATGGTAAACTGATGATTGTGCAACAATGAGAATCTGATCTTGATATGAATGAATCCACTGTTGTACATGTGTGGATTAAAATGCCTAACTTACCACTAGTTTATTGGAAGCCAAAAACTATAAATAAGATAATCAGCACTTTAGGCAGGCCAATTTGTTTGGATAAAGCCACTGAAAGTAAAAGGTTAGCTTATGCAAGGTTCTAAGTTGAAATGAAATAAGGGGATTTTGTGCCTGATGAAATTTCTTTTGTTAATGAGAGAAAGGTGATTATGCAGCAAGCTGTTGAGTTTAAATGGAAGCCTGTCGTTTACAAGGAATGTAATATGTATGGCCATATGACTAAGGAATGCAGAAAAAGGGTGTTAGAAGATGTTAATGGAAAATCAGTGCAAGTTTATGTCCCAGTAAACAAAGAAGTTGTGAAATCTACTATGGATAACAAACAAGTAGCGAAAAAATGGATATGGATTAAAGAGAAAGGAATTCAGTTCAAGGGTGGTTCAGAAATGGGGGAATGTAGTGGTAGTAATAGGATGTGGAGGGATAAACCCCCTGATGGGAAGTAAGCTTATTGTATGGAACATTAGGGGTTTGATTAAAGGAACTAAACACTGTGAGATAAGAAGGTTTTTCCTGAACAATCAAGCTGAGGTTATGGCTCTCCTTGAAACAAAATTTTTTAAAAAAAAGACAAAGAATGGGAGATTTGGATGAAAATAGGGTTGGGATGGAATCTATTAATAAATAGCAATAATGAGAAGAGGGGCAGAATATGGTTAACTTAGAGGCCTGGATGTTTTTACATACAATTGATCAGTATTGGAGACTAGTGGTTGGACCTGTTATGCAGAAGAAATTCTGATAGCAAAAAATTCTTATGTACATGCATGTATGGATTTAGCACAATCAGTAAAAGGTTTCCATTGTGGAAGTGTTTGGAGGACATTGATCAAAGAGATAATCCATGGTTACTCATAGGGGGATTTCAACGCCCCGTTAGGACCTAAGGATAGAATTAGAGGAGTTTCAATTGAAGAGAATGAGTTCACTGACTTTATGGAAACAGTGGAGGAACTGGAGCTTGAGGAGATTAGAACTATTGGTGCAAGGTTTACTTAGAGAAATAGGAGGGCAGAAAATAGGATATTGAGCATAACAGGGGTATGGTGAACAAATATTGGTTAAACAGTATGCAGGAAGCCTTCTGTGAAATCAAAGACAAGTTGATCTCTGATCATATGCCTTTGATTGTCAACTTCAGTACAGAATATTTAAAGGTCATCAAACCTTTCAGATTCTTTAATATGTGGTCCATATCCCCACAGTTTAAGAATCTGGTAAAGGTTATTTGGGATTTGAAGAAAATAGAAAACTTGGATGACCTAGCTATCAGTTTGAAAAGACTTGAAAAACCCTTGAAAGCACTGAACAGAAGAGAATTTCATGAGATTGGAAAGTAGAAGCTCAGGACAAATGGCAAGCTGCTCAGATGAATCTTATTGCTGATCCTGGCAATTTAGCCCTACAACTGGAAGAATAGAACAGGAAGAGAGTAGCTGAAAAATTGAAAGAAGCTGAGTATAGCTTCTTACAGTGGGAGGCAAAAATGACCTGAATACTAGAGGGAGATAGGCCAACTAAGGTTTTTTATGATTCAGTAAAGAACAAGCAATACCAGAATCAAATTGTGGCATTGAAGATTGATGGAAATTTGATTACAGATCAGTAGATCATTAAAGAGAGGCTATTAAACAATTTTAAAAGGCAATTGAAAGTGGAAGATAGGGTGATTCCCCTAGACAACAGGGCAGTACAGTTTGGGAATGTGCTCAATTTGGAACAACAAGCTAGATTGGTGCAAAAGGTGAGGAGTGAGGAAGTTTGGAAGGCATTACAGGGTATCAGAAAAACTAAAAGCCCAAGCAAGGATGGGTATTCAAGCCACTTTTTCAGTGCAGCTTGGGAAATAGTTGGCCAAGACATCATAAAGGTAGTTCAAAAAATATTTTAAGGAGGACAGATGTCTAGCATTTTCATAAATGCAGTGCTCACTCTCATCCCAAAAACACCACAACCCCAGGTACCCTCAGATTTTAGACCTATTGCTTGCTATTCTATTGTATAAAAGAATATAACTAAAATCTTAAGTTCTAGAATTGGGGAGGTATTACCATATGTGATCAGTGATAATAGTGGAGCTTTTGTGAAGGGTAGGTTTACTGCACATAATATGTTGTTGACCCAAGAGTTACTCCATATATATAATGTAGATACTATGAAGCCTAGTTTTGTAGCACAAATAGAAATTAGTAAAGCATTTGATAGTATTAGTTGGGGTTTTCTCGTCAAATGGCTTGAATAATTGAAGTTTACTAGTCAGATCATAGATTGGATAAAAAGTAGCTCTATGAAGTCAGAGTTCTATCTCTCTGTGAATGGTAGATACTCGAAATCATTTTGTGTTAAAAGAGGATTAAATCAAAGTGACCCTATATCACCTTTTCTTTTTGTGATTAGCATGGAGTATTTTATTAGATTGATGAGGATGGAAACCAAAAAAGGGTCTGTTGATTACCATCATAGATGCAAGAAGGCTGATGTTCACACTTTACTTTTTGCTGATGATTTACTCTTATATTGTGAAGCTAATCACAATTGTTTAAATGGTGTAAAATTTTTGCTGGTAAATTTTAAAGTTGTGATTGGGTTGGCTATTAATGAGGGAAAGTCAAAAATATATTTTTCTAAGATGGATGAGGCTGGAAAAACCATTTTGGCAGATGTTCTGCAAGTAACAAAGGGTGACTTCCCTATGAAGTACTTAGGACTGCCATTATCAACAGTTAAATAGGGAAAAGAAGATTGTGAAGAACTAACTGATAGGATCAAGAGAAGAATTCAAGGATGGAGTTCAAGGCATTTATCACATGCTGAAAAACTGGAATTGATCAATGGAGTATTGTTAAGTATAACTGGATACTGGGGAAGTGTTCTAAGTATTCCAGAGAGTATCCATAAGAGAATTAAACATATATGCACTACCTATATCTGAGGGAGAGGGGAATGGAAAAGGGATACAGCTGCAACATGGGACTCTTTATGTGAAAGCAAGAAGAAGGGAGGCATGGGACTGAGAGATTCAATCATTTGGAATAAAGCTTATTATGTAAAATTTTATGGGATCTCAACCAGAAGAAAGATGTAATGTGGATCAAATGGGTATAAGAGTACTATTTGAAAGGAGCGGACTTGGAAAACTACAGGCATTCAACCTCTCACAGTTGGCCATGGAGAGCTTTGATGAGACTCAAGATGAAGACCTTCTCTAATCTGAAATACTGCACAAGTAGTAAAGGTAAAATTCTTATTTTTGTAGTATATGATAGTTTAAAAGGGGTTGGAGATGATAGATACAAGTACCAGGTCATTTGGCACAAGAAGGTGCAGCCAAAACACAAATGTTTTCTGTGGTCACTCTTGAATGGGAAGCTGACAACAAGAGTGTGAATTTGGCAAGAGACTGAGATCAGGATTAAGAACTGCAGTAGCATGAGGGAGATAAAGAAATACTTGCTGCATTTGTCTAATAGAAATAAGACCTTGAAGATGATGTTGGTTATCTCAAGTTTATATAAATTATGGCTTGAATGAAATTGCAGAACTTTTGAAGGAAATGAGCTCAGGGCTGATACTATAGCATACCATGTGAAGACTGATATAGAGGTATGCTTGAAAAAAGTTGAGAACGAGAGGAAAAATAGGAAGTAGATCAGTTTTGTAATTAAGTTTCTCTTTGGAGTTGGGATATTTTTGGAAGTATAGGTTGGGAGTGAAGGCAAAATTTTGTACTATTTTGGTGATTATATGATATGAAAGTTTCCTACAAAAAAGGATGTTCTTTATTGGAAATCCTATGTAAACCACTATGCGATGGCTATGGAAATACATTCCCAAGCTTTGTGCCGAGTATATTAAAGCCAAGGTTAATTTTTCCACTGGCAAGTACACCTTTTCTGCGTTCTACAAGATTATGCTGATTTGGTAGACTAGAACTCGTGTTTGTCCTTCTAGACGAACTAAAATTGAGCCGACAACATTCTGTGATATCGCTAAGTAAAAGTATAGTGTTTCTCCTGGGGCGGGCAACTTTAACGTTGGAAATTCTTGAAGCTGCTCCTTCAACCCATCATATGCTCTCTGACAATCCTCGCTCAAACTGAACTTTTTGGATTTTCTTAATACTTCAAAGAGTGGAAAGTGCTTCTCCGCTGCTTTGGAGAAAACGTGGCTAAGCACTGCTAGTGATCTCATTAGGATTTGCACCTCTTTAACCGTTCGCGGCTGGGGAAGATTTACTATAGCTTGGATTTGTTCTTGGTTAGCTTCAATACCTTTGGAGGAAACCTTGTACCCTAAGAACTTTCCTGCCCCAACTTCAATTAAACACTTCTTAGGTTTGAGCTTTATCCATATTGCTTGTAATGTGTCTAGAGTTTCTTTTAAATCTGCAACGAAGCTAACCACCTTTTTCCTTTTAATCACCATGTCGTCAACATATGCTTCGACATTCCTTCCTATTTGGTCACGAAATGCATGATCGACCACTCTCTGTCATGTTGCTCTAGCATTTTTGATCTCAAATGGCATCTTTACATAGCAAAACATCCCAAAGCTTGTTATAAAGGCTATTTTTTTAGCATCTTCCGGATTCAATAAGATTTGGTGGTATCCCTTGTATACGTCCAAAAATGCTAGGACTTCATATCCTAAACTTTCCTCAACCAGCTGATCGATCTTTGGTAAATGGTAGCAGTAGTTTGGGCATGCTTTGATCAAATCCATGAAATCAATGCACATCCTCCAGACAGTGTCTGACTTTTTACCCAAGACTGGGTTTGCTAGCCACTTTGGATATATAACCTCTTTTAGTATGCCGGCCTGCAGCCACAATCTGACCTCCTCTTCGATCATTTTTTGCCTATCGCTAGCAAAGCAACATTGCTTCTGTTTAACTGATTTGACAGAGCTTCTGATATTCAAATAATGAGTAGCAATGTTTGGATCCACTCCTCCCATATTCTGGACACTCCATGTGAACGTATCTTTGTAGCTTCGCAAAATTTCAACAACATATTTTGAATTATCTTTGCTATCATGACTAACCAACTTTGTTTCTTCTCCAAAGTTTACTGTTGTGTCTGCCAGTTCCAGTAAACTTCCACCTGAAACTGTTCTAACCATCTTCGCCTTTTCTCCTACCTTCCTTGCCTTCATTGCTATGATCATACACTGCCTAGCCATTTGCTAGTTTCCTCTAATGGTAGCGATCCCAGCTGGGTTTGGGAATTACATTATTATGTGGTAGGGGGGCCATATTGCCTTAGCTCTGTTCATTCATGGCCTTCCAATGATGGTGTTTAATGTACTTGGGGCATCAATGACCACGAAATTGCATATGATGGTGCAATTTCTTCCATTTTCTCCAATAGTGATGGGTAGTTATATATTCCCCAAAGGTGTTTCCGCTTGCCTTGTGAATCCTACAAGCAAAGATGTTGATTTTTTAAGGTCTGCTCTATTGAATCCCTTCCTGTCGAAACAGTCTATGAATAGTATCTCAATAGTGCTTCTGTCATCTATGAATACTCTATGAACTGTTGCATCCCCAATTTTTGTTACGATGACCATGGGATCGTTGTGCGGCAAAGCGTTGGATACCGCATCTTCCTCACTAAATGTGATTGTTTCATTCAAACAAAGCCTTTTATCAACTGGCTCTTGTGGGGGAGAGTATCTTGCTTTGCCTTTCCAAGCGTTATTGGAAAATGACTCCGTGAATATGTGTATGGACAAGATGACTATCTCTGGTACTTCGTTGTCCACAGTGTTGCTGTACTCCACAGCCACATTCATTTTTTGATTTTTTTTTAAGTCATTGTGATTGCATTGCCTTGGTTTTTTTAGAGATGGGTTTGCTGTTTTACTAGTTTCACTATACTGGTTTGCTCATTCCTTCCTGTATTGTCCTAAGTTACCATTTATTAAATTTTCTTCTTAGGTCTCCGCACTATTTTGTATCATGGCCAAGATCCCTGTGGAAGGCACAATAATACTCCCTAGACCTTTTTCTGGTGGTGCTATTATAGGTGCTGGCTCTCAAAATAGATCCTTGTTTGCTTGCCATATATCCTTCCTTGATCTCGTTAGAGGCGTATCTTGGACAACGAGCCAGGAAACCCTGGTTCTCCTCTTTTGAAAATGATGCTTTCTTTACCTTTCTTTGGAAAACCCTTCTGTGAATCCTTCATCATTCGGTTCTTGCCTCGTTCCCTTTCTATTTTGCTGTTGTTCGCCTCTTCTGTTCGCACATGTTGTACAATCATCTTTTGTAGGTCTCTTGGGTTTTCAGGTATATTCTTCATTAGCTCCTTGTAGAACTCTCCTAATCACATGCCTCCTATAAACACTCCCAATGGCGATTGAAACGAAGAGTCAACAACCTGCAAACTTTCTGTCACGAACATACTATGATATTCTGCCAGACTTTCTTAACTTCATTGGGCTGTGTTATTAAGATTTGCGATTGTTTTTGTGAACCTTTGCTTCTGATAGAAGTGACCAAGGAATAGATATGATAACTGTGCCCACGATTTGATGCTTCCACTGGGGAGGTCATCATACCAGGTAATCGTTGTTCCTAACAAGAAAATGGGGAACACTTTGCAAACTAATTCGATGTTCGCATAGCGAAATCTTATGGTGTTTCTGTATGAGTGTAGGAACTCTAGTTTGGAATCCTTTGGCATCTTAAAATCCCGCAGATGTGGTGCTAAGGGCAATTTGTCCTCATTGTCCTCTGCCACGATATCGCGTAAATCTTCTTCATACTTGAGATTTTCACGCTCATGACTCACCCTTTTTTCTAATTTTGGTGGTTTTTGCTTAAGTGTCTTCAAGAGCTGATTGTAAAGACCTTCTTTGTTCGCTTCTAAAAAGGTCCTGAACGCTCTCTTTTCCATATTATGATTACTGTTCGAGGATTCTGCTTCCTCTTCTCCCTCCTCCATTTCTTCTTTATTGTGCTCTTTTTCTTTATTTGGAGTGTGGTCCATCTTTTTATGCATTCCTCTATCACATCCCAGTGTTTGTTCTTGAGACTGATGATTATGGCTCTTTTCACTCCTGGTGAACACCATTATTTACCTGACTGACTCTGAAATGGAAAAAAAACTTTCTGGTTCCCAAAGTTGGCGCCAAATGATGTGGTGGTCCATTTAGGAAAATCAATGGTCGTTCACTCCTTGAATTCCTTCACCTGCAAAACTAGTCTCAGACGATCAAGTCAGTTCTCTTTTAAGAATTGGAATTTCTCAAGATAGCAATGCTTACCTTAGCTTGTCCAAAGCTTGTTGTATTTATAAGTTGACATAGTTGCAGTTCCTTATTTTTAGGGATACAGATTATGGGTTCACCACGATCACCACGTCCTTTGTTCGTAGTCTTCATGTTCGTTGCTTATCATGTACTTCTCAGCCCACGACTTCTTCCATGACCAGAAGCTTCACGTCCAACTGAGTTGGGTCTTGGGCTAAAACATGTTTGTCTCGCTATAGAATGTTATTGGACTGGGCCTAGCGGCCACCGTCCTTTCGAATGTTGGGCTGCCTATACACCATATTTTACCGCAGATATACATAGAAATTATTTATTTTTAATTTTAGAGACCAACAAGAAATAGAATTCCTTTTTATTTATTTTACCTTTAATATTTATTATGTTATACTTGGAAATGGTTTTAACAAAAAATAATTTTTATCTTTAAATATATATACATATATATATATATATATATCCATATCATGGGCTTTAACAAGAATATTTTTTTCTCTGTAAGTTTTAACAAAATAACAGGAATATTTTATATTTATCAGGAGTAGGTTTTATTTAAATGAAACAAACTAAATACAATTAAGAATCAAGTTTTTTTCCTAATACCAAGGTACTATAAATATATGAAACACCTTTCAAGAATAAAAAATATGATTTAGAAAAATATAAGTATTCAAATAAGATATCAAGATGCAAGGCAAAAAAAATCAATGAAGGGTACTTAATTTTCATTTTTTTTTCATCAATTATTTCTTTAGTTTAGAGTGTTTAAATTCTCTAAATTTAAATTTGACTTCATAATTATACTTTTTTATGTCTATTCTCAAAATATGTCAAAGGGAAAACAAATAACTTCTTACTTTATAATTGTTACTTGTTTAGGCTTATTCTCAAGTTATAATTTTGTATTTTCTTTAGAACTAGTTTGTTTTTAATATTTATTTTTCCATCCTTTAAATGATACAATTTATTATTTTAATGGTCGATTTGAAAAAATAGTTTTGGTCCCCCCTATACCAAATTTCTTGTTCTGCCCCTGCTTGTAAGGGGTGGAAAAAGATTTGAAAATTGAATCGAAAATTGATTACCCGAATATTGAAGAAACCGAACAAAATTCAATATTCAAATACTTGAATTGATTAAATCGAATTGTGAATATGGTTTATGGTATGGTTTTTGGTTCCTAACACAAACCAAAATTTGTCTTACAAATATATAAATAAATTAAATATATGCCAATAAAATATAAGATAATATTAATTTCACACTAATACTTAAAAAGGAGAAAATAAAGGGACGTGCATGTTAAGAAAATTTAAGCTAATTTAGCCTAATTGTATATCTTAATTTTAAATAGTTCTATTTAGTAGTAGTTTAATATGCATAGATTGTGATTCATGGTGTTTAGATTTTATTTTTTAAAAAATTTATAAAAGCACAAATTTATGAGTTCATGTTGTTTAGGTAGGAAATCTCATGTTTATTATTTCTATTTTTTTCATTAAAAGAATGCACAGATTATGATTGCACGTATAATATTTAGGAAGTTAGTTGGTTACGTTTATTTATATTTTCATTTACAATTTGATTTGCTTAAATATACTCGAATAAAAATCAAAAACCGAATTTGAATAAATTGAATTTGATTTTTTCAAATATGGTTCGGTTCTATGTTTTGAATTTGTCAAAGTTCAAGCGGATTAAATCAAATGAATAAATCAAAATTGATTTTGCTAAATATGGTTTGGTTCTATGTTTTGGGTTTGTAAAAGGTCAAATCAATTAAATCAAATTGAATAAATCGAAATATTTGAAAACCCACCCAATTGGCACCCCTAGTACTTAGGACGTGTTTTAGATCACAATTCATAACTTCTTCCTTTGTTTAATTAATTAAATGTGATACATTTTTATTTAAATTTGTTATTCTTTCAAAAAAGAAAAAGAGTGTACTTGATCCCTCATCAGGGATCCCAGGTTCCATCTACTACTCCAATTAATGTTGATATGTCACCTAAAACTGCTCAAAATGTGATACTTGTTGATACTTCATCTTCTCCTATATTGTCCCATGTCCTTCCTGAAAATACTGCTCAGAATGTGAATTTAAATGTTGTGTCCTCATCTCCAAATATGCATCCTTCTCTAACTGCTCAAAATGTGATATCTACTATCAACATTGCTTCTCCTATTTTGCCTACCCAAAATATGTTTACATTAAACAACATGGAACTCCCAAAAGTGCATTCTACCATTTCTATGCCTGTTCAAGATGAAATGAATCTATCATCTAGAGCACTATCTGATGTTTCCAAAATGACAGTTTACTGATTCATAAAAATCGGTTTGAAACTCTTATTCTAATGAAGAAATGACCCTATTTTAGAACCTAAAGAAATGGAAAAGAACCAGCATGATTTCATTGAAATAAATGGTGGAGACTCTCCGCTACTTACTTCAAATAAGTCCAAAACTAAAAAGATTAGAATAGCTAAATAATGAACAATCCGAAAGTAGCCATAATATCTCAGTTTATGAGAAATTAAATAATTTTTCAGAAATCAAAGAGAACCTAAAAGAATCCAAGAAAATATTTGATTCTCTTTTAGAAACTCAAACACACAAGAAACTAACTCAGAACACATACAAATTGATAAATCCTCAGATGTCTCTCAACTTCAACCTGAGATGAACATTAAGACCAGAAGATACAATAAGAAGGATTATACCTCAACTCCAAAAACCATTTCAGCAAGATCCACATGGAACTCTAATAAAAATTTTAATGATTAATCTTAACATATTATCATGGAATGCTAGGGGAATTGGTAATAATCCTACATAGATAACATTAAATGACATTTAAAAAAGTTCAAACTTGCAATTACAGCAATTATGGAACCAATGCTAAAAAATGAAGCTATCCAGGAAATTACTATAGAGTTAGGTTACAAAAACTATTATAACAGCCCTTTAAATAAGATTTGAATTTTTTGGGAAGAAACTGTAAATCTAAACATAATTAAAAGTGAGGATCAACTAATCCTTACTGAAATCAATCACTCATCTCTTGAAAAGAAATGTTTAATTGGTTTCATTTATGCTAAATTTACAGTAAAACAAAGAAAGCTATTTTGGAACTCCATTCTTGATTTCAAACAAAAACCATTATGATTGATGGGAGACTTCAATATCATTGAGAAACTAGAAGAATATATTTGTCCTTCAGCTCCAAATTTGAGAGCGATTAAAAATTTTCAAAACTTCATTGCTAAAGCAAGCCTTTCTACTATTAATACATCTGAAAATTTGTTCACATGGACAGGTATGAGGTCTAAAAGAAGAGTCTGGGAAAGACAAGACAGGGCCTTAACCAACCATCTATGGGACTCTACTTTTCCTTTGACCTCAGTAGAAACCCTGCCAAGAGAGCAATTAGATCACTCCCCATTATTTTAAAATCTCTCAAACCAAAAGAACCTAACTAAATCTAAATCATTTAAATTTCAGAACTGTTGGATCTCACATCCAGACTTCTAGAATTTAATTCAAAATGAATGGAATATAAACACAAATCTAACACGACTGAAAAAGTTTTCCATCAAACTGAAAAACACAAAACTTGCTCTAAAACAATGGAATAAAAGCGTTTTTTGCAACATTTTTGATAAACAGTTCTTCAACAAAATGAAACTACTGAAAATTTAATAAAATACAACAAAGCTAAAGGTGAGCTCACTTTGGCCCTAAAAAATCAAGAGACTTTTTGGAAACAAAAATAAAGGTTAAAGTGGCTAAAATAAGAGGATACAAATACTAAATTCTTCCATCTTCAAGTTAAAGCTAAACACAAAAGGCAATCCATTTCATCAATTAAAGATGGAAATGACAATTGGTTATATGAACAAAACTTAATAGGGAATGAAGCAATTAAATTATGCTATGAACTACTCCAGGAAGATAACCAAGACCTGTCTGGCATCAATACTGTTGTATTGTTGGAAAACATTCCTTCTCAAATATCAGAATCAATTGACCAAAACTTAATAAAAGAAACAAACTTGGATGAAAGTAATCAAACAAGAAACAAAGATTATTACAGGCTCTCTTCCATTCAAATACGTGGGATGTATAATCTTCACAGGGAGAAACAAAAATATATACTACCAAAGTCTCTTGGACTCAATAAATCTTAAAATCAACTCTTGGCAAAATAAAATGTTAACTCAAGCAGAAAGATTGACTTTAATTAGACACATTCCATCTACCATTCCACTACACATTCTCACAGTATTAAAACCAACCAAAACATAATTGATAAGCTACATAAAATGTTTTCTAAATTTTTGTGGTACAGTCAAGATACAGTAAACAATAAAAGGAAAATTTGGAGAAGTTATACTAAGCTAACTCCTCCAAAACAATAAAATGGTCTGAACCTAAAAGATCTTAACACAATGACAACAAGTGTTTATTTAAAATTATGGTGGAAGCTACAACAAGGGGTCTCTCTTTGGTAACAATTCACGTGGTCTACACCCGATAACAAAAAAACACAAGATCTTGGAAAAGAATCATGGAATTCCAAGATATTGCAATCAATAACTCATTTGCTCAAATTGGAAATGGGGATTCATCCTTTGGTATGAAAATTGGACAAAAATAGGTCCTTTTTCTCAGTTTTGGACAACAGAAGATGATCTGATACTGCCAGAACTATCCATTGCAGAATTTTTGGCAAATCAAAACCAGTATGTTGATGTCTTCCAAAACATTTTTCCAGAAGAAACCCTTACCATTCTCAAATCAGAGCATCATATCTTTCCTGAATATAAAGATATATTGATTTGGAATAACACAGAACAAGGAAAATCCATTGTAAAGTCTTCCTATGAACTTTTAAGACATAGAAAGGAAGATTCCTTCTTTTAAATTTCTATGGTCTTCTTTCTTGCCTCAAAAGATTTGTTTATGGAACTGGAGGCTATTAAATATGCTAATAGCAATGCCTGATGTCTTAGAAGATTTCAAACTCCATTTGCCATCAAAGTTTTGTTTTTTTATTAATGATCCCGATGATATAAACCATGTATTTAGTCCATTCTCTTTCTCAAAAAAGATCTGGTCCTTAATGGATAATATATTTTAAATCTTGCATTCTGACTATTGCATACTCTGGAAGAGATTCTCTATTACTGGACATTGAAAGTTAAAAATAAAGAAGGTGCACAGATCATTAAAGTTATTCCTTGCATTATATCATGGTCATTGTGGTGTGATAGAAACAAGTTTATATATGAGGGAATTAAACCTGATTTCAAAATCGTTTTGTTCACATATAACATCTTAAATGATATTCTGCTAGCTCACGGAATTAAAGTTGTTTGGAATCTATCTCCTATATACCCCACTCTGATTATAGGCAGAAACTGTTAAAGTTTGAAGGTGCCAGTGTGATGTGCTTCATTTTATATGCGTTAACCATTCCATCCGACATAGTTATTGATATGTTTTGTATGGAAGATTGCTAGTATTATTTGAGTTTACGTGACAAGGGGTTCATACGGCCATGTTTGGTTTTATCGTCTAAATCCTGTGTTTTGTAAACTTCATTAGTACTAATGGACATCATGTATCCACAGGCTCCTTGATCTTCCATTTGATCATTTTTAGTGGGTTGTTCGTGGGTACTTTTTGGTTACATTCTATGTGAAGGCTGTTTGTAAATGCGGTAGAAGATTTTGAAGGTCGTTCGCAAGAACAGTAGAAGAGATCAAAGGACATTCTCTAGAATGGTAGTAGATGAAGGCCACAAAAATCAATGCATGGTAGAAGGAGATCGGAGCTAAATATAGGCGGCATTGGAGTTCAAAGTGGTAAACGAAGAACGAGGAATCGTGGTCTGATGAGTTGTGCTAAAGTCTGATAACAAGTTGAGAATAATTATCCTTTTAGGCTAATTCCATTGGATTCATCTTCTCCATCACTACAAAATCGACTAATAGAACTAAAAAATTTGACTAACGGTTCTCCCGTAGCAAAGGAAAGACGTTTAGTCGGCCAAGTCAACACGGGTCAGCGCAAACCATTCATAGCCACGCACCATGGTTCACACCAGAGGAGACGCTCTACACCTACAGTTCCAGCACGAGGCAATGGTGTGACCCACACCATACGCCACTGTCCGTGCAGCTCAAGTTCAAAGGTTTGCTCCAAAAATGGCTAAGTATAGGCTTGGACCGTCCCATTTAAGACAGCCTGCATCATTCGATGATCAAGATGCCAAGACCTGCCATTAGCCCACACCAAAGTTTTGAGGAAACTGCACCTTCTGACCACGGCCCATGCCAAATCTCATGGTTTGCTCCAAACTTCTAGGTGAATCATACTTCCTGACCACGGCCCGCGCCAAACCTCACAGTCCTTGCCACAGCCTCGCGCCATAGCCCTGTGCCATATCAAGCGCCCTACACCTTTGAAGACCCACACTGTGTGCGATAATGTGTCCCACAAAAATGTACTTGGCGCAGACCACACCATCCACAACGGCCCACACCAAGTGGCGGCTGAACTAGATTTTATCATTTTTGCCCTATTTTGAACCTATTTTGAGGCCCATTCCCTTTCTCCTTTATATATGACCTTATTCTACTAGGTTAAACATGTAAAAAGTAGATTAGATCATTATGAGAGCTTTTAGAGAGGGAGAAACACTCTCTCCTTTTCCTTTTTCTTTCTTTTCATTTTGTGTTCATCCTAGATATGGAATTCGAATATGTATTTGAATTCCATATCTATGGAGAAGTTCCCATAGCTTGGGGATAAATGTAGCACATGATTTAACCTTTATGTTTATGTGAGATTCATTATTTTCATCTATTATATGTGTTCATGTTATTATTATGATTGTTGTTGAATGTTCGAAATGCAGGAATATTACACCACATACCGGTACACACTTTGGGTTGTATTCATGTATGGTGCATTTATCGATACCCCATTGGGAAGAGAAACCTGGATGTTAGAATGGGTAAGGGAGTACGTTCCATCTGCATGAGTGTGTGCATGGGAGACCCAAGTAATACTCACACTTATTTTCCATTGCACCAGTCTTAGTTGATTACGTAAAGTTTTCAAACAGGTTGCGGGTAGAGATAGCAAAAAAAGTATCAAATTATGGTGTGAGGGAATCTTGATCGTAGATAAGATGCCAACGACCCTTGGGGCTAGTTGATAGAACCCGGGGGAAGTTGTGCATTTGTGATGGAAGCCCAGGATTTAATCACATGGGGGAGAAACAGACCTACAACAATGGTCGGACCTTATTGTACTCCCTTAATTACGATGGCGGTGTTAATAGAGGGTTGTGAGCGCACCCAACATGACAGGTACGGGAAAGTGTATTCCATTAACCACACCACGTGTTGGGAACACAATATTAGGATTTAGTAAATCTTGCATGTGAATAAATTGAGGATCGAAACATTAGGTTAATCATATTGCGCATTGACTCCCCAAGTGCTTAGTTTAATTAGCTTACTTGTCTTTTTTACTTTATGTGTTGTAGTTGTTAATTTGAAAATCCAACACCACCCATGCGTTTACAATCACTAGTTATTCCTTTCACTCATACGAATTGATGACCCGTACGAGGTTTTGTCTTTAGTTAATAATTGAGCCCTAGCATCTCTATGGACAAACCCAGGGCTTACCCATAACTACCCTCTAGGTAGCATAGCAGTGAGAACGGGTGCAAAACTATAAATTTTATCTTTGACCGTCCCACGGGACAAGTCTCTGCTCGGGTTAATTAGCTATGATTAACGACCCCGTGTGGAGGTGGGTCAAATTTTTGCATCGTTGCCGGGGATGCTATTCGGCTTAGGTATCAATTAGGCACAGTGTTAGTTGAAGTAGTTAGTAGTTGATTTTTAATTTTGTTTTAGTTTTGTGTTGATAGTTTGGTTGTTGAGCTGTTGTTGTAGTTGCTTTGTTACCTTTTGATCAATTTTCTAGTGTTGTATTTAGAAGGATGTTACTGGCCATATTTTTTGGTACACAGTTGTACCACTAATCTAGGTGTCTTACACTACCCGGCTAAGAATACAGGTGTTCGGAAGAGAAAAAGATGCAGGACTGGAGCAGAAGTTCAACCGACGCAAGTAGTAGTAGAAGATCCGCTAGCGATGGCAGAAGAAAATCGTACCTTACGAGAGCTTATAGCCCCCAACCTAGAGAATCAGCCATTATGCATCACCTTCCCACCATTACCCGCTAATATTAGTTGTGAGCTAAAAAGTGGCATGATCCATTGCCTACCTACATTTCATGGATTGGCGGGGGAGAATCCGAACAAGCACCTTTCAGTGTTTCACTTGGTGTGTACAAACATGAAGCCACCGGAAGTTTTTTAAGAGGACTAAAATTTGAGAGCCTTCCCATTTTCTTTTAAAGACGGAGCTAAAGACTAGCTATACTACTTGCCACCGGGATACATTGGTTCTTAGATGGACATGAAGTGGAGGTTCTCAGAGAAGTATTTTCCAGCATCTAAGTCGGCGGTGCTATAGAAACAATTGTCAAACATCACCCAAGGGGCTACCAAAAGCTTGTATGATATTTGGAATGCTTCAAGCAACTTTTGGCGAGTTACCCCTACCACCCATTTAGGAAGGGAGATTTGGTGCATTATTTCTTTGAGGGGTTGTACGATAAAGATATGTGAATGTTGAACGCCGCTTGCAATGGTTCGATAGCAAACAAGAGCCCTGAGGAGGAAATGGTCATCTTTGAAGAAATGGCAAATAGTATGTGACAATTCGGCACAAGGTCAAGGGTTAAGGTTTTGGATGAACTTGTAAAAACACCCAAGTTGGAAGAGCAATTCCAAGCTCTTACTTCCATGGTGAGGGAGCTTTTTCGAGGAAAAGTACATCAAGTCAAAGTGTACGGAGTTTGCAACCTTAACCACAATTTCAAAGAATGTCCCGAGGTAGTGGAGGATTTGCAAGAAGTGAAGGCCATTCAGTACAACAATGGGGGAGAGGCCACAATTTTCTAGGGGTCAACCAAAAGGGTTTTGGGGAAACCAAGGAGACATAAGGCCAGATCCCTATGCAAATTCATTCAACCTAAGGTATCAAGATCATCCTAATTTCCGATGGAGAGAAGATAACCAACCTCAAGGATACCGGGATGGACAATTCCCTCCCCAACCATACCCTCAAGGTGAAGGCCCTTCCAACAACCATACCTCACTCTACAAATCAGATCGAGAGGAGATTCTAGAAGTCATCGGTCAATTGAGCAAGAAATATGAAGTCTTCGCGGAGAGGACAAGGCGGGAGATTGAAAACCTTGGTAATAAAGCCTTCTCGAGTATCAAAAATCTTAAAGTTCAAGTTGGGCAACTTGCCACCTCGGTAAGCCAACTTGAAACCAAGGATTATGGAAAAATACTTTCCCAAATGGAGGTCAATCCGAGGAACGTGAGCCCACTCAAATTGAGAAGTGGGAAGGAAGTTCGTGAATCCGAGAAAAGGGTTGTCCAAGAGGATTACTAGGTATTGGAGGCTACCAAGGCACACTTCAAAGAAGAAGAGATTGTGTTCAAGGAGGCACTTTCCAAGGAGTTTCCACCATCTGAGGTCCAAACTACCATTCCACCTCTATTTCCAAATGCGTTGAGGGGAAAGCCAAAAGTGGCGACCAATGATGCGAACATTCAAAAAAATCTTTGAAAAGGTTAAGGTAACCACTCTTATCTTGGAATTGAATGAACATGTGCCATTGTATGCTAAATTTCTTAAAGTTGTATGTATAAATAAAAGAAGTAGGCCAACTAAGAGGTTAGGACATTTGAACATAGGAGGAGTCTCCATTTTGAATCATAATAATTTGCCTAAGAAATGTGATAACCCCAAAATGTTTTCTATCCCTATCTCTTTAGGTGGTAAACTTGTTGGAAATGCCATGATAGATTTTGTGTATCCATCAATGTGATTCCATATAGTCTATATGAACGCCTAGAACTAGGTGAGCTTAAGGAAATCAGAGTAATTGTCCAACTCACCGATCATTCCCAAGCTAGTCCATGTGGACTAGTGAAAGATGTGATGGTGTGAGTTGGCAAGTTAGTTTTTCCGGTGGACTTTTATGTCCTAGATGTGGTGCACAATGGTAGTGCACCCCAATACTTTTGGAGAGACCTTTTCTCAAAACGTTAGGACTAAAATTGATGTCCACTTGGGAACCTTAACTCTAGTAGATGAGAAGGACAAAGTGGAGCCTTAACTCATGATTGTGTTTGAATTGACTTATATTTTATGGGTGACATAGTCTTTTGAAAAAAGAGGGAAAAACTAAGGATTGGGTAAAAATTTTGGCAATCTCGAGCCAAGACCTAGCATGGTCTACTCCAAGGGCTTAGGTCCACGCCAGGAGCTTGGCGCGAGGGGAAGCTTCATGCCATCGTGTTTGGCTCGAGGGGATACCTCGTGCCATCGTGTTTGGCTCGAGGGGATACCTCGTCCCAACATGTTTGGCGCAAAGGGATGTTTTGTGCCAAAAGATTTAGCGCGAGGCTTTGGTCCACGCCAAACATCTTCTACGCTGATTTCCTATTTTCCATTTCCAATTTGTTCCAAAAATGCACATTTTCAAAAAATTTCTGAATTTCCAACTAAAAAATGCATTTTTGGTTCAAAATTTTTGAAATTCCCTAATCCTTGGGATTTTTTTAAGCAAATAGTACTTCCTACATCCCTAAGAATTAATTGATTTGCACTATTATCCTCTAATATCCAATTTTGAAATTTCCATTCTTATTATGATTGTATCTCTCTCACTTGTCACCTAGGCTGAAATTTTTAATCCCATAGTACATTTCTTCACCTAATTTTATCATTTGACACATTCTTCCTTCTCAAGAAACACTCACTCTCACACACTCTTGGTGAAACTCGAAAAAGTGAAGCTTTTATTCAAAGAATTAGGAATTTTTGCTTCTTCTTTTGTGGGTTTTATAAATCCTAGCTTCAAATTTGGGTAACCCATAGAACTCATTATTTATATTTTTTTTATTGACATTGTAGTGGTGTTATGAAAAGTATGAATCTTGAATGGGTGTGTGTTTTTTACAAATGTGTTTGGGTTTGTATGCATAATCTTGTGTTGAAGAAAGACTTGGGAGGATTTATGTGCTATTATGCTTGAATGATGTGTTTTTCATGTGTTGGGTGATTTAGGAGAGAGTGAATCTTGATTGCATGATTTTATTGATGGGTTGGTGAGAAGTTACATCAGTTTGTTGTTTGATGAGGAATGTTCTTGTTTAAGTAGCATTTATGCTTAGATCATCATGTTTTGAATGGTTAGGCTATTCGAAAGAATATTATCTTGTTGAATGATAATATCAGCCATGCCTTATATATGATCATATCACCACTCTTGTTCTCATTTTGTTAGAATGCCACCTAAGAAGAAGGTTTTGGAGAAGGAAAAGTCCGCTCGGGGTGATAAGAGAAAGAAACCGGCGAAGGGTGCAAACCCCGAGCCGACAACATCCCTGCGTTTGTGACCGAGAATTTTATGGGTCGATCCAATATCTCTTAAACTGCATTCCGGAGATGGAGGAACTTGAGAGAGTCGACGAGGAGTATTTTGGAGACAAGATTTTCTTGCAAGGACACCTTGGCGGCTCTAGGTTTACTTGAGCCAGTCACTTACCTATTGAGCCGAGTAGGTCTAGAGGGGTTTCTCGTGAAACACTCTAAGCTGTACATAAGGTGGACCTTAGAGTTCCTAGCTACTCTATGGCCGATCGTGGACAATGATGGACACAAGGCAATCAAATTCAACCTAGACGATAAGGTGTACAAGATGACCCACCGAGAGGTAGCACGAGCCTTTGGGTGGAGGTATAGCAAGGAGATCCAGAAGACACACCGACAAGAGTTACCTTTCTCTCTTGGATGCTTTTGGGTGCAACTAACGGGCATGGATCGGAAGAACCTGTGCAAGAGTACCGCCCTTATTTATCTGTCATTCCATTATGTTCACCATTTGTTGGCTATGGAAGTCTTTTTCCATGGTGAGCTAACGCAATACTCGGGTTTGGATATTCATTACCTTTGGGCAATGACACCCAAGGGTAACTTATACCCAAACTTGGTGGGGTCTTTTGTGCAGGAATGTCTAGTGATGGGAGACCCGAAGAGTGGCAAAACTGCTATGGGAGGCATGGTTGGTCTTTTGTGGCAATATTTAGGTCATCCGGTCACACAAAGGGCTTTAGTTAACTTAGGAAGATCAGGCACAAGGTACAATATAGCAAAAGAATCCATGGTGGGACCTACGACATCGAAGGGTAGATATGTATGGCTTTATAGCGGAGCGAGCACTTGTAGCTTCATGGTGCTTCCACAGCCAGAGCGCACCAACATAGACCATGACACAAGCTTGGATGACCTATTCATTTTTCCGGACTAGAGATTTGAGAGAGAGTTCTATAGAGTTTTAGCCAACCTGATGATAGATGTTGAGGAGGCTGAGGGCAAGTCCACTATGAGAGAACCTCCTAGTCGCTCTCGCATATACATAGACATCACTGGCCACTTGAATTCACTTGGGAACAAGCTTGCGACCTCTACTCAAGTATTGCAAGAGGTAGTCCAAGTGATAGGAGGAATGCGCTCGCAAGTGGAAGATCTTAGTTTGAGGATAGATAGCATTGAGGCTACACTTCAAGCAACAAGGTACATGGAGAGGAGTTTCACGAGTCACGAGGATGAAGGCCCTTTGGGGTTGCGAGAGTGAGTATCACCATTCTCCCTAGCTCACTTATGTTTTGACATGATTTTTGTGCATTGGAGACTTTGCATCCGCAAAGTGTGGGGAGGTAGTAGTGAGCACTTAGGGAGTCTTCATTTTTATATTTCCTCGGTGCCTTTCATGATTAGCTTTAGTTGTAGTTTTCCTTGATTGTTGGTTATTTTTGTTTGTGTTTGTTGAGGGATGTTTTTGGATGAACATTTGGTGGTACGTCATGCTATACTAGGATTTCTAGTTTGCATGGGGTAGGATGTTTTAGGATATTGGTGGTGTATTTTTCTGTCTGACTATCTTTTGTAGTATGAAGCCCACTTTTGGGGCAGTTTCGTGCTACACCAAAAAAATGGAAAATTTGAAAAAAAATGGAAAAAAAATAAAAAAAACCTGGACAAGTCAAAAACCCGAAAGGGTGGCTTAGGTAATATGAGGAAAAGCCCAAATAGATCGAAAGACCTAGGTAAAAATGAGAGACTAGGTCCGGCTAGGCTTACGAGCCAAGGCAAAAATGAGAGGCCGTGTGGAAAAAGGTGAGAAGTGAGTACCATTTGTGTGTTAAAGCTAGGATGAAAACCCAAAAGGACTTCTAGGAAAAATGAGAGAAAACCAAAAAAAAATAGGTTGATGATACATTTGACTCCTTTGTTGTATCTAGGATGAGAATCATGTTTTATCCCTATGTTACAACCAAGCCGACGGCTCTTGGATTTCCTTGGTGGATTGTTTTTGGAGATGACTCTTGGATGCTTTGGAATCATTTTGGGAAAGTAAGCTAGCTTGACACTTATTTATTGGCTTACCTTTTTCCACATTTTATTTTGGGTGGTTAGATTGCTTATGTTCTTCGGGGAGTGTGAGAGTTGTGAGATTCTTACTCTTTTTGGGGAAAATAGGGTAATATAGGAATAAGTGGGATACCTCGGTTAACTTATGTTTTGCAAGCTACATTTTGCTTAATTCTTTGTCTTGTCTTTGTTTACTCGAGGACGAGTAAACGGTTAAGTGTGGTGAGTCTGATGTGCTTCATTTTTCATGCGTTAACCGTTGCATCCAGCATATTTTTTGTTATGTTTTGCATGGTAGATTCCTAGTATTAGTTGAGTTTACGTGACAATGGTTTTAGACAGCCATGTTTGGTTTTATCGTCTAAATCCTGCATTTTGTAGACTTAATTAGTACTAATGGACATCATGTATCCATGGGCTCCTAGATCTTCCATTTAATCATCTTAAGTGGGTTGCTTGTGGGTATTTTTTGGTTACATTCTATGTGAATGCCGTTCATAAAAGTGGTAGAATATATTGAAGGCCGTTCGAAAGGATGGTAGAAGAGATCTAAATTAATTCACCTCTAGAATGGTAGTAGACGAAGGCTACAATTATCAATGCGTGGTAGAAGGAGATTGGAGCCAAAGATAGGCGGCATTGGAGTTTAAAGCGGCCAATGAAGAAATGGGGAATCGTGGTCCAATGAGTTGTGCCAAATTCTGAGAATGATCCAAGAAGAATTAGACTTCAAGGCTAATTTCATTAGATTTTTCTTCTCAGGCACTACAAAATTGACTACTAGAACTCAAAAATTGGACTAACCGTTCTCCCGTAGCGAAGGAAAGAAGTTCAGCTGGCCAAGTCACCACGGGTCAGCACGGATCATTCATGGTCACGCACCAACAATCCACGCCATAGGAGATGCCCCACACCAGCAGTTCTAGCACGAGGCAATGGTACGACCCGCACCATATGCAATGGTCCGCGCAGCTCAAGTTCAAAGGTTTGCTCCAAAAATGGCTAAGTATAGGTGCAGGCCATCCCGTTCAAGATAGCCCATGCCGTTCCATGATCAAGATGCCAAGACCAGGCATTGGCCTACGCCAGAGTCCATGCTCCGTACCAAAGTTCTGATCAAACTGTTCCATCTGACCACAGCCCATGCCAAAGCTAACGATCTGCGCCAAACTTCTGAGTGAATCATGCTTCCTAACCACAGCCCACGCAGAACCTTGTGGTCCTCGCCGGAGTCTACCACCATAGCCCCATGCAAGATCAAGCACCTCGCCCCGTTGAAGACCCACGGTCGGGCAAGATGATGCATCCCGTGATAACGTACTTGGCGCGGACCACGCCATCTGCGACGGTCCGCACCAAGCGGTTGCTGAACTAGAGTTTTAGCATTTTTGGCCTATTTTGAACCTATTTTGAGGCCCAATACCTTTCTCCTATATATATGACCTTAGTCTATTAGGTTAAACATGTACAAAGTAGATTAGATCATTATGAGAGCTCTTAGAGAGGGAGAAACACTCTCCCTTTTCCTTTTCTTTCTTTTCATTTTTTCTTCATCCTAGATGTGGAATTCAAATCTGTATTTGAATTCCATGTCTATGGAGTAGTTTCCATAGCTTAGGGATAAATTTAGCGCATGATTTAACCTTTATGTTTATGTGAGATTCATTATATTCATCGTAGTATATGTGTTCATGATATTATTATTATTATTCTTGAATATTCTAAATGCATGAATATTACACCACATACCAGCACACACTTTGGGCTGTATTTATGTATGGTGCATTTATCGATGCTCCCTTGGGAAGAGAAACCTGGATGTTAGAATGGGTAAGGGAGTATGTTGTGTCTGCATGAATGTGTGCATGGGAGACCCGAGTCATACTCTGACTTATTTTTCATTGCATCAGTCTTAGCTAATTATGTAAAGTTCTCCAATAGGTTGCGGATAGAGATAGCCAAAAAGTTGGCAAACTAGGGTGTGAGAGACCCTAGATCATAGATAAGGTGCCAACGACCCTTGGGCCTAGTTGATAGGACCCGAGAGAAGTTGTGCATTTGTGGTAGAAGCCCATGATGTAATTGCACAGGGGATAAATAGACCTACAAAAATTTTCAAACCTTGTTGTACTCCCCTAATTACGATAGCGGTGTCAATGGAGGGTTGCGAGCACAACCGACGTGACATGAATGGGGAAGTGTATGTCATTGGCCACACCACATGTTGCAAACACAATATTAGGTTGTTTAGTAAATGTTGCATGGGAATGAATCAAGGATCTAAACATTAGGTTAATCATGTTGCACATTGACTCCCCAAGTGCTTAGTTTAATTAGCTTACTTGTCTTTTTACTTTATGCATTGTAGTTATTAATCCTAAAATCCAACCCCCCCACCTTTGTGTTTGCAATTACTAGCTATTCCTTTAACTCATACGGATTGACGACCCATACGAGGTTGTGTCTTAAGTTGATACTTGAGCCTTAGCATCTCTATGGACAAACTCAAGGCTTACCGTTAACTACCATCTAGGTAGCATAGAAGTTGGAATGGGTGCATAACTATAAATTTTATCTTTGACTGTCCCACAAGACAAGCCTCTGCTCGGGTTAATTAGCTACGATTAACGACCCCGGATAGAGGTGGGTCACAGTGGCTATTTCCTAGCTTCCTTCAAACTGTGTTAAGCTTAACACTTATGACTCTATTCTGAGCAATGGAAATTCAGGTATAGGTTGGATTTTAAGGGATCAAAGAGGAAGGCACACTATCCCCTCTTGTTCCATCATTGAAGCTGATGCTCAAGCAATAAAACAAGGGTTAAGAATGGCATAAACTCAGGGGATAAGCAAGCAGCATATAGAAACTGATTCTTTAACACTTGTAAAAGTACTGAGGTGAGAATGGAGAGTTTCGTGGATCTGTATTGAAGTAGTATGCACTATATGGCAGTATGTGGAGAAAATGAAATTCACAATCTCACACGTGCCAAGAAGCCAATAAAGTCGCAGACTCTCTAGCCAAACTTGTGTCTTTCAAACAGGTAAATCATATATGGAATTTGTCTTCCTTGTACTAGGAATAGTTAGGCCATTTTTAGTTTAAAACTAACTTATGGCATTAGAGTTAATACTATATTATGTAGAAAAAGTTACTACTTACTGTTGGTTTGTTTTGATAGGTACTGCACCTCTTTGGAAGCTTGAAAGGGCTATTGATAGCATTTTGGGATGTACTTCACATACTGCATCAGTTTCAATTTTTCAGCCTGACCTAGATGGTGAAACAAGATGGAAAATCACATACGCTGCATCAATTTCAAAACTGGAAGCTGAACCAAACATGGACACAAGGAGATGATGGCCACTGCTAATTTATTGGTGAATTAAGATATTTTCAAGGGACTATTATGGAAGGCCGCCTCTTTTTGTTGACACAGGGGTGTATAGGCAAAAATATGGAAGGCCATAATAGATCTCGACATGGGGTTTAGGGCCATATCCTTCATAGAGACAGGGGTTAGAGATGAGGGATATAGAATAAAGCTAATTGTATTTGGCTTTGCACGTTAGCTTACTTAGTTTTACATCCAGAAATCTCAATCATGTACTCTTGTTGTCCTTTTATGGACTGGGTAATATATAACCCCTCACTTTGGTGAGTATTTTAATTTTAAAAAAAAACTTCTTTGCTTTTTGAAATTTATGAATCAATTTCAGCATGCAATTTAAATACATGGAAGATAACACATGGGAAGACAAAATTCTAGAACTTCGCTCTCTACGCTCCCCCTTCTCATGGCTAACAAATAGTATTTCTTCCACAAGACACCACCGAAAAACACCACCACCAATTGTAGCTGACTGGCTGCAACCACACCCACCACTATGGCAGCCTAGAAAATCTCTGTCCAAGCCCTCAAAAGCAAACCCTCCCACATCTAAAACCCTTTTGTCACCACTGAACATCCAACCCACTGCCCAGTTCAAAGGCAAACCGGCAGTCCTCTACTCTCTGGAACAAATACAATCCCTATCCAGCCTTTATGAAAATGCTCTAATCGGAAACTTTCCAAGAGGTAGGCCAGCTATGGATAGAATTGAAGTAGAACTCAAAACTATCAGATTTAACAAAAAGTACCAAACTTAGAGCTATAGACCACCGTAACATACTCATCTGGTTCCAATCTAAGGAGGACTTTCAAAGATGTAGGATCAAGGCCATGTGGTCTTTCAATAGGATTAATATGTGCATCATTCGCTGGACCCTGGAATTCAAACCGAAGCTGAAATCTTTGTCTGGAGTTACTGTGTCTCAAAAACACTTAGAGGTAACTGCTCAACATGTTGAAAACCATAAAATAGCACCTAAGTTAATGTTATGGCCAAATTTCTTCAACTGTAAGACGCGGAACACTTAAGTAAGAACCGTCCCTAGAATGGAACTTTCAGACTTAAGCAAGGAACAAGAAACTTTGAGAACCCAAGTTTTATTTATAAAACTGAGGTACAAGGTTTCCCAAACAATCTAAGGCTAACCTGGTTAACCAAAGATCAATACATGTACTAAGACTAATTACAAACTAGTAAAACACACGCTTTCGGTCGTGCCACCATTAACACATTATTCCGACTATGCTACCCTTATCACAAGCTTCCGGCCATGCCACCCTTGTGATCCTTTAATCCCCACATGCTAACTATTTATAGAACTTTTCTATACTTCGAACAGTTGCATACCTTCATGCTGAACAGTCAAAACTGCCGACTTTGGAGGGGACGGTTACATTTCCCTTTACTTGGTTCACTGGCTAGACGGCTACTCCGAGGCTTGTATATGCAGATCCTATAATCCGTGCCTTTGCATCAACCATCGCATTTCTTCGCATCAATACCCATCAAGCCGCAACTATCGCTCGCACCAACCATCGCGTCGTTTCCATTTGGCAACCCGACTTCTTCGCATTTTCCTTCATGTTCCACTAGTGCTTCACATGAGCCCAAGTATGGAGTGATCATGCCTAACTCTTGGTGCCACCCATCGTTCTCGCATACTCCTTCCCGTTTGGCTCCCCGAGCTTGAATCCACAAATGTTTGGCATTTAGCCCCGTGCCAACCGTTCCCTTTGTTCGGCACCCTTCAGTGCCTAGTATTCCTCCACTTGTATCACTTCGCAATATCCATGTTGAGTAATTTCAAGCCACAGGCCAACATTCTGTGCCAACTTGCTCCCGCTCATCTGAGTCCACAAATGGGCCACGGTTTACACAGCCACTTGTTTCCAAGCCACTGATCCATCTTTAGGCCACGTCATACCATCTCGGCCGTTCCAGCATAGAGCTTTGAAAAAAGGCCTAATGGTTAACTACTAGAGAATGTGCTCAAGAAACCAACTTCAACCCTGTAATAGCACAAGAGCAGGACCCTGCTCCTCAGATCATCAACTTGGAAACTAACCTTTCTGAACCAAGTAATACACCTGTGCCAATGAGTGACAAACTTACTGAATCTGGGAACAACGATGGTAACATTTTCTGCCTATCATGACTATGGAAATGAAAGGAGTTTCAGTTGATGACACCACAGGTATGGCCTTGAACTCCCCATATAAAGATAGTTATGCTAACAATAATCTCTCATTATCTCTCAGGAATATCCCAGAGGAAACAAACAGATTCAAGTTACTATGGGATTACCAGGAATCAGAAGATGAAGAAAAGTGTAATAAGTGCTACAGCTGGATCAGGTAAGTCCTCTAAATGCAATAATCATCTCCCAAGATCTTCTAAAAATGAGAAAAAAATGAACACTTTTTAACAAGCTAAATCATATGAACCTGGGATCGTTCATTTTAATAATTAATAAGACCATATATGTTAAAGGACTAGTATGGAATCTTAGAGGCCTAGACACATCAATTTTTAGGCTTAAAAAACTTATGAAAATACATCATATTTAGTTCTTAGGCATTCTTAAAAGCAAAGCACAGACATGATGAAATTGACTCATATAGAAGGAGATTATGGATGGACAACTTCTTAGATCCACTGTAATAATATTTGGCTAATGTGGAATAACATAATCCAAATTTCAGTTGGGGTACAAACATCACAATTTACTCTAACTGGTTTGAAATCCTCTAGCTCTAATAGGAAATGAAAGTAATCTTTGGTCATGCTACAACCAATCTGAAGGATAGGAAGACTCTATGGCAGGACCTTAAAGACATTAGTCACAGCTCTAAGCTTATGATAGGAGACCTCAATGTTATGGCCTCAATCACATAATATAAAGGCCTCTCAAATCCTAACTCTCACAGCATAGAAGACTTTTATGATTTCATTGCATCGGGTTCACTAACTCACTAATCATTTTACATAGACCAATGGCAGAAGATAACCAACTTTGGAAAGACTTGGTAGGGCACTTGCTAACATAGAATGGTTTAATAAACACCTCAATAGCTCAGTCCACATTATGAATAGACATACCTTTGACCATAGCCCACTGTTACTCACTAGGTAGTAAATTACCCTCAGCCCCTAAGCCTTGTAGATTTCTTGATGTTTGGCTAACCAGGACAGATCTTAAAGACATAATTCTAGCTAACTGGAACCTCCCGATCTAGGCTTCAGGAATGGTGAAACTCTTTCTTAAACTAAAAAGGTTAAAAGTGGAAATTAAAAAGTGAAACAAATAACATTTTGGGGATATAAACTCCAATATTAAGCTAGTTGAGGAGGCACTTAGAGCTCAGGAAATAGCTTATGAGAACACTAACGCTGACCAAGATTAAATCCTAAAGAAGGAAAAAAATGCTTTGCTTTTAAAAGCTTTAAATGAAGAAAAAAATTGGAAGCAGAATGCAAAAAAATAAATGGTTAAGAGAGGGGGATGAAAACACAAAATATTTCCATGCCTCTGTTAAACAAAAGAGGGTGAGACAGAACATAGCCAACATTAAAAATAGAAATAGAACCTGGATTGACAACCATGCTGAAATTGAATCAGAAGCCATCCATTTCTATTAAGAACTTCTCAATGAAGATTCTGATCTAGCTAACTCACCTCAAAATTTTAGATCCATTTCCTAAGCCAAATGTCCCAAGCCATTACACCACAAGATAACAACACACTGATGGCAGATCCTTCACTAGAGTAAATTAAATCA
Source organism: Rubia yunnanensis (assembly GCA_037428765.1). Taxonomy (NCBI): domain Eukaryota; kingdom Viridiplantae; phylum Streptophyta; class Magnoliopsida; order Gentianales; family Rubiaceae; genus Rubia; species Rubia yunnanensis. The sequence continues at coordinate 29,717,633 of CM075066.1, read as the reverse complement.
TTGGTTTTCTCTATGAACAACAATAGCTCACCAGGTCCAAATGGCTACGCTACCAGTTTATTCACTGCTAATTGGAACATTATAGGACCTAGCCTATTAGAGGCAGCTACTGACTTTATGTCAGGGAGGAAAATCCCAGCTGGTATATCTAGCTCTTGGATCTATTTAATCCCCAAAATTGACACCCCTAACACCTTCTCTGACTACATACCCATTAGTATAACTAATTTTGTTAACAAGTTGTTCACTAAACTGTTGGTTAACATGCTCACTCTTTTGTTGCCAAAACTTATTTCTGATAATCGGTCTGCTTTCATGAGAGACTTAAAGCTCTTTTTCCAAGCCACACCTCTCACACTTACTAGACTTAAATCTTTCCTTACTGTTTTTGAAGAAGTTAGTAGCCATAAAATAAATTGCAGGAAATGTAATTTCTACCTTAGTGCCTCTGCCACTTATTCTCAAATCTGTGAAGTGAAAAATAGTTTAGGGATGACCCAAGGCTCATTTCCATTCACATACCTAGGCTTCCCTATCTATCTAGGTAGAGCTAAGATAATTTACTTCCAACCTCTATTTGAGAAATATGACAATATTCTTAAGAGTTGGAAGAAAAAATGGCTTAGCCAGGTAGAAAGGCTAGCACTGATCAAAACAGTCATGTTTTCTATCCCCAACATCTTTGGGCTATGATGAAGCCTCCACCCTTAGTCCTCAAAATGCTTAGGAGAAGAATCACTAATTTTCTATGGGATAGAACTGAAACTCAAAATAGAAAAGTATGGATGAACCTTAAAACCCCATGTTTCCCTACTTATCAAAATGGACTTGGCCTTAGAAGTTTTAAAGATTTAATAGACACATGTTCCCTAAAACTTTGGTGGAAACTCCAACTTGGAATAACACCTTGGTCACAGTTCATATGGTCTCTTCCTACCACTCAGAGGAAATCAAAAACATGAAAAAGAGTATTGCAGGTCACCCTTCTAGCTTAATCTAATATTGGAGTCAACCCTAGAAATGGCCTTGCCAACTTCTACTCCTCTAAATGGACTAGTTTTGGTCATCTATCTGACATATGCATGCACACCTCTAATTTTTTTTTACCACATCATTCCACCATTGCAAGCTTAATCAATGCTAAAAACCAATTGATGGTAGACTTGACTGACTTACCTCTTGAACTCAAAATCTTCATGCAGGAGGCACAAATCATTCCCATAAGGCAGGACAGACTTATTTGGAAATCTGCACATAATGGAATCTTCACCATCAAGGCAGCCTACAATGCAACAACTGGGAGAAGAAACCATATCATAATTATGAAAAAGATATGGCAAAGATATGTTCCAAAAAAGGCCATATTGCCTTTTGATGATGTAGTGATTTATTCAAACATTAGCCTAGCATCTAAATGTCCTTTTTGTGCAAGTCGTGACTCTTTAACACATTTCTTTAATGACTGTGATTTGGCTGCCTCTGTCTGGATCCACTTTCATCTTATTCTAGGCCCTCTACCACCCTTCCAATCCATTTTTCCTAGACTTACTTTTTTATGGACCAAATTAGGCTCTCCTTCTGTTCAAAACAAGCTACTAGCAATCACCCCTTCGCTAATTTGCTAGAAATTGTGGATGATCATAAACAGTTTCATTCATTATAACTGCAAACCAAACCTGAACTCATGCATAGAGGAAATTAAAAAAGATATCTTCAATGCTTTCTATGTTAACCCTGCCTGCATTAACAAAAGAGAGGATAGAACATGGATTCAATCTGGAATAATTCATTTTCTTACTCACCCTAAAAAGCCAAAAATCTCTGTCATCAATTGGAAATTTCCTCTGTATAATTTTAAGCTTAATGTTAATGCTTCCTGGTCTCATGGTACTAAGAGATATGGAATCGGTGTAATATTGAGAGACAGAAGTGGATTCTTTGTTGTTGCACTTATTAAATTGGGACATGCATCATCGGCCTTACACTCTGAAATACTAACTATCAGAGAAGGCTACATCCTAGCTCAAAGATATTATCTACTCTCCTTTTCCATTGAGACTGATTGCAAACAAGCAATTGAACTAATCTCTCATCCTGATAAGGCACCCTGGATTATATTCAACCTTGCATATGAACTTCATGCAATGTTTAGGCTTACACCTATCTCACATACTATAAGGCAAAGCAATTTGGTGGCTAATTTTCTGTCAAAAATGCCTCTATAGATAGGATCATAACTGATATATCTAAGCTTGATCAAAAGGCCAAAGGTCCGATACATCTGGACAAACTTTCTGTCTCGTCCATCTGCTGATTATTTCCATTGCAGATACACATAGAAGTAGTAGGCCGCAACAAATGGCAATGAGAGAGGACCAACAAGCATCACAGCACTCCAGATCTTTCTCCATCGAAGGGAATTTTCACCACTGAAGCTGAAGAACCTCAGATGGCAGCATATTTTGAGTTCAAATATTGGCAGAACGCCCCAAGGATAATGCTGATCGAACATGTTTTGAAGCATAAAATGGTTCAGTTTTTTGCACACAACATATGTTAGTTACTAGCACTTAGGTTGGCCTTGGAAGTCCGGCCATCCTCCTACATTAACAAAGGGGATGGAGACACTTCCAACGCTCCCCTTTGTGCTCAAAGCAAAAATATCCACTTATATTCTCTAGTAGTCATAGGAAACTCTTGAGGTTTAAGTTGATACTTGAACCAACTCGGTATTACAAACACTCATGCTTAAGGATTGGGGTCCCTAAAATAACCCTCCCTTCATTGGTTTCTTTTTTAAAAAAAGGAAGACAAAATTCAAAATTAATGAAAATACTTCTTTTTTATTTGATTATATGATTTATTTTCATGGTTTTCCATTTTCAATGATGCAGTTCATTTTATATATATTACATTCCCTTAAACGTGCTAAAAGAAATGCAATCTAATATTTTAAATCCACCAACAGCTTTCAACGGTACTCCCTATGTCTCAATTCAAACTACAATTTAACTATTCATTTAGTTTTAAAAAATTAATTTTGACCATAAAATTGAATTAGTATGCAAATATAAATACTATTGTGTGATACCTTGCTAGATTCGTTATAACATATATTTTTAAAATTTCAACTGTTTACAAAATTTTATTATTCTTAATGAAAAATATTAAGGATCAAATATTCATATAGTCAACCGTAAAAAAATTAAATTTTGTACCTTGAATTGGTACAAATAGAATACTTTTGGATGAACATGTCAATCTTTGGCATATCAGAACAAACATTTTAATACCTTAAAGTTGCAACTAGATCTGATGTCAGAGTTGTACATTTCATTTTTAACGTGAACGTATTCTTTTGGAAATTGGGAAATTCAACTTGGAAAAGAATTCATACTGACGTTGACGTCGCCAAGTAATGAAGATGAGTGTCCCGAGATCGACAGGCTTATTAAAGGATTGGAAGAAATTTTGCCGCGATTTTATACAAATAAGCAGTAAGTCGAACAGTGTAGGTATCTCGTGGTACTACTTTATTGGAAGGCAAGTAGGATTTAGCAAAGAGTGAGTCTTCTGACAGGCATGTTCATAAACTTATGGACAAGTTAGAGAATAATTTGCAATTAACATAAAGTATACAAAATTCGTAGGTTAAATTGCAAATATCCAAACCCCATGCTCCTTCTTCCCCAAAATTGAGTTCGAGCTCGTAATTTTGTATACGGCAGGATTCCCATCCACTGCTCAGATTCCTCAAACTTCTCCATCCTTTTTCCCCAAACTTCTCCGCTCAGATTCCCATCCACCGCTGCCGCCGTCACAATTCTTCGGTCGCCGTCGCGTTCCCTGTTAACACCTCCAGATTGCCTAGGGAAACGACGTCGGAGCTTCAGGCTTCCGTTTCCAACGTCAACGGCTCCACTTACTCTACTGCTAATGACCACCAACGCGACGTCGTATACGAGTTCCTCGTCCCTGAGGCACATCCATTCGATTCTGCTGTATGATATGTTTTTTGTTTTTATTTTTTAGGTATTATTTGCTTGAATTCTAGTATTGATTTTTTTGTGTTTTGATTTTGGAGCAAGATCGGTATATATTGCATATGGCAGAGGCACAGGACATAAGTCTCCCGTTTACATGCAGGCACGGTAGTGATATTTGAGTTCCTGCATTTATGTTTCCAGATCTGTGTGTGCATTTTTTTAAAGTGGTTGAATTTTAGGAATGGTTGTGTTGTGAATGAGACGATGGTGAAATAATGCTAGAATTCATATATCTTGTTGTCAAGTTGTAATTGTCATCGATTACTTATTCACTCGTGTTGATGCAGAATTGATTTCAATAAGTGGGAGGTATTTGTTAATGATGATCGTACGCGCACTTTCCTCTCAATGGAGGTTAAATCAAGTGGCCTTGGTGAGGTAAGCTAGCATTCCTGCATATAGTTGAATTTGATGATCATCTAATGTATGGTAGATGTAACACTCAGATGTCTAAGTTTAGTGTTTGTTGTTAATTAAGATCTTTAAACTTGGCTTCCATTTTGTTATACTAATGTTTATATCACATTGTTATATCCACGGTGATTCTGCTTATAAATTTTGTAGTAGGCTAGTGTTTTCGAATGGTTCTCGCATACGGTTGTAATTCAAATGCAGTTTTCTATATGTATCAATTTGATATTCATGCCACACTTTTCTCAAATTCTTCTGCTATGCAATATTAGTTATTTGCATAAGGGCTAGGCTAGCTACATAGTGTCTTGAGCGATTTCGCTGGGTTGGTGGTGTAGAGTTAGAGTTAATTGCTATTGCTACAGGTCTAATTTGATTTTCTTTAGACAATGTCTATTCAATTCTTTGCATGTATTGTACTACTTTATTAATAAGTCTGCTTGATTTCTATTACTTTGTGAGCAAGTTGAAGAATTGTCCCCGGGTTTCAAGAATTGACGCCAGAAAAGTTGGGCCGAGTACTTTTTTTTCATCATTATTTTCTGATAGTGGACTGACTAGCTACTCTATTTTCCATGGCAATGTGTGAGTGTTAGGCTATGAGTTGTAGCATATCTTTAGTGTGTTTATCCCGGCCAGCATATATCATGAACAAATTGACGTGTATGACCTTGCTTTTACATGATTACTAAATGCTGCAATTTGGACATGATTGCGAAGGACTTGAAGTTTGTAGCAAGGCAGTTCCGGAGACTACACAGTAAACAATTTAGGCACAAGTTCAGGCTCTACTTGCACCAATGACAAATGTGGGATGCGTGATTTATACAAGTAGCATGGCGCAGGTATTGGAAGCACAATAATGCAGCTGAACTAAGGGCATTGGAAAGCCTAATCACTGACACTGAATCGTCAACCATTTGATCAGACATCAATGATGGTGCTGCTCCACCCATTCCAAAATTTTCTGTTTATGCAACAAGATTGGCAGCCAGCAGAAGAGGACTTCACTATTGACCAGATCATCCTAGTACAATTAGCGGGTTACAGAAGCCGGCGAAACCCATTTTTTCTTCTTTCTTGTCTAACTTCTAAATGATAGCATATGTTTGCATGCTTTTTAGGGCTCTAGTTTTAGTGTTGAACTTGGCTTCTTTTGTTATTCTTTTTTGTATAATCAGTATTCTCATGGGCTGGTCAATGTACCTGAGATGAGAGGAAGAATCACTAATAGTTATGACCATGTGACACTGCAAGACGATAAAGATGAGGTTGTGGTCATTTAGCTACTCTTGATTTACCTAACTTGCCAGCATTAAACCATGTCCTAGTTCCTAAATTGGATGGTTAACTCTAGCATAGTCAATACATTTGTATTTGTAAGAATTTGTACTATGTAAAGAATTCTAACAAGATTTCATATGAATACACAGAATTTTCTATTATGCAACTTTGTGAGCTAACAGTGTCTTTTACTCAACACATTGCATTAAAATAATGAGTTTGTAGCAGTCCTTGCACTGAAAAATGAATTAAATGATGTTGAAAATTTCTGTATATACTATACAACTATTACTTTACAATACGTATTGTTTGTATTAAAACATACACTTGTTTTAAGAACTCTAAATATGAATTATGAACTTTTCTAGGAGATCACGCATAAGTTAAGTTATGAATTGCATTTGTTTTGTTAAAACATGAATATGTTATTCTACAACTAGTATATGTTATAGTTTACACAGACAGTGGAGACTAAAATTTGACAATTTTAAATTGTCATATTAACTATGTATTAATCACTTTACAACATGCATTGTTTAAATAAAAATACGCATATGATTTTAAATTATCGATTCCTTTTATGATTTTAAATTATCAATTCCTTTTATGTACTGCATTTAATACCTTATAATATATACTGATTACATTAAAACATGTGCTTGAAAAAAAACATGTGCATACTTTGTACAAGAAACATGAATCCTCCTCGTGCCGGAATGTCTTGTGGAGTCCAATGTTCAATGTTGTCCAATTCCTTAAAAGTTAAAACCAAAAAAGTATAGATTCAACTCCTGAAAAAAGTCATACATATTGGATATTAACAGTTGCAGCATATAAGCAAACATGTACAAATTTTAATTCAAAATGAATAATAACCAACAATGAAAGTAAAAGTCAAACACAATAAAATTAACAAGTAGATACTGGATTCTAACAGATGCAATATATAAGTAAACATATGCAGTTCTTCATTCAAAATGAACAACCAACAACAAAAAAAAATTTAAAAAAAAGACATACACAGCCCAACTAACAAGTACACAAGAGATACTAACATATGCAACATATAAGTAAACAAATGCAACTCGTTATTCAAAACGTACAACTAACAACAAATGAAAACAAAAGGTCAAGACAATACAACTAACAAGTACACATTAAATACTAACATGTGCAACATATAAGTAAACATATGCATTTTGTAATTCAAAACGCACAACTAACAACAAATGAAAACAAAAGGTCATAGACAGTACAACTAACAAGTACACATTAAATACTAACATGTGCAACATATAGGTAAACAGATGCAGTTCGTAATTCAACATATACCCCTGTATAATGCATGCATGCCGAAAACATGTCGTGATCTTAACAAATGCAACATATAAGTAAACAGATGCAGTTCGTACTTCAAAACGAACGATCAGCAAAAAAGAGAAGAAAAAAAGTCATTCACAAAAGGTTATAAACAGTACAACTAACAAGTACATATTGAATACTACCACATACACCATATAAGTTAACAGATACAACTCGTAATTCAAAATGAACGATCAGCAAAAAAAGAGAAGAAAAAAGGACATAGTGAAACTAACAAATACACGTTGGATAATAACAAATGCAACATATAAATAAATGAATGCACCTCGCACTGATAGTTTGCGTACTTGTACAGTTATACAGCTTAGTCTGTTGCTGAGGTTCTCCAACTACTAGCATATGCAGTTGAAGTCCAGTCCTCAAATGCTCAAAGTTTTCACCCTTAACCTAGCTAACTGATAATTGTTGACCTTTCAAGTTCAAGCAACCAATTCCAAGGGACCAAAATTCGCTGAGCTAAATAGGTGTTCATGACAAAGTAGATTACATAGCACAAATAATGAGGATTCGGAGTAGAGAAATGATTCACCTTTTGTCCACAAGAGGCTGATGCCTCCCACATTACTTCACATATCCATGCTGAAACCATGAATTATTATGATCTCAAGCCAATCCTGGACAATTAAATATGAAGGTACGCTACTAGGACAACAATAATTATGAAGTATCGAGGTTCAACCATTCAGGCAATCCTCAGTTTCATGCCCTCCTCACTTGTTAAAAATACCAGCATACTTAAGTGGGTTTAAATATGCAGTATGGAGTTAAGGTCATCTCTATCATAGACAATATAAGTTTAGTGCAAAACCTTTGGTGTTTCCGTCACACGAGGTCAAGATTATCAAAGAAGATTTTCAACTCCGAATTGAACAAGATAAAATTTTAAATGTACTACTAAGTAATATTAATCAGAATGGATTCTCTAACATTCATCAAACAATGGCTTCATATAGTTTTAAGATTTAAAAAAACACAGCTTTTTTCCAAAAGATTCAAACACTCAGATAGAAAAAACCTCCATTATATACTAAAGATGGTTTGGAGAGAATGGGAAATTGTTAGTTTGGATACAGTAACCACACACATTAATGCAGTCCTTTTCAATGCCAGATAGATGATTAGGTCATAAATAGGAAATCCATATGTGAATATAAAAACATCAATGGAGAAAAATGAATAGCCATACCGGAAACAGTATGATGAGGAATAAAGAATCTCTTACAGTGAATATGGGACTGTGGTAATCTTCCAAGAAAATAGTGTCAAGATCATGACACAAATGATGCCTATGTGTGTCATATCGGCCATTACAGAGGTTGATGCCTCCAATGAAAGAAGTTATCTTCATATTATTCATATGAGCTTGTGTATCCACAATCACACATTTCTGATAGTGAGTGTAAAAAGTTCCCACAACCTAAATCACATGTATATAGGAACAGAAAAATCAGTTCAATAACCTAACAAATTATTCACATGAACCATAGAAAAACATCTTCACACACAAACTTGACTAGTTCTTAAACTTGAACAATAGAACCAATATGAAGTAAAGCCCCATGTCCGATGCTTGAAAATGTTGAGCTTACTACTAGTGTATCTCGGGGAAAGAACACAAGTAACTGGGGAATGCTTCAAGAACTTCCTCGTCTCTTCATCGTGTGTTTGCATCACTCCCGCCTGAAAATCCCAGAAAACATTTAGCTCAACCACACTAACATTCAAGATAACCATTAACTTACAATTCTTGCAAAACCAGACCAAGATTCGAGGCAATTCTTGCAATATCAGATATTAAACTTACAGTGTTGATGAAGAACTTGCTGTGAGAAGTATTGTCATCCCAAACCAACAACAAAACTATAACCCCTTCTTGAGATTCCACCTGTAATCGAAACCCATCAACGAAAACCCTTACTTCAACCCATCGCCGGCTTACGATTTTCGAATCTCGAGCACGCAACTAAAACTATAATGGAGAAACATGAGAGACCTCTTTGATTACCGTGAAGGATGACGACGGCGATAAAAATTGACAGGAACCTTCAATCACCGACGAGATTTTCAGAAAACTTAAATTGGGGCATTTAGAAAATCTTAATTTTTATTTAATATAAAAAATTCCCATTTTGCAAAATAGTCCCTAGCCTGTCCATAAGCTTAAGGACAGGCCGCCTTTTTTGAGACTTACTATTTAGCAAATGGGATAACTTCGCTCAATAGATAATTCGGGAAGCACTATATTCTTATTGCCGACACAATTCAGCCGTTAAGAGCTAGCTGAATAAGAAATCATTTTCATGATCGTATCATATCTTCACAGTTAAAAGTCGATCATTTGGAACATTATCAGCAATGCCGACAAGCAGAGAAATCAAAGCGAAAATGAAACAGTGGAATAACGCAATAAGTTTAAAACCTTTTGGTGTTTTTTGCAATTTAGATATATATATGTCCAATCCATTCTACTAACTCCAACATATATATTGGTACCTTTTGGATGGATGCAAGTGGTTAGAGTTGTCAATCTCTAACTTGAATCAAGAACCCGACCCGAATCAATATGACTGAATTCAATTCGAAATTTAATTCTGATTTGAAAACTATTGACACGAATCTGAATCCGACACGATCGAACACAACCCTAAATTCGATTATAATCCGAGAAATATCGATCCAAATCTAAACTCAATACAACCAAATTCAACCTAAAATCGGATTAGACCTAATAATCTGGACTCAATCCCGACCTGAACCCAAACTCGAGATCAACCTGAACTCGTAAATTATTCAAACTGGATTCAACTCGATAAATCAGTTATATAACCCCCACGTAATCAACCCAAAACAAATTCAACTCGTGAACTATGTAATCCAATTGATTTTGATCTTCGTAGTGACCAAATTTGTAATGATGCAAAATCCATTCAGCTTAATATATAAACAATATAAATTGAAAGTAAATATTTTTATAATTAAATAATTAATTAGTAACTGAAATAACTTGTATACAGAAACCCCAGGATATATGCATTATGAATATAGATAAGAATGTATAATAATATTATTCACTATCAATCTATATTTTTACTTATAGTCTATTGCCACTAGTATACTAATGGAAAACATCCCCATATACACCTAGTATCCAAAATCGGTGCTAAAAGTATATATGCACCGGAATTAGTAAAAATGAGAAGCAACCGGTGCAAGAGAGACAAATCAACACCAATTGATAAAAAAAATGTACATAACCGGTGCTATGAACCCATGCATAGGCTTAAAAATTGCAAAAATTACTTCTTCTTCTTTTTTGCACTGGTTAATGAAGAAATGGAACTTAGTGGTGCAAAAACCGGTGTCCATGGTAAAAACTTTTGTTCAACACATGTTTAGTGGACATTGAATTGGTGCTAGAGTTACATTAAATTCTTGCATAACCACTTATTTGCGTGTAAAAATCTTGAGTTTTTGGTTGTTTGTGTGGTAAAACCTTGAGTTTATGTCTGACTAGTGAACTCATGTATTATTCGAGAAATTTTATATTATTCATCCTCTTAGATATTCCTTCCATCCTAGATAAAATTATATGTTTACTTTTGGGGCAATTTTTTAGGGAAGCTGATGCGACAAAAGAATTTTTTTGGAAAAGTTGTGATATTTTAGGATACCAATGGGCTCAGTCTAAAAGTGGTTGAAGTTAAAGAGAAAATTGTCTTTAGTTAAATATAATGGTGCCGCATAAAAAATTGATATTTAAAAAATAGGTATTAAGATAAACTTGGATGTTAGAATGGGTAAGGGAGTACGTTGTGTCTGCGTGGGTGTGTGCACTGGAGACTCGAGTATTGCTCTGACTTATTTGTCATCGCACCATTCTTAGTTGATTACGTAAAGTAGTCGAGAGGTTACGGGTAGAGATAATTCATAATAGCAAGCTAGGGTTGTAAGAAGCCCTAATTTCATAGATATGGTGTCAACGACCTCTTGGCCTAATTAATAGGACTAGAGGAGTAGTGAATTTGTGGTGGAAGCCCGGGACGTAATCGCACGGGGGAGAAACAAACCTAGAAAAATGGCCAAGCCTTGTTTTACTCCCCTAATTACGATGGTGGTATCAATGGAGGGTTGCGAGCGCACCCGGCATGACAGGTACAGGGAAGTGTATGTCATCGGCAACACCACGTGTTATGAACACTCTATTAGGTTGTCTAGTAAATCTTACATGTGAATGAATCGAGGATCGAAACATTAGATTAATCATGTTACGGAATGACACCCCAAGAGTTTAGCTTAATTAGATTACTTTATTTTTAATTTCATGTTTCGTAGTTGTTAATTTGAAAAAAACAACCCCCCCCCCCCCTTTTGTTTGCCTTTACTAGCTATTCCTTTCACTCGTACGGATTGACGACCCATACGAGATTGTGTTTTTAGTTGATACTTGAGCCATAGCATCTCTGTCGAAAAATCCATGGCTTACTACTAACTACCCTTTAGGTAGCGTAGAGTGAGAAGGGGTGCAGAACTGTAAATCTTATCTTTGACCTTTCACACAGGAAAGCCTCCGCTCGGGTTAATTAGCTACAATTAACAACCCCGGGTGGAGGCAGGTCATCTATCATTTAAATTTTGAACTTGAATTTGAAAGTGTAGGCATTGTGATAGGCTTTAGCTGTTGCAATTTTATCTCTTCGATCTGAGATTTTTCCCCATTATTCGCTATGTTGTTCCGTCTTTTCTCCCATGCCCTTATCTTTCTTTCCTTACAAGTGTTTTGAATTTGATGCATTAACTCAGTTACTATTCATTGTATCACACCTATTTATATACTTTTTGAATAAGGTAACTTACTTTTTGCCAGACATCCATCATTGTTTATATGACTGATTTAACCCTCTAGATTTTTCATTATCTTAAATTAAATTCTGTACTTTATTGGTTTTTCAAATGTCTAAATCCTTCATCTCTTCCTCTCTTCTTTATTGTTCTTGTGCATCATCATTGTTCTCCGTCAACTCGTAGTTTCTCTGTCTTTAATCTTCTTCCCTTTCTTAAACAATCCTCGTAATTGCAAATATGTGTGGTATCTCCATTCTAATAATTTTGTTTCTTAATTTTGGTTTGGAATCTATTGATTGTCTTCTCTGCATGCATTTTGTATTCTTTTTTTCAGCTTTCACCGGAATAACTCCATGTATTATGTAATTCTGATTAATAGAGTTTTCGTCTGACTCTTAGGAGTTATATCTCCCCAAATGTCTACCCATTTTCTTATTGATCCTTTTGTAGAGGATGTCCATGTTGACGATGCTAATTCCGGCAAGGATTTTGATCATCCCACTGGTTCTTCTGCCGTTAGTCGCATCCTTTCCAACTACTACTTGGAAATTTTAAAAAATAATCTTCCTTTCATGTCTTCGTTTGAAGTTAGAGCTACTGATAACTCCAAGAGTGTCTGTACTCCTCCCACTGGCTACGTCTCTTGTTATATTGATTACCTTAAATTTGGACTTTCTTTTTTATAGTCTCAGCACATCTTAGATTTACTTTTACACTATGAAATAGCATTATCTCAGTTTCATCCTAAGGGTATAGCGATCATTGTGGTTTTCCCCCATGTGTGTGAACAAGCCCATATCCCTTTTTTGATTGACTTATTCTATAGCTTGTATTAACTTCGCAAGGTAAATAACTCATCTAATGAATTCACATTTTACCCCGTCATTCCTTCTGTTGAGCTTGTCAGCGGATTTCCTAGTAATTGCGGTACATGTCGCAAAAAGATTTTTTATATAAAACTTGGTGATGAGTGCAAAAAAACCCTTCCAGCTTAGAATTATAATGTACCTAAATCCAGACTTCCTAAGATAGAGGTTCGACTTACTGCTGACTCTGAAATTGTTTTAAGACTCAACGAACACTCGATATGTTTTCGTCATACTGATTCTGAGAGCAAAGGTGTTTGTTTGTTGTTGTCTTGTCATTTCATCATGGCATGCTTGCTTTTCTCTCTTATTCTTATCACTGCTTCATTATTTCTGTGTGCTCGTCTGACTTGTGTTGCACACTTAATTGTAGACATGGATCTAGTTTGACGTTCTGTTGACAGGTCATTTATTTCTGATGACAAAAACAAAGAGATAGGAGCCATGCTCTACCATCCAAACGATACCATTGCTAATTATTTCTCTTAGGAGAACATCATAAAAAAATTCTTAATTAATATCTACTGAAGGTAAAAGACCTGAAGGGGGAGAGGTGGCTGGTGATAACGCTACTGATGCCTCTAGAGGAATAAGCGACCTGGTGGTTCATCAACTGCCTTAGGGCCTCCTAGAAAAAAAAGGTGCCCTGGTCAGTCCCATTCTAAGGCTCCACTACGAAGCAATAATTTACTGATAGAAGGGACTATTCCTGCTACTCTCTCCAAACTTTCTCTTCATGAAATGATGGTTGTGGTATGTTTGCTAGAAGTTTAATTCGTTTCGATATGGTATTCCATTATTGCGATGTCTAACTGTTATATTTGTTTGTGCATTTTTCTATAAATGTTATAAGGTTGGTGAGAGTTTTCAGCTTGTTAGTGAGCGAGTTGCTCAATTTTCCAAGGTAGACAGTTCACTCCTGGAAAAGTGTAAGTCTAGTGAGAAGACATGTGAGGCTATGAAGATCGCTCTTGAAGCTACTGAGAAGCGTGTACAGGCCACTGAAGAAGAAGCCAGCAGGCTTCGTTCTGAGTTGAAGGTGATACAAACTAATGGTCCTACTTCACCTATCTACCACCAAGTTCTTATTGATCGTCTCTTTAAAACAAAGTCCTTCTTCAATTTGTTTGAGGAAGTTTCTAGTTTTGCTCGCAACGTTGGTTATTGAAAGGATTTCATGGAACTGCAGTAGTGGAACCCTACTATGAAGGTGAAGAAATTGCCTTCACTAGCTAAGTCTGAAGTAGTATTGGAGCAGCAGAAGATTGTGCCTAATGATTGGTTTATTTGTAGGATTTCTAATGGTGGACATCCTTATGCCCTGTTATCACATCTCGCCAGTCTTCCATCTTTACCTTCTTTCTCTGAGTTGTGAGGTTTCCAAATTGATTATCTTCAAAGCTTCTCATTCGCTTTTCCCGATCCTACACCAACTCCTAACCTAGAGGCTAATGCACATGTGGATAATTCTACCCAGGATGCGAACAATGAAAATTTTGCTCTTATTGTCCAAAATGCATCTATTTCTCATAACGATGTTAGTTAATTTTTAGAGATGTGATTTGATTTAAGAATATGAATTTTTTCTGTAACATATAATAGTACTATTGTGTATGTTCACATTGTGTGTATTGTGTCCGATTTGAATTTGGTGTTCCTCCTGTTATTTTATATTTTTCTTTCATATTTATTCGTATGTAGGATTTTGACATTTTGATCGACCATAAGTTTTTAAATCTTCTTGATTCATTGGGATCTAGTACTCACTTTAAGCATCATCCTGGATATATCCTCCAATTCATGTTGTCCTAGTAAGCTGGTTGAAGCTACTAGTTCTATATCCCAGGAATATCTTGAGCTGCTTTCTGGTGGTTGTTTTTCAAATTTTAAGGATTCTGATTTAGAATCTATCCCATTATGTCTCAGATGGAACGTTTCTACTTCTTCATCATCTCTGTCTTCTTCTGGGAATTTCCCATGTAGTAAGTTTGCTCGTGATAGTTACAATTCTGAATCCCTTGATAAAGATATAGTTCGCAGCTTAGTTTATTGTGAACTTTTTGGCATGTATATTCGTTTGCTCAAGCTTTCCAGTTGCGTTCAAGAATGGGGAATGTGACTGGGCATTAGTCTCAAATATATGCTTCTCGGTGTCAATGATTTACAGCTTGGATTGAAGAAGACTATCAATTAGTCGGGGGACTATATTCATGAGTTAAAAATATTTTACGCCGAACAAAATGACCTTATTCAGTGGCAGCATCTAAACTTAGTTAAAATGATTGGTCCACAAAAAGAAGCAAAGAATTTTGTTGCAAGTAAGATGCACAAAGCTTATCAGAAAAATGGCATCATAGATAAGTAGTGTTCTCGTATTGATCAATTATTAGATTGTCTAAAAAAGAAGCAGAATGAATGTGACCATCTTTCTACATGTTCCGCGGGGTGGCGGAGTAGGTTTAACGATTATTTCTCTTTGAATACCCAGTTGCGTAGTAATAATGATCACCTTTGTGCTGAGTGTGAATGCCTTAATTCATGTGTACATCAGCTTGAGCAAGCTTGTGCTGATTATAAAGATAAATTGAAGGTTGTTTCCACAGAGCCTCGTAGTTCCACTAGTCGTGGGGATTTAAATATGAACATTGGTGGTCAGAGGGTTAATTTGTCTGAGTCTGTTAGATCTCATATTCATCAATTGCAACAGGAGATACGAAACTTAGACGATTTGAATAAAATCTATCAAGCCACTGTGGATGTGATGAGTGTTCAACTTGATCGAAAAGAATTCTGTTCTACAACCAACTTTAAAGTGTATTATGTGAAGCGTCTTGATCCTAGGCAGCGAAGGGGTCTAAATCTCCATCATGCTTACTTATATATGAAATGTTAGTATGATCATATTTTATTTGAGGAGGAACATCAAGCTGAGCAATGTCGGCACTCTAGTAGCTCGTCTTCTGCTGGGCCATCTCACACATAAAGACGTAGTTTACTTGCTTTTGTTCAATGTAATAATGTTCCCTTCTTTAAACTTTTTTAGTACCATTTATATATACTTCAATTGTGTACTTCCTTTTTATTTTCAATAAAATGTTATATTTATTTTTTTTCACTTCGTGTGCATTTGCTATTGCGAAGCCGCAAGATATATTGCTTGGTTTTGTTGCAGATTGCGTAGGCACATTTGCCTTTGTGCTTCTTTTGCAAGATTTATAGCTTTCAAATTTTGACTTTGTAAGTCTAAATTGTGCGAAGCCACGAGATCTATTGCTTGCTTTTGTTGCTATATCCGTAGGCATATGTGCCTTTTTACAAGATCTATTGCTTTCCGAATTAAGTTTGTGAAGCTGTGAGATCTATTGCATGTTTTTATCGCTTTGTTTGTCCTTCATGCAATCCTTTTTGTAAGATCTAAAAACCGGTATTGTGAACTTGTATTTGTGCAAATCTACAAGATCTATTGCTTGTTTTTGTCACTGCTTTTGTACATGGGCCTTTTTGCAAGATATATAGCTTGTAAAATTAAAATTGTAAATTTTCCTTGTGCGAAGCACAAGATCTATTGCTTTCTTTTGTCGCAATTATACAAATTTACTTGTTCGCGATTGGAAGAGTGATATTTTCTTTTCTTTGTGATATGCCATAGTTGGCTACTTTTTGTTGCTACGTATTTTGTATAAAATATAAGTAAAGATCACTATGGGTAATTTTCACCAAAAGACACTTTTTGATATTTATAATGTACGGTTGCGATGATATTGCAAAAGAAATTATACAAATATGCAAATAGTGAAAATGCCACCAATCATGATATCATGGCTTCTATACAACGAAACTTTTCTTGTGTCCTAAGGATCTGAACATAGAACTTCCTTAGGTTGATCACATGCCAAGTGTTCGGTACGATGTTGCCATCCAACCTTTCAACTCGTAGTAGTTGGATCAGTGTGCTTTTGCTACCTTGTACGGGCCTTCCCACTTTGGGCTTAGTTTTCCTTTTTCTTCTTCTAGACTTGCCTTGTTCTTACGACGTACATGATCGCCAATTTAAATTGTGTCTTCTTAACTTTCACATTATACGCTCTGGCCATCTTCTCCTTATATTTTGACTTTGTGATCGTTACGCGTTGTCTTTTCTCTTCAAGTCATCCAAATCGAATCTCATCATTTCTGGATTATTGCCTTCATTGTATTTCCACTCGGAGGCTTGAGTTCCCTATTTCAACTGGTATTAATGCCTCATGACCGTAGACTAGGTTGTACGCATTTCTCCAGTTGGCTCTTGCACAGTTGTTCTGTATGATCATAGTGTGTTGGGTATCTCATCAACCCAACCAGTTTTCTTCCCCTTCAATATCTTTTGGATTCCATGGAATTTCGTTCTGTTAGTTACTTTCACTTGGCCGTTAGCATGCAGATAGGCTACATACGTGAATTTTTTCAAAATCCGTAACTTCGGGCACCATAGTAAAGATCCCGCTTGTAAACTGTGCACCATTATCTGTTATGATGGTTTGTGGCACCTCGAAGTGACAAACTATGTTTTGCCCAACAAACTTTCTTGTTGCTTATGTTGTGACTCTTCCTAATGGCTTCACTTCCACCCACTTTGTGAAGTAATCAATTGCTACCATTAAAAAAATTTCATTACCAGCTCTTTTGGAGAAAGGTGCAACAAAGTCGATTCCCCATTTGTCAAATGGACAGACTCCATATATCCCTGTTAAAGCGGCCTATGGTTTATGAGATATCGGAGCGTTAATTTGGCAGTTTTTCCACTTTAGCACGAAATTATGTGTATCATTGAACATGGTTGGCCAATAGTACCTTGCTTGAATTATCTTTTTTGCGACTGTTCGAGATCCTTGATGCGCTCCACATGCTCCTTCATGCACTTCTTTCATGATTTTGGTTGCTTGCGATGGTTCCACACACTTTATCCATGGAGATAAGAAACCTTTTTTTGTATAAGATCCACCCTTCATAAAAATAGTTGTGAGATCGCAATTCCAACTTTCTGGCATGTGTCTTGTCTGCTAGCAATTTTCCCTTTACAAAGTGATCTTTCAACGGTGTCATCTAGTTTGTTTCTTCTGTCTGGATCGTTGATACGGTTGTTATGACTGTACTTCTGACTGGTATGGCTTCTGATTTCACATATTTTTCCCCATCAACGAATCAAACCCAGCCTTGGTATTTTCACTTATCGGTACATGGTGAATGTTAAAGTATTCAAGCTGACTAATGAGCTGGAGAACTTTTCTCAAATACTTTACCAACTGCTTCTCTTGCAACTCATAATCTCCCCGCACTTGCTAGATTACTATCAGTGAATCGCTAAAGCACTTGATGCTTTTGACCCTCATCCTGATTTTAAGTTCCAATCCATGTATTAATGCTTCATATTCAGCTTTGTTGTTGGTGAGTGGGAAGTCAAAACGAAGTGAATATATGTAATCTCCCTCGTCTGGATTTACTAGTAGCAATCCTGCACCATAGCCTTCTTTGCTATATGCTCAATCAACGAACAGTTTCCATGCAATGTCCATCCACTTGGATTTCCCTTTGTCAATTCTGAGATTTTTTTGGTGCACTTGCCTCATATGCATCTGTGCTTTTCATTTCCTCAATGAAATCTGCTAAGTTTTGCACCTTTATTGTAGTTCGCGGTTGAAACCTGATCTCATATTGCCCTAATTCAAGAGCCTATTTAGTCATCCTTCCAGACGATTCTGGCTTACTCAAAATGTTTTTGATTGGGTAGTCAGTATACACAACGATGCCATAAATTTGAAAATAGCTTCGCAATCTCCTTGCTAAGTATACTGATGTGAGAGTCAATCTTTCAATTGGCAAGTACGCATTTTCTGCATTTTGCAGTATCCTACTAATGTAATATACTGGTACTTATCTTTGTCCTTCTTGACGCACTAAGACTGATACTTCTTTTCTGAGACTTCTAGGTATAGGTATAGAGTCACTCCTGGTATTGGCGACTTCAACATTTGAAACACTTAGAGTTATTCCTTCAATGACTCATACTCCCTCTGCCCAACTCAATTGCACAGAATCTTTTTCACGCTCATCAAGAAACTTATCTAATAGTTAATATGTTTAACTGCGTATAATAACGGTAAAAAAAGTTACTTTTGGGAAACTACTTGTTATGACGAATCCAACCATATAACATATGATAATATTATTTTTTATATATCTATTCAAATATGTAGTCAGAGTTGGAAAGTGAATAGAGACATAAAGTGAAATGCGCAGTTTGAGTTGGAACGGAGGGAGTACGCTTTCTTACTTTCCTCATTCCAGCTGAACTTCTTGGCCTTTTTAAGGATTTTGAACTGTGGAAAATGTTTTCAGCAGCTTTTGAAATGAACCTTCTAAGTGATGTTAGGGATCCCATCAACACCTGCACTTCTTTGATTGTTCGCGGTTGAGGGAGATTGACTATTTCTTGTATCTTTTATCGATTAGCATTAATTCCTTTGCAGAATACTTTATACCCCAAAAAATTTCCTATGCCTACTCCAATTATGCATCTCTCAGGGTTAAGTTTCATGTTAATTGCACTTAACATATCCAGGGTCTCTTTCAAGTCTCGTGCGAACTGACATACCCTTTTGCTTTTAATCACCATGTCGTCAACATATGCTTATACATTTTGTCTTATTTGATTACGAAATGTAGTTTCGGTTACTCTTTGATACGTTGCTCCAGCATTGTATAGAATTGGGGAAATGTAGTTTCTCCTTATTCTTCAATTTGGGACTATGATCAAATGGGTTTTATAGAATTGGGGAAATGGGATTGGGATCCCAATATTCCCTTTTACCTATTTAAAATTGGGTAATTATGGGTACCCAATTAATAGCCAAGAAATTCTCGTATTTTGGTGAATTGAGCATGATTTAGTGTTAATCAACACTCCCTGTAGCGGAGAGGTCCATGGTTCAAAATACACCCATGTTAAGAATTGTGAATAATAGAGTAATTTCTTGACGGGGGTTACCCAGTGTTAGGGGACCGTGTCGGTGGTCTCCACTATGGTTTTCCAACGTACAGGTGGTTGATGACGGTGAGATCGTGGTGGTTTTGGTTTCGGTGGCAGTGGTTTTGGTTTCGGTGGCAGTGGTTCGTTGGTGGTGCTGCGTTTGGGTATTCAAATGGATGGAATTTCAACCTCCACTGAGCTTCAATAGATTCAATTGTGGTGGCTCCTAGTTAGGTCATAGATTAGGATATTAATATGTAATTGGTTGATTGTATGTTATCTTTCAAAAAAAATCTCGTCTTTTGATTAAGACATTATTTAGTGTAATAGGGCTCCACTTAAACTTGAATTTTCACTCATTTGCGATTATTTTTATGGTGATATTTTCTAAAATTCATCATACTCCTAACTAGTGTTGTAAACGAGTTTGTTTGAGTTTGGCTCACTTGAAATATCTCAAAACCGATCAAACCTGCATAATTATTATTCGAGCTCGAATGAAATTAATTTAGCTCGATCTCGTGTTCGTCTTTGTATTCAATGTCGAACTCGAGCCATGAATAAATATTTTTTATATATATACACTATACAAAAAGTCATGTATTCTAAGTTTTTAATTTGGAGTGGGGTTTTTTCTAAAATATACTTATAAATATAGGGACCTATTGTGCAATTATTAAAAAAATAATATATAATACAGAATTTTCTTTTTGTTTTGCTATCGATTGGAAACCTCCTCGCCAGTCAGAATCAGCCAATTGACGCTGGCAACCGTCGCCGGACTCCAGAATCTAGCCAAAATTTCTGGCCTCCTCCTCCACCCTCTCACCCAGCAAAAGTTCACGGCGGAAATTGATAAATTTGAGCTCGTGATTCCACCAGCGGCGGCGATGTTGCAGTGGCTCTATTTTTCCGATCACGGCCACATTATCTTCGTCCTGGGCCAGAGCTCATGAACCGGCAGAGCTTGGGGCTTCCCATGGTATTGCGACGGTTAATTGCAGAGGCATCGCATTGCAGCTAGGGTTTCAGCACTGCGGCGGAGCTAGGGCATGGTTTCAGCATTGTGGTGGTTAATTACAGAGGCATCAATGAGCGAGTTAGGGCATGCCAAGATCGATGAGACAGAACTGCGGCGGAGGACGTCGGAGGAGGCAGCTTTCAGTTCTTCCAAAGGTGGCGCATCCACAGCGGTGGCTCATCCACGGTGATCCGGCGACAATTTTAGAACAGCTGCTTCATTCTGCCGCTAGCCTCACCGGACGACTTCAGGTTCTTTTGACAAGGGGGACTCCACGGTGACTACAACGGCTACTTCACGACGAAGGTGATTCGCATCGACAAAGCTTCTGCGTGTGGTGAGATTTAATTTTGCGTTTTATTTTTTACAAAGACGTGTTGTGGTTTCATTTTATTTCAATGAGAGCATGTTCAACAATGGTTCTCTGGTGTGGTGGTAAGTACTCTAGACTTTGATATCAGAGACCTGGGTTCGATTTCTCCCAGGACCTTTTCTTTTAAGAATTTTATACTCTTGATATACTCCAGCTTTTTGGTTAATGTTTGTAGCTTTCTTTCTGTCATGTTGATATTTTTCATTTTTTTGGGTGAAGTTTAGTTTAAATGAGTTGATATTTTATAGTTTTTTTGGGTGATATAGATTAATATTTGTAGTTTTTTTTTCTCATGTTAATGTTTTTTATTTTTCATATGAGATTTAGGTGATAGAAGTTGACGTTTGTAGCTTTTTTGGTGATATAGGTTGATGTTTGTAGTGTCTTTTTTCTCATGTTTATGTTTTTCATTTTTTAAGTAAGGTTTAGGTGATATGAGTTGATGTTTGTAGCTTTTTGGGTCATGTAGGTTGATATTTGTTGTATTTTTTTTACAGAAATTGATAATTTAAGCTTTGTTGATATTTTATTATTTGCAGAGTGAAGAATTTCTACTCTTGCGGTACTTTAATTTTTGGTTGATGTATTTTTTTCTCTCATGTTAATGTTTTTCATTTTTTGGATGAGGTTTAGTTGATAGGAGTTGATGTTTTATAGATTTTTTTTTGGGTGACATGGGTTGATATTTGTAGCTTTATTTTCTCTGAAGTTGATGTTTTTTCATTTTTCTGTTATAGGAGTTTATGTTTGTAGCTTTTTTGATGATATAGGTTGATGTTTGTAAAAAAAACAAATCTCATGTTGATGTTTTTCATTTTCCAGGGGAGGTTTAGGTGATAGAAGTTGATGTTTGTAACTTTTGGGTGATATATGTTGATATTTGTAGTTTTTTAATTAAGAAATTTATAATTTAACCTTTATTGATGTTTTATGATTTTCAGTTTATGAGTTTATGATTTTCAGTTGATGTTTTGTTAGTTTTAGTCGATGTTCTTCAATTTTTTGTTGATACTTTATTTGATTTTTTATACATTTTTTTCTGCTATTTTTGGTTGATGTTTTATAATTTTCAGTTGATGTTTTGCTAATTGTAATCGATGTTTATGACTTTCAGTTTAATGATCATATTGATTTTTAGTAATTTTAAAATTTTTGCTTGAATTTGTTTTTTCATTTTTTTGCATATTGCAGCTGGAGGGATAATAATGGAAAATTTGGAGAAATGTCCTTGTAAAAATATTGGAGATAGGTCCCTAAAGTTATAATAGAGTTAGAATTGCATAAGCGTCCCTGCCTAAAGTTTAGGTTGCCTAGCTATGAGACCGTCTCTACATTATATTATATTATGTTATATGAAAATATATTAAATATATAGTATGTTGGCTCGATAAACTCAACAAGATTAGTGAACAATATTAGATGACCCTAACCTTGAGCCCGATACTATATGAGCTTGGCTCAAACTCGATATTAGAATTTGAGTCGAGATTTAACTGAGCTATTTGCAAACAATTCACTTTGTTTACACCAGAAACGTTCACGATCACCCAAACTATTCACGAGCTCGAGTTTCGTCACACTAAGGGTGTAAGGCGTAAACGACCCAATTTTTTATGAGCGGGTCCATCAAAGCTCTGCTCAAATTCAAGTTTAACCGAATTCAATTAACATTGGTCGTTAAACTTGTCAAATTTATCGAGCCAACATAATATATATTTGGGAAAGAGTATTGGGTCTCCTGGCAGGCAGCATGTCCATAAGCTTATAGACATGCTACTTATTTTTTACCTTATATACTGTATTTGTTAAATTACGTACTAAATTTAGAAATGTTGAAAATATTTTTTTATATTATACTCCCCCCTGTCTCATTCTAAATTGCTTATTTACTTTCTGAGAGTCAAACTTTGTAAAGTTTGACTGTAAATATATATGAATGCATAAATAATAAATATATTATGTAAGATATTATTAAATTCATCTTAACATATTTTTTCTAAATATCAATTTTTTATGTGATGTTATTACAAGCAACTAGATATATTTACGATCAAACATGCTCATTGAAGTCCGTGAAAAGTAAATAAGCAATTTAGAGTATGACAGACGGAGTATGTTTTTATATTTTCACATTCAAATACATATTATTACTTGTTTTAACTTATAAAATATAATATTTAAATTTTATAAAAAAATTACAACATTTAAGGTAAAAGCACTGTGGGCTGTCCATAAGTTTATGAAAAAGTCGTCTTTCCTGAGACTTTCTCTTTGGAAAATTTACAAATATAACCATATAATCTCGAGTAAGTGAAAATATAACCCTTTGGTCATTTCAACTACAGAAACAACCCTAACTAGTTAATGAAAGTGCAAATAGAACCCTAAGACATCATTTTCGACATTGACTTAGTTCTGATATTGACTCATTTTAAAATGAACATATTGCCCTTTGGCCAAAAAACAAAAAGTGTGTGTCAGTTATACCCTTACCAGCTCCATCAGCGCTCCACCACCGTTCTGAATCGGCCATCATCAGGCCACTGCTGCACCACCAAAACCACTACCACCTGATCCCAAACCAACCCCGCCACCCTACCACTTAGCCCAACCACTCAGCTTCACCACCAGCCCCTATCACCCACCCAGCTCTAATCAACGCCACTTACACACAGCCATAATCTCCACCTGCCACCCATCTCCACCACCAGTCCCACCCCCAGTCCTAATCAATGCCATCAGCCTCGCCACCAAGCTCTACCACCAAGCCCCCGCCACCCAGATCCACCCAACCCTAATCAACATAACTCAGCCTCCCGCCTGCTTCACCACCAACTAGGAGGTCATTACCGTACCTCTCAAAGTTAAATTTATAAGCCCTAAATGATTCCTATCTACAACTAAGTAGAAAATGGCAAGTCGGGGTCATCCACGAAGAAGATAGCTCTTTCTAAGGGTTTAAACGTATAAGGTTGATATTAGACTAGGTATATATATATATATAAGCAATTAAAATGAGGGGTTTGGTTGGTTTTAGTCCTAAGTTATGAATTGAATGACAAGCTAACTAGCAAAGTCAAATAATTATGCTAATCATGCAACAAACTGAGAAAAAGGGGTAAAAACTACAAAAGACAAAGCCTTGGGGGCAATTTATTTCCACTTCCAAACCTCTTATCTATCCTTGAATCTACAACCTATTCATTACTTTAACTACTTATTGTGAAGATATAGGACCCTTGTGGCTTTACTGAACTGTGTGCGAAAAAAGTGCGAAACACACACCAAACTTCCTTCTTCTTCCTTTCTCTCTATCTCTCTCTGATAACGGTCTTTTTCTCTGTACTGGCCGCCGATCATGGCGTTGCCTACGCCAAACCCAATTTCAGATACTCCCCCTCCCAATAGCAAAAGCTTTCTCCAAGCTCTTAATACGAAACCTTCCCCGCTCCTTTCTTCTCTTCTCGATACGCCCAATCTGCATCCCATCACAGAATACAAGGGCAAGATCGCCTATATTCTCTCTCCGGAGGAAGGCGATCTTCTGGCTTTACACTATCGGAACGCCCTGGTTGGGAAGTTCAACAGAGGGAAACCACCTATGGAGATTTTACAATCTGCTTTCAAATCAATTGGTTTCAAATCTAAATTTCAATTAGGCTCTATTGATTATCACCATGTACTAATCAGATTTCAGGATTGCGAGGATTACCAGAGATGCTGGATGAAGGGTCAATGGATGATTCAAGGCTCGATGATGAAGGTACAGAAGTGGTCTCCGGATTTCTCTCCAGTTGCATAATCCTCCATTGTTCCAGCCTGGGTAACAATTCATAAACTTCCTATACACTTTACAATACCTCGGCAATTATTGGTATTAGTAGCCAGATAGGTAGATATCTCAAAATGGATGCAGCTACAAATGCCCTGACTAGACCCTCTGCCATTAAAGTATGTATCGAGGTTGACCTCGTCTCAGCTCCCATCTACTATTGTGGTAGGAATAGGCAACAAAGTAGCTGACTATCCTATAGAATATGAGGAACTGCCTTCATAGGAAAATTGTAACTTTTTGCATCCAGAACTGAGGAAAAAGAATACTATCATATCTGAAGTTAATGAGAACAAGGAAAGAAAAGTCCCAGCCCATGTTGATACTCAGAGAGGTATAGTATCCCCCCTAAAGTAACAACAGATGTCGAAGGATCATCAACTTTGTCTGTTTCTCAAAAAGAACTTGATTTTCAAACACAAAAAAAGACTTCAGGTTTCCAGCATGATAATAATCTTAACTCTTTCAATGTTAGTCATATGAAAAGAAATGTTCCTTTTTACTCATTGGATGACATTTCCAAACCAATCACTACTTTTTTCTGGAGAAAAAAGAATCAACAGGTTGAACTATCTCCTATCCAGGAAGATTTAAGTATAAATAACACAGTCACGATATCAAATGCTTTCCAAACCTTAGATGACTTACAGGATGATGATCAGGAAGGTGAAGTAGTAGAGATTTTCCATGAAACTCTGGAATCACAGGAAGCTTTTGTGCACCCTACAACAGCAGACAAGATCGCAACCTCAGCAGTAAGACAGTCCACTCCTGAAAACGAGCAGGTAGACCACCCAGAGCAGGTTTTCACCTCAGCAACCAAAGCACCTGACAACCCCGAAGACTTTCTTCATGGGGAAAAGATAGGTGATCTTACCTCAACAGAACAGAGCACAAATGAAGAACAAAACTCTCAGGCAAAGGTAAGTACACTCGAACTGATATCTACTCTAGATAATATGGAGAAAAGTGAGGGCAAGATTGAAAAAAATAGTAAGGTCTCAGCTACGAAACTTAGGAAACTCAGATCTTCACAAAAAGCAACCCCTATAGATTTTAAATGATAAAACACACCATTATAGGGAATATTTTAGTCTGGAACGTGAGAGGATATGGAACATCATTGGATAGATTAAAGGCCCTCAAATTTAATCATAAGATTGACATTTTATGTTTGATTGAACCATGGCATGATAACCAGAATTTAAACAATTTGATGCATGAACTAGGTTACAAATTTGCCCTCCCTGCCTAGAATGCAAAAATTTGGATCTTATGGAACCATGCTTTTAGTATAGTCAGTTTAAGGGAATCAGACCAATTTCTACAGGCCAGAATCTCTGAAAATGCCACATCTATTAGTTGGAACTATTTTTTCATCTATGCTAGTGTCAACGGACAAACGAGGGAAGCTTTATGGAATGATTTAAAAACTCCAACCCCCGAACCCTCCATATATATAGGGGATTTCAATACTGTTGCTTCTGTTATTGAATATAAAGGAAGGAAATCAACACCCAAAAAAACATGAAACATTTTAATGATTTTATAAATAACATGGACCTGCATGAAATTCCTACAGTAGGAAATTCTTTCACTTGGAGTAATAATAGATACAGGAATAAATGCAAGGACTTACTGTTTCAAAGATTAGATAGGGGCATTGGTAATTTAGACTGGTTGGAACTATTTCCTAATAGCTCAATACAAGTGCTAAATAGAATGACTTCGGATCACTCTCCTTTATTTCTATCGGTTCAATCTGCTGAAGAACAGGTTCCAAGGCCTTTTAGATATCAAGATATGTGGTCAAATAGACAAGATTTTCAGGCTTTAATAGTATCAAATTGGAATTTAATATCCCCCTTACGAGGGATGCATAGGCTAGTGTATAAACTTAAGAGGCTCAAGATTGACATTAAAGAATGGAACAAAAACAACTTCGGAAATGTTAATCAAAATCTTTTACAATCTGAGACAAAAGTTAATGAACTGGAAATAAAATTTCAACAATCTCAAGATGAATCAGTTCTAGCTGAACTTATTAGGTCAAAAGCCTTGCTTCTGAGATCCCAGAAAGAAAAAAATATTTTTTGAAGCAAAAGGCTAGGTTAAATTGGATTCAGCATGGGGATGCAAACACTAGTTACTTTCACCACACCATTAGGGAAAGGAGAGCTAGATCATGAATTAGTAAAATTAAAGATGGTAATGGGAACTGGATATCAGAACCTCAATTGATTAAAGAAGGAGGAGTTCATTTTTTTAAGGAATTACTTAATGAGGATGCTCCTCAAAAAATGGGAACTTACCTACAACATTTTCTAAAAGAAATTCCTAAAGTAATCACAGATCAACAAAACCTCCTCCTGCTTCAACCTTTCAATATCCAGGAACTGAAACATGTAGTTTTTGATTTAAACAAATCTAGTGCTCCTGGTTCAGATGGATTCTCTGGAGAATTTTACACCTCTTTCTGGGATACCATTAAAGATGACCTTTTAGAAGCTGCAAATGATTTCTTAAGTAATGGCAATATCCCAAAAGCCATCTCTAGTACATGGCTTACCTTAATCCCCAAAAAACGAATCTCAATCACTTTTTCTGATTTCAGACCTATTAGCCTATCAAATTTTGTTAATAAAGTATTTTCAAAAATGCTAATGGAAAGGATCAAACCACTGATACAATTACTGATTTCCCCTGAGCAGAGTGCATTTATTAAAGGAAGGGATATCTCTGATAATGTCATCCAAACGCAGGAGATGACCTGAATTCTATCTAGAAAATCAAAGGCTTCTAATTTGATAGTTAAACTTGATATGCAAAAGGCTTTTGATAGGGTTTCATGGTCATTCCTGAACTCCATCCTTCTTCATTTTGGTTTTCATGGTAAATTTGTTAACATCATCATGCATAATATAGCTGCTACTCATTTTTCAGTCTTAATCAATGGAGTGACTTCAGGCTTTTTTGCTTCCTCTAGGGGTATTAAACAAGGAGATCCACTTTCTCCTTTTCTGTACAATTTACTGTCTGAAGCCTTTTCTAGAGGTTTAAAGAAAATTTTTAGCATAGGCTACTTACAATATTTTAGTCTCCCCCTTTCCTATTCCCCCATTTCCCATCTGATGTATGCTGATGATACAGCAGTTTTTTTGAACACTAACCCTACAAATTTAAAGAGGTTTAAAAAATTTCTGATAGCATATGAGCAAACCTCAGGTCAAAAGGTCAATTTTGCTAAATCTGAATTCTTTGTAGCTCACACCACACCTTTAGCAACAGTCCAATCTGTAAGAAGGATTCTGGGAATGGAGAAAGGTTCTTTCCCTTTCAAATATCTAGGAGTCCCTATTTTTTTCTGGTCGGAATTTACAGGTACATTACCAACCTTTACTGGAAAGAATGGAGAAATCAATCAATAACTGGAAGAATAGATGGCTATCTACTGCTGGTAAGATCATACTGATTAATCATTGTTTTCTTTCAATTCCCACGCATATTTTCGCAGTTTTAAGTCCCCCAAAGATAGTTTTGAAAAAAATGGAAAAAATAGCTTCCAGTCTATTTTGGGGAAACTGTGATAACTGTGAAAGGAAAAAATGAAGATCTTCGAAAAAAATGAGTTTACCTGTAGAAGAAAATGAAGTAGGTTTTAGGGATTTAAACGCCACAGTTGATGCTTTTTCATGTAAACTATGGTGGAAACTGCAAAAAAACACTACTCAGTGGTCATCTCTTTTATGGTCACTCCCTATCTCTTATAAAAAATTCACACATGGTCCAGAATATGTAAAATCACTGCTAAGGCTAACAGTTATTCTAGAGTTATTTATGGTATTGGGGATTGTTCTTTCTGGAATGCTAATTGGTTAGGAGATGGAGCTTTGTGTTATAAATGGCCTCATGAGATGGATATCCCCTTCGTGAATATCTCCCTAAGGTCTTTTATCAATAACAAAGCTTCTATCCTCCCAAAACTGGAGCCTCATCTGGCTACCAATATTTTTACTCTATTGCAGGAAGTGAAACTGGAATACTCTCATGAAGATAAGTTGGTCTGGACACTAACCATAGATGGGAATTTCTCAATTAGTTCTGCTTACAGTATTTTCAGACAAAAAAGATAAAAAATCAGATATTTCAATAAGGTTTGGTCCCCTTTCATTCCAAAAAAAATGTTTGTTCTTCTGTGGAGAGCCCTCAATGGTCTCCTACCTTTTGATAATATTTTATGTAGGTCAGGATTCTCTTTAGCTTCTAAATGTCCCCTTTGCCAGAATCATTCTGACACATTGGATCATTTTTTTTAATTATTGCCCCTCTTCTACTACTGTATGGCAATGTGTTAATAACATTTTAAAGCTACAACAATCTTTTTTTCGGAGTTCAAAGAGCAGAGTGGATTATTATCTATCTTTTAAGGCTGAATCCAAGATACAGTCTAACATTATAACTGCTGCCTTACTAGTCACAACTTGGTTTCTTTGGATTAGTAGGAATAAAATAATTTTTGATAATAAATCTTTCTCCAAAGATGCATGCCTTCATGATATTAAAGATATGATCTATCAAATCTTCACAGCTCACCATTTGATAGGCAATCTAGACAAGCATAAATATTGGATTCAGGCAAATATTATTCCTCAAATTTTTCAAAAGAAAAAAAAATCTGTTATTGCTGTGTACTGGAATAAACCACAATTTGGATACAAAATTAATACTGATGCTACATGGATATCTGGTGGTCTATCCTCATCTGCTGTCATAGTTAGGAATTGGAATGGGACTGTGGTTAAAATGAGAGTAAACACTTTCCAGTCTTCATCTCCCTTACATGCTGAACTTTCTTCCATTCAAAAGTGGCTATGACATTTGCACAGAACTGGCACTAAATAGTTGTGTGATTGAATCTGATTGTTTAACGGATGTTATGGGTATACAAAATCCAATGAGCTGCCCATGGAGAACTTTCTCCATCTGCAGCGCACTTAATTTAAAACACCTCATACATCCAATCCGACATACTCCTAGGGAAGGCAATTCTGCTGCTGATTTCCTGGCAAAATTTGCTTTAGAAAATAACATACAGGGTGATTTAGACATCCAATCAGTCCCCCATTTTCTTAGGGGTCTTTTATCCCTTGACAGCAATGGTATTCCTGGGATTAGAATAGGAGCTTCAATGGATTACAGTAGGAATTAGAGTAGGTGTTCTCACTTTTTTGTGTTAACTGCAAATTCTTTTCTACTCTTCCCATGTTTGGATAATACTTAGTGTACCAGACAAAAACTTCTATTCATATTAGAACAGAGACTTCTGCTTCTTCTTTTGTGCTTTTCAGGTCTCGAGTGATTGAAGATGGTAAAGCTATGATTTCTCTCGGCTGATCTCTGGATCTCCACTATGCTGGCCTCTGGTCCTCCATCATCAACAAATCAGCTTCACTTCATTCTTCACCAGTCAGCCCTTCAAGGAACTCTCCATCCTTCGTTCGGCAGCCCTTCATGGATCTCATACCTCACTGCAAGAATTTAAATTTTCTCAATGTAATGTAAGGTGTTACCTGGCCAAAGGGAAGAATTAACACATGGGGTGGAGATTCTTCCTTTTGGAAACGTAACTACCTTTCCCACTTTCTCCTCCTACCGTTACAACTCTACCTTTCGAGGCATATTTTTTGACACCTCTTTGGGACAAATATCTTGCCACTTTGTAACATACACTAGAATTCTATGTGTTTTCTACATAGGCCTGGGGAACCTTAATATAATATCCCTCACCCACGGGTGTTAAATTTAAAAAAAAAACTTATTGTGAAGATAAATCTTCTATCCTTCTTAGATAGTAGTTTGCAAGAGTGAATTCGACATCTCTAATCAAACCTCACTAATGACTCATTTAGTCGATAAACATCTAAAAGTATCCCATTAATGGCGTTGAGCACGAAGAATCAACAAACTTGGTAACACTTATAAATACTACATTGTGTCTAAGCATTGAACCAAGTCATACATTTACCCAAGATTAGTCAAGAATGTTCAATGCCCATAGACCTCTCCTTTTTTCTACAATAAAAAAGCATGACAAAGAGTTCAACATTAACACATACATTAAGAAATTATTTACACATCAACACCATTAGAAGTTCTAATTCATGTTCTTGGATTCCATATCAAAAGAGGGGAGACTTAGCTACTTTCTCCCAACCCTAACAAGCAATCATACAAGCAATTAATATACTCAAACAACCAACACCATTGATGCCATTAACAATCTGCATTTAAAGCTCAATAAATGCACAATAGCAAAAGCAATAAATAGATAAATAGAGTTCTCAAGATATGGCTTAGAAGCCTCAATCAATTTCTCCCAAGTACAAAACTAAGCTAGATAATCAAAATCCATAACATAGAACATAAATCTACAAAGAAATAAGAAGAAAAGGGAAAAAAAGGGAAAACTAGGGTTTTGGAGCCCCAAAGTTGGGCTTGGCTGAAATGGGGAAGAAAATGGGCTATTTATAGCCTACGTTGGTCAGAATAGGGTCAAAGAGACAATAAGTGTGCTGGCTATGCGTTAGGTGCTCGGTTATGCGAGGTGACGTGAGGCAGCACCACGAGGCACCGACATGAGGCACAGGCGCAAGGTAGAGGCACGAGGCAGCTATGTCGGTGGCGCGGGACTCCTAGGTGTGGGCTATATTGGTGGCGCGGGGCGCTAGCGCAAGGCCAAGGCACTAACGCAGGCGGTCAGGCACACGCGGTAAGGCGCACGCAGTTAGGCGCTGAGAAGACGAATCCATTGGTGTCACCCTTGTAGGTTGATTATTCTCGGATCATTCTAAGAACTTGGTCCAAACTTCTAGGTGACAATTCATATTCATCTGCCTTCTTTCTTCGACCCTTCTATCTTCTACCACGTTTTGACTCGTGGCCTTCACTAAACACTCCAAATGGCTCACAAGCAATCTACAAATTAAGCTCACAAAATGAAATCTAGATGCTCGTAAGGACCAAAAATCCATTAGAGTAAACATAGGTTACAAAATAAAGGATTAGATATGAAAACAGAAAATGGTTATCTAAACCCCTTATGATGTAAACCTACCTGTATCTAGCAATCTTACAACAAAAGGATGACAAAAAAGATGTTAAGTGCTTCGAAAAAGGCATGCATTTGACGTCTCATCACCAATCCTGCCAACCTGCCCTTGTATTCCTAATCGATACCACTCAGCCCCGCCACCCTGCTCCACCATAAGCCTACCCCCCACCCACCACCGCAAAAAACCCAAAAAATGATGGATCGGGCAAAGAAGATGGGTAGGTTTGCATCAGAGAGGTTTGCGTTAAAGACCTTTTTAAGGACAATGGAGTTTACATCAGAGACGTTTTCTTCGGAGAGGTATGCGTCAGAGAAGTATATGTCAAAGAAAAGAAGAAGAGAGGAAAGAAGAATAATAATAAGGTTTTTGGGGGTATAATAGTAATTTTATTCTTTTTTTAAAAATTAGAGGGTTAAAATAGTCTTTTCACTTAATTTTGACCTAAATATGCTGGAATGGGCATTGTTGCACTTACACATACTATCTGGGGTTATATTTTTTCTTCTAGTTATTAAAAGGTTATATTTGCACTTATGTAAATTAGGTAGGGTTATAAAAGCATTTTTCTATATATATTTATAAAAACAAAATATATTAAATGTATATTAAACAAAAAACTATATTATGGCTCGAGTTCAAATTCAAAACAGAGCTCGAGTTAAACTAATTTCACTCAAACTCGAGATTGAGCCAGTATTTTACAGTTCGCTTGAGTTTGACCCGAGTTCAAACTCGAGATATTTTAAACGAGTTGAGCTCAAATCAGTGGTTGTTCAAGTTCAGCTCGAGTCATTTATGGTCCTAAATGTAGTAGAAATGAAATGAAAGGACATGAATTGTACTATGTCCACTGACAGATTAATATATAATTTAAGAATGTGAATGTGTAACGATATGTCCAATAACACTGAATTATTACGCTACTAAATGCGTTAATGATGTATAATTTAAATTATGGTGAATTTCATATTGTATTTTATGTGGATTTAATTGTGTATTTTTGGACATTTATTAGGTTTTTGATAGGATCCCGTTGGGATAACATAAATTGGGACTTGAGTTTTTGGGTTCATGATTTCTCATTAACATAATCATTCTCATCTCGCACGATCCCAAAAGATAATGGGTATTTGATACCCAATTTGCGCATTTATTAATTTTTCATCCCAATTCTTCCCACCTCTCATAATGTTCTTTCACAAATTCTTCTTTTAGGCCAGCTAAATTTTAGGCAAAGTCTATTATGTAATTATTATAAGTTTTAATTAGGGTAGGGTTTTTTAAAAAAGAAACTGAAAAATTGGAGGTCTTTTGTTGTAAATATAAAAACTTTTGGCCCATATATATATCACAATTTCATACTCCATCTGTCCCAGGCTAAATTGCACAGAATCTTTTTCACACTCATCAAGAAAATTATCTAACTGTTAATATGTTTGACTACGTATAATAACGACAAACAAAAAGTTACTTTTCATAAACTACTTGTTACGACGAATCCAACCATATAACATATGATAATATTATTGTTTATATATCTATTCAAATATGTAGTCAAAGTTGGACAGTGAATAGTGATATAAAGTGAAATGTGCAGTTTAACATGGGACGGAGGGAGTATATTTAACTTTTTTCTGCTGGAAACAGCCTCGGTCACCGGTAACCACCGCAGTCACATGAAACCTCCGCTGCCAGTCGGCTTTTTGCTGGATTTTCACCGAAATCTGCTATCGCACATCTGCAATTAGTCAATCTGACTTCCATTGGAATCGTCATCGTTCCTCGCCGTGCAACATCCGAATCTGTCGAAACCCTAGTGTATGTGCTAATATAATCTTTTCTGATAGTTTGATGTCGGATAATGTTAAAAACACAAATTTACCCCTCTATAAAAAAATAAAAAAACATTGAAATTTCTTTCATACCCCTGAAGCCCTAAATCTTCTTCAAGAAGGGTGGACATAAGCTGAACAAAATAGGTGTCTTGGCGAGGTGCCCAAATGGGCCAGGCATCTTCACCAAAGTGCAAATCTGCAAAAAGGGTAATCTTTAACCTCTCATTCTGCCTGGACGTAATCACCTATTATAGTTTGTAAATTAAATCTGTCGTAAACATTTGCAATGACGCCTGGGATTTTGAAAAGGAGTTTCATCTTTATAGTCGCTGACTTTATGGTCGTTGTTGACTCGGTGGAGAAGGTGGACTTTATCACTGGCCACTTCTTGGTGATGCCAGCGTACATGTCCAGCAGTCGAAAAACTTTCTCCAACGACTTCTTGCTGAATTTCACGACGTTCTTGTGGAATCTGAACTGAGTCTGGGCTCCATCTCGATGAATCATCAACCATACTACTATTATAGATTAGGGTTTTAGGGGTGGTGGTGGCCAGCGTGGTGGTGGTAGAGGTGGTAGAGCAGTGGCGGTGGTGGCGGGAGGTAGGTGGTCGTGGGTTGTGGTGGCTGGGGATAGTGGTAGTGGTGGCGCTGGAGGGGTGGGGTGGTGGTCAGGAGAAGGTGGATTGGTAACTGGAAGGAGGTGGTGGTTTTGGTCGTTGGGCGTGGTGGTCGTGGTGGCCGGGGGTAAGGGCTGGAGGGGTGAGGGTGAAAGGTGGTGATGGTGGTGGTGGTTGAGTTAGAAAGTGGTGGGCTGGAAGGTGTGGTGGACCGGTGGCAGCAGAGCATTGGAAGGGTGGTCTGGTGGTGGTGTTCAGCGGCTGGGAGTGGTGGGCGGCAGGCATTTTTATCTTTTAAATTTTTTCTTTAGGGTGAAAGAGCATTTTGGTCATTTCTAGTCAGTCAATGGCCAATTGACTGGAAATGACCAATCAATGCCGGAATATAGTCTTTAGGGTTATATATGCATTTATGCAAAGTAGTTTGGATTATTTTTGCACTAAAAATTATCTCAAGGTTATATGTGCACTTTTTGAAATTATATAGGATTATATTTGTATATCTCCCTATGATTTTTCCACAGACATGATTAGGTTTAAGTTTATTTGAGTGTGAACATGTTAATGAATGGTTCTCTAGTGTAGTGGTTAGTATTTTGGTCTTTACAATGAGAGGTCATGTGTTTTTTTTTTAATGAAAGCACCCTAAGGTGGGGGTTGATATATTGGCGCCCCAAACCATAAATAAAAGCCATATGATAATGACAGTAGTTTTTACAAAAGACAACATCATTGCCTCAAAATCAATGAAAGGTAGTAGGAGTCGAATCTATACAGGTTAGTGGTAATATCCAGGAGGAGTTGCGATTCAAAAGTAAACGAATCTCCACACCCCGTGTTAATTCGTATTTTGGCCATGCAACTCCTTGGATATAACCAGTAAGTAAATAGGCTGTTAGCTAAGAGTAATAGAGCTAAGTACAGCAGTATACAGTCAATCTTCCATGAAGATTCCATGAGCGTCAGCGGTGTAGATCAGGAATCAGCAAGCAGTAAGTGCTAACAGATGCCGGATCAGAATATAGGCCTTCAAACCGAGTGAAAGTAGCAGCAGTGGTATGTCTGGACCGAATTATCATGTTTTGCTCATACCTGCATATCAACAATTCCATCAGCAGTATCAAGTCCTAACATGGCCGTGTTTCTGAATTCTAATATGAGGAAATTGCTCCAAATCTAAGGCAATGAGACCTTTTATATGTACTGGCAAATTATTCAGGTGGAGTGGCTGGTTATGTGAAGAATGATATTTAGCAATTGCATTAGCCACTGAGTTGCATTCCCTATAAACATGTTTAAGCACTGCTCCATTTAATAAGCCATTTAACCTTATATGCCAAGTTAAAAAGATTCCAGTTAGCAGAATATGGATCTTCAATCATGTTAATGGCTAGAAGGGAATCTGATTCAATGATTAAGGAGATATCCTGGTGTTGGAAAGATTGACAAGCAGCTAGTATGGCTAATATTTTAGCATGAAGAGGAGATTCAGCCTCGATAGTGGTTGAGTTAATGAAAAGAGGAATGCCTGAGCTATCCCTCACAATAATCCCAACAGCAGCCGTATGAGAGAACCATGAGGCATCAGTGTTAATTTTAATAGAATTAAAACCAGGCTTTTCCCAGCAAACAGACCGAATAATTGGCTTAGGAGGTGGCCTAAGAAGAGGTAGTAAATGCCTAAGTGGTTGTGGAAAACCAGAAGTAGAGCTCATATATGTAGGGCAGGAATATAAAGATAATTTGATGAGGTCAAGGACTTCCCTACAGATAAGGTCAGCAGAATAGGGGATCTGATCATAGATATTCCTAGTTCGGGCTTTCCAGAGACACCAGCAAATGAGGGACGGAAGTATTTTACATATTAGCTGGCAACTTTTAGTTTAGTCTGAACAGTTCCAGAAAGAAAAGAATCTCTGGGAGATGGATTGATATTCAGGAAGGTTGAAATAAATCAGAGATGCCATTTTGTTCCAAATCAATTTGGCCAATGTACACGATATGAAAAAGTGTTCTATTGAATCAGAGTGATAGCACACAGGGCATTTCGAAGCCAGACTATATCTACAGGTTATAAGTACATCATCAAATGGGAGGAAATCATGAAGCAATTTCCATGTAAAAATTGATATCTTTTTTTGCAACAATGTATTCCACACATTTTTAGTAGCCGGGAAGTTACCTGGGGAGTTTGTGATAGCACGATATGCAGATTTGAATGAAAATGTGCCCGAGGTGTCCGGTTTCCATATGATCCTATCTTCTCTGTCTTCCACCACTTCAGCATTCTGTAAGAACAACAAAGTAGCTTTTACGCATGTGTTCGATTCCCATTAGTAATTCTTTTTTGAAGAATTTACGCTTTTGAGGTATTGTAGCTTTTTGGTTGATGTTTGTAGTATTTTTTTTTCTCATGTTCATGTTTTTCTTTTTCCGGATGAGGTTTAGGTGTTAGGACTTGATGTTTGTAGTGTCTTTTTTCTCTCATCTTGATATTTTTCGAGTGAGGCTTATTTGATTTGAGTTGATTTTTTGTAGTTTATTTTGGTGATATGGATTGATATTTGTAGTTTTTATAATTTTCTTATACTAATTTTTTTCATTTTTCGAATGAGGTTTAGGTGTTAGGATTTGATGTTTGTAGCTTTTGGGGGATATAGGTTGATATTTATAGTTTTTAAAAATAATTGTTGATATTTTATGATTTTCAGAGTGAAGAATTTATACTCTTAGGGTACCGGGGCTTCTTTGTTGATGTTTTTATTTTATTTTTCTCTCATGTTGATATTTTTCAATTTCGGTGAGTTTTAGTTTATATGAGTCAATGTTTTGTAGTTTTTTGGGGGTTATATGGGTTGATATTTTTAGCTTTTTTTTGCTCTCATGTTGATATTTTTCAATTTCAGTGAGTTTTAGTCCGTCTCTTGGAAGACGGTATTTTCATAAGTCATGGAAAGGCTGGGGTTTAAAGTAAGATAAAATTTTTGGATTGCATGAATCAAGTTATATATTTTATAGACAAAGTCTTGTACAAGACCGTCTCATGGTGAGACCAGGGATTTAATTGCATATAGGGTTTCCAATTGAAGCTATAAAAATCTAGGGGCTGGATGTGAAATTTCACTATTTTACATTTAAGTCCATGTATAAATATCAACCTAACCTCATTATTCTCTCATATTTTCTAAAAATTTTCTCTCTCCTCTCATTTCCTCTCTCTTCCTTCTCGGCCGAGTACCCTCCTGCTCCTTCTTATTCTCTCTCCAACTGAAATATCCTTCTCTATCCTCTCCATTTCTCGTCCATCTTCTTCAATTCTAGCTCATTTTCTTCGATTCAACCGCTCATCATCTTCGTTTTTCTTCCTCTTTCTTGCGCACAATGATTCGTCGCAATTTTTGGAGTTTTTCGACAAATTTTCCAACAAATTTTTCGGCGGACAAACATAATAGAGCTTCATTTTGTGTTTATCTTTGGAGGTAATATTTTTGCTCAGTATTTTTATTCAATTTTTGTTTGCTTTTTTTGGTTTATGTGATTTTCTAGGGTTTATGTTGTTCAATGTGTTAATATTTGGGGATTTCTCTATTTTTTGTGTTTTGTGAGTTGTTCTTACGGATTTGTGCTAATATTTGTGTTGTTGCTGATGTTTGTTAGATTTGTAAGGAGATTTGCAGCACTGCTACTTTAATTGAGAAGGAAGAATCGTTTGTAAGTTTTCTAAATTTTTCGTTGTAATGTTTCAGTTACGGATCATGATGTTTCAGGCTTTCAGTGTGATGTTTCAGGTTTTAGGCTTTAAATATTGTAATCAGTGTTATTGCGATGTCTTAATTTCAGCGTTTGATACTTGTGGTGTTTTCATGCTTAAGCGTGCAATTAATGTTTACTTTTTTATTGTGTGTGATACCTTTGTTTTGATTTTTGCTAATTTTGTTGTTGTTGTTGATGTTCCTTAGATGTCTAAGAATGCTTTTGCCATTGTTGCTGCAATCGAGAAGGAAAGAGGATCTGTAAATTTTATTATTTTGTTGATGTGATCTTTTAAATACTGTTGTTGATGTTTTAGGTATTCTGTGTGATGTTTCATGTTTAGGGTTCAAATACTGTTATCTGTGCTGGTGTGATACTGATGTTTGTAGTGTTTTAAGTGTGCAATTGATGTTCAGTTTTGTTGTTTTGATTGTGTGTGTTTAGGATTTTGTTTCTATTTGTGCTAATATTTGTGTTGCTCCTGCTGTTTGTTAGATGCCTAAGAAAATTTGCATCACTACTGCTGCAATCGAGAAGTAAGAAGGATTTGTCTTAATTTTCAGCAGTGATGTTTCAGGTACGGGTAATGATTTTTCTCGTTTTCAGTGTGATGTTTCAGGTTTTAGGTTTTAATTACTGTTATCAGTGTTGGTGTGATGTTTTAATTTCAGCACTTGATGCTTGTGGTGTTTTCATGTTTAAGTGTGCAATTGATGTTAAGTTTTGATTGTGTGTGATATCTTAGGGTTTTGTTATGATTTGTGCAAATTTTTATGTTGTTGTAGTTGTTTCTTAGATGTCTAAAAATGCTTAGCCACTATTGTTGGAATCGAGAAGGAAGTAGGATCTATACTTTTTGTTATTTTTCAGATGTGATGTTTTAAGTATTGTTGTTGATGTTTCTGGTTTTCTGTGTGATGTTTCATGTTTTAGTCTTTAAGTACTGTTATCTGTGTTGGTGTGATGTTTTAATTTCAGTATTTGATGCTCGTGGTGTTTTCATATTTAAGTATCCAACTGATGTTCAGTTTCGTTCTTTTAATATTTTAGTGTGTACTTATTGATGTTTTAAAATTTTAATATTGATGTTTTAAATATTGTATTTGATGTTTCACAATGTAGTTGTCAGTCATGTTATGTGTGCTATTGTGATATTTTAATTTCAGATATTATTGTTTTTTATTATTGTATGTGATGTTTTATGTTTTTTTTCACATGAACACTTTCCAAGGTAGAGCTTTACGTTGTCATTGATGAGGTGATAAAAACATGCTACGAGGAATCATACTCCTGAAGATGTTCTCTTGACAGAGGACCAGAGCCGAGCTTTGATCTTGGCGTTGGTGGAGTAGAAGAGTCATCCTCTTCAAAACCAGCTAGAGAAAAGACAAGTTCTTGAACAAGCGCGCAACAAGGGGAAATAAGTTGGGGGAAAATAGAATTTGATGCTTGGGATGTATTGTTTGTCATTGATTTTTCAGTTATGATGGTTGATTGTTAGTGTTGAGGCGCTTGATAGTTATTGATGTTTTAACTTGATTTGAATTTTTTTTCAATTTTTATATTAGCGAAGTTTTATGGTATTTGAACATTTATTGTAATGAATGATTTTGAACAAGTTATTTGAAATGCAATAATAGTGGAATGGATAAGTGCAGTGTAACATATGATTATCTTGTTTAAATCAACATCTCCATCGATACTTTTGTAAAACATCACACAAAAAAATTGAATTATCGCAGCATTACAGTGTAACATCACAGTATGACAGTAAATAATAGTCAAGTCCCGACAAGCTAACTTTAGATGAATTGAGCATCATGTGTATTTTAATTTTGTATTAGATGTTGTTTTATTATTTTTTGAATTTTTAACTTATCTTTTTTATGTTTAACTATTTTTGTTAGATGTGTATTTTAATTTATACCTAACATTAAACTATTCTAATTTATTTGATGTTTTAACTCTAATTTAGTGTATTTTTAGTGTTTTTATTTGATGTTTAACTAATCTATTATTTTAATTTGATTTTATCTATTTTAATTTATTTTATTTTATAACTATATTTTTAACCTTGATGTTTTAATAATTTATTAGGATGAATTATAATTTGAAGGTGATATTTTAAAAGTTCCCAAATGATGTTTTACCAAATCCTTTTAACAAGGTTTAGCCTTCTCATATTCTGCAGAAACAATGTTAGAAACTGGATCAACACAGACTCAAAAACATCGAAGTCAACCTGCTGATCAAATTACCAACTCCATTAAAATGTAAGACTACTTTGCTTATCAATATTATCTTCTCATAGTTGAGCCATGGTTGACAATTGCAGGCAGCTAAAAGCTCATTTTGATACACCAGGAACTCCTAAAATATAATCTCTGTACCATCTAGCTAGTGGACTAAGCAGGAAAAAAACAGCATCACGTTTCCGAAAGTAACTCTACCTACTGAAATCCAGCAGCTGCAGTACCATATCCAGGAGCTACATGCATGTATGGATTCATTGGAAAGCCTCGACGGAGTTACAAATCTAAGCTGACAACGATAGGCAGTCGGAGCGTCGCCAATTTGCTCACTGGAAAAATCTGCTCACTGGAAAAATCTGCTCTCCTTCATCTTCCTTACTACGTGACACCGATTCAACCTTCCCCGCTTCACCCTCCACCAAAAAATCTGCTCCCAATTAACCTTGAAACCGAACCTTCGCGATTCCGACCTTGACACCGGAGAAAAGCCCTAGCGAAACCCTCGCATCGCCACCGGAGAACCTTGCCAAATTCGACGCCTACTCTGAAGAATTCGATACTGACTCCGACGAATTAAGTGAGGACGAGGCTCCATTTTCGGGGACGACTATGAAACAAGCTAAGGGATGACGGAGAAGACGATGCGGCGGTGGGAATGCGAGGCGACGACGAGGCAATGAGGAGACGGCGAGGCAGCAACGACGGTGGGCAAGGTGGCGCCAGTGAGCAAGGTGGTGCCGGTGAGCAAGGAAGATGAAGGAAGACGTGTGGTTTGTGTATTTTTGTGATATTTGCAATTTAGTCTTTCACAGTTTTCATTCAATACCCCGAGTCCAAAGTATTATATATTTTGTCCCCATATTTGATTTTTCCTTCTCTTATTTTGCCTCTAGCTCTTGGTCTCACTATGAGACGGTCTCATAAGAGACGGACTCAACTTATAACTACTACACGTTGTATAATAAATTTTTAATATTGCAACTAAGACTTTTTACCTTTTATTATTCTAATTAAATCATGTATTTCCATAAACTTATGGAAGGACGGTAATTTCCAAGACTTTACCATTATGAAATTTCAAAAACATGCACAAAATATATGCAAAGTTCTACTTATTCTTTAAAATTTAATCTTTAATATTATGTGTATTAATACATACTAGGGCAAGATAATAAAATACAGGGAGTTGTATAGTAAAGATCTTTGTAAAATTATTAGAAATAAATCCCTATAAAATTATTAAGATAGCCCCCTAGAGTTAAAATATAGTTAGAATTACATTAAAACCCCTACCTAAAGTTTAGACTAAAATTTTGACGGTCTCACAAGAGACCATCTCATATTCACATTTTATGTATATCCACAATTTGATCACGAAAATAATTTTCCATCAAATAGAAATTACTTTAGGAGTCAAACGAATCCTGAAAAAAATCTTCACTGCAAAAAATAGATTGATTCACGGTAAAAAATAAATAGAGCAACACACTCGGCAATTGACATAGATTCCAACATTTTCTACATTAGTTACACAATTATCTGTAATCAACGGCAAATCATGCCACTGCCCACATGTACATCAGTTTATAAGCGTCTGGCAACCTTGTCATAGAGATCCCGGGGCCAATTCTTGTTCAAATTACTTGCTAGGAAGTTTGCAATCTGCACATTAAAGTGGAGTTCATAAATACCAAATTTTAAACAGTTAA
The DNA here is from genome assembly GCA_037428765.1 of Rubia yunnanensis. Lineage (NCBI taxonomy): Eukaryota > Viridiplantae > Streptophyta > Magnoliopsida > Gentianales > Rubiaceae > Rubia > Rubia yunnanensis. Next base: position 29,675,289 of record CM075066.1, on the reverse strand, counting down.
TTACAAAATCAGATCCAGAGAAGACGCAAGTTTCAATTGTAATCTATATGCTGACAGGTTTCAAAATATAAATTCATCAATCTGAATTATCAATTTCAAGACAATCCTTATGCCTAACCAATTATATTACACCCAAAAGAAAGCAGAAAATGGTTCAAGCCCATATTGAAACTTAAGTTAGAATGATGAAGATATCAAGTATATATGTCATCTGCATGGCAGCTCAGCAGCAGATGTACACTAAATTTCCAGTTTCTCAAATGTGAGCTCATTTGTAATACAGCTAAAGCAGAAACAGCAGTAGAAGTACAAAAACTGATTTAAAACAAAAAAAAAAGGATGAAACCCAGAATCTATCACAACTGATTCTTCTATTTGAAAAACTTGAAACCATAATGAGATCAGACCATGGCCTCCTCACCATCAACACGCATCCAAGAAGTAGGCCTAGGTTTGATTCTTCAACGAGACGGTTTGAATCCTTTTGGGTTCGTTATCGACACACCAAGGAATTGGTCAATCGTGTTTGGCGTCCAGTACAACATACGGCACCTCAAATACATGGAATTTCATCTACAACAACAGTGGATTTTAACTGTGCTACCGGTTTCAATAGGAAGCTGAAGGAAACTACAAGAAGGCTGCACAATTGGGCTACGGAAAATGTTGGCAAATTGGAATACAGAGTAAGGAGGGTTAAGGAACAACTAGGGGCAAAGCAACGACAGAAAGATGCAACTGGTATGCGTTGTAAAACAAGAGAGCTAGAGGAACTTCTAACCATGCAGGATGATTACTGGAGACAAAGAGCAAAGGCAATGTGGCGCTTAGAGGGTGATAAAATACGAAATTATTCCATCACTGGTCGCAAAAAAGGAAAGGAAGAAACTACATCTCCCAGCTCAAGAATGACTTGGGGGAATGGATCTCCAAACCGGAAAACCTTCAACATTTAATCACCCATGTAAGCTCTATTTTTGTCATTGATTCTATTATACCCCAAGATGCTTTTGGAGATACAAACGTGCAGGATGTCCTGAACCTCATAACTAAAAGGGTAGATTATCTCCAATAGAGAGAGTTAGAATATACGGTAAGTCCACATGAGATTAAAACAGCAATCTTCCAAATGGGGAAGTGGAAGGCTCCGGGATCTGATGGTTTACCTCCGGGTTTCTATCAGCATTATTGGGCAGAAGTGGGGGATGAGGTCACAATAGCAGTACAAAGGTTTTTTGATACCTCAACCATGCCAAGTGAATGGAATCATACACACCTTGTTTTAATACCGAAGACAATATGTCCGATAAAGCCAGCGGACCTAAGACCAAAAAGTCTGTGTAATGTTACTTACAAGATCATTGCGAAGATCATTGCCAACAGAATTAAAAAAGTTAGGGGTTTTCTCATATCAGAAAATCAATCGGCTTTTGCGTAAGGAAGATCTATCATCGAAAATTCATTAATAGCACACGAACTCATTGAATACATTCGCAAGAAGAAGTCAGGAAAGCAGGCGGTGGCAGCCATGAAAATTTATATGAGTAAGGCTTATGATCAGGTATCCTGGGAATTCCTGGAGAAGATGATGCTACAAATGGGATTTCCCAGGAAATGGATAGGATGGGTTATGGAATGTGTCACAACAGTCTCTTACTCCATAAAGTTTAATGGGTCAGTTTCATCCTCCTTCAAGCCTAAACAGGGAATCAGACAAGGCTGCCCGCTTTCGCCTTTTCTATTCATTCTCTGCCAGGAAGCTCTTTCATCAATGATAGCATCTAGAGCTTTTCAAGCAGTATGCCCAGGTATCAGGATAGGACGCTGTGTCCAGTTTGTATCACATCTTATGTTTGCAGATGATTGCATCCTATTCTTCACCATCTCGGAAGAAGGGTCGACAAAATTAGCGCAGACAATTAATCTTTTTGCTGCTTATTCTGGACAACGAATAAACTTTCAAAAGTCTGTCTTACTAGTCAGTCCAAACACAGGACCTAGCACTAAGGAAAATCTGAGACAAACTTTCCGAATATTTGGGGACTTACTCAATGGCAAGTTCTTGGGTCACGACATGAACTTTGCAGGGTCAAAGGTTAGTTTGTTCCATAAGCTGATTCAGAGAGTTAAAGCTAAGACTTCGATATGGAAGACAGGGAACCTGTCCGTGATAGGAAGAGTTACCCTTAGTAAGCATGTATTAGCATCGATACCCCAATACACGCTCAGTACTTTTCGAATACCGTCAACTATGGCAAAAAAATTGATAGCCACTTAGCTAGATTTATCTGGACAGGAGACATTGATGGGAAAGGGATACATTGGAAGTCTTGGGAATCTATTTGCCAGTCAAAATTGAAAGGGGGCCTGGGAATGCGATCCACGGAACAGATGAACCAAGCTCTGTTAGGAAAGCTAGCATGGAAGCTAGTTAGTGACAAATAATCCTTTTTCTCTAAGTTTTTCTCAAGTACTGTAGGAATGATGATTTCCTGTCGATCAAACTCAAGCAAGGCGCGACGTGGGGATGGAAGGGTATCTTATGGGGTAGAGATCTACTCAGGGTGATCAATGGACACCACAAACATCCAGGATGAGTGGATTCCTAACCGCAATAACCCTATAAGGTATGACAGCCAACTGTTACCACAACTCAGTTTCAAAGTGAGTGATCTTATTGATAATACCAAGCAATGGCGGTGACTTTTCTTCAGCCAGGAAATAGTTGACGTGATCATAGGGATACATTTAACCGTACAACCTTTTGGACAAAAGGATTTCCAATATTGGGATAAGGATTGGCTTGGAAAATATACAGTCAAGAGTGGTTACCATGAATCCTGGAATGCAAAAGTCGGATGCAATCCATCTACCTCAACCCTTGTTGGAAGTAAGGAACTAGATCATCAATTTTGGAAGAGACTGTGGAGCTCTAGAGTCCAGAGAAAGTAAAGTTTCTGGTTTGGAGACTTGCCCATAATGCAGCACCAACAGGACCTGCACTGAGGAAAAGGAATATGGAGGTATCGTCTGTATGCCAATTGCGTCACTCTGCAAGGGAAACACCAACACATATGATACTCGAGTGTGAGTTCTCAAGACGAATCTGGCGAATGTCAAGATTGAGTTTTGATTTTCAACAGGGGAATCCTATTCAACTAAAAGCATGGCTTATAGCTTGGTTCAAATTAGCACCAGTAATCGAGGACATCAACCTCACATGTATCGTTATTTGGGCAATATGGTGCGCTAGAAACAAAGCAACAATCGCTCAGTAGGTAGTCAGAGTTGATACAGTCCAAGAGATAATCAAGGATATGCAGGTAGAAGGAATGAACAAGGGAACAGGGCCTTTGGAGGATCCCAATTCCGATCTATTACTTTTGGAACAAGCAACAACTTCTATTCCAACCAATCACCCTAGAAGAGCTTTAGTTGGTGAGATTCAATTGTTATGATTCTCACAAGGAAATCATCTAGAACCAGGTTATACAAGCTGGACGTGCATCGACACAGACGCGGTGTTCAGAGCCCAGGACGTGAAGGCAGCAGCAACGTGGTGGGCGTCCCGGTATGCAGGGGGAATTTGTGGAATGGAGCAAGGAATTTCCAGGCTCTATCTGGAGCCCAAGCTGAACTTATTGCAATCCATGAAGCTATGGCGGATGCCAGGAACCGGGGAACACACATCTGCCTAAGGACAGACTGCGAGATGGCTCTGAATCATATTAACAACTTCTCGAATGTACCCCCAGGATTACAGGGACTACTTAGGAATATTATAATGTTAGCATTAGTTTTTACCAAAATCCACATTTTAAAGGCCCCGAGATCGGTGGTACTGAATGCCCATAATCTAGCACGTCATGTAATAGGCGTAAGATGTGTTAACCAAACAATGATGATAATACAAGTTCTGACTGGTTTGTTTCAAAAAAAAAAACTTGAACTTGCATTATTAATATGAACAAATATAATGCTCTCTATTCCAGTCTTAAGAATCATGTTTCACTACTGTGAACTATTGTAACAGCCCCAAAAGGTTGAAAATTTTTGTAACAGCCCCAAAAGGTTGAAAATTTTCCCAGTTTTGAACCACATGTCCAAGTAATACATGAAATGTAAGATAATACTCTCTGTTTCTCTATTATTGGTACACTTTTCTTTTTGGATTTTTTTTTTATATTGGCACACTTCCCATTTTTGGCAAAATTCTTTCAATTTCATCTACTCATTCTACTTTCTACTTTCTACATTTAATTTGATCCACTCTTTTTTTTCCACCTAAATCCAAGCACCTAAACCTATGACGTCACTATTAGTGAAACAGAGGGAGTACAATCATGACACTTCAAGTGTAACAGAAAACATTTTAGAAACAGAACTCTTTATGAGGAACAAAGGGTGTATTGCATAGAAAGCACTAGCCAAATTAGTAAGAACTTAAAAGCAACAGGTCCCTTGTGAGGTGGCGTTAAAAGCAGGTGTACCTCTGGATCATAAAATAACTTTGTCAAAGCAGTGCACAACCAAAAGAAATGATCACTCAAAACTCAAGAGTTTTGCAGTACCTAGTGGTCATAATTTTAAGTTATACTAGTCAATTCATAGCAATGCAAACAATAATTGTTCAGTATGCATTGGCTCCGTCCCAAGAATATTGGCCTAATTTTATTTTCGTCTATCCCACAAGTACCGGCATACTTTGAAAATTTAATTCAAATGGCAAAGAATATGCTATTAAATTCCCACAGTGTCCTCTTTAACTTTAACAACTTTGAAACTAGACTCAATACTTTCCCAAAATATCCCTACTTTCCTAAAATTACATATCTCATCATTGTGTTCACCTAGAAATTGTGGGGGTGAGAACACAAAAGTGACATAAAATTGCATACTCCCTCTATCCCACTCAACATTGTTTAGTTGACTTTGGGTTATGATTTTTAAGAAATTGAACAAAATATGATACAAAAATATATTTAAGGAGTGAAAAGTATAGGAGAGAGATTAAAGAGTGAATAAAGTCATAAAAAATATGCAAGTGAGTGGAAAATGAGTAGGAGAAAGGATGGAAAGTGAATAAGACAAAATTGAAAACTTACCAAATTAGGAAAGAATTTAACTAAGCAAATTTGGTTCAGCTGACTAAAAAGCTAAGTAGGCAACCTTTAATTAACTGAGAGCAAGGGAAAAGAAATGGAAGTACTAACATCATCAGACATCAAACATAATACACATACCTTCGTTCTCAAGGCCCGAAGCGAACCATCGGCATCTTTGACATTGTCCAAACAGTGAAGAGCAACTCTAATTAAGTCAGGCACACAAGCTTGGACATGAGTAGACAAGTTATTGAATATGTCAATGGCAAAATCTGGGGCACGTGGATCTAGTGGTAGAAATGGAAGTTTGGCCACTTCCCTCAGAGCATCTATGTACTGTCCCATCCTTGCCAGTTTATGAACATACAACATTGCCTCCAGCTGCCTTAAGACAGTTTGCTGCTCCATCACGCTTTCTCTTTCTTGAGGGCTGCACAATTGAACAAGTATAATCATGTATAATTATCTCTCATTTGTGTCGATAAATTAATACTAGATCTTGTTTCATTTCAAACAGCGATTTTCACCAACTCTCTTTCATGGTTGGGTGCTTTTTTTCTTCATATATAAATAATAGTGCTCTATACAGGGGAACAAGAAGTATACAATACTAACACACATAAAATCATTTTTGCTGTCATAGTATCAAAGCCTAGTTTATTGGGTTTTAGGAAACCATCTACATAAGTAAATTCTATGTCATATCTGAAAATATCTGATATCAGAGATTCTAGCCAACTCTCTTCCATAGTCTGGAGCCTGATGTCTTTTTATATAGTAGTATCTCTATACAAGAAACAGAAGCAAACTGCAGAGCACTAACACACCAAATCATTTGTGCTGTCATGGCATCAGAGCTTATTTTATTGAACCCGGGTTCTAGGAAACCATCGGCCCAAGTGGATGTTATATGACCTCTGAAATTAGTTTCTCGATTAGGAAGACTTCATCAAGGTCTATCCAAGAGATGGTTGGGGAATGAAAGTGGGGATTCAGAGGTGTATACTAAAGTTGAAAGGGAAAGATCAAAGAAGACTAGAGGTCTATACTGACTGAATGAAACTCTGGTTGGGTAGCTTAGTAGCCTAAAAAAAGAAAAGGGGTCAGTGAAGGCTTATGTCTAGGAGCGGTGAGCCAGTGCTAGAGCCGCATTTCAAATAGTTGTACAAGTATTCAGGGCTTTGGACAAAGGTATTGGAGGAGCAACGGATTATGATAGTTTGTAATACATACCCTCAAGCTACACTGTTATGATAAATCTTCCACCAATACACACCGTAATGTACATTGGTATGATAAAAACATTTTAAAGTCCAAAGACATTTCATCAAAGTGAAGCTGGAGGAGTTATTTTGCATAGTCAATGTTTCTACTGAAGAGCAAACTCTACAAATCTTTACCAAGCAATTATCATGTCCATGATTTGAGAGTTTCAATAAGTAAGCTTGACTTCATCAATAGTTTACTACTATTAACCATGCAGGGTAAGAGTAAGAGATTTAGGATTACACTTTATTTCATTCTAATCAGGTAGTATAGCTGATTTCAGCTAGTAATTCATATTGTTTATGTCCCTGCGATTAGGTATCCCCATAAAAGATGATTACAGATCAGCACGCAAAAAACTGAATGCTCTCTGTTTTCAAATTACACGTGCAAAATAACAGGTACATTCATGCACGAAAAGCTACACTTTGTTCAAAAATCATTGGCTAAAAAATGATAACATCAGAGCGGACCCTGATAACAAAGCATATGCTTGCATCTGTCTAAAAGGTATGCAAAGAATAGAAACTCGTGCACATCCGAATCCTTCAGAGTGGCAACTAACATACACAGCTCTACCTAATATCTATGTAAGAGAGATGTCAGAACTTGACCTCAAGTCAAATGGGAACAGCTCCTAACACTGGATCAAGGTTGGTGTCAAAAATAATAATCCCAGCCTAAGTTTCCAGTGTGAAATTTGCATTTGGGACTTAAGAAAATGAACACAACCATGTAAAGTCATGTGGGTGGATGGCACTTATTTAAAGAATGAAACTGAATTATATGAAAATATTATACTTTGAAAAAATAGAAGATTGGGAACAGAAATGCCAAATTTGTACGGAGGCAAAGTGGCCATAGGCTGGAACAGACAAAAAGGGAAAATGGGAACCTTCAGCTGAATCAAAAGGAATAATAATTTAACTATGCAAAACATGATAACAATATTATAAATATCAGCTAGTTTACTAATTGTATGCTCTCAATTGTGTGAGATTTCAACATGCATGAATCTGGATTGCTCCAAAAGAGGGAAACAATGAACAGTACCATTGGAAAATAGTTTGCAATACCTGATTTCAGTATGATATTTAAATGCATCCAGAATATCATTTCCAGAATGAATAAGCCCAGAAGTTCTGCTCTCGCCATCTAATCTACCACGTGCTAGGGAACAAATTGCTTCTGAAAGGCACTTGTTAACTGTATCCAGAGCTCCAGAATATGCCCCTACTCTCCTTTGTATCTCTATGGACTGTATTTGACAAAAGACGAGCATTAATTTTCTATTGAGTCAAATTCTTAGAATGAAAGTGAACAGGGAGATAATAATTTGAGAAAAATATCAGAGTTAAGGGAAAAACATAGTAGCGCAACTTATCAAATGTGATGCGCAAGCAGATAAGAAGTTCAAAGCTTGGCTTATGTATCTAGGGAAAAGATCACATTCAACTTTCTAGCAAGAAGGAAATCAAATAGAAAATTTCAATCATAGAGTACAAATATAAATTTGCCACACAAAATGGGCGTGGATAATCATGTAGTATCAAAGCCAATGAGTGAGACAGACCGCAACTTGCAATATACTACAGAAAGTATTCTGCAGATTTCATCATACTTTGACAGTCCAAAAGGACTGCGATAGAGCTAGAGTTTAACAATAATACACGAGTCAGCAGATCTCAAGTTGGCAACAAACTTCAGATAATCTTCTCAAGAAACCTTGTATCGAAAATGCTAGTTGGTAGTTATTCCAACTTAGAGGTGTTAATCAAGGAATCGTTTCAATATCTTCTAGACTCAGGTGTTCAAATTCCAACAAAAACTAAATGAGGTTGGCAGTATTCATTAAAGATATTAATGATGATAGATAACAAACAAGTTCTAAGTTTCAATTAATCCTCATATAATTTTATGTGGAGTGTAGACCACTCCTCATCTGACTCTGCCAGATAAACTAAAAACAAGAACATGCATACTTGTCGAACAGCTTTTTTCATCAAGTCTAACTAGGAAACTCCATTTAACTTTAGCAAGAGATAAGGCCTTGAGACAACATGTACCATAACATCAATTTAAACAAGAGAGGGTCAGAAAACAGGTGTCAAGAACAATGGGTTAAGGAAAATAGTTGCAGTAGAGCAAAAGTTGGAATTGTCATCAGGAGTAAGAGAAGGAGTCCAGTAGTAATACCAGCACCTTGTTCTAGCGATACAAAAATATGAATGGTATAATGATATCTTATAGGCTTCGGTGCATTGAACATTTTAGAAGTGTACAAGATTATGAATAAACTTAACATACTATAACATCCAAAGCAGTTAAAAGCAATGATACATTTGAACATACTATTCTTGAAGAATCGACAAACTCATAGTTGATGCAATGACATTATGAACAGTGTATATAGAAACAGTTACTAAGCCAACAGTTAAAAGAAAATCAAGGAAAGAAGTTTTACTTTGTCATCAAGGCCAGAAACCTGACACTGCTGAGATGCTTCCAACAAAAACTGATGTCTTGTTTTTCCATCTGTGAAGAACCTTACCAGTTGGCCTTCTTCTCCAGTACCTCTGGGTCCAAGTAGAAGGTAAACACCACCATCATGCAATAGAAGCTCCGTTAAGAGTTGTTTCAACATCAAGGTCTTCTGACGTTGCTGATCCATGTTACCTCTTCCAGCCCATGACAACAGGCCACCACCCACTGCAGCAGCAGCCTGTGCATAATACTCCAGAGCCATCAACAGGTCACCATCACGTAAATAAGCAGACCCGTACTGCCTTATAATGCCAGATGCCTCTGCATAAGCATCCATCACTCCCAACTTTTGAGCAGCCCCGGAACCTTCGGAAAATACCCCATGATCTGCTAATGCTATACAGATGTGGACAGAATCAACATTAAATCCTTCATCTCCTAAATCCTTGCACAGATACTGGACAGCTGGAAGCAGCTGAATGCTTAAAAGTAATACATATGGATACACCAGAGGATCTTTTCCATTCTTTGTATAATATGACGGTTCAAATTTATTTAGGTACATCTGTAAATCATCCAAAGTGTATGGTGAGAATCCCTCACTAAGAATGGCAGAAGAACCATCAGAAGAGTCTCTAATTGCAGACAGTTTGAACCATAGAAAATCTTCTATGGTACTGAAAAGGCTAGGTTGTTCTCGAAGTAATCGGTCTATAAGCCGGCGAGACCCAGAAATGATTGCATAAAGAACTAACTTCTTTTTGTCATATGAAGGTCGGCCTACTCTATCACCAGTCCTCAATAATTTTTCACACTCTTCTGAAGCAGCAGCAATGGTCTTTGGTGACACCATACCTCCAGAGGCTATCCATTCAATAAGCTGTAGAGATAGGAAGACTACTGATTAAGTAAACAATAAAAAGAAGCAATTGATTGGGGGGTTTGGGGTGGGGGGAGAGTACCATACCAGAGGAGCAAAGTGTTGGGCAACCCGAGATGATTGGGCAACTTCCCGTGCCTTATCGTAGTACCCAGTTCGCAAACAAAAGTATATCTGTTAAACAATACCAAAACAAGCAGTGAGCAAAAACAAATTGGACTGTTTTGCTAGCAGTTGGAAAATCTTATAATTGCAGCAAAAGGTTCGAGCTACAAACATAATCACCATGAGTACATAAAACATGAGATTAACAAAGAATAAATATTCGCAAGTATAATCCCAATACATCATATTCAAAAGGACAACCAAAACTTGAGCTCGAGGCATTGATTTAAAAATAGTCCCTTCAGAAAAGAAGGGGGAGATGAAATAACATGATAAATGGGGGAGCTACAGCAAAGGGTTACTCAAGTATACATTAGGCGAGGTAAAGAGACATCCATAGCCCAAACCTTGATTTCACTTGCTTTGGATGATAAGGACTAGATTCCAGAACTTCAGTACTCTTTTAGTAATTTCTTTAGTCCGGGGTATTTTTGTATATGTGTACCGCAGAAATTTTCTAACATATTGATTTTTATGTATCTTAGTTTTGTTTCTGAATTTTGAATAGAATTTTCTTTTTCCAGTTTACTGTATAATGTGCCTCTCTCTAAAAAATAAATTTCAGATTTCAATCCTATTTTTAATTTAATGAAATCCTGTGGCAGTTGTCTCCTGGAAGGCTTGTGTGAGGGGAATTTGTGCAGAGTGCACCATCTAAGAGTTCTAGGAGAGATTCCCGACAACTTCAGATCTCTAACTTTATATCCAGTTCACTTATTTTCTGAAATTCTGTCTCCGACCTACCTAAACCCAAAAAAGAGCTTATAGGATGTGTAAATATTTAAACCCAAACTTGTGATGCATCACATCAGAAAACTTATATTTCTATAGTTCCAAGCTTGTGGCACATCACATAACAAAAGAATGTGAAAGCCGGCATCTATTCAGGAATGAGTTTCATGAAACGCATATAAATTGATTCAAGATTGACTTGAAAGTTTACAAAGCCTCAGCAAAGCTCTAACAACATAACATATCCTGGCTTACGAAAAACGGTACAGCGCCTTTATTATTCTCTTTCATATGTTGTGGCCCAAAAATTTGCCAACATGGACAATTTATCAAAGATTAAAATTACTAGACAATTAAGAACTCAAACCCCATGAGCAGTGATAAAACTTTCTCATGTAAACGAAATGAAAACCAAGAAATATATAGAACCTGCTGCCAAGTAGTATCAATAGGAGGCTGTCTACGAGCATCATCTGCATCAAAATCAAGAACTCCATAGTCCCTCAAACGTATCTGCACCGAACACATTTTAGCATAGGGTGCAACATCCATGAAAACTGAAATCTTGGAAAATCTTACCTAAGAATGCTAAATAATGAACAAGAAAAAAATGACAAACCCTAAGGAAGGCTCGAATTCGCTGCAAATTATCAAAAGCACCACCAAGTGCAGCCTGAAGGAAAAAAATTGCAGGTAAAAAAGTTACGCTTAATCAAATATAAATTAATGCCATCAGCAGCACAAGCACCAGCCTCAAGTCTTCAAAACCATCATAGATCTCAAAATACTACAGAGAAGGAGCATAATGACTAGTCCAGATTAGCCACCATTTATAAGAACTCAAAAGACATGCAACGCAAGATCTCCATAATACTATATGAGTCATGGTTTCTAAAATGGCAAAGATAAAACTTAATGGTCAAGAGAATCAGTCGTGACACCTCAAGTTTGAGATTTAGTTCTGCTTTAGTTCATAATAGAAATTTGATTTCAAGAAGAAGTTTCATTTCATGAAAATTTATTTTTCTTAAGTAATTTCAAGGAAATGTGCTTTACATGATCAGTTGACATTTCGCATTTCCAGGAATTCTGAGTGACCTAGGGCTTAGGTGAATTATTCCTATGTTCTCAAGAAATTTTTACTTCCCTTAGTTTTCACGTTCTGTCGAACAACCACCTTAATCATACATAAAGCGCTTTAATTGCCCATGTAACCTCTGCCATACCTAACAGAACATTAGTGGAAACACTAGCATCCACCACCGAGATATAAGGGAATAATTAATCCCAATAGGTACACTTCAAGCTTAAAAAGTGCAGTTCGGACCATCTTATTCATTTTTGGATAATTCCAGTGATAGAAAAGCTGGAATTTAATATTATTAAGGATGTGGAAAAGGAAAGCTTCATCCAAAGGGCACTAAATTATATGCTTGCACACAGAAATGCTAAATTATTTGCTTCAAATACTCGACCCTCTCATACAAAATATAAGAATCAGCCTTCCACAATTTTCAACAAGTCTCCACCTTCCGTATGAATTTTAAATCCTGACATGCACAAAAACTTGCCCTCATATTTCTCTTCTAAAGACAGCTTCATAGACACAGCAGGCTAGTAACAAAGTTCACTTCTAGATGGAGTGGAGAAACTGATACTCCATGGTATTAAACAACTTATATAGGCTGCAAGTGCAGAGGAGGGAAAATTTTTGGGAAGCGCCTGTCTTTTCCTGTAGACTTGCCTACTTTCCAAGTGCCAGACTACTTCAAAAAATCTACATGAAACCAATCTACATGAGACCAGTGGATTTTCTGATCAATAGATTCAATACTCGGTTTAATATCATTACAGATTCATATAAAATAATCCAGTCCTGTCTGAATGGGACATCATTGACCTGAGGAACTTCATAATTTATAAAGATCTGATCATTCACAAACTACATACATTTAGCCCATAGGATCTTCAAATTTCAGCATAAGTTGATCTTGTTGACAATATACATAACATCTGACACTCAGCATTTCCAATAAGCATCAACCAGCTCTCAGATAGAAACAAAAGCAGAATCATCAACTAGGGCAAATCTGAGATACATTTTAAAAAATCAAGAACCAATATTTACCTGGGTAGGATGACTCTGTATTGTATCTAGCACATACTTCTCATGTCCCCATTCAAGATGATGCCTGGCTCCAATCACTAAGGACATTTTTCTTGAAACATTTGATTGCACAGTTGAACCCCCACTCAACAGCATCTGTCCAGTTAAATCAGATCATAAGAGGACAATAAGAAGACCTTATGAATGAAAACATATCCCACGAATGTGAAAGAGTGGTTAAATCGTGAAGATAAAGTAAGTAGTTTAACAGTTGCAAACTTAATAGTTCACATCGCATAAAAATACTGGAAAGGGGGATGGAATCATTATGTTTCTGGACGCTTGATGCTTAAATGGCATGAATGGGAACAAGGAGATTGAAATAAAACTCATAAATTCGGTTTTCCTTGGGGGATGTTTTGGGTGAAAACCCACTTGTCATTCTCTGATCTGTCTTCTCTCTCTTCTCTGCTCTTCTTGCTCTTCAAAGTTGATACACCTCTACATATTCTCTACTGTACTGCATATTGCATATTTGTGTCTGAAGCTTAGGTAAATTGCCATCTTAAACTCCTACAAAGCTAAAAGCTTTAGTTGTGTTCTATAATGAGGCATGAAGAAAACAATGCATCAATGATCAAGCGTAGAAGAAAGAGTACAAAATCAACCCTACTCAACCTGCATAATTTTAAATCTTCAAATCCTAAACTGCATCACACGTTAATAAATTAAGTATAGTACGAAAACCAAATTCAAAGATTGACCCAGCTCTGACGACATCGACAAGGGGCCCTTACCCATCTGAACACATGAACCATATTTATCATTCTGTTCATTTACAATTAAGTAGATAATGTCTTCTCTAATAGTCCCTTTTCATTCCATTTTCTGTCAAGGCATTCCCCTTCATCTTCTAATAAATTTGAGCTAATGATTTTGTTTACTTGCCCTGCTTAGTGCTAAGGCATTTAAAAGATCATCCTATGCAGAGGTCCACACCATAAAAAGCATGTTTTTCACATCATCTCATCTATTACAGCTATAGCCATTGCATCTAAATATGTTTCATTTGGCTAATACAAGGACCAAAAATGAAGGGAAAAAATTACTGAATGCATAAGATCTGAGGCTAACCAAAAGCATAAAATAATCTTTTCCTACAGGATCCTGAAACTACTAGTAAGTAGTCACCTCAACAGAGTTCATGATAAACTCATCAACTTCCCAGAAAAATGCTTACTGTTATAACCACCAATATGACAAGATCAAAAATCTAATTGGTTCTGCAGACTGGGACAAAAACAACTGCATTGGCATGGCGCCCCCGGTCTAAGCAAGACTAATAGTAGTTGTATATCTCTCTTTTCATTTCAAAGTACATGCTTTATCTGTGCTGTCATTGTATCCAATAGCACTCCCCTGGCATGTTTCTACCTAATCTAGCAATTCCACTAAACTATTTCACCAATCTCATGTATGCAACCATTCGCTCTCTCATGTTCATAGTCATCCAACTGTCCAACACCATGACAGCCATAAAGCATCATTCATCTTATAATTATTCCATAAAATTATCCATTTCCGAGAGTACTGTGTTATACGAGGGATGCATTTCTAGAATTGTTCTGAACCTAATTTGTAATAACTTTATCAGTTCCTCCATTTTCTCCCATATTTATTTCAATATGTTTGAAGTTTATAGATGCATTCAGTTCTCATGCCAATTTCCACATTTATCCTATAGCCATTTCTAAGATTACTAAAGTTCTCAAGTTATAGCCGTATTGCCATTTATGGTAAAAACATTTTAATTCCAATATCTCCCTCTAAACTTCTAACTTGACATTTTCTTTTTCCCTCGGCACCTATTTAATACCTATATATACCCAGGATCCAAGTCAAAAATGCATAAAAACTTCCTCCATTACATCATCTCTGTTATGGTTTTGTAGGTTCTCCATGAACACGTCCAAAGGATTATCATTAATGAAGCACATGCCTCTGCACAAATTAGAATAATTTTATGATGTGAAAATGATGAACTAAGAACATTTGAATGGGAGAGATTAGATTAATGAATGACAATTCTAACTTTTCTTTTCTTTTCTTTTTTTTGCCTTTGGGTTGAACAGAGACAATATTAGTTACCATGTTGCCAATTTCAACTAGGCCCAGAAAACTATTTAACATTGTGTTTTTTTTTTATCCTTTTCACACAAACAAAGAGAAGAAGATTAAATTTCAATTACTAACCACTCTATGGTATAGCACTAATCAAACACCAATATCCCAGGTAGTTAACTAAACAGAAACATTGAAATCAGGATAGCAATTTAATCCTATTCTAATTCCACTCCACCATCATACCAAATGATATAATACAATACCAGTGGACAACAAAGCAGCCCATTAGTTTTATTCTAACTCCAAATAAGCAGAAGACAAATTTATAATCTAAGCAAAAAGGCACACCATCATTCCTATACCTGAAGAAGATGCCATATTTTCTGCATTCCAACAGATTTGCCTCCAGATCCATCAATAACCAGGCTATCATAAGCACGCGTGAATGCTGCAGCAGGCTAGCAGTATAAAGTGCATTAATCCAAAAGAAACAAAGAAGACTAATGGAATTACTTCAAAAAGAATGCCTAAGGAAATCCTAGTCAAAACGGGACAAGTATGAACGCCCAAAAAAGGTGATAACATGATTCCTAAGCCATCATGACATGTGATAAAAGTTTCACCACCTCAATTTGAAAAAAGAAAAAAATGCAGAAACAAACTTGTGCTACATCCTTACTTTGTAAGGAGAACCGTGCTCTCTGGCACTGTTGAGATCCTTTACAACTTCTCCGTAGACTGCAGCCTTTTTCTCCGCAGCAGCCTTGTTAACCAATGGCACGAGCTGCATGCTTGATGAGCCAGATGAAACATGAGGGCTAGAAGTAATGGCAACTATTTGACTTTGACGGACAGATTCAGTACTGGAATCAGAAACATTTGTCCTGGGCAACCTTGAAATCCGACTAAGACTTTGGAGAAAGTCTCTCTTTTCCTTGCGCCAATCTTCCTATAACGACAAGCATCTAGACCGATGAGAAATTATTTTACAGGTAACTAACAATGGAGTCTCCAAAATAGAGATATAGTTCTATTGGACCAAAAGCCAACACAGGTGAACCATTAATAAGTTGGAGTGACTACCTCCAAAACTGTCATCATATAGTCACTAAAACTTCTAAGGTTGTCTCTTTGAGACTCCTGTACAGCAGACACCATTGCCATCTCATGAACCTGAGGTAGAACAAAATGAAAAAACGTTCAACCGCATCAGCTCATAAAAACAAATAATCAAGGAGAGCAACAGCAATAACTAAGCACTCATCCTACTATGAGGGTCAGCTATATAGATCACAGTTTGCTATTGAGCTCGTTGACACACATGTTACTAAGGGGATAATGTCTCTATAAAATATCATTTTAAAGTCATTTTATGGTACCACTTCTCCAGTAAATTAGAACTATGATTCCCCATACTTTACATGTCGACATAATGAGGCATCCAAAAGGCATCTTACATGTCCAAACGACACTACAGGTGTTTCTGATTTTATCATTCACTGAAGCTACTCCTGGCTTCATTCTAAGAAGAAAATGTTTGTTCTCTAACTTCATTATTTTCTTTATGGCCAGTTAGATAAGTTATAAGAGGAAGGTAGATACTAAAAGTCAAAATACAAATACAAAATTGTGAAAATATGGAGAGACAAACAGTCTTACATTAGTATCAACTGTAACAATACCCAGACATCTTATAATTGGTTCTCAACACTGATCCAATTGTTGGCAATCGGCATTTCCACAGTACTTAGTCAAAAAGGAAATAACACAAGAATTATAGGTCAAGTGCACTCACAGTTCGTCCAAACAAAGGATGCATAATTATACCTGTTGCAGATATTCTTCAACAGTTGTTGCTTCTGCAGGAAAGACATCTTCAAACGTTGTCTGGATAAAAGAGAAGAGAAACAGACCAACATAAACATCTCACAAGAAATAAAAAGTTCTCAAACTCCTTACATTGGAGGATTTGAAGGAAGCTAGGAGTAAGGAATCATGCTTTCATTTAAAAGAAACTAGATAGACTTTTGGTGATTGAAGTGGACAACTTATCTTTAAAAATTCAAAGTTAACTATAATCACAAAATAGAGCAAAAGAAAAATTGATGTCCGTAAAGGTCACAGTAAGCTATAAGAACAAAGTTATGTCCTTTAACTAAAGATGACTATCCTCTAAAAAGTACACCATCAACAAGTTTATGTAAATAATTTACATCAGGCCATTAAGAGATGAAGATATCTACACAAACAAATCTCTCTAATGAGGATAGGGAGAATGCCATGCAATAACGCCAGAAACCGGTATTCATCAACATATCTCATTTCAAACAAAGATAACAGAGGCTAATCAATACAAACAACCACACGATAGCTACAAATATATTATACAATATATACATATACTTTACAAACTAAAGCCTAGACTTGTAGCATGCAGATTTGTCCTGTCGATATTCAAAAATCAACAATCAATGTTCCAGGACAGATTTGAATTCATCAAATGGGCTAAGCACAGTACTGCTGAACCAATACCAAAAGGATGTCGCCACCCATATCTCTTACATCCTCTGGATGTCAGGGAAGCATGACTATAACACAAGTAAAGCGTGAAAGGATAATATGCTGACTTTCATTTTGCAAACCAAAATTTCCAGTAACCCGTATCAGCTCCATGAAAGATACCAGATGAGCATTTTAGAGAATGCAGCATGCTCTAAACTCTCATCGAACAAATACATGGGAATTATCCCCATCTAAGGATCAGGAGTTCAATTTAGTTACTTACATTAGCACCATTTAAGAACAAGGCCTTTCAATTAACTGTGAATCGTACCTTCAACTCAAAGGACTTGAGATCACGAGCAAGTTGCTCTGCATTTATCCCTTCTCGAGCTAACAACCTAAATAGAAAGAAGAAGAAGAAGAAACAAAGATAAAAACACCATATCAAGAGAACTAACTTCAAGAAACTATTAATGAGCTTTACGGTAAAGCACCTAGTAGCAGCAATAGACTGTGAAGGAGCTTCAGTTCTTAGGGTTTTCGCCTTAAGCTTCTTCGACAATGCTTCTAACTGCTCCAAATTTCTCTGCAAATCCACCAGAAATAGGAGTTGACATCGTCATTCAATTAAAAGGGCAATTGAAAACCAGAAATTAGGAATCGAAATGAGCTGTTCCATTTGAAGAGCTTAAGAGGCGCGGAAATAAGAAGGCGAAATTTGAACCTGAATAGGAGGGAACTGGGCGGAAGGGGCGGCTTGTTCTATAAGCTTGGAAGACGAATGGAGAAGATCGTTCCAACCACTCATGTCTGCATCATTCGCCATGGTCACCGTGAGTACCTGTTGTTTGGAGCAGAGGAGGGTGATGCAATGTGTCCAGTGAACTCTTTTAAGCTGGGGTTTATGGAATAAGTAGTTTGTACTTTGTAAAGCCCTAAAATTGAAGCGGGTAAAGTTTTTGAGGAAAGGTTCAATGTTGTTTTTCGATGTTTGGCGGTCTAAACTTAGGTGCTCGTTTTAGAGAAAATCAAGTAAATGGAGCAAAAGGTCAACATTACTTTTCAAGCAGGTTAGTCGGTAAGTTACTCCCTCTCCTCATTTATTTATCTTCCCTTTCTTAAAGTCACGTTTGATCAACGATAATTTTTATTATGTACAGTAATAAATTATAATGTTCATTACTATATAGAACAAAAATTATTTATGGTTATGAAAAAATAATTAGTCAGAGAGAGATCATAAATAAAGGATTGGAGGGAGTATAAATTTCTTCAATAGTAAATTATACTCCCTCTAATTCTAATGTAATGGCTATTACTTTTAGGCACAATTATTTTTAAAAAACACTTTATATGACAAGTGACGTTGACATGCAGTGATATATTTGCTTTTTACTTCCGGTTTGCTTGTTAGGAAGAAATATTAATTAGCTTTAATGTGTAAAATAAGGTAAAAGTCAGGGTATTATTGGAGTTATGCATTCTTGTCCCTTTAATGGTAAAAAGTGAAAGGGAACCATTAAAAAAAATATTCACAAATAAGAAAGTGAGACAATGTTAAGGGATTATATGGGGTACTCTTTGTACCATAATAGGTGCTACATATTTTCTTTTAAAATAATTTCAAATATAGTTATATCATACTTCATCTGTCCCACTATTAATGGCATGGAGTGGGTCTCCTGACATACAGTCTGTCTATAACCTTATGGACAGTCAACTTTATTTTTTTACTTATACACTGCATTAGTTAAATTATATACTAAATTTTAAAAATATTTTTTATATTATATATTATATTTTCACATTCAAATACACATTATTACTTGTTTTAAATTTTAAAATAAAATATTTAAATTTTATTTTAAAAAATTACACCATTTAAGGTTAAAAAAATACAGTGGACTGTCCATAAACTTATGGACAAACCGCTTTTCCTGAGACTTTCTCATTGGCATGTTTATTTTTTCCAAGTCAAACATGATAAATTTTGACCATAAATATAAATTAATATAAATTTTGACCCTAAATATATTTATAATAAAAATGTCATTTGGAATATTGTTAGATTATCTTAACACCGATTTTCTAAATATCAATATTTTGTGCGAAAATGTTATATGTAGCTAGAGATATTAACGGTGAAACATGATCATTGAAGATTGTGAAAAAATAAATATGTTATTAATGGCGGGACGGAGGAAGTAGTAATTACTCCCATTGACTGCTTACTTCTTTTGTAACTATTCATTGATGATTTAAAAAAGTTTAATATCTTAAAGGGTAGGGCAAACGAATTCAGTGACCCTAAACTATTGACACCGTTCACCTTTGGCCCTCCAATTTTATTTTGAAACACTTGGCCCCTGAACTAACAGAAATGTTAAGTCGTGTCACTTCTATCGAGTCAACCTGTTAAGTTTAACTTTCGTTGACATTTGAGGGGCAAAGACTATGTTTAGCAGAGTTTATGAGTTTTTGTGTTTATAAGAAAAACACTTTTTAGTGTTTTGTATAGTACTAAAACTAGCTTATTTTGAAAGCAGAAGCAATTTTTTTGGGAAAAACAGAAGTTGGTCTCCCTCTGCTTTAAAAATAAGTTAGTTTTGCTTATAAGCACAGATCTGCCAAACAGAGCCAAAATGTCTTATCCTATTCAATCCCAAAAATTTTTGCAAATCAGAAGAATGTCTTCTTGAGCCGTGCAAGATCTGAGTTGAGATGTTTTCTCGGGGTGTTCAGATGTCGTCGACGACAACGAGATTTGAGTTGAGATTTCTCACCCACCACACGCACACGCACACGCACGGCGCGAAAACTTCAACAAAAGTTAAATTTAATAGGAAATGACATTTTTGCTCTACAAAACTTCAACAAAAGTTAAATTTAACGGTTTAACTAGATGGAATTGGCACAATTTAACACTTCTGTTAGTAAATGGGTCAAAAGTATTCAAAAAAAATGAAGGACAAAAAGTGAACAATGGCAATAGTTTTATGGCACAAAAGTCGTTTTCCCTATCTTTAATTACGCATAATAAAATTTATAAAAAAAACATATATTCTAAAAATACATGCTAAGTTGAATGTAGAAAGATCTCACACGATTATTTTCATTTTTTTAAAATAAGTAACTTGTATTCATCACCAAAAGCTTTCTCTTATACATCATTAACTCATCAACACCATTAATCTAGCACATTGTTTCCTTAGTGACAGCACATTGGCTTTAACCAAGCTTTTGAAACTATACACTCTAATATATCTCTTATAATATCTTCATGTTTCTCATTCTACCAAAACAACAATCATTCCTCCATTTCCATACTTTATATATTGCTTTTGTAGCAGCTAGTTCACCATTCTAGCTTTCCAGCTTTACGTCTGGTAGCCTGCATCAACCATGCCATTTTTACATCTCATTCTCTAGGTGTTATGTTTATCTGCATCCAACTCATAACTTCTCTACGAACATTTATGGTTCAAACACATCCATAAAACAAATGTTGTATTATTTTCTCTATATCACATAATTCACATTTACCTTCTACTGTCACACCAAATCTCCACAATCGGTCTTTCATTGCAAGCCTTTAGTGACAGCACATACACAAGATGAACTTTTTATTTTCATATTTGTTTGTATAAAGACTAAATTTTTTTTTTGGTCCCTAACATATGATCTTATACCATATTTTGGCCCTCGAGACCAATACCGCTTCCTTTCAGTACCCAACAAATTCAAAATACTTTTTTTGGTTCCCAAGGTGGTTTTCAAGGTGATTTTCAGTAGACTAAATTGTTTTATGGTCTATAACATATGATCTTATACCATCTTTTGGTCCCCGAGACCAATACTGCTTCCTTTCAGTACCCAACAAATTCAAAATACTTTTTTTGTTCCCCAAGGTGGTTTTCAAGGTGATTTTCAGTAGACTAAATTGTTTTATGGTCCATAACATATGATCTTATACCTTTTTTGGTCCCCAAAATCACCTGAAAACCACCTTGAAAACCACCTTGAGGACCAAACAAATCATTTTGTATTTATTAGTTACTGGAAAAAAATGGTATTGGCCTTAGGGACCAAAAGATGGTATTGCATCATATGTTCAAGACCAAAAAAACAATTTAGTCATATATAAATTTTTACAATATTTTCAATATTTTGTAGTGAACTAAGATGCTTACAGTGAGACTGAGGGAGTACGAAAGTAACATCATTTAAATTTAGAACACTTTGCATAGTGACATCCGACATTTAGCGGTATGCTTTGTTGGACGGTACTGCTTAGCTAGCAGTATATGTGGCATGTGAAACAATGGTGAGACACCCTGCTACAACTTTTTGAATTTTGCAAGCATGTCCAAAAATAGTGCCATTGGAGATGCTACACCATCTTGCATCTCCAATGGTAACCTACGACAATTTGCATCTCAATGTCAACCAACAACATCTTGTAGCTTGTCTTGGATAGGTTTGCAAGATACACACTTTTATAATGATAA
The DNA here is from genome assembly GCA_037428765.1 of Rubia yunnanensis. Lineage (NCBI taxonomy): Eukaryota > Viridiplantae > Streptophyta > Magnoliopsida > Gentianales > Rubiaceae > Rubia > Rubia yunnanensis. Next base: position 29,653,416 of record CM075066.1, on the reverse strand, counting down.
GTGATATATACCTAGCCTGTGAAACCCTAAACTTATAGCCTTGCTTGTTGCAACCAGTCTGCTCCACAAGTGGAGTGAACCCACCCCAATATGCTAAACAAGCAATCAAGGGCCAAACAAGTCACTGAAGCGTTATCTACCATAGCATCCTCCTAGGCCACGATCCAGTAGAGGTTGAACACACAATGCAGACTATGGTAGCACCAACAAGAACTTATAAATATAGAAGCAGAACATTGGATAAGGTAGGTGACTTTCAAAACATCTCATCCCATGAAAAACATTTAGACTAAATTTGTCGATGAAGCTTCTCCCCGAGGAAGTCCCGGGGATCCTCTTGCAGGCACACAAGTCAATGGAGTTTAACCAGCCGACCTCGAGATCTGCCCTCATTTGGAAGGAATCCCCTACATTAATGCCCATCTGTGGGAATCGATTCTTAGTTTCTAGGTTTTGACAAGTCCCGAGAAAGGTCGGAGACCACCCAAAAATCTACGCAGCCAAAAAAATGCTTTTCTAGGCCTCCAAAATCCCTGGAAAAGGTTGGAGCCCGGAAAGATGTTATCACCTGGCACAAACATAGAACAAAAACTAGCTCAAATGAAGGGTTAAGATGCAAACATGCACTGATATATGTATATATAATATATATGTATATAATATATATGTATATATAATATATATATATATATGTGTATATATATAACTAGCTACACTAGCTCAAAACTACAGTGGCCACAATAGCTACACTAAAGCCCCCCAACAGCCAATATCAAAGCAGTGAGCCCCACAACTAAGCTAAGATAGACCATGAGAACGACACAGCCGCGCACCCGCCAGCCCTTGAAGGTAAACATGCGACAAAATCAAAGTCCATCACCTGCGATCAAAATGAAGAAACTAGCACGCTAAGCCAGGAAATCTTAGCAAAGGAAAGACTAAAAACCCACTAGGCAAGGTTGGGACGAGATGAAGTAGCAAGATGGGCTGATGAAAGCCACAACAAGGTTGCGACCGCAGCCTTAAAAACAACCTCGCATAGTTAAGGTACATTCACTAAAAGGTACGCCTGTCTCTCCACATGACAACCACCATGCCCAGTTTGATACATTACTCAAATTGTTGTGATATCCCCCACCCCAATATTAGAAGACATGGCGATATATACCGCTTAGGCACAAAAATACGCCCACTAAAAATACATAAATAACTACGAAGGAGATATATCTGGCAGAGTTACGTATCTGCCAGCACACATATACACTATCAACATACTGTCATCAGGAAAATTATAAAAATAAAAATTTGATTAACAATAGAATTCCAAGGCCAATTCGAAAACATTTCCCTCAATCATCTCAAATCATACAGATAATAGAATAACAAGTTCTGTTCTTAAAAAATACAAACTTCTCTATACAGAATAATTACAGAATCATAAACCCATTATATAAAAAGTACACGTAAACTCCTAACTCTATGCTAGTGAGTCCTTAAATGGCTCCAAGAGAAGTAGGATGATGGCTTATTCATCCCCTTTCATTTTCTATAACTAGTGCCCCCGGTAAAGGGGCACCATTCTCATAGTTGATAGATAAAGTGTGCCAGAGAGTGCGGTGATATCGCTTTGCTCACACACAACCTACCATCGTGGAATAAATGTGGCAGATTTACGAATTAAACATACCCCATGTACTACACTTATCATTCTCCCAGCTACAACCTTGAGAAGACTTAGGCCACAAATCCCAAGTAAGTCCTTCATCGAGCCCGTTCAAAGGGCTTCCGAGATGATATCATGGAAACATCGTCGATATCCCACATTCGCAAATCCTATCCACCAATCCTGTCCAAACCATTAAAAGCACATATTAAAACACATAAGCAAACAAGCACCAAGCAAAATAATAATAATAAAATACTTAATGTGTACTTTAATGGCCTCAAGCCAAAACATCAATAATAAGTCTTGCATCCAAACTAAGTGGAGCAAATGCTCCAACCAACTTCGCCCACCACCTAATGACTGTGCCAATCCACCTAATCAATGTGTGAGTGGGTTAGTAATGGCTAGGAGGGGTAGTGTGTGGCTAGGTGTCTTATGATGTGATTTTTGTTGAATGATGAGAATTTATCCTCCGTCGAAAAGTGGAGGTTTTTATTATATATATTTTTAAAATTTAATTTTTTTGTGAGTTAATTAGGTTACTTATAGGTTGTTGGGATGGTGTGTGGGTATCTAAGTTTACATTTGTAGGACTCAAATGAAAGTGAAACTGGGAGATGGTACAACTGTAATTAAAGAGTTTGGGTGGAAGAGTAAGTGCATTAAAGTCGTCGTTTCTTGGTGGGTATTTAATATTTTATGATTGGATCGTTGCTCGTTAAGTGAGGCTTAATGGATGCGTACCTATTGGGGGAGTAGGGAAGACTTATAGTGAGGCCTGAAGTCTAAAGGATTCTGTCTAGATCGTCAATGTTGTATAATTAGGCCTAAATGTAATTTAATGTGTAGTTATTATTTAGTTTGTCAAGATGTTGACTATAAGATTGATTGATGGTGTAGTTTGGGTGATAGTTTTTATTACTTATGATTGTATTATTTGATGGTGCCTACAAAGTTACTATGTTTTCCCAATGGTGTGTTTTAGATGCGAGTTTTGTAGTGGTGGAAAATTGTAATATTAGGGCTAGTGTTTGTTGTTGGGTATGGTTTTTGAACTATGTTAGAGCATGACTGGCGTTGTCTAAGCCTCTTAAGTGTAGTTAGCTTTTAAGTGATGCTTTTTGGTTGGTTATTTAGCTTTTGGAAAATGGTGTAAGAAAAATAGGGAAATTAGGGTTTTTAACCCCACGATGAGAGTGCAGGTGATTCTTCTCTTGTGTCATTATGCTGGTGTTTTTCTATGTGCATGGAAAGTCATTGGTGATCTTCTCATATCTGCCGCGAGGCGTCGGTGTCTTTGTTACCAATAGAGTCCGTAACTGATATGTCTACTTGTGTCATTTCGGTAAGTGAAGATGGTTGTAATGGGAATCGGTTTCTTTGTGTAAATAGGTGGGAGATAACTGGTGTTGCTATAAAGGGAAATCTTTCGTGATATGAGTGGGTTTGTGTGTTTTATTTTGGGTCGATTACTTATATGGGCTAATATCTAAGCGGTTTTTTTTAGCCTCGGGTGTAATGAGCTAACGAGTAGATAAGCATGCCACATGGGCATGGACTTTTCAGATTGTTTTTGTTGAGAATGAAGGAGACTATGGCATTCTGTTTCCCAAGATAGAATGATCGGTCAGTCGGCTTTTTAGGGAACGTGGAGACGCAACTTTTTAAGTGTTTTAAGAATGAGGGTTTATCCGCCCTAGGCTAGGTTATGCCTATAAAAGGGGATGAGTAGAGCTTCTACGTAGTTGTGGTTGTGTATTATTGAGTGTTTTGGAAGAGTCTTGTTTTGTAAGTTTCTTATGTTAGACATTATCCTTGGCAAGATGGTGGTTTGTGTTTTTATGGATTATTTAGTTTTATTTGGGATGCCAAAGCTCTTTTTGGTTTAGGTTAGGCATATCACCAATTATGTGATGACTCGTTATGTGTGAGTGGTTTTTAGGGGTTACTCTGGTTGATGGAGGTACAAGCCTAGATCACATCCTTTTGTAGATTATTGTGGTGGTCGCAATTCTTGCTGATCGCCACCTTGATGCATGCATTAACTAATGCATTCGACACATTTGTTATTGTGTTTTGTTTGGTTGATTGCTAGTTTTAGTTAGGTTTACATGACAAAGGATTTAGATGACCATTGTTGGTTTTCTTATCTAAATTTTGAGTTTTGTAGACTTAATTGGAACTAATGGATATTTTATTTATATTCATGAGCACCTAGATCCTCCCTTGTGATCTTACTAGTAGGTTGCTAGTGAGTATTTTGTCATCATTTTGTAGAAGGCCACTCGCAAGGTGGTAGTAGATAATAGAAGGTCACCCGCAAGGGTGGTAGTAGACAAGAAAGACACGAGCTAAAACGTGGTAGTAGATGAAAAGAAGCCAAAAAAGAGTGGAGTCAAAGTTCAAGTTCTCAAGACGAGGAACGGCTGCATCAACTGACATGGTCCACGCCAGCGGACACGGGCACCGGCACGAGGAGCCCGACCCAACATGGCCCATGTCAGTGCCCTTTGGCATGAGGCCCCCATCCAGCATGAGCCGTACCGGCCATCCTTGGCACGAGCCGGCAACCCCAACAAGGTCTGTATCTCCTAATACCCTAAAATGGCTAAGTATAGATGCAAGTTGTTTCCTTCAAAACAGCTTGTGTCATTTTCAACTTAACATTCAAAGACTATTCGATAGGGTGTGCCATTCTACTCGCTTGTGCCTTTGTTTTATGCAAAAACTCCCAACTGATGGCCCGTGAAATTCCACATACCTCACGTTGTTCAAAAGTGAAAATCAAGAAACTGGCCGATGGCCCACAAAAACTCACACAGCCCATGCTGTTCAACTAGTCAAGATACCACTCCCAGCCGACGGCTAGCGCCAAATAACGGGGGCGCGCATCATCAGAAGGTGAATGACCAAGCCCCAACCGATAGTTAATGTCAGCCGGTATGACCTGTACCAAGGCTAGCCAAAACAACCCGTGCCAGAGTCAGCTAGTATGATCATGCCTAGCTACACAGCTCGTGCCAGCACTACTCGACACAACCGTGCCACGAGCAAAAACCAATGCCATTTGCAGCTGCTAGGATTTTTGGCCTATTTTGGGCCTTTGTCAAGGCTCACTTACCTGCTACTATGTATAGAATCCAATGTCTACTAGATTTTAATTTGGGCACATTATTCTAATCTTCAAGAGTAGTTAGAGAAATAAAGGGAATAACCTTTCTCTCAACTTTTATTTCTTTTCTTCTTGATTTTTCCCAAGGGCATTGAATCCAATGAAATACTTGGGTTCAATGATTAGGGAGTAGTTAATTAACTTGGGGTTTGTATTTGTATTCATGATTTGATGATGACTTTTGAGATTCTTAGATTTTCGTATCTTGTGCTTGATTTATGCTTTCTATTCTTGTGAGATTTATGTTATGCCGTGTTTTATGATACATCCATGTGTAGTGTATTATTGTGCTAGGCTTCATTGATATCTTAGGAGTGTTAGATTATGGTTATTGTAGCTTTGAGAACACCGTGGAGATGAGTGCATTCATGCTACCTCGAGAATACCATTCCAATTGGTTAGACTAAAATTCTAATTGGCTGGTCGTGTGAGGAATCACATGTTGGGGCAATAGACTAATCCCTTATGAGGGAAAACCCCTGGCTTACCCCGATAGATTAGCAAGATTGTTTGTAGCAACTATGGTTGTGTCAACTCTGGAGTCATTACAAGATACCAACTCCTTTGCCTCTCTAGGCCTAGAGATTGGTATCCATAGTGAAGTGCCCAAAACGTATTACCCTCACTTTCATATCTAACGGTTGCGACCTAATGTAAGGCATTATTCCTTTAAATGAGAGCACGTTAGCAGTGAGAGTGAGATGGTAGGGATAAAATGAGGAGTCGGAAGGATTGAAGTGCATCCCTAAGTACAAAGACGTCATGATATGCATGTATTGGTGGCAAGTACCTTTGTGTGAAAGACACTGGGAAATGCCTGGCTATCTCAACATTATGTGACATATGTATAAGATAGGTTTATATATCTTGCATGTGATAGAATCTAGGATTTAAGTCATTCATCGGTCATGTTATGTATATGCCCCCCAAGTGCTAGTATATATAGTTTTATTCTCTTGTGATCTTGCATGCTTGTAGTTGTTAGTTAACCCCCCCCCCAAAAAGCCTAATTTGCAATATTAGCTATTCCTAACACATAGATGGATCGATAAACTGGACACGGTTGTGTGTAGTTAGCTTTTAGACATCTAGCATCTCTGAGGACAAACCCGGTCTTGGCACTATCTACCTCTAGGTAGCTTTGTAGTGGGAACGGGAGCAGAATATAAATATTTTATTTTTGATTTCAATGCCTTCGTTCGGGTTTAATTGATTAGCTACTGTTGTTTGACGACCTTGAGTGGAGCCGGATCAAATTTTGGCACCGTTTTCATGGATGCTAGTCTAAAATTTTAATTGTTACTTGCATAGCACATTAGTTGAGTAGTTTGTATTGTTTTTGGTTTTGTTTTGTTTTTTTTGCTTTAGTTGGTTTTTAGTGTTGAGCCTGTGTCATCGTTGTTCCATTTGCTTTTAACCTTTTTGCTGGTTTTTTTTGGGTTAGTTTTTGTTTGGTTTCTAGTTTATGGTGCACACCGGTACCACAAACTTAGGAACTTTTCAAGAACTACCGGAAGGCGCAGGTGGTCAGAGGAGAAGAAAAATGAGGACTAGAGCAGGAGTTCTACAAGAACGATTGTAGTTGAGGAGCAAGTAGACGTGGCGGAGGACAACCTCACCTTGAGGGAGTTGATGGATCCAAATATGGAGAATCAAACCTTGTGCATCATTTTCCCCCATTGCCACCCAATGTCTCATGCGAGCTAAAGAGTGGGATGACCCAATGCCTTCCAACTTTCCATGGGATAGCCGGGGAGGATCTAAACAAGCATCTCTCAGAGTTCCATCTCGTATGTATCAACATGAAGCTTCCCGGAGTATCGAAAAAGGATTACAACCTTCGATCATTTCCTTTTTCGTCACAAGATTCAGCAAAGGATTGGTTATACTATCTTCTGTCGGGGTGCTTTACATCGTGGATGGATATGAAGCAGCGCTTCCTTGAAAAGTATTTTCCAGCTTCAAAATTCACCGGGTTGAAGAAATAACTGTCCAACATATCTTAGATGTCAAACAAATCCCTAAATGAGTATTGGGAAAGATTAAAATGGTTGTTTGCAAGTTGTCATTATCACCCGTTCAAGGAAGGCAACTTGGTGTATTACTTCTTCGAAGGGCACCATGATGATTACATGAGAATGGTTGATGCGGCTTGCAATGGTTCCATTGCCAACAATAGTACAAAGGACGCAATGGTTTTGTTTGAAGAAATGGCAAATGGAATATGGCAATTCGGCACAAGATCGAGAGTGAAAACGTTGGATGAGCCAACTCAATCTCCCAAGTTGGAAGAGCAAGTGCAAGTGCTTGGCTCTATGATAATTAATTTATGAAGGGGAGAGCCCTACAAGTCAAGGTGTGCAGAATATGCAATTAAGACCATCCCACTGACATGTGTTCACAAGTGGTCCAAGATCTCGAAGAGGTAAATGCATTGGATTTCAATGGAGGCCAGCAATTTTCAAGGGGACAACAAAAACCTGGGTTCTGGGGGAACCAAGGAAATGAGAGGTAAGGTCCCTATGCAAATACCTTCAACCCTAGGTATCACGATCACCCCAACTTTAGTTGACGCGAGGAGAATCAAGATCAAGGGTACAACCGAGGTCCACAACCTCAACCATATCCTAGGGAAAAAGGGTTTTCCGACAACAACGTCGCCTTATACAAGTTGAGTAGGGAAGAGATTTTAGATGCTATTGAGCAATTGGCGAAGAAACATGATGTGTTCGCAGAGCGGACAAGGAGAGAGATTGAGGAGCTTGGCACTAGAGCATTCTCTAGCATCAAGAATCTCGAAGTCCAAGTCAGACAACTCGCCACCTCGGTAAGCTGACTTGAGGCTAGGGAATTCGGTAAGCTACCTTCCCTACCCGAGATAAACCCAAGGAATGTGAGTGAATTGAAGATAAGAAGCGGGAAGGAGGTGGCCGAGAAAAACATTATGCAAGAGGATGATTTAATTGTGGAAGCCGACAAGACTAACTTTGAAAAAGTGAGAGATAATTGTTGAGGAGAAGCTTCCCAAATAACTCCCAAACTCTGAGGAGAGAGTGACCCTTCCGCCTCCTTTTCCAAGTGCACCTAGGGGAAGGCCGAAGGTGGCAACAAATGATGCAAACTTTCATAAAATCTTCAAGAAGATTTCTATCTTGGAGTTGACTTAGTATGTTCTATCTCATGCTAAATTCTTGAAAAATGCATGCACTAAAAGAGGAACAACCCAATTAGGAAAGTAAGGCACTTGAAAATAGGTGGAGTCGCCACTCTAAATCATAAGAATTAGCCTAGAATATATGATGACCACGGGATGTTTTCAATTCATATTTCCTTAGGTGGGAAGCTAGTGAAAAATGCCATGATACACTTAGGTGCATCTATTAAAGTGATCCCTTATAGCCTTTATGAGAACCTAGACACAGGTGAACTTAAGGAAACTAGGGTAATTGTTCTACTAGCCGATCATTCCCAAGCTAGCCCTCGAGTTTTAGTGAAGGATGTCAAGGTTAGAGTGGGAAAATTAGTGTTTTCAGTGGACTTCTATGTTCTTGATGTATTGCACGATGGTGGTGCGTCCCCAATTTTTTTGGGGAGACCTTTTCTAAAAATACCAAGGACAAAGATAGATGTTCATTTGGGAACATTTAACCCTAGAGGATGACAACGATAAGTTGGGGTTTATTTGCAAGTCTAAAAATGATCCGTCTAACTCCTTTCTTATGTGTAAGGGCGTAACCTTGTGTGATGAACTTAATCAATTAGACAACTCTTGCATAATGAATGAAAAATAATGCTTAGATGAGTTCTTTGATAGTGACGATATTAATGATGAATTCTATGCAATGCAAGATTTTAGTAATGATATGTCTGTCTCGCAATGTTTCTCTATGCTCACTAACTTGTAGCGGTTATCAGTAAGGATGGCCCCTTGTAGAGACCTCTCCACAAGATGTTATCATGGGTGGAGTTGCCGATGGTGACTCAGGAGACCCAACGGTAGGTTTATTTTAATTGAAATGCATGAGAAAATAAGTCGCGAGAAAAAAAAAGCATATGGTGCTCTTTCTTGCTTTGATTTGATGCTTTCGATAGATAGATAGATTTTGCATGTTTGTTTTTGTGTTTGACAAAGAATCTTGGTGTGAGATCTTGTTGGTGGTTAATGTAAGGTCTAGTCTTGTGTTTTGTGTTGTTGGGAAATAGGACTCTGTGGGTGAAAACAAATTCAAAAGAAAGGGGGAGAGACCAAAGGAGCACGTCTGTGCTGTAGTACGACTCGTGCCAAAAGGGATCAACACGATGCTGCCTCATGCTGGAGGGATTAACACGAGGCTCTATGTGGCACGTCCATGCCACAGCCTCGTGCTACGCTGGAAAAATGGGCAAAATTTCATATTTTTGAAAATTCAAAATTTTAACCAAAATATGTACTTTTGGCCCATTGATTCAACATATCTTTTATTCCCGGTTAATAGCCTTCGTGTTGAAATAACATGATTTTCAAAGTTGGCTATTTAGAATGAATGTTTTTCTTGAATAACACTTGATGCATATCCTTGTATATTCTTACCATTACCATCTTCTTCTTGTTGAGATAGAATGGCTCCAAAGACAAGTAAGCCGGACAAGGAAACAACTTCCCGAGGTGAGAAAAGAAAGAAGTCGGCTAAAGTTAGGAGACAAGAGTCGACGAATTCCCTTCCTCTCAACCCCGCCTTTGTGGTGGATGAATTCATGGGGTTGACCACCATTTTCGAGAGTGCGGCTCGGAGATGGAAGTACTTAAATGGCCTAAAGAGGACCATCTTAGAGACAAGTTTTGAATGCAATGATACTCTAGAAGCTCTAGGCCTACTTGAACCCGTCACCTACTTGCTAGGTCAGATAGGCCTAGAAAATTTTCTAGAAAAGCACTCAAAGACTTACATAAGATGGACCTTGGAGTTTTTGGCAATCTTGGAGCATTCAACGGACATTAATGGGAAGAGAATCATTTATTTCTACCTTGACGACAAGGAGTACACCATGACACATAGAAAGATCGCTCAACTGTTAGGGTGGAAGTACGGGAAGGAGGTTCCAAGGACACACCGGTAAGGCCTTCCGTACTCATTGAGCACCTTTTGGAGGATTCTATTAGGCATGGAGAGAAAGCATTTGCACAAGAGTACCAAAATAGTTCACCCGACTTTGCGGTACATCCAGTCGTTGTTATCTATGGGAGTACTTTGCCACAGGGAGATTTCACTATACCCTAGTCCGGACGTCTAAATTCTCTTGGGGTGGAAATACAAAAGGGTTGTTTTGTGGACCATCCAGTTTGATCGGATATCAATTTTGATTTACGAGTAAACTTTTTACTTTTTGCAATTTAGTCCCTCCAAGAATCTTGGAAGGGTTGAAATATAAAATTGGCTCCACATATATGCAATTTAATAAATTACAATCGTGTTAATGCGTTTGTAGACCCTACGGGTGGACAAAAGTCCCTGTAAAACCAACAGTGAATGTTTGCACTATATTTCCCAAAATTATACTATTGCCCACAAATTTACTTGGGGAACCTCCATAGCTCCTAATGCTACAAAAAATTTTATTTCTAACCATTCTTGGAATATAATGAACCAAATTTGGCGGTTCTGATGTAAACACTTAGGCCAACTACGTTTAGATTATCTTTTTTGTCTTCATGAGTGTATTTGTCCGATAAAAATTCAAATCATGTAGTGTACAAATTTTTTATTCGACTCATCATCGTGCATGTTTATCAAAAGTAAAAATGTCAAACTGTCTAAGTGAAACATTGTCAATATTTAGTACAAAATCTACTCTTTCTAACTGCTACTACAAGTTTTCTACGAATAATAACGAGAAAATGGTTCAACCCCGTCAGCAGGTCCTGTTGCATCACCATCACGAGTACTTGTGCCAACATCCATGTCCTCGATATTGCCTTTATGGAAGGTAGGGAAATTTTTTATTGCTTCCACGGTGTTAGGAAATTGATACGTCATAGCCTTGGCCATATATTCGTGCCAAGATCTTTGATATTTGGATTCTTCAAGTAAGTTTGCTACACCGACCTCCAAGGCAGCAACTATGGATTCAATAGTAGTGACAGGCGTGTTAGATGCCTGTCTATAGAAAGAGTCCACACAAATCTTACCCATTGGTTGGCCATAAACGTCATATGCACGGGCTTTAACTCTCGTTCTTGAACAAACACAGAGATGATACTGCAATAGGCATAAGATCCAATCTGATCTCGTTCCCTCTGCAACAGAAGACAAATTTGACGACCAACATTCCATCAAAGCTCCTTATCTGTTGCATACAAGAAGGTGAGGCGAAGTTTGTGGACTTTTATGTTCATAGTTACTGGATGGATTCTAGATGCCACGAAGTGGTACCACCCATTCATTTCCTGTGTTACAGTTTTCTTAGGTATTTTGCTACAACCTGGTTTGACCAACTCATCTATGTCCGTACATGCCCTAGTTGTTGTCTCAACGATCTCCTCCTCAATTGATTGTTGTAGAATATAGCCATCATCACCTAGAAAATGGAGTGCGAGAAACTCGTCCTCATTGTTTGGAACATTGGGCAACCCAAACAAGCCATTGATAGATTCTGGTGTGACAGGGACAGTTTTACCTCTACAATACACGTGATCGTAGCTCGACTGCACTTCAAGTTTTCATAGATCTCACTTACAATGGTCATGTTGAATGGTTGCTGATTCTCGCAGAATTTTTCCCACCCAAGCTTCTAGATAGTTTGTTCAAATGGGGGAGTTGCTTCAATTCCTCTCTATGTGATGACGGCATCCTTTGTATTCATGGACCAACCTAGCCTCCTCGGACACGAAGGTACCATCCGGGTAAATGTGCAGTGATGCTTTTGGCAATGATGGGGACGGTGAATAGGATATCCTTTTCGAATTGGATTTGGGAGGCATTTCCTAAAAAACACATTGAAGCATTTTATCAACCACCTTACATGCAAGTCAAGCTATTCATGATGTCACATCTCAATGATTCTATTTCATATGCAATTGCTAATTAATCATACTGATAAGGTATTGAAGAGGTTTACCTGATTATATGACAACCAACGTAGGATTTCAACAAAGATGGGTAGTGATGGAGACGGTATTGAGTGAGCGATATAAATTTGCTACTGTGAAAATGGGGATATGAGAGGGTTTTAAATAATGGAACGTTTTTATACACCAGCATTCTACATATACCAGTGTAAAATGTAGCCTAAAGCAGCTGCTTTAGGCTGCTTTAAATTTTAAAAAAATTCTACCTATATAGCTACCGGTATTACCATTCCGCCTTTCTGGAACACCATATACCGGTGTTCCCATTCCACCTTCCTGGAACACCAACTGCTCTTCTTCCAACCAAGTTCGTTGTACAATACTCGATGATCTCCTCAGTGACGTACCTCTGAACAATGGAGGCATCAAGTTGACTACGATTATGAACATAACCCTTGAAAACAGCCATGTGATGCTCAAAGAGGTACATCCAATGCATTCTAATAGGCTCGTACATACGTATCTCCTTAACCAAGTGTACCACTAGGTGCACCATGATGTCAAAGAATGACGGAGGAAAATACTTCTCCAAATGGCATAGAACAACAACAACCTCTCGATCCAGTTCATCTAGTTGTTGCCTGCTAATATTTTTCCTGCATATCGAGTTGAAGAAGAAATACAAGTGCATAATTGAAAATCTAACTTTCTCTTCCAAACACCCACGCATTGCAATGGGCAAAAGTTGTTGCATAAGGATATGACAATCGTGTGATTTCAAAGCATTAAGACGCAACTCATCATTCACAAACCGGCTAACATTAGAGGAGTAACTGGACGGTACCTTCATTTCTTGGATGCTCACACACACCGATCTCCTCTCATCAACTGACTGATTGTAAGGATCGGGGAGGGGGGTAGGTACATTCACTTCCCTCTTACCTCTGGTGCCAGATCTAACCGTATACCAAGGTCCACTAAATCTTTCCTCGCATTCAAGTTATCCTTAGTCTTCTTGGGAATGTTCAGAAGCATTCCAATTACACTCTCACAAACGTTCTTTTCAATAAGCATGACATCCAAAAAATGGCAAACCTCTAAATTTTTATAGTACGACAAATCAAAGAAAATAGACCATTTCTTCCACGGTCCGTCTACAGCCCCACTGACGGGCGGGCGGTCGTCGCGCCCGCCGTGCAAAAGATAATTTATAAGCCCTAAATGCTTACTTTCTACAACTAGGTAGATAGCGGCAAATCGGGGTCGTCCAATGAGAAGAGGGATCTTCCTAAGCGTCTAAGCACACAGATGGTTGATACTAGGCTAGGAGTAACTATATTTACACACACTTAAAAGCAAGTAAAGGGGGGGGGGGGTTGGTTGGTTGGTTTCCTAAATTAACAAAGATAAAAAGACAAGATAACTAGCAAGGTCAAGTGACTATGCTAATCATCAAACGAAACTAAAGAAAAGGGGTTTTAAACTACAAAGATAAAATGCCTTGGGGGCAACGGATATCCACTTCCACATCTAATGTAGTTCATCGAATCATTCACACATTCCATCATATAGCATTCATGACCTAACACTCACACACCCATCTAGCAAGTACCACAACACACACATCACAAGGAGTTCTAAGTTCATGCTCATAGATCTTCATGCAAAGGCGCTACGGAATTCGTCACGTTCCTACACCTAAACAATTCAACCACACAAGCACTACCTATGCTCAAACAACTCATGGCACACATGCAGTGAAACACACCGTCAAGAATACATAAACACCAAATAACAAATGCTTCAAGAATGAATTTAAATCATCTATTCAATACTTCAACTACTTGTCGTGGAGACTAAACTCCTATCCTTCTTAGTTCGTAGTTTGCGAGAGTGAGTTCCACATCTCTCGTCAAACCTCACCAATGACTCCCGAGTCGCGACCACGACTCAAGGTGTCATTGGTGGCATTTAGCACGAAGGACCAACAAGCTTGGCAATGCCTATGACCACTACACCGTGACTAAGCATTTAACCAATTCATGCAATTACACGAGATTAGTCAAGAGCGACCACTCATAGACCACGAGCATATAACTCTTCTCGTTTGCTACACAAACGAACATGACGAAGAGTTCAACATCAATCACATTCGTCTAGCACATTGTCAACACACTAACACAATCAAAAGCTCTAATTCACACTCATACATTCCTAACAAGAACAGGGGGAAATTAACCCAAATCCCCCAAACCCTAGCTAGCAATTCATACAAGCATTTCATATCATCAAGCTCTCAACAACATCAATGAAATCAACAATTAACATTCAAAGCACAATAAATGCACAATATCAAAAACACCAAATAGATAGATAAAATGAGTTCTTGCTACATAGATAATGGAAGCTTCAATCCTTTGCTCCCAAGTACAAAACTAACCTAGATAAACAAAACCCATAACAAAGAACTAAAAGCTACAAAGAAAGAAGAAGAAAATCTAGGGTTTTGGAGCCCTAAAACCCAGAGAAAAACGGGCTGAGCAAAACTGGAGAAGAGGAGGAAAGAGAGTAGTATTTATAGTGCAAAGAAGATAAAGTTGATTTCTGGCCGCCCGTTGGTCGCGACTCGCGACGAGTTCGTCGCGACTCGCGACGGTGTTGGTCGCGACTCGCGATGGTGTCGCGACGGGGTCGCGACGGGAACCAGAGTTTTGCATTGTTTCTTTGTCTTCTTCATAGCCATCCCTCTCAATCTTCAAGTCTTCAACGGCTCCAAAAATGGTCTTCAACGGCCTCCGGTCTTCATGTCTTCGAAGTGAGTATCCAAAAGTCTTCGAAAGTATAGTCTTCAATGTCTTCCGGTCTTCGTTGCTTCCGTGTTCTTCCCTTGTCACACAAAATCCACTTAGAAGAGGTAAAAGAGTACAAAGTTGCTTTTGCCTCTCCTAAGTGAATTTCAAGGTAAAACACAAGCTCTCGATAATAAAAGAGCACAAAAGTGATCCTAAATACTACTAAATAAAGCATATAAAATGGACACATCAAACCTCCCCACACTTAAACCTTACTCACCCTCGAGTAAGAAAAGATTCAAGCACACGGAGGAAATGACATATCCACATCCTAAAAACCCTAAAATACCCGCATAAAATGGCCACATCAAAACTCCCCACACTTAAACCTTACTCGCCCTCGAGTAAGAAAAGATCTAAGCACACGGAAGAAATGATATAGCCCTATCCTAACTACTAATCCCCCAATCAAAGCCTCACAAAACTCTCAATATCATAAATCCCAAAATAAAAGCTCACATGAGAATTTTTCACACACGCATCCCCAATCCTAAATCTAACCAAACCTACCACTTATCAATTCACTACCCATAAAAATGTTTCACAGCCCAGAATTGATATTCCCAGAATCCAATGACACAAAATGAAGCTAAAACCATAGAGGAAGTTTTAAACACATGCTTCACCTAATGCCAATATATCAACCAAAAACGAAGTAGAAAGAGATAAGGAATTTCATAACCACACTTCGTTTCCTAACCCACTAAGCTACCCAATCCCAAGAGGTCTATAGATATTGAGCTACCCGATCCATCCGTGTGACAACCGCAACCTTATGACTCCAACGCCGGCAAATGAGTGAAATCATAGCATTTTTCAATTTCTCTCACTTTCTCTCATTTTGCCTAGGAGCTCTTTCGAGTTTTCATCCTAGCCACACATCATGTTTCTTTAGCTCACATCTCACCTTTTTCCGCACATTTTAGCCTCTCATTTTTGCCTAGGCCGCCCTTTAAGGGTTTTCGACCTATCCGGGCCCCCAATGTTGCCTAAGTTGCCCTCTCGGGTTTTCAACTTAGCGGGTTTTCTTTTTCTCTTTTTTTTTTCTTTTTCTTTTTCTATTTTCTTTTTCTTTTTGTTTTTCTATTTTTTTTCTCATGTTTTTCCAATGAAAAGTAGCAAAAAGCATTCAAAAACAATATAGCATGCGTTGAATCCTCTAACCCCTCCCCACACTTAAAACATTACATTGCCCTCAATGTAAACACGTAAGGCAAGAACAATAAAAATCAAGGTAAGGGAGTTAGAGTGACACCCATTTCTCCGCAAATTCGCCGGTGATATGGCGATATCCAAGTACTTGGATGGTCCCGAGATAGGTTTCGGAACCGGAAGGGTGAGCAAAGATGCCGTAGAAGAACTCACCCCTCGAGAAAAGCATTGTCTCCATGGCGCCGTTTGATCAAGACTACACCACGAAGAACACATTAAACTCACAAGTACATAAGGATATGTAATACTAGGTTTAGCATCAAGAGTTAATAACCATAGTATTTTCAAAGAACAACCAAATCACACCCAACCAACACTATAAGCATGAAAAATATCCAACATATATTGACATGTATACAAGCATCATTATAGGATATGCACTTACGATCACAATGATGTAGTCGGCATACTACAATCAACAAATGTACTATAAAGATGCAAGAATGTTCATATGCCAATATATGTAGGATGGTTGAGAATGAGTGGAGATGTGGTGGTTCTTGGGAGTGTTGGGTGGAGAAGAAGGTAGGATCATGCAATGTTTAAAATCATTTGGAAACTTGGAAGCTTGGAAATTTGAAATCCAGGCTCAAAAAATTTTCAACAGTTACTGAGCACGTCGCGACTCGCGACGAGGTTCGTCGCGACTCGCGACGAGCCTCGCGAAGTCATCGCGACTCGCGGAAAGGTGAGTCCGAGAGCTCAAAATTTTCTGAGCTCGTCGCGACTCGCGACGAAGGGTGTCGCGACTCACGACGAGCCTCGCGAAGTCATCGCGACTCGCGGAAAGTTGAGTCTGGAAGCTCAAAATTTTCTGAGCTCGTCGCGACTCGCGACGAAGTGTGTCGCGACTCGCGACGAGCCTCGTGAAGTCATCGCGACTCGCGGAAAGGTGAGTCCGAGAGCTCAAAATTTTCTGAGCTCGTCGCGACTCGCGACGAAGTGTGTCGCGACTCGCGACGAGCCTCGCGAAGTCATCGCGACTCGTGGAAAGTTGGCGCTGGGAGTGATTTTTCTCCCCTGTTCGTCGCGACTCGCGACGAAACCCATCGCGACTCGCGACGGCAGGGTATCCCAGGCTTAAAAATTTTCTTTTGCTTACCAACTGTCCAAGCTTTCTTCCCTCGTTCATTGATCTCGTTCCTTCATCTCCTTCATTGCAATGCACTTCACTTTGCTACAAAATCACAGAAAAACAAGCCATAAAAAGAACAAAACAAAACAACAAAAAACTAAGAAACAAAAACTAAAAGAAACAAAAACTAAAAGAAATGCCGAATTTATTTAACGTCGTCGGCACGATGAAGCTCCGTATGTTTAAGGTCGTCGGCACGACCCTAATGTTATCCGTATGGTGAAGGCTTGAAGCTCTTCACCATGAGCATCCAAAATACGAGAGGTGGGGGGCACAAAACCTTCAAGAGGAAAGTCTTGTGGAGGTGGAGATGGTTCAAAGGGAATTAAGTGGTTAGGGAGCTTGGGAAAGTCTTTTGGCTCCTCTCTCGTTTCCCTCAAAACTTCCGAAAATATTAGAGTTGGTTCACTAGGTGGAAGAAGGGGTGACAATGCTAATGGATGTAGCACTATCACCTCTTCCTCCATTTTTCTATCCTCTACAACCAACTCCTCATCCCTTTCAAACTCAAAATCATTTTTATTGGTGACCTCACTCACCGAATCATCGAGTTCAAGTTGGGATGGTGTGTTTTCGGAATCACGAGCTTCCATGCGGGCCAATACCTCTAATATGTTCCTCGCATGCCCCTCAATGACCTCAACACTAGAGGAGAGCTGGGTATCCGACTCCTCACTAGTAAAGGATTTCAAGTTTGCTATCCTATTTAAGACATCCTCACGTGTCAAACTTGAATTTCCTTGTTGGGCTTGGTTTTGGGGTATGGTATAGGGTGGTGATAGCCAACTAGGTTGCTCGTAATATTGGTTTTCCGGCTCATTCTCATACCACAAATCTGGACTACCACTCCATTCCGGATTGTAAGAGTTGTGGTATGGATAGCATTCATGAGCTTCTTGCCCTTGAAAACCAATATCTCCTACCTCTTGATAGCACTCTTAATAGTACCCATGGTTTTGAAAACCAAGGGTTCTTTCTCGGTCATCGTGCTTTTCCCACAACAAAGGGCAGGATTCAGTAGGATGGTCGGAACGACACATCCTACAAAACCTTGCTTGTTGAGCCTCTCTTCTCATCATGAGTTCCCTCAAGGTGAGACGCTCCATTAAATTTTTTTTTCTTTTTTTTTTCAAAAGTTCGGAATCATAGTGCAAGGATTCTCGATAAAATAAATTACCAAGAACTCGAGCAATACCTACTCCGAACAAAAACAACCACCAAGTAGTGGAAAATAAAAATAACTAGCCAATACACAACCAAATACACCTAAATACTTAAAAATAAACGCCTCTTCCCCGGCAACGGCGCTATTTTGACAGGTGGGCGGTCGTCGCGCCCACCGTGCAAAAGATAATTTATAAGCCCTAAATGCTTACTTTCTACAACTAGGTAGATAGCGGCAAATCGGGGTCGTCCAATGAGAAGAGGGATCTTCCTAAGTGTCTAAGCACACAGATGGTTGATACTAGGCTAGGAGTAACTATATTTACACACACTTAAAAGCAAGTAAAGGGGGGGTTGGTTGGTTGGTTTCCTAAATTAACAAAGATAAAAAGACAAGATAACTAGCAAGGTCAAGTGACTATGCTAATCATCAAACGAAACTAAAGAAAAGGGGTTTTAAACTACAAAGATAAAATGCCTTGGGGGCAACGGATATCCACTTCCACATCTAATGTAGTTCATCGAATCATTCACACATTCCATCATATAGCATTCATGACCTAACACTCACACACCCATCTAGCAAGTACCACAACACACACATCACAAGGAGTTCTAAGTTCATGCTCATAGATCTTCATGCAAAGGCGCTACGGAATTCGTCACGTTCCTACACCTAAACAATTCAACCACACAAGCACTACCTATGCTCAAACAACTCATGGCACACATGCAGTGAAACACACCGTCAAGAATACATAAACGCCAAATAACAAATGCTTCAAGAATGAATTTAAATCATCTATTCAATACTTCAACTACTTGTCGTGGAGACTAAACTCCTATCCTTCTTAGTTCGTAGTTTGCGAGAGTGAGTTCCACATCTCTCGTCAAACCTCACCAATGACTCCCGAGTCGCGACCACGACTCAAGGTGTCATCGGTGGCATTTAGCACGAAGGACCAACAAGCTTGGCAATGCCTATGACCACTACACCGTGACTAAGCATTTAACCAATTCATGCAATTACACGAGATTAGTCAAGAGCGACCACTCATAGACCACGAGCATATAACTCTTCTCGTTTGCTACACAAACGAACATGACGAAGAGTTCAACATCAATCACATTCGTCTAGCACATTGTCAACACACTAACACAATCAAAAGCTCTAATTCACACTCATACATTCCTAACAAGAACAGGGGGGAAATTAACCCAAATCCCCCAAACCCTAGCTAGCAATTCATACAAGCATTTCATATCATCAAGCTCTCAACAACATCAATGAAATCAACAATTAACATTCAAAGCACAATAAATGCACAATATCAAAAACACCAAATAGATAGATAAAATGAGTTCTTGCTACATAGATAATGGAAGCTTCAATCCTTTGCTCCCAAGTACAAAACTAACCTAGATAAACAAAACCCATAACAAAGAACTAAAAGCTACAAAGAAAGAAGAAGAAAATCTAGGGTTTTGGAGCCCTAAAACCCAGAGAAAAACGGGCTGAGCAAAACTGGAGAAGAGGAGGAAAGAGAGTAGTATTTATAGTGCAAAGAAGATAAAGTTGATTTCTGGCCGCCCGTTGGTCGCGACTCGCGACGAGTTCGTCGCGACTCGCGACGGTGTTGGTCGCGACTCGCGATGGTGTCGCGACGGGGTCGCGACGGGAACCAGAGTTTTGCATTGTTTCTTTGTCTTCTTCATAGCCATCCCTCTCAATCTTCAAGTCTTCAACGGCTCCAAAAATGGTCTTCAACGGCCTCCGGTCTTCATGTCTTCGAAGTGAGTATCCAAAAGTCTTCGAAAGTATAGTCTTCAATGTCTTCCGGTCTTCGTTGCTTCCGTGTTCTTCCCTTGTCACACAAAATCCACTTAGAAGAGGTAAAAGAGTACAAAGTTGCTTTTGCCTCTCCTAAGTGAATTTCAAGGTAAAACACAAGCTCTCGATAATAAAAGAGCACAAAAGTGATCCTAAATACTACTAAATAAAGCATATAAAATGGACACATCAAACCTCCCCACACTTAAACCTTACTCACCCTCGAGTAAGAAAAGATTCAAGCACACGGAGGAAATGACATATCCACATCCTAAAAACCCTAAAATACCCGCATAAAATGGCCACATCAAAACTCCCCACACTTAAACCTTACTCGCCCTCGAGTAAGAAAAGATCTAAGCACACGGAAGAAATGATATAGCCCTATCCTAACTACTAATCCCCCAATCAAAGCCTCACAAAACTCTCAATATCATAAATCCCAAAATAAAAGCTCACATGAGAATTTTTCACACACGCATCCCCAATCCTAAATCTAACCAAACCTACCACTTATCAATTCACTACCCATAAAAATGTTTCACAGCCCAGAATTGATATTCCCAGAATCCAATGACACAAAATGAAGCTAAAACCATAGAGGAAGTTTTAAACACATGCTTCACCTAATGCCAATATATCAACCAAAAACGAAGTAGAAAGAGATAAGGAATTTCATAACCACACTTCGTTTCCTAACCCACTAAGCTACCCAATCCCAAGAGGTCTATAGATATTGAGCTACCCGATCCATCCGTGTGACAACCGCAACCTTATGACTCCAACGCCGGCAAATGAGTGAAATCATAGCATTTTTCAGTTTCTCTCACTTTCTCTCATTTTGCCTAGGAGCTCTTTCGAGTTTTCATCCTAGCCACACATCATGTTTCTTTAGCTCACATCTCACCTTTTTCCGCACATTTTAGCCTCTCATTTTTGCCTAGGCCGCCCTTTAAGGGTTTTCGACCTATCCGGGCCCCCAATGTTGCCTAAGTTGCCCTCTCGGGTTTTCAACTTAGCGGGTTTTCTTTTTCTCTTTTTTTTTCTTTTTCTTTTTCTATTTTCTTTTTCTTTTTGTTTTTCTATTTTTTTTTCTCATGTTTTTCCAATGAAAAGTAGCAAAAAGCATTCAAAAACAATATAGCATGCATTGAATCCTCTAACCCCTCCCCACACTTAAAACATTACATTGCCCTCAATGTAAACACGTAAGGCAAGAACAATAAAAATCAAGGTAAGGGAGTTAGAGTGACACCCATTTCTCCGCAAATTCGCCGGTGATATGGTGATATCCAAGTACTTGGATGGTCCCGAGATAGGTTTCGGAACCGGAAGGGTGAGCAAAGATGCCGTAGAAGAACTCACCCCTCGAGAAAAGCATTGTCTCCATGGCGCCGTTTGATCAAGACTACACCACGAAGAACACATTAAACTCACAAGTACATAAGGATATGTAATACTAGGTTTAGCATCAAGAGTTAATAACCATAGTATTTTCAAAGAACAACCAAATCACACCCAACCAACACTATAAGAATAATCATGAAAAATATCCAACATATATTGACATGTATACAAGCATCATTATAGGATATGCACTTACGATCACAATGATGTAGTCGGCATACTACAATCAACAAATGTACTATAAAGATGCAAGAATGTTCATATGCCAATATATGTAGGATGGTTGAGAATGAGTGGAGATGTGGTGGTTCTTGGGAGTGTTGGGTGGAGAAGAAGGTAGGATCATGCAATGTTTAAAATCATTTGGAAACTTGGAAGCTTGGAAATTTGAAATCCAGGCTCAAAAAATTTTCAACAGTGACTCGCGACGAGGTTCGTCGCGACTCGCGACGAGGTTCGTCGCGACTCGCGACGAGGTTCGTCGCGACTCGCGACGAGGTTCGTCGCGACTCGCGACGAGCCTCGCGAAGTCATCGCGACTCGCGGAAAGGTGAGTCCGAGAGCTCAAAATTTTCTGAGCTCGTCGCGACTCGCGACGAAGGGTGTCGCGACTCACGACGAGCCTCGCGAAGTCATCGCGACTCGCGGAAAGTTGAGTCTGGAAGCTCAAAATTTTCTGAGCTCGTCGCGACTTGCGACGAAGTGTGTCGCGACTCGCGACGAGCCTCGTGAAGTCATCGCGACTCGCGGAAAGGTGAGTCCGAGAGCTCAAAATTTTCTGAGCTCGTCGCGACTCGCGACGAAGTGTGTCGCGACTCGCGACGAGCCTCGCGAAGTCATCGCGACTCGTGGAAAGTTGGCGCTGGGAGTGATTTTTCTCCCCTGTTCGTCGCGACTCGCGACGAAACCCATCGCGACTCGCGACGGCAGGGTATCCCAGGCTTAAAAATTTTCTTTTGCTTACCAACTGTCCAAGCTTTCTTCCCTCGTTCATTGATCTCGTTCCTTCATCTCCTTCATTGCAATGCACTTCACTTTGCTACAAAATCACAGAAAAACAAGCCATAAAAAGAACAAAACAAAACAACAAAAAACTAAGAAACAAAAACTAAAAGAAACAAAAACTAAAAGAAATGCCGAATTTATTTAACGTCGTCGGCACGATGAAGCTCCGTATGTTTAAGGTCGTCGGCACGACCCTAATGTTATCCGTATGGTGAAGGCTTGAAGCTCTTCACCATGAGCATCCAAAATACGAGAGGTGGGGGGCACAAAACCTTCAAGAGGAAAGTCTTGTGGAGGTGGAGATGGTTCAAAGGGAATTAAGTGGTTAGGGAGCTTGGGAAAGTCTTTTGGCTCCTCTCTCGTTTCCCTCAAAACTTCCGAAAATATTAGAGTTGGTTCACTAGGTGGAAGAAGGGGTGACAATGCTAATGGATGTAGCACTATCACCTCTTCCTCCATTTTTCTATCCTCTACAACCAACTCCTCATCCCTTTCAAACTCAAAATCATTTTTATTGGTGACCTCACTCACCGAATCATCGAGTTCAAGTTGGGATGGTGTGTTTTCGGAATCACGAGCTTCCATGCGGGCCAATACCTCTAATATGTTCCTCGCATGCCCCTCAATGACCTCAACACTAGAGGAGAGCTGGGTATCCGACTCCTCACTAGTAAAGGATTTCAAGTTTGCTATCCTATTTAAGACATCCTCACGTGTCAAACTTGAACTTCCTTGTTGGGCTTGGTTTTGGGGTATGGTATAGGGTGGTGATGGCCAACTAGGTTGCTCGTAATATTGGTTTTCCGGCTCATTCTCATACCACAAATCTGGACTACCACTCCATTCCGGATTGTAAGAGTTGTGGTATGGATAGCATTCATGAGCTTCTTGCCCTTGAAAACCAATATCTCCTACCTCTTGATAGCACTCTTAATAGTACCCATGGTTTTGAAAACCAAGGGTTCTTTCTCGGTCATCGTGCTTTTCCCACAACAAAGGGCAGGATTCAGTAGGATGGTCGGAACGACACATCCTACAAAACCTTGCTTGTTGAGCCTCTCTTCTCATCATGAGTTCCCTCAAGGTGAGACGCTCCATTAAATTTTTTTTTCTTTTTTTTTTCAAAAGTTCGGAATCATAGTGCAAGGATTCTCGATAAAATAAATTACCAAGAACTCGAGCAATACCTACTCCGAACAAAAACAACCACCAAGTAGTGGAAAATAAAAACAACTAGCCAATACACAACCAAATACACCTAAATACTTAAAAATAAACGCCTCTTCCCCGGCAACGGCGCTATTTTGACAGGTGGGCGGTCGTCGCGCCCGCCGTGCAAAAGATAATTTATAAGCCCTAAATGCTTACTTTCTACAACTAGGTAGATAGCGGCAAATCGGGGTCGTCCAATGAGAAGAGGGATCTTCCTAAGTGTCTAAGCACACAGATGGTTGATACTAGGCTAGGAGTAACTATATTTACACACACTTAAAAGCAAGTAAAGGGGGGGTTGGTTGGTTGGTTTCCTAAATTAACAAAGATAAAAAGACAAGATAACTAGCAAGGTCAAGTGACTATGCTAATCATCAAACGAAACTAAAGAAAAGGGGTTTTAAACTACAAAGATAAAATGCCTTGGGGGCAACGGATATCCACTTCCACATCTAATGTAGTTCATCGAATCATTCACACATTCCATCATATAGCATTCATGACCTAACACTCACACACCCATCTAGCAAGTACCACAACACACACATCACAAGGAGTTCTAAGTTCATGCTCATAGATCTTCATGCAAAGGCGCTACGGAATTCGTCACGTTCCTACACCTAAACAATTCAACCACACAAGCACTACCTATGCTCAAACAACTCATGGCACACATGCAGTGAAACACACCGTCAAGAATACATAAACGCCAAATAACAAATGCTTCAAGAATGAATTTAAATCATCTATTCAATACTTCAACTACTTGTCGTGGAGACTAAACTCCTATCCTTCTTAGTTCGTAGTTTGCGAGAGTGAGTTCCACATCTCTCGTCAAACCTCACCAATGACTCCCGAGTCGCGACCACGACTCAAGGTGTCATTGGTGGCATTTAGCACGAAGGACCAACAAGCTTGGCAATGCCTATGACCACTACACCGTGACTAAGCATTTAACCAATTCATGCAATTACACGAGATTAGTCAAGAGCGACCACTCATAGACCACGAGCATATAACTCTTCTCGTTTGCTACACAAACGAACATGACGAAGAGTTCAACATCAATCACATTCGTCTAGCACATTGTCAACACACTAACACAATCAAAAGCTCTAATTCACACTCATACATTCCTAACAAGAACAGGGGGGAAATTAACCCAAATCCCCCAAACCCTAGCTAGCAATTCATACAAGCATTTCATATCATCAAGCTCTCAACAACATCAATGAAATCAACAATTAACATTCAAAGCACAATAAATGCACAATATCAAAAACACCAAATAGATAGATAAAATGAGTTCTTGCTACATAGATAATGGAAGCTTCAATCCTTTGCTCCCAAGTACAAAACTAACCTAGATAAACAAAACCCATAACAAAGAACTAAAAGCTACAAAGAAAGAAGAAGAAAATCTAGGGTTTTGGAGCCCTAAAACCCAGAGAAAAACGGGCTGAGCAAAACTGGAGAAGAGGAGGAAAGAGAGTAGTATTTATAGTGCAAAGAAGATAAAGTTGATTTCTGGCCGCCCGTTGGTCGCGACTCGCGACGAGTTCGTCGCGACTCGCGACGGTGTTGGTCGCGACTCGCGATGGTGTCGCGACGGGGTCGCGACGGGAACCAGAGTTTTGCATTGTTTCTTTGTCTTCTTCATAGCCATCCCTCTCAATCTTCAAGTCTTCAACGGCTCCAAAAATGGTCTTCAACGGCCTCCGGTCTTCATGTCTTCGAAGTGAGTATCCAAAAGTCTTCGAAAGTATAGTCTTCAATGTCTTCCGGTCTTCGTTGCTTCCGTGTTCTTCCCTTGTCACACAAAATCCACTTAGAAGAGGTAAAAGAGTACAAAGTTGCTTTTGCCTCTCCTAAGTGAATTTCAAGGTAAAACACAAGCTCTCGATAATAAAAGAGCACAAAAGTGATCCTAAATACTACTAAATAAAGCATATAAAATGGACACATCAAACCTCCCCACACTTAAACCTTACTCACCCTCGAGTAAGAAAAGATTCAAGCACACGGAGGAAATGACATATCCACATCCTAAAAACCCTAAAATACCCGCATAAAATGGCCACATCAAAACTCCCCACACTTAAACCTTACTCGCCCTCGAGTAAGAAAAGATCTAAGCACACGGAAGAAATGATATAGCCCTATCCTAACTACTAATCCCCCAATCAAAGCCTCACAAAACTCTCAATATCATAAATCCCAAAATAAAAGCTCACATGAGAATTTTTCACACACGCATCCCCAATCCTAAATCTAACCAAACCTACCACTTATCAATTCACTACCCATAAAAATGTTTCACAGCCCAGAATTGATATTCCCAGAATCCAATGACACAAAATGAAGCTAAAACCATAGAGGAAGTTTTAAACACATGCTTCACCTAATGCCAATATATCAACCAAAAACGAAGTAGAAAGAGATAAGGAATTTCATAACCACACTTCGTTTCCTAACCCACTAAGCTACCCAATCCCAAGAGGTCTATAGATATTGAGCTACCCGATCCATCCGTGTGACAACCGCAACCTTATGACTCCAACGCTGGCAAATGAGTGAAATCATAGCATTTTTCAATTTCTCTCACTTTCTCTCATTTTGCCTAGGAGCTCTTTCGAGTTTTCATCCTAGCCACACATCATGTTTCTTTAGCTCACATCTCACCTTTTTCCGCACATTTTAGCCTCTCATTTTTGCCTAGGCCGCCCTTTAAGGGTTTTCGACCTATCCGGGCCCCCAATGTTGCCTAAGTTGCCCTCTCGGGTTTTCAACTTAGCGGGTTTTCTTTTTCTCTTTTTTTTTCTTTTTCTTTTTCTATTTTCTTTTTCTTTTTGTTTTTCTATTTTTTTTTTCTCATGTTTTTCCAATGAAAAGTAGCAAAAAGCATTCAAAAACAATATAGCATGCATTGAATCCTCTAACCCCTCCCCACACTTAAAACATTACATTGCCCTCAATGTAAACACGTAAGGCAAGAACAATAAAAATCAAGGTAAGGGAGTTAGAGTGACACTCATTTCTCCGCAAATTCGCCGGTGATATGGCGATATCCAAGTACTTGGATGGTCCCGAGATAGGTTTTGGAACCGGAAGGGTGAGCAAAGATGCCATAGAAGAACTCACCCCTCGAGAAAAGCATTGTCTCCATGGCGCCGTTTGATCAAGACTACACCACGAAGAACACATTAAACTCACAAGTACATAAGGATATGTAATACTAGGTTTAGCATCAAGAGTTAATAACCATAGTATTTTCAAAGAACAACCAAATCACACCCAACCAACACTATAAGAATAATCATGAAAAATATCCAACATATATTGACATGTATACAAGCATCATTATAGGATATGCACTTACGATCACAATGATGTAGTCGGCATACTACAATCAACAAATGTACTATAAAGATGCAAGAATGTTCATATGCCAATATATGTAGGATGGTTGAGAATGAGTGGAGATGTGGTGGTTCTTGGGAGTGTTGGGTGGAGAAGAAGGTAGGATCATGCAATGTTTAAAATCATTTGGAAACTTGGAAGCTTGGAAATTTGAAATCCAGGCTCAAAAAATTTTCAACAGTTACTGAGCACGTCGCGACTCGCGACGAGGTTCGTCGCGACTCGCGACGAGCCTCGCGAAGTCATCGCGACTCGCGGAAAGGTGAGTCCGAGAGCTCAAAATTTTCTGAGCTCGTCGCGACTCGCGACGAAGGGTGTCGCGACTCACGACGAGCCTCGCGAAGTCATCGCGACTCGCGGAAAGTTGAGTCTGGAAGCTCAAAATTTTCTGAGCTCGTCGCGACTCGCGACGAAGTGTGTCGCGACTCGCGACGAGCCTCGTGAAGTCATCGCGACTCGCGGAAAGGTGAGTCCGAGAGCTCAAAATTTTCTGAGCTCGTCGCGACTCGCGACGAAGTGTGTCGCGACTCGCGACGAGCCTCGCGAAGTCATCGCGACTCGTGGAAAGTTGGCGCTGGGAGTGATTTTTCTCCCCTGTTCGTCGCGACTCGCGACGAAACCCATCGCGACTCGCGACGGCAGGGTATCCCAGGCTTAAAAATTTTCTTTTGCTTACCAACTGTCCAAGCTTTCTTCCCTCGTTCATTGATCTCGTTCCTTCATCTCCTTCATTGCAATGCACTTCACTTTGCTACAAAATCACAGAAAAACAAGCCATAAAAAGAACAAAACAAAACAACAAAAAACTAAGAAACAAAAACTAAAAGAAACAAAAACTAAAAGAAATGCCGAATTTATTTAACGTCGTCGGCACGACGAAGCTCCGTATGTTTAAGGTCGTCGGCACGACCCTAATGTTATCCGTATGGTGAAGGCTTGAAGCTCTTCACCATGAGCATCCAAAATACGAGAGGTGGGGGGCACAAAACCTTCAAGAGGAAAGTCTTGTGGAGGTGGAGATGGTTCAAAGGGAATTAAGTGGTTAGGGAGCTTGGGAAAGTCTTTTGGCTCCTCTCTCGTTTCCCTCAAAACTTCCGAAAATATTAGAGTTGGTTCACTAGGTGGGATAAGGGGTGACAATGCTAATGGATGTAGCACTATCACCTCTTCCTCCATTTTTCTATCCTCTACAACCAACTCCTCATCCCTTTCAAACTCAAAATCATTTTTATTGGTGACCTCACTCACCGAATCATCGAGTTCAAGTTGGGATGGTGTGTTTTCGGAATCACGAGCTTCCATGCGGGCCAATACCTCTAATATGTTCCTCGCATGCCCCTCAATGACCTCAACACTAGAGGAGAGCTGGGTATCCGACTCCTCACTAGTAAAGGATTTCAAGTTTGCTATCCTATTTAAGACATCCTCACGTGTCAAACTTGAACTTCCTTGTTGGGCTTGGTTTTGGGGTATGGTATAGGGTGGTGATGGCCAACTAGGTTGCTCGTAATATTGGTTTTCCGGCTCATTCTCATACCAAAAATCTGGACTACCACTCCATTCCGGATTGTAAGAGTTGTGGTATGGATAGCATTCATGAGCTTCTTGCCCTTGAAAACCAATATCTCCTACCTCTTGATAGCACTCTTAATAGTACCCATGGTTTTGAAAACCAAGGGTTCTTTCTCGGTCATCGTGCTTTTCCCACAACAAAGGGCAGGATTCGGTAGGATGGTCGGAACGACACATCCTACAAAACCTTGCTTGTTGAGCCTCTCTTCTCATCATGAGTTCCCTCAAGGTGAGACGCTCCATTAAATTTTTTTTTCTTTTTTTTTTTTCAAAGTTCGGAATCATTGTGCAAGGATTCTCGATAAAATAAATTACCAAGAACTCGAGCAATACCTACTCCGAACAAAAACAACCACCAAGTAGTGGAAAATAAAAACAACTAGCCAATACACAACCAAATACACCTAAATACTTAAAAATAAACGCCTCTTCCCCGGCAACGGCGCTATTTTGACAGGTGGGCGGTCGTCGCGCCCGCCGTGCAAAAGATAATTTATAAGCCCTAAATGCTTACTTTCTACAACTAGGTAGATAGCGGCAAATCGGGGTCGTCCAATGAGAAGAGGGATCTTCCTAAGTGTCTAAGCACACAGATGGTTGATACTAGGCTAGGAGTAACTATATTTACACACACTTAAAAGCAAGTAAAGGGGGGGTTGGTTGGTTGGTTTCCTAAATTAACAAAGATAAAAAGACAAGATAACTAGCAAGGTCAAGTGACTATGCTAATCATCAAACGAAACTAAAGAAAAGGGGTTTTAAACTACAAAGATAAAATGCCTTGGGGGCAACGGATATCCACTTCCACATCTAATGTAGTTCATCGAATCATTCACACATTCCATCATATAGCATTCATGACCTAACACTCACACACCCATCTAGCAAGTACCACAACACACACATCACAAGGAGTTCTAAGTTCATGCTCATAGATCTTCATGCAAAGGCGCTACGGAATTCGTCACGTTCCTACACCTAAACAATTCAACCACACAAGCACTACCTATGCTCAAACAACTCATGGCACACATGCAGTGAAACACACCGTCAAGAATACATAAACGCCAAATAACAAATGCTTCAAGAATGAATTCAAATCATCTATTCAATACTTCAACTACTTGTCGTGGAGACTAAACTCCTATCCTTCTTAGTTCGTAGTTTGCGAGAGTGAGTTCCACATCTCTCGTCAAACCTCACCAATGACTCCCGAGTCGCGACCACGACTCAAGGTGTCATTGGTGGCATTTAGCACGAAGGACCAACAAGCTTGGCAATGCCTATGACCACTACACCGTGACTAAGCATTTAACCAATTCATGCAATTACACGAGATTAGTCAAGAGCGACCACTCATAGACCACGAGCATATAACTCTTCTCGTTTGCTACACAAACGAACATGACGAAGAGTTCAACATCAATCACATTCATCTAGCACATTGTCAACACACTAACACAATCAAAAGCTCTAATTCACACTCATACATTCCTAACAAGAACAGGGGGGAAATTAACCCAAATCCCCCAAACCCTAGCTAGCAATTCATACAAGCATTTCATATCATCAAGCTCTCAACAACATCAATGAAATCAACAATTAACATTCAAAGCACAATAAATGCACAATATCAAAAACACCAAATAGATAGATAAAATGAGTTCTTGCTACATAGATAATGGAAGCTTCAATCCTTTGCTCCCAAGTACAAAACTAACCTAGATAAACAAAACCCATAACAAAGAACTAAAAGCTACAAAGAAAGAAGAAGAAAATCTAGGGTTTTGGAGCCCTAAAACCCAGAGAAAAACGGGCTGAGCAAAACTGGAGAAGAGGAGGAAAGAGAGTAGTATTTATAGTGCAAAGAAGATAAAGTTGATTTCTGGCCGCCCGTTGGTCGCGACTCGCGACGAGTTGGTCGCGACTCGCGATGGTGTTGGTCGCGACTCGCGATGGTGTCGTGACGGGGTCGCGACGGGAACCAGAGTTTTGCATTGTTTCTTTGTCTTCTTCATAGCCATCCCTCTCAATCTTCAAGTCTTCAACGGCTCCAAAAATGGTCTTCAACGGCCTCCGGTCTTCATGTCTTCGAAGTGAGTATCCAAAAGTCTTCGAAAGTATAGTCTTCAATGTCTTCCGGTCTTCGTTGCTTCCGTGTTCTTCCCTTGTCACACAAAATCCACTTAGAAGAGGTAAAAGAGTACAAAGTTGCTTTTGCCTCTCCTAAGTGAATTTCAAGGTAAAACACAAGCTCTCGATAATAAAAGAGCACAAAAGTGATCCTAAATACTACTAAATAAAGCATATAAAATGGACACATCACCCACCACCCTTTGATAACTTCTTACCAAGAACAACATTCAATTTCTTCACCTTGTTGTGAATAGCTACACTGGTCAAAGTTTTGGGTGCCTTTCTCCTCTCCTTCTCACCAACGAATGCAACCGCGTTAACCCGCAACTTCTGCTTCACCGGCAGGAATTTATGGTTACCCAAATAAACAGTCTTCCGCCCATTTCTCAACTGATGGTGATCTGTCTCATTCTCACAAATTGGGAAAGCCTTGTAACCCTTGACCATAAACTCGGAAAGGTTACCATATGCCGGGAAATCATTTATGGTACAAAAAAAGCATCGCCCTCATTGTAAACTCTTCACCACTAAAACCATCAAACATTAAGGCGCTAACCGACCAAAGCACCTTCAAATCAACTATCAAAGGGGCAAGATAAGTGTCTATGTCATTTCCAGGTTGTTTTGGGCTTCAAATCATGATGGACATCAATACATATTTTCTCTTCATGTACAAGTACGGTGGAAGATTGTAAATGGCAAGCGTAACCGAGCACAAACTGTCCTTCAAGGATCATATTCCCAAATGGGTTCATACCATCAGTACACAAAGAAAATCTCAAATTCCTAGGTTCAGATGCAAAGTGTGAATACATCTTATCAAATTTCTTCCACTGGTCTGCGTTAGCCTGGTGTCGAATTATATCATCATCTTTATAACCTTCCCTATCAACGCACCATGTCAAGTTCTTTGCATCATGTTAATTCTTAAACGACCTTCTCAGACTCGAAATAATTGGAAGATACCACATACATTTGGCTGGCACCCGCCTTATCACCGGCACAACATGCTCTCTACCGACAACCACATTTCTCTTCTTCTTATAATGTGACACATTACATACTTGACAAAAAATCTTATCCTTAAGGTCACCCATATATAGGACACAATCGTTCAGACAAACATGTATCATTTCATACTCTAATCCTATCGGACACAAAATTCTCGTAGCTTCATAAATGTTATCAGGAATCCCGTTACCGGGTGGAAGCTTTTCATTTAAAAACTTAAGAAATTTATTCATACTAGTATCACTCCATGACCCTACACCTTTCAAATTAAACTACTCCATCAAACACGAAATGACCGTGTCTTTCTTCTTGCAACCGGTATACAATGGTGTATCCTTCTCACCAAGGAAGTTAGCCAAAACCCCGGGCCTCTCTCTAAACTCATTAACAACCATCTCACACATGTTATCCAATTAGCATCCCCAAAACACTCTCCCTCACTACTAACTCTCACTTCTAGTGGTGATTTTTTCCCATGAAAGGTCCACACAACATAATCTTTCGCAAACCCCCGGCTATACAAATGGAGTTTTAGGATGTCCTTTTTATTAGTACGGATTCAATTTTCACAATCACAAAAGGGACATAATATTTGCTTCTCTCGACTAAAAGCATGCACCAAGAACTATCCACGAACATAATATATTCATCGCTCACCCTACTAATGTTGGCATACACATGCTTATGCCTCTCGATAGCACGATACAACTCTACATATCAATAAATGTCCAACAATCAAACTTCAACACATTTAATTCAATAAAGTTTTTCATGATGACTTTCTAATCATGCAACATCATAAATGCACAATATACACCAATATTCCACATTACAATTACAACATTCTTGACATGTCCAACACTATAGAAATCAAAAGCCATAACGTTATAACTACAAAAACCTTGAGAACAAATCACAAACTAATATCAACAATTCTACCTCAATCACCATCAAATGATCAAACACAAAACGTAAATACCTCTACTAACCAAAACGATACATGACATCCTTAATATCCATAAATGTAATTCAAAAAATGGTACAATCAAGGGTCTTCATTGTGGAGAATTCAATGCCTTCATCAACCAAAAAACACCATTAATAAACTCCTTCCAGAAATCCCATTTTTAACCCGCTAAAAAGGTTGTAGGTGAGCATTTAATGCAATTTTCTACACCGGTATTTAGAATTTACCGGAGCATTTGTAACTAATTACACCAGTAAAAACAGTCACCGATGTAGATATTTAGCCAAAACTCGCTTATTTTCTTCTTCTGCACTGGTAAGATCATAGTACCGGTGCAAAAATGAATAGTTTTGGCACCAAATTACTATAAAAGGAAATTCCTATGCACCTGTATTAAGAAAATACCGATGCACATTTAATTCCTACACTGGTTCGAATAGTAACCGGTGTACAAATGCAAATTTTCCCACATTTTTTAAATTTCTGCACCGATAATTTCTCGTTACTGGTTTAAAAAGTTGTCCTCTTGGCACCAGATTAATAAAAAAAGGAAATATGTACACACCAATAATTGTTTACCGGTGAACATGTAAGCAAATGGACCGGTCATAACCACCTATACAGATAATACCGGTGCAAAACTTTTGAATTTGTACACCGGTAGAACCAACACTGGTACGAAATTAGGTGAACTGTACACCGGTTGGCAGGATACCGGTGCGTATGTACTTATTTGCACCGACACTAATGTTAACATGATAAATACCGGTGCAAATGGTTACATACACACCGGTATACCTGTACTCATGAATTTATACCGGTGCGTATGTACCTATTTTCCAGTAGTGTTTGTGTGACAGACATTGGGAAATGCCTGGCTATCTCCACACTATGTGATATAGATATAAGATAGGTTTATATATCTTGTATGTGATAGAATCTAGGATTTAAGTCATTCATATGTCATGTTACGTAAATGCCCCCAAAGTGCTAGTATATATAGTTTTATTCTTTTGTGATCTCGCATGCTTGTAGTTGTTAGTTAACCCCCCCCCCCCCCAACCCAAAAATAAAAGGTTTTGCAATATTAGCTATTCCTAACAAACAGACAGATTGACAACCCAGACTGTATGTTGTTAGCTTTTAGACATCTAGCATATCTGGGGACAAACTCAGTCTTGCCACTATCTACCCTCTTGGTAGCTTGGTAGTGGGAACGAGAGAAGAATATAAAATTTTTATCTTTGATTCCAATGCCTTTGCTCATGTTTAATTGTTTAGCTATTGTTATTTGAAGACCCCAAGCAGAGGTAGATCACTTGCCATAAGTTTTGGGTGATAGCTTTTGTAGGTTTTCCAGGGTTACCTTATCCGATGATTGTTTATGTTTTTAATGGTTTTAGATAGGATCATCGAGTGGGATTAGAGAATGTGGAGGTGAGGTGGATGATGGTGTTATGACATCATCTTAGAGGCCCGCTAATATAGGCTCGAGGAAGAACTAACATGGGATTAGATCTTCTACAGGCTAATATATGGGAAGCAAGATGGATGGTGGAGTCAGTGGGAGATTTTGGAAGTCTACGATGTGGTATGGGATGGTAGGATTGGTGTAATGATGAACTATATTAGAGCTTGCTGGTACACTTCCCTATTGATGAGGAAGATAGTGCCCCGTTATGGGGGGAAATTTTCAGATGACATAAGGGAGGAGTGTTCTAGATTAATAAAAAAATTATTGGTCATGTGACTGAATCCTTTTATTTTATTGTCTCCACATTGCAAGCATCGCTTCACTTACTAAAATTTTTAATATTCTTTTTCTTGAATTACTTAGTCTTGGTCTATTTTGGTATGAGACTAGAGTGAGCTATTTGAATTGGGTTTAAGGATATGTTTTGCGAGTCATGCTTCAAGGTGTTGTTCCTAAATCATTGTTTCTTCTTAGGTTAACCATCTTGCACTGCTTTAGATTTTTGCATTTTACTTGACTTAATTAGCTAGTCTAGGTGTGATCTCACCAACTTCCCCTAGATCAATATCTAACGTGTCTAGGTCTATGGCTAAGCAATTCTTATAGCTACGTTCTTTAGAGAGGGTTTCATAATTTCTTGTAATATACACACACACACACACACTTTTTTTCCATGTTGAAGCATATTTTTGTCACTGATTTTCCTGGGTGTGCCAAATTTGTGAGCGTTCGTTTGTGTCGTGACTGCGATCCCCCTTAGCTTATTAGGCTTGTTTCTTGTTTGTTCTATTTGTTGTTGTCCCATTTCTACTTTCTTCTTTAGCCCGTTGAGCCAAATTCTTGCTTGCCAGCTCCATTTGGTGTTAAAATAATCATCTGTAGATTTTCTGGTCGGGTTGTGGGCTCTCGCCTTTCCCAAGGACCACTAAAATCCAGAAAGATAAAAAAATATTGCTCCTCACAATCGACGTCGTTGATGCGGGAAACTCCTTTCAAGTGAATGTTAGGCCCCTGAATAAGCTTGACAAGTCCAACCTCTTTGAGCGCCTATAAATAAGGTCCCTGGGGAGGATGTTTCGATGCTCAAGTTAGTGTTGTTATCTTTCTGTATTTCTAAGAGTGAAAGGGACTTACCTTCATATGGTATTCTATTTATAGGGTCTTTGGTTGTGTGACCGTAGATTGCATGTAATGATCACCTCTCCTAGATCATGGCCTATCAGAGTTCATCATGGTAGGTGTGCTTCTCCACATTTTCTAGGATTGATTGCTTATGGGTGAAGTGACGTGGCTAGCTTAAG
Source organism: Rubia yunnanensis (assembly GCA_037428765.1). Classification (NCBI taxonomy): domain Eukaryota; kingdom Viridiplantae; phylum Streptophyta; class Magnoliopsida; order Gentianales; family Rubiaceae; genus Rubia; species Rubia yunnanensis. The sequence continues at coordinate 29,617,834 of CM075066.1, read as the reverse complement.
GGTGTTTAGCAAGCTAGTTTTGGCCAGGCGATTCTTATTAGGGTTTTGTAGGCTGTATATACACCACCCTTCTTCATCGATCATCTTCCATAGGCATCCTCCTTGGATGTTTTATCATCCCACTCATTTTCTATTTTTTGTTGTTAGTTTTCAACATTTGGATACATTTTTCAACCATCTTTTGGAGGTATCTCGGGTTGTATAGAATATCTTCTGCAAGTTTCTTGTAGAACTCCCCTGGCCTTATACCATTCATGAATGCCTCCAAGGACATCTGATACATGGGGTCTTTGACTTCCAGGCTTTCCGAGATGAAGTAATCATGATATTCTGTGATGGTTTCACCACTCTATTATGCTACATTCATATGGTTTGCAAATGTCTTGATGAACTTCTGCTCTTGGTAGTACCTGCCCATAAAATAATCCATGAGTTGGGCCCAGGTTCTAATGTTTTGCCTAGGCACACTATCGTACCATACCATTATGGATCTCACCAAGAAGATGGGAAAAGCTTTGCATAATAGTTACATAGGTGCATCGACAAGCCTCATGTTAGTCATGCAAGAGTGTAGGAACTTGGTATACACCTCCCTAAACCAATAGAACTCTAGCCTAAGGGTAACGCCTCTGACCCACAAACTGATACAAATAACCCAAACATCAGTTCACATAACACAAGGAGCACCTCACCCCAAGAGGAAAGGCAATCATAGCCCATGATCATATTAGAAAGACCACAAACAAGTGTTAATATGAGTGATGTGGGCCACAATCAATCATGATCACACAACTCATCGGTTGTAAATGGAAATCGAGAACAGTAAGAAAGGTAATGGAATTTTTCTTAAACAGAACTCTGATATCAAAATGAAAGCTGACTTAAGTGTCAGAGCTTAATCTCGGGAGCTTCTAGGGACCTTGTTTCTAGGAGCACTTGATGATCAAGACTATTTTTATCGATTTTGGAGATTATGAAGACCAGAAAGGAATCCTCCGCATAAGTGGTGCCGTCTGTAGGGATAATTTATTTCTTTATAGGCCTTCATAATACCCGAGAAATGCTGGGAACTTCCAGTCAAGATAATAGTTTATAGACACAATTAATAAAGTCACTAGTAGGAACAAAAAAAATTTACAATAGAGGAGTGAACACATACACTAGAAAGGAAGGGATGATCGAAAAACAAAAGGTATCTGTCCTATACCAATAAGCATTATCCCAATTAAACCCCTAGTGACAAGGTACACCACAACACATTAAACTCTATGCATGTTGTAGCCTTGATAAATAAGCGACAGTATATTCATTACTTACCTCTTTCCCTACATTTTCTATCTTTCGACCAACCCCTTAGACACTCATTTAGCCTGAGAACGGAACACATTTAACAGTTTAGATAAAATTAAAAGACTTGCCCACATGGAACACATACCCTCGAACTACCTCATCGGTTCAGTATAGCCCACAAAACACAAACACTCACCCCCCCCCGCAATAGTATATTACCTCACAATCGCGGAATACCCACTCCCCTTAATTTCTTACCTAGACGCAATACAAGTGGGTAAATCACCAGTGGATTCGCTCGGCATGGAAGACACCATCCTATGTGGCAAAGATATTGTGGCTACTGTGGCTTTACATACGTCTGGAAAATCACCATCCCCACAATATAAGCGGACATTTATACCGGTCTTTGTCCAACCAACACCCACCATACAGAGACGATAAGGACACTGTGGTTTTGCATACAATTGGAAAATCACCAGCCCACGACACAAGCAAAAACCTACCCTATATTTTGTGCAACAAATACTAGTTCATAAAAACCAAACAAAAATTACACAGAAATGACGTGATTACCACAACTTTGCATACTTCTGGAATATCACCAGTCTCGCGACACAAGTAGAAAAACACTATGTCATCTTTGAACCACACTTATTTACCCCCCACCCCCTCCAATTCAAATTAGCTACAACCCACTAAGCACAACCATGGATTACAAATGTTAACAAAGTAGGAATAATACAACAACAATAACCATAAGAGCAAACAACAAAAGAGTCCTTAAGAAACACTACTAAACACATAGTTCCCATTAAGAAACACTAGTAAACACATAGTTCCCATTAAGAAACAATTATATATTTCCCCTTGAGGATTAGTTACAAGAATCTGCTCTAGGAATAAACTTAGAGCCTGAAAAAACATTCATGACCACATAGGTACTAGGTAGAAATCCCTAAGACATACAGTCTGTAACCTTCACTTGTCCTACTTCTTTTCAAAAATTTCCTTTAGCTTCTATCGCATGTGAAAATACACCTCGTTCCAAGTGGCACCAGCAGCCTCCATACGCCGCATATATTCCACGTAATGGGACTTGCAGTCGGTAATAGGCCTATAGTTCGACTGACCTAGATGTATACTCATTAAGTAGACGGAGTACGCTTAAGCCTCTATGTTCTTCTTTAGGCCCTCCACATATTGCTCCAAGCAAGGAACACAAACTTTCTCACCCTCCTCCTTAGCATAAACATTAGCCTGTAGGGCCTTAGTAAATTTCGCACGAAGGGTAACATTCACCTCGTGTTGTTCCCTCAATAGTTTCTCTAGCTCCCCGATGGCTTTCCTTAGCTCAAAAGCATCGCATTTCCTCAAGTTCCACCCTACCCTCCAGACCCTCACACTTCGGTAATATTTGAGCAAAGAAATCACGTTCTTTAATATATGAAACCCTCAAATATCTAACCTTCACCATTAGAACACTCAACCTCTAATTTATCATTCCTCTAAAGCAGATAATCCACGTGATTAGCCTAACTTGAGAGAATAAACCACATCCACTCTTTCTCTCAAGTCTCATCCAATAAATACCTCTGTCACTTTTCCTCTCACACAATCACCTCCATCAATTCTTTATTCAACCTTCAGATTTAAAATTGTGCTGAAATAGATGGTCGTCATACTTATCTAACAACACAAAGTTCAGCTCCATTCACACCTTCCACTCTAACTAATAATCAATAAACCTTAGGAGCAGGACCCTCAAGCGGTTCCCCGTATGAGTTAATCACCATTTTATCTCAGACAAAACTCCCCAGTCCCTTTAGATTTTGTAGACTCGCTCAAGTCTGTTATAGAGGCTCTAGACGATTTGGTCAAGTTACCATCTAAACTCCCACTCTCATAGCTAGATCACTCATAATTATCTCTAGCCCCTAACCCTCTGCGGAAGCCCAACCAAATCAATATATTGCGGAAACACTAAAGACCTCCTAAGAGAAGCCTTTTATACCTATATAACATATAGTTCATTGTAAAAAAAATAACATAATTATAAAAATAACATTATGATCTTCAAAATAGTCGTCATTTCATAAAGAGTACATAGAAAATTAATGCATCAAATCCAGCTAACCTACATTAGGACTAGCCACCTTATCCAGGCCAGATGAACTACAAGGCAAACCACCCCCACCCACTGCAATCACACTAGCACCACAATTTTTAGCCACAATGCCTGATTGCAATTCACCAGTGACCCTTCCAGAATTGATAAAATCCGCACACCGATCGATCTTGCATCCCTCCACATCTCCTATAGATAAAAATGAACCCATCATAACTAGTGTATAGGCAGCCTTGCAATTGAAAGGCCGGTGGCCTCCAGGACCAACTCAATAACATCCTATAGCGAGATGAACATGTTTCAACCTAAGACACAACTTAGTTGGACGCAAAGCTTCTGGTTGTGGTAAAAGATGTGGGCTGAGAAACACGGGATAAGCAATGAACATGATGATGACGAACAAAAAATGTGGTGATTGTGGTGTACCCACAATCTGTAAATCTAAAACAAGGAACTGCAACTATGTCAGCTTATAAATACAACAAGCTCTGAACAAGCTAAGGTAAGCGTTACTATCTTGAGAAATTCCAATAAAGGAGAACGGACTTGATCGTCGGAGTTGTTCTCCCGAAATCACTTGCGGGACTAGTTTTACAGGTGAAGAAATTAAAGGAGTGAACAACTAGTGATTTTCCTGAATGGACCACCACATCATTTGCCGACTATGGGGACCGAGAGTTTTTTTCCATTTCAGAGTCAGTCAGGTAAATAATGGTGTTCACCAATAGTGAAAATAGCTATAATCATCAGTCTCAAGAACAAACACTGGGACGTGACAGAGGAATGCATCATAATCAGGACCACACTCTAAATAGAGAAAAAGATCACGGTAAAGAAGAAACAGAGGAGGAAGAAGAGGAAGCAAAATCCCCGAACAATAATTATAATAACAAAAAGAGAGCGTTCGCGGCCTTTTTAGAAACTAAAAGAGAAGGTCTTTATGATCAGTTCTTGAAGATGCTTAAGCAAAAACCCCCAAAATTAGAAACAAGAGTGAGTCCTGAGCATGAAAATCTCAAGTATGAAGAAGAGTTACGCGATATCGTGGCAGAGGACGACGAGGACAAATCACCCTTAGCAACACATCTACAGGATTTTTAGACGCCAAAGGATTTCAAACTCCCTTTACATGTTAAAATCTATGATGAAACCACAGATCTAAAAGAGTTCCTACACTCATATAGAAATAGCATGAGATTTTGCGATGCGCGCATCGAATTAGTTTGCCAAGCGTTCCTCATTTTCATGGCGGGAACAACAATTACCTGGTATAAGGACCTCCCCAGTGGAAGCATCAAACTATGGGCACAGTTATCAGATCTATTCCTTGGTCACTTGTATCAGAAGCAAAGGTTCACAAAAACAATTGTAGATCTTAATAACATAGCCCAATGAAGTGAAGAAAGTCAGGCAGAATATCATAGTTGGTTTGTGATAGAAAGTTTGAAGGTTCTTGACTTGTTATTTCAATCGTCATTGGGAGCGTTTACAGGAGGCATGCGATCAGGAGAGTTCTACAAGGAGCTAACGAAGAATATGCCTGAAAACCCGAGAGACCTACAAAAGATGATTAAAAACCATGTGCGAACAGAGGAGGCAAACAAGTGTAAAATAGAAAGGGAACGAGGTAAGAAGTGAACGATGGAGTATTTGCATAAGGTTTTTCCAAAGAAAGATAGAAGAAACATCGTTTTCAAAAGAGGAGAACCAGGATTGCAAGGCTCATTGTTATAAGATACGCCTCTAACGAGATCAAGGAAGGAGATATGGCAAGCATACAAGATTTTTTTCCAGAGCCAGCATCTATGATAGCGCCACTAGAAAAAAGATTCAGGGAGTATTATTGTGCCTTCCACAAGGATCATGGCCATGATATAGAGTATTGCAGAGGCCTAAGAAGACAAATTGAAGAAAATTGAGGAATGGTAACTTAGGCCAATACAGGAAGGAATGAGCAAGCCAGTATGAGAATGCTAGCAAAACAGCGAACCAATCTCCAAAAATCCAAGGTAATGCGATCACAATGACAAAAAAATATATAGCGTATGTGGATTACTGCGACAACGTGGACAATGAAGTACCAGAGATAATCATCTTGTCCATACACGGATCCACGGATTTATTGTCCAATAACTTTTGACAAAAGCCAGTTGACAAAAGGCCTCGTTTGAATGAAACAATCACCTTTAGTGAGGAAGATGCGGTACCCAATGCTTTTCCGCATAACGATCCCATGGTCATCATAGCAAAAATTGGAAAAATGTAATAGTTCACAGAGTATTCATAGATGATGGAAGCGTTGTTGAGATACTATTCGTAGACTGCTTTGACATGCTAGGTTTCAAAATAGTAGACCTAGAAAAACACATCTTTGCTAGTAGAGTTCACAAGGCGAGCGGAAACACCTTTGGGGAATATACAGGTGCCTGTCACTATTGGAGAAGATGGAAGAAACTGCACCATCATGTGCAATTTCGTGGTCATGGATGCCCCAAGTACATTTAACGCCATCATTGGAATACCATGGAGGAACAGAGCTAAGGCAATACGGTTCCCCTACCACATGGTAATGAAATCCCAAACCCCAGTCGGGATCGCGACCATAAAAGGAAACCAGCAAACGGCCAGGCAGTGTATAACCATAACAATGAAGGCAAGGAAGATGGGAGAAAAGGCGAAGGTGGTTAGCACAATTTCAGGTGGAAGTTTACTGGAACAGCTAGACACAACAGTAGATTTGGGAGAAGAAACGGAGTTGGTTAGTCTGGATAGCGAAGACAATTCGAAATATGTGAATATTGGAAAACATCTTCCAGACGGGGAGAAGACGAAGGTTGTTGAAATTTTAGGAAGCCACAAAGATACGTTCGCATGGAGCGTCAGAGGAGTGGATCCAGACATTGCTAATCATTCTTTGAATATCAGCAGCTATGTCAAACCGGTTAAACAGAAACAACGTTTCCTTGCTAGCGATAGACAAAAAGCAACAGAAGAGGAGGTTACATCACTGATGTATACTAAAAGTGGTTATGTATCTAAAGTGCTACCAAACCTAGTCATTGTGAGGAATTCAGATGATAGCTGGAGGTTGTGCATTAATTTCACGGATTTGAACAAAGCACCCAAAAGACTACTACCCTTTACCAAAGATCGACCAACTGGTTGAGGCAATTTCAGGATATGAAGTCATGGTATTTTTGACACGTACAAGGGATACAACCAAATCTTAATGAATCCGAAAGATGCTAAAAAATAGCCTTTATAACGAGATTCGAGACGTTTTGTTATTTAAATATGTTGTTTGGGCTAAAAAATGCTAGAACAACATACCAGAGAGTGGTCGATCATACATTTCACAACTAAATAGGAAGGAATGTTGAAGCATATGTTGATAACATAGTGATTAAAAGAAAAAAAAATGGGTAGCTTTGCTGCAGGTTTAAAAGAAACTAGACACATTACAAGCAATAGGGATAAAGTTCAACCCTAAGAAGTGTGTAATTGGAGTAGGCACAGGAAAGTTCTTAGGGTACAAAGTAACCTCCAAAGGTATTAAAGCTAACCCAGAAAAAATAATCCAAGCTATAGTAAACTCCCCCAGCCGCAAACGGTTAAAGAGGTGCAAATCCTAATGGGATCACTTGCAGTGCTTAGTTGCTTTGTCTCCAATGTAGCAGAGAAGCACTTTCCACTCTTTAAAGTATTAAGGAAAGACAAAAAGTTTAGTTGGAGCAAGGATTGTTAGAGAGCATATGATGGGTTGACGGAGTAGCTTCAAGCGTTACCAACGTTAAAGTCGCCCACCCATGGAGAAACACTATACTTGTACTTAAAGATATAACAGAATGTTGTCATCTCAGTTTTGGTTTGCCTGGAAGGACAGACACATGTTCCAGTCGATTACATCAGCAAAATCTTCCAGAATGCAGAAAAGGCGTACTTGCCAGTAGAAAAATTAACCTTGGATTTAATGTACTCGGAACGAAGGTTGCATACGTATTTCCATAGTCATCGTATAGTGGTTTACATGGGATTTCCAATTAAGAACATCCTTAACAATCCGAGTCTTCAGGCAGATTAACGAAGTGGGCTCTGGAACTAGGCCAATTTGAAATTCAATTCCAACCAATAACAGCGATCAAAGCTTAGGTATTAGCAGACTTCATTGCTGAAATGATGAGCAAAGATGCTCAGGCAGCGAAGATGCACTTGAATCTGACAATTGACAAAGGAAAAACAAAGTGGGAAGAAGTTGCATGAACATTGTTTGTTGATGGTGTGTCTAGTAAAGAAGGATGTGGTGCCGGATTACTGCTGGTGAATATAGATGGAGGTGAACACAGACACTCACTTTGCTTCAAGTTTCCACTCACAAATAACCATGCATAATTGAAGCTCTTATATGTAGATTGGACCTTACGGTCAGAATGAAAGCGAAGAGCGTTCGGGTATCTCTGATTCTCTAATTGTAGTTCAGCAGGTGCGAGGAGACTACGAAGTATAAGAAAAACAGTTGGTGAAGTATTTAAAGAAGGTCCTGCAGCTAATCAACCAGATCGAGTACTTTGACATTCAGCACGAACAAAGAACCGAGAACAAAAAAATGGATGCACTAAGTAAGCTAGCAACAATGGGATTTGAATCCCCGGGTGAGCACGGAGACATGATAGTAGAAGTCGTTCCAATCTGAAGCACAGTCTTAACGACCATGTCAACAATCCAAACTGATGATGTAAATTGGATGACGCCACTAATAGAGTACCTTGTGAAGGGAACGTTGCATGAAGATAAAATTGCAAGCCAGAAAGTTGGAGTTGCACACAAAGAACTACACCTATGAGGAAGGGGCCTTGTACAAAAAGGGCTTTCTTTCTTCATGGATAAAGTACATAGGGCCAGTACAAGCGAAGGAAATACTTAGAGAATTCTACGAAGGACTATGTGGAACACATCAGGAGGCCAGAATGGTAGAAAGAAAAATTATCCGAGTAGGATACTATTGGCCAACTTTGTTCAACGATACGCACAACTTTGTGCTTGAATGTAGACAATGTTCAAAGATGAATTTAGAAGTTTTCAAAAGGGATGGTTTGATGAATTTAATTGATTGGAGTATAGTGTTTCAAAGGATGCGGCCTTTTGTTTTCCTTGCTATCTTTTTAAGAATTCAGCAAAGGGGACGGCATATACTGTGGATGGAGTGTTGAATTGGAAGAATGCCCTTAAAGTATTTAGGAAACATGCTAGGAATGTGGATGGAATTCATCATGGTGCATCAATCAAATTGAGAAATTTTAGCCTTCAAAAGCAAAGTATCTCACATTGTTTCGATGGTCATTTTACCGAAGCAAAAAAGGCATATCACACACGTTTGAATGTGGTTTTGGATGTGATAAGATACTTGTTAAATCAAGGTTTAACTTTTCGTGGTCATGATGAGGGTTGGGATTCCATCAACATGGGTAATTATCTTGAATTGGTTGACTTGTATTGCAAGCGAAGTGAAGATGTGGCTAAGGTAATGAATGAAAATGCTCCCGGAAATTGCAAGTTGACATCCCCCCAGAGTTCAAAAATAGCTCTCAAGTGTTTGTACAGGCGAGGTAACTGATGCTATTGTTAATGACATTAGAGATAGTGTATTTTCTCTTCGTGTTGATGAGGCTAGAGATGCATCAATAAAAGAGCAAATGAGGGTTGTTTTGAGACATGTCAACAAACAAGGATGTATTCTTGAGCGTTTTCTTGCTCTTGTGCATGTTTCCAACTAAAACTATTACGTTGATGTAGGCTCTTAAGCAACAGTTTGAGATAAGAAATTGTCCTTGTCAAAGTTGAGAGGTCAAGGATATGATGGGGCTTCAAATATGCGAGGGGAGTTTAATAGATTGCAAGCTTTGATATTGAAAGAAAACTCTTCTACAAGGTATATTCATTATTTCTCTCACCAACTTCAATTGGTTGTTGTTTCTGTTGCATATAGTAATCTATCTGTGGGTGAATTTTTTGGGTATCTTGTTAAAACTGTAAATCTAGTTGGAGGTTCATGTGTTAGAATAAAGATGCTTGTGCAATTAGAACATGCTAGACTTGTAGAGGCATTGGAGACTGGGGAGAATGTTAGTGGAAGACGTAAAAATTAGGAAATGAGTTTGAGACGGCCTGGTGATACTCGTTGGGGATCACATTACACTACTATTCTTCGTTTTGAGGCTATGTGGTCTTCTATTATTCAAGTGCTTCTTAATATTTGTGAGCATAGCAATTTAGATGAAAATGCCTCTACAACAAAGGGTTTGATTGATAGAATGGAGAGCTATGAATTTGTATTTGTATGTTTTTTATGAAGTATTTGTTAGGAGTTACAAGTCAATTGTCCTTTGCCTTGCAACAAAGAGATCAAAATATTCTATGGTTGTGCGAATGATGAATAGAATGAAGACTGAATTGCAAGAATTCAGAGATGGTGGTTTTGATAAATTATTGGATGGAGTCAACACATTTTCTGTGAAGCATGAGATCACATTAGACGTGATGGAAGCACAACGGAAAATTCGTCCCCATTCTAGACGACGTGGAGAAATGTTGACCAATCATGATTTCTATCGTGTTGATATTTTTCTTCAGGTACTACTTTAATATTTACATAGTTTTATTTATTTTGTTTATATGCATTTTATATGCATTTTTTATCTTATTGTTATGTTTTTTTTATTATTTTAATACTAGACCGTTGACAGGATGATTTTTGAAATGAATCAGCGATTGTGCGAAGCAAGCTCAGAATTACTCACTTGTATTGCATGCCTTGATCCGAGAGAGATTTTCCATGTTTGATGTTGGTAAGTTGTTTCGCCTTGCTGAACTCTATCCGGATGACTTCTCCCTGGTTGATCGTTTAGAACTTGAGCTTATTCAGTCATCAATGATCTTGGAAGTCTTGCTCAACATATGGTTCGATCACGTAACAGTGCACTCTATTCATTGGTAAATTGTCTTATTGAGTTAACATTAGTTTACCAGTTGCAACTGCTTCAGTTGAGCGAGTTTTTTCTACCATGAAGAATATCAAGACCGATCTTCGTAATAGAATGGGAGATAAATGGCTGAACGATGTTATGACAGTGTATATTGAAAAAGATTTTTTTGTTAAGATTGAGAATGGACCGATTATGCAACGTTATCAAGTCATGGAGTCTCGTAGATATTTGTTGCCCTCACTTGTTCCTAGTCCTACTTCTAATAATTCGATCATTAGAAAGTAGTTATTTTAGTAGTTTAGTAAACTTGTAAAAATGTTATTGTATCGTACTCGATTTATTATATTACATGGCATTTTTCATTATTTTTTAGTTGAGTTTTTAAAATTTAAATTTGAGTAATATTTATCAGCCCCTCCTAAAATATTTTTTTGGTTCCGCCACTGATTTAATTGGTAAAAACCGCTAGCGATTTCTACCATTACACTTGATCCAAGTGCTGAGCAAAGAATCATTTATGGCGGTTTTTATCATTGCCCTTGGTCCAAGTGGTGAGCAAAGAATCATTTATGTACCGTGGTGAGCAAAGAATCATTATGTACACCGTGGTGAGCAAAGAATCATTATGTACACCGTGGTGAGCAAAGAATCATTTATGTATTGTGCTTTGGGGGAAAGCAAATCCAAACATTTCGTAATACTAGGTAGGGGTGGGCGTCGGGTCGGGTTGTTCGGTTTTCGGTTTAATCGGTTCGGTTTATTCGGTTTTTTTTCAAAAAATACCAAAACCGAAACCGACCCAAATAACTCGAATAACCCGAACCGAATTTAAAATTCGAATTCGGTTGGAATTCGGTTTATAACCGAATAAACCGAAAAAATTAAATTATTTCTAATTTTTATCAAATTAAATCCAATTAAACAGAATTTAATCATCAATCAATTTTTTTACCCACAATAATTATGAACCAAACCAAAAATTTCAAAAATATATCAAAATTTTAAAATAATTACAACTCAATAATTCAAAGCCAAATAATTTATCACTTAAGGCCCAATTGCAATTAAAAGCTGATGCTTCATTGCTTTGGCTTTGCTGTGGAAAAGAGGAGGAATGAGTGTAGTATTTATAATGCAAGATTGGCTTACCTTTCCCTCCTTTTGCCGATGTGGGATAAATTGCATTGCCTTTGGCTTTGAGTGAGGTTTCGTTCACTGGAAAGGAAGACTTCCTCACTTTCACGCTCAAATGTTTTTGTGTACTAATTAATCCTTATGACTTCACTCACTTCACTCCTTCATTCTTCAATTTTTTTTTATAATTTATTATGAGTCTATCTTTTGAAAGACGGTCTTTTCATACGTTATGGAAATATTATGGTTTAAAATCAAATTAGAAGAAATGAAGATAATTTTTTGGGGTTGAAATGAATCGAGTTATAAATTTTATAACTACTACACGTTGCATAATAAAATTTTAATATTGCAACTAATACCTTTTACTTTGTATTATTATAATTAAACACTGTCTTTCCATAAGCCTATGGAATAATGGAAAGACTGTATTTTCCAAGATTTTGCCGAACAACCCGACCCGACGCCCACCCCTGAGTCGGGTTATGCGGGTTAAAATGTATTACATTTAGTTCAAATATAAAATCTAAATTATCATTAATTTTATCTCTTACATCTTTATGTTTATGTAAAAATGATATTTTATACATTCTAGATCGTGCATTATGCGAAATTATTTTTCTACTATTATCATCCCGCCCCTACTTAAAATCAGTTCTGGTTCTGCCACTGTCTGCGGTTAAATAAAGGTTGTACCATGCTAGTTGCTTTAGGTTATATACGAGTAGATTTAAACATTGGTTTTGACTTTGAACTGACATATTTTCTTCTTCGGTTTTAGTGAATATGGGAAGTGGAGACTGGAGATTACGATTTACGAATCAGATTGAAATAGGCTCATTTTCATGCTACCGGAAGCATAACCATTACACAACGATCCACATCCTCACTTGTTTATGCTTCTCGGTTGGCTAATCACTATTTTCATCTCTTCACCAAGTAATCTCTTATGACTTATGAGTCCATTGTAGTTTGTTAATTTTTTAGAGCAGAGGAAAATGTCCATTGTTTGAGGAATGCTTTAGTCTAGTGAAAGATTACTGTTGAAGAATTAATTATTCGTGCACCTTATCACTGTGATTAATAAGATCACTGTAGTTTAGATATGGATATTTATTGATTAAAGTTAATACTTTCCGTTTACATTCATTCCAATAAGAATTTATAAGAATATATATATATACACATATATATATACTTTTTTTCAATTTATAAGAAATTTAAACGAACTAATTTATTAAACTTTTTTATAATGAATATGGATTGTAAAACACTTGAATATCAATCTATTGTTGATCCATTTCACATTTTCATGTTAATGTTTGGGGTAATTTTTTAAAATGTATAGATTAGTCCTCCCACTTATATTTACTTATAAATTTAGTTTTGTATTTTTAAATTTTAATTATTATTATGTATATTTATTTATTTATTTATTTACAATTCGGTATTCGGGTCGGTTTTCGGTTTGAGTTTCAATATCCAAAACCAAACCAAATACCATATTCAAAATTCGGTTTATTCAATTCGGTTATCCAAAAACCGTATTTTAAATTCGGTTCGAGTTATTCGGATTCGGATAATTCGGTTTTTGGTTCGGTTTTCGGTTTTCGGTTTTTTTGCCCACCCCTAATACTAGGTACTGATGGTTGCACTTTGTAAGTACACCCGGATTGCAGCTTTGCTTCTACCCATTAACTAAACCCAATCGTATACATACACTCAGATTGCGCTTTTTAAAGAGAACAAATTTAGAATGTCATATAATCCCCTACATAATCACTGCAAACAACGCTGCCTACTTATCATATCATGCCTAGTAGTCTAGCACCAAAATAAAGACTTTCATATCAGTATATCAACCTTGAGTACTTAACGAGGCTACATAACTCAATTTGATTCAGTCACACATCAACATTCGGTAAAGTAAAGCACAAAATAATCCACCAAGATAAACACATATCTATCATATTCTTCCTATGTTGATTCATTACATTAATGAAATGACTAACAATCTTACTCACATAAATCATATGCTACCGAGCAAAAAAAACGTTTAAAGTAAAAAACAACATTAAAATGCCAAAGTGAAACATATCATCAAGCATCAACAGAAACTTCATTTGACTGGGACTCAAAATATGTTTTCTTTTCCCTCAAAAGTCATCATTTAACTTGTAGCATTCATAACAAATGGGCTAACAACCATGCATTTCACATGATATGACAAAGTTCATACAGTTTAGCAGTGACACAATCAGGAGTCTGCAGCATGTTTTCTTGCTACCAAGTCTCTGTGTGTTTCCCATATGCGTTGTTGAGTCCTAGAGAAATGCAAAGAAGCATCAGTAATCCAACAGCTCTGGAAATGCCAAAAACAAAACATACCTGTAATGAATAAATACCTCTGGCATGAAGATTACAACTTTATTGGGTGTGTGTTTATCGAATTCTTCACTATTAGCCTTTTGCAAACTCAAAACCTTGAAGGTGCATAGTATGTAAGATATGTAAGATGGGCGTACACAAATGGAAAATTAGAAATACACTATGCTTCGAAGAAGTAGGAGTCACAGATCTAGCAAACTGAATCACAGAAATCTGCATGGCTAGGCAAATTCCAAGATAAGGAATTTTATCTTCCCTTGTGTATTTGCAGCCAGTATCATTCCTTTGACACCGCGATCCCCAAAACCACCAGGTACTAAAACGCCACTTGCTTCCTGAGAATTTATAGAAGATGAGATTTACTAACACCAACACAGCTGGTTTTTTTGTTCTGAATAAAAAAAGTGAAAGCAAGCAACTAACTAAATCTCCACTGCATGAATAAACTATACTGCATAGAACCCAAGTTCATCAGAATGAGCTTCACGCACCAGTAAAACACTGATTTATGAGTGGACGGTGAGGATGAAAAAAAGTTCAGAAATTAGGTTTGACTGAAAGATGAATTAGTTTAGACATTAAATCGGAGACCTACACTGCTTAAATAAACTTGGGTTGCTCCAATTTCAAAATGAACACAGTGGCAAAAAAACCACTACAACAATGAGAAGCTATAATTTTTTACCCAAAAGAAGAGGCAGCAGCTAAGAACTGCGAAATTAAATTCAAAGGGAACAAAAGACCCTAATTATATTAATGTTGTAAGTACCAAACAAATCCAAGAACACTAATTGTGTAAATTGAACCCAAATGGTGTGTAAACTCATCTGGTACAAGAACTGTTTATGATTGTAGGAACTGGGGAAACTGAATAGTGAGAAGCAGCAAGTTAATCTCTTGCAGATGATGTATTATACCAATAAAAACACAACATTTTTTTTCAATAGTTGAATCAATTTTCATGAGCATCAGGATCGTAAATTATGAATCACACAAAAAAACACATGATTTCAGCCAAAACCCATTTAATAAAAACCAAACCTGAGCCACACACTGAACATACAAAATCCAAAACAAGGAAAACCAAGCAAAAGGGAAGAGTTTGGAATCCAAACCTGTACGATATGAAAATGAAATTGAGGATCAGCAACTGGTCACTGGTGTAGAAGGTGTGTGCGTCTGACAAGGTTACTGGCGAAATAAAGGTAGAGCCTTAAAGGAAGACCTTCAAATTGACCCTCACTGCTCACCGCCTTAAAGGAAGACCTTAATGTCACATCATTCACTGTTAAGGTGTTAAGGAAATAGAAACCCTTTCCTTGTAGGAAAGGTTATAGATGGTAGTTACCTTATAGAAACAGTTATAGATAGTAGTTACCTTATAGAATTAGTTATAGATAGTAGTTACCCTATAGAATTAGTTATAGATGATAGTTTCCTTATAGACTTAGAATTATATTCCTGTTAGACTTTGGTTTGTTGTAAGCCTATATATATTGTAATCCTCATCATTGATGAGATGTGTCATTGATTAATATCAGTGCACCATAATAAAGTTCTCTATATTTTATCATGGTATCAGAGCCTAAAATTCTGAAACTTAAATAGAAAATTTTCCGCTGCATTAAACCCTGCCGTCCGACGTCCACGCGCCGCCGATCTCGACGCCACGCGCTATCCTCCGCCACGCGCCGATCGCCAGAGCTGCCATTCAACGTCCGACGCCGTTGCCCGCCCTCACGCGCCGCCGCTTACTCTCCGTCGGTGTGTCCTGTGCTGCTGATTTGTACCTGATTTTTACAATATGTCTGGCTCTGAAGATCAGCTTCGTTCTGCTGCTCCGAAGATTCAGGATGTGAGTGGTTATGATGTGATTACAGCTTTACTTCAACAGCTGCAATTGCAATCTGGCCCTCGTACTACTTTACCGATTGGTCGTGTGTCGACTGATCCTTACTTCATTGGTCCTGGCGATGGTCCAGGTTTACAACTTGTACCGCTCATACTGATGTTGGTTTTGAGGCTACTGCGCTTCAGAACAATAATGGCTATGAGGTAATTGCGACTTTACTGAAACAGTTGCAGTTGCAATGTGGCCCTAAAATACCTATACATGTTGGTCGTTTATCGACTAAGCCCTACTTCATTGGCACTTCTGACGGACCTGGTTTGGTTATTGCACCCACCATCCCGAAGGGTCAAGAGAATTACCTTGAATGGTCTCCTACAAATACTGCTCTACCAGCTGCTACTGTTACGGTTGTTGCTGCTACTTCTACGCCTACTGAGAATTTTTAAATTTTTTGTTTTGTTTTATTGATTAGCAATTTCATAATATTCTTCGCAAGTTGGACATTCTTGTCATCATGCTCCAACTTGAGGGAGGGTGTTAAGGAAATAGAAACCCTTTCCTTGTAGGAAAGGTTATAGATGGTAGTTACCTTATAGAAACAGTTATAGATAGTAGTTACCTTATAGAATTAGTTATAGATAGTAGTTACCCTATAGAATTAGTTATAGATGATAGTTTCCTTATAGACTTAGAATTATATTCCTGTTAGACTTTGGTTTGTTGTAAGCCTATATATATTGTAATCCTCATCATTGATGAGATGTGTCATTGATTAATATCAGTGCACCATAATAAAGTTCTCTATATTTTATCATTCACTTTGATGTTTCACTATAAATTTTCATTGAGACTATCATTACTCATATTACTCTTATATATAACTAAAATCATCGAAATCTCGAAAGTAATGGATAACAAAAGAGAGAGATGGAGTGATAAAAAAATCAGTAACAGAGTATTAAACGTCTGGACACTAAACATTCCAAAAGGATGGGAGCTTTACTGCCCCTTTATAATATTACACCATACACTGTACCGGACACCCCTTCTACCAGACCACGACCTTTTGTTTCTCAGAGTTCAGTTTTGCAATCTTTGCAACTTTTAAGCCCTGTAACAAGGCAAATCAATTACCCAATCTTTCTTGGACTTTTCAGAAGGTTGGATTTGATCAACAACCTACAACCAGAAAGAACTATCACTTGATGTATCAAACATCTTCATGCATCAGCACTTAAAAGAAGAACAAAAACAGGAAAATAAAATTCTAGTCCAATACCAAACTACTTATAATGGTTGAAGAAGATGAAAATATTCATATTCACTTCGATCGAAGCCTATTTTCCGAAGAAGATGACATAACTCTAGTCAGGGTGCTCATTGATCAACTTTCCAAACTCTCTTTACATCAATCTCAACATTTAAAGCAAATGTTGAGAAGGTGGTTTTATCTTATTATACCATTTGTGATGCCTCAACACTCTTGTGTTGCACGAAGTTATAGTTGGGTATCATGACAGTTTGCCCGGGTTTCAGCTGCTGAAAGCATGCAGGTACCAGGATGATCAAAGTTGTACTCCTTAATCTTGGTTATCTTTTCTTCACTCAAAGACCAATATAACGAATCCTACAAAAGCCAAAATGTACATGAACATATCTGGTTTTTGCTAAGAAAAAATAATAGTACATAAATATGATGAAATTTGACTTGATGACAAGAACAACGTGCTGATCATGAAGCTGCGACATGATCATATTGCAAACAATCGAAAACATTGCAAATGAAGTTCTATTAATGTTCCACAGGCAGGCTCGCTATTCTCCCTGATGCCTCAGGCTTAGATGGTACTGCATCCGTCCCTTGTCTTTTTGCATTGCGGGAGAGATTACTGAAGGAGAGTTATCAGTCAACATTAATCCACCCATATTATCAAGTCCCTGGACAGAATCATATTCACTGTAAACATTATTATAAAGGCAAGCAGGCTAATGGAAAGTATAAAAGCTTTGTGACCTAATCACCACAATACATCAACTGCCACAGGATGAAGGTGCTAAAGCAACAAACACAAGTAGGAATTTTAAACCTAAATAAGTCAGTATGTATCGAAAGCTATCAGTAAGTAAAAACAGCCAACACTCCAAATCAGGCAAATGGCATGGATGCGTTTGAGCTGCAGAAGTTGGGTTCATAGATCACATTGGCTTGCTATAAGTAAAATAACCCTAATCCAACACTGTATAGGCTGGAGTAATTTTTAAGGCCGAAGCTAATAATAGGGCATAAGATCGAACAAAAACGGGGCATTTCACTAACCAATAACAAGTGTACTACAAAGTGCATTACTTCTATGTCATCCACATCGTGAACTTAATAGCCATGACTAAAGTAACCCAAATACAGAAAGCATATCAGGTCGAACCTTCTTATCCTTTTGAATTAAGAAAAACATGTCGGGAAAAACAATTTATCACACAAATGTACCTCAATGCGCAACAAATATCGAACACCGAAGATGCAACTCCTGAAATTAATAGTAGCGCATCAGAAAAGAAGTTAAAAATTAAGAGTAACGCATCAGAAAAGAAATTAACTACACACGTACGGAGGGAAAATGGAAGCATCAGATTAAAGAAAAAAGTAAACAAACTCAGTAAATTCACAACGACCGTCGAACAAGGTAACTGGAAAATAAAAAGGTCGTGTAAATTAACAAGCCCCTTACCACTTGATCTGCCAGCATCAGGGAACGCACGCATACACAATGTCGTTAAGACCCAGAGATGGATACCAAATTTCTGCATTTGTAGGATTAGTGTTACATATAGAGCTCCGACACAACGAAGGGCATGTAAAAGGCATAAAATAGAACGCCAAACACAGGGGAAGGGATCTTACACTTAATTCAAAGATTGAAGACAAAGGCGGGAAGCAGAAGTTACCTGTAAAAGAACGGAAAATAAAACCGTCAGTTCAAGAAACTGAAAGGACTAACTTACAAGAAATGGAAACGATAAACAAATGGGAAGGCAAAATTCATCCGTACAGAAAATAAATCAGGAAAGCAAAAATGGAAGGATAATGCGGTATAACGAATCAACGATCAATAAATCGGAGCCTCCAAATTAACCCCTCAAACTAAACCGTTGATGCGTCTTTGACTATCGACTGGTTCGTGGGCTTGACTTCTTCTCGAATGGATATGTAATCAAACTATCCCTAGCATTTTGGGGGTCAGCACTCCGATGCTTAAGTTAGTTCAATATGATTAAGACCAAATGAATGATAATAAAGGTGTACCTATATTTATACTCCGTATCCTAAATAACGTACTCCTTAATTATCGTGAATATAGTAATTAAGTTAGAGTATTAAATATTCCCCTAACTGGACTGCCATACCTGTGACCCAATGGTCTTCTTGGGCCTAACATCTAACAAGAGCCCCCAGAAAAGTAGGTTCTCGACCTTAGAAAGCTAGAACATCACGAAGGTCTTCGAGGTCTCGAATGCATGGGACAATTCGAGAACTTTGAAGGCTCGAAATGAACCTTGCACGTTGCGTTCCTGCCTTCGAGGATGAGAACCTGGTTTTCTAATCAATTTCGTCATTTAAGATTCCGAAAGGGCGCACGCATGCTATGCAATCACACGTGTCACTGCCCCCAAACACCGCGCTGTTAGAAGACAAAGAGGCGATCACGTCTTTCCATAACTTTTTATATTTCCAATGCAAAAATAATTACCGGCCACTTCAGTCCCCATATTTACCCCTCATCCTCGCTTCCTTATTTACTTTTCTCGTTTGCAGGCATCTTCTTACAAGATTTCTTTCTGTATTTCTCTCGTGAGCGATACAACTTCCATCCCTTTTTCCAGAAATTAGTAAGTTCTTTCATCTGTTTCCCCCCTTTTCCATCATGGCCCGCTCTAATGAGGGTTCCGCATCCGAGAAACTTTCCGGTGAAATTAGGGTAGGCAAGTCAGGGGTTAGTACGCCGGAGAGAACCGCTGGCGACCCGAATGTACCCATCTCGAAGGACTCCAGCACGATTCAGATGCTGGAGAGGGCGTATCTATTCATGGTGCTAATAGTCATGGGGAAGAGAGAGACATTTCCATAACTGATATGCCCTCTCAAGAAGCTGTCAAAATTGGCCTCCGGGCATTGGCAAACCCTACATAACGAGGTCCCCTACGAGCGGCAAGATTGGCTTTTACCCTCCTCAAAGTCTAGAGCTCGAAGCCATAGGGGAGGAGGAAGAAGTGCTCCCTTTGAGGGAGGAGGCAATCCTCGAGTGTGTGGGGGGGGGGGGAAGCACCCTCGAGTGGAACTCGGGAGTCCTCCCTGGCTGAGCCCTCTCTAAAGAAGAAAAAAGGGACTCATCAAAGATTAAGGCTAAGGGAGCCCCCAGTTCCACTAGCGGGAACCACTATTTCTAAAATTTTGGACTCGATCCCTCCTGGCCAACGAGTAGCTTCGGATGCCGATTTTCAACCCTTTTGAGAAGGTGATTCCCCCCATAACCTTCCCGAAGGAAGATCGTCCATCTCTCTCTGACACCTTCGTTGCGGGCTCACCTTTCCCTTTCTGCCCCTTTTTTTTCCAAACTCCTTAGGCAATTTCAAGTGAGCCATACGCAAGTCCACCCCAATGTTTTGGTGATCATTATGATGTTCTTGACCAGATGTGATAAATTCAGTATTAAACCCATTTATAAGCTGCTTCGCTCACTATACTTCGTGTCCTATAGTGGGCGGTCTACCGATATGATCATCACGTTTGCCAACCGAGAAGCACATCATAAAGTTTTTAGTGTTCTGGAAATTTGGGTGATTGGAAGAGCTGGAAGAAAGGTATCTCGTTCGATAGCAGGAGGTATCGAGTTCTTTCGTGGAATTGGGCCGTGCGAGTTGAGTCTCCCGAACCTGGGGAATATATCTGCCCAGATGCCCTCGAGAGGGACAGACAAAAACACTTGTCCAGCTCCCTCGACTACAACCTTTTCAACAACCCCAGCCCCCCGATTGGCGGCTTTGTGTTCCAGCCCAGAGTCTATGAAGAATATGTGTATAACACACTCAAGAAAGATACAAGAAAGAGGCGAAGAGAACGTGAGGGCTATAGAGATGGCCCTCCCCTCGAGATCATCGTTAGTGACTCTAGGCATTCGGGACCTTCCAAAGGTGCCTTAATAGAAATCTACTTCTCTCATCTATTATGTTATTATGTTCATCACTATTGACTGACTCTCTTTCTTTTTCCATTTTCAGTGGGTCTCGCTAAGGGCTTAAAGAAGCCAAAGTCCTCGAAGCAGGGCCATGCTCCATCAAGGGGGATCATTGATTCCTCGAACCAGGCTTCTATTCCGGTGTCTCCCCCCCCCCCTCGAACTCGGTTTCCTCTCATGCAGAAGGCTTCGAAAGGCCTATCTCAACCATTGGTGCTGAGCAATCTCCTTACACCAGGAACGTTCGCCAGAAGACAAAGGTGAACAACGATACTATCGGCTCCTCCTCACCAAGATCGGTAATGGGAACACATGGCGGTGAGGATATTCATCAACAATCTCCGCCCCCTTCAACTGGATCGAGCATCAACTGTCAAAGATGGTCTCTAACCCTGAGGTTCTTATCACTTCTCTTTTCTCTCCACTCTTTTTTGTTTTGTAGCCTTAATCTGAGTTGAATTGTTTTGTCAAGCCTCTAAAATTTTACGCAAGGCCACCGAGAAAATGGTGGCCTTCATTTCCCTTTATTCTGCTCGCAAAGGTAACCTTCGTGAGGAGCTCATCAAGCAAGATGTTGAGATTTTGCAGCTAAGGAAGGCGCTCGAGGAGAAAAACAAGGTGCTCGAGGAGAAGGATATGGCTCTTGAAGAAAAAGAAAAAGCTTTTGGAAAGTGGGAAGCAAGGTGTTGATGCCGAAAGGCATCAATGGTCGCTAGAGAAGGATACCCTCAACAAGTGGGTTCAAGCTCTAGAGGAGAGGGTTCGAGCTGCAGATGATCTGGCCACGCAGGTGTAAATGCTCGAGGCCTTCAAACAGAAGGCTACTTGAACTTTTCCTGGATCTTCTAAGGGTGGCCAAGGAAATCAGATGCAGCGAATTAGCCGAGGAATTTTTAAATCCTCAAGTGTCTGCCTCTCTTTCTGAAGAATTGGCCAATAAGGTGAACAAACTAGTTAATCCAGAGCTCGATACCACCTTGGACGCAAAATGGGATGAGGCCATAAAAAACAACTGCCTTCACTTTGCCCTACTGGATTTCATCAAGACCAAAGGGCAGTTCTTCACTGCTGAGGGGATTCGAGTGATCTCCCTTCTTGAGGCTACAGACGCCTCTCCTGAGCAGAATTCTCCCGCCAACCAGGTCGAAGAAATGATTGCTTCCATATCAAAGGAGGATGATTCTAGGGTTGGTTCTTGATTGTAAAATTTTTCCTCTTCTCTATTTTTTTTATTTAGGGCCCCTGAAATGTAACCCTATTTTTTTTAGAATCAATGAAAATACATTTTTTTATTTTTGCCGTAACTTATTGATTTTACCTTTGTTTTCTTTCCGTAGTATAATTCATTGAAAATTGTGCTAGATGGTGCTTTTGAGGAGGTTTCAAGTGCCCAAAAAGAACTGGATGAGACAAATAAACAAATACTGATTGCCCTTTGAGATCTTTCTAAGTGTAACCAAGAGAAAGACTCCTTGAAGGATAAGCTCCACAACCTCAAAGCCAAGATGAAGCAGTGGCAATCTAAAGATCATCCTACTTTCAAGGGGTTTATCAAGGATTTCCTTAGCAAGAAATTTAATGGTACCTATCCTTTAGAAGTGGTCAAGGGTCGCGATCCCACTGATAAAGAACTAGAAGAACTGATGCGTCAAATTTATTTGAAGTTCGGTTCTCTGAAATCCTACCTTGCCACTGTAACTAGGCTTTCAGTAGTGAAAGGACGACTAATCGGTTGCTTGGGAAAATATCACAGAATGGTAGCCCAGAGGGAATTGATTTCTGAACAGTATCTGTTAGCTCAACGCAGAGTAGCTAGCCTTGAAGATGACTTACTCGCTTGGAAGATAGCTAGCGAGGACCCCCCCCCTTCCACAATCAAACCCCCTTCAGCCCCTCAAGCCCCTCGAGGTAGCCTTCCAGTTGAAGATAGCTCTTTGGTGGAATCCCTTTTGTCAGAAAATGCAAAACTCGCTGGGGAGATCGAGGCCTGGAAGATACAAGCTACAGAAATGGAATAGCGTTTTGATGAATTTGAAGAAAAAATCATCGCACACGAAGTAAGCCTTCGGGCCCATATGCTTTCTCACGGTATAGCTTCCTCTTACTTAATCAGCAATGATCATCTTCCAAAGTTTCTACTTAAAGCTGCTCAGTACTAGATGGAAGAGGTCAATTTTCATGAGAATGAGACTCCATGGAGGAAGAAGGCTTTTAACCTCATTCTCGATTGGATAGCAGAATTAAAGGTAAAGGGTTTTACCCCCTTGAGTTTTCGCTCTGCCTATTGGTCACAGAAGTCTATTGTTAAAGAAGTTGAATGACACCTTGTCTCATTGAGAAAAATTAGCCAAGGGTCTTCCTCAAAATGCTCCGCAAAATCATCGGGTCATCCTTGAAGGCCTCATTCGAACCTTCCACGAAGAAATGGTGTAGGACCGTAGCCGTCACTCCCCTCGATTCCTCAGAATATCCTGTAGAGGGGCAAATGAAGGATATTCGAAGGGCGGCTGGTATAAAGCTTAAAGAACTCGAAGAAATAGAGGCAGACGTGAAGAAGTTAGGAAAGCCTATATCCACTGAAGAGTTGTTTCAAGCGAGATTTCCTCCCACTGAATGAATATATGTAGATGGATCAACTTGGATAATTGTTAGTGTGAATATTGTATCCTTAGTATTTGTTGGAATTTGGATTAATATTATTTCTATCTCTAATATTTTACCCCTCAACTAGGGGCGCCCTGTGCATGTCTGGTAAATAGAAATTAAGCAATTAAGAGACAAGCATTTTACCTAGATTCGGTATTTCCACCTACATCCTGCTAATTTTGCCTACTAGCTTATCATTTCAAGAGTACAATATAGCTTTCGAGTACCGCTTTAGAGCCAACCACTCGAACATCAACTAGAGTGCAGCTTTAGAGCAAACCACTCGAACATCATCTAGAGTGTCGCTTTAGAGCCAGCCACTTGAACATCAACTAGAGTTCCGCTTTAGAGCCAACCACTCGAACATTAACTAAAGTGCCGCTTCAGAGCAAACCACTCGAACATCAGCCGTAGTTAGAAACATCATCTAGAACGCCTCTTTAAAGCAACTTGCTTGAATACCAAATACAATTTCGCTTTAGAGAAAACAGCTCGAACATCATCTAGAGTGCCACTTTAGAGCAAACCACTCGAACATCAGCCGTAGCTTGAGACATCATCTAGGACGCTGCTTTAAAGCAACCCACTCGAATACCAACTAGAGTGCCGCTTTAGAGAAAACTACTCGAACATCATCTAGAGTGCCACTTTAGAACAACCCACTCGAACATCAGACGTAGCTGGAAACATCATCTAGAGTGCCACTTTAAAGCAACCCGCTTGAAAACCAACTAGAGTGCCGCTTTAGAGCAAACCACTCGATCTCATAACTTGTAGTATTTTCTCAAGTTGCTATTGTTCGACCTTCTTGGTACTCGAATCCCGTTCATCTGTTCGATAACATAACTTCCTTCCAGATGCGATTCGATCACTTTATAAGGTCCTTCCCAATTCGCAGCTAACTTCCCCTCGGGCTCCTTTTTGCTTTTCTTATTTTTCCTCATTACCAAGTCTCCCGAGTTAAACAAAACCTTCTTTACCCTTCTGAATCATTCATTGACCTTAGCCTCGTGTAGAGAAGCTAACTCTCTTTTTCCCTCCACCATATCCATATCCAGACATCTATGTTGCTGATTCACCGTCTCATCTGTATCAGCCATCATCCTTGGGCTAGGAACTCCTAATTTCGCAAGAATTACTGCTTCCGAGCCATATACGAGACTATAAGGTGTTTCCCCAGTAGTGGAGGACTCAACTGTCCAATATGCCCACAACACATTAGGTAATTCCCATATCCAGTTACATTGCCCCTTCCAGACGCGCTCATATTCCATTTACTATTGTTCTGTTGGTCACTTCCACTTGTCCGTTGGCTTGGGGGTGGTAAACAGATGTCACCTTTTGCTTAATCTTATATTCCTCGCACCACTTCTTGAAGGGATCCTGAGCAAACTGCGTTCCATTTTCCGTGATGATCGTCCTTGGGATTCCAAAACGGCAAACAATGTTCTTCCAGCAAAAGAAGATAACCTTTTTTCCCCTTATGTTTGTCAAGGGCTCAGCTTCTACCCATTTGGTGAAATAATCAACTGCCACTACTAAGTACTTCAATTTGCTTGGCACTTCCGGAAATAGGCACACCAAATCGATTCCCCATTTGTCAAATAGCCACAAACTATAGATGTTTCTCATTTCTTCCTGTGGAACATGTTTTATAGGTGCTTGTCTCTAACACTTATGGCAAGCCTGAATATACTGGTTTGCGTCCTCGAGCATTGTCGGCCAGTAAAATCCTGCTTGAATAAGCCTCCTCGCTCTGGACCTGGCTCCCTGATGGCTACCACATACCCCTTCGTGAACCTCCCTTACGAGGTAATCTGCTTTGTTAGAGTTAACACATCGAAGTAATGGCTGCAAGTGGCCTCTTCTATCTAACCCTTCTTCTTGCAACACATACATTGGAGCCTTCAACCTTATCTTTCTGGCATCTACTTCATTTTCTGGCAGGATTCCCTCTCGAAGATATGTCATGAACAGTGTCATCCAGGAGTTTTCCACTTCAACCGCCATCACTACAGGCTCTTCAAAACTTTGCTTGCTCAAAGTTTCCATAAGGAGTTGCTGCTAGGATTGGGTTCCGAAGAAGCGAACTTACTTAGAGCGTCCACTTTATAATTGTTTTCCCTCAGAACCCGTGTCAATGTATAAAATTTGAAAAATTTTAACAAGTTCTTTACTACATCGAGGTATCTTTGCATATTGTGCTCTCCGGAACCACAATTTGAGAATCACTGAAAACCTCCAGTTCTTCCACTTGCAGCTCCTTCGCAAGGCACAATCCAGTGATCAATGCCTCATACTCAGTTTCATTGTTAGTTGCTTTGAATGCAAAGTTCAATCCATAAGGATAATCTCTGCCCTCGGGGCTAGTTAGTAGGACCCGCGCTCTACTTCCTCCAAAATGTGACGAACCATCCACATACAACTTCCATATCTTTCTTTGCCTTATTTATTCATTATGGAATAGGCTCTAAACACACTTCAAGGGGTTATGTAGTTTCCACTATAAAATTTGCTAGTGCCTGCCCCTTAATTGCAACTCGACGTTGATACTGGATATCATGTTCTCCCAACTCTACTGCCCACTTCATCATTCTTCCGAAAATCTCTGGCCTTAGCAGGATCTATCGAATTGGGTGGTTCGTGAGCACCACTATCTTATGTCCCTAGAAGTAGGGTCTCAACCGTCGGCCTACATGCACGAGAGCTAGAATCAACCTTTCGAGAACCGTATATCTCGTCTCTGGCCCCTACAAGGCACAACTAATGAAGTAGATCGGATGCTAAATTACCGCATTCGTGGGTTATTGATGGCAGTTGAACATAAGGATTTTATAGCCCCTGGCCGATTCCTATACTCCCATATCCTTGTGTGCAAGAAGAAGTCATTATTCCATATGCTGCTCCTGGACTGGCCAGGTCAAGGGTAGAGCATATGGGGTTAGCGGAGGTAGTGCATATACAAGACCTTGGGAATAACCAGGAATGGAAGGCTGGGGCTTAGCCTGTAGCAGCTCTCCAACATATCCCTGATAAGGGTAGGCTATTGGGGGTTGGGGCTGAGAGGCCCACCCTGTAGTTATTCCCAAAGGCGAGGGCAGTACTGCCCCCATCGTGACTCTATTATCCGGATGAGGGGTGATCCGGTAACCAGTAGTGGCTAGGACCTGAGCTACTCGTTCCACATCTTAACTTGGGGTTGCCTTCTCCACGTTATGATTTCCTTACCCATGTTGACCATAGGCTTCCATATAAGAGTCTCACAAAACTTACGTAAACCTTTCATCCCTCGAATCAACCACCCTCTCAAGCAGGGGATCATTATTTCCCTATATTTGCTCTCTCATCACTTCCAAAGTCCTCGAGGGCCCCGACATATCATGCTGGATAGGTACCAGGGTGTTTGCGCCAATCGCCACTGAGGTTGGTCCCCCCTCATGGCATATGCCTGTATTAGGTTCTACTCGCAACTCTGCTCCCATTGTTTGAGTATTAGCCATGTCGCTGTTCTTGATGGGGGTGTCGTTTCCTCCTTCTGGATTCTCTGATGTTAACCTTGGTGGAGATCCAACCCCCATACCTATTGACCTTAATCTTTCACTCATTCAAACTACTGTGGACATAAACTCTCCAAACCCTTGATCTAGCTTAGTTATCCCCAGAGACGGCGCTACTTGATGCGTCTTCGGCCACTGACCAGTTTGTGGGCTTGGGTTCTTCTTGAATGGAACTGCAATCAAACTATCCCTGGGGTTCTAGGGGCCAGCACTCCAATCCTTAAGTTAGTCCAAGCTTTCAATATGATTAAGACAGAATGAATGATAAGTAAATGTGTACATTGTATTGATATTTTGTGTCCTAAATAACGTACTTCTTAACTGTCTCCCTTAATTACCCATGAATGCGGTAATTAAGTTAGAGTATTAAATATTCCCCTAACCGGGATGCCATGCCTGCGACCCAATAGCCTTCTTGGGCCTAACCTCTCTCACCCGTAGAAAAAGCAGAAAAGTAGAAACAAGAGAGTTAAAGCTGATGAACAAAATGGTATAACAATGAACAAATTGGAACCCCTAAATTGAGGCCCCAAATTCACCCGTAGAGAAAGCGGAAAAGTAGGAACGCAAGAGCTACTAGTGGAATGAAACAATGAGAATAAAATTTAAAATACAACGATGAAGAAGCAGGGAGGGGACATGATGGACACAAATAAGACATGTAGCAGGGAGGGGAAAAAGGGACAACTGAAGCAGGTAGGTGAAGCAGGGAAGACCGGAGGAGGTATTTGAGACAAATGAAAGAAATGAAAGGCAACCGCTGACTAGGGCAAGAGGTGGCTGGCTTTGAAGGGGGAAAGCAGAGTAAAACTGCAAACAATGAACTTACCAAGTTGAAGATGAATGGCCACCGACGACTTGTAGGCAACCTAGGGTAACTAGTGGCATGCTTCCCAAGTTGAAAGAGAAGCATAGTGGTGAAGCAGAGAGGAGGAACAAAGGATTTGTACCAAAGAAACAGGTCACCGTACGTAAACCTGTTTCCAAAAAATAACTCAACCTTTTAGTATAGTATATATATACTGGGGCTCCATAAACTGTTTGTCATATTTCCACCGTCCCTGAATAAACTGAATACATTCTATTTTGGTATGTCCTTGATTAAGTTGCAAGCACTCAGAATTTTCCATTTTCAGCAAAGTTGATCCTAAATGCCTATGGACTCCCACATATTTCTAGCCATTAGGGCTGATTAATTAGGGAAGTGGGACATTGTTTGGACGCGCGTCCAAAAAATGGCGGGATTACTTTTTAAACTCCCTACCCCCTGCCAGTTTACACGTGTCTCATTTAGTCTTCCAATGCTCCATTATTACTTTCACAATGCTCCCATTTGGTTTTTGGAATTCTCACTTCAACGCTCTTTTATCTCCACATTCCTCTTATTTCTCACTTAAAACTCCCAGTCTCTCCTCTCTTCTCTCTCAATTCTGAAAACCCTAGCCGCTTGTACTCTTTTCGGCTTTGTTCTTTGCAGAAAACTTGTATTATTTTTGTTGTTTTCGTTGATTATATATGTTTTTATCACAAATTTTTGGCTCGGATCTAGGATATTTATAAGTTGGTTGGGGGGGTTTTGAAAATGAAATCGAAATCTTAACTTTTTTTATGTTAATCACAACTTTTTAAGCCTTGATTAAGGTTTTGCTGGCTGCTTTACGTATTATTGAACAATAATTGAGTTCTACGGTTTATCTTGTGTTGGATTTGTGATTTTAGCCACTGTTCTTCATTTTCGTTGTTTAAAACCGAATGCATGTGTCCTATTTTAGATTTTCATGGTCATTTTCGAAGTAAACGCAGTTGGGTTTGTGATTCTTGAACAGAAGTTAATGTTCTTTATGGTCCGGGTTTGATCTAGGGTTTTTATTATATTGTATCTATGACATTCGCAACTATTCTTCATTTTTTTTGTTTAAAACCGAATGCATGTGTCATACTTTTAAATTTAATAATAATTTTATCAGTCAATAATGTTGGGTTTGTGATTAATGTTGTTGATGTTCATTTATTTTGGCCGATATGATATTTGGTAAGCATGTCCTCGCTGATTTAGCCCATAGATATTGATATTCTATGTTTAGCCTCGATTAGGGGTTGACCACTTTAGTTTGGGGCTTTATAAATTAAATGATTTTTTGGGGGCTAGGGTTTGTGCTCTTCTAGCCGAATATTAGAAACTGCTTGCATGTGATGATTTTCTGCCAAGTTCAGCAATTTATCTAAGGATTCATGTTTGGGGTCCCATTGTTTACCAGATCTGTGATATTCTGTCTATGTTCTTGCTGTTTTAATGTTGGATATGAATATAATTCACTTTTATCTTGTCTAGTTTGTGTAGTAATTGTATTATGTCCATTTTTGTCTTTGTATTAGCCATCGTTGCTTTGCCTATGTGTTGATTACCCTGTGGTGCTGTGTTTCTGTTGATTATCCTTTTCTTTTGTTGAAACATGGGTCATAGAGATAAGGTCATGGCTGGGCAGGATAAATATGCCCCTTGCCAACCCGTGAATGATTCCCAGTATCAGTCACAGTTTGAGTCAAACTTCGATCCCACACTGTTTACTGGGCTTGAAGATATTTACTCACAACTCATTCACATTGATGTCATCCTATCTCACCACCCCGTTCTTGATACTAACTCATTTGGATCCTTGGATACCCCTGTGGCTACACATTTTTGCCCTGTACCTAAATCTGTCCTATACCACTCAGAATCATATACTGATTCAGATGAAACGCATCTCCCTACTACTGATCTTGATAAAATACAACCCCCTAATACTGATACTGATTTAGATGCAACCTAACCCCCTAATTCGGATGAAACCCAACCCCCTGATTTCAATGAAACCTTACCCCCTGATACTGATCCTGATAAAACATAGCCCCCAATCCTGATACTGATTCTGATGCAACCCATTCCCTAATTTCGATGAAACCCAACCCCCTAATTCTTATAAATTTAATTCATCTGAATCTTGGTGTGATCAACATCCTTCAGTGTACTTCAAGGGTAATGAATTCCCTAAGTATGGTGAGCCAGGTTTCTGGGAAACTGGGGCTTGTCTATATCCTGGTAACTGGCCAAAATATGTGCCTAAAAGTGATCCTGATGCTGGAAAATAGTGTCATTACTCACATGTTTGTATTTTTGGCTTCTTTTTCAGTTTTTATTTTAGCTTCTAATTTCAAATTGTTGAACATATACTAACTGTCTACCTCTTAATGCAGGATTGTTTATACAGGGTGGTTGTTATTTTTTATAGTAACTACTTCATTTTGTGTCTCTCTGTGGTTGCATGTGTGCTACTTGTCTATGATAGCACATGTGCTACTGGTTATGTGTTGGGTTTTTAAATCCGTGCGATGTTTATGTTCAAACGTGCAACCACTCAGATTTTGACTCAGATTCAATTAAAACCTTAGGTGGCTGTTTCCCATTTTTCAAATGAATCTGAAGCGGAACCTGAGTCAGGCATGGCATGTTTCAGATCAGGGGCAATAATGGGAGCAGTAAATTGTGATGCATGTTCATGTGGTTTATATATGTAGCCATACAGTGTTAGTCACTAGACTTACCTGATCTTGGCAGGATATTTGTTTATTGATGTCATAGCTAATATGTGTTCTAGTTGGGTATGTAACACCCCAAACCCACCACACAGTGTCGGGTCAGGTTTGGTTGTACTACAGAAAATGATAACAGTAACAAGAAGATAAATTATATGCGGAAGCAATTAGACCATTCAAATCCTAATTTACTATTACAGTGAAAATATTAGTATAAGTGTTAAACAAAAGTTTCACCTAACTATTAAATATTCAAAATTCATGTTAATATTTATCCAGGATCTCTCTCAAAATAAGTAAAGACATCAAAGTGCTTTTCTTTTACAGTTCTTCTTCACCTGAAAAAGGTTGTTTAACTAGGGTAAGCTCCTTGCTTAGTGAGGTTTCATCGCCAGTATTTACCCAGTTGAGTTTTAGTGATCACAGAATATCAAATAACAAATAACCACATATGTCCTAGCACATAGTAAACAAATACTGGTGGTTAATGCTAAGTTGCTGTCAAGTGCCTATGTGGCAACTCTGACTAGCATACAGGGCACAACCTTTCAGTAGTGCCCAAAGGCTATCAGTTCAGAATTCAGTCTCGACAACCACGCCCAATCAGATGCTCAGTTACGAGCTCATATCAGTACAATACAGTGGGTAATGCTAACATACCAGAAACTCCACGAGTAGCAGGTATAATCAGACGGTTCGGTCAATACCATTCCCCACCAACTTCGACCGAACTACAATCACGTCGGGGGCCTTGAAATAAGAGATAGGCAATCGGGTAGTAGATAATTCATGTTTGACATAGAAAGATAAAGTACAAGCCGGTCATCCACATAACATATTAGAGCAATGTATGATTCAAGTTTGACATAACAAGATAAAGTACAAGCAGGTCATTCACAGAAAAATATTGGAGCAGTTCAAAACTCAGTTTCACGATAATTGAACACAGTAATATACACACTCAGTTAACAGTCAGTATATATTATCAATTTAAGTTGAACAGGTATGCCCCTCTATAATGGAGTTCGAGTACAGGTTCGAGTATGTATTTTGTGTACAGGCGTTTGAGTAGTTGGGTTTGAGTACAGGGGGTTCGAGTAAATAATTCGAGTGGAGAAGGTTCAAGTGGTACATGTATCGGGTTGTACTGGTTTGAGTGGTAAATGGTACCAGTTCGATTTGTGAGGTTCGAGTGGTGAGGTTCGAGTGGTGAGGTTCGATTGGTGAGGTTCGAATGGTAAGTATTACCAATTTAAGTGGTGAGGTTCGAGTGGTAAGTGGTTCGAGAGGTAAGGTTGCAGTGGTACTGGTTCGAGGGGTAACGGTTTCAGTATTACTAGTTCGAGGGGTAACGGTTTCAGTAGTACTAGTTCAAGGGGTAAGGTTCGAGAGGTGAGTTTGAGGGGTAACTGTTTCAGTAGCACTAATTTGAGGGGTAAGGTTCGAGTAGTACTAATTCGAGGGGTAAGGTTCGAGTGGTGAAGATTTCAGCAGGTTCGAGGGGTGAAGTTTTTAGTGGGTTCGAGAGGTAAAGGTTTCAATAGGTTTGAGAGGTGAAGTTTTTAGTAGGTTCGAGAGGTGAAGTTTTCAGTGGGTTCGAGAGGTGAAGGTTTTCAATGGGTTCGAGAGGTGAAGTTTTCTTTAGGTTCAAGAGGTGAAGGTTTCAGTAGGTTCTTGAGGTAGATTTTCAGTAGGGATTTGAGAGGTACTCTTCAACAGGGGTTCGAGAGGTAAACGTTTAGCAGGGGTCTGTTTAGCAAGGGTTCGAGAGGTAAACGTTTAGCAGGGGTCTGTTTAGCAGGGGTTCAAGAGGTAAAGGTTTAGCAGGGGTTCGAGAGGTACTGTTTAGCAGGGTTTCGAGAGATAAAGGTTTAGCAGGGGTTTGAGAGGTAAAGGTTTAGCAGGGGTTCGAGAGGTACTGTTTAGCAGGGGTTCGATGGGTAAAGGTTTAGCAGGGGTTTAAGAGGCACTGTTTAGCAGGGGTTCGAGAGATAAAGGTTTAGCAGAGGTTCGAGAGGTAAAGGTTTAGCAGGGGTTCGAGAGGTTAAAGTTTAGCAGGGTTTCAAGAGGTACTGTTTAGCAGGGGTTCGAGAGGTAAAAGTTTAGCATGGGTTCGAGAGGTAAAGGTTTAGCAGGGGTTTGAGAGGCACTGTTTAGCAGGGGTTCGAGAGGTAACAGTTTAGCATAGGTTTGAGAGGTAAAGGACTAGCAGGGGTTCGAGAGGTAGTTTCAGTTGGGGTCCGAGGGCAAGGGTTCGAGAGGTAGTTTCAGTTGGGGTCCTAGGGCAGGGGTTCAAGAGGTTACTGTTCAATAGAGGTTCGAGAGGTAATTTTAATAGGGATTCGAGGACATGGGTTCAAGAATTTACTGTTCAACATGGGTTTGAGAGGTAATTTCAGTACGGGTTCGAGGGCAGGGGTTTGAGAGGTTACTGTTCAACGGGGGTTCGAGAGGTAATTTCAGTAAGGGTTCGAGGATAGGGGTTCGAGAGGTTACTATTCAATAGGGGTTCAGGAGGTAATTTCAGTAGGGGTTCAAGGGCAGGGGCTCGAGAGGTAAAGCTCTCTAGGCAGCCTGTACACATATAAGATAAGAATATATATATATATATATATATATATATATATATTTACTTCAATTCATGCGAAAGCAATGCAAACACTCACCTTGGTTGGGCTTGGGCAACTTCTGCTTCCTACTTTACCACTGCCACCACTATTCTTTGGTAAGATTTTTTCTTAAGGCTGCGTGAGAAGGTAAGAATTGGGGATCTAGTATTTATCCTAGAGAAAACATAGCTCCTGACACCCTACCTACCTAAAATTTTATCCTTTTAATACTCAAGTGCCTATGTCCATTTGCCAAAAATTCCTTTGGATAAATTCTCTCAAGTCCATCGTCTTCTTCTTCTTCCTAATAATTCTACTTGTCCAAAAAAATTACTTTGGATAATTTTTCTCAAGTCCGCCATCAGCTCATTTTCACGGTAATTTCTTGCATTTGTTTATTCAATTGCTTATTTATTTATTATCATTATTAGTATATTATATAATGTATACTTATGTATAAATATGTATATTCTCTTCTCGGTAATTTCTCTTATTTATCTATTGCTATTATATATATATATATATTCTTCCCGGTAATTCCTTTTAATCTATTTATTTATTCATTTACTTCTTTATTTATTTATTACTATTATTATTAGTATTATTATTATTTTAATCATTATTTTATTTTCTCCTGTACCCCAAATGTTTTCCTATAACAGCACACCCTAGCGTACTATTTGCTTTCCTTTTTGGTGTTTTAATTTGTTTGATTACTTATTGTCTCATTTTATATTTATCCGTTCCTCTCTTTGAATTCTTTATTTACTTGTTTTTTTCTTTTTAATTTACAATACTTATAATCAATTATATATAAAATAAAATTATATAACTTGATATCAAAACAATATTAGAAGTGATAATTTGTTTATTTTATTCTTATTTGTAATCACATATGAAAATTATTATTATATAAAATTGTGATAAGTATGAAAAATATATTAGGAAGTTATGAAATTAGTGTTCCTCAATAAATTAGAGGAATATTCGTTTTAGAGGAAGATACAAGGTAAACTATTGGAGATGTTTCTAGACATTTATTTAACAACTCAATTTATCATTTATTACTTTACTCCTTTTAAAATGTGGAATTTGTATATCCCATTTTCGTACTGTTATTTACTTCCGCTTTCTTAAGTGAAACCCATACTAAACGCCAATACTTTTATCATTTTTTGATATATATATATATATTAAATAATTAAGATTATTAATTCAAATTTACCTCGTCCGAGATTAACATCCATAATATATTTATTTATTTTTATTTTTTCCAATTAGAGTAGTATTGAAGGGTTAAATTCAAATGAAATGATTTGTATCAGAAGTACATTTTATTTATTAATCTAATTGTGTTCGGGGTTTCACTATCTCCCCCCCCCCTTTAATGAACTTAGTCCCCGAAGTTTTACTATAGTTTTACCCAAAATAGAGAGGGTACCTTCAATGACCTTGGTCAAACCATGGTTCTCATCACTCTCTATGGCGTAAAGTCGTGCATGCACATTTGGCCTACCACTTCCACCAGCTCCACCCTTCAGAGCCAAATTGATCACGGATGACCGTGACCAAGTGGTTGGACTAAGGGCTTCGTCTAAGTTATCGGGCCTTCATTATTCCGTGCTCAGAATTCCTATATTACAACATAGCTAACATTTATTCTCTTAGCAATCCTATTCTTTATGTTTTTCTTCCCCACCATACAACAAGGGACTCGAGGTGATACTTGGACCACGTCGTATGGTCTATGTTTGGGTTGCATCTCTTCTAATTTGAATGTAGACAATTCACCCACCTCACCTATTTATCCCAAGGTTAAAGGTTTGAATTATTTTTTTCACCAAAATTTTGATTATTTTGTCAATTAATCTTCCGCTGATCTTTGACTTCTACCTGATCTATCATTGAGTTCTCAATCCTAGCTTGAATGATCATAAAATAGTGTAAATCCCTGGGAACTGACAGTACTTTTACAAAAGTTATTTACCACTACTTTAGCCTCTATAGATTCTATTTTTAACCAACCCTAAATCATTTAGTGGAGTCACATTCATTATCCCGTTCTGTACCATGGGAGGTCAATTCCTAAGGTCAATCCGAGGTGCATAAATTCTTGGATTAATTATCACTAAAGTTTTATCTATGTGACCCCAACCTTCTCTCAGGGTCCCCGTACGAGTTCTGCTATCTGCGCATGCAGCCTATTCAGGACTCGGATGCTACCTTGGTCTGAGTCAACTTTTGCATTTTATATCCTGCAGTTCTAGTTCCCGTGTCTTGGTATTCCTTATTTGATCGGGTTCTATGTTAATTGCATCAGTTCTAACCTCATTTTCGTCAGCATATCCGTTACTAATTTTCTATGATAAAGATTTTAGGGATTAAGGTCTCTCATTCCCTAACCAAGGTCTACCTCGTCCAATTAGAGTAGAATACTTATTTAATATTTTAGTTAAGTTTCATTTGGGTTTAGCTTAAGGGCCTAATATTACTGCTTCTGTTATGAAGATTCATGTGATGACTAGTGCTTTATTATCCGTTTTGGGTTCTAAAATTTTATTATTATTATTTAGGGACCTTTCAATTTAAAATGAGAACCTGATTCAAACTCTGGGCTGGCCATCCCCAAGTGATTCAAAGGTTTTCTCGAGTTAAATGGAAAGGATACCTGATTAGTTTTTTTTAATGCATGCTTTGATCCAATATCCTCCTAATGGAATCTGTTCTGTTGAGATTTAACTTTCTTTAAAACTATTTAGGAGAACACTTTTATTTTCAATTTCGAAAGTATTTGAAAATTCAAAAGAAGCAAATATTAATGGCACTATTCTTTTATTTATTTTAACACCTTCTTTGGTAACCTTAAACTCTTAGCCTTTAACTACAATTAGTCAATATGTGTCTAGTGGTAATATACTGGCTATAAACGGCTATATTCCTAACAATAATATAACAGTCATAAACGGCTATATTTTGTAGTATAAATACGAATTTATCCAGCAATTCAAAACCACATTTTCTCTTCTACCTCATATCCTTCTCACCATATCTTCTCTCAATTTACCGATAATATGTCGAGACTAATGTCAGTCTTTGCTGGCATAATTATCGTGGTATTACATGTTAGTATTCTCACCGGAGATATTATGCCGGAAGAATTTTGTTACTCTTCGGTAGTGGTTGGATTCATTTATTACCTTTTATTTTTCACAATTCTCATAGACTTCTGTATTTCCAATTACATTTAATAAAAAAATTTTATTTCCCTATAGTGACATCAATAAATCGTTAGTTTTATAGACAAGGTTCAACCATGTCTCAAATCTAATATCTTTAAGTTTTAAGTAACTATGAAGTCTTTTATTAAGTTAAGTTTTGATTTGCCTTTACTTGATTTGAGGAATGCTCTGATACCACATCTGTAACACCCCAAACCCGCCACACGGTGTTGGGTCGAGTTTGGTCGTGCTATCGAAAATGATAACAGTAACAAGCAGATAAACTATATGCAGAAGCAATTAGACCATTCAAATCCTAATTTACTATCACAGTGAAAATAGTAATATATGTGTTAAACGAAAGTTTCACCTAACTATTACAGATTCAAAATTCATGTTAAGATTCATCTAGGATCTCTCTCAAAATAAGTAAAGACATCAAAGTGATTTTCTCTTACAGTTCTTGTTCACCTGAAAAAGGTTGTTTAACTAGGGTAAGCTCCTTGCTTAGTGAGGTTTCATTGCCAGTATTTACCCAGTTGAGTTTTAGTGATCACATAATATCAAATAACAAATAGCAACATATGTCCTAGCACATAGTAAAAGGATACGGGTGGTTAGTTCTAAGTTGCTGTCAAGTGCCTATGTGGCAACTCTGACTAACATACAGGGCACAACCTTTCAGTAGTGCCCAAAGGCTATCGGTTCAGAATTCAGTCTTGACAACCACGCCCAATCAGATGTTCAGTTACGAGCTCGTATCAGTACAGTACAGTGGGTAATGCTAGCATACCAGAAAATCCACAAGTAGCTGGTCTAATATGACGGTCCGGTAAATACCATTCCCCGCCGACTTCAACCGAACTACAATCGCGTCGGGGGCTGCAAAATTAGAGACAGGTAATATGGTAGCAGATAATTCACGTTTGACACGGCAAGATAAAGTACAAGTCGGTCATCCACATAACATATCAGCGCAGTATATGATTCATGTTTGACACAACATGATAAAGTACAAGCCGGTCATTCACAGAAAAATATCGAAGCAGTTTATAACTCAGTTTCATGATAATTGAACGCAGTAATATACACACTCAGTTTAACAGTCAGTATATATTATCAATTTAAGTTTAACAGGTATGTCCCTCTATAATGGAGTTCGAGTACAGGTTCGAGTATGTATTTTGGGTACAGGGGTTCGAGTAGTTGGGTTTGAGTACATGGGGTTCGAGTAAAGAATTCGAGTAGAGAAGGTTCAAGTGGTACGTGTATCGGGTTGTACTGGTTTGAGTGGTAAGTAGAACCAGTTCGAGTGGTAAGGTTCGAGTGGTAAATACAGTTTGAGTGGTAAGGTTCGAGTGATAAGTGGTTCGAGTGGTAAGTGGTTCGAGAGGTAAGGTTCCAGTGGTACTGGTTCGAGGGGTAACGGTTTTAGTAGTACTAGTTCGAGGGGTAAGGTTCAAGATGTGAGTTTAAGGTGTAATGGTTTCAGTAGCACTAATTCGAGGGGTAAGGTTCGAGTAGTACTAATTCGAGGGGTAAGGTTCGAGTGGTGAAGATTTCAGTAGGTTCGAGGGGTAAGGTTCAAGTAGTACTAATTCGAGGGGTAAGGTTCGAGTGGTGAAGATTTTAGTAGGTTTGAGGGGTAAGTTTTCAGTGGGTTCGAGAGGTAAAAGTTTCAGTAGGTTCGAGAGGTGAAGTTTTCAGTGGGTTCGGAGGTGAAGGTTTTCAGTGGGTTTGGAGGTGAAGGTTTTCAGTGGGTTCGGAGGTGAAGGTTTTCTGTGGGTTCGAAGGTGAAGGTTTTCAGTGGGTTCGAGAGGTTAAGTTTTTTGTAGGTTTGAGAGGTGAAGGTTTCAGTAGGTTCTTGAGGTAGATTTTCAGTAGGGGTTCGAGATGTACTGTTCAGCGGGGGTTCGAGAGGTAAAAGTTTACCAGGTGTTCGAGAGGTACTGTTTAGCAGGGGTTCAAGAGGTAAAAGTTTAGCAGGGGTTCGAGAGGTAAAGGTTTAGCAGGGGTTCGAGAGGTAAAGGTTTAGCAGGGGTTTGAGAGGTACTGTTAAGCAGGGGTTCGTGAGGTAAAGGTTTAGTAGGGGTTTGAGAGGTACTGTTTAGCAGGGGGTTCGAGAGGTAATTTCAGTAGGGGTTCGAGGACAGGGGTTCGAGAGGTAATTTCAGTAGGGGTTCGAGGGCAGGGGTTCGAGAGGTTACTGTTAAACAGGGGTTCGAGAGGTAATTTCAGAAGGGATTCGAGGACAGGGGTTCGAGAGGTTAATGTTCAACAGGGGTTCGAGAGGTAAAGCTCTCTGAGCAGCCTGTACACATATAAAATACTATATATATATATATATATATTACTTCAATTTTCATGCGAAGGCAATGCAAACACTCACCTTGGTTGCGCTAGGGCAACTTCCGTTCCCTACTTTACCACTGCCACCACTATTCTTTGGTAAGAATTTTTCTTAAGGCTGCGTGAGAAGGTAAGAATTGGAGATCTAGTATTTATCCTAGAGAAAACATAGCTCCTGACACCCTACCTACCTAGAATTTTATCCTTTTAACACTCAAGTGCCTATATCCACTTGCCAAAAATTCCTTTGGATAAATTCTCTCAAGTCCGTCGTCTTCTTCTTCTTCTTCCCAATAATTCTACTTGTCCAAAAAAATTACTTTGGATCATTTTTCTCAAGTCCGCCATCAGCTCCTCTTCATGGTAATTTCTTGCATTTGTGTATTCAAATGCTTATTTATTTATTATCATTATTAGTATATTATATAATGTATACTCATGTATAAATATGTATATTCTCTTCTCGATAATTTCTCTTATTTATTTATTGCTATTACATATATATAGTCTTCCCGGTAATTCCTTTTGATTTATTTATTTATTCATTTACTTCTTTATTTATTTATTACTATTATTATTAGTATTATGATTATTTTAATCATTGCTTTGTTTTCCCATGTACCCCAAATATTTTCTTATAACATCACACCCCCAACGTATTATTTATTTTCCTTTTTGGTGCTTTAATTTGTTCGATTACTTATTGTCTCATTTTATCTTTATCTGTTCCTCTCTCTGAATTCTTTATCTATTGGCTTTTCTTCTTTTTAATTTGCAATACGTATAATCAATTATATATAAAATACAATGATATTCCTTGAAGTCAAAACAATAATAGAAGTGATAACTTATTTATTTTATTATTATTTGTAATTACATATGAAAATTATTATTATATAAAATTGTGATAGGTATGAAAAATATATTAAGAAGTTATGAAATTAGTGTTACTCAATAAATTAGAGGAATATTCGTTTTAGATGAAGATACAAGGTAAACTATTGGAGATGTTTCTAGACATTTATTTAACAACTCAATTTATCATTTATTACTTTACTCCTTTTAAAATGTGGAATTTGTATATCCCGTTTCCGTACTATTATTTCCTTCCTCTTTCTTAAGTGAAACTCATACTAAAGGCCAATACTTTATCATCGTTTGATATATATATATATTCAATAATTAAGATTATTAATTCAAATTTACCTCGTCCGAGATTGACATCCATAATAAATTTATTTATTATTTAAATTTTATTTTTTTTCCAATTAGAGTGGTATTGAAGGGTTGAATTCAGATGACATGATTTGTATCGGAGGTAAATTTTATTTATTAATCTAATTGGGTTCGGGGTTTCACAGGATATGTGCTGGTTAGACCCATAATTTATTATGTAGCTGTGATGAATGAATAAACATGCAACCATACTTATTAGTTGCTAAACTGATTTGATCTTGGCAGGGCATGATGTGATTACACCCAACTCTGAAATTATTTGCTTAGTTGACCTTGTTGTAGTTGTTAGCCACCTATGATGATACCTTGCATAAACACTTTGACATCAACCATGTTTTTACAAACACTAGGATGACAACTTTATAGTGTTTTTCCCTTAGTTGTTATATTTGTGTTTGTCATTCATCCCAGTTTGAATGGTTTATCATTCTGGACTAACCTATTTTGCTTCATAATTAGAAACATATTTTTAAACACATGCTCATTTTAAAAAGCTTCAAACAGAAGGGAGTATAACCCTCCCATATTTTAGAAATTTTCCCTATAAACATACCTTATCAAAATAACATGTATGTTTACCCTAGACATGAATCTAGAAGCACAACCCTACAAAAGTACATCAAATGCATGTGTACACTAACTCCATCATGATTAGAAGATCATGTATGTTCATGGTTATGCCAATAGACATCATGTGTTCCAAACAACCCCTTACTAACTCAGAATCCACAATCATATTGTGGGGTAGCAAACCAAGTCTTCTTAGCCTTTCCTTTCCCAGATGTGGCAGTTTTAACTCATTACCACCCCTGCATTTCATTATTTCTACCATAACACTTTACAAGCTTAGGAATATCTTATCTATGACCCTAGGATCATCCTAGTCAAAAGCATCATGCACAACTTGTAGTAGTCCATATAGGTTTTGGCTA
Organism: Rubia yunnanensis; assembly: GCA_037428765.1. Lineage (NCBI taxonomy): Eukaryota > Viridiplantae > Streptophyta > Magnoliopsida > Gentianales > Rubiaceae > Rubia > Rubia yunnanensis. Next base: position 29,576,708 of record CM075066.1, on the reverse strand, counting down.
GGGTTTTGCTACTGTAAACTTTGAATTGAGGCAAAAAAAATCAAGTCCAGAATGTTTAAATTGGGTGATTTGGCTGGTTGGCACACTAACTAAATGTTAAATCCATCTGAGGTGGTTGCAGCTAAAATTCAGGGTCATTTACAAATATGTGGGTAGGGGCATTATCTTGTTGTATGAAAATATTTTTTGCTTGCCCAAACTAGCCATTTTCCCTTGATAGCTGGTATGAGTTCACTGATAAGCTTGTGTCTAATGACATCTCGCGTTATGGATGTTATGAGTTGTGGCATTATGGTTCCCCTAGGTCTATTTACTGTTGTGTACTTGGCTGCTACATACTCAACATAAGGATACACACCTATTTTTCCATCAAACATTACATTACCCTCTATGTTAAATACATGTCTACACATATCACATAGAAACATGACTTTTGGTATGTAATGCTTGCTTCGGGTGATTCTATATGGTTCTGGTTTATTGGGACCAAGAATATACCTCATTGTAGCCTCTGTGATGCAGAACCACTTTTCGTCAATGTGTATGATGTTGTGCATGGGCTGGAACTGCATGTTGCACTCCAGTTCTCTTAAACACCATTCCATCCTTGATTCTTTCTGGGTTGTTGTTAGGTATGGATGAACTGCATTTGTGTAGCTTCTTATCTACTTGGTTGCTATTGCTCTCTGTATGCTACTTTTACCAACATGCAGCTTAGTAGCTGTGCTTTGACATGTACGCCTAAACTTTAATGGCAATGCCATTAGAGCCTCTGAGTTGATTGGCTTCTTGCTTCTTCCACAATGCCCATGTTTTCTCGAACGGGCGCACGTAGCCTCACCATTTTAAAGCTGCTGCCTAACTCGCACCCAGATTGTGCTGATGGTCCTAGCTAAGCATGACCATCTTTTTGCTGCCTCCACTCTACTGCTATTCCCAAACTGCCAATTTTTTATGTGTTGAAGGAGAAAATGGGCAATCTCCTGCCATTGTTTATCAGTGACATTTCTCCCCACCATCACAGCTCTACTGTTGCTTGATGATGAAGATTAGAACAAGTGAGGGTTAGGGTTTTTTGAATTTGGCTAGTTCTGGAAGAAGTGGCCAAAAAGGATTATGAGGGCTTTGTTTTTTATGGGTTATGTAGTAAATGACCTTTTTATAGATGAGAATTCTGATTTTTAGAGGTGGTGAACAGTGAACGGAAAAGTATAAAATTGGCTCCAAAACTAAAACTTTTTGGAGCCAAAGATTGACTTTTGGAGGGAATATTCAGTGTTTTAACATTCTTTAGCACTCTTGTCAAGTCAAATTGGGGGCATGTAAATGGCTGATTTTGACATGTACTCTTTCAGCTTTTTTGAGTGAAAAAGTCTCCTTTTGGCACTATTCAATTTTGCCTCCACTTTTCTCTTTCTTGCAAATTACTTAGGGATGGAGGGAGTAATTGAAACTTGTTTGTACAAATGGATAATGCTTTAAAGCAGATGTAAACATGTCTATTGAAAGAAAAGTGAATTTTTACAATTTGTTGAGTAGTTTATGAGAGAATGATTTGCCGTAAGTAATTGTATTATCGATGAATGAACATGTAAAAAGTATAATAGAGATGTAATAATGAAAAAACTCTAATCATAATAAATCATAATGTAATAAGTAATCTGATTTCTCCTAACACCCCCCTCAAACGAAACGTCAGATTCTCAGAGACGCAAAGCTTGGACCTGAAGAACCTAAACACGGGATGAAAAAGACCCTTGGTAAAGATATCCTCCACCTGTAGAGGGTGTAGAAACATGAGCAACATGAAGCTTGGCTGAATAAACCAACTTGCGAACAAAATGATAATCAATGTCAATGTGCTTAGCCCGCTTATACGCCACCAGATTTCGAGCCAAGAAGGTGGCACTGTTGTTGTCACAAAGCAGAAGAGGCACACCAGAAAGAGGAACATGAAGATCACAAAGCAAATGAGTCATCCAGATGACCTCAGAAACAGTGTTGGCCAAAACATGATACTTCGACTCAGTGCTGGACCTGAACACAGTGGGATGTTTCTTTGCACTCCAAGAAACCAAGTTACTTCCTAAGAAGAAAACATAGCCATAAGTAGAATGACAAGTCTCCAAACACCTGGCCCAATCTGCATTAGAATAACCGAGCACCTCCAGAGAATAAGCTGCACAAAAGTTGAGACCAAAATGTAGAATCCTTCGAACATAGCGGAGAATCTGAGTGATAGCCAACAAATGATCCTCCCGAGGGTCTTGAAGATACTGACTAACAGAATTAACTACAAATTCTAAGTCCAGATGAGTGATAATTAGATACTGGAGAGCACCAACCAAAGAGCGATACAACGCTGGATTCTTGAATTGTGAACTAGTACTGCTGTGGAGCTGAGAATTTGGAAGAAACGGTGTAGAGACTGGCACTGCATCTAACATACCAGCCCAAGAAAGAATATCCTAAGCATACTTTGCCTGTCCCAGAAGAAGTCCTGAGGCAGTGGGCGTGACCTCCAAGCTAAGAAACTAGTGTAAGGCACCCAAATCTTTGATGGTAAACTCCTGATGGGTGCAATTAATGAATTGCCAAATAAGAGCGGAATCATTCCCAGTTAAAATGATATCATCAACATAGACCAATAGATACAACTTTGACGAGCCAGGAGACAACACAAATAATGAAGTATCAAAAGAACCGCAATGAAACCCAAGCTGCAAAAGATAAGCAATGAAGCGCTGAAACTATGCTCGAGGCATCATAAATGGCCTTACGTAGACGACAAACGCAGTCGGGATGATTTGGATCCTTATAGCCAATGGGTTGCACCATAAAAACCGAAGAATTAAGAACACCGTTGAGAACGGCATTCTTAATATCCAAATGATGTAGAAACCAAGCACGCATAGTAGCAATAGCAAGAACTATCTAAACTGTAGATGCTTTAACCACAAGGCTGAAACTATGGTCAAAGTCAAAATCAGGAATCTGAGAGAAACCCTGAGCAACCAAACGTGCCTTATGGCGATCAAACGAATCATCAGGTTTGTACTTTAGCCGATAAACCCATTTGAACTCAATAATGTTGACGTCTGAAAGGCATGGAACAAGATCCCAAATATGCTGACTATGAAGAGCTGCCATCTCTTTATCCATAGCAGAAACCCAAGAAGGATCTTGTTTTGCAGAATGATAATCGTCGGTTCTTTGTAAGCAAGAAGAGCTGCAAGAAGACCATAAGCATTAATATCTGAATAATTTTGGTGCTGAATAACTCCGGTGGAAGAGCGTGTAACCATGCAAGAAGCTACTGAATGTGGAGCAACCAAGATCTGGGAAGTGGCTAAATTGGCGGGGCCGTGACCATCTGTGGCCGTAGTCTAAGTGCCATCACGGGATGAGATGGAGAGGCCTGTGGCCATAGTGCCAGAAGGACCCAGGGCCATCCGTGGCTGACCATAGTTGTGCGGTCTGTGGCCTGTGGTGGTTTGTGGTCGAGACCAGCCATGGCCGAGCATGGCCGTGGCCATCTGTAGCTGTGACCATGGCACCTGAAGAGCTCGTGGACATCACTGCTAGGCATGGGCCATCACGGCTAGGCGCGGGTGAGGAGCCACCTCGTCTGGGTGCGGGCGAAGGACCATCGTGGCTGGACGTGGGCAAGGAGACATCGTGAGCGGATGCAAGATGGGACAGTGGATGCGGGTAGGCTTATGGGGCAGCTGGATGAGATGACTCATCTTCAGGAAACCAGAATCGAGGTGGGGATAGAGCCGAGGCTTATGATAGCACCGTCCCATGATCCGGATCAGTAAAGGCCGAGACATCCAAACCTGAAGAGGAAGACCCAGTTCCTGATGCCGGAGCCACAGGAAAATAAGTCTTGTCAAATTGAGTATGACGAGTAACATAAACCTTGCCAGTGGAAGGGTCAAGGCACTGAAACCTCTTATACTGCAAGCTGTAACTGATAAATATACACGGAATACTATGGGAAAATAGCTTATGATTAGCAAAGGGATAGCAACGGTTATGAGAGATTAAGAGAAATCCAACGAGTGCCACTGAATCACCCTGAGCCATCATAAGAGAGATGAATGAAGACATCTAGCATCTGGACAAGCCAGAAAGGCTCATGTGGTACAGTTTGTGGCCAATGGGGATGGCCCTACATGTTTGGGCATAGAGGTTCAAGCACGTCTCGAGAAAGACAAAATGGTATAAATTGGAAAATATCTTCCAAAATGTGAAGAAAGGCCTAGTGAATACGTTGAGAAAGAACATATAGGACTTCTCTTAGAAATCGAGCGATATGATGGGGGATGCCCAGGAAGGTTGGGTGTAACGCACCTAAGGTGACACCAATGCATAAGCTTTTAAAGCATCAAAGGATAATGTTGCGTAGGGAATGCAACGGAGTAGTCAACAAGGAAATGGTAGAGTTGGTGACAATGAGAATGTTGAGAAAAGTACCATACCCAACATGGTTGGCAAACTTGATGCTTGTTTAAAAGATATAAGAGAGGTAGAGAATATCTGTAGACTACACCGACCTAAATAAGGCATGCCCCAAGGACTGTTATCATATGTCATCCATCAATTAGACGGTAGATACCCTTACTTATTCCCAATCAAATGTTTTGTGGATGTATACAAAGGGTGCCATCAGATCCCAATGTTGAAGTCAAACATAGAGAAGATGACATTCATCACCAAGAGGGGAGCTTTCAGATATTACGTAATGTTGTTCGGCTTGAGAAACATCGGTGCTACTAGTCGACGCGTGGTGGATAAATTTTTCAAAAGCCAGATTAGGAGGAATTTAGAGGTTTACGTGGATGACATGCAGATTAAAAGTGCTTAGTATGAAGGTTTTGTGAAGGATCTCAGGGAGACTCTAAAGTGGTTCAGAGAGAAAGGAATGAAGTTGAACCCGACCAAAGTTTGAAGTAGGAGCATGCAAGTTCCTTGGTTGCATGGTGTCCAACGAAGGATTATAGGCGAATCCCAAGATAGTGAAGGGGATTCTAGACATGGAACCTCTCAGACGGTTAAGGAAGTCCAGATCCTGAACAAGAAAATCGCCGCTATGAATAGTTTTTTGTGAAAGGCTGCGGAAAGAGCCTACTCTTTTTAAAAACCATGAAAGGGTATGTCTTTTAGAAGGGGGCTATGCAGTGGGGGGAAAATTAAGAAGAGGCTTTCGTAGAGCTCAAGGCACATGTGAAGGATCTCCCCACACTCACCAGTCCTAAATAGGGCGAGACCTTGTACATGCATATCGCAGCAAGTGAAGATGCCATCAGTGCAGCTCTGCTCAGAGAGGAAAACAAGGTTCAGTGACTAGTTTGTTATGTTAGTCAAGCACTGTAATGGTCATAAAGAGTATACACAAACCAAGATAAGCTCATGGTGGTATTAGTCAATCCAGAAATAAGACTACAAAAGTACTTCCAAGCTCATCTTGTGGTGGTATTGACCCTCCCCCCATCCCCAAATCAATCATCACCCCATCAAAAGCATTAGGATGACTGGGGAAGCGGGTGATACACTTGGGAGGAGCATGAAACAGAATACACGCAATAGGGGGTAGTTAATGGCATGTAATGTTCACTTCTTGGCAAACCCCTAGAGGAATGGAAGTTTTAAAAGAGGGAACGAGCTAGTGATTTGCTTCATTTTGTGTGCATTAATCGATGCATTTGACATAATTTTTAGTTAATTTTACTTGGTGGATTGCTAGTATTAGTTGAGTTTATGTGACAAGGGGTTTAAATAACCATGTTCTGTGGTTTTGTAGACTTAATTGGTACTAATAAACATCTTGTATCCACGGGCTCCTTGATCTTCACTGTAATAATCTTTAGTAGGTCACTCGTGGATACTTTTTGTTTACATTCTAAGTGAAGGCCATTCGTAAGGGCGGTAGAAGATATTGAAGGGTGTTCGCAATAACAGTAGTTGAAACGAAGGCCATTCACATTAGAATGGTAGTAGAAAAAGGCCACAATTATCAATGTGTGGTGGAAGAAAATTAAAGCCAAAGATAGGAGGATACGGAGTTCATAGTGTCCAACAAAGAAACGAGAATTGTGGTCCGATAAGTTGTGCCTCAATCCGAGAATGATCCAAGAAAAATTAGCCTTCAAGGATGGTTCCATTGGATTCTTCCCGAGTACTATAAAATTGACAACTAAAACTCTCAAATCAGACTAACAGTTCTCACGTAGCGAAGGAAACTAATTCAGCCAGCCAAAGCACCAACGAGATGGCACAGGGCGTGCATGGTTGGGAACCAATGACCTGCACCAGAGGAGATGCCCCATGCCAAGGAGACCGATGTGAGGCATTGAGGTGACCCACACTAGACATGAGGGGCCACATCACTTCACATCACTGAGCAATGAACCCCTCCACGCGGCTAAGTATGGGTGCGGGACGTCCTGTTCTAGGTGTCTTGCACCGTTCCAAGTCCATTTTTTCATGACCAGCCAGTGAGGTGTGGGAATTTACACGGCCTGCACCAAGTTTTTTTAACAAAGCACCAAGTCTGATCATGGCCCAGGCCAACTGCCACGGGCGTGGAACAAGACCTCAAATTTTAGCACTCTGATAGCGCCACCAGTGCCAGATTCGACCCGTGCAACCTCCCGCACCCCACACCATGTTGAAGATCCATGTTACACTCAAGAATAGACACCCCATGCCCATGAAATAGCATGACCCACGCCAGGCCTCGCATCCCGTGCTAAGTACATTCACGAGCCAAGTCATCCATGATGCCCCGCATCGGGGGCGGCTGAGCTAGGGTGTACCCAATTTTGGGCCAAATTTTAGGCTCAATCTCCTACTAATATATATAGATATATAGAACCTTAGTCTGCTAGTTTTGGGAGACTTTTTATACTTTAGATCTCAATTACACTTTCAAGAGTAGAGGAGATTCTCTCCTTAGGAAACTTTTTCTGCTTTTCATTTTACTTTGATTCTAAGATGTGGAATTCAAATATTTATTTGAATTCCATGTCAAGGGAGTAGTTTCCATACCTTGGGGGGAATTTTAGTGACTTGGTTATATCTTTATGCTTTTTGAGATTCTATAGTTCATCCTAATTTTGTGATCATAATATTATTGTGATTTGCTTTTGAGTTTGAATGCATGAGTATTGAATCATATATAAGCACACACCTTGGGATGTATTCATGCTAGGCGCCAATATTGATGCCTCATTGGGAAGGGAAACCTGGATGTTTGTATGGGTGGAGGGGAACGAGTCTGCGTGGGTGTGTGCACAGGAGATTTGAAGTCACCCTGATCCACTTACCATCGTACCAGTTTTAGTCAACTTCGTAAAGTTTTCCGAGAGTTTCTTGGTAGAGATAGCTTATATAGTGGCAAGCTAAGTTTACAAAAAAAAAACCCTAGTATCACAGATAAGGTGGCTACGATCCTTGGGCCTAATTGATAGGACCTAATGGGAGTAGTTGCATTCATGGTGAAAGTCCAGGACGTAATCGCACTGGGGAGAATTAGACCTACAACAATGGTTAGTCCTTGTTGTACTCTCCTAATTATGATGGCAGTGTCGATGGAGGGTTGCGAGAGCACCCATCATGACAAGGACCGGGAAGTGTATGCCATCGGCCACACCACGTGCTATGGACACACTAATAGGTTTATTTAGATCTCTCTGTGAAGAAATCGAGGATAGAAGCATTAGATTGACCAAGTCACTCAATTATTTCCCCAAGTGCTAGCTTTATATCGTAGTTGTGTTATTTAATTTACATATTTTGTAGTTGTTAGATTGAAAATCAAACCCCCACCCCTTACATGTTTGCTTTACTAGTTATTCCTTTCACTCATACGGATTGACGACTAGTACAAGGTTGTGTTTCTAGTTGATACATTAGACCTAGCATATTTGTGGACAAACCCAGGGCTTACCGCTAACTACCCTCTAGGTAGCGTGGCAGTGAGATCAGGTGCAGAATATAAATTTCTATCTTTGACCTCTATCCTCAGCTCGGGTTAATTAGCTACAATCAACGACCCCGGGTCGAGGCGGCTCAAATTTTGGTGTCGTTGTCAGGAATGCTATCAGTCTAGTTATAACTTAGGCACAACACGTTAGTAGAGTAACTAGTATTGCTTTTATCTATTTTTGTTTTATTTGCATGATGTTTGAAAAAGTAAATTTTGATAATTCGCAAAAAGAGATATTTCTCGATAATGAGACTTTTTATTTGCTATCTTGTGTGAATGATCTATCTTGTGATACTATTCTTGTTAAGCATTTTTTTAAACTTTAACAAAGATACTTCACCACGGTATTTCATGTTTAATGAGCAGTGGGGGAAAGAAGCATACCAAGGAATAAAAAACTCCTAAGCCTCTTCCAATCCCTTAACTCAACAAGAATGTATCCATGCTTGAGAGGAACGGGTTTACTTGGTTCATCGCTCCAAAGGTAAAAGGTAAACCTAGGATGATGTGGCGACCCACCCATCATGATGTGGTCATAGGTGGTGTCAAGGATGGTGATTCCGGTGACCCATCAAGCCACTCTTTTTAGTTTCAAATGATTAAGGGAAAATAAGTCGTGAGGACGACAATAAATATACGGTGTTTGCTTTGCTTTCATTCTTTGATTAGTGAGTAGGTAGTTTTTAAATGAATCTATGTTTTACTATGTGGATTTTTGAAATGAGCTCTTAATGGTTTGGAAATTTGAGCTTGAGACTCATGATTGTGTTTTGAATGGAATTAAATTGGATGGCTGACATTGTCTTTTGAAAAAAAGGGGAAAACCCCGAGGATTAGGGAAACGGTTGTTGCATGCCTCGCACTAGGTAGGCCGGTGCGAGGCTATACTTCATGTCGGGACTAGAATGGAACGAGGCTAGGCCTCATGCCAGAAGGTTTTGCATGAGGCTATACCTCATGCCAGGTGGTTTGGCGCGAGGCTATGCTTTGCGCTAGGCTCCTAATGCCCCTAAAAGCAATTTTTCAATTTTCTTTGCTCTCATAATGCAAAATTTTTGGAAATTCTGATTTCCAAATTCAAAAATGCATTTTTGGTTCAAGAATTTTGGAATTCTCTAATTCCTTATGATTTGTGAAAATACTTCCGAATCTCTTGTAATTAATTAGCTTGTACTATTGTCCCCTAAATTGAGCATTTTAAATTCCATTCTTATCCTAAACGTACCTCTCACCCTAGTCACCTAAGCTGAAATTCCATTTCCATAGTACACTTCTCCACCTAATTCTCTCATTTGACACATTCATTCTTCTCAAGAAACACTCATTCTCACACACTCTTGGTGAACTCAAAAAATTGAAGCTTTTCTTCCAAAAGTTAGCAATTTTTGCTTCTTCTTTTGTGGGACTTGCAAATCTTAGCTTCAATTTTGGGTAATCCATTGAACTCTATACTTATGTGCTTTATTTGACATTGTGGTGGTGTTATTTGAAGCATGAATCTTGAATGAGTGTGTTGTGAGATATGTGTTTGTAATTTAGTTTATATGTATGATCTTATGTTGAAGAGGATGTTGGGAGGATTGATGTGTTATTATGCATGAAAGAATTATCTATAGTGTTGGGTGATTTGGGAAAGAGTAAATATTGGTTGCATGATTTAATTGAATAGGTTGGTGATAACTTACATAAGATTCATGTTTTATGAGGAATGTTCTTGTTTGAATAGCCTACATGCTTTGAATATCATATTGTGAATGTTCGGGGTTAGTTGGAAGAATATTATCTCATTGAACTGTAGGCCATGCTTTGTTTATGATCATATCACCTCTCTTGTCCTCATTTTGTTAGGATGTCATCTAAGAAGAATGCCTCGGAGAAGGGCAAGTCCACTAGGGGTGAGAAGATGAAGAAGTCGATGAAGAGTGCAAACCCTGGGCCGACAACTTCCATTCTTTGTAACCCTGCATTTGTGATCGAGGAGTTTATAGGTTTATCCAACATTTTTGGGACTGCAGCCCGGGGGTGGAGGAACTTGAGAGAGCCAAAGAGGAGCATTTTGGAGAAGTTTGCTTGCAAGGACACCTTGGCAGTTATAGGTTTACTCTAGCCGGTCACTTATATGTTGGTCGAGTAAGTCTAGAGGGGTTTCTCAAGAAACACTTCGAGACGTATAATAGGTGGACTCTAGAGTTCCTAGTTACTATCTGGCCGGTCGTAGATAATGATGGACACAAGGCAATCAAATTCAACCTGGACGATAAGGAGTACAAGATGACCCACCGGGAGGTTGCACGAGCCTTTGGGTGGAGGTATGACAGGGAAATCCAAAAGACACATCGACAAGGGTTACCTTTCTCTCTTGGGCACTTTTGGGTGCAACTGACGGGCACGGATTGGAAGAACCTGTGCAAGAGTGCCGCCATAGTTCATCTGACGTTCCATTATGTTCACTGTTTGTTAGCTATGAGAGTCTTTTTCCACGATGAAATAACGCCCCCTAGTAGCTCTCGCTTATCTAGGGACATCATTGACCACTTGCATTCACTTAGGGACAAGCTTTCGAGCTCTACTCAAGTGTTGCAAGAGGTAGTCCAAGCGATAGGAAGAATGCGCTCACAAGTGGAAGATCTTAGTTCGAGGATGGATAGCATTGGGGCCACACTTCAAGCAACCAATTACATGGATATGAGTTTCACAAGTCATGAGAACGAAAGCCATTCGGGGCCACGAGAGTGAGTATCACTATTCTCCCTACCTCACCTACGTTTTGACATGATTTTTGTGCATTAGATACTTCGCATGGGCAAAGTGTGGGGAGGGAGTAATGAGCACTCAGGGAGTTTTCATTCTTGGATTTCCTCGGTGCATTTCATGATTTGCTTTTGTAGTTTTTCTTGTTTGTTGATTATGTTGGTTTTTGTCGAGGGGTGATTTTGGATGAACATTTGGTGGTATGACATGCTATGGTAGGACTTCTAGTTTGCATGGTGGGTAGGATATTTTAGAAATTGGTGGTGTATTTTTATGTTTTCACTATCTTTTGTAGTATGAAGCCCACTTTTGGGGCATTTTTGTGCTACACAAAAAAAAATTGAAAAACTTGAAAAAATGAAAAAATTCAAAAACCTAGACAAATTGAAAACTCAAAAGGGCGACTTGGGTAACATGAGGAAAAGGATGGATAGGTCGAAAGACCTAGATAAAAATTAAAGGCTAGACCCGGCTAGGCTTACTAACCTAGGCAAAAATGAGAGGCCGTGTGGAAAAAGGTAAGAAGTGAGTACCCTTTGTGTGTTAAAGCTGAGATGAAAACCCGAAAGGGCTCCTAGGGAAAATGAGAGAAATTGAGAGAAAAACCAAAAACTAGGTTGAATGCATGTTTTCGCGGTGGATTGTTTTTAAGACTACTCTTTGATTGCTTTTGGGATCATTTCGGGAAAAGCATACTAGCTTGACACTTATCTTTTTGGCTTACCTTTTTCCACACTTTACTTTTGGGTGGTTTGATTACTTATGTCTTTTGGGGAGTGTGAGAGTTGTGAGATTCTTACTTTCTTGGGGGAAATAGGGTAATCTTGGAATATGTTGATTGATTAGGTTAACTTACTCTTGCACACTACATTTCGCATGATTCTTTTTCTTGTTTTCTATTTACTTGAGGGCGAATAAAGGTTAAGTGTGGGGAGTCTGATCTGCTTCATTTTGTGTGCGTTAACCGATGCATTTGACATACTTTTTAGTTACTTTTACTTGGTGTATTGCTAGTATTAGTTGAGTTTACGTGACAAGGGGTTTAGACGGCCATGTTTGGTTTTCTTGTCTAAATCCCACGTTTTGTACAATTAATTGGTACTAATGGATATCTTGTATCTACGGGCTCCTTGATCTTCATTGTGATCATCGTTAGTAGGTATCCCGTGGGTACTTTTTGTTTTCATTCAATATGAAGGCCATTTGTAAGGACGGTAGAAGATATTGAAGGTGTTCGCAAGGAAAGTAGTAGAGACAAAGGCCATTCACATTATAATGGTAGTAAACGAAGGCCACGGTCATCAATGCATGGTAGAAGGAGATTGAAGCTAAAGATAGGCGGCTATGGAGAAACGGAGAATCATGGTCCGATAAGTTGTGCCTCAGTCCAAGAACGATCCAAGAAGAATTTTCCTTCAAAACTGATTCCATTGGATTCTTCTTCTTGAGTACTATAAAATTGACTACTAAAACTCTCAAATCATACTAACGGTTCTCCCGTAGCAAAGGAAACTAGTTCAGCCGACCAAAGCACCAACGGGACAGCCTGGGATATGCATGGTTTGGCACCAATGGCCTATGCCAGAGGAGACTCCCCACAATAAGGAGACCAACGCGAGGCATTGACGCAACCCGCGCAAGACACGATGGGTCACAGCACCAATCAATGAACCCTCCACGTGGCTAAGTATAGGCGTGAGACGTTCAGTTTAAGGCATCCCACACCGTTCCAAGTCCATTTTGTCAAGGCTAGCCGGTGGGGTGTGGGACTTTGCACAGCCCGCGCCAAGTTTTCTAAGCAAAGCACTAAGTCTGACCATGGGCCATGCCAACGGCCACGGGCTTGGATCAGGATATTAAATTTCAGCACTCTGATGGCACCTCGCATGAGACGATGCGGCCCGTGCTAGTGCCAGATGTTACTCACTCTAACCCCCATGCCCGGTGCCACGTTGAATATTTGTGCCATGCTCAAGAACACGCGCCTCGCTCCCGTGAAGCTGCGCGACCCGCGCTAGGCCTTGCGTCTCGTGCCAAGTACATCCATGGGCCACGTCATCCGTGGTGCCCCACGCTAGTCGGCAGATGAGCTAGTTTTTACCCTATTGTGGGCCTATTTTTAGGCCCAATCTCCTACTACTATATATAGAACCTTAGTCTACTAGGTTTGGGAGACTTTTCATACTTTAGATCTCATTTTCACTTTCAAGAGTAGAGGAGATTCTCTCCTTAGGAAACTTTTTCTTCTTTTCATTTTTCTTTGATCCTAAGATGTGGAATTCAAATATTTATTTAAATTTCATGTCAAGGGAGTAGTTTTTATAGCTTGGGGATAATTGTAGTGGCTTGGTTATATCTTTATGCCTTTTGAGATTTTATAGTTCATCCTAATTTTGTGTTCATAATATTATTATGATTTGTTTTTTAGTTTGAATGCATGGGTATTACACCACATATAAGCACACACTTTGGGATGTATTCATGCTAGGCGCAAATATTGATGCCCCCATGGGAAGGGAAACCTGGATGTTTGTATGGATGGAGGGGAACGAGTTTTTGTGGGTGTGTGCACGAGAGATTCGAGGTCACTCTAATCCAATTACCATCGCACTAGTTTTAGCCGACTTCATAAATTTTTTCGAGAGGTTTCGGGTAGAGATAGCATAAATAGTAGCAAGCTAGGGTTACAAGAAAACCTAGTATCACGGATAAGGTGGCTACGATCCTTGGGCGTAATTGATAGGGCCCGAGGGGAGTAGTTTCATTTGTGGTGGAAGCCCGGAACACAATCACATGGGGGAGAATTAGACCTACAACAATGGTCGGATCTTTTTGTACTCCCCTAATTATGATGGCGGTATCGATGGAGGGTTGCGAGAGCACCCGTCGTGACAGGGATGGAGAAGTGTATGTCATCAGCCACACCACGCGTTATGGACACACTATTAGGTTGGTTTAGATCTCTATGTGAGAGAATCGATGATAGAAGCATTAGATTGACCAAGTCACTTAATAATTTCCCTAAGTAGCTTTATATCGATCGTAGTTGTGTTATTTACTTTTCATGTTTTGTAGTTGTTAGATTGAAAATCCAAACCTCCCCCCCCCTTGCATATTTTCTTTACTAGCTATTCATTTCACTCGTACGGATTGACGACCCGTACGAGGTTGTCTTTCTATTTGATACATTAGATCTAGCATCTCTGTGGACAAACCCAGGGATTGCCACTAACTACCATGTAAGTAGCGTAGCAGTGAGATCGGGGTGCAGAATATAAAATTTTTATCTTTGACCTTCGTCCTCGGCCCAGGTTAATTGGCTACAATTAACGACCATGGGATGAGGTGGGTCATCCAGTTTGGGTAGGAAAAAAACTATGAGCAGGGCAGAGTGGCCTGAAAGGCCTATACGTATGGAAGTTATAAGTGGATGGTCCCCGGGATTTGAAGGGGGCAGAGACATGCTTAGTCATCACATATCTCAAGGGAGTCAAGGCGAGCTATGCCCCCTGTTTTATGTTTGCAGCCCCTAACAATGAAACTGAATATGAAACACTGATAGCAAGAATGGAGATGGATGCAAAACTGAGAGTAGTTGGCTAAGGAGTTGAATCAAAGCTTAGAAATGTGTACGCACTTTGTGTATCTATTGAGTATGCCTAAAGGGCATTTAGGTTGCAGACTGATCATTGACCGGGTATTTTACTATGTGAAACATATGAGCCATATGGAAGTTGTGCGTAATACAATTGATAGGGTGTATTTACATATGCGGCGGAAGTTGGAAAAGATCCTTGAAAATGAGGATAATGGGGGGAAGGTTGTGGTGTCGAACTTCCTTATTGATATCACATTGGAAAGCTAGGCCTGGCTACGGTCAGAATAGTCGGTCACATGACTTAGTATTAGTTTCTTTTTATAAAGCATGTAAATTGTTATTTCCTAATAAAGGAACATGCAAGTATTTAATGGGATGTTTTTGGTTTGTAACCATGAAGTTATGGATTTTCTTGATTGAATATGTAAGTTTTGTTATTGTGTTGTGATTGTGGCAGTGAATATTGGTGAGTGGTTGTAGTTGAAATGTTTTATGATCGAACAGTTCATAGTGTGACTAGTTTCATATTCAGGATTTCAATGTAGTTAATGTGTGTGGAATAGTTGATGGCTACTAAAAGTGCATATAACTGAGTAAAGTGGAATATCATGATTTGCGGTAAGTGGTGCATATGTAGAGGTGGAATTGGGGTTTTTGAATTGCAGCGAGAATGCAGGTCAATTTTCCACTTGTGTCACTGGGTTTTTATCTATCCAACGTATGTGAAGCTGTGGGTGATCATTCTTTTTCTACCGTGAAGTATAGGTAACTCTGCTACCATGCGAATCTGCAAGTGACTCACCTATTTGTATCACTTAAGTAGACTAGAGTAATGGTTTAAAGCCAGGGATTTATTTGCTCACGAGAAGTGGTCCTTGGAGGTATGTGAAGCGAAGGTTAGGGGATGTTTTGTACCATTTATCAATTATATTTGGGCACGTGTGTTTTAGATTGGGCATGTGTAAATTGTGTGGGCTTGAGCCTAAGTGATTTTTCGAATATGTTGTGTAGTGAGCTTATGAGTTGATAAGCATGCCACGTGGGCATGGTCTTTTCATATTCTTTCTATTAGAATATGCATGATATCACATCGTTTCGTTTTCCAAGGCCAAATAAGTGGTTAGTCATTTTTTGAGAAACGGGGAGACACGACGTTCCTTTTTTTTAAAAAAATAACGAGGTTTTCCCAAGGCTGCATTATGCCTACAAAATGGGTTGTTGCCGTATCAGTTTCTAAGTTGTGATTGTATGTTGTTCATGTATGTTGAATGTTTAGAGAAGTAGTTTTGAGTGTGTGTTGTAATTTTGTTTAATAGGGATTATTCCCACGAGGATGGTGGTTTGTGTTGTTTTGAGATTATATATGTTTATTTGGGATGTTAGAGCTATTCCATGTTTAGGTTGGGCATATCATTAGTTATGTGATGACCCTTTGTGTGTGAGCAATTTAAGGAAATTACTCTAGTTAACAAAGGTGCAAGTCTAGATCACACCCCTTGTAGGATGTTTTGGGGATCTTCATACTTGCTGTGAGTTTTATTTTTAATCTTGAAAGTGTTATGGGTTTTCTTGGATTTCATTATCTAATGTACATTTAATTTTGTAGTTTTGAATAGTATCGATGGGTGAGATATGAAAACATGGGATTGGGTGGAGGATGATGAATGATCTCCATCCGTTGGACCCTTAGATATGGGCGTTGAGGATGGGGATGTCCAATATTCTTCAAGATAAAGTCGGGAGAAAAAGATTGGCTACCCAGTCAACGAAGCTCGTGGAAGAGTGGTTTCTCGCTAGTATGCTTTCCCTACTTGATGAGGATGATAGTGCCCCATGATGGGGAAGCCCACCGACTGGGTTACAAGATGGTAGGGTAGGCGTACTAGCAGTGCAATTTATTGCTTATCGCTACTATGCTTACCCTACTCGATGAGGATGATGGTGCTTTTTTCATGGGGGCACTTTAGAAGACATGGTGGAAGAATGGGCGACCAATCTTTACTTTCTCCCCCTAGGGACTTTATAGCCTCTCTAGCGCATAGCCAGGGACTTAAAGTACGTAGTTATTTATGTTGCAGGTTCGTAAATAATGTTGTAATTCTTTTTAGGGGAAGTTTCGTAGTTTAGGAAAGTAATTTTGATGTAATCCTTAGTTTTTGTATGCATCTAAGATTAATGAAGGTCTTATTGATTATACCATGATTTTTCTTATTTCTTTAATGTTTTTTTTATTCAAGCGATGATAATGTTAGCTTGCTTGTTTACTACGTTTAGACTATATCCCTTAGTTTTCAGAGGGCCGATAACTTGGGGGTTGTATTTGTTGCACAAGCTCAGCACACTACTTTAATCGGGGTTCGAGGCTCCCTAATAACACTTCGATGTGTCTTAATAGCAATTCGCTGTGTTATTCCTAAATAGAAGTATCATTTTTTTTAGGATTCAACCATTTCACACTGTTTCACTGACTTATGGTCGCTTGATTTCAATTAGCTTCTCACTTCATTTCAATCAAATTAATTAACTCGAGCATGATTATGCCCAAGTACCCTAACTTGATCTCTTACTTATCGGTTCTTGATTTAACTCCCCAAATTTCATGGCTAAGCAATCTTGATGGCCTTGTTTTTTTATCTAGAAGGAAATTTTATGGTCTTTTTTGCTACATATCTGTCAATATGTAAAAAAAGAAATTTGCAAGAAACTAATTTTGGTTTGAAAGCGTACCTTTTGTATTGGGTTCATAGCGAACTTACAATTGTGTGGACATGTCATTGCTGCAAGCTTCCCTAAATATTGGGTTAGTCTGCTGCTTGCTAGTCTCCTGGAATGTGATGATCATCCACCGTGTGTTTGTTGTATGGGTGGTGACTTCGACATGGGCTCATACCTTAGAGAACATAAAAACCCAAAAAGAAAAAAAATGTCCCCACAACTGGCGCCACTGATGCGGAGGATTCCTTCTGAGTAGTGACAGTTCCCGAGATTGGCTGTGGCAAGTCCAGATTCTTCGAGCACATGCAAAGGTTCCCATGGTGATCCTCGGGGAGGAAGGTCCGACACTTTAGTCAGTATCTCTTATTGTACTTCATTTTATGGAGTATAAATCACTTACCTCTATCTGGCGTTCTCTGACTTTATTTATAGAATCTTGGTCATGTGACCGTGGGTCGGGTATTGTGCTCCCCTATTCTTGATAGTATCCTAGCAAAGGATATCGTGGTGAGTGGTTCCTCTCCGCCATTCTCTGGATTGGTTACCTTTTGGCAAAAGGGAATGGTTGTTCTATGTGCATTTAGTGAGCCAGTTTAGCGGGGTGACTCCTGCACTAAGGTTACGTAGGTTGTGTACATACAAGTTATATAGGTTCATCGTGAAACCTCATGATGGTTTTGTAAGACTGTAGAAATTCTTTTGGATCCGTCGTTCTGTCATAAGCTTTGAGCTGGGTAAGCAGTTTGAAGCCTTTAGGCATTGCAAAATTTAGCAACTCTTCCACCAACGGGGAGTGTTCTTCATTTTCAACATCGTAGTTCCTAGCTTCGTGCTGGTTTTTGGCGGTCATCTTGATGGTAGGCTCTCGATTCTTCGATCCTTCTCAATTTCCTATGTTTTTTTTGTTTTTTTCGGCTTTAGTTATGCATATGAACTGCATGTAGAGTTGCTCCATGTTTGCTTCGAGAAATGCCGCAAAAGCCAACTTCTCCTTACCAATATTAGGAGATTGTGCTTCCTTATCATTCCTATATTCCCGGGCTTTTTCGACCATGACTTGTTCTTGCTAGGGTGGTGGGTTTGTCATCGGTTGTGGGCTTGTCAGTTGGGATTGGATCGGTTCAGTCATGTTTTCAGCTTGACTTGTGGTCTATCACACCATGACTTAAAAGGAACAGTGAAAAATATAGTCTTCCCCACAGAGGGCGCCATACATGCAGTTGTTCCTTTCAATGATGGCGGTTTTCCTAGTTTGTGGCAAATCAACGGTGTTCCTATCCTTCAACAAATATTCCGGATTGGATCTAGGGTAAGAGCTTTGATACTTAAAGTTAGTATCTTATGTTTCAAGTTTATTCTTTCTGCTTGCTAGTTGTTTCTTACCTTGACATCTCATACCTTCGTCTATTTATAGACTTATTGAGGTTGCATTGTCGGGGCATCGCCTGGTGTACAGGTCATACTGATCGTGGCCATCGTGGGTTGAGTGGTGGCTACTTGCGTGGTTTTCGTGATTGTGGCTGGATATTCCTCTGGGTGGATAATGTCAACTACATGGCACAATCTTCTCGACTAGTGTTTTCTTTTTGACCTACGAATATTTTGTTGACCTCGCTGAGTTTCCCTTACATGTACTAGGCCTAATATTTGGTCCATATACTGGACATTGTGGGTGAATGAGAGGTGGTGCATTGCTGTGATTTTGGGAGAATGAGGGGTGGTGGTTCAAGGAGATAGAGATTCATCGGAGTAAGGATGCTATTATAGGAGGAAGGAGGTTCATTGGGAATGGGAGGGATTATATTTAGGTAGGGTTTTAGGATAATTAGGCTAATAAAGTTTAAGTTTAAGTTTAAGTAGTGAGCTAAATATTGATTAGAAATTTTAATTTAATAGCAAATAATATTTGCAATTATAGAATATTCCAAGGGGTTGTTATGTCATTTTCATCCAATTTCCTTTACTATAAAATGAAAGAAATTATTTAGGAAATTATTTGTGAGACGTCTCAAAAAGAAAAATAGAAAATTTATTATGGGACAAAGTGAGTATTTAATCTGAACCCACGATCATAATAGAAAGTAAGTTTTCATATAAGTCAACATGACAAGGAATTAGGGGTGGGCAGAAAAATCGAAAACCAAAAATTAAACTGAAAATTAAATAATCTGAATTTGAATAACCCGAACCAAATTTAAAATATGATTTTTGGATAACCGGATTGAGTAAACCGATTCTTGAATATGGTTTTTGGTTTGGTTTTGGATTTTGAAACTCAACCCGAATACCGAATTGCAATTAAAAAATAAATAAATTATATATATTAATAATATAATTGTAAAACTCTAAAATTGTTATGGTTGAACTTGTATTGTAGTTGTTGGATTTTTATTTTAAACACTTGAGTTTGATGATTTAGAAATTAAATTACATATTTTTATAGAATTTTAAATTAATTTATATAATTTTAGTAATTTTTAAAAGAGAAAAGTGCATATATAACCTTATATAATTGATGAAAGTGCATATATAACCCTGCGATAATGAAAGTGCAGATATAACCATGTGATAATTGAAAGTGCAAATATAACCCTGGTAAGTCAATGTCGGAATAATGACTTTAGGGTTATATTTGCACATATGTATAATAGTTAGGGTTATATTTGCACATATATATAATAGTTAGGGTTATATTTGCACTAAAAAATAACTCAGGGTTATATTTACACTTTCTCCAACATATAGGATTATATTTGCATATTACCCTTTTTAAAATAATAATTTTCATGAATTTGGTATATTCGATTTGAAACCGAAACCAAATTTTGAATACGGATAATTTGATTTTTCGAGTTACGGATAATTTGATTTTTCGAGTTATTTGGATCGATATCAACTTTGAGTTTGTTAGGGGCAAGACCCTGCAAGGAATAAGAAAATATCACAAGTTAAGCAATCTAAATCTTATAATATTAGTGACAAGGATTACGATAATATTATATTGGCAATCTTTAATTAAGGATGGATTCGGTATGGTTATCATTACTTTTTTTCTAATGCCACTATCATACCAACAATATCGGTATATTATTTTTAAGAATCAATAGCGTACCAAATTCTTCACGTATCAACACATCGGTATACGTAAAATTTGGTTGGTATCGGTATGGTAGAATACCACCAAGTATAAAATATAATAGTTTTTACTCATAAAATAAAGGCAAAATCTTGGGAAAGACTGTCTTTCCATAGGGTTATGGAAATATAGAGTTTAATTAGAATAATAAAAGATAAAAGGTTTTAGTTGCAATATTAAAATTTTATTATGCAACGTGTTGTAGTTATAAAGTTTATAACCCGATTCATGCAACCCAAAAATTTAATCTTCATTTCTCTAAATTTGCACTTTAAACATTGGTCTTCCCATTGCTTATGGAAAGATCGTCTTTCAAGACATAGACTCATTAACAAATTACAAATAATTAAAAAAATTATTGTATAAGATTAATTTTAGAAAATTAAATATCCTCTAATCATATTAAAAGTAATATAACATTAAATTAAGAACTATAATAAGTAAGTTATAGTAAATAAAATAAAGTTATAATTTAACTATTTCTTATAAGGCTCAAAAAAATGTCACAGGCAAAAAATCTAATTTTAAAAAATATTTTAAACTTTTATCAATATCCAATATATTGGAAATAAAACACAAACAACATGATTTGAATTGTTATTTTTAATAATATTAACGAATGACTAAATCTTAACTACTCACATTTCACATTATATTAGGTATATTTTTAAGACAAAGCCATGAGAAATATTGTTTTTCCACAATCATAGGAAAAGAAATGGTTTAATTAAAATAATAAAAGGTAAAAAGTCTTAATTGCAATATTAAAAATTTATTATGCAACGTGTAGTTAATCTGATTCATGCAACCCGAAAATATTATCTTCATTTATTTTAATTTGCACTTTAAACCTTGGTCTTTCTATGATTTATGGAAATACTGTCTTTCAAGAGACGAACTCTATTTTTAAAAGATAGATATGTAGTACGGTACAACAATACCATGGTAATATTTTCTGAATACAATTACTATACCATCACAAATGTGTGGTACGATAGTGCCGTACCACAACATCGATTGTCAATATATTCCGTACAAATGGTACGTAGTTTGGTTGATAAGTTGGTTGGTATGATATTTTGGCTCAAAAAACCATCAATATCTTTAACTATGAAATCAAATTATTTGCATCCATAAATTTATAATGAAATCAAAATTGGTTAGTGATTTCCCAGGACTTCTCATACTCCCTTCGTTTTTTTTCATTGGCACACTTACTAAAAGTGATGTTTTTTTTAATTGACACTTGCTATTTTGGGCAAGTTTAAGGTTTTTACATCCACTCATTTTACTTTCTCTTCTTTCAATTCAATTTCATCCACTCATTTAGTATCTCCTAAATTCTAACATCAAAAGAGAGGTGCCAATGAAAAAAAACGGAGGGAGTATCCAATCCATTTTTGATGAAATTAAAATTTATAGAAGGGAAAGTCCCAGGAAAGGCGACCTTTCCATAAGTTTATGGACAGTCCTCAGGGGCATTTGACTTAAATGTTGTAATTTTTTATAAAATTTAAATATTACATTTTATAAGTTAAAACAAGTAATAATATGTATTTGAAGGTGAAAATATAAAATATATGATATAAAAAAATATTTTTAAAAATTTTTAATTTTGTATGTAATTTAAGAAATGCAGTGTATAAGGTAAGAAATAAGTGACATGTCCATAAACTTATGAACAGGCCACCTGTCAGGAGCCCGCTCTTTACGGAAAGCGTGAGTTCCTATTCCCCAATTTTGTGATGGAAATTACCTATGATTTCTCATATCCAATCAATTTTTTATGAAATTAAAATTTATAGAAAGTGTGATTTCTATTTCCCAATGGAATAATTTTCTCTTGGCAGTGGAAACACATGAATAATTCTCCCCATATGGAAAGACGATGCATTTTAAAACTCGGCAGAAATTACCAAAAGGTTAATTGACAAAGAGGCCGGTACTCCATAAATATGGAGGCCTTGCCCATAGCCCAGTTCTCCATTCTCTCTCCTTTGGTTCACCCCGTCGATCTTCAAAATTAGACTCTATATGTACAGTTGATCGTCGCTAGTGTAGTTCATAAAAATGACGATGACAAATCTGTTCAGAGATGCCGATATGAACGAGTTCGATGTTCCGGCAAAGCACCCGTCGGAGGAGGCGCAGAGGAACTGGAGAAATCTCGTCACACTCGTCAAGAACAAACGGCGCCGTTTCCGGTACGGCCCCAACTTTGAGAAGCGTTCTGAAGGCAGGGCCAAGATAGAGAAGCTCAGAGTATGTCTTCTTCGTTTTGTTTATTTATTTACTAAATTTGAGATTTTTGGGATCGAATTAAAAGACAGAGATATACTAATCTTTCTTGAAAATATTAAAATTTTAACTAAAAATTTAAATTTTTTTTTTTTGAATTACACTAATTAGATGGTAAGTTATAAATGTTTAATATCATAAGCAATTTTTTAAATTTTTTAAATTTTTTTATCATTTAATTAAATTATACCTTTTCAGATACTGAAAAGACAGTTTTTTCAAGGCTTTGCCGAGATATACTGCCGTAAATTGTAAAAGGTTAATTTTTAGAAAAAAAAACATAAAGCGTTACTGGAAAAGTGGGAATATGTGAGGTTTGATGAAGATAAGATCGCATCCAATTCCGCCTCCAATTTATCGAATTTTACTTTATGGGCCCTTTCTCATCTTTAAGTCTTTGTTTTAACTTTTACATATCCTTGTGGCTGTGTCTGTAAAATGCGGGAAATGTTGAGGGTAGAGTTGACCATCTGTGAGGCAGGGTATTAGAAGTCAAGATCACATGGGGATGGGGTGTCGTTTTCGGCAATTCAGATTTGAGAATGGTATTCAAACAACTAAGAAATTATTTCTCTGACACACTATCAGGAAAATATATTCCATTTAGGATCTTGGCTCAATAGGTATTAATTTTATTTCTAGCTTGATTTCATATTATGATAGGTGTTGAAATCCAAATCAAGCGAATGTTTGGAAATTCTAGATACTACCATTTTGAGATTTTAACTTCATACTTACAATCTAAACATTATTTTGAGGTTTTAAGATTCGCACTTTAATTAAATCAAATTGGAATATGATTGAACCTTTACGGTAGAGTTTTTTGTTTATTAATTATTTATTAAATATGATCATTTTAAATTTGAGTCCGTAAGGTCTTTCGGATAAAATATTTGAATTACATGAATCGAATTATAAACTTTATAACTACTACACGTTGTATAATAAATTTTTAATATGTCTACTAAGACTTTTTTTAATATTCTAATTAAACATCCTCTTTGCGCCTACCGAAATACGATCTTTCCTAAAATTGTCTTTAAATTTTTATAAAATTTGTGTGGATTTATTATTGCCCAGTGATATGTTGCGAAATGATTAGTCTTCATACAATTTTTAGACAAAGTATTGGAAATGACCGTATTTCCAAAATTTTATGAAAAAATGGGTTTTAATTAATATAATAAAAGATAAAAAATTTTAGTTGTAATATAAAAAATTTAAAAATTTATTATGTAATGTGTAGTAGTTATAAAGTTTATAAATCAATTTATGCAATCTAAAATTTTTATCATTATTTAATTTACACTTTAAACCTTGAAAAGACTTTTTTCGGGAGATCTCCAAATTTTAAGAAATGATTTTTTTTCATGAAATAAATACAATAGGCAAGTGGGGTTGTTTTTTATAATTTATGGCTCCATTTATTAAAAATTAAGAGGGAGAAAGTTATGAAACGCGGGTTTGCAGGCATTAAAGGGCGTCCATTAATTGGCTGCAATTTGACCTTGATTTCTCCTCTTATTTTAGCCTCCACATCGTGGGTGGTCATTGGTCACTGGTCACGTCTGCACCCAAACCCACGCCTGTGGAATATACCTATAAGATATGGGGTCAAATAACAAAATGACCCCATATAATTTTGAAAATGTCAAATATAATCCTTAAAATTATAAACCCCACCACCCACCATTCATCGGTGAGCCAATAGATATGTCGAGCCAAGCCTGAACAAGATCGCAGTGCCTCCGGCCACTGGCGATGTGTAGAAGAAAGAAACCCAACGCCTCTAATTTGAAAACAATACATCCAGACTCATCCAAGAATTAGAAGATGCCGATAGAGTCTAGGAAGTCGAGTCATCCCAGGTAACACCATAACCATCTAGAGAGAGTTCTAGGGTTTGTGGAAACAACTAAAGATTGGATTTGTACAAGAAAAATCTTTGGGGAGAAGCCAATGGTGGGAGGCACTGCGATCTCGGTCATGTCAGCTCGACAGATCTATTAGCTCGCCGAAGAAGATGGCGGGTGGCGGGGTTATGAACTTGCTAGTGAGGGTGAGGGTGAGGGTGAGGGTGGGGGTGGGGGTGGGGGTGGGGGTGGGGGTGGGGGTGGGGGGTGACCTTCTTCATTGTCCTGCCCAATTTTATTATTGAAATCTTTTAAAATGTGAGCCCCACATTAGTAATGGCAAAATAGTCCTAAACAATTGGATTTTCAGCTGAGGGATTTTTTTGTCATTTTGTGCCCAGAAATGATATTTGAGAATTATTTCAACACTTTTATTAAATTTTTAGGGTTGTTTCTTTACTTTATAAACCTTAAGAGTTATACTCCTTCTGTTTTGTTATTTATGACACATTTATTGTTTTGTTATTTATGACACATTTATTATAAGTTGATGTTTTTTTTTATTTGGCATCATTTCCATTTTTACTATTTTTTTTTAAATTTCATCCACTCATTCTACTTTTATTTTCTACCTTCAATTTCACTTAAATCTAAGCATCTAAACCTATGGTGCCATAAATAAAAAATGGGAGGGAATATTGACATTTAGGTTATTGTGATATTTAGCCCTAATATAAACGTACAACATACAGCTTGTACAAATAGGACATTTAGGAACTATGTTAGGTTTCTTTTGCCAATATGAAACGGTGAGAAATTGTTACAATTGGCGGTAAAGCTATGATTAGGGTAGCAATCAGCTTTGGTGGGTGGGTTATTATCTTCAAATCTAAATTTAAGCTGATAATAATTTGAATCCGTCGCTCGAAAGGCGGTTTTTGCACAAGTCATGGAAATACCAAGGTTTAAAGGGTAAATTAAAAGAAATCAAGATAAATATTTGGATTGTATAAATTGGGTTGTAAACTTTATACCTACTACATGTTGTATAATTATATTTTAATATTACAACAAAGACTTTTTACCTTTTTATTATTCTAGTTAAACCCCGTCTTTCTATAAGTTTATGGAAAGACGATTTTTTTCAAGATTTTGCCTAATAATTTTCAATTAAATAATATAATATGGCCCCAACCCTTTATATACACGTGTAATCCAAATTCAATCCTTTTTTAAATTGAAAACCTATTAAAAAAATTAAAGAACCTATTAAAATTTATTGATAATTTTTTTTGAGAATATTCGTCTGTTAAACCAACTAACAGTTAGACCAATTATAAAAAATCTCAATTATATAATTTTTAAGGTCGGATTATAGTTATTCACATACTGAGACTCATTTTAAAAGGTTTCATAATTATAGATATCTCATTGCAATAAATAAAAATAAATATCAAATCATCCTGTTAGTCATATTTATTTATTATAAAATGGATTGGTTTGTCAAAAACAAATATTTATAAAAAATTTAATACTATATAAGTTTATCAAGACTTAAAATACGAAATACCTAATAAACTATATAACATATAATGAGTGGCATAGGCACAGAGTTGTGCTTATAAGCAAAGCTGCCTTATTTTGAAAGTAGGGAGATACCAGCTTCTGTTTTTCCCTCAAACTCTGCTTTCAAAGTAATCTATTTTTTAGCACTTTACCAAACAATAAATAGTGTTTTGCTTCTAAGTACAACCGTTTATAAGTTCTGCCAAACGAGTCCGTCTCTTGAAAGACGGTCTTTCCATAAGTTATGGAAATACCAAGGTTTAAAATGTAAATTAGAAGAAATTAAGACAAAATTTTTGGGTTGCATGAACCGGGTTATAAATTTTATAACTACATGTTTCATACTAAAACTTTAATATTGCAACTAAGACCTTTTATCTTTTATTATTCTAATCAAACCCCGTCTTTCCATAAGCCTATGGAAAGACCGTATTTCCCAAGACTTTGCCCTGCCAAACACAGCCATAATCTACTAACTTTTTTTCATATTTCAATAAGAGTAGGTCACAGATGACATGTCCATAAGCTTATAAGCTGACTTATTTTAAAAGTAGGGGGAGACCAGCTTCTGTTTTTCCCTCAAACAATAATGTCTGCTTTCAAAATAATCTATTTTTTAGCACTTTACTAAACAATAAAAAATATTTTGCTTATAAGTACAACAACTTATAAGTTTTGCCAAACAAAGCCATAATCTACTAGCTTTTTTTCATATTTCAATAAGAGTAGGTCGCAATTGTTAAATTTTTAAAAATATATTTTTTATCATATATTTTCATATTTTCACATTCAAATTCATATTATTACTTATTTTAACTTTTAAATGCAAAGTCTTGGGAAAGACGGTCTTTTCATAGGCTTATGGAAAGACGGGGTTTAATTCGAATAATAAAAGGTAAAAGGTCTTAGTTGTAACATTAAAAATTTAGTAGGTAACATGTAGTGGTTATAAAATTTATAACCCGATTTAGTAGGTAACTTGAAAGACGGTTTTTCCACAAGCCATGGAAAAATCAAGGTTTTAAAGTGCAAATTAAAAGAAATGAAGATAAAAATTTCGGGTTGTATGAATCGGGTTATAAACTTAATAACTACTACACGTATAATAAAATTTTAATATTGCAACTAGGACCTTTTACCTTTCTATTATTCCAATAATACCCCTTCTTGCCATAAAAGCCTATGAAAAGACGGTGTTTTCCAAGACTTTGCCATTTGAAAATATGAATTCTTTTATAATTATAAATTTTATATAAATAAATATGTTAATTCTTAAACATGAAGATAGTGAAAAAGTAAATTTCCCAAGTAACATTGGAATGAAAGTGTTTAAAAATCACCCCGGAAGATAATAGTGATAGCATAGCCATTAGAGTGATTAGCAGGGATGTACCATCTCAAACCATTTTACTCTATAGCATACGTCCATAGCCCCTAGGTAACACATTATCTGACCTCTGGGTACTGCTAAAGGTGCAAACAAAATGTTATGGGTCTATTCTTGGTATGAGTTAGAAATGGGAGTCATGGGACTGTGGTGGTCCTCGTTGGTCAGCATTTTTGGCACAATATGTGGGGTAAGAATATAATAATCTTCAATACCATAGCTGTTCAATTTTAGAGCTTTGAGAAGGGGGTTTTTTTTTTCCGAGCAAGTCCCGTGGCCACTTATTTCTTACATTATATAATGCATTTGTTAAAACTACATACAAAATTTGAAATATTTGTAAATATTTTTTATAACATATATTTTTACCTTCAAATACATATTATTACTTGTTTTAACTTATACAATACAATATTTAAATTTTATAAAAAGTTAACATTTATGCCCCTGTGCACTGTCCATAAGCTTATGGAAATGCCGTCTTTCTTGACACTTTCCTTTTTTTTTTCCAACGGATGACCCCTTGGGCTGGTACAGCAAGAAACTTCTATGTAATTTCTTCTGATATTGACTTGGTCTAAGGGACAAAAGTCCAAAGGGTGGGGAGGACAAAATTATGTACGGCTATTATAGTCCTATGCTGGAGACTTGTGTAACCAATCCATATTCTTATGTAATCAAAATTATGTATGTTTTCATTGCTTCCTCTTTGTTTTCTCCAGTCTACCTGCCATTAGGTGTTGTCATTAGGTGTTCCTCTTCTTGTTTGACCCTGGACTTATTTACCAGTTGAGAACAAAGAGGAAGCAGAAAGCTCTCCTATTAACTTAGTCAATAGTCACATCTCCTTGACATATCAACTTCTAAATTCAGACTCTCAGATTGCTGCACTAAACGTAATTATCCTACATTTGATTTTAAAGATCCCCTAATCCTATAACGGAGCTGTTTTATGATCACACGTTCTCTTATGGCTTACCACCAGCATCAGCACAGGCAGAAATGTATATTAGGCAGTCTCACTTGGGTATTGAAGTTGTAGAATGTATGGTGCAGTCATTTTCGAGGGGGGTGGGGGGTTGGGAAGATCATTGGATGATGTTTCAGGGCACCATATGTTTTTGTTTATCTTTCAGAAGAAAATGCAATACTAGTTGCTCGACTATGTCTATAATACAGTTGGAACAAAGAAACAATTTGATATGTGAACTAATGTTAGTACTGCTCATATATGCTGAGTAACTCGGCTTATAATGTTACAGTACATCCTGGCAACTTTGAAATTTCACCTGAAAACCTTTATTACATGACTGAAGGAGAAGAAGATGTTTTCCTTCAATTCTGAATGATTGTGTACAGAAACATTGGTAGAGTAGAGTATACAAAAGAAAGATAGTGAAGAGATGCATGTGAAGTTTAGTGACCGAAACATAATAGACTCCTGTCCATGACCATGCCGATTTAAAGTGAGTGTACAATAATGAAATATTTTGATTGGCCTATACGATATTGTATTAGTAATTATAGTCTCATGTTCTGTAAGCTGTCTATAAGATGGATCATTTGACTAGCTCTTTCCAAGTGTTATTATACATCACTTCTTTTGCCACTTTACCTCATGGGACTGTAGGCTAGCTGAATTTCATCTTAAGAAAGTAGTGATAGTCTGAAACTTTCCCCTCTAATGTTGCTAGTAAATACATCAGCTTGCATTTGTTGCTAGTATGATTCACAGCTCTAACTAACACCCACATTTATTAATTCACCAGGAAAAGGTACGAGTTGGTTTTGTGGCTTATGTGGCAGCTCTCAAGTTCATTGATGGTAATGTTACACTTAAATAGTCTAGTTTGAGTGATTTTGTCTTTAGAAGTCCTGGATTTGTTATGCTCTTACTCATTTTGAGTAAATCTTTTTCTTGCCTCGTTTAGCTGCTGAGATTGCCAAATTACGGCTTCCAAAGGAGCATGTGCAACATTCAAGAACAGAGGATATCGCTGGAGATCTTGAAGAAGAATTACAAAAGAATCTTTCAGAAGAAGCTAGATCTACAGGATTCAAGATTCCCCCCGATAAACTTGCATCAGTTGTTGGTTCATTTGAGATCAAGACGCTGAGAAAAATAGGAGTTGATGGAATTGCGAGTAGATTAAATGTCTCACTGGATCAAGGAGTCAAATCTAGTGATGTACCGATAAGGCAAAAGATTTTTGGCTCTAATACTTTTACCGAGAAACCTTCTAAAAGCTTCTTGATGTTTGTATGGGAGGCCTTACATGACCTGACACTCGTCATACTTATTATTTGTGCAGTAGTCTCAATAGGCGTTGGACTTGCCACTGAGGGGTGGCCGAAAGGCATGTATGATGGTTTGGGGATAATACTAAGTATACTTTTGGTTGTACTTGTGACGGCTGTGAGTGATTACAAGCAATCGCTGCAATTCAAAGATTTGGATAGAGAAAAGAAAAAGATCTTTATTCAGGTTACCAGAGATGGATCTAGGCAGAAGGTGTCCATTTATGACTTGGTTGTTGGGGATGTAGTGTGTTTGTCCATTGGAGACCAAGTACCTGCTGATGGCATATTTGTATCAGGATACAGCTTGCTGATTGATCAGTCTAGCTTGACTGGTGAAAGTGATCCTGTGAGCATAGATAAGAAAAAGCCATTTCTATTAGCGGGAAGCAAAGTGCAGGATGGATCCGGTAAGATGCTTGTGACAACTGTTGGCATGAGAACTGAATGGGGTAAGTTGATGGAAACTCTTAGTGAAGGGGGAGAAGATGAAACTCCACTGCAGGTGAAGTTGAATGGTGTGGCGACAATTATAGGTAAAATTGGACTGGTATTTGCTGTAGTGACCTTTGTGGTTTTGGTATCCCGGTTCCTGGTGCAGAAAGCAGTTAATCACGAATTCACTAAATGGTCATCCAGTGATGCTTTGACGCTTCTAAATTTCTTTGCAACAGCTGTGACTATTATTGTTGTTGCAGTTCCAGAAGGATTACCCCTTGCAGTGACACTGAGTCTTGCTTTTGCAATGAAGAAACTGATGGATGAAAAGGCTCTAGTGAGGCATCTTGCTGCATGTGAGACAATGGGTTCTGCGACTGGCATTTGCACCGATAAAACAGGCACATTGACAACTAATCATATGGTAGTCACTAAAATCTGGACCCTTGATAAAGCTAAAGAGGTAGAATCTGATGGACACGTCAATGTTATGAAGTCAGAGATATCTGAAATTGCATTCAGTATTCTCTTGCAGTCAATATTTTATAACACAGCAGCTGAGGTGGTTAAGGACAAAACGGGAAAGACTAGCATCTTGGGTTCACCCACAGAATCCGCATTGTTAGAATATGGATTGTTATTGGGTGGTGATTTTGATGGCCAGCGTCGTGGTTCCAAATTTGAGAAAATAGAACCTTTTAACTCTGAAAAGAAAAGGATGTCTGTGCTTATGGCCCTTCCAGATGGTCAACAGCGTGCTTTCATTAAAGGTGCATCTGAAATAATATTGAAAATGTGTGACGGGATTCTCGATAGTAGTGGTGAATCAGTTGATCTAACTGAAGAACAGGCGATGTGCGCTATGAATGTCATAGAGGCATTTGCCTGTGATGCATTGCGGACTCTCTGCTTGGCCTATAAGGACATCAGCAATGACTACAATGGAAGTAGCATTCCTGACAGTGGATACACGTTAATCACAATAGTAGGAATTAAGGATCCCATTCGCCCAGGGGTTAAGGAAGCTGTTAAAACATGTTTAAAAGCGGGAATTATTGTGCGGATGGTTACTGGTGATAATATCAACACTGCTAAAGCTATTGCTAAAGAATGTGGTATACTCACTGATGACCGTAATGCTATTGAAGGTCCGGATTTTCGCAGTAAGACTCCTGATGAAATGAGGCAGATAATTCCAAGCATTCAGGTGTGTTGCTATGTCTGTTAGAGGTACTTAGAATTTGTACACTGATTATTCTCTAAACCAATTTGCACGATGAACAGGTAATGGCTCGATCATCTCCAACCGACAAACATGTGCTAGTTAAGAGCTTGAGAGGCATGTTCAAGGATGTCATTGCTGTTACTGGAGATGGGACCAATGATGCCCCTGCTTTGCATGAGGCAGACATTGGTCTTGCAATGGGTATAGCAGGAACAGAGGTACGTCAGTATTCTCTCTGGTAGTTAGTGGAACTGTAATCTGAGTAGGATTTCATGCATTATGCTTTTAGGCTGGGCTATACGTGGGGAACAGTATAAGTTGTAGCTAATGATAATTACTAGCTCCAAGAGGACCTATGTCTCATAATTATGGAGTTTGCACTAGATACTTTTAATTAGAGTCATGCCTGATCGCGTTTTGTGCATTTTCATCTTGTTTTAGCTTCTAATTCTGAACTGTTGTTCACTGCTTCATCAGGTTGCAAAAGAAAGCGCTGATGTGATTGTGTTGGATGACAATTTTGCAACTATTGTTAATGTTGCTAAATGGGGACGTTCCGTATATATTAACATTCAAAAGTTTGTGCAGTTCCAGTTAACAGTCAATGTTGTTGCTCTCTTTATTAATTTCATATCTGCTTGCGCCTCAGGCAAGTTAATCTCTCTCTCCCACACGAACAAATGATTTCTTTCCATCTAGTTTCCGCATAGTCAAGATAGCCTTGATAACCAGATTAGTTGGGTTGTTTTGTGCATCAGGGTCTGCTCCTCTTACAGCGGTACAACTGCTTTGGGTCAACCTGATTATGGATACTCTAGGTGCATTGGCACTGGCTACAGAACCACCCCATGAAGGACTAATGGAGAGTTCTCCAATAGGGAGGGATGTAAATTTCATTACTAAGACCATGTGGAGAAATGTCATTGGCCAGAGTATCTATCAGCTGTCAGTCCTACTTGTGTTCAACTTTGCAGGGAAGCAGATCTTAAGTCTTGAGGGTTCAAATGCCACCATAGTTCTTAATACTTTCATCTTCAACACCTTTGTGTTTTGCCAGGTACTGCATAAACATCAGCCTTGTAAAACAATATCTAGAAACTATGAAAATATGATTGACGGAACAATAAAAACGCTTCTTTCAACTAAAAACTGATAGTTTATCTTTTTCTGCCTCCACTTTAGGTGTTCAATGAAATAAACAGCCGTGACATGGAGAAGATCAACGTTTTCAAAGGCATGTTTAGTAACTGGATTTTCCTTGGCATTATCGTAGCAACCGTGGTGTTCCAAGTTATTATAGTTGAATTCCTTGGCACATTTGCAAGTACGGTCCCGTTAAATTGGCAGCTATGGTCACTGAGCATCACTATCGCTGTAGTAGGCATGCCTATTGGTGTTGTTCTAAAGTATATTCCTGTTGAAGATGGCACTAAACATCATGATGGTTATGACCTGCTCCATGCTGGTCCTGATCATGTATGAAGGGAGAAAAAAAAACAGAAGGCCATGCTTGTGGATGAAAGAGGTGGACATCAGATCCTCTGCAACCAATGGTTGAGTTCCATTCATGAGAAGCCTGAAGACTACCTCTTCTGCAGGTTTTCTGTTTTTTTTTTGTTTTTTGTTTTGCTTTTTCCTCCCTCTTTCGAGAAACAGTTATTTTCATGGATGGGGCCAAGCTGGTATGGAAACAAGTAGCTGCAATATTCTATAAGCTCAGTTACCGAAACAACCCTTAAGAGTGTTGAGATAAATCATCTACCGTTGCCTCTTTTGCTGTTCCGACAATAGAGTGCCAGCAACGGGCAATAGATTTGTGTGAACAGAGCTGTATATCTGGACAGTTTGATCGAATTCACTGGCTAGATAATCAATAATATAGAAAACCCCTCACAGTAAGATACATGTTTAGTTATCGCGTGTTAAGATGTACTGTACATGACAAGTTCTGTTTTTGGACATTGCGTGCTATGGCTGTGGCAAAAATGCTTTTGAGGTACTTTGATTAACATGTCATGAGAAAATGGGGCTTCAGCACAAGTATTACAGATTGGAGGAGGAAGTTTGATGATTTCATCTCCAAGTGCATGTACTAGATAGGGGCACTGTTCGTGAGGCTTTTCTCTTATACTGGATCAAGATAAATACTGAAACTTTCTACTAGTACTTGGATTGGATTAGCTTTACTTTCCTGTATTTGTATTGGTCTTTTCTTTTTCTTCTTTCAATGTAGAGCAGATCCGTGCTCGGTGTTACTAAACGTGAAAATGAAATCTCCTCATGTTTATACCTTTTGAAAAGTTTATGTACGCTTCCTGGTTTGTTTTGATAGTTGAAAACAACACTCGTGTGACAAGTACATTCCTTTTCCTAGTTCACATTCCATTTCATAAGAAAAAGAAAAACAAACACAAGAATACATGCATGGTCCAATGATCCACCCCCTAGAACGCAATACCTGGTCTCATGGTTTGAGCAGGGTGACATCTTGAAGGAAGCGGGCAAGCGAAACAGAGGAGGAGCCACCATCAGCTACTGCCCTCCGGCTCCTCTCCCATCTCTTTTACTCTCTGTCTCACCGGATTCTCGGGGTCCACCAGCGACCTCAAAGCTTTTACAATCTCACCTGCCTTCACAATTTTATCAGGAGTTGCAAAGCTGTAGTCTACACTCAATTCAACAGCAATCTTCAGTTCCTTCACCAATTCAAACGCATTCGGCTGCTGCTCGGCATATATAGGCCATGTCGCAATAGGCACCCCGTTCCATATACTTTCGAGAACAGAAATCAGAATCTCGAAAGAGCTCTCAATGTGAAAGAGCTCTCAATATTCTCTCTCTAGCCCTGGGGCGAAAAAAGAAGAAAAAAGGCACAGCCTTTCTTCCATCCTTTGGAGGCCGATTTCTTCAAATTTCATTCACTTTTCACCGATGAATTATGGTTTAACGGATTCTCCTCTTGAATCTGCACAAAATCATATGCAATTTGTGGCGAGTGTTTGATCTTAATCGGCCTTGGAGTAGGGTTTGAATACGGAAAGGGAGAGCTCTTGGTGGATCTTGTTCGTGATTTGGGTTTGGATCTTGGATACGGATTCGGATCAGGAGTTGAGCAAGAGATCGGATTGGTTTCTTGCTTTGAATCCTTGTCCGAGTTGGAGATTTGGTTGAAAAATCCAATCTTTTTTGGGTTTTGGTTGGATTTGGTTGCGCAAAGGGGTTTAAAAGGGTTTGATTAAAATTTCCAGCACACTTTTTAATCAAATTCCTATCTCCTTCATCGGATTTGCATCAAGGGTGTGGAGGATTTGCATCGGACATCAAGAAGAACTCAAGGATTTGCGATCGGATAGCCACGGTTTCCACGGTTTCCAGGTTCTTCGATTCAATTCCTTGCGGTTTAATTGTTTCTCGGCTTGGTGCATTGATTTGTTGATTCTGTTTTGTTTGTTGGAGGATTTCGGTTTTGAATCAAGCATTGTGTTTATTTATTTTGCAATTTTCTGGTGATTCCGATCGGATTTGTGCAAGTTTGTGTGAATTCCGACTGGTTTTTTTTTGTGTGATTGTTTGTGTGAATTCTGATCGGTCTGGGTTAATTCCGATCGGATTGGTGTTTTTTTGTGTGATTGGTTCTCCGATTTGCTTTGGTGAAACTGATTTGCTCATCGGAAACCATACTTTGTGGTTTGTTCTTGCTTCATCACAATGGTGATTAATGGTGAGTCTTCCACGGGTGGTAAGAACAACAATAATCCTCGGAAGCAAGGCATGGCCGAGGGTGGTAGTAACAAGAGGCAAAATCAGCAAGTGCATCCAAGAGAATGGAATGATCCGAAACTTGAGAGAAGGAGGCTATGGAACGATCCAGACATTCTCATGAACAACTCGACTATTGAAATTGTTGCAAACAATGGAGATAGTGTCGACTTTGTTCTCACTGAGGATGAGATACACAAAGATTTACACAAACCCTTCTTTGGATTCTTGGGTGTGTTTCCGGGATTCTTCCCTGGAATGTATGCTATTCGATCTCTTTTGGTGGCTAAGTGGAAGGTTGCGTGCACTGTTCAGAGCAAGCAGAATGGCTATGTCATGTTCAGGTTTAACTGTGCTGAA
Organism: Rubia yunnanensis; assembly: GCA_037428765.1. Lineage (NCBI taxonomy): Eukaryota > Viridiplantae > Streptophyta > Magnoliopsida > Gentianales > Rubiaceae > Rubia > Rubia yunnanensis. The sequence continues at coordinate 29,541,331 of CM075066.1, read as the reverse complement.
GATAGAGATTTGGTGATGAATGGTCCTGACCATTATCTCCATGGAAAGAAACTGTTCATGTTGTTAGTGGATGAATCTGGGCAGTATGATGCGAACATCCAAGCTATTAAACCAGTTTGGATACGGATGGAACATTTACCAAAGACTTATTGGCACAAGAAGGCATTGGAGAAAATTGCTTCTTCACTAGGAGATCCAATCCTCATGGATAATGGTACTCTCGAGTTGAGGGGCTACTATACACGTCTCTTGGTATGGATTGATACATCCAAAAAGCTCAAGGAGGAGGTGAGCTTCCGTGTTCCAACTGGTGAGGTCGTTGTGCAAAAAATCATCTACGATTATTGTAGACCTTGGTATACGAATTGTGGTGAAAACAACCATCTCATGGAAGTGTGTGATGACTACTGGAAGGCCAAGGAGATGGAACACAAACATCCTACGGAACTGGTAGGTAAAAAAGATATCAAGGCGAATGGAAAGAAAAACTGGAGATTTCGATATAATGACCAAGTTTGGGTTAGGAAGATGCAAGATGAAAATCTTGGAGATACACTAGATTCAAATTCGGTTGGAGGGGGTGAACATGTGATCATTGAGGATGCCTCTTCGGACAATGAGGAGGTAGAGAGGCGAAGGAAGGGTAAGGGAAAATTGGTTGAAGGCATAGTCAAAAGCATTGAGAAAGCTGGAAGTGTGAAAAAAGGACCTGGCATAACTATCGGTGTAATGCAGGATGAGGTTAATCAGGCAGTTGTTGCACTGCCCGCAGCACCAGCGCCCAAAGCTGCAAGCACTGGCGCTGAAAATCTCGTCGTAGGCGCCAGGTCTACCCAGGCAGCGCGCGGCAGGAGCGTCGAACGCTCGAAATCCAGCGTCTGTGCCGCTAGACAAGCTAATCCAGCGCCCAAGGAATCCGTTGGGCAGCAACAAGCGTTCGGAGACGATGACAATCTGATTGAGGGTGCTGGAATTTTGCCTAAACAAATGACCCATCCGGAAGCTCGAGGCTCGAAAATTCCCAGGTTGCATAGGAGCAAGAGCAAGAGTAGACCTCCCCCTACCCCAGGGGCTTTGACTGGGTCTCGGAGTAAGAGCAGGACAAGAACAAATGAGCAAGGGAAGGGCATCCAGAAAACCTTCCAACGTATGCTATCAGCTTCAAGGAGCAACTCGGGTAGTTCTGGTACTCAAAATTATGATGGCGGTGGTCCGAAGCCAAAAAGGACCTCGGTTTCCCAATGAATGCCGCATCTATGAATGTCAGGGGTCTATCGGCCCCTGTAAGGAGGAGATGGGTTAAAAATATCATCTCCACTAATAGAGTTGGATTATGTGGTTTGTTGGAGACGAAAATGGAGGATAAAGTATTGAAAATTTTCTTAAAGAGAGTTTTAAGGGATGGAAGTTTACGCATAATTTTGAGCTGTGGCAGAACTCGAGAATACTCATTATTTGGGATCCGAAAGGCTTCTCAGTGGATGTTCTTGGGAAATCTCCACAATGTATTCAACTCAAGGTTCGTAATCTTTCTTCTGACATTGAGTTTTTCTGTTCGTATGTGTATGGGCATAGTGAGGGACGTTTGGCGCGTTTACCACTATGGGAGGAATTGAAGTCATTTGGTGCTAATCTGAATTCTCCTTGGATGGTTCTTGGTGACTTTAATGCTATTCTTAGTGTTGATAATCATTATGGAGCTACTGTTCCTAGCTTGTATCCAATGAAGGAGTTTCAGGATGTTTGTGTAAAGTGTGGACTAAGGGATGCGCCTGCTTTAGGTGAGCACTTAACCTGGCATAGTGCGGACTGGAAAATTTGGAGGAAGCTGGATAGGGTGCTCTTGAACCACGGATGGGATGATGCTGCTTGTCGTACAACTTTTCTACCAATTTCGGCTCAATCAGACCACTCTCCCATGGTGGTGGATATGTCGCAAGAAATTTTTGGAAAGGGTAGGCCTTTTCATTTTCAGAATATGTGGTTAGGTCATCCGAATTGTGGCAAATAGTAGAGGATTATTGGAGTCCGTCGGTTGAGGGGACTAAGCAATTTTCGGTGACCAGGAAATTATTTCGGATGAAAAACCCGTTCAGGGAATTGGGTAAGCTTGATTTTGACCATATTTCTGAAAAGGCCAAGCGTGCGGATGCGGAGTACAACAAGGCTTTTGATGAATTTGACGCTAAGGATGCTTCGGATCATGATGTTGCGGCATTGCGAAACTTGAAGAAGCAAGCTATGTTGTATTACCTGGCGGAATCTTCTTTTCTTGCTCAAAAGGGAAGGATAAATCATATTACTCAGGCGGATAAGGGATCAAAGTACTTTCACACTATGGTCTCTGAAAGAAAAAGAGGGGGTATCCCAGCGATTACTGATAATGAAAACCAGATTGTAACTTCTAATAGTCGCAAGGGTGAACTATTTGCAGATTTTTACAAGGGATTATTTGGCACAAGAAGAGATAGAGTCACTACTGACCCCGAATGTTTTTGGTGCGGGAAACAAGCTCACGGACATGGATAGGGCCTATCTAACTCAGGAAGTGGAGGGTATTGAGGTTAAGCAGGCGCTATTTGTAATGACAGATGATAAGTCTCCGGGCCCGGATGGTTATACGGCCGAATTCTTTAAGAAACAGTGGAATACCGTGGGTGAGGAAGTGACAGCTGCGGTACTGGAATTCTTTCAGACAGGTGATATTTTGGCTCAGCTTAATCACACTTCGGTGGCATTGATACCGAAGAAGCCAGATAATCTAAAAGTGGGTGACTTTAGACCAATATCGTGCTGTAACGTTGTCTATAAAATTATCACAAAAATTATAGCGAACAGGCTTGAAGGTATTTTGCCAGGGATCATTGACCCTTATCAGCGTGCATTTGTGAAGGGCAGGAATATTTCGGACAATGTAATGTTGGCGCAGGAGTTTGTACGGGGTTATGGAAGGGTTCGTAATTCTCCTAGGTGCATGATTATGGTGGATTTACAGAAAGCTTTTGATACAGTCTCTTGGGATTTCCTGGAAGAAGTTTTACTTGGACTGGGATTTCCGGAAAGGCTGACTGATAGAATCATGACGTGTGTCCGCACTTCTTTATTCTCGATAGCAGTTAACGGTAAACTGTGTGATCACTTTCAGGGACAAAGGGGTATTCGTCAGGGAGATCCATTGTCGCCTCACCTGTTTGTGATTTGCATGGAGTATTTCTCGAGATTGTTGAAAAGGAGAACGGCCTCAAGACACTTCACTTTTCATCCGAGATGTGAGACTCTACGGATCACGCATTTTGCTTTTGCGGATGACCTCATGCTCTTCTCTACGGCTAAAACGAGTTCAGTACACATACTCATGGCTGCCTTGAACGAGTTTGAGCGCACTTTGGGTTTAGGAATTAATGCGGCAAAGTCAAAGTTTTTTGGAGTTGGCATAAAGGAGGATCTGAGCTTCACAGGCATCCCTTGAGCGACATTCCCTGTCCGGTATCTAGGCGTGCCACTTGATTCCAGTAAGTTGAAGGTGACACAATTTGGTACTCTACTAGGGAAGGTAGATTCGGAAATAGCAAAATGGAAGGGTCATACTCTTTCATATGCGGGCAAATTGGAGCTTGTGAGATCAATTGTGGGAGGTATTGCGGGATTCTGGATTCAGAATTTTATCATACAATCTACAGTTATGGATGCTCTGGAACAGAAGTGCAAACGATTCCTGTGGGGAGGTAAGCATAAGGCAAAGGTTGCGTGGAAGAAACTCTGTGCACCTAAGTCTTTTGGAGGCCTCGGTTTGAGAGACTTCAGCACGTGGAACCGTGCCTCAATGGCTAAAAGGATATGGGATATTCATATGAAGAAGGATAGCCTATGGGTCAAATGGATTCACTCGTTTTACCTTCAGGGTTAAGACTTTTGGAGCCTAAATCCGAGAATTGCGAATGGTAGATTGGGAGAGAGATTTTCGAGCTACTTTGGTGACCTTTGTAAGCTCAGGGATGATCTATGCGCAATGTTTAACGATGATAAGCAGGAGGTAATTTCCCATCTTGGAGTATGGTCTAGTTCGGGAAAATTTACTAGTACGGCTTATCTCTATATGCATCGCCATAAATATCCGGGTGCTTACGAGGTTGGCCGATCAAGTGAGAAAGTCTTCAATAGCATTTGGCGTGGTTTTCTTCCACCAAAGTTCTCATTTATCGCTTGGTTGGCGGCTATTCAGAGACTACATACCAAGGATAAGCACCGATTGGAGGAAGGGGATAGCATGGAGAAGGTATGTTCTTTATGCTATCTTGAAGAAGAGACGAACGAACATTTGTTTTTCAAGTGTGAGTTTTCTGAGGTTGTATGGGGGCGTATTCGGACTTGGATTGGGTTAAGGAGAAGAACTAGCTCAATTCCAAGTTCCATGACTTGGGTTAGGAGGCAAATAAAGGGTTCAAAAATGCGAAAGAAATTTGGTATTTTAGCCTTAATCACCACGGTCTATCGCCTTTGGAGGGAAAGGAACAGTGTGGTCATGAATGGTGCTCAACCAAGTGCTGATAGAGTTGTAAAAATCATCATGAAGGATTGCTACATGGTGATGAATAGGCTATTTCCAGATGAGCACTTGTTTTAGATGGAGTGGCTGTGGGAAGGTTGAGGGTGCTGGTTGTTTCGCACTGGGTGCTTTCTGTTTCGGGTCCTGGTGCTGGCTGCTTAGCGCTATGGTTCGTGGCATCAGGCCCTCACGCAGACAGAGGTTAATTGGTGACTGGTTGCTGGAAATAGGCATCACGGTTAGGTGCTGCTTAGTGCGGGAAGCTGGACTTTGCAGCCCGATTGATTCGTTTTTCAGCGCCAAGGAGGAGTTGTTTTCAGCCCGATGGAGTCCAGAATTGTCTACGGTTTTTCTCGGATTTCTCCTGGCAATTGCAGCTCGGTTTTAGGTGCTGCTTGGTGCGGGAAGCTGGACTTTGCAGCCCGACCGATGCGTTTTTCAGCGCCAAGGGGGAGTTGTTTTCAGCCCGATGGAGTCCAGAATTGTCTACGGTTTTTTCTCGGATTTCTCCTGGCAATTGCAGCTCGGTTTTCTGGAGGAGGCAATGGGTTTTAGAGTATGGATTCACACTCCGATGCTCTTTCTCCTAAGCCTAGTTTTGACTTATGAATTAACAGTTATTTATGTGCTTTATGCTCGCGCTACACTTTGTGTTAAACTGGCATACAGCTGTCCATTTGCTCAAAATGGAGTGGGCGATTACATAATCGCCACGCTTGATGCACGCGGTACAAGTGTATCCATTCTCACATTTTTAGGAGGTTGATTCGAATGGGATTTACAAAGGTTGGAGGCACGGCCTCATTAATCTTTGCCCACCGAATTACTCTCGGCGCCAATAAGAGAATGCTTGAAGGCCAATAACATTCCTCTATCTCCATCTTAGAAATGTACATGGTAGAAGCAGATCTTCACACGTGCCAATATGGTGCAAACCTGATCATCGGCTTCATTCTTAGGAGACATCCAAGACCCGAGACATCCAAGTCCCTCGGCTGCATTAGGATATTCAAATCATTCGACATTGGATTTTAGCAATTCCATCAGCATTCCGGCAGAGACATCAAGTCAAGACCCGAGTCTCAACTCTCGGCTGCATTAAGGAATTTGATTGGAGATGGCCCCATTTGTTAGGGGTAGAAGCGGTTTCTTTGTGTATGGGTAGTGAGTTTGTTCTCACCTCATTTTTGAGTGTTTTTTAGCCTGTGTTTTTCCAGGTTGTTTTGTGCTCCCTTTGCTCGATTATCTTGCTTAGGGTTGGTAGTTATTTTACTTAGATTAAAAGGGGGGGGGGGGGGGATGGGGGAGTGTTATCCTTTGGATTTGCACTCTTCCATCCCCCCCCCCTACCTCATTTGCAGATTTTCTCCTTAGGTTTACCTAAGGTTGGATTATTTTGTATTTGGTGGGGTCCTCTTTGGGCCCTGCTGCAGGTTCCACCGTCTATACTATTTACCTATTTACGTCGAGAACAGAATTCCATCTGCAATGAGACACAAACCCCCCAACTACTTTATGGCCTAGAACATCCATCTGAGGCGCCCAAGAACACACCATTCCCCTCTTCTCTGTCCTTCCCAAGAACCCTTCTCGAAGAACTTCACTCAGATTGCTGTAATCACTTGGATTAACAGCAGTATCCCTTGTGGGCGGCGCTCATACACACCACAAGAAACTAATCCCGCTTTGCTCGAGCGCAATGGCAATTTCAGCTAGCTGCGGGGGATCAAAACCTCCCATGCTTCCGAAACACAGAAACACTACGGAACATGAAGGTTGATCATCAAGCCACTTCATTATCCTCACACTCATCAGAATGCTTTTCAGCCTGGAAGTTGAGCACTGGTCCAACGGTGTATATATTCGGCATTGATTTGTACAACGTTAGTGACTGAATGGCATGCGGTTCAAACTCCGCGAATGTGTTCACGATTATCCCTGTCGCCAGTCTGAACCGCGCACCGTGATTCACCATACACGAATAGCCACCATCTGTATTAAGCAAGAAAGACGGTGAAACTGCGGCGGGCACCGAGTTCTGAAATGCGGGTATGACTGAATCGGGATCCGAACGGGTGAATTCAAACGTGAGATGGGCATGTCGGACAGGAAGATAAAGCATGAGTCCAAGAAAAGCAGCACTCGAACAGAAGAAAACATAGGAACACCTAGCTCATCAGCTACGTCAATCATACAACTGCAAAAGAAATCGATAACTAACCCGCCGAGCCTGGTGTCGGGATCGGACAAAACATGGGTGACGACAGATTCTTTAACAGCGGACATGTGGGCCTCCATGTAAACCGAAGCGAACTTCTCGATCGACTTCAGCGTCAGCTCCGGCGGCGGCGGCTCAACGTGAGGGAGAGTAATGAAGCGGATGCTGGGGTTCGCGCCGGCGAGGTCTTTGACGTAGCTGTTGAGAGCCGTTGCGTCTGGTTGGTGTACGACAAGAACGGTTATTGATATGTGTGCATCGCTCTCGAGGAGGCGCTTCGCGAACTCGATTGGGGATGCAATGTGACCTCGACCTGGTACTGGAACAAACACCAATTCTGTTTTCTTCATTTTTACTGAACCTTGAAATTTTGCAGATCTGAAAGTGCTGTTTTATAAAAGAATGGTGCAAGGCCTAGTAAAATTATTATCCGTCCACAGCTGCAGCTGGAGAGAGAGAGAAAAAGTGTTAAAAGAATAATGAAAAGCTAATTAGCAATAAGTTAGATTTGTAATAATTAATTATATCATTACTTATTTACCAAGGGGGAATACTATTTCATTATCCCCCAAATTCTACTATGAATACTCCCTTAGAGGATGAAGAAAAAAAACATCTCTCATTCTCTCATTTCTCACTTCTTCTTATCCTCTTTTCCATCTTATCTTCTTCCTCATTCTCTCCTTCTTACTTCCCACATCAAGCTCTTCACTAATTTTTCAATAAATTAGTGCAAAGGGAGTAAAAATTACAACATGTTATCTCTCCATCTTCATTGAGTAAGTCATTTTATAAAAGTTGTAAGAATTTTGTATTACTCCGTCCCAGCCGAATGTGCACACTTTTTGGTCAACTTTCTCAGGTCATGTTTGACCAACGATAACTTTAGTTACGTATATTAACGGTGTGTTAAAATTTGATATTTAGAAAATACAGCATGCAGAGAATCCAACAATATCTCACATGATGATATTGGTATCTATATACTAGTTGAAATTTATGGTCAAACGTGTCTTGAGAAAGTTGACCAAAAAGTGTGTAGATTCGGCTGGGACGGAGGGAGTAGTTGGTATTAAGGATACTAGTACAAACTTTTCTATTAATTTATAGATGTTTAGAACTTCATGTGTTAAAACTTGATTATATTTAACTGCACAGATCAATTTCACATAAGTGTTCAGCAACTATGACCTAAAGTTTTCCCCTCATTCAGGACACTCTTAATCAGGACCCTTTTGATTGACTCAATTTTCAAATAAATCTAAACATACTAGAATGTCTAATAATAATAATAATCAGTCACAGTAAAAATGATGTGATGTATAACAATTAACTTTCTAACTTCATAATATCATTAAACTTCTAACTACATAACACTACTAACTTTCTAACTACATAACATCATATTACTGTACACAGGAGGCTCTGCCGCCTTATGGTAATGTGATGTGATTTATTTACTTTCTAACTACATAACACCATATTACTGTACACAGGGGGCTCTGCCGCCTTATGGTAATGTGATGTGATTTATTTACTTTCTAACTACATAACACCATATTATTGTACATAGGGGGCTCTACCGCCTTATGGTAATGTGATGTGATTTTTTTTACTCTCTAACTACATAACACCATATTACTATACACAGGAGGCTTTGCTGCCTTATAGTAAAGTGATGTGATTTATTAACTTTCTAAATTACATCTGATTAATTATGTCTCTAATATATTTTTCTATTTATCTGATGAAGTTATATTGCTAATCTACTCTTTTAAAAAACTATAATTAATTAATATAACGGTTATAAACGGCTATATTTTCAACCGTTTTTGTAATGACTATAAACGGTTATAAACGGCTATATTTTACACTATAAATACAAAACATCAAATGATACAAGACCACATCCTCTCTTCTACCTCATATTTTTGCTAAATTGTACCGATAAAATGTCTAAACTAGTATTTATCTTTGTTGTCGTAATTATTTTAGTATTACATGTTACCATTCTCACCGTAGAAGTTTCACCAGAAGATTTTCATTTTTCTTCATTGATGATCGGAATCATGTATTACTCTTTATTTTTTGCAATCATTATAGAATTATGTATTTTGAATTGTATCTAATGAACTATTTTACTTTCCCTATTAGTTATCATCATGTCAAACCTTGTGAATCTTGAATTCAGTCCACTCGGCATTAGTGGAAACAACTATATGCCATGGATGATGGACGTTGAGATGCATTTGGAATCAATGAACTTCCTTGAGACAATCCAAATGGGGAATGTCTCATCAAGGATGGACAAGGTAAGATCTTTAATCTTTCTTCATCGACACCTTGATGGGAGCAAAAATGAATATATCACTATGAAAGATCCACTTGAGTTGTGGGAAAATTTGAAAGAAAGGCACGATTACACAAGAGATGTAATGTCCCCATATACCGCGATGACTGGAACAATCTACGGTTCCAAGGCTATAAGAAAGTCTGCGACTAAAATTCTGCAATGTACACAACAGTAAACCACTTAACATACTGTGAGGTTACAATAAGTGACAATGAAATGCTAGAAAAGACTCTTTCTACTTTCCACACATCAAATGTGACATTGCAACAACAATATCGTGTGTGAGGTTTTAAAATATATTCTAAGCTGATTGCTTGTCTCCTCATTGCGGAAAAGAATAATGAGTTGCTGATGAAGAATCATCAATCTCGCCCGACTGGCTCAAGAACGTTTCATGTAGCAAACGTTGTTAACTCCGACGAACTTGAACGCAAAAATTATTTTCAGTGTCGAGAGAGAGGTCGAGGTCGTGGTCGTGGTTACGGACGCGGTCGAGGTGGTTACAATTTGCCCTATAAATCTGGTAACTACTATCATAAGAAGTATCAATATGAGAGGAACCATGAAAGTACCTATAAAAGGGGAAAAGACACCAGTTCATCAAAAGGATCTGGAACCTCTTGTTTCAGATGTGGTGGAAAAGGACATTGGTCAAGAGTTTGCAGAGTCTCGAAGCACTTATGTGATCTCTACCAAGAGTCCATAAAAGGAAAGGGGGAGGAGGAAAACTTCAACGAATCCACTTATTTCGAAGCTTCTGATTTCAATGATGATTTCATGGACATAGTTGGTGATTTCACTGAGCAACCAAGTGGTTGTATTACTATTATTGGGAATGAAGCTAGATGGTCCGATGTCTGTTGTATATATATATATATATATATATAAATGGTTTTATTTAAAGCTTGCTACTTTCAAATTTACTATCATTCTTATCGAATTTGTTTTATTTTTAATAAAGAGGTGAAATGGATAAAGTTAATCGTGAAGCCAACCAAAGGATTAAAAATGAAGAAATTTGCATACTCGATTGTGGAACAACGCACAGTATATTAAAGGATAAAAGGTTTTTCTCAAAGGTAAAACCAACGCAGACCATTGTGAATACAATATCAGGTCATGTAGATCTGATTGAAGGAGTTGGCGAGGGAAAATTTACATTTCCAAATGGCGCAATGTTTACAATAAATAATGCTTTATTTTTGCCAAAGTCCAAAAGGAACTTATTGAGTTTCAAAGATGTATATTCTCATGGATTTGATACTCAGTCTGTAACTGAAGGTACCATGAAATATATGCTTCTCATTGTGTATAAATCTGGAAGGAAATGCATACTTGAGAAGCTACCAATGCTCCATACTGGATTGCATTACACGCATATAAACATAGTAGAATCAAATACTGTAGTGATCGAACCTTCAATATTTACCATATTGCATGATCGGCTGGGCCATCCTGGTTTAACTATGATGCGAAGAATTATTGAAAGCTCACATGGCTATCCACTGAAGGACCAGAAGATCCCTCATGGAATATCCTTTCAATGTAAGGCTTGTTCCCTTGGAAAGCTAATCATAAGGAATTCACCGGGAAAGGTTGAAATGGAATCACCAGTATTTTTTGAATGTATTCAAGGTGATATATGTGGACCTATCCATCCACCATGTGGACCATTTCGTTACTTCATGGTATTGATAGATGTTTCTAGCAAATGGTCACAAGTATGCCTGTTATCAACTCGAAATATGGCATTTGCCTAATTACTCGGTGAAATAATCAGATTACGAGCTCAATTTCTTGATCATACGATCAAGAAAATCAGACTTGATAATGCCGGTGAATTCACATCCTAAACTTTCGATGATTTATTGTATGTCAGTTGGGATTGTTGTCGAGCATCATGTTGCTCATGTGCACACACAAAATGGTCTGGCTGAATCACTGATCAAACATGTTCAACTCATTGCTAGATCATTAATAATGAGAACAATACTCCCTACTTCAGTATGGGGTTATGCAATATTACATGTTGCAGCATTGATTTGCATCAGGCCAAGTGCATATCATAAATACTATCCACTACAACTTACATCAGGCCAAGAACCAAATATATCCCATCTAAGGATTTTTTGGCTGCGCTGTTTATGTGCCTATTGCACCACCGCAAAGAACAAAGATGGGACCACAAAGAAGTCTTGGCATTTATGTAGGCTTTGAAATCCCATCTATTGTTAGACACCTTGAACCCCTAACTGGGAATAGTTGTACAGCTCGTTTTGCTGATTGTCATTTTGATGAAGAAAATTTTCCAGCATTTGGGGGAGAAAGAAAACAGCTGGAAAGGAATATTACCTGGTTTGTACCAACATTATTGCATCTTGATCCTTATACAAAAGAGTGTGATGGAAAAGTCCAAAGGATTTTGCATATGCAAGATATAGCAAATCAACTTCCTGATGCATTTACAGATACAAAGAGAGTGACTAAATCTCACATCCCAGCTGAGAATGCTCCTGCTCAAATTGAAATCCCGAAAGGGCAAATTGAAAACAATATCACTCATGAAATCATGACACGCTTGAAGCGTGGAAGACCACTCGGTTCCAAAGATAAATATCCTCGTAAAAAAAGGATCAGAGAAACAAGATGACCCCAAAATGGAGGAATGTATTCCTATAGAAATACGAAACGAGGAAAATCAAGAAATTTTGATTAATTATGCCAATACAGGTATTAGGTGGAATTGAAATGATGAAATAAATGATGTACTCTCTTACAATTTGGCATGCGATGTTATGGACGAAAATAATGGAGATCCTGAACCACGGTCGGTTACTGAGTGTAAAAATAGACACGATTTGGCTGAATGGGAAAAGGCCATTGAAGCTGAGTTAAACTCGCTTAACCGGCGCAAAGTTTTTGGGCCTATAGTACTCACCCCTGAAAATGTGAGACCCGTTGGATACAAATGGGTATTTGTGCAAAAAACAAAATGAGAAAAATGAGATTGTGAGATACAAGGCTAGACTCGTTGCACAAGGTTTTTCTCAAAGGCCCGGAATTGATTTTGAGAAAACATATTCCCCAGTCATGGATGGAATTACATTTTGATTCCTTATCAGTCTAGCAGTTCATGAGAAACTTAATATGCACCTTATGGATGTTGTTACCGCATACTTATACGGATCACTTTATGCTGAAATTTACATGAGGATCCCTGAAGGATTCAAAATGCACGAAGCATTAAGTTCAAAACCCAGAGAAAGATATTCAATCCAATTACAAAGATCTTCATATGGGTTAAAGTAATCCGGATGCATGTGGTACAACCGACTAAGCGAATATCTGTTACAAAAGGGGTATGTCAGCGACCCTCTTTGTCCCTGTGTTTTTATCAAGAAAACAACATTCAGGTGTGTGATTATCGCTATCTATGTTGATGATTTGAATATTATTGGGACCAATGAAGAGATTCTGGAAGTAATCTCTTACTTAAAGAAGGAGTTCGAAATGAAAGACCTTGGGAAAACAAAATATTGTCTTGGTTTGCAGATTGAGCACTTGCAAAGTGGGATCCTTGTGCATCAATCAAATTACACGAAAAAGGTATTAAAGAGATTCAATATGAACAAATCAAATTTATTGAGTACTCCAATGGTCGTAAGATCCCTTAATTTGGAAAATGATCCATTTCATCCATGTGAGGAATCTGAACAGGTTCTTGGTCCAGAAGTACCATATTTCAGTGCAATTGGTGCACTTATGTATCTCGCTAATTGCACTCGACCAGATATAACTTTTACTGTTAATTTATTAGTGAGGTTTAGTTCATCTCATACTAAAAGGCACTAGAACAGAATCAAACATGTGTTTCGTTACTTCAAGGAACAATTGATCTGAGATTAGTTTATTCCAACACTACGGAACCAGTTTTGGTTGGCTAAGCAGATGCAGGTTACCAGTCAGATCCACACAAAGGGAAATCTCAAACTGGGTATGTGTTTACTTGCGGAGGGACTGCGATTTCTTGGCGTTCACAGAAACAAACACTCACCACAACATCATCAAATCATGCTGAGGTTATTGCATTGCACGAAGCAAGTCGAGAGTGTGTGTGGTTGAGGTCCATGACGCGACATATCAGAACCACAAGTGGTATCTTATCAAATGAAAATCCCATCACACTTTATGAAGATAATGCCGCGTGCGTTAATCAAATGAAAGAAGGGTACATCAAAAGCGACAGAACAAAGCACATTCCTCCAAAGTTCTTTTCATTTACTCAAGAGCTGGAAGAGAGTAATATTATCAACATCCAATATATCCGTTCCAGTGAAAACGCAGCAGATCTCCTCACAAAGGCTTTCCCCACTTCAGTGTTCAGAAAACATGTTCATGACATCGGAATGCGAAGACTACGAAATTTATAAAGAAATCACCAATGCCAACATGGAGGGAGATATACGTGGTTGTACTCTTTTTCCCTTACTATGGTTTTTATCCCACTGGATTTTTCCAAGTAAGGTTTTTAATGAGGCATCATGAACACGTAATTATTGAAATGAGCATTCCAGGGGGAGTGTTAAGAATAATGAAATGTTCATTATAAATAAGCTAGATTTGTGATAATTAATTGTATCATTACTTATTTACCAAGGGGGAATACTATACCATTACCCCCCCCCCCCCCTTAGAGGATGAAGATAAAAGACATCTCTCATTCTCTCATTCTCTCATTTCTTCTTATCTTATCTTCTTATCCTATTCTCCATCTTATCTATTTCCTCATTCTCTAATTTTTACTTCCCACATCAAGCCCTTCACTAATTTTTCAATAAATTAGTGCAAAGCGAGTATAAATTAGTGCAAAGCGAGTAAAAATTACGACTTTTTTCCAAAAATTAATTTCTGTTGTGATTTTTACTAATTTTGCACTAATTTATTGAGAAATTAGCAAGGAGTTTGATGTGGGAAGTAAGAATGAGATAATGGAGAAGAAAATAAGATGGAGAAGGGGATAAGATGGAGAAAATGATAAGATGAGAATAAGTGAAAATGAGAGAATGAGAGGTGCATTTTTCTTTATCATCTAAGGGGGTATTTATAATAGAATTTGAGGGTAATGGCATAGTATTCCCCTTTGGTAAATAAATAGTGATATAATTAATTATCACAAATATAGTTTATTGCTAATGAGCATTTCATTATTCCTAACACTCCCCCTGAAATGCTCATTTCAATAATTATGTGTTCATGTTGGCTAATTAAAAATCTTACTTGGAAAAACCCAGTGGGATTTGTGATTTCTTCCACGTATAACCACGTATAGCTCCCCCCATGTTGTCATTTGTGATTTCTTCATAAATTTAGTAGTCTTTGCATTCCGATGTCATGAACATGTTTTCTGAACACTAGTGGGGGAGCCTTTGTGAGCAGATCTGCCGAGTTTTCACAGGAACAGATATATTGGATGTTGATAATATTACTCTCCTCCATCTTTTGAGTAAATGAAAAGAACTCAGAGGAATGTGCTTTGTTATGTCGCTTTTGATGTACCCTTCTTTCATTTAATTAACACACGCGGCATTACTTCATAAAGTGTGATGGGATTATCATTTGATAGGAGACCACTTGCGGTTCTGACATGTCGCGTCATGGACCTCAACCACACACACTCTCGAATTTCTTCGTGCAATGCGATAACCTCAGCATGATTTGATGATATTGTGGTGGGTGTTTGTTTCTGTGAACGCCAAGAAATCGCAGTCCCTCCGCAAGTTAACACATAACTAGTTTGAGATCTCCCTTTGTGTGGATCTGACTGGTAACTTGCATCTGCATAGCCAACCAAAACTGGTTCCGTAGTGTTGGAATGAAATAATCCCAAATCAATTATCCCTTGAAGGTAACGAAACACATGTTTGAATCCGTTCCAGTGCCTTTTGGTAGGAGATGAACCGAACATAGCTAATAAATTAACATCAAAAGCTATATCAGGTCGAGTACAATTAGCGAGATACATAAGTGCACCAATTACACTGAAATATGGTACTTCTTGACCAAGAACCTGTTCAGATTCCTCATATGGACGAGATTGATCATTTTCCAAATTAAGGGATCTTACGACCATTGGGGTATTCAATGGATTTGATTTCTCCATATTGAATCTTTTTAATACCTTTTTCATGTAATTTGATTGATGCACAAGTATCCCACTTTGCAAGTGCTCAATCTGCAAACCAAGACAATATTTTGTTTTCCCAAGGTCTTTCATTTTGAACTCCCTCTTTAAGTAACATATTACTTCTAGAATCTCTTAATTGGTCCCAATGATATTCAAATCATCAACATAGACACCATAATCACACACATGAATGTTGTTTTTCTGATAAAAACACAGGGACAAAGAGGGTCATTGACATACCCCTTTTGTAACAGACATTCGTTTAGTCGGTTGTACCACATGCATCCAGATTGCTTAAACCCATATAAAGATCTTTGTAATTTGATTGAATATCTTTCTCTGGATTTTGGACTTAATGCTTCATGCATTTTGAATCCTTCAGGGATCCTTATGTAAATTTCAGCATCGATCCGTACAAGTATGCAGTACCAACATCCATAAGGTGCATATTAAGTTTCTCATGAACTGCTAGACTGATAAGGAATCTGAATGTAATTCATCCATGACTGGGGAATGTGTTTCCTCAAAATCAATTCTGGGGCTTTGAGAAAAACCTTGTGCAGCGAGTCTAGCCTTGTATCTCACAATCTCGTTTTTCTTATTTCTTTTTCGCACAAATACCCATTTGTATTCAACGGGTCTCACATCTTCAGGGGTGAGTACTATAGGCCCAAAAACTCTGCGCCGGTTAAGCGAGTCTAACTAAGCTTCAATGGGATATTCCCATTCAGTCCAATCGGGTCTATTTTTACACTCGGTAACAAACCGTGGTTTGGGATCTCCATTATTTTCGTCCATAACATCGCATACCAAATTGTAAGATAATGCATCATCAATCTCCTCATTTCGATTCCGCCTTATACCTGTATTGGCATTCAAAATTTCTTGATTTTTCTCGTTTCGTATTTCTACAAGAATACGTTCCTCCATTTTGGGGTCATCTTGCTTCTTTGATCCTTTTCTTTTACAAAGATTTTTATCTTTGGAACCGAGTGGTCTTCCACATTTCAGGCGTGTCGTGATTTCATGAGTGACTTTTTTTTTCAATTTGCCATTTCGGGATTTCAATTTGAGCAGGAGCATTCTCAGATGGGATGTGGGATTTAGTCACTCTCTTTGTGTCTGTAAATGCATCAGGAAGTTGATTTTCTATATCTTGCATATGCAAAATCCTTTGGACTTTTCCATCGCACTCTTTTGTATAAGGATCAAGATGCAATAATGTTGGTACATACCAGGTAATATTCCTTTCTAGCTGTTTTCTTTCTCCCCCTAATGCTGGAAAAAAATTTCATCAAAATGACAATCAGCAAAACGAGTTTCCCATCTTTTTCCCTTGGAAAGCTAATCATAAGGCCTTATCACCTTGAATACGTTTAAGAAACCCTGGTGATTCTGTTTCAACCTTTCCCGGTGAAGGCCTTATGATTAGCTTTCCAAGGGAACAAGCCTTACATTTAAAGGATATTCCATGAGGGATTTTCTGGTCCTTCAATGGATGTCCATGTGAGCTTTCAATAATTCTTTGCATCATAGTTGAACTAGGATGGCCCAGCCGATCATGCCATATGGTAAATATTGAAGGCTTGATCACTACCTTATTTGCTTCTGCTGCATTTATATACATGTAATGCAATCCAGGATGGAGCATTGGTAGTTTCTCAAGTATGCATTTCCTTCCAGATTTATACACAATGAGAAACATATATTTCATGGTACCTTCAGTTACAGACTGAGTATCAAATCCATGAGAATATATATCATTGAAACTCAATAAGTTTCTTTTGGACTTTGGCAACAATATGGCCTTATTTATTGTAAACACTGTGCTATTTGGCAATGTAAATTTTACCTCGCCAACTCCTTCAATTGGATCTATAGGACCCGATATTGTATTCACAATGGTCTGCGTTGGTTTTACCTTTGAGATAAACCTTTTATCCTTTAATATAGTGTGCATTGTTCCACAATCGAGTATGCAAATTTCTTCATTTTTAATCCTTTAGTTAGCTTCACGATTAGCTTTATTCATTTCACCTCTTTAATTTAAAACAAAACAAATTTGATAAGAAAGATAATAAACTTGAGAGTAGCAGGATTTAAATAAGACCATATATATATATATAAGAGATACAAACAGACATCAGATCATCAAGTTTCATTCCCAATAATAGTTATATAGTTGTCCTTCTTTTAGTTTCCACCACTTGGCTGCTCAGTGAAATCACCAACTATGTCCATGAAATCATCATTGAAATCAGAAGCTTCGAGATGAGTGGATTCATTGAAGTTTGCCTCCTTCCCCTTTCCTTTTATGGACTCTTGGTAGAGTTCTCATAAGTACTTCAGGACTCTACATACTCTTGACCAATGTCCTTTGCCACCACATCTGAAATAAGAGGTTCCAAATCCCTTTGATGAACTGGCGTCTTTCCCCCCTTTATGGGTACTTCATGGTTCCTCTCATATTGATGCTTCTTTTGGTAGTAGTTACCAGACTTATAGGACAAATTGTAACCACCTCGACCGCATCCGTAACCACAACCACGACCTCGACCTCATCCATGACCTCGACCTCTCTCTCGACCCCCCTGAAAATAATTTTTGCGTTCAGGTTCGTCGGAGTTAACAGTGAATGCTTCAGGAAAGGCTCTTGAGCCAGTCAGGCGAGATTGATGATTCTTCATCAGTAACTCATTATTCTTTTCTGCAATGATCAGACAAGCAATTAGTTTAGAATATCATTTAAAACGTCGCACTCGATATTGTTGTTGCAAGGTCACATTTGATGCATGGAAAGTAGAAAGAGACTTTTCCGGCATTTCATTGTCAGTTATTGTAACTCCAAAGTATGTATAGTGCGTTAGTGATGTGTACATTGCAGAATTATAGTCGCAGACGTTCTTATAGTCTTGGAACCATAGATTGTTCCAGTCATCGCAGCATATGGGAAGCGTTACATCTCTTGTGTGATCATATATTTCTTTCAAATTTTTCCACAGCTCAAGTGGATCTTTCATAGTGAGATATTCATTTTTGAGACTCCCATCAAGGTGTCGACGAAGGAAGATTAAAAATCTTGCCTTGTCCATCCTTGATGAGTCATTCCTCTCTCGAATTGTCCAATGGAGGTTCATTGATTCCAAGTGCCTCTCAACGTCTATCATCCACGACATATAGTTGTTTCTGTTGATGTCGAATGGACTGAGTTCAAGCTTCACAAAGTTTGACATGATGATAACCAATAGGGAAAGTAAAATAGTTCATTAGATATAATTCAAAATACAGAAGTCTATAATGACTGTGAAAAATAAAGAGTAATACATGATTTCGATCATCAATGATGAAAAGAGAAAATCTGCCGGTGAAACTTCTAAGGTAAGAATGGTTACACGTAATATTAAAATAATTACAGCAACAAAGATAAATATTAGTCTAGACATTTTATCGGTAAAATGTAGCAAAAATATGAGGTAGAAGAGAGGATGTGGTTTTGTATTGTTTGATGTTTTTTATTTATAGTGTAAAATATAGCTGTTTATAGCTTTTTATAGTCGTTATATTACCGCTAAAAATATAGCCGTTCATAACCGTTATATTAATTAATTGTATTTAAAATGTTAAGAGCAGATTAGCAATGTAATGTCATCAGATAAATAGACAAATGTATTAGAGACATAATTAATCATAGAAATATTAAAATAAAGAAGTTAAAGATTAGTTAGATGTAGATCACACCATTTTACTATAAGGTGGCAGAGCCTTCTGTGTATAGAAATATGGTGTTATGCATTTAGAAAGTTAATAAATCACATCACATTACCATAAGGCGGCAAAGCCTCCTGTGTATAGTAATATGGTGTTATGTAGTTAGAAAGTAAATAGACTAAATTTTTTTTTAGTCTCATACAAAGTATCTTATACCATGTTTTGGTCCCCATTTGCAAATCAACCCTTAGACGATACCCAACAAATTTAAAACAATTTGTTTGGTCCCCAAAGGTGGTTTTCAGGCAAGACTAAGTGGTTTTCCGGTATAGCCAAGGGTATAATGGTAATTTTACTAATTAAAAAAGATTTTTAATTAAAAATTAAAAATTTTAGTTTTTTCTTTAGTTCTTTTTCTTTAATTTTCTTTTTCTTTTTCTTTAGTTTTTCACCGCCTTCCGCTACCGCTGCCTTCCACCTCCGCCATTGCCAACGCCTTCTGCCGCCGCTGCAGTCGTTGTCAATGGAAACAAACACACATTAGTAAGCCATATATTCCTCGTCCTTAAACTCTCTCCTGGACCTCTGCAACAAACCAAGGGGTCAATTTTCCAAGTCAATATATATAGCATGCAGAACTCAAATGAGCTCATGAACATTATTAGCAATCACCAGTATAACATACATACAACATTTTTCATACAAAGAAAGACACTGAAAATTCCCACATTAGCAATTCAATAACTAGCCAGTACTATGCAGTACAATTCACCATCAAGCAGCTCAACTTTCTATCCAAAAATTCCTTAGTTAAGAAACAAATTGCTCAAATCACAACTTGCTCCACAACATTCCTGACTTACCAGATAAAATAAGATCCCAAAACAAACAAACCCAATAATATTCAAAAATATAATCACCCACGATTTAGTAATATCTGATTTCGATCTGGTTCCGCGGACGTCTTCTTTGATCTGGTTCAGCGGCAGAGAAGACGAAGTGGAGAAACAGCAAAGAAGATGAAGCAGAGAGGTGGCGAAGCAGACGGTGGCAGAGAAGGCGAAGCGACGGAGAAGCGTGGCAGGCGGAGAAGACGAACCCATGGAAGGGAGAGCTCAACGGATAAGGCGATGGGAGGCCGAGCTCAGTGGAGAAGATGCAGAGAAGGCGGTGACGGAGAGGGCTCAGTGGAGAAGACGTCCCCTTTTTCTTTTTCTTTTTAAATTTTTTTAAACTCGGGAGTATAATGGTTATGTTACATATTTTGATCAATTTTACCGTTGACTTTCCCTGAAAACCACCTATAGGGACCAAAATATATCATTTTGAATTTGTGGGGTTCTGTCTGAGGGTTGATTTGCAAATGGGGACCAAAAAATGGTATAAGATACTTTGTAGGGGACTAAAAAAATAATTTAGTCAAGTTAATAAATCACATCACATTACCATAAGACGGCAAAGCCTCCTGTGTATAGTAATATGGTGTTATGTAGTGATGTGTCCATTTTAGGCGCATTATTTAGTAGTATTTAGGATCACTTTTGTGCTCTTTTATTATCGAGAGCTTGTGTTTTACCTTGAAATTCACTTAGGAGAGGCAAAAGCAACTTTGTACTCTTTTACCTCTTTTAAGTGGATTTTGTGTGACAAGGGAAGAACACGGAAGCAACGGAGACCGGAAGACATTGAAGACTATACTTTCGAAGACTTTTGGATACTCACTTTGAAGACATGAAGACCGGAGGCCGTTGAAGACCATTTTTGGAGCCGTTGAAGGCTTGAAGATCGAGAGGGATGGCTATGAAGAAGACAAAGAAACAATGCAGAAATCTGGCTCCCGTCGCGACACCGTCGCGACACCATCGCGAGTCGGGACATCGTCGCGAGTCGCGACGAACACCGTCGCGAGTCGCGACCAACGGGCGGCCAGAAATCAACTTTATCTTCTTCCGACTATAAATACTACTCTCTTTCTTCTTCTTCTCCAGCCTTTTTCAGCCCGCGTTTTCTCTGGTTTTTGGGCGCAAACCGTAGGTTTTTCTTCTTCTTTCTTTTCTTAGCTTTCTCTTAGTTTGATTATGTCTTTTGTTGTTGTTCTAGAGTAGTTCTTGTTCTTGGGAGCAAAGGATTGAAGCTTCCATTATCTATGTAGCAAGAACTCATTTCTATCTATCTATTTGATGTTTTTGCTATTGTGCTTTTATTGTGCTTTGAATGTTAATTGTTGATTCCATTAATGTTGTTGAGAGCTTGATGATATGAATGCTTGTATGAATTGCTAGCTAGGGTTTGGGGGATTTGGGTTAACTTCCCCCCTGTTCTTGTTAGGAATGTATGAGTGTGAATTAGAGCTTTTGATTGTGTTAGTGTGTTGACAATGTGCTAGACGAATGTGATTGATGTCGAACTCTTTGTCATGTTCGTTTGTGTAGCAAACGAGAGAGTCATATGCTCGTGGGTGAATGTGCGTTGCACGTTCATCTAATCTCGTGTAATTGCATGAATTGGTTTAATGCTTAGTCACGGTGTAGTGGTCATAGGCATTGCCAAGCTTGTTGGTCCTTCGTGCTAAATGCCACCAATGACACCTTGAGTCGTGGTCGCGACTCGGGAGTCATTGGTGAGGTTTGACGAGAGGTGTCGAACTCACTCTCGCAAACTACGAACTAAGAAGGATAGGAGTTTAGTCTCCACGACAAGTAGTTGAAGTATTGAATAGATGATTTAAATTCATTCTTGAAGCATTTGTTATTTGGCGTTTATGTATTCTTGACGGTGTGTTTCACTGCATGTGTGCCATGAGTGGTTTGAGCATAGGTAGTGCTTGTGTGGTTGAATTGCTTAGGTGTAGGAACGTGACGAATTCCGTAGCGCCTTTGCATGAAGATCTGTGAGCATGAACTTAGAACTCCTTGTGGTGTGTGTGTTGTGGTACTTGCTAGATGGGTGTGTGAGCGTTGGGTTATGAATGCTATATGATGGAATGTGTGAATGATTCGATGAACTACATTAGATGTGGAAGTGGATATCCGTTGCCCCCAAGGCATTTTATCTTTGTAGTTTAAAACCCCTTTTCTTTAGTTTCGTTTGATGATTAGCATAGTCGCTTGACGTTGCTAGTTATCTTTTCTTTTTACTTTCGTAACTTAGGAACCAACCAACCAACCAACCCCCCCCCCCCTTTTACTTGGTTTTATGTGTGTGTATATATATCTACTCCTAGCCTAGTATCAACCATTTGTGTGCTTAGACGCTTAGGAAGATCCCTCTTCTCATTGGACGACCCCGATTTGCCACTATCTACCTAGTTGTAGAAAGTAAGCATTTAGGGCTTATAAATTATCTTTTGGCGCGCGGGCGCGACGACCGCCCACGCCTGTCAAAATGGCGCCGTTGCCGGGGAAGTGGCGTTTATTCTTAAGTATTTAGCTGTATTTGGTTGTGTATTAGCTAGTTGTTTTTATTTTCCACTACTTGGTGGTTGTTTTTGTTCGGAGTAGGTATTGCTTGAGTTCTTGGTAATTTATTTTATCGAGAATCCTTGCACTATGATTCCGAACTTTTGAAAAATAAAAAATAATTTTTTTTTCTTAATGGAGCGTCTCACCTTGAGGGAACTCATGATGAGAAGAGAGGCTCAACAAGCAAGGTTTTGTAGGATGTGTCATTCCGATCATCCAACCGAATCTTGCCCTTTGTTGTGGGAAGAGCACTATGACCGAGAAAGAACCTTTGGTTTCCAAAACCATGGGTACTATGAAGAGTGCTATCAAGAGGTAGGAGATATTGGTTTTCAAGGGCGAGAAGCTCATGAATGCTATCCATACCACAACTCTTACAATCCGGAATGGAGTGGTAATCCGGATTTGTGGTATGAGAATGAGCCAGAAAACCAATATTACGAGCAACCTAGTTGGCCATCACCACCCTATACCATACCCCAAAACCAATCCCAACAAGGAAGTTCAAGTTTGACACGTGAGGATGTCTTAAATACCATAGCAAACTTGAACTCCTTTACTAGTGAAGAGCCGGATAC
Source organism: Rubia yunnanensis (assembly GCA_037428765.1). NCBI lineage: Eukaryota > Viridiplantae > Streptophyta > Magnoliopsida > Gentianales > Rubiaceae > Rubia > Rubia yunnanensis. The sequence goes on along the minus strand of CM075066.1, from coordinate 29,518,283 downwards.
CTAGCTCTCCTCTAGTGTTGAGGCCATTGAGGGGCATGTGAGGAACATATTAGAGGTATTGGCCCGAATGGAAGCTCGTGATTCCGAAAACACACCATCCCAACTCGAACTCGATGATTCGGTGAGTGAAGTCACCAATAAAAATGATTTTGAGTTTGAAAGGGATGAGGAGTTGGTTGTAGAGGATAGAAAAATGGAGGAAGAGGTGATAGTGCTACGTCATCCATTAGCATTGTCACCCCTTCTCCCACCTAGTGAACCAATTCTAATAGTTTCGGAAGTTTTGAGGGAAACAAGAGAGGAGCCAAAAGACTATCCCAAGCTCCCTAACCACTTAATTCCCTTTGAACCATCTCCACCTCCACAAGACTTTCCTCTTGGAAGTTTTGTGCACCCACCTCTCTTATTTTGGATGCTCATGGTGAAGAGCTTCAAGCCTTCACCATACGGATAACATTAGGGTCGTGCCGACGACCTTAAAAATACGGAGCTTCGTCGTACCGACGACGTTAAATAAATTCGGCATTTCTTTTAGTTTTTGTTTCTTAGTTTGTGTTTCTTAGTTTGTTTTTGTTGTGGTTTTGTTTTGTTCTTTTTATGGCTTGTTTTTCTGTGATTTTGTAGCAAAGTGAAGTGCATTGCAATGAAGGAGATGAAGGAACGAGATCAACGAATGAGGGAAGAAAGCTTGGACAGTTGGTAAGAAGAAGAAAAAATTTTAAGTCTGGCATACCCTGCCGTCACGAGTCGCGATGGGCTTCATCGCGAGTCGCGACGAACAGGGGAGAAAAATCCACTCCCAGCGCCAACTTTCCGTGAGTCGCGATGACTTCGCGAGGCTCGTCGCGAGTCGCGATCTACTTCGTCGCGAGTCGCGACGAGCTCAGAAAATTTTGAGCTTCCGGACTCCACTTTCGGCGAGTCGCGATGACTTCGCGAGGCTCGTCGCGAGTCGCGACACACTTCGTCGCGAGTCGCGACGAGCTCAGAAAAATTTGAGCTTCCAGACTCCACTTTCCACGAGTCGCGATGACTTCGCGAGGCTCGTCGCGAGTCGCGACACCCTTCGTCGCGAGTCGCGACGAGCTCAGAACATTTTGAGCTCCCGGACTCTACTTTCCGCGAGTCGCGATGACGTCGCGAGGCTCGTCGCGAGGCGCGACAAACCTCGTCGCGAGTCGCGACGTGCTCAGTAACTTTTGAAAATTTTTTGAGCCCGGATTTCAAGTTTCCAAGCTTCCAAGTTTCCAAATGATTTTAAACATTGCATGATCCTTCCTTCTTCTCCACCCAACACTCCCAAGAACATCACATACCTCTCATTTCTTCCACCATCCTACATATATTGGCATATGAACATTCTTGCATCTTTATAGTACATTTGTTGATTGTAGTATGCTGACTACATCATTGTGACCGTAAGTTCTTATCCTATAATGATGCTTGTATACATGTCAATATATGTTGGATATTTTTCATGCATAATCTTATAGTGGTGATTGAGGGTTGATTGGTTGTTCTTTGAAAATACTATGGTTATTAACTCTTGATGCTAAACCTAGTATTACATATCCTTATGTACTTGTGAGTTTAATGTGTTCTTCGTGGTGTAGTCTTGATCAAACGGTGCCATGGAGACAATGCTTTTCTCGAGGGGTGAGTTCTTCTACGGCATCTTTGCTCACCCTTCCGGTTCCGAAACCTATCTCGGGACAATCCAAGTACTTGGATATCGCCATATCACCGGCGAATTTGCGGAGATACGGGTGTCACTCTAACTCCCTTACCTTGATTTTTATTCTTCTTGCCTTACGTGTTTACATTGAGGGCAATGTAATGTTTTAAGTGTGGGGAGGGGTTAGAGGACTCATATGCATGCTAGATTGTTTTGGAATGCTTTTTGCTACTTTTCATTGGAAAAACATGAGAAAAAGAAAAAAATAGAAAAACAAAAAGAAAAAAAAATTGGAAAAAGAAAAAAAAAAGAAAAGAAAAAGAAAACCCGCTAAGTTGAAAACCCGAGAGGGTAACTTAGGCAACATTGGGGGCCCGGATAGGTCGAAAACCCTTAAAGGACGGCCTAGGCAAAAATGAGAGGCTAAAATGTGCAGAAAAAGGTGAGATGTGAGCTAAAGAAACATGATGTGTGGCTAGGATGAAAACTCGAAAGAGCTCCTAGGCAAAATGAGAGAAAGCGAGAGAAATTGAAAAATGCTATTATTTCACTCATTTGCCGGCGTTGGAGTCATAAGGTTGCGGTTGTCACATGGATGGATCGGGTAGCTCAATATCTTTAGACCTCTTGGGATTGGGTAGCTTAGTGGGTTAGGAAACGAAGTGTGGTTATGTAATTCCTTATCTCTTTCTACTTCGTTTTTGGTTGATATATTGGCATTAGGTGAAGCATGTGTTTAAAACTTCCTCTATGGTTTTAGCTTCATTTTGTGTCATTGGACTTTGGGAATATCAATTCTGGGCTGTGAAATATTTTTATGGGTAGTGAATTGATAAGTGGTAGGTTTGGTTAGATTTAGGATTGGGGATGTGTGTGTGAAAAAATTCTCATGTGAGCTTTTATTTTGGGATTTATGATATTGAGAGTTTTTGTGAGGCTTTGATTGGGGGATTAGTTTAGGTTTTGGATATATCATTTCCTCCGTGTGCTTAGATCTTTTCTTACTCGAGGGCGAGTAAGGTTTAAGTGTGGGGAGGTTTGATATGTCCATTTTGTGTGGTTATTTTAGGGGTTTTAGGATGTGGATATGCCATTTCCTCCGTATGCTTAAATCTTTTCTTACTCGAGGGCGAGTAAGGTTTAAGTGTGGGGAGGTTTGATGTGTCCATTTTAGACGCATTATTTAGTAGTATTTAGGATCACTTTTGTGCTCTTTTATTATCGAGAGCTTGTGTTTTACCTTGAAATTCACTTAGGAGAGGCAAAAGCAACTTTGTACTCTTTTACCTCTTTTAAGTGGATTTTGTGTGACAAGGGAAGAACACGGAAGCAACGGAGACCGGAAGACATTGAAGACTATACTTTCGAAGACTTTTGGATACTCACTTCGAAGACATGAAGACCGGAGGCCGTTGAAGACCATTTTTGGAGCCGTTGAAGACTTGAAGATCGAGAGGGATGGCTATGAAGAAGACAAAGAAACAATGCAGAACTCAGGCTCCCGTCGCGACACCATCGCGAGTCGGGACATCGTCGCGAGTCGCGACGAACACCGTCGCGAGTCGCGACCAACGGGCGGCCAGAAATCAACTTTATCTTCTTCCGACTATAAATACTACTCTCTTTCTTCTTCTTCTCCAGCCTTTTTCAGCCCGCGTTTTCTCTGGTTTTTGGGCGCAAACCGTAGGTTTTTCTTCTTCTTTCTTTTCTTAGCTTTCTCTTAGTTTGATTATGTCTTTTGTTGTTGTTCTAGAGTAGTTCTTGTTCTTGGGAGCAAAGGATTGAAGCTTCCATTATCTATGTAGCAAGAACTCATTTCTATCTATCTATTTGATGTTTTTGCTATTGTGCTTTTATTGTGCTTTGAATGTTAATTGTTGATTCCACTAATGTTGTTGAGAGCTTGATGATATGAATGCTTGTATGAATTGCTAGCTAGGGTTTGGGGGATTTGGGTTAATTTCCCCCCTGTTCTTGTTAGGAATGTATGAGTGTGAATTAGAGCTTTTGATTGTGTTAGTGTGTTGACAATGTGCTAGACGAATGTGATTGATGTCGAACTCTTTGTCATGTTCGTTTGTGTAGCAAACGAGAGAGTCATATGCTCGTGGGTGAATGTGCATTGCACGTTCATCCAATCTCGTGTAATTGCATGAATTGGTTTAATGCTTAGTCACGGTGTAGTGGTCATAGGCATTGCCAAGCTTGTTGGTCCTTCGTGCTAAATGCCACCAATGACACCTTGAGTCGTGGTCGCGACTCGGGAGTCATTGGTGAGGTTTGACGAGAGATGTCGAACTCACTCTCGCAAACTATGAACTAAGAAGGATAGGAGTTTAGTCTCCACGACAAGTAGTTGAAGTATTGAATAGATGATTTAAATTCATTCTTGAAGCATTTGTTATTTGGCGTTTATGTATTCTTGACGGTGTGTTTCACTGCATGTGTGCCATGAGTGGTTTGAGCATAGGTAGTGCTTGTGTGGTTGAATTGCTTAGGTGTAGGAACGTGACGAATTCCGTAGCGCCTTTGCATGAAGATCTGTGAGCATGAACTTAGAACTCCTTGTGGTGTGTGTGTTGTGGTACTTGCTAGATGGGTGTGTGAGCGTTGGGTTATGAATGCTATATGATGGAATGTGTGAATGATTCGATGAACTACATTAGATGTGGAAGTGGATATCCGTTGCCCCCAAGGCATTTTATCTTTGTAGTTTAAAACCCCTTTTCTTTAGTTTCGTTTGATGATTAGCATAGTCGCTTGACGTTGCTAGTTATCTTTTCTTTTTACTTTCGTAACTTAGGAACCAACCAACCAACCAACCCCCCCCCTTTTACTTGCTTTTATGTGTGTGTATATATATCTACTCCTAGCCTAGTATCAACCATTTGTGTGCTTAGACGCTTAGGAAGATCCCTCTTCTCATTGGACGACCCCGATTTGCCACTATCTACCTAGTTGTAGAAAGTAAGAATTTAGGGCTTATAAATTATCTTTTGGCGCGCGGGCGCGACGACCGCCCACGCCTGTCATGTAGTTAGAAGGTTAATGATGTCATGAAGTTAGAAAGTTAATTATTATACATCACATCATTTCTACCGTGACTGATTATTATTATTGTTATTATTACTATTATTTTAGACATTTTAGTATGTTGAGATTTTTATTTGAAATTTGAGCCAATCAAAAGGGTCCTGATTAAGATTTTCCTGGATGAGGAAAAATATTTTAGGTCATAGTTGCTGGACACTTATGTGAAGTTGATCTGTGCAGTCAAATATAATTAAGTTTTAACACATGAGGTTCTAGACATCTACAAATTAATAGAAAATTTTGGACTAGTATCCTTAATACCAACTACATTGATTCATTATCACAAAATTCTTACAACTTTTAGAAAATGACTTACTCGATGAAGATGGAGAGTGATCGTGCTGATAATGTGTTGTGATTTTTACTAATTTTACACTAATTTATTGAGAAATTACCAAGGGTTTTGATGTGGAAAGTAAGAAGGAGAGAATGGAGAAGAAGATATAATGGAGAAGGAGATAAGATGGAGAAGAGGATAAGATGAGAAGAAGTGAGAAATGAGAGAATGAGAGGTGCATTTTTCTTCATCCTCTAAGTGGGTATTTATAGTAGAATTTGGGGATAATGACATAGTATTCCCTTTTGGTAAATAAATAGTGATATAATTAATTATCACAAATCTAGTTTATTGCTAACGAACATTTTATTATTCATAACAATTTCTTTTTTGTACCCACTTTTTATATAAAAATTATTATTTCTTTTTGTACCCACAAACTATACTCTTGTGGTTGGTAACTTAATATTCCTTTGGTAATCTATTTATGTGCTTTTTTTTATATTTTCTTAACATGTGTTTAACCACAGATAACTTTAGTTGTGTACAATAACAAACTATAAAATTTTACTTTTTAGAAACTACACGTCACGAGGAATCCAAATACATCTCACATGATCTCTGCTATTGTATATAATAAAAGTTATCAATGTTTAAACATGCCATGAAAATAATTACGGTCAAAGGAAGTCATAAATAAGGGACCAAGGGGAGTATTCAGCGTGTCTCAAGTCTATAATTGTTATCTTAAATCTTTTTTTTTTAAAAAAAGTCTATAATTGTATCTCTTCAAAGAAAACGAAAAGAAAGACCGTTTCATCGCTAAACCAATTAATACTCCTCATGATTCAATAATATTTGATGAATTATTTTTTGTTTGGAAGACTATCTGATCATCTGATTAATTCTTAGCTCTACGGTTTGGTTCTCAGTTCTAAGCTCTACTGTTTCATTTTTTACAAAAGAAAGGGACATGTGTTGTGCTTCCATAGGTCTTTTACTTTTATTCTCATTATAAAGGACAGCTCCATGCGCTGAGCAGTGTAATTCTTTTGGCATTTTGTTCATTGAAAATAGATGTTTCTTCTCTTATTTTATTCTTATCATTTCTGAATTTTGTTGAGTCTTTATAGTATCAGAGAATTTAGGGAAAGATCCAATAATACATTTCTCTTCTTCTCTATGAAATTGTGAGTGATTTGAGCTCAGGAAGTATGTCAACAGACACAGAGTCAATCGATTTTGTTCAGCAATCTGTGAGATCTAGTGCTCATACAGGAAGACCAAGAGCAAATGATCTGTTTGATCTACAGAGCATACTCAAGTTTGGTGTTGGTGGCAGAGCCTCTAAATGAGTTCAATTACATAAATTGGAGTATATCAATGATTGTTGCATTCAGGTGGAAAGGAAAGTTGAAGTTTCTGTCTGGGGAAATTCAAGCTCCAGATCCTGATGATCCATCATATGACAGATGGGATATGGTAAAATCCAATATGATTTCTTTGATAATAAACTCTATTTCTAAGAAGATTTCAAGGGGCTTTATGGTTTGTGAAGATTCTTATGCCATGTGGAATGATTTGAAGGAGAGATTTGGTGAGAGTAATAGACCTCTTATTCATAAGGTTAAGATATTTCTGATTTAAAGAAAGGTAGTGAATATGTTGCTGTATATTTCACTGAATTGAAAGGTTTATAGGATGAATATGCTTGTCTGAGGCCTAGGAAGAGGTGTAATCCTGACTGTATTAATTATGCATGCTTACCTGCTGAAGAAGAAGATGACAGGTTGCATCAATTTCTTATAGGATTGAATGAAGAATAAAGTTCTATTAGTCATCAGATTGTGCTGATGGATCCATTGCCTAAGGTCAGTAAAGCTTGTTCAATGATTAGCAGAATAGAAAGGAAGAAGGCCATTCACTGTGGTTATTAGGAAATTCAAAGTAACTCTACTAAGGCAGTGACGATCTACAGAGATAGCAAGATTCCTTACCAAATGAGAGAAGGAAACTCATAAAACTATGATGACTCAGAAGCTATGAGAAGAATAACTGTTAAAAGAACATAACTAAAATGTGAGCATTGTGGGAAGCTAGGGCACATAAAGAAAAACTATTTTAAGATTAAAGGTTATCCATAATGGTGGGAAGGCAGAAAGGATACAACAGTGAAGCCTCAAAACTTTGTGAAATCTCAATTCCCCAGGTTTATCAAGGGCCTAATCAGAATATTCAGAATTATCAGAGACACACTGCACATGCAGTTATTGAAGAAGAAGAGACACCCTTGCATGATTCAGAGGCCAAACTTCATGCATTAGTGGCGAATTTGGTGGAAGCTCAACTTGAAAAGAAGCAGAAAGGGAAGGAGCATATGCAAGATCAATCTGGAGCTACAAACTATGCTTACTACCATGACTTTGCAGGTAGTGTAACTACCAACCTCTCCCTTGGTGTCTTTGAATTTAATGATGATAGTTGGATTATTGATAGTGGGGCATCTAGCCATATGTGCAAAAACATGTCAGTTTTCAGTTCCATCTCTCACATACAGAATACCACACATGTTTACATGTCTGATCATACTGTGAAGCTAGTCAAAGCCATAGAAAAAATCATTTTGAGTCCTTTAGTCAGTTTTCTTAATTGTTTACATGTCCATGACTTCAAATGCAATCTCCTCTTAGTAAGCAAGCTCACAAAATCTATGGCAGTCCATTTTAAATTCTTTTTTGGACTTTGTCTACTGTAGGACCTCAGAACTGATAAAGTTCTTGTAGCAATCAAAGAGATTAATGGCTTATACATTTAATACAGCCAATCTTTCCATCCCGATGTGATCAAGCAAAGAATTTAGTTATATTTCATATATACAAGTCCTCATACTGATGTAATAGGTGTAGCTGCCAGTCATAGTTTTCCTTGTTTTAAATCTTGGCATTGTAGGCTAGGTCATCCTTCCTATGATGTATTAAAACATTTGAATGTACTTAATTCAATTTTCCCAATGGCAAAGCCACACAGATTGCCATTTCCTCTAATTACAAATTTCACAGAATTAGCTTTTGTTTTACTTCACATGGATCTTTGGTGGCCTTATAAAGTCAGTTCTATGAATAATTGCAAATATTTTTTGACTATAGTGGATAATTTCACAAGATGTACTTGGACTTATATTCTTAAAACTAAGGATCAAGTCCCTTCATTGCTCAAAATCTTTCTTGTCATGATAAAAACACAGTTCAATATTCAATTAAAACAATTAGATCAGATAATGGTACTGAATTTGTTAATACTGAATGTGAAAAACTCTTCTCAGATTTTGGCATCCTTCATAAATAATCCTATCCTTATACTCCACAACAAAATAGAGTTGTGGAGAGAAAGCACCACCATCTCCTTCAAGTAGCTAGAGCCTTACTCTTCCAATCACATCTTCCTAAAGTGTTCTGGAGAGATGCAATCTTAATAGCTACATACTTGATAAATAGATTGCCAACATCTGTACTCTCTTGGAAATCTCCCTATGAGCTGTTATTCAATGAAATCCCAGATTTACAGGCTCTCAAGGTTTTTGGTTGCTTAGTTTATGCAACAAATACTTCACCACACAAAGATAAGCTCTCAAAAAGGGAAGATCCTTGTGTGTTAATTGGCTACCATACAAGCCAGAAGGCATATAAACTCTTTGATTTGCAAAATCATAGAGTGATTGTGTCTAGAGATGTAATTTTTCATGAATTCACATTCCCATATCAATCATCTCTTCAATTTCCCTTTCAACTTCCTGTCCTAGAGACTTCTCCATCTTTCTCTCCAATACCTACATTTTCTCCTTCATCTTCCGTTCCATCAGATTTAGCTGTTAGGCACAGCTCTAGAGTTATTAGACCACTAGTATGGGCCAAAGATTTTGTGTCTTCCATTTTCCAGCCTCGGTCCATTGTTTCTGCACACACTGTTGATGTTTCACATGTTCAAGAACCATCAACTTATCATCAGAAAAAACAATCACATGAATGGGTGCATACAATGAATGAAGAACTAGTTGCTTTGGAGCAGAACCATACATAAGATCTGGTGTATTTACCTCCAGGTTAAAAGGCTATTGGCTCAAAGTGGGTATAGATTGAAGTTCAATGTAGATGGAAGATTGATTAAGCACAAAGCCAGGCTAGTTGCAAAAGGTTTTAATCAGATTGAATGCATACATTTCTTTGAAGTTTTTTCTCTTGTGGCAAAGGCAGTCACAATCAAGTTGCTACTTGCTTTGGCTTCAGCTTCTAAATGGCACATTCATCAACTTGACATCAATAATGCCTTTCTTCATGGGCATCTTGATGAAGAAGTTTATATGAAAGTGCCAGATGGTTACTCAGTTCCAAATTCTCAGCTGGTATGCAGACTCACCAAAAGTCTGTATGGCTTAAAATAAGCCTCTAGGCAATGGAATAAAGAATTCACACATCATTTTCTCAGTCTGGACTTCAATCAATCCCACCATGATCATTGCTTATATTGGAAGTTCACTCCTCTTACATCATAGCTTTGGTTGTGTATGTAGATGATGTCCTTATTATGGGGAATTCACTTGAGGCTATCTCTGATATTAAGAGTTCTTTGGATCATATATTCACCATCAAGGATTTAGGTCCAGCTCACTATTTTCTGGGATTAGAGCTCATTAGAACTGCTTCTAGCCTTCATCTTCAACAAAGAAAATATATCAGGAATATTATCTATTATTGTGGTTTAACTCACAGCAAACATGCAACAACACCTTTTCCCAGTACTTGGATCATTCATGATGAAAACTCTCCTCTTCTCTCTGATCCAAGTTGTTTCTGTAGATTAATTGGACAGCTTCTTTACCTAAATTATACCCAGTCTGATGTCACATTCCCTATTCATCAGTTAAGTCAATTTGTCCAGTCTCTAACTCAGCATCATCTCTCAGGAGCTTTACACATTGTGAGGTATCTTCTTTATCATACAGATCATAGTCTGTTTTATGCCTCCACCTATGATTTGAAACTAGGGGTGTTCGTCGGTCCAAGACCGGACCGGAACCGGTTAGGACCAGAACCGGAATCACCAAAAATCTTCGACCGAAGACAGGACTGGTTAGTGGGTATTTTGGACTGGGACCGGAATAATTCCGGTCTTGGACCGGTCCGGACCGGTTGAACCGGATTATAGTATACTTTAATCTTTTTACTTTAAAATTTGCTATAAAAAATCAAATCATTATTTTTTCCTTTAAAACATAGTAAAAATAGAAGTTATTAGAAAAATTCATCTCAAAATAATGGAATAATACTAGTTGTCACTATAAATCTAAACTAGTATGTTAAACTAATTCATTAATATTGTTTAAATATATATATATATAAGAAAAATACCGGTCCATCCAGTCCGGATAGGAAAAAAAATCTGGTTTTGGACTGGATCGGACCGGAACCCGGAACTTAAAAAAACATGGACCGAGGACCGGACTAGAATTTCATTTCTACAATTAATTCTGGTCCTTACATTTATGTTCCAATCCAATCCATTTTACCAGTCCGGACCGGATCATGAACACCCCTATCTGAAACTTCATGCGTATTGTGATGCTGATTAGGCATCCTGCAAAGTTTCAAGAAGGTCTGTCATAGGGTATACAGTTTTCTTGGGCTCCGCTCTTATCTCTTGGAAGTCGAAGAAGTAGTCCACAGTCTCAAAACCTTCTGCAGAGGCTGAGTATAAGAGCCTCTCTATGACTACCTGTGAGTTAAAGTGGATCAGTAACCTTGCCCGTGATCTTCAGCTGCGAGTTCAATTCCCTATTCCTCTTTTTTGTGATAATCAAGTTGCACTTCATCTCACTGCTAATCCAGTTTTCCATGAATGAACCAAACATTTGGACATTGATTGTCACTTGGTTAGAGATTACTATCTTGAAGGTTTTCCCCTACCTTCTTTTATCTCTTCCAAGTTACAATTAGCTGATGTTTTGACTATATCTCTTCCACCAGCTCCTTTCTCTCTTAACTTGTCCAAACTCAGCTATGTGCTCCCAATGCTGAGTTTGAGGAGGGGGTAAAGACTATCTGATCATTTGATTAATTCTCAGCTCTACAGTTTAGTTCTCAGTTCTAAGCTCTATAGTTTGGCGGGAAAATTGTTTTGAGCTTCAAATCAAGTGGAACACAGTCATTTTACATTGTTGTGTTTGTTTTTAGTTTTTGCAAAAGAAAGGGACACGTGTTGTGTTTTCATAGGTCTTTTACTTTTATTCCCAATATATAGGATAGCTCCATGTGCTGAGTAGTGTAATTCTTTTGGCATTTTGTTCATTGAAAATAGATATTTCTTCTCTTCTTTTATTCTTATCAGATCTGAATTTTGTTGAGTCTTTAGGTTTAACGTTTAAGATATGTTAAGCTTGAAATTTAGCAGTAGAGGTAGTCTCATCTACAACGACACAGGCATCACCTGATTAAAGAAAAATTATATAACAAAACTTGGCTACACACTAGAAAGGCAGTGGATTGATTTTTGCTGGAGTTTCTCCCCACATCCACCTAAATGGGGTGAGTATGAAGATACTTTTGATGTGGATGAGAGGGGTAGTGGGATGAAAATGATATCCGCTATAGGTAGTGGGTCAAGTGTGGATATTAGTTCACATCCGCTCCATCCCCACTCCACCCCATCCCATTAGACCCATTATATACCCGCTAATTAGTAGTATAATAAATGATTATTTACCCACAAGTACCATATCTTACATATGGCCTTTCATTTAAGTACTTATTAAATTTATAATTAAAATTAGCATACAAAAGAAATTTTATGGCGTTCATGGAGATATAAGTTGGGTAGGTACAATGGGTAGGAAGACTCAAGTAGATAATGAGGCGGGATAGATTTTAATAATGTACCCTCCATGAGTGATGGAACATGGGTGAGTGTGGAAATTTTATATGAGAATGGATATGGAAAGACCATAATATGTATCTGCCCCGCCCGAATGACATCCCTACCACATACACTTTCATTCATGTACAAACCCTTCTCTCCAAGTAACTTTCCGAACAAAATATGAGGGGACTAGTGGGAGGCAAGTGTGTACACTTGCTGAAGGGTGCTGCTATTTGTATCACTTTTTAGTGGAATGTGGGTGAAAAGAACCTTGGAAAGGTAAAAAAGTGAAATGTGCAATAGTTATATAGGTGATGCAAATAGCAAGCTAGGGTTATTTACACATACTCCCTCCGTTTCTTTAATAGTGGCACACTTTTTAATTTGGGGTATTTCTTTTATATTGACACTTTCTATTTATGAAAATTTTAAGGTTATTACATCCACTCATTTTACTTTTTCTTCTTTCAATTCAATTTCATCCACTCATTTAGCATCTCCTAAATTCTAACACCAAAAGTGATGTGCCATTATTAAAGAAACATAAGGAGTACTTTGTAGTTTAATGTGCATTGGAGTACGTTGAACGTTTATCTAGTGATTTTTTTTAATGTAAAGACACCCGAGGGTGGGGGTTATATATTGGTACCCCAAGCCAATAAAACCATCGTAGAGAATTGTATTTACAGAGGCAACCGCATCGCCCGCAAAATGAGCCTAAGTGAAGAGCTATACAAGATTAGTAGTGACAGTCATATTTAGTTAGTTGCGATCCCAAAGCTACGAATCTCCACACCCCGTGTTAATTCGCACTTTGGCCAGGCAACTAGACTAATAATTAGTAATCTATTCAGAGATGTACAAAATGAAAGATTGTTGGTGATGGAGACGGAGCACCATCCCAGATCAGAGCAGTGGGAGGCAGATCAGGTCAGGCAGAGATCAGGCAGATTCAGAGCATCCTCCCGGCACCGTGAAGCATGGATAGGTAGGAGTATATCCATCTGAGTTCAAGTAGTGGTGTACCTGTACAGCATGAAAAACCATCAACAGTATCAATTCAAACCTAAGCAATTCGAGTGTGTTCTAATCTGTGGAACTTGTTTCTTATCCAGCTCAATGAGACCCTTAATATGCAGTGGAATATTGCTGAGATTCAGTGTTTGATTTTGTGCAGAATGGTATTTAGCAATGGCGTTTGCCACTGCATTACCCTCCCTTGGCACATATAACAGTACAGCACCACGAAGCAACAGATTAACTTTGTAAGCAATATTAAATAGAGTCCAGTGTGCAGAATATGGATCACATATCATTTTAACTGCCAAAGATGAGTCCGATTCAATTGTAACAGAATGATCTAGATTAATGTGACTCAAGCAAGCAGTTTCTACCGCAAGGATTTCAGCCATAAGAGCTGAATCCGCAGAGATAGATGCAGAATTAATGAGTATGGGTGTGCCAGTGCAGTTTCTAACCACTACCCCTACTGTAGCTTTGTCCGGGAACCAAGAAGCATCAGTATTGATCTTAATGCAATGTTGCTTAGGCCTCTCCCAACATATAGTTCTTGTAATTGGTTTAGGGGGAGGTCTCAGCTGAGGGAGAAGGTTCTTTATTTGGTGAGTCATTCCATTAAAGGCTTTCAGATTTGTGTGATTAGAAAGCAGCGTTAGCCTAATAGTCTCTGTAGCTTCCTTACAAATTTTATCAACAGAGAAAGGTATCTGGTCAAACAGATAACAATTCCTAGCCTTCCAAAGGCACCAGCAGGTTATTGAAGGAAGTATGTTACATATCAGTTGATGTCCTCTATGGAGATCCTTACAATTCCAAAAAATGAAAAAGATTTGTGCTATGGAAAAAGGTCGATTTAGTTGGAATTGAACTAAGGATGACATATAACCCCATACAGACATGGCCAGGGGGCATGCAGTGAAAAAATGTTCTAGAGAATCCATATGGCAACAGACCGGACATTTTGATGCAAGACTAAACCCGTAGGAAATTAGCACATCATCAAATGGAAGGATAGAATGTAATAACTTCCAAGAAAAAATAGAGATCTTTTTTTGCAAAGCATTATGCCATAAAAACCTGTAGGCTAGAGAGTCACCTGAAGTGTCAGTAATTGCTCTATATGCAAATTTTGATGAGAACTGGCCAACAGGATCAGGTCTCCAAATGATCCTATCCTCTCTAGTTTCAACCAGCTCAGCATCCTGTAAAAATAAGAGAGTATCATTTCCTAAATAAGGAGATATAAGTGCAATGATGTCAGATTTGTTCCTTATAAAATCTGCCACTGTGTGAAACTGAAGTGGTGCAACAATATGATTAGGGACATAATTTGTGAGTGGACCTGTCATGCACCAATTTGAAGTCCAGAGATTACATAGACCTTTTCCATGAATAATGAATGAGTTATGTTCAGCAAAAAGATTTACTGAGCAAATCCATTTCCATGTGACAGATTTTTTTTGTGTATCCGAGAAAGACCATAGTAATTTTGACCATAATGTGTTTCCTAATTGACTCTTCCACCAAAGTTTGAGGGAGCATACCTCCATAATAGCTCTAATTGATCTAAATCCTAAGCCCCCTTGGGAGGTTGGAGTTGCTAGGAGAGCCCATTTTTTCCATACCTTTTTCCCTTCCCCATCTGACTCCCCCCAGAAAAATCTGGCCAGTCTTCTCTCTAGACCTTTGATTATTGATTTTGGTGGCATAGAAACATTCCAAAGGTGTTGAGGCATTGAATATAAGCATGACTGAATTAGGATTAGTTTGCCCCCTGCACTTAGCCACTGATTTTTCCAATTTTGAAGTTTTTTGTCCATTTTCTCCAGTAGGGGGCTGAAAGTATCTATGGAGTGTTCTACCTTTAAAGATGGGGCAGCCTAAGTATTGAAAAGGTAGGGAACCTTGCTTCATTTCAAGGATCATTCTAATCTGATTAACTTTGCCAATTGAAGCTCTTTTACTGGTGAAGAAATCTGACTTATGGAAATTAAACTTTTGGCTTGATGTAAATTCGAAGACATCAAGGAAGGCCTTAATCCTAACAAGATTGGTCTTAGATGCTTGCATAAAAATGATGGTGTCATCAGCATACATAAGATGGGATGCAGCAGGAATTGGTGATGGAAGCTGATAATATGATAGTTTTTTATTATGGAATATGAAAGCTAGACTTCTAGAAAATGCTTCAGAAAAGATATTGAAAAGAGAGGGGGATAGGGGATCACCTTGTTTGATGCCCTTTGTGGCCTTGAAAAAACCCACAGGGTTGCCATTCAAAAGAATAGAGAAGTAAGCTTGTGACAGGTTAGATAACACAGCATGTAAAAACTTACCTTGGAAACCAAATGTCAACATAATATTCTTCAAGAAGTACCAATTAACCCTATCAAAAGATTTTTGTAAATCAAGTTTCAGAATACAATTAGGGACTCTAGCTTTCTTATCTAGAAATCGAATCATTTCCTGAAGGTAAATGATGTTGTCTGAGATATCCCTATGTTTCATGAAGGCTGACTGGTTAGCTGAAATCAGTTTATCCATATGAGGTCTTAGTCTTTCCATCAAGACCTTAGAGCAGATTTTATTAATGACATTTGATAAACTAATAGGCCTAAAGTCATCAAATGAGCAAGGGGTGGCCTTTTTAGGAATCAGAGTAATCCAAGTACTAGAGATCCCCTTGGGCAATGGAGAACCATCAATGAAATCATTTACAGCCTGTGTTAGATCTTTTTTAATTATGGACCAGCATTTCAGATAAAATTTGGGGGTGAAACCATCAGGTCCAGGGCTACTATTCCTGTTTAGACCCTTAAATACTGCCTCGATCTCATCTTCAGTTGCAATTTTAGATAACTCAGAATTATCAGCTGCAGTAATGACCTTAGGAATTTGGTTCAGGAAGTGAAAATAATAGGTGTCATTTGGCATTAAGTTAGGTTCCTTTAATAAATCAGTATAGTAGGAAATGGCTTCATTATTGATTTCTGATTGATCACTAAGCCATTGTCCTGCTCCATTTTTTATCTTAGTAATCTGTAATCTACAGTTTCTCTCCTTAACCACTTTATGGAAGAACTGAGTGTTATTGTCCCCTAATTTATGCCATTTTAACCTAGCTTTTTGTTTCCAAAACTTTTCCTTCTCTTTCTGTGCCCTCAACAGTAAAGCTTTTCTCCTATTTAATTCCATTAGTTCAGCATCCGTAGGGTTTAGATCAAAATTTGACTCTTGTATTCTGAGAGATTCCTCAGCATTTAAAATATTAGCATCAATGTTTCCAAAACTATCTCTATTCCATATTTTAATCTCCTTTTTCAGTCTAATTAGTTTGAGAAAGAAACGTAACAAACCAGTTTCAGCCATATCTTTCTCCCAATTTGACCTTACTACAGTGATGAAGTCTTGTCTATTAAACCAGACATTAAGGAACCTGAATGGCTTTGGATTTGTAATGATCAGGTCAGAAATCTGTAATAGTAAAGGTGAATGATCAGAAGTTTGTCTGTTTAAAACTTGAATGGAGGAGGACGAGAATCTATAATTCCAGCCCACAGTACATAAACCTCTATCAAGTCTTTTAAATGTGGGATTTCTAAGCCGGGAGTTGGACCAAGTAAAAAGGTTTCCAACTGTGTTAATCTCTTGCACACTCGAGTTATTTATCCAGCTGTTAAAGTCTCTAATACTGCCTAGAGAGGGATTACTAGGGCCCCTATATTCCGTGAGCGAGGTGATGGTGTTAAAGTCCCCAATAAAAATGGTCTCGCTATTAGAAATAGGAGACAGGTCCTTCCGGAGATTTTTCCTACCTTCTCTATTCCTTAGTGCATAAACAAAGACAGCATCCATCTTAACCCTAGAGGATAGATGGTTTATATGAACATGTAAAAACTGTTCATGTGAAGATATAAGAGAGACTGAGATTAAGTTAGTCCACATTATCCAGATTTTACTGTTAAACAGAGTAAGGCCATTAGAATAGTTAAGTTTATCCATATATGACTTTATTTTTGAATTATCATGCATAGGTTCGATTAAGCACAGCACTTGGATTTTTTTCAGTCTGACCAGATTAATTAATCTTAACATTGATGTTTCCATTCCCCTAATGTTCCATACTAAGAAATTTATTGGAGGAGGACTATTCATTGCTCACTAGATTTGCTACATTTTGTAGATGATCTAAGCATCATTTTGTTAATCTGAGTGAAATAATTTGTCCGTTTACCTTTGGACTTACCTTGCACTGTATCCTGACCTGGATTAGGAGGGGAAATAGTGCTAGTTTGGTGAGAGGAACTGAGTACAGGGCCCGCAACAGATTCCTGATTAAAAGTTGATTCCTCTTGCTCATCCTGTAAAACAGCAAATCTATTTCCTAATCTTCCAAGAGGGAAGGAAGGATTGTTATTTCGTTGTTCCTGATGAAAAGAATGCTTCCCTACCTGGATGTCATCCACAGCATATGTGATGGGGGTAAAATGTGTGAGGGCAGAGTCATTAAGGAGCTTGGTTATAGAGTTATTCATACCCTCATGATTTTTAGTGTTGTCCCATTTGACAGGTGTGCTAATCTGCAGTTCATCTAACACACTAGTGTTCTCAACAGGGGGGCTATGATGAGAATTTTGAGATGTGGTAGCTCTCTTGTCACTCTCAATATTGGTAGGTTCAGGTTATTCTTCAAGTGTGAACAATGGAGGGGAGTCAAATTTTTTTCCGGTTGGCTGCCACAGGGGAATGTTAACTGTCCTGTTTTCTACTTGCGGTTTCACATATTGATTAGGGGGAAAGGTTCTACATTGTGACTTAGAATGTCCTAATTTGGAGCAATGATCACAGTATAATGGGATATCATCATACTCAATTAGGTACTTGTTATTATTTGTGACAGATCCCAGCCGAATATGGTGACATAGTGGTTTCAGCAAATCAATTTCAACACATAACTTGATGGCTGAGGGTCTTGTAAGCATATCAGT
Source organism: Rubia yunnanensis (assembly GCA_037428765.1). NCBI lineage: Eukaryota > Viridiplantae > Streptophyta > Magnoliopsida > Gentianales > Rubiaceae > Rubia > Rubia yunnanensis. The sequence goes on along the minus strand of CM075066.1, from coordinate 29,500,321 downwards.
GGCTACATAAGTTTTTATAAAACTCCCTATACTGTTTCCAATGGATTCAATTGATGCAGCATTGTAATAGTATAAGGGCACCTCTCTAATAGTACACCAAACAGGGACTATAGGGGATTCTTTGTGAATTGAGAATTCAGGGGTCCATTTTAGCAGTTTAAGTAAGATTCCACTGAAGTTCCAAACACCTTTCATCCAGCAACGTTGATAATCATTCAGAAATTCAAATCGAATAAGCACATGTTTATAGTCTAAGGAACCAAGTTGATACTTACCCGAGAAACCCACCGTCCTGAAGAATTGTTCCAGTTGATCCATAGAGCAACGCCCTTTGATGAATTTGCCAACTAGGGCATTGGTATAGTGAGACGACAGTTTTACTATTTGGTCATCGGTGTACAGGCAAGCTATGTCACCTAGATGTTGAGATTTGGGGATTAACTCAGGGTTACTGGGCAAGGTCTTAGCCAGAGGAGGTGATTTATTCTGCAAAGCCGCAGCAAAGGATAATGGTGGAGGTGGAGGATGGGATTGATTTCTAGTATCTGGATCGACAGGGATTTGTGTGGCTGCATATTGGCCACTACCGGCGTAGAGCCGACTGCCGGTGGAGTCGTTGCCAGACGGGTAACGAATTGGAGCAGAGGAATTAGAAGAGATGGAAGAAAGGGATTAGGGATGAGCAGATTCGCACCGAATTCGCACGTTAGTTCGCACCTAGTAACAGTGAAATAGCCGTTAGTTCGCACCTTGTGATTAAGATAGCTGTTTATCTAGTGATTGACTATGTATATATAATTGATATTTTGTGTAGTTTTTAAAATTTTATTCTAATGCAATCGAATATTGTGATTAAATCTTACTTTCTATTCGATGCAAATGAAAATTAAAAGATTTATTATACCATTAAATTATTTTTTATTGAAATCTTATTACTAAATAAATTTTTTATCTAAATTCACTAGATCACTAATTCATAACACGTCATTAACTATTAGTAAGTAATTAAATTAATAAGTACTTTATTTCCATCATGATTGTGCATATGCATAGATTACTCCATATGTGAACTAGATTAATACATACAATGAGCATCTAAGCTTTATTGGTAGTCTCATGTTGTATTTGAGTGAAACTAAATAAATTTTTTTACACTTATTTTTATGTTAATATGTATTTTTAAAATGAAATATAACTATTTATAATTATTTATATCATTAGAATTTATTAAACATTAGATACTACATAAAATATCATAATAAGCATCGAGCACAAGTCCGATTACCGGTGACGTTCTTTTCATAAATTATGGAATGACCAAGGTTTAAAATGCATTACCAAAAGAAATGAAGATAAACTTTTTGGTTTGTATTAATCGGGTAAGTATTGCACATTTCATAATAATTTTTAATATTACAACTAAAACCTTTTATTTTTCTATTATTCTAAAATCTCGGCTTTTCATACACCTATGGAAAGTCGATTTTTGCCAAAATATTTCCTAATTTAAGTTTTAGAATTGTACGAGCGTTAAAAATTTCATATATTTATTTCTTTAAATAATGTAAAATGTAATATAATAGTATTGAATCAAGGCGTAAAATAATATATTATAAAATATATATTTTTAGATTTTAGAATTGTACGAGTGTTCCAATTTAACATGAATTTGTAGGTAAGGTTAATCTTATTGGTTAAACATGAAATTATTCATGCACTCATTATTCATTTAAAAAATAATGTAATATTTATATCTATTTAACTATTATAGTAACAATCACTTAAAATTTGACTATTCTCTAAGTTACTCTAAAATATGTATTATCGCTTTACAATATTTCATCAAAAAAATATTATTAAATATTTCTATGTTTAGGTAAGAATAAAAAAAATTATCTATTTTGGAGTAATGGATAATGAGATAACACACTTTTGGGCCGCAATGTAAATTTGTAAGAATATGTAGAAGTAATCAATGTTGACATTCGAGGCCCATCCGCTAACCCTTACATGCCAAAATTGTAAATTCGCAATCGTATAATTTTAAATTGCATTTTGGTGTCGCCAATTTCGTGATTCGACAACTCCAACTTTCTTGGAGGGACCTAAGTGTAAAAGGTAAAAAATTTTACTCGTAACTCCAAATTGAAATCCACTTGAAAGTGATGCTACCCTATACACCCCCATTGTATTTTCCAAGTTCATAACAAAATATATATCAACTATCGGGTACAAGATCATATACATATTCCTTTCTAAAATTTTCCTTTCTGACTTTTAAATAATCAACTCTAACTTACTCATTTACTAGTGATTTCCAACATTTCACAAAAAAACATCTATTTAATATTTCTATATTTAGGCATGAATAACAAAAATCATGTATTTTGGAGCAATGATAATTATGTAAAATAATTTTGGGCCATCGTACTATTTTTTAAGATTGTGTAGAAGTAATCAATGTTGTTTTTCGAGACCATTCAACTCATCTTTTTTTTCCCATGAAAGCCATCCGAAGATGGGGGAAATTATATTAGGCCTTCCCAAGCCGTGTAAATGACCAAAAAACTGAAAAAAAAACATGAAAAGAAAAGGAAGCCTTGGCTTAGTTAGATTTACACAGTGGTGCCTAAGCTGATGAAGCAACCATTGTTGCTTCCAAAATGAGGTAATAAGTAGCTAATTGTTAGAGTATTACAAAGACTTATTAGCAAGTTTAGGAAGAATATCGAACTTGTTAGTGATTCGAGTTTTCGAAACACAAGTCAGTCAGATATTCCTAAATTCACTAATAATCCTTTCCTCTAAGTAAGAGAATCAAAATAAGTAGACTAGAACTAATAGAAACTGCAGGCAGCATCTCGTTCCATCCGTGTGCTTCCATGTGAGCAGCCCTTCAATGCCCCTGCATATAACATTTTATCAGTAGCATCCGTTCAATGTGTAAATCTTAAGGAGGGTGTACCTATCTGATCAAGCCTAATTAGCCCCTGAATATGATTAGGTAACATATTAAAAGAAAGCATGGATACACTTGTCTCATCTTTGAGACATTTCTTTGCTAGAGCATCTGCTACAAGATTGGCTTGCCTCTGAATATGAATAAGATTAAAGTTTCCCAGAGATTGCTTAATGTCATCAGCTAGTTGGAACAACTTCCAGGGAGCATGTAATGGATCTAGAGCTGATGAAACAACATTCATACAGTCAGATTCAATGCAAACATTATTAAAGAGACCAGCATATTTCTGTATGGCAAGCATTATTGCCTTCATTTCCGCTTCCTGAGGGGAATTAGCATCTGTAAAATTAGTATGAGCAGCAATAAAACTACCTCTGCTATCTCTTAAGATCATACCAATTCCGCTCAAGTTCAATTGACAATTCCATGCAGCATCTACATTAAGTTTATACCCCCTATATGGTTTAGACCAGGCAATTTTCAGTATTTTCGGCTTAGGAGGAAGCTTAATCAGTGGCAGAAAAGAATGATCAGCAATGTCTTTGTCTACTTTAGCTCTTATGAAAACAGGTTTAGTAGTGAACATGTAAAAAATTTGTTCCTTGATGCTAGTTATCACTAATCCTGTTAAAGGAATGGCTGAATCATACAGTATTTTGTTCCTTATTTTCCACAAATGCCAACAAGTTATAACAACAGCAGATTTAATAATTTCAGTATGGAGTGCACTCAGACCAGGAAAAGTCAGGTAGCAAGAGAGTCTCTCCCAAATAGATGGGTAAGCCACTACAGCAATTCCCATGAATGAGTGAACAGCTTTCCAGATATGAACAACAAATGGACATGAGTTAAAAAAGTGATCCAATGAATCCTCATGATTATTGCACATACAGCACTTTGAAGGCAGAGAGAATCTCAATTTGCGCAATACATTATCAAAGGAAAGTAAATAATTCATCATTTTCCACATGAAAACAGAAACCTTTTTTTCAATTCTTAAACTCCACAAATATTGAGCAGAGAGGACATTACCTCTCTGGTTTCTGAGCAGGAGGTAGGTTGCTTTAAAAGAAAATTCACCTTTCAGACCCGGTAAAAGAATGACAGCATGAGGAGGTAGAAATGGAGAAATATCCTGAAGCAGAGAGACTTTGTTTGTTATGAAGTCAGAGACAGTACATGTATGTGGGCTATTTACAATGTTTGGATCACACCAATCCTCAACCGGGCCTATATCTAACTAGTTAGAGGTCCAGAAATTACATTCTCCTTTTCCAACTATAACCCTAGAGTTTGTTTCTGCCCAATTATTAATGCCACAGATTGTCTTCCAGTTTGGTGAGGATCTAGAAGAGAAAGGCAGTGATGCCACTAGGGTAGACCATAGAGCCTCAGCCTTTTGGAACTCCCACCACAGCTTAACTGAACATGTCTTTATGATTGTGGATATAGATCTAAAACCTAAACCATTTTGTTTAATGGGATAGCAAAGTGCATCCCACTTCCTCCATGTTCTTTTTGATTTCTGCGCAGTTGTGCCCCAGAAAAAATTACTGAGTTTTTTCTCAATGGTAAGAATAATTCCATTGCTAGGTTTTACGACTGACCAAATATGTTGGGGAATGGAGTATATGCATGACTGAATTAATGTAATTTCCCCCCCGTAGAGAGCCACCTATTTTTCCAACCCCCAATTCTGTTTTCTATCTGCTCAATTATAGGTTGGAAATAGATTTTTTTTGGCTATCCCTGTGAAAATTGGAACTCCTAGATATGTGAAGGGGAATCTGCCAATTTTCATTCCTAGCACCCTTTTTATGTTGCTGACCTTATGAGCCGAAGCATGCTTTCCTATATAGATATCACTTTTAGTGCAATTTATCCTTTGGCCAGTAACATCTTCAAATTTAGTCAGGAAAGCTTTAAATCTAATCAGTGTTTGATTATCAGCTGTTAGGAATACCACTGTATCATCAGCATAAGATAAATGAGAAACTGGAAGGGCATTACCTGGAAGATCAAAATATGATAGCTTACCATTCTGAAAAATGTATGCTAAACTCCTTGTGAAAGACTTAGAAAATATATTAAAAAGAAAAGGGGAGAGGGGGTCTCCCTGCTTAATCCCCCTTGAAGACTGAAAATAACCAACAGGCTTACCATTTATAAGGATTGAGAACCATGCCTGTGATAAATTCTTCATGATGATATAGATGAATTTAGCAGAGAAACCAAATCTAGCAAGAACTGAGTACAGAAATGACCACTTGACCCTATCAAATGCTTTCTTAAGATCAAGTTTGACAATGCAATTGGGATCCCTTTTCTTTTTGTTCAAAAACCTAACCATTTCTTGCAGATAGATGACATTATCCGAAATGTCTCTTCCTTTAAGAAATGCTGTTTGATGTGGTGAGATAATTCTTGTCATTATAGACTTAAGTCTTTCCATTAATAGTTTGGAAAAGATTTTGTTAAGAACATTGGAAAGGCTTATTGGTCTATAATCATCAAAGGAGATAGGAGTTAGTTTTTTTGGGATAATGGCAATCCAGGTGCTGCCAATGCCCCTCGGAATATGGTTTATAGCTAGAAAATCATTAACAGCAGACAATAAATCCATAGCAATTATATCCCAAGAGTTAATGTAGAACTTAGCAGTGAAACCATCAGGTCCCGGACTGCTATTCTTATTCAAACTGAACACAATATCCCTAAGTTCATTAAGTGAGGCTGGTTGCATTAGTCTCTCATTATCTTCCTGAGTGATTAGTTTAGGGATTTGGCTAAGGAAGTGTGTTTTGTAAAAATTACTATCAGAGGAGCTATCTTCTGTTAGGAGATCTTGGTAATAGTGGATGGCCTCATTTTCAATATCCTGAATACTATCTAACCACTGGCCATTGCTATTTCTGATTTTTGTAATCTTTAATCTACACTTTCTCTCCTTAACAGAGTTATGGAAAAAACTAGTGTTATTATCCCCCTCCTTAAGCCATTTAACCTTTGCCTTATGTTTCCAAAAACTTTTCTGCTCTACAAGTGACCTTACTAGCTTAGCCTTTGCTTCTTTTAATTTCACCAAGTTCATCACAGAGTCATCAAGGTCATACTTTTGTTCGTGAATGAAGAGATCAGCTTCTGCATTTATCACATTGTCAGTTATGTTACCAAATATTTCTCTGTTCCAAATTTTGAGCTCTTTTTTTAATCTTATCAACTTGAGGAAAAAACCAATCATTCCTGATTTGTGATGAGGCCGTTCCCAGTTTTGTTTAATCACCTGAGCGAATTCTCTCCTTTTATACCATGTATTTAAAAACCTAAATGGTCTAGGAGTAGAAAGGACATCACTGCCTATAGTGAGAAGCATAGGATTATGGTCAGAAGATATTCGATTCAGAATGTGGACTGATGAAGTAGGAACATTGGAGGACCAGGAAGAAGTACAAAGGCCTCTATCTAGTCTTTGAATAGTTGGGGACCTAAGTCTATTATTACTCCATGTGAACATATTTCCAACAGTATTAATGTCTTCTAAAGCCATAGCATTAATAAAATCCTTAAAATCCCTCATACTACCTAATTTTGGAGTAGATGGACCTTTATATTCATTTATTGATGTTATAGCATTAAAATCACCTATTAAAATAGAATCTGAGTGATGAAATGATCTCAGGTCAGACCAAAGGGTCTTCCTCCCATTTCTGGTCCTTAGTCCATACACAAAGAAGGCATCCATACTTTTATTAAGAGTTAGACTATTCACACTGGCAGCTAAGAATTGCAGATTATCACATTTCAATGTCAGAGTTATACTGGAGTTCCAGAAGAGCCAAATCTGGCCACTACTAGCCTGCAAACAGTTATCAAAAGCTAAAACCTGCCTATAAACATCACATTGAGAATTATCATGTTTTGGCTCTATCAAGCATAAAAGATCTAAACTGTGCCTATTGATCAGGTTATGAAGTCTCAACATAGAAGTGTCCATTCCCCTAATATTCCAAACCAGAAACTTTATCTGAAGTGTTGTATTATTCATAGGGAAACATTGTTAGAGCTTTTTGATCTAGTCATGATAGTATTTAACTGGGTTAAATAGGTCTCATTTCTATGATTAGAAACTGTTTCTGTATGTTTCCCTTTTTTCAACTTGGATGATCCAGAGGGAGAATTAGAAGATATTACCTGATTTACCTGAGAAACACCAGCTTCACCTCCAATTTCAGAAGATGCAGAAGTTGGGATGTCACCAGGGGAAGCCTCTTGACTTGATATGTCCTCATATTCAAGTGGTTGGAACCTGTTTTGCCTATGCTTCTGCTGGGAAAAAATAAAGTTTTTTGCTGCAACAATAGGGTTAAAGGGAGAGAAAGGCTTACCCCGTTTACTAGGAATGTCATCCTTGGCAAGACCTACCTTTTTGTTGAGATGAGGTGGACCAGATATGGAAAGTTTGTTCAACGATATAGGAGATCGAAGAAAAGATTCAGAACGTACTTCAGATGTATCTTGATTATCTTTAAGTTCAGTATTAGCATTATTACCCTCTGAAGTTCCTTGATTAGGGGTTCAAAACTTGACTACTCTGTGCACACTCATTCTCAGCATCAGGGACAATTATCAAAAGGTCAGGTTGCTCAGTAACATGGTTAAAATTGTTTTGATTATCAGCCCTCTCATGAGTAGAAATTTTATCCTGACTTTGATCAACATTGTTTTCCTCAGCCTCATTATGATCATCAATGTTAGCCATTACTGCTTTCTGTTTTGGCACATATCTAAGGTTCTGTGTAGACAAGATTTTGAGTTTATCAGTAACCGAAAAACCAGATCCTCCCGCCTTATTATCTCTTTCATTTTTCCGGTTAACTACACCCTGATCCTGGTCATCATTCACCATTTGTTGTTCCTTAGACTTACCTAAGTCACTTAGGGTAGGGGTAGGTTTAGCCATCTTATATATCTTTGGCTTCCTAAGTTCAGGATGTAAATAAATGCATAAATTATCATCATGTCCTATGACTTTACAGTGATGGCAATACAGGGGAAGATCCTCGAATTCTAGGTGAAGTTTAACCACATTGTATTCAATTCCGTCCTCCTCAATGCCCACTCTAATGAAAGCTGGCTGTCTTTTTTTTAGATCAATTTCCACACACATCTTTACTGCAGATGGTCTAGTTAAGCCAGCAGTTGCAGAATCCAATTTAATAAAGTTTCCAATCTGATTACCCATGGATTCTAACATAGCTAGGTTATAAAAAAAGACTGGAACATGATGTATAGTGACCCAAACTGGAACTATAGATGATTCAACTTCAGGAGAGAAATCAGTTGTCCATTTAAGCACTTTCATTAGGGCATTATTGAAATTCCACTGACCTTTAATCCATAGACGCTGGTAATCTTCCTTGTCCTGGAAGCGAATCAGTACATGCCTATAGTCAATGGAGCCCAGCTGGAATTTACCCTTGAATCTCACAGAGTTAAAGGCTTCATTCAGAGCTGCCATGGAAGGTTTCCCTCGAGCAAATTTGCCCACCAATGCATTTTGATAGTGAGAAGCAAGAATTTCCGCCTCTTTCCTGGTTACCAGGCAAGAAATTTCTCCTTTGTAGTTGGTTTTTGGGACTATTTCAGGATTTGAAGGAAGGGAAACGGATAGGGGTGGTGTACGATTACTTAACGCTTGCAGAAATGTTTTGGCCGGCGCGATTCCGCCGCGGCCAGGCGGAGGAGCCACCATGGTTGGGGAGAAGAACACGCAAGAAATGACCGTTAGTGGTGGTTACAGTGAAGAATCTGAAAGAAGAAGAAGAGGATGGGAAATGGTGTGTGTTTCGCACCAAAGTCGCACACAGCTACAGTAAAAGCGTAAATGAGAATGATGTTTTGTATTTACTATGAGACCATTCAACTCATCAATACATGCCCAAATAGCAAAGTCATGATCTTATATTATTGAATTTTATTTTGGTATTGCCAATTTTATGATTCGACAACTCTAACTTTCTTAGAGGGATCTAAGTACAAAAATTATAACATGTTCAAATCAAAATTCTTGTTTAATTATTAATGATTTTACATTAAACTGGTTTGTTAAACATCTTTTAAAGTATAATAATACTCTAATAATTTTTTAATTACAAAATAGCTAATTAACGAACCTTTTATATTCCTTAAATGAGTTTTAAAAATTATTGATTAATTATTTAAAATGGTTGGGCTGAAATACGAATGGAATCCTTCTTTTTAAGAAGGAATTTTGAAAGGAGTCCGTCTCTTGAAAGACGATCTTTCCATAAGTTATGGAAAGACCAAGGTTTAAAGTGTAAATTAGAAGAAATTAAGATAAAATTTTTGGGTTGCATGAACCGGGTTATAAATTTTATAACTACTATATGTTTCATACTAAAACTTTAATATTGCAAATAACACCTTTTACCTTTTATTATTCTAATCAAACCTCGTCTTTCCATAAGCCTATGGAAAGACCGTCTTTCCCAAGACTTTGCCTTTTGAAAGGCCCATTCTCATTTAAGGAACATTTCTTATATGATAAAGTTTTAAAAAATTAGGAAGTGTTTCTATTGTTTTATGGAAGGACGGATTTAATTAGAATAATAAAATATAAAAAATTAAATTACATATTTAAAAATTATTATACAATATCTAGTAGCAATAAAATTTATAACACAATTTATATAAGGCAAAGTATTGGGAAAGACAATTTTTTTCCATAGGCTTATGAAAATACGGGGTTTAATTAGAATAATAAAAGGTATTAAAATTTTAGTATGCAACATATAGTAATTATAAAATTTATAACCCGGTTCATGCAACCCAAAAATTTTATCTTCATTTATTCTAATTTACACTTTAAACCTTGATCTTTTCATAACTTATGAAAAGACCGTCTTTCTAAAAACGACTCTTCATATAATCTAAAAATTTTATCTTTGTTTATTCTAATTTACACTTTAAACTTAATTTTTCCATTATTTTTGAAAACATCATCTTTCAAAACACGGACTATTATTATACTAGTATGAATAATAGTGGATTGCTATATCACGCCCTGTATTTTACTATCCACGCCCTGTATTTATACTGTGTATATACAATATATATTTAAATGTAAGAAGTAAAAAATGTTAAATGTTAAATATTGTAATTTAATGTTAACTTAAAAAACATCTCGTTGACGTGTGCCGCCGCCGGGCGCCGCCGTAGAGTCAATCCGCCGCCGGAGGCTGTCCCGTTCGCCACGGCCTGGGCGCGACAGGGCGCCGGTCCGTTCACCACGGACCTGGCGCGACCGGGCGCCGGTCCGTTCGCCACTGACCGGGCGCGACCGGGCGCCGGTCCGTTCGCCACGGACCTGGCGCGAGCCGGAGGCTGTCCGGTTCGCCACGGCCTGGGCGCGACCAAGCGCCGGTCCGTTCGCCACGAACCGGGCGCGAACCGGACGCCTTCCGTTCGCGATGGATCGGGCGCGAGCCGGAGGCAGTCCCGTTCGCCACGGCCTGGGCGCGACCGGGCGCCGTTCCTTTCGCCACAGACCGGGCGCGAACTGGACGGGCTTCCGTTCTCCACGGCCCAACGGAGAACCGGGCGCCTCTCCCCAAAACCAACTACCCACATTTAATGTCATTTACTCTATCACACCCGAAAAAGTGTAACTTTCTTCTATAAATTGTCCATAAGTAATAGTTAAATTTATTATTTATTATTTTTTGCAGTAGAAATTTATGCTCATCTTAGTATTTTAATTTATTAATTGTAACGTAAAAATTATTGCACATTTATCTACTCTAAATTTACATTTTTTTAGGGTTGAATTTCGCCCGGTTGCATTTTTAATTCCAAAAGTTCATTGTTAAACATTAAATTCGTTGCGTTAATTTTAAACCTTCATGTAAAATGTAAGAATGTAATATTAATTCTGGCCATAATTTTATTTCATCAAATATAAGTATCACATTTTTTTTTACAATTACATGTATGTTTTAGTTGTTAATAAGAAATGGAGCAGTGCACCATTAAGTCCATAAGTAATAGTTATTAAACATTACATTTGTATTATTTTGTTTAAATGGACAATTTGAAATGGATGAATGTAATTTTAGTTTAGGGAGTTAATTTATGTACGGGAATTTTATAACTGTAATGTTATTTCATCTAATTTAATTTTATCTTTATGTTTTTATATTTAAATATATGTTTTAACGTTTTAACTGTAATTTTATCTTTATTTGTTCATATTTAAATATATGTTTTTAACGATAATTAAAAATCAAGCAATGCACTTTTTAGTTTGTAAAAGTTATTTATGTAACGTTATAATTGTAAGCCTAAATTTATTTCCTATAATATAATTTGTACTTTATTTTATGATAATTTTTTTTAACAATTAATTTATTTAAATGTTAATTGACGACATCATTGTTGTTGGTATAGTAGTTGAGTGAAACAAATTACTTGATGTTTATTGCTGTTTAAGGATGACAATCAGTCATGTGAAGCTGTTGCTGGGGGGAATGGATACTTTCCATTTGCAACCTCAAATGTGTTTCCAAGTCACGGCGAGGCTTATTCCTACTTGCAACGGATTGCTCTTCAAGTAGGATTTGAACTTGTTATGGGGTCCTACAAAAAAAATAAGAATGGTCCCCTGAGGATATATTGCATTTGCAATCGGGGCCGAAAAGATAAGGTTATCGATGTGAGCGATTCTGATATAGTCCGACGGAGTAACACTTCGACTAGAAGTTGTGACTGCCCATTCACGATTGTCATGAAAGAGAGTAGCACGGGGGAGGGTTGGAATGTAGTACCGTGCAAGGATTCTAGCCGAGGGATGCATAACCACCCATTCTCATTGTACGCTGAGGGTCATAGACAGAGCTGCATGCTCCATGCGGACGCGAAACAAATGATTAGAGATTTGACAGATTCAGAAACAGCCCCCAGGCATATCAATGCCAGCCTTAGTCAATCGTTTCCAGACCTGCATCAGACCATTAGGCAGGTGTACAATGAGAGATCGGCATATGTAACAGAAAGACAAGGCGGGCGCAACACAGCGGAGAATTGTTTGCATCTTGCCACCTCGAATGGGTATGTCACTAGTCACCGCTCAGCACTTGATGGTACTTTGACTCATTTATTCATGGCTCATCCCGATGCTGTTGTGGCATTTTGCACGTTTCCGTGGGTTGTGGCCATCGATTCAACGTACAAGACTAATCGCTACGGCATGCCATTCATTGAGATGGTTGGGATGTCGCCTTGCAACACAAATTTCCTGATTGCCTACGCAATTGTCGTTGAAGAACGGCAGATACCTATGAGTGGGTTCTTAACCGCACTCAAGAACTTGCTTGTCGATGGACCGTTCCCTGAGGTTGTGGTCACCGATCGAGAGATGGGACTGATTAGGCCACTCCGGATTGTGTTTCTAGAATCGAATCATTTGCTTTGCACCTGGCATATTAACAAGGATGTGGAGGAACGTGCTACGGTGCTAACAGGGAATAAGAGGAACGGGGCAGCCTTCAAGAATGGTGCATGGTTCTGGGTTTGCAATGCGTCCACCGTTTCAGCGTACGAATCCGCCTTGGTAGATATGAGGGTTGGATGGTCTTGGAGCGAAGCTGTTATTAGTTACGCTGAGACTACGTGGCTCAACCCCCATAAGGAGAAATTTGTGAGGGCATGGACGAACAGATTTCTGCATTTTGGGAACACAACTACATGCAGGGTCGAAAGTGCACACTCGTCATTGAAAGGGTGGTTACAAATGTCAACTGGTTCACTGGATACGATATGGAGGCGTGTCGACCTGCAGATAGCCGGGCAAATTACTATGATCAAGGCCAACCTAGAGAAATCAAGAACGTGCACTGGTAGATTGCACCGTAGAGTCCTTTTCAACAACTTGATCAACAATGTGTCCAAATATTGTCTAGATAAATTGACGGTCGAGTACGGGAGGAGCTGGCACGCAGCGACCCTTCGGTTCTCCGACGAGTTTCAAGCTACATAGATGAGCAGTTGCGTCCAGCAGACAGCGGCATTGGCGAGCCAGACAATTGCACAAGTGCACGTGGGAGACCAAGCGAGCAGGTCCCCCGATCAAGATCAACCCGACGTTCACCGAGCTACCACGAGCACGTGAACAGGCGATACGGTCGTAGTTCAAGGTCCCCGGGGCGCACCACATCAGGGAGAGGTAGCCGGCACGGTAAGTACAAACACCATTCTTCCTAATGAATGCCGCATTACAATGAAATTAATCTTAATGTTTTCTCCTCCAGCGACATTCCCGTTCCTCAAAAGTGTCCCCCACATTGTCAGGCGTTACATCGAAGGCTGGAACGATGTCGTGAGTGATGGAAACTGTGGCTTCAGATGCGTTGCTGATGCATTCCATGTAGACGGTGAAGGTGAATGGTCTGGAGCGCGTCGGGCAGTATTTAACGAGATATCAACTCATTGGCCTGACTATGTTCCCATATACGGTTCGAAAGACAACGTTGAATTAGCTAGAGCCCGTATACACCACACCAAAGGTCCATGTGGTCAAGAGCATTGGTTTACGGTCATTGCAGACATGTTTCCTGTCGCCACCTACTACAACACGGCTGTAGTTTTATATTACATTCTAGAGAATGGGTCGGCAGACTATTGCTGTACAGTCCTTCCATTGAGGGCAGGTGGCGGCGAGAATGGAACAAGGAGGGAGCTACACATTGTATACGTACGCAGTGCAAGCCATTTCGTCCGGATACATGTGAAGGAAAACTGCCCCATGCCCCCCGTGGTTAATCTGTGGACCACATTGAGGAAGTCTGATGTCGTTGGTTGGGAGTTACCCTTTCGTAGGAGGATGATTGCTTGGACCAAAGCATACACGCCTCGTAATTAATTGTTGTACCCAATGAAACATTTCGGCCATAATTTTATAAGTTACAATTATTATCAAAGCGTTCCGGTTACAAAAACAAAAGTTTTATAACTTTAATATGCAAAAATAGTTGCGATTACATAAATGAGCAAACCGAAGGCAAACAGTGGGTTCATACATAAGCAAACAGTCGCCTAGGGAATGGGTTCATCACCCATGAGCCTGCGATACTCATCGCGACGACTGATCCAAGTAGTCAACAACTCCTTCATGCACGGGTCGACGAGTCCATCAACGGTTGTCGAGTCAAACGGATCCAAGTCGCTCATCATGTCACTCAGCATCTGATGCACAGGAAACACATTTTACCATAACGGAACAATCCAATTTAATATAATTACTCACAGCAAATAGTGGCGGAAAACTTACCAGTGACAAAAGATGTGTCCTATCCGGTCTACTCGTGGCAGCATGTTCAGCATTTGCGATCAATGGGTGTGAATGACTCGCGTACCACTCCTCGTAATCCAAGGTACACTCTGACGGACTTGTGGCAATCGGGAACTCAGCAAGCTGACCGTCGTGCCAAGCGTGTGCCATATGCCATAGGGTCAACTGCATCATCCCTGAGTAGGTCACTGAATAGCTAGCTGGATCAGCGGGCCGGGAACAAGGCTCAGGCACAATCCTAAGACTCTGCGGTATACCCTGTACGAGACCGAACTGGCGCACAACACGATCTGGCATGTACGCCTCCATTGCTTCAAGGTATCGAATCACGCCGCGGTAGTGAGTCCTCCCCCTCGCAGCCCTAACCACGTCCAGTCCATATGGCAACCAATCCACCTGCGCGTGTTTCACAGAAATGTAACGTTCATACGGAATCCGATCTACCTACTACTATTAGAATAAGAGTAAAAGCATGGAATTCATACCTGGTCAGGTTGTAAGGCATCCAATTGAAGCCTGATGGTAGCCAGCCTCCGAGTATCCCTCCCCATTTTATCCCCTGTGTGCCACCGGTTGGCGCGTCCCGGAAGAGCTGGCAGTGTACTCAGTCTCGGCTGAAACATCGGAAAGTACTCGTATATCCATGCTTGCAGCAGCGTGCAACAGCCGCATAGGCCGCGGGCCTTAGCCCGGGACGCAATTCCAACTGTAGATACAAACTGGCCAATGTCGCCGAGCCCCAGGACAACTGCGAATCAAGTAGAGGTAGAAGGTTGGCTCTAACCTTATTCCCAGTTTTATCCACAAAAAGCGTTGATGAAAACAGGGTTAGCATGTAGCACATAAATTGGAAGTTATCGCTCTGACCAGCCGCTACACACCTCGCCATCAATGATTGGCCATCTATGTTACCCCCGTTCCAGTCTTCCGCGACAAAGGACTCCACGTCTTTCCCAAATATTTCAGCGCCTGCTTCCTGAATAGTCTCCACCGAAATGGTACTCGCAACAACGCCACCAACGATAGGAATGCCAAGAATCATCTCTACGTCGTGCATCAGGATGGTCATCTCCCCGAAAGGCATGTGAAATGTGTTCGTGTCCGGCTGCCACCTCTCGACAAAAGTGGATATCAATGCCATGTCAAGGAACTGGAACATAATCGCAGGAAGGTGGGCCAACCCGGTGGCACGTATCCGGGCCTGTACAACATCGCTCCGGTCAGGGAGCGTAGTGACTAGCTGCTTGCATAGCGTCGAACGAGCATGGCATCTCAGCACACCTCGCTCTATACCATTCCAAACGTCGACTGCGACGTGTCCTCCAAAGCTTGGTATCACGAGGTCATCTTGCGGGCCACCACCCATCGGTTCCCGCACAAGCCACGTCTCATCGGCTTGTCGCTTTCTCCTGTTCCTCGGTGCCCTTCCAGTGCCAGTCTCACCGGCATTACACGATCCACCAGAAGATTGCGCGAATCGGCCAGCTCTATTCCTAACGGTGTGTCTGGCTCCTCCACCAGCATACCGTTCGATTCCAGCATCCAATTGCACACTCGTCCCAGGTTGGCCAGACGGGGGGACATTGCATGTATTCTGTCCCTGCCCACCATCGGCCCCGAGTGGGCTGCATTCTACCGGCAAGTCATACATCGACTGCCAATCACTATCATCACGGATTGCACGCATTCCACCGGACGCGATAATGTTAAGCTCCGGACCGTCCCATGTTGGCATGGGATCGAATGCATGATCGCGCCGTGGAGAAGGCTGCTCAGCTCCTACATTACGCTCCTGCGACTGTTCCTCCTGGACCACACGGCCTCTCGCCTGTCTGGCCGAAGCACTAATTCCTCTTCGTCGTATAGAACGACTATGGTCGTCGGGTTGACCAGCAGTGCTCATCTACAACACAAGATATGTAATTAGTATAACAACAATTTATTTAAACTGATATGATAAAATAAATTAACATACATTTCAACAACGTGTAAACTGATATGACGAAACGGTGCATAATTTCAAACAACTTATGGAAACTACATATTCTATAATGCATAGAAAAAAGTGAATATAACATAAAAAAACCCCACTCTAAACAGCACATTTAATTCTTCTGCAATCCCATACAACGAACTACCCATTTTTATTAATTGCAAATTATAAATTACATTACTAAATCATTGTACAACAATCTGAATTTTTTTTCCACATCACACTAATATTAACATTCAAAGAAACAATTGTTAAAACATTTCATAATCATTTACTACACAATTGTTTTCATCAGATTAATAAACTAGATTTTCATAATGTTAATTTACATAAGACTATATTCTATTATGTTACATATACTTTCCAAATTACTAAAATAGTTATCATTTCCAAATTTAAACTAAACAATTTCTAAAAATAATAATTTCTTCATTTTAATTCCAAAATTATTTCAGATTGTAAACAATATCAGATTTTTCCAAATTATTTTACTTTTTAATTTGCCATTGTATGATGAAAGAAATTAATTTAAAATTAAACCCTCCTATTTTCTTATATTTGCAATCAAACCCCTCGTCTTCCTCATCCCTCCACCCTCCGCCGCCAGCGTCCTCCTCCGCCGCCGGCCTACTCCGGCGCCGGCCTCCTCCGCCACCGGACGACCGCCACCACCTCCGCCCGCCAGCTCCTTCTCCTTCTCCTTCCCCTTCTCCTTCTCCTTCTCCTTCTCCTTCTCCTTCCCCTCTACCTCTCCTTCTCTTCCTCTGCGACGCCGCCATCCCTCCGCCGCCGGCGTCACCACTCTTCATCTCCTCGGCCCGACGCGCGCCGCCCAAGGCCGGACCCGACGCGCGTCCCTCCGCCTCGCCACGCCCGGTGCGCCACCGCGCGAAGCTCCTCTCCGCCGCTCGCCTCGGCCCAGCCCGGTTCACCACCTCCAGCCCAACACCACCTCCGGCCAATTCGCACCACCAACCCAACATCCACTCCAGATTTAATAAATTTCTAGCAAACCCCAATTCTAACAATTCCAACAAGTTCAACAAAATTCGAATAGATGGGCAACAACCATACAATTCGCACGGCGGCGGCGTATAAATTTTCCCTCTAAAACTTACGTTTTCCGGCGGCGGCGGCGGCGGCGGCGTCCGGGAGCAGCTTGGTGGAAGAAATGGAGAGAAGGAATAAGGAAGAAATGGCCAAATGGGAAGGAAGAAACACCACTTATATAATACTTTCTCCTAATTAAATTTTTAAATACAAATACATGTATTTACACATATTAGGGCGTGGATAGTAAAATACAGGGCGTGATATAGCAACACCCGTATAATATTGGCCTCTCTCTTCTTCTCCCTTCTTCTACATTATTCTAACAGATGGAACCCACTCCACAAAACACAGCACCACCACCAAAAATACTACGGCTGCTTAACCTCTGCAATATTTCAACCTCCGGTCTCACAAAAAAACGCGGCCAAAAAATGTCGTGTTTAGCAGACCACAATTTCCTCGAAGAGCTACTAGCTCTGAGAAGTGAGAACTGAACCCAGCCCAAGAAATTGTGAAATTCGTACTCCTCACAGAGTCTCATTACAACGACGCAACCAAACCATTCCGACTATACCTCGACGACCTCGACACCGAATGGATGGAAACTTCGGAAGCGACGACTACGTCATCATCTCCGCCGGCCTCTGGTTTTTCCGGCTGACCATGTTCTAAGTCGACCACCGCCTCGTCGGCTGCCAGTAATGCCCGGGCGCATAGGAAATGAACGATTACCTGGATGATGAGGGTTTCGATACCGCCGCCCGCTGCCGCCGAGAACAAGGAGGGATTTCCCAGCGGCTTTGAGGCTCTTCAACGCGATTTTCAGAGCGAGAGGAAGACTAGCTCAAATTTCCAGAACGAATACCTCAAACTCTTGGGCTTGGGAGTGAGAACCAAAAGGAATTTGGGAGGAAAGAGGGCAGAAGTTATCGGAGGAAACAAAATGAAATTCGTCGGAGAGAGAGATGCGAATTTCCAGGAGACAGGGTTAGAAATAACAGCGCGTGATCCCACCCTGAGGGGCTTTTCCGGGATTTCGCAAAAGGAAGTACCTGATGCCCATGTGTGCGAGCGACGAATGAGGCGGTGACACATGAGGGGTGGACGATCCGGAATTTTTCTTCTTCTAATTCTTGAAATACGAGGGGAGATAAGGTAGGAAACAAAACTACATATCAAAGTTACATTGTTATATCATGCCCAATATTTTACTAAGGGATAAGTGTTAATATAACTCTATTTACTTGAATAAGTGTTAATATAACTCTATCTACTTGAATAAGTGTTAATATAATTCTATGATAATTTTTAGTGCAAATATAACCCTAACTAGTTAATGAAAGTGCCAATATAACCCTCTGACCCTATTTCTGGAATTGACCTCAATTTTCCAGTGTTGAATCTATGTAAATTGACCAAAATACCCTTTGGGCTAACTCTGAAATTAGGTGGACAATTTTACCCTCATAGTTTGCTGAAATTAGGTAGGGTTATATCAGCACATTATGCAATCTTATTGGGTTATATCGGCACATTCCTAAAGTTTGTAGGGTTACATCAACACATTTCTAATGTTGTGGGGTTATATCAGCACATCCTTAAAACTTATAGGGTTATATTGGCACTTTCACTAACTATATATGGTTATATTGGCACTCTTGAATATTGAAAGGTTATATTGGCATTTATATCAACTATGTAGGGTTATAAAAGCACTTTTTTATTTTACTAATCATGCTCTGTATTTAAAATAATAAATAATACAAAGAAAATTATGGTTTACCCCTGTTGGACAGCACTGTCGGTTGCCAGTGGTGGAGGACGGTGGTTAGCGGCTGATGTTTGTCGGCGATGGAGGTGGCTATCCATGGGAGTCTGTCGGCGTATTCTTAACTTTTTTGGCCAAAATTCAGTTGTCTTCCCCGGCCCGTTTCCATTGTCTTCTCCGACTGGATCCCGTTTCCATTGTCGATGCCCAGTTGGATTCTTCCCATTGTCAACCTATTTCTCTTCTTTGGCCAGATCTCGTTTCCTCCGCTCGGTTCTTGTCGCGCCACCAAATCCAACTCCGGTGTCTTCTCTGGCCATCACACCGCCTCCGCCCGGCTCTCCTTTCTCGCCTCTGTCCGGTTGTCCTTTCGTTTCCAGGTGTTCTTTCTCCCTCTCCGGTTCTCTTCTCCATCTATTTTCTTTTCTCTCTCTCCAGTTTTCCTTCTCCGGTTCTCTTCTCCCCATTCTTTCTTTTCCCGGTTCTCTTCTCTCTCTCCGGTTCTCTTTTCAGGTTTCTTTCTTCTCCTGAATGTCCTTTCTTTCTCCGGTTCTCCTTTCATTTTTCCTTTCTTTTCCGGTTCTCTTTTCTTCCTTCTTTTCCTGGTTTTCTTTTTCTTCTTTTGGTTCTCTTTTCATTTTTCCTTTGTTTTCCGGTTCTCTTTTCTTCCTTCTTTTCCTGGTTTTCTTTTTCTTCTTTTGGTTCTCTTTTCATTTTTCCTTTGTTTTCCGGTTCTCTTTTCTTCCTTCTTTTTCCGGTTTTCTTTTCCTTCCCCAATCCTCCTCTCTTTTTTCTTTCTTTTTCCGGTTCATATTTCTTCCTCCGGTTCTCTTTTTTCCTGTTCTGTTTTCTTTCCCATTATTTTTTCCGGTTCTGTTCTCTTTACCTAGTTCCCTTTTGCCATTTTCAGCCCAAACCTGATTCTCCTTTGGCTAACTCCGACTCAAATTATAGAATCCGACGAGATTTCTGGCAAAAATTCCTGATTCAATCGACATTTCCGGCCAAAAAATCAAGATTCATATGACATTTACGACGAAGAATTTGAATTTCATTAATAAAAAAACTCACTTTTTCGGAGAGATTCTGGCGATGTACGACGGCGGGCGGTGGTGCCAGTGGGCGGTGGCTGGAGGTGAGCAGTGGTCGCCGGTGGATTCAGTTTGAGAGGAGGTGGAATGGTGAAGAAGGGAGATGAAATTTTATTACCAAAATTTTTTACCTCATAGTAAAATTATTCCCACTATAAAAATATAAAAATAAAGAATAGTAATAGTACACATTAGGGTGTAAACAAGTAAAATACAGAGCGTGATATAGCAACACCCAAAGAACCATCTAACAACCCACTGCATAGCCTAAGCAACCTAGGAATAAAAATAAGGAAAGCTCTCCTAGCCATTATTGAAGCACCACTGCCCTCACTCTTGTAGAACATCTTCTTCTTCCATTTTTTTTCTTGCTCTCAATATCATCCATCGAGCATACTTAAGGGCTAGATCTTTCGGCCACTGTTGTCTGAGTATAAGGTACAAGAATCTAACAGACGAAGAACGGAACGGGGTGGTACAATTTCTGTTGCTTACTCTGAAAGACTGCAGGGAAAGGTAAGTCAATGCCGTTGAAGCTGTGTAGCAATGGAACATCAATTTCCGGACTAGGACATGGATATGGAAAACCGTCAAGGAGAAGCTAGTAGTCGGAGTTCCTGTACATGTGAACACCAAAAAAACCAAGCTAAGTTAGAAGAAGTGGAAGGTCAGACGAAGAACCATTCAAGTTCTAGACCTTTACCACCAATGAAGACTTGCCAGAGGGCAACAAGTCAATGTACTGTAATTAAGAGCACAATTCAAAGGCTTACAAAGAAGTAGAAACTCAAAAAACACAGCAACACTATCAAACCATTAATAAAAGTACACAAACAAGATCGAAAGAGTCGAATTTGCATGCTCCAAATTTAGTTATGAAAGACACTCTAACACACTTGATAAGGTGTAGAGCCAAAACTCCCCCTCAGCCCGAAGGCCACGCTACCATTTCACATTTGGGCCTGATGCCATATCACACTTTCTGCTAAGCCGAAGCCCGACAACCAAGCAAAAGATATTTGAATCTGATTATACCTTTGAATTACACCTACATTCCAGGTACAATTATGGATAATTAATGTATGATGACTCTATTATCGTAAAAAAACTATTCCAATAAGTAAAGTAAATATTTTTCCTAATCTGATTGGAAGATCTCTCTAGGATCAACTCCTATAAATAATCAAGTATTCCTCTATTCTATTCATTCAATTCAAAACACTTAGGTTAAACACTTTTGATCTAACTTTTCCGTTGAAGTTTCTTCTCCCAACACCTCGAGAGTTTGTTTTACAGGATTGACGTATTGAAGTAAGGTTAGACTATCATGATTGCGGTTTGACAAACATCAATTGGAATGTCCAGTGAGACACAATTGTCTACAACCTAACACCTTGTTCAATGACATCCGTAGATAAATTCTTTCATGGAAAATCACTAGTAGTATCTCATCCTCCACAGACGAGAGATATAATGCCAGCCCTAGTCATATTGGCAATGAGGGTAGGAGCAATAAATCAATCCTTACCACGAGCAACAGTAGGGATAAATATCCGTACATGGTTAAGCCCCGTCGAGAAGGAGTACCTCCAGTTTAGATCCGCGGAGTTTGACAACTTTCTTCAAGCTCGACGCAGCCTTCTCTCCACATTGGCACCAGTAGCTAATTAAGTTGTGGATTTCACTAGACCATCACAAAACCCAAGGGAGAGTATTGCCAACTGCTTGACAGAAGCATTCATGGCAATAGGGATCTATCCCGGCAATGCCATGATCGCTGGAATGTATGGTCTCATGTCGTCACATCCCTCAAGACTGGAACACCACCAAGCCTTGGTACCACCCTAGGGTACAATACCTCAGCCATACCCACCTTACGAATCCATGGGTATGGGGTTTTTCCCAAACCCCAAGACACCATCAACACCATTGGAGTTCCATCTAGACGAGATTTATCCCTTACAAAAAATGCCTTATGGAGTAACAGTGGCTAACCCTTGGATCGTTACTCAGGCCTACCCTATATGGTTGGCATCTCTTCCTCATCAGCTTCAGGGACCCAATCCCTACATTGAGATGGTCCCCCCAACCTATAATTTGGATCGCACCACTACATCATGCTCATCCCAACGGGGCTCAAACACTAGTAAGTGATACTCATACTTACCCTCATGAACCTTGTCTATGGATTAGATAAACTGGTAGAAAGCACAGAGCTCAATGCCATCGATCGAGAGCTCGAGCATATGATTGGGAAGGCTGGATATTAGGCTTCCTCTCCATTCATACCCTCCAAATCAACGACACCCTGGGATCCCACAAAGAAGTTACCAAGCAACGCCCCCACGTACAACAAGGAAACGCACCCCAGGTAATTTTTAATGACCTACCATCAGGTTATAAAATTGCAAAGCATTCCTCAAAACATGAACTAAAAATCATTAGGTTCTTATTTCAGAGGGAAAACCCTACATTAGTTTAAGTCTCTGCCTAGAGGGAAACTTGCCAACTTCCATGCTTATGGTCGGAGCCTATTGACCCATTTTTATCAACTAAGAAAGTTCACCAAAACCATGATGGATATGCAATCTCTGGAAGAATTCTAATGAATTAACCACAACCTTTAATATGTGTTACACAAAATATTTTAAGGTCGTGGGTTGGACAAACACAATGGTTATCTTAGAGTACAAGAATGGTATCACTAGTACCAAACTGTATGAAAAATAATTATGGCCAATCCCCCAGGGACCATCTAACAACACCAAGTTGTAGAGGGGAGATAAAACAAGTTGGAAGAAGCAACCAAATTCAAGAGAGAAGGTGACAAGAGTGACCTCAGAGGCAGAAAAAACCCTAGCCCCGCAGCAAAATCTCAGACGTGGGGATTATACCCAACTATCGCACTTAAGGACACGCATCTTGCCTATTAGTCGACATCTTCTTCAACCTCCAACACCGGTGCCTGGATACCAAGCACAAGAGCCTCAAAAAACTATTGCAACTTCCATAGGGACAAGGGCACAACATAAACAAAAGCTTTCAACTTAAGGGAGAGATTGAAAGATGCATCAATGCAAATTTCTCCAGAATTATGTCATTTCCTCGTGAGCTCAGAAGGATCGACCGGAGAGTCACACTCAAGAGAAAAATTCAAATTAAAGACAACGAGTAAACAGTAGGCCGAATGAGGCACCGTAAAATCACTCGTTCATAGATATAATCAACGGGACGATCAAAGCCCATCAGATTACTAACAAAGGCTCGTGTTGGGTGAGGAACCCAACACAACCCAGCCACAAGCGTTATAAGATGGACATAACCATAATCTTTTCCTGAGCTGATGTACTACATAACCACACCATGCACTTGGATCCCATGGTAATTAATATTAGCCAACATCAGTTGATTTCTTTACCAATAACCATCGGTGAAGGGGAAAAGTCATACAGACTATTGACTGAAACTTCACCATTGTAGACGCTCTTTCACTTCTCAGCATAATCCTGGGTCGACTATGGATGATCATATCTAAAGCCATCCTGTCACTATATCATTTAACAATGAAACTTTTAGCGGAGAATGGTATCGCCTCAATAGGGGGAGATCAAGTAATGGCTCAGTGTTGTATGATAGTATCTTGGAAGGAGCTCAACAAGATGAGAACAATCAGCAAAATTATCACAACCCCATACTAGTCATCCTAGATACAAGCCTCTACCAGAAACGAGTCATCCCCGACCATTGCGATAAACTCGTAGGGAGCCTGAGGTCTTCACTAGTCTCCTCCGGCATCCACCGGACCTCACCGATCTCATCGACGAATGCATGTTTGAATGCAGTTTCCTCTCACACCAGACTCCATGGCGGATGCAAGATTCGATCACAGTGGACGCAGTTCGTCGGACTGTCTGTCATTGGACTAACCGAGAGGCCATCGCGGGTTGTAAACGAAGATTCACGGTGGATTCATGGTGTCGCGTCATCTCAATGGTAAGTGTAGGCTGGTCCAGATCTGCAGTAAGTGTGGGTGCTATTTGGTGTAAACTCCGGGCTTCCGAGTAAAGACTCAGCTCCAGCAGTTGGTCCAGATCCCCTCCAGTTATGTGAGTCAAGGCTCAGTACAGGGGTTTCCGAGTCCAGATCCGAGTCACGGTTGGACAGGGTGGTCCGACTCAGAACGACCGAGCTAGCTCTAGCCAGGTCAAATACGATCCGAGTGAGTTCAAATCGTATTGGAATCGAGTCACCTAAAGTCAACACAGGTCAACTTAGTAAGGAGGAAGATGGGCATTTTTATGGCAGCCAGTTTTATTGAAGAAGGGCATTCTTTGCTGCAGGATAGGTATTTTGATTTTTTTTGGCGTGACAACGTCATTTCAACTACATCACCGAAGGCAATACTGGGTAAGCAAAAGATGGCCATCAAAAAAATTTCCGAAGGATACAATGGCTATACAGACCTTTCTCTGGCAAAATTACGGCCATGAGGAGTATTTCTTTCTTTCTTTTATTATTTTACTTTTAATTTTTCTCCCTTTAGAGGTGAGAGTCTCTTAATTCTGCACTTTTGTGAGTTTTTTGCCCTCTCTCTTTTTTCCTTCATTTAGTTTTCTTTATTTCAGTTAAGTTGATCTTTATTTTAAAAAAGGGTTGTAATGAAAAGGTTTATTTTTATTCAAGTACCGGGTGAGAATTGTCTCTGTCAATGCTCATTTTTATGACAACCTGAGTCCATAAAATTTGATTGACTTATTATTTGATATCCAAAGAGACACTGAGGAGAAATCCAAGTCAAAGTCTTTGAATGAATGAACTTCTGGCGATAGTGGTTTTTTGGGAGGATTTAAATCATATTTGTAAACTTGGGTTCGTTAGGATATTCTAACCAATTATATTGTTAATTCGATTAAATTGATCTTTAAAGGCTTTTGGGGGTCAAGTTAGAGATGATTCTATGCACTATAAAGTTATTTCAATGCAGCAAAGAAAAATATTTTTGGCACTTAAAATGGCTGGTTTTAATCTCCTAATTTAGGGAAATGGTCTTAACAGGTTGAATGGAGACTGGTCGGATCTTTAGTTGGAGAGTTTCATTTTTTTATTGCTTTAGATGTTTGATCAGAGGTGTGGTCCGTGTGGATGAAACATTTTGATACTTCATTGTGTTTGGTTCCGATGGTAATCTCAGGTGGTATCTATTGTGGCTACATAGTGAAACCCCCTTATCCTTAGTGTACCCTTCTCGTTGCCACATTTTCCTTTGATTAGTATTGTAATATTGATTAGTGACTTTGTGTATCTTTTTCTATTAGCCATCGAGGCCTTAGATTAGAACTGTAATATTTAGATAGTGCCACAGTGTATATGCGTTTATCCCATATTGTAAAGTCAAGGGATATGCATTGAATATTTAATTGGCAGTTTTTTTGAACATATTTGGAAACGAAAAACTTTCCATGTTGGAACATGCGAAAACAACATATTTACGCGAAGGATGTTTACGGAAAAAAGAAGACTATATATTATGGTATTTGTGAGCTATGGAAATCTGAATATTCTGCTATATATTAGGCGTATAGAAGCATAATTAATTTATGGAAAATCCCTACAAATATGGGGTTGATATTATTGAATATATGAGATGTATTGTGATAAGGAAAATCCCTTTATTTATGGGATTTGGATATGCTTCAAGAAGCAGATATGAAATAGGAATATTATGGAGATAATCAGGGAGAATTCCGATATGCTCATGGCTATAAAAGGGGACAACCACGACTGCATTGCTTATGGATTTAATAGAGAAAAATCTGCACATTGATTTTCAATCTTTCGAGAGAATTGCAAAGATCCAAAATTCTATGTTCCAACATATTTGACCTCCTGTTCAAAGTTCAGAATCATATGCCTTAATTTCTTGGGAGTAGGAGATCAAGTGTCGACGAGTTTCGAGGTCAGAGGGAGTCTCGGTAGCAAGGGGAGCTTGCAGAATTCACACGTTATAGTTTGTAAAGATAAGTATTTTGTATGATGTGCTTTGTACTATATCTTTATAATTAGTGGATTCATTCTGAATTGGGCCAGGCCTCACAAATGTAGGTGGATTTCACCGAACTGCGTAACCAAGTCTTGTGTCGTTAATGATATAATTTATTGCATACTTGGTTAGATATGTTATGTTGGAACATACTAATAAGAATTAGAAAATTTTGGTAAAATCAAATTTCATTTGGTATGAAAGCTTGGTCACTTATTTTTCCCTTGGTTGTGTCAAGGAAAGTGTGATTCAGTTTTACCATGGCAACTAAAGAAGGAGCTTCGGTGTCTCGGCCACCTCTGCTAGAAGGCAACAACTACAACTATTGGAAGGCACGCATGAGAGTTTTCATCAACTCACTAGATGAATTTGTGTGGTTCTATGTTGAGAATGAGTGGAATCACCCTACGGAAGATGCTGATACAAGCTCTAAGGTCATAGAAGAAGAGTCAAGTCAAAGGGAGCAGAAACTCAAAGACAAAGCTAGTTGGACTCCTGATGACCTCAAGGCATCTCTGACGAATTCAAAGGCACTGAATGCAATCTTTACTGCGGTTGATGAAAACCAGTTCAAACTCATTTCTACATTTCATCAAGCCAAGAAAGCATGGGATATTCTGCAAACTGTTCATGAAGGAACCAGTAGAGTTCGAGAATCTAAACTACAAATGCTAGCTACTAAGTTTGAGGAACTCGAGATGGAGGAGGATGACACCATTGCTATATTCAATGGAAAACTTAGGGACATATCAAATATGGAATACCGACTTGGAAAAGTCTACAAAGAGGCAAAGCTGGTGAAAATGACCTTGAGATCACTTCCTAAAAGGTTCGCAATGAAGGTTGCGGCAATAGAAGAAGCAAGAGATGTAGCCACCATGAGCTTAGATGAACTAATGGGATCATTACAGACATATGAGATGGCATTTCAACCAGCTACAAAAAGGATCCAAAAGGAGTTGGCATTCAGAACATCTTCATCAAAGGACAATCAAGATTCTGACAGTGATGGTGAATTTGAAAAGCTTGCACTTATCATGAAGAATTTCTCAAGAATGCTGAAGAAAGTAGTAAACAAGAAATATCAGCAGAGGTTTGGAGGAAATAGACCAAGGCCACTAGATACTGGAAATAATCATGGAACAAGATTTGAGCAAGGAAACCAGCAGTTCTTCAGAAATCAAAGTAGTGAACCAAAACAGCCTGGACAAATTCAATGCAGGGAATGTGAAGGATATGGTCATATTCTGGCTGAATGTGCGAACACTCGGAAGAAACAGGGAAAAATATTATATCACCTCATGGAATGAAGATGAAGAAGAAGAGAAAGACGAAAAGGAACTTGTAAGCAACTATGTGGAATTTGGAGCAAAAACTTACGATGCATTGGAGAATGAATGTTCCAACACACTGGATAAAGTTGAAGCTGTATGTTCCAACATCGATCCATATGAAACATCCAATGATGAAGATGATGGTCTTGCTGTTAGTGATGAAGAAATCTACAACACTTATGAAATATGTACGCTATGTGGCTTCAAGTGGTTGATACGAACTGCATATAAATGTTGCTGAACTCAGGAAGGAAATTGAAGAATTAAATGAAAAACTGATCTTAGCAACCAAGAGAGCTGAGACTTCTGAAGCAGTAATTTCTAAACTGAATTCTAGAAAAGCTAAGCTTAATGATATTCTGGATATGGGAAAGAATTTTGGAGATCGACACAGAATTGGGTATAACACAGGGACAGTCAAGTCTGAGGCACTCGAGTTACTCCAGAATCCAGCGATTTTCAAGACAAAGTTTCGAGAGGTAAGGAGAAGGTTCGGAAAGCCTTATCAAATGAAACCTCTCATCTACAGCTACTGTTCCTACCAAGGTCACTCCGAGGATAGATGTCAGAAACTGTTTAGAGATCAAATGGCAGGACGTCAACTTCCTGTATGTTCCAACATAGGCGAAGTCCAGAAAACCAAAATGGGCAGGAAGGTATGGGTTGTCAAAAGACCGGGTACATGTCTTGTTGCACATATGTCACTTAAATCATATTCCAGAGATTCGTGGTACTTTGATAGTAGATGCTCTCGCCGTATGACTAGGAGCTCAAGAATTCCTTACAAATATCACACCTTTCAATGGGGGCTATGTTACGTTTGGTGATGGAAAGAAGAGTCGAGTGGTTGGAAAAGGTGAACTGCAGATTGAAGGATTTCCAGTATTCACTAGTGTACTGTTCGTGGAAGACCCAAAGGCCAATCTACTGAGCATAAGTCAATTGTGTGATGATAATATGATTGTGGAATTTCAGAAAGATAAATGCCTAGTGAAACACGAAGAAGTCAAGGTTCTTTCAGGCATACGGTCATTAGAAAATTGCTATCTGCTAGAACAAGAAGTACGATGTATGATCTCGAAGCAAGATGAAGGAAATTTGTGGCACAGGAAGCTCGGTCACATCAACTACAAAACCTTGGTGAAATTTGCAAATGCAAAAGTTGTACGAGGTATGCCTACCTTAACAAGCAAGGACGGAATTGTGTGCGGACCATGTCAACAAGGTAAAAAAATTCGATCTCCCCGCTGATCAGTTCAATATATAACCACCTCAAGAATTTGGAATTATCACATATGGATTTGATGAGTTCAGTCAATACACCAAGTATAGGTGGAAAGAAATATATCTTTGTATGTATTGATGATTTCTCCAGATATACATGGGTAACTTTTCTTAAGGAAAAATATGATACAGTGGAAGTATTCAGAAGTCTGGTGATAAAGTTATAAACTGAAAAAGGAAGTTCAGTTGGAAAGATTGTTCCAATTCGTAGTGATCATGGTAGAGAATTTAAAAATTCTCAATTTAGTGATTTCTGTGATGAGCTTGGTTTTCAACATGAGTTTTCTGCACGAATTATTCCTCAGCAGAATGGTGTTGTAGAACGGAAAAATAGAACCTTGCAGGAGATAGCTCGAGTGATGTTAGCCGAGAAAGAAATTCACAAAAAATGGTGGGCAGAAGCTATTAACACGGCATGCTATACGATTAATCGAGTATATCTACGTCCATTCACCAGTAAAACTTCTTACAAGATTTGGAAGGGTAGGAAACCGAATGTCTCATACTTTCATGTGTTTGGAAGCAAGTGCTATATCCTCAGAGACAAAGAGCAATTGATAAAATTTGAAAATCGAAGTGATACTGGAATTTTTCTTGGGTATTCTGTCAACAGTCGTGCTTATTGCATTTATAACAATCGAACCAACACACTTATGGAGTCTATCAATGTTATTATGGACGATTCTGAAGAAGGACAAAACTCAAATGTCGGAGAAGAAGAATCTGGTAACACTCATGTTCCAACACAACCTCGTCAACCTGACAAGGAAGATTCATCACATGTTGGAACATCTGAGCAGAGTGATACTGAACCAGTTGACACAGAGCATGTTGGAACATCATCCCCCACTGCCGGATCCTATGTTCCAATAAAGGATCAACCTAATTCAATGGCACGTAGTACTCGACCAGTTCCTCGGGTGGATTACAGGAAGTTAGCTGGATTACAATGCTTCATCTCCCTCATTGAACCTAAGAATTACAAAGAGGCATTGCTGGATTAATACCGGATTGCTGCAATGCAAGAAGAACTAGGTCAGTTTGCAAGAAACGATGTATGGTATCTCACTCCTCATCCTAAAGGTGTAAATGTCATCGGCACAAAATGGATTTTCAAGAATAAATCTAATGCTGACGGCCATGTTACTCGAAACAAAGCTAGACTGGTTGCTCAAGGATACACACAAGTTGAAGGTGTTTACTTTGATGAGACGTTCACACCAGTTGCCAGGTTAGAGTCAATTCAAATTTTACTTGCTATTGCCTGCTCTATGAATTTTACACTGTATCAAATGGATGTCAAGAGTGTGTTTCTAAATGGTGTGGTAAATGAAGAAGTTTATGTTGAACAACCTAAAGGATTTGAGGATCCTCATTACCCTCATCATGTATATCGCCTCAAGAAGGCCTTACATGGTTTAAAGAAAGCACCTAGGGCATGGTATGAACGACTTACAAACTTTCTTCTTAAGAAAGGTTATCGTTGATGGGGAGTAGATTACACTTTATTTGTGCTTGATAAGTCATAAAAAATCCTGTGCTTAAATTTCTATGGATGATATAGTATTCGGCTCTACTTCACCATCTATGGTACAAGATTTTGTCATGGTTATGTAGGCTGAGTTTGAAATGAGCATGGTTGGAGAGCTCACATACTTTCTAGGACTGCAAGTTAAGCAAGGAAAACATGGCTTGCTCATAAATCAAAGCAAGTATGCATTGAATCTCGTGAAGAGATTCGGGTCAAGCAATGCCCGCGCTGTTTGAACACCTATGGGAGTTTCTGACAAACTTGTCAAGGATGAGAAAGGAGTTGCAGTTGATCAAAAGCTATACATGGGAATGATTGGGAGTCTATTGTATTTACCAACAAGTTCACCAGATATATGTCTCAGCGTTGGGATATGTGCAAGATTTCAGGCTGATCCAAAAGAGTCTCATCCCATGGAAGTCAAAAGAGTTGTTAGATATGTAAGTGAAACTTCTAAGTATGGTGTCTGGTATTCTAAGAATCAAGATTCTGAGTTGATTGGGTATAGTGATTCTGATTGGGCTGGTAATGCTGATGATCGAAAAGCACTACAGGTGGATGTTTCTTTTTTGGCACGAATCTGGTTTCTTGGTATAGTAAGAAATAAAATTCAATCTCCTTATCTACCGCAGAAGCTGAATAGCTTGTTGTTGGAAGTTGTTGTGCACAATTATTATAGATGAAACAAATGATGAACGACTATGGAATTCATCAAGGCCCCTTGTAGATTTTATGTGACAACACAAGTGCTATTGGTATCTCGAAAAATCCAGTCCAGCACTCGAGAACCAAACATATTGACATAAGGCATCACTTTATTAGAGATCTTGTTGAAAGGAAGGAAGTGGAGGTAATCTATGTTCCAACACACGAGCAACTTACTGATATCTTTACCAAGTCGTTGGACACTGCCACTTTTGAAAGTCTCAGACAACACTTAGGTGTTTGTCAAATTTGAGGTAATTCTTGCCTTTAGTCAAATGTAAATATTTTATTTTTTTATTTTTTTATGTAAAAAATTCAAGAAAAAAAATACAAAAAGTTATGATATGTTGGAAGTTGTTTTTGATGTGATGTCTCCAGTTGACAAGAGGGAAAAGAGTCATCATTATTCATCTCGGAAAACCAAAAAGGGTTTCGCAGAAAAATAGGAGAAGAGTTGAAGAGTTTGTGTTGGATTCAAAATTGTCCAAATCCTTTCGAATCCCTTTCTTTTCGGCCACTTTCCCATTCATCTTGGCATTCTTTGAATTCTTGCTACAAACTCTCCCCAAGATCCTTCTCCGGCAACAGCTTCTTCCCAAAAATGTCTTCAACCACAAACTCTCCCTCGGCCGAATCTAAAAACCAAGAATCGCTGCAACATCGGGAAGATGCAACCAAGGAACAAATGGAGAATTATGCTGAGAAAATCTTGCCCGAAGATAACATTCAATGTGAAGAGAATGTTGAGGTTGATATTGGTGTTGAGCAGAATGAAAAAGGTCATGACTCTGTTGAGGATAATGTTGAAGAAGGTCGTGATAGAGATCAGGATGGACGCCCCAGTACTAAAGGCAAGGGTCCATTTCAAAAGGTAATTAAACCTAATCCTCCAATTATTAAAATTCATGGGATGGAGTTCAAGACTATGGATAATATATTTGAATGGTTAGAAGCTAATAGATTGACAGTAGACTTGACAAAGATTAAAAGTGTAAAGGGAAAATTTCTGAGTGTCAAGGTCAAGGAATTTGTGACCGAGAATATTGGAGAACTTTGGAATGTAGAAAATGACAAGGTGAAGTTCCTGAGGGGGAGATATGATGAGTACAGAGGAAAGGTAAATTTTCATATTTATTCTTCGATCTCTCGTTCGAGCTGTGTTGTTTTTAGAGAAATCAGTGATAAGGATGCTACAGGACTAGAAGTGATTCGATCTACTGACAGATTTCCTGTAAGAATTTGTGATTTGAGAGCAGCTCAAAGAATGGAAGAGCTGAGGAAACCAATAATTATTGACCTCTCTGACAGTGAGGAAGAGGAACATGGTGCCTATGTTCCAACACAGCAGGTTGAGGATGAAAACAATGAAGAGATGGATGTTGATGGTGATATGGGAGGAGAAGAACATGTTAATCTAACTGGATATGTACATGATGACAAGGAAGGAGCTCACAGTGAAGAACCAATTGCCAAATCAAGTGAATCAGAAGAAGTGCAGCATGTTCCAACACAGACTGTTGAAACTGAAGAAGCAGGGGATACTCAGTATGTTCCAACACAGGAAAACTCTAAGATGAATTATTCAAGTGATGAAGTACTAGATTAATTTTTACAGTCAGTCAAGGGAAAGAGGAAGATGTCTTCACCAGAAGATTCTCCACCAACAAAAAGGGTCAAGAAGAGTTAGGAATCTACCAAGAGGAAAGTACTGCCTCCCCTCTCTGTAAGTGATGCACTTTCTTTCTAAAATTTTGATTTAAAATGTGAAGAAATGGGAGAAGTTTTTGCTAAGAGGAAGTTTAATCCTGAAAGACCTATAGACCTTGAAGAGCGGTTTTTTGGATTTTCTGAATTTGATAGGGATGAAGAGGGCATGCACTGTCCAACTGCAGTATAATAGGCAAGTTGTTATCGAGGTGTATGCCAACTTAATGGATGAAAATATGGAAGTTGAATCTCCTTGGTTTGGAAGAGTGTATGTGCGAGGAAAGATTATGGATCTCTCAGCTGCCAGGATAAATAAGGTTTTGGGGTTGCAAATACCAGAGTTTGAGGGGGGTGTTTCCTGAGGATTCAGGGGTATCAGATGATCAAATACTGGAAACAATCTCAGGAGGGTACAAGGCTAAGTGGCCTGAAGAAGGGTATTCACGAGCTTCATGCTTGTCATCAAGGTTCTTTGGCCTGTACCAGATAGCAGTTAACTTCTGGATGCCATCCTCGAACACAACTGCCTTGACGAGAGAAATGGCCAAGCTACTGCTCTGTGTTGGAACACAGAAGCCAGTCAATCTTGGACTGTTTATTCAGCAGGACCTGGTAAGGCAAGCCACAGCTTCCAAAGCAAAACATGTCATTGTTTATCCCGGTTTGATTTCAGCACTGGCTAAGAGCGCCAAGGTAAAGGGTAAGGCTAAAGACATGGTTATTGACACAGAATTCTTGAGGCCAAACAAGAAGGCATTCGGGTTGAGGCATGTGCATGATCTACCATGGAGTCCTTCTGGGTCTACGTCTTCATTGGCTGAAAAGAAGGCTAAACTGATGGTTCTGAATGCGAGACTGGGTGCAATAGTCATTCAAATAGAATGCAAGAGGAAGAAAAGGCAAAACTGGAGGAAGAGAAAGCGCGGTTGGAGGCCTGCTCCTAGATGGGATTTCTTCTCTATGTTCCAACATAGATGTCAAAGTTAGGGGGGAGCCTACTTGCTACTTATGTTTTTTTTAATTTCCTTTGGCATGTTTATGGCCCCAGGGGGAGAATTTTGGATTTTGGATTGAATTTGGCTGTAATCTGAAGTTTATTTTTGATGGTATTCCTGAATTTCTGTTATTCGGTTTTCGGTATTCATATTTTGATGATTTTGATGGTTTTCTGGGATTCAATTTTTGATCAGATTCAGTATGTGCATATGTTCCAACATAGGTGGTGTTGAGATGACCTATGTGTGTGATGATAAGTTTTTCATTGTGATATTAATTGCCAAAAAGTTTTGGGTCCACAAAATACCAA
Source organism: Rubia yunnanensis (assembly GCA_037428765.1). Taxonomy (NCBI): domain Eukaryota; kingdom Viridiplantae; phylum Streptophyta; class Magnoliopsida; order Gentianales; family Rubiaceae; genus Rubia; species Rubia yunnanensis. The sequence continues at coordinate 29,466,182 of CM075066.1, read as the reverse complement.
AGGGGCAGATTGTAAAGTCAAGAGATATGCATTGAATATTTAATTGGCAGTTTTTGTGAACATATTTGGAAACGAAAAACTTTTCATGTTGGAACATGCGAAAACAACATATTTACGCCAAGGATGTTTACGAAAAAAAGAAGACAGAATATTATGTTATTTGTGAGATATGAAAATCTGAATATTCTGCTACATATTAGGAGTATAGAAGCATAGTTGATTTATGGAAAATCCCTACAAATATGGAGTTGATATTATTGAATATATGAGATATATTGTTATAAGAAAAATCCCTTTATTTATGAGATTTGGATATGCTTCAAGAAACAGATATGGAATAGAAATATTATGGAGATAATCAAGGAGAATTCCGATCTGCTCATGGCTATAAAAGGGGACAACCAAGACTGCATTGATTATGGATTTAACAGAGAAAAATCTGCACACAAATTTTCAATCTTTCGAGAGAATTGCAAAGAGCCAGAATTCTATGTTCCAACATACTTAACCTGCTGTTCAAAGTTCATAATCATATGCCTTAATTCCTTGGGAGGAGGAGATCCATTGTCGACGAGTTTCAAGGTAAGAGGGAGTCTGATAAAGGCGGATCGGTAGCAAGGGGAGCTTGCAGAATTCACAAGTTATAGTTAGTAAAGATAAGTATTTTGTATAATGTACTTTGTATTGTATCTTTCTAATTAGTGGATTCATTCTGAACTGGGCCAGGCCCTGCAGATGTAGGTGGATTTCACCGAATTGTGTAACCAAGTCTTGTGTCATTGATGCTTTAATTTATTGCATACTTGGTTAGATAGGTTATGTTGGAACATACTAATAAGAATTAGAAAAATTCGGTAAAATCAAATTTCACATATCATATGTTGTAATCGCACATTGTGCAAATTGAGCTTAATGGAAATGGATGAGAACCCTCAAAACTCACCTTTCACTTAAAGAAAAGTAATTAACACACAAAACAAAGAAGTGTTCTTAAAATTTTCTGAAGTTAAAAAGAGTCTAACAGAGTCACACAACAACTTTAAGACTTTGTTAAAATTTTCTGTAAATTTGTAACCTCAAGAGATCTCTGATCAAAGTATAAACCAAGAAAATATAACAATAAGGATTTTACCTCATCTCCTAAAATTGTTTCAACCCGTTCCTCAATGAATTCTCTTAAACCTTTTCAATGATTGGACCAAAAAATTGTGTTTGAAATGAAAGATGAGTAGGTAATAAGGCTACTCAAATTAGAATAAGGGATATTAAAAAAAGGTTTAAGAATGGAATCTTTGCTTTAATTGAACCTATGATTAACAGTGATTCAATCAATTGTTTATCTAATGCTATATGTTTTCAGAATTACTACTCAGTGGATAACTGTAAAATCTGGATTTTTTTTGGGAAGAATTAATTAAATTTAACATAATTTTGGTTGAGAAACAATACATTATGACCATATTTTCCCACCCTTCCTTACAAAAAGAATGTCAAATATGTTTCATTTATGCTAAACACATAAACAAAGAAAGGCTAAAACTTCAGAATTCTTTAGCAGCTTCTAACATCCCACCTTTAAGTCTCATAGAAGACTTTAATGTAATTGCTAATCTAGAGGAATGCACCGGTCCCTCAATATCTGAAAACAAAAGTGTAAAAAGCTTTAATAAACTCCTCAATGAATTTAACCTTACAAACATTCCAACATTAGTTACACTCTATACCTGGACTGGGATGAGAGCCAAGGGTAGGGTGTGGAAAAGTAAACCAAGGAATATCTAACAATCTTTGGTGGCATGATTTTTCTTCCTCTCACATTCAAACTTTGGAAAGAGAACAATCTGACCACATTCCTCTAATTTTTCATATTTCAGTAGCATTAAACAACACAAGTCCTAAATATTGAATAATTGGAATAACCACCCAACATTCATGAAACTGATAGAGGATGCACGATATGTTCGAGACCTCGAGTTAATGATTCCACGCTTCGAATAAGATGGGGTGGATGGTTGATGATTCAAACTGGGGGGGTTTTGGTTCAAGGAAGGTGGTGGTTTGAGGGGAGATGGTGGTTCATAGGATGATCCGGGAGGGTGGATGGTTGATGGGTTGATCAGGAGGGCGAGGTGAATTGTTCAAGGGAAGAATGATTCGAGGGTTGGATGGTTTGAGAGCAGGATGATTCTAGGGTCCGTGGATCCGGGGATAGGTGGATGGTTCGAGAGGTGGAATTCAAGGGATCTAGGTGGATGGATCGAGGGGTAGGATGGTTTGTTGGGTGGACGATTTGAGGGCACCGAGCAGTGGTTGGTGGGTGGTACGAGAGGTAGATGTTGGTTGATTCGAGTGGAAGATGATACCAGTGGTGGATGGTAAGAGTGATGGATGGATAGATGGTTCGAGAGGTGGAGGGGTCGGTGTGGACGGTGTGGGTGGTTCGAGGGATAGATAGTTAGATGGTCCAAGAGGGTGGGGATTCGAGAGGTGTGGGGATTCGAGAGGTGTGGGGATTCGAGGATCGGATGGTGGGGGATTCGAGTATACGAGGGTTGGATGGTCTGTGAGGTGGGGGATTCGAGGGTCCAGGGGTAGGAGAGTCCGATAGATGGAAGGTTCGAGGGATAAATGATTCGAGACTAGGACGGTGGGTGGTTTGAGAGGTGGATTGTTCGGCGGGTGAATGATTCGAGGTGTGGATGGTTTAGGGTGATTCAAGAATCGGGTGGTTCGAGAGGTTTAACAAGTTGATGGTGGATGATTCAAGAATAGGGTGGTTCGAGAGGTGGACAGTACGAGGGATGGAGGGATGGATGATTTTCCAGGTGGATGGTCCGAGAGATGGATGATTCGAGTGGTAGACATTCGAGAGGTCGATGGTCCCTACTCTTGAATAGTGTTACCTCTCGAGTAGACCTCTCTCTCAAGGGGCAGATGTGAAACATCTCTAATGGTGCACTCTCTCGTGTAGAGCACTCTCTTGAGGGGAGGATGTGAAACCTCTCGAGTAGCGGATGGGTTCGAGTAGCGGCTGGCGTACTCTCTTATAACCCAATTTACCCGGTTTTAGCCCTACTTGACCCATGAATTTGGTAAATAAATGGGCTGAAAAGGAGCTGCTCGCACACTTTTTTGGGCCAAATTTTCCCAATTGGCCCTATTTGATGGATTTTTGTTGAGTTTTGGCCTTCTGTTCGGGCTGAAATTGTATTGGGGGGATAGAACAGTTTTTTCCATGATTTGATTGCACATTACCCCTCGGAAATACTTGTGCTCTATGGCTGATAAGGGTGGGAGAGCAGTCTTTCTTCATTTGGTTGCATGACCATAGGAGTCGGGTAGGGGGTTAATTAATTAGCGTACGCAAAATTAATTAACCTATTGCTAGTTGTCACTTGGATTTGACAGATACCATGCGCTCTATGCTCGCGCTACACTTTGTGTTAAATTAGCATATAGCTGTCCATTTGCTTAAAATGGAGTGGGCAATTATAGAATCTCCAGGCTTGACACACGCCGTACAAGTTGTGTCCGTTCTCTCCATCACTAGGGGGGCCATTTTTTGAGAGATCCAGAAGAGTTATTGGCACTGCCTACGAATACTCTTGCCTTCTGAAATAGCCTCGGACCACACCATCAGAACGTTTGAAGGCCAATAAGACTCCTCTTTCTTCATCTTAAGGGTGTATATGCTAGAAGCTGCTCCTCCATTGATGGACCCGGCTTCATTTGGATTTAGCATCACCAGCACACCATGGCGACTGTTCAAGACCCGAGTACACTACACTCGACTGCACTTTATGTCTACCACTGGCGACTCTTTCATCACCTATTCAAGACCCGAGACCCATGTCTCGGTTGCGATTAGGAGATCACATGAAGAGCCTACACATTTCTGGTTGCTATGTATAGGTCCAGAATCACATTTGTATCTAGACTTGCATCTATTCCCCTAGGCTTAGCACCATCTAGCTTAGGGTTAGCATATATCACAATTTTCCCTAGGCTTCTCATCATTTAGCTTAAGGTATGCATTACCTTTTGTATTTGGTGGGGTCGCCTGTACTTTCATGCCCCTCTCGACTTTTAGTTTTCTGTAGGCTTCTCATCATTTAGCTCAGGGTTACATCACTTCTTGTATTTGGTGGGGTCACCTGTACTTTCATGGGGCCCCCCTCGGTGTTCCACCGTATTTTCTATTTACCATATTTACCAGTCGATAAAGGATGCACAAAACATTCAAACCAATCTGTTAGGCATGAAAAGGCTCACTTTTAAGCTAAAAAACCTTAAAATAACACTAAAATTCTGGAATATGAAAACCCTTGGTAATGTTTTTGATACCGTCCAAAAATGTGAGGAACAACAAGTTAAAGCTGAAACTAAACTCCTACAATATGAAAACTTGAACACTATCACAACTTTTAACCTGGCCAAAGAAAATCTAACACTTGCTTTATGAAATCAGGAATCATACTAGAAGCAAAAATATAGAATTAATGGTTAGTTGATGGAGACCTAAATACAAAATCCTTTCATCAGTCAGCTAAATCCAAACATAAAACAAAGGATTTCAGGGATAAAAGATACCAATGGAATCAGAAATAGAAAATCTGACACTTTCTTTATGACATCAGGAATCATACTGGAAGCAAAAATATAGAATTAATGGTTAGTTGATGGAGACCTAAATACAAAATCCTTTCATCAGTCAACTAAAACCAAACATAAAACAAAGGATTTCAGGGATAAAAGATACCAATGGAATCAATAATAGAAAATCTGACACTTGCTTTATGAAATCAGGAATCATACTGGAAGCAAAAATATAGATTTAAATTGTTAGTTGATGGAGACCTAAATACAAAATCCTTTCATCAATCAGCTAAAACCAAACATAAAAAAAATTTCAGGAATAAAATATACCAATAGAATCTAGATACATGATCAAACTCAGCTAGGAAACAAAGCAACAAAATTCTTCTCAGATCTTCTTACAAAAAAAGAAAAGGACCAAACATGCAATAATACTGAATGTATCTTGGAAAACATCCCTCATCTGATAACTGGAAAAAACAAAAAATGACCTCATCAAACCTGTAACAATGGAAGAGCTCACTAAAACAATCATGACATGAACAGTGAGTCAACTCCAAGACCTGATGGTTTCTCACAACTTTTTTTTCAATAATTGTTGGAACATCATCAAAGATGACATGCCACAAGCATTATACAACTTTTTGAACAATCAGGAATTTCCAAAGCCATTTCTGCAGTACTAATTGTGCTAATACCTAATAAAGAGGTTTGCTCATCTTTCAAAGATTATATGGCTATTAGCCTTTGTAATTTTACAAATAAAATATTTTTAAAAAGTTTAAAAGGCTTAAACCTATAATGGATGAGATTATTAGCCCAGAACAATCAAGTTTTGTTTTTAGAAAGGAACTGGCAGACAATGTTATGTTGATGGCCTTTGATAAGGCTTCTTGTTGTTTTTGGTAAAAAATTTTACTAAAAATGGGCTTCTCTAAACTGATAGTAAACTTAATGATGAAAAAATCAAAGCTGCCTACTTTTCAATCCTAGTGAATGGTAATCCTTATGGCTTCTTTTAAGCCACTAGAACCTTAAAAGAAGGAGATCCTCTTTTCTCCTTACTTTTCGTACTAATGGTTGAATCTTTCTTTAGATACCTTTATTTTTCTTCCAGTATGCAAACATTGCATACTATAAACTCCATGAAAGCCCTGATTAAAGTGATACATTTTTCCTTTGCTGATGGCACAAAATCTTTAAAATACACTAAATCAAGATTAAAAAAAGTCTTGGGCTTTTTAAAAATCTATGAACTTGCTTCCTGGTCAAAAGATCAAATATGAAAAATCATTTTTCATTATGTCTAAACAAGCACCTCAAAGAATCATTAACGACATTCAGGCCGAAACTCTAATGCATCCAGGGAAAATTTCCTTTAAATATTTAGGATCTCTAGTTTTCACGGGAAGGAACAAAAATTCACATTTTCACAGCCTCTTAAACTTTATTCACTCAAGACTTCATTGCTATTCAAGTTACTAACTCACTCAGGAAATATAATAATAATCAAGTACGTTCCTCTTCTATCCCCTTGCATAGCATCACCATTACAAAACCCACTGAGCACATAGTGGAACAGATACATAAGTTGCTAGCAAGGATCCCGTGGAACTCCAAAAATTCTGAAACAAATTCCAGAAGAAACTGGAGGTCATTTTCAAAGCTCTGTTTCCCAAGAAAATGGACTTGGTTTTTAAAAAACTTAACATAATTGGTGTATGTATGGCCCAGTGATCAAGGGGCTAATGCCCGCTAGGCCTAGCCTGTTTGCATAAAGTAGCGAAGGGAAGACGTTTCAGCCCAAGGCGCCAATTATCTATGAAGGAGATTTCCAGCCACTACAAAGAACATGGACCAGAAAATGTGGATCGAACGAAGACCACATTAGCCATGATATAAGAGTGTGGGGATCGTGATGTGAACCATGATCTTCGTTCCTATAAATAGGAAGCCATACCTATGCCAACTTATAAATACAATAAGTTTGGGAGGGGCTAAGGGGAGCGTAACTATTTCCTAGAAATTCTAATTCTAAAGAGGAAGTACTGATTTGATCGTCTGAGTCTTTTCCCCGGAATCACTTTCAGGCCAAGTCTTGCAGGTAAAGGAACTCCTGGAGAGGACAACCAATGCACCTGAGCAACCTACCTCATCATTTGGCGCCGGCTCTAGTGTGAGAGTTCTTCTTTTCATTTTGAGGTTATTCAGGTGAGAAAATGGTGTCACCGGGAGTGAGAGGAGCTACAACCATCAGTCACATGAACAAACACATGGACGCAATAGAGAAACACATCATCATCAGGAACACACACCGAAAAGGGAGAAAGAACACGGCAAGGAGGAAACGGAGGAGGAGGCAGAGTCTCCAAACAATAATCATGACAATGAGAAAAGAGTGTTCATCGCGTTCCTGGAAGCAAAAGGAGAGTCTTTACGACCTGTTTATGAAAACGCTCAAACAGAAACCCTCAAAGCCAGAAGGAAGGGTGAATCAAGAACGTGAAAATATTAACTATGAAGAGGAGTTGCGTGATATTATCGTAAAAGATGACGAAGATAAATCACCCCTAGCTCCGCATTTGTGCGATTTTAAAATGCAAAAGGATTTTAAACTTCCTTTGCATGTTAAAATTTATGATGGGACAACGGATCCCAAGGATTTTTTACACTCCTACAGAAACAGCATGAGGTTTTGCGATGCTGACATTGGGTTGGTTTGCAAGGCATTTCCAATCTTCCTGGCGGGAACAACGATCACTTGGTATGAAGACCTTCCGAACGAGAGTGTCAAATTGTGGGCATAGTTGTCTGATTTATTCTTGGGCCGTTTCTACGAGAAACAAAGGTTTACTAAGACGATTGCAAACCTTAATAACATAAATCAGTGAAGCGACGAAAGCCTAGCCGAATACCATAGCCGGTTCGTTACAGAGAGCTTACATGTCTGGGACTTGTCATTCCAATCTTCTTTAGGAGCTTTCATATGAGGCATGCGATCAGAGGAGCTCTACAAAGAACTCACGAAGAATATGCCCGAACACCCAAGGGAGTTACTAAAAATGATAGAACAACACGTGCGAACAGAAGAGGCGAACAACCGCAGAATAGAGCGAGAACGAGGCAAGAAGCAAACGATGGAAGATTCACAAGAAGGAGTTATAAAAAAGGAAAAGGAAGTGCCCCTTTCAGAGCAAGTGAGTCAGGTTTGCAGAATGTGACATTTCAGGTTTGCAAGAACCTGTTGACAAAAGATTCCACTCATATGAGGCAACCACTTTCAGCGAAGACGATGCAGTACCAAACGCTTCGCCTCATAATGATCCCACAGTGATCATAGCCAAGATCGGAAATGCTACTGTACACAGAGTGTTTGCAGATGATGGAAGTGCAGTAGAAACAGTATCATTTGTGGACTTACAGTAGAAAAGTTTTTCTTTAAAATTGTGGTGAAAACTGCAGCAAGAAAGCTCTTTATTGACAAAGTTCATTTGGTCTACACCTAATCAACACAATATAACTAAAGCTTGGAAAATAATTCAAGAGGTGGATCAAATAGGAAAAGAATCAGTATCATTCTGGGAGTCAAGCTAGACTAAAATAGGGCCACTAATTTATAAAGGAATGATATTGAATTTTTTTTTAATTTAAAGACCATCCGAGGATGGGGGGACTATATTAGGCTCCCCGGGCCCAATCTAGTTAGCCAAAATTGGCGCTTGTGATTGGTAATTACAATTTACAAAAATATCATCCCTATGATGAGCCAAAATATCATCCCTATGATGTGCCCATAGCTAAAAAAATTCCTGATACAAAATGCTTCCAAAAGCGGTGATTTCTCCTAGAAAAAGGAAAGCTTGAACTTGTAATACGATCTAAAACCATCTAGCTAGTACCCCGCGAACAGGTTGGAGAATCGAGCAGTTCAAGACTCCTATTTGTCAACGATGTACTAGCCAAGAGGGGAACTTAGATCCGGATTGAGGTTGCATTGCAGAAAGCCTTCGGTTGAGGTAAGGCAGTTCTCATGAAAAGTCTGGCCAAAGGTCTGTGCATTCCTCATGATCAATCAGCTAAGATGTGTTGAGATGTAACTGAAAAATTGCTCCCCTGCCTTTATGCTTGCATCCGGTATATCTGAAAGAAGAAAGGGGAAGGAAACTAGCAGTATTTGGAGTAATATAGAGAAAAAAAATCTTGCATATATGAAGAGTTGAAAACAAAAAAGGTACTCTTTTAAACTAAAAGAAATGTTTCCTGTCTAATTAAAACATGGATCCCTACGTGATTCAATACGAATTGCTGGAAAACTCACGCAATCAAGTGCTAATAAACCCCTGAGGAAGGGGGGAATAAAACTGTGGTCTAAATCTCCATGTAGGAGGTTCTCCCTAGCAAATTTAGCCAAAAAATCGGTGGCCAAATTTGCTTCTCTAGGAGTATGTTGAATCAAAATAGAGTCTTGTATTACATTTAGGGCACTGCACATGGAGTAGACTCTCCATGGGCAGGAGAAAGGATTCTGGATACCCTTAACAGCATATAAACTATCTGATTCAATAATACAGTTATGTAAAGCAAGTTCAGAACAGATGTCATATCCACTTTGTATAGCAATTAATTCAGCATGTAAGGGTGATGGACAGTGGAAAGTACTGACTCTCATTTTAACAACAATTCCCTTCCTATCCCTCACAATTACAGCAGCAGATGAAAGACCTCCAGAAATCCACGATGCATCCGTATTGATTTTGTATCCATGTATAGGTTTCCTCCAATGGACCTTAGTGATAACATTTTTCTTTTTCTGTAGTATATGAGGTACAATGTTATCCTGAATCCAATGCTTATGCCTATCCTTATTACCTATTAAGTTATGTGCTGTAAATATTTGATATATCGAATCTTTAATTTTAGCAGCACAGGCATCATGTGAGTATGGTCTATTATCAAAAAGAAGTTTGTTCCTATGGGTCCATAATGTCCAAATTGTCACCAATAGAGCTGCAATGATTATGTTTTTGTGTACATTAGAATCAGCCCTATATGATAAGTAAAAATACACTCTACTTTTTAAGTCCCTGAATTCTGTACATGGTAACCGCAGTAAGGAATGCACACTATGCCAGACAGCACATGAGGAGGTGCAAGAATTGAAAAAATGATCCAAGATGTCAGCACTGTTCTTGCAGAGAGGACATATCGAAACAACAGAAAAACCCATCCTACTTAAAATGTTATCAAATAGAAGTATATTGTTTAGGGCTCTCCAAAGTAAAACAGACATCTTTCTAGGTATGAAAGGAGACCATACCTTTTTGAAATGTTGAATCAGGGGACCTCTCTGTCTTAGAACATTATAAGCCGAACTTACAGTGAATTTCCCATCAATTGTGGGAGTCCATACCAGTTTGTCTTCGTGACTGAATTCCAACTTTACATCCTGTAAAATAAGAATGATATTGGTAGCCAAATGTGGCTCCAGAATTGGTAAGAGAGCTGTTTTGTTGTTAAAAAATAAAGGAATATCAATATTCTCTGGCCAGATATAAAAAAGTGCACCGTTGCCGATCCAGTTAGCATTCCAAAATGAGCAATCACCCCGACTAAAAATCACTCTGGATAAACTGTTTGCCACAGCTGTTATTTTTGTGATTCTGCCCCATATGTGTGATTTTTTGTAAGAGTCAGGCAGAGACCATAATAGATTTGACCATTGAGTATTATTAATTCGTAGCTTCCACCATAATTTACTAGAAAATGCATCTACTATAGCATTTATATCCCTAAAGCCTATACCATTTTCTTCCACCGGAAAACTCATTCTTTTCCAAGACCTCCACCTTTTCCTTTCAGAAAAATCAGTTTTACCCCAGAATAGATCCGATGCCATTTTTTCCATTGTTTTCAAAACTGTCCTTGGTGGTTTTAATACTCCAAAAATGTGTGTTGGGATTGAATGCAAAACATGATTAATCAAAATGATTTTACCAGCTGAACTCAACCACCTGTTTTTCCAATTGTTTATCAGTTTCTCCATTCTTTCAATTACAGGTAAATAATGCACCTTTAAATTGCGACCTATAAAAATAGGAACACCAAGGTATTTGAATGGAAAAGAGCCTTTCACCATCCCAAGTATTCTCCTAACAGACTGAGTGTAATGTGAAGGTGCCTTATGGGAAACGAAAAATTCAGATTTTAAAAAATTAACTTGTTGACCCGAAGTTTGTTCATAAGCATTTAGAAAAAGTTTAAAATGCCTTAAAATTTTAGTCTCCGTATTCAGAAAAACTGCAGTGTCATCAGCGTACATGAGGTGAGTTAGGGGTGTACAAACATTAGGGACACTAAAATATGTTAAATATCCCGTGGTGAACATTTTCTTTAGACCCCTCGAAAATGCCTCAGATAATATGTTGTACAAGAAAGGAGATAGAGGGTCTCCTTGCTTGATCCCCCTAGTAGAGCTAAAGAAGCTTGATGTTACCCCATTTATTAGAACAGAGAAATTTACTGAAGCAATATTATGCATAATTAGTCTCACAAATTTCCCATGAAAACCAAACCGAAGGAGCATAGAGTTTAGAAAAGACCAAGAAACCCTGTCAAATGCCTTTTGCATATCAAGTTTTACAATGAGATTAGGAGTCTTTGATTTTCTGGATAATAATCTAGTCATTTGTTGCATTAGAATCACATTATCCGAAATGTCCCTCCCTTTGATGAAAGCACTTTGTTCCGGTGAAATCAATAGCTGCATTAAGGGTTTGATCCTCCCCATTAACAATTTTGAGAAAACTTTATTAACGAAGTTGGATAAACTAATTGGTCGAAAATCTGCAAATGTGTTCGGAATAAGTTTCTTTGGGATTAAAGTGAGCCAGGTACTAGAAATGGCTTTAGGGATTGTTCCATTATTTAAAAAATCATTTGCAGCTTGTAATAAATCTTCCTTAATGGTTTCCCAAAAAGAGGTGTAAAAGTCACCTGAGTAACCATCAGGGTCTGGTGCACTTGATTTGTTAAGATCAAAAACCGCATATTTCAATTCCTGAAAGCTAAAGGATTAAGCAACTGGATGTTCTGTTGATCATTTAAAACTGTAGGGATTCCTGTCAAAAAGTTATTAAAGTAAGTTCCCTTTTTTTGTGAGACATCCTCAGTAAGTAGTTCCTGATAAAATCTAATACCCTCTTCTTTAATCAGGTTTGGATCAGATATCCATATTCCTTTTCCATCTTTTATTTTTCCTATCCTGGCTGGCTTTTCTTTCTCTAATAGTGTGATGGAAGAAATTAGTGTTTGCATCTCCGTGTTTTAACCAATTTAACCTAGCCCTTTGCTTCAGGAAAATATTATGTTCCTTCTGAACTCTGAGAAGAGTGTCTTTAGATTTCATGAGTTCCATTAAAACTGATTCATCATGTGTCTGCTGAAAAAGGATTTCCAATTCATTTACTTTTGATTCAGATTGGACCAGATTTTTATTAACATTGCCAAAAATATTTTTGTTCCAATCCTTAATTACAAACTTAAGTCTCTTTAGTTTGTGAACAAACCTTTGCATACCAGTTAGGGGGGAGAATAGGTTCCAGTTAGATTCCACTAAATATTTAAAATCTTTTCTATTTGTCCACATTTCCTGGTATCTAAAAGGTCTTGGAGCCTGTTCAACTGCTGATTGGATTGATAGTAGAAGTCATTCTGTTTAGAACTTGTATGGAACTGTTTGGAAAGAGATCTAGCCATTCTAAATTACTAACACCTCTGTTTAATCTTTGAAATTGAAGATCCTCACATTTGTCCCTAAATCTGTTATTACTCCAAGTAAAAGAGTTACCTACAGTTGGGATTTCATGCAAATTCATAGTGGTTAAAAAGTCATTAAATTGATTCATACTTTTTCTAGGTGTTGACTTTCTTCCTTTATATTCAGAGACCGAGGTTACTGTATTGAAATCTCCTATGTATATGGATGGATCAGATGTTGATGCTTTTAAATCAGCCCATAAAACTTCCCTCGACTGTCTATGTACACTAGCATAAATAAAGAAAATATTCCAATTGACAGAGGTGGCAATGTCTGTAACTTTAGTCTGTATATACTGATCAGATTCATTTAAGATGTCTAAACTAAAAACATGATTCCATAAAATCCAGATTTTAACATGCTGGGCATAGAGTGCATTACTATAACCAAGTTGATGCTTCAGAGTGCTTAAATTCTGGTTGTCATGCCATGGTTCAATTAAACATAGAATGTCTATCCTATGTTTCAAGTTGAGAGCCTTTAGCCTATCCAAAGAAGAACCATAACCCCTAACATTCCATATTAAAATATTCCCTATTTTTGTGTATTGTATCATTTAAAACTAGGAGGGGTTGCTTTTTGTGATGATCTTAGTTTCCTTATTTTAGGCACTGTGGCATTACTATTTTTGCCCTTCTTGTCTTCACTTTTCCTCAAATTATCTGATGTAGAGATACTTACCTCCGATTGAGCTACTTGCATTGCATTTCTGTTGTGTTCCTCGGAGGGGGTTTGATCTTGGATAATAGGACATGGTACTCGCACTTCAAGAGCACTCGTTACTGCTTCAGTTGTTTGGTCATCTGGAACCCTCAGAGCTGCTTCAGGAGTGGATAAGCTTGTCCCCATGTTTTCTATTTTTTCTGCATCAGTCTGGGCTGTCACGACATCCTGTGATTCCAGGGTCTCATGGAAAATGTCAGCAGCTTCATCCTCTTGGACAGCAGGGTCATCTTCCTGTAAGTCAATTAAAGTGTGGAAAGCATTTGATATAGTAACCATATTCTTTTTAGTTATCTCTTCCTGGATGGGGGGGAGTTCAGTCTGTTGAGATTTTTTCCTCCAAAAAAGATTTGTGATAGGTTTAGAGATATCATCTAGAGAGTAAAAAGGCTTATTTCTTTTAACATGACTAGGTCTGAATGAGTTTGTATTATTATCCAGAAGAGAAACAGATTTCAAATTCTGAAACTAGAAATCAGTTTCTTTTTATGAAACTGATAGATTAGAGTGACTTTCCATATCCACTGATACTTTAGATGCATTACCTTTGTTTTTCTGAGTATTAACAGTCAGAATATCATCAAGAATTGTAGCTTGTCTAACCTTGTTCACTTTGGTTTCAGCTAGGTTTTTACTACTTTTCCTCAGTTCAGGGTGCAGGAAGTTACAATTAGACTGGCTGTGACCTATTATCCTACAGTGAGTACAGTACAAAGGCAACTGATCATATTCAATTGGATAATCTGCTACTTTATTGCCAATGCCTACCACTATTGAATTAGGGAGATGAGATAAAAGGTCCACTTCTACACAGACTTTAATTGCCGAGGGCCTAGTTAGGGCATTTGTTGCAGCATCCATTTCGAGAAATTTTCCTATTTGGCTGCTAATGCCTATAATAGCCGAAGTATTATAAAAGTGTAAAGGCAATTGATGAAAGGTTACCCATGCTAGAACCACAGATGATTCCGCAGTAGGTGAGAAATCTGGAGTCCACTTCTGGACCTTCATTGTTGCTCCATGAACCATCCATTGGCCTTTCATCCAGCACCGTTGGTAATCGTCACTATCCTGAAATCGAATAAGAACATGTCGATAGTCAATAGATCCCAATTGGAAATTTGCTTTAAACCCTATTGATTTAAAAGCTGACACAAGTTTCTCCATCGGAGGTTTCCCTCTATTGAATTTTCCGACTAAAGCGTTCTGATAATGTAAGGCCAAAAGCTCGCCTTCCTCGGGAGGAAGGATGAATGCCAATTTGCCCTTATATTCAGTGATGGGGTGCAAATTGGGCGTGTCTGGGAGGGAGGATAAGAGTGGAGAAGGTTTTGAATTCAAAGCTTGTAAGAAGCTCTTGTGTACGGAGGGATTAGGTTCAGTGGTTTGGTTAGGCGTCGGAGACGCCATGACCGACAACCAGATCAGTGGAAAGAGCCGTTAAACGAGAGAAAGAAGACGAGGAAGGAATACAGTAAAGAAATTTTGTGCACAGTAATTGGAGTGTGTGTTTCGCACTTCAGAATCGCACACAGTTGTTTGCTTGAATTACCTTTTCCTCAACTCAAAGTAGCAGAATTCATCTCAAACCCATTTGAGTATTCAATTACTTAAACACCATTTCCCTTACCATCTAATTAACATTCTGCTTAAGTAACATCAAATTTTTGAAGGCTACAAAGATATAATGATCTGGAAGCCTTCCCTTAATGGTTTATTTACACTTAAATCTTCTTATAAACTGCCAGACCTAAAAGGGCTAGTGTTCAGTCATTTAAATACCTTTGGTCCTCCCTAATTAAACAAAAAAATAGTTTTATGAATTGAATATTACTGAAGAGCCTCATCCCATTCCTATATGTTCTTGGAAAATTTTCATTCAATTTGCCTTCTCTGTGTTGTTTATGCAAAATGGAATGTATCCATCATTCATTCAATAACTGCATATTCATCAAAAACATCCGAGATAAGATAGATAAAGTGTGTAATGTTGAATATCTTTCATTTGACTATGTGATATGATTTTTTACTATTGGAGTCTCAAAGGATTGTTTCTAAACGTACTTCGTTAATTAGGACCATGCCTTTCATTGTCAATTTGTTCCTTTGGTGTGCTAGTAACAGGTTTTTCTTTGATCAGGAAAAACTAGTTGAGGATATAATCTTTAGAAAAATACTTATTTAGTATAATGATATCTTGATTGGATTTAAAATGAAATCTATGTGGAATCTGACCTCAGGAGTGCCAAAGATTCTTATATGCAGATCCAAATCAAGGTCATGCCAGAGAATTGTTCAATGGAAGGTACCAACTTCATTTAAACTGAACATTGACGAATAATCCCTTCAAAATGGAGATGCTGGAGTGGGTTACATTCTCAGGAATTAGTTTGGACAACATTTTTCTCAGCAGCGAGGCACATTCCTAGGTTTAGGAGTCTGCAAGTAGAAGCCAAAGCCTTGCAATATTGACTTGAAGCAACTATCCAGTACAACATTCAAAAGTTAAAAATTGAATGCGACTCGGAACTTCTGGTAAAAATGGTGGGAAGGGAATTCAAAATACTATGTAATTGTATCAAGGAAATTAAGAGTATATGGAGAGCTCTGAACCATATAGAGTTTAGCATCAATCATACATATAGGAAGGCCAATAACGTTGATGATGCCCTTGCAAAGTTTTTAAACGTAAATTAGGTAAATAATTCTGTATTTGAAGGTTTACCTCGAGAAATAAGAGGAAAAGTTCAATTGGACTCGGTCACTTTCCCATATGTGCGATCCGCATAATTTTTCATTTACTTTGTAATAAATTGAGGTACTCAATCTCTGCACTATTTGTTGTTTTGGTATATTTTGCATATTAATGATTGCAAACATTCCACGTAGTCAATGAATTCTTAGGCCTAGATTAGATGGAAAATGTATCATTAGGGGATTCACAGGTTCTTTTTACGAAGATAGTAAGATTTTGTGTCAAAGGATCTGCCAAACCATCTTCCAAACCCCACCATAACACGTGATACTCCTTTAAACAAAAAGATTTACGTAGGTTACTCACACTGATGTTTTCCCTAATCATATATAGCATATCTATGTAATAAAGAAAAAAGTCTTGGATTTCATGCAAAAATCATTCTATTCAGGCTCCACAAAAACACAGTAATAGTATCTACAAAAGGCTCAATCGACAAGAGTATCATACCGGGCTATCTTAAGACAATATCGGATAAACTCTATTACCATCGGTTGATCAATGCTAATCTATTCACTTCCTGCATGCATCCAGAACTAGTACTTCAATGAGATTATATCCTTGCTTGCTCCCTCTCTATTGTGCCTACCATGAGATAGAACTCCTCTAGCCAACAAAAGTACGATGCATCATCTAGAAAACTGCAGTCTCACTTGTATCTACGCTTTGCTTCTCCATAGGCAACAACTCCCATAACAGTCATAGTATAGCCAGCAATTCCAGTGAAGGTAACAGGGTTCCGGAAAATAAGAATAGAGATCACCACAGCCACAGCGCCTTTTGCGTTGCCAAGTACCTGGAATAGATTCAGAAAAGCTGAAGCCTTTTGTGCATGAATATTTTTCTTCAGTTCAGAATTTAGGGCCATAAGTAAGATACAAAGGATATACTATGTTATTTCATATTTTCAACTATTACTCCTCGCCCTGTAGAATATCATCATACCAACTATTACACGCACTTATCCCCATAACTTATTATATTTCACCTCCCATATCTTTTCTTGAATCAATCTGTGTCTTAAAGGTCGTATCTCTAACCGAAACAGCTGAATGAAATGGAAGTAACTGTAAACATCCTTCTACTGATACAAGATATGGGTGAGATTTCAAACCCTGACCTCTAGGAAGGCGCCGCTTGGCCCTTTGTCTTGTACTAATTTTTGAAATATATCTAATTTCATTTTCAAAAACTTGGTGAAGAAGACAAAAGCAACACATACGTTAAGCTAATAAACTCTAAATGTGAAGCCATTCTGAGTATGCAGTCCAACAAACATCATTACCACAAACGAGAAGCACAAAGGAGATCAATACATTCAGATTTTCATTTCAAGCACGAGAGGAAATATCTTCAGTCACAGAGCTTTAACAATAAATGAACTAAAAGAAATCAAATGATCCTGACTGTACTCAGATAATTTTAAATTGTGCATCCATTCACAGGTTTTTTTTTTTATAAACAGTGACAAATATATCCAGATGCATGCAAGCACAACCAACCTGGAGTGTCAATGCACTTGTATGCTTAGTGACCAAAAAATTGCACAAATTAGCTCCATAGGCAGATGCTGAATTAAGGCAAAGAAGTAAAACCATATGTTTATGTTCCGCTCCAAGAGAAACAGTAACATCCAACACATTTGGCTCCATTACTAGAGCTGCAGGCAATAAAACAACAACAGCAATCGGGGACATATAAAGCAGCAAATTCATGGAGTTCAACTTCTCCCTGTAACAATAAATAAAAGATTATTACAATATGAAGTAAAAACTAAATGGCTGAATAAAGTATTGTGTTTAACTTGGTTAAAACAGAACAATTCCACATTGTCACCTTGTACTTAGTAGGGAAAAAAAGGCAAGACTTTACTATAATATCAAGAAGCTGAAGATGGATAAAGTTTGCTCAGCTTATGCATGAGTATGTATTAACATGGTGCACACAAAAGATAGTTCAAAGGTTCACGATTTCTAACAGAAAGTTTGATGAAGAATAAGGAAGTACTTACCCTTCTGAAGAAAGAAGAACACCTTGAAGAACAGACTTAAAAGCCCTAGCAGCAGTCGCCCCTATGCACATGATAAATCCAAATAAATGGAAGCTTGGCTCACCCTGTTACCATAATTATGTTCACTATCTCAGTACAATGAAATCGAAATAAAAGCATGAACATCTATTCATCAAAACCAATTTTAGGAGGATAATTTCTGTTCGGACCTAATTATATAGTATTACTTAAAGAGTAAATATCACTAACGAATACGGTATGTACTTACACACTGTGACCCATCTAAAGACTGCTTTAGAAGCGTATACAGCCAGTGATCACTATAATTACAGTGGTTCATGGCAACTTATAATCACTACATTTTGGAGAATATAACAGAAAAATCTACCAAAATGCCCACAAAGAAAATTGTAGACACTTCATAATTGATGTTAGGTAAGGATAATGCGCAGCTTCAATAATAAATTTGCTCAAATCCTGCATCTTGTCAAGCTTAAATATGACTAAAAGCCAGTAAATTTGTCATAATATTTTCACTGTTTATTCATTAATATCTAGTTTGGTTAGAGTCATCTTTCAAGGTTCTGCCAACAACTAAGGCATCACTTTCAAGTCTAAACATTGATAAAGACTTTCTTATTTAGCACCCAAGGATATTGAAGGTTTTTGTTTCTTAGTATGCGTCAAGATTATATATTGTCCAATGGCTAAAATGTCATGAAAAGAAGTTCTACATACACTTTCATATATTTTCTCCAAGGAAAGCCTTAAGCCCTAAGGGAACATAGTCCATATACAAGGGCAGTTGCTAATCTAAGTAAAATAAGTGCTAGGTGATTCTTCTTCATGTATAGGGCCAGCTAGTTTCAGAGACAAATACCTATATGCTCTTCACTCATTACTTAGACACTGCTGAATGCCCAAACCAAAGCCTTTTAAGGTATTCTTCAAGTTACATACTATACATTCACAGATTATCAGGCTACAGCTCAATATACTTCGCAGGCATTTCATTTGGCCCATAAAAAAAATTCTACATCGTCTTTTGACAAGGTATCTGGTCTGATGCATCGAAAGCAAAGCACAACATCAGACTAATGAACAACTAAAATCCATAACATCTCGAACACTATAAAAGACTGCTTTCTTCCACATCATAAAAGAACGGCCTTTTTTCCATGATCCCACCAGCACCACCAAAATATGCAAGAAGAAATGCCTCTCTAACTAGTAAAGGACTGTACTTATCATAGGAGCTTTTTAAATCCTCCAAAATGAAAAGGAACCAAATTAAGATCTGATTTCCATTTCTTATAGGGCAACGTTAACAGACGAAACGGGGGAAATGCAGCTCCAGATAAAAAACAAACAGTAAACGCAAAATCCAAGAATTAGAGCAACAAATTATAATCATCCAAACAAAGATCCAGCAAAGACGAAAAACATACATACCCCGCTGGCAACGACAACGCCACCGACCACAGGAACAAGGCAAAAGTAGGTCAACCAGGCCTCTCTCTTGAAGGAAATGAGGTAGGCAAAGAGAGCGGTGAAAAAGGGCGTGGTGGCACCGACGGCCTGATTGAAGGAGACGGGGAGGTACTTGAGGGAGATGTTGCCGCCGACGACGGAGCCACAAAAGACGACGCTGAGAGTGGCGATCTTGAAGAACTGGGACATGGATTTGATCCGCTGCAAAGGCACGATCTTTAGGAAAACAATGGAGACATAGCTGAAGATGGCGCATGCGGACATGTGGCACATTGTGAGGAAGATCGGGAAGGCGAAGCCATAGTTTGAGAGGAGGTATTTGTTGAGGAGGATGACTCCGATGTTGCTGCAATACCAGAGGCCAATGAGTGAGGTTATGAAAACCGCCCCGGATGAGGATGAGGAAGAAGAGAAGGGGCCCGATGACATTTTATCATATGCAATCTGCAAATCCCTCTTCCTGTTCTCGTTCTTCTTCTTCTTCTAGGAGATTCAATGTGTGTGTGAGATTGTGTGTCAGGTTCTTTCTGCTGCCTTGATTTGGTGAGTTGCGTGATTAAAGAACACCGGGGGGTGAAATGTTGCGTGAGCTTTTGTAGGTAGCTGCGTCTTAATGCAACTTTGGCAGTCAAATGTGGGCTACATTACATATGTCTGATGCTTTTGTCCCGGAATTTTGGCCTAATTCAAGGTTCCAAAATAGGCCTCCGGTTTATGTTTCGTGCCCGATTTGGCAATTTGTAGGAAGTACATATTTGGGAAAAGTGCAAATTTAAACCTATGTAACTGAAGAAAGTACAGATATAATATTATACTAATCAAAAGTATACATATGACTCCATCTATTCAGATCATGTGCATCTATAACTTTTTCAGCCCGTTGGAGGCCGGAATATATTGAAATGACTATTTTCTCCCTCTGTAAAAAAATATAAATTATAAAAAATATTAAAATTACAAATCTAACCCTAAACCCCTAATCTCATCCCTTTCCCAATTTTGCTTCTCTCTCATTGGTGACTAAACCCACCAGACGGATTTTTGCTTCTCTCTCTCGTTCTCGCAAGCTTCTCATTCTCGCAAGGAAATGGTGGCTTCACCGGTGGTGTTGTGGATTCATTGAATTTTTGGCACTTGGCGGTGGTGGAGGTGAGGCTAGGGCAGAGGATGATGCGGCGATGGCGAGGTGTTTGTGGTTGGTGGCGAGAAATTTGGGGTTGTGTCAAGGAGGTGGTGCTATGGTGGTGTGGCGCGAGGGTTCGGGGCAGGTGGTGGCGCTAGGGTTTGCGGCGGGTGTCGTCGAGCGGCGGCGGAGTTTAGTGACCGGTCAGAGGTGGTGGTCAGAGGTGCGGAACTGAGGCAGGGGCGATGCGGAGATCTGAGCCGAGACAGGGGCGAGACAGCAATGGTGAGTATGGGTGGCAGGGTTTAAGTGGTAGCGGGGTGGGGCGAGGCAGCAGTGGTGAGTATGGGTGGCGGGGTTTAAGTGGTGGCGGGGAGGGGCTCAGGTGGTGGCGAGCGGGGCTCATTTTTCACATTGACTTTGGTACACAGATGTTGTTGTCCTCAGTTTTTATAGATTTGGGAAAGTAATAACCCCCCCCCCCCCCCCGTCCACTTCAAATTGAATCACAATCATAATCACGTTGCTCAAAAAATTTTGTTTCACCGTAGGTATGCTTGCATAAGTATAATAACGACAATTAAAAGATTGACATTAAAAACTATTTGTTATGATCAGTTCAACAATATCATATATGATGATATAATTGTTAATATATCCATTCAAATATGCGGTCAAACTTTAATACTCCATCCGTCTCAGTCGATTATGCACACTTATTATTTGGCAGTCAAAGTTTCCTTACTTTGACCGCATATTTGAATAGATATATGAACAATAATATTATATTATGAGATATTGTTAGATTCGCCGTAACATGTAGTTTATAAATATCAATTCTTATGTCAATGTTATTGTCCAGAGTTACATATATTTACAGTCAAACATGTTTTTTGGAGAGTCCTGTGCAAATTTTACTGGGACAGAGGAAGTAGATAATAGTGTCAAAAACATAAGTGTGCAATTTGAATTGGAACGGGGGGAGTACTAGTATTCTTTCCATTCTTCTATACATATACTTTATAGATATTGTGATATTTTACTTTTAAGCTATTTCTTTCATATGACTACACTTATTATTTAGAGCAAAGTGCATATATATCCCTATATAATTGACGAAAGTGCGGATATAACCATGCGTTAATTGAAAGTGCAAATATTACCCTAGATATTTAGGTCATGTGCAAATATAACCTTTTCTGGCGGATTTAGATCGGAATCGAGTGAAAAATCAATTTTACCCATCTGAAAAAATAAAAAAACAAAAAAAACAAATAAATTTACTAGTTTGACCCTTCCTTCATCTTTTCCTTGTTTTTTTCTTTACCACGTCCTTTCGCCAATCAAGCATCGACGCTTCCTTCTTTTTCCTTTCGCCGACCACACTTTTTCCTTCCTTTTTTCTTTTCCCCTTCCTTTCGCCGATCAGACATCTGTTCCTTGGTGGTGCCACTCAATTTTCTGGTGCTTAGCTAAGCGGCACCGAAAATGGTTGCCGATGATTGTGGGGGTGGTGAGCGTTTATGGTGGTAATTGCTGGCGACAGAGCGGACGGTGGCCTTGCTGCCGACAGAGCGGATGTGGCAGCGAAGGTGAAGCTAAGGTTCCGCGGGGCTAGTTGTTGATTCAGGTAGCGAAGGAGGGAAGCTAGGGTTATTCTAATAGGGTTTTGCAAGGGCGGTGCTAAAGTGGTGGCGGGGCTCTAGTGGCAACGGGGATATGGTGAATATGGGTGGTTTCAGGTGGTGGCGGAGTGGGGTGGGGCTCAAATAACAATTTAGAACTTGATCTCGCATTGCTAATCAATCCAATATTTTTCGACCAACTAGATGAAATGAGATTTTCCTAATTTTCAGGTGCCGGGGGGGGGGGCTCAGGTGGTGGTGGGGTTCAAGTGGTGGTGGGGCTTAGGTGGCAGCGGGGCTATTGTTCCGCCAGAGCAGCTAGTTGAGGTGGCATCTGGGTGGCTCGACCAGGGAGGATGAGGTGGATTGGTGGTGGTGGATTGGGCTGAAACAGATTGGTGGATTGGTGACAGATTGGAGATAGGATGGCGGGGCTGGTGGTAGAGCTGGGTAGTGGTTGGGGTATTTTTGTCTTTTAAAATTTTGTATTAGGTTAGAAGACATTTTGGTCATTTCCGGTCGGTCAATGGCCGAAAATAGTCAGTCAATGCCAGAATAATAACTTTAGAGTTATATTTGCACTTATGAATAATAGTTATGGTTATATTTGCAATAAAAAATAACTCAGGGTTATATCTGCATTTTCTCCAACATATAAGGTTATATTTGCATACTACCCTATTATTTATTTTGCACTAATTTTACTCATCTTTTCATAATTTTATTCTATTTCTCATTGGCCCTCTCCGTCCGATTCCTCAACCACCGAAGGGCTCGAGCGTGTCGTCCATGGTGGCCCTGTAATCCGTGCAATAATGACGACCCAGATTTCAATTCGATGACCCGACGACCCATGGCCCAGATAGAGATGAAGATGAAGATGATAAAGGCGGGCAGGGCAATCAGAGGGATAGGAGAGATGGAGATGAAGAAGGGCATTTAGTAATTTCACATTTCCCAAATTAAAACAACTTCCTCTTTCTGCATGTATGGCTGGGACAGAGGGAGTACAAAATTTAAAAATTTAGTGTAAAAAAGATACTCTTAGGGAAATCTAGAGAATGTGATATTTTATCCATTCTACTTTTTAAGTTAAAATAAGCATAAGTACAATACTTTTATATCAAATTAGAGTAAATATTACTCACTTTGTCCCAAATGAAATGACTCAATTGTTTTTTTCAAGTTACACTTTATAAACTTTAACTCTAAATATAAACTAATATATAATAATAATAATAATAATAATAATAATAATAATAATGAAAAGAATACACGACTTTTGTGGCTCTTAAACTATCACCATCGTCCACATTTGGCCCTTCAATTTCTTTTCCAACAAACTTACAAAACTGGTGAATTGTGGCCCTTCGGCCAAGTCAAACCGTTAAACTTGGTCAAAACATTAATTTTAAAGTGCAAACTTGACATTTTTCATTTTTTATTTTCTCTTCTCTCTTCATTTTCCTTTTCAATTTTCTTTTCCCCTTCCCTTTCACATTCCCCGTCCCCTTCCCCTTCACCATTCCACCACCTCCAGCAAGGACTCCGCCACCTCCCCTCCCCCTTCTGATTTCAAAGTGATTTTCCGATGAGAGGATTCATTGTTGCCTGAACCGGGACAACCCCGTCGGTGCCAGAGCTGTAATGATTGTGAACCAGGTAATCGAATTCCAAGAAGGAATCGGGCTCGGAGAAGACATGCTCTATGGACTTAATATCCGAAGCATCTGCCTGTGCTTTCTGATCGGAAGAAATCCACGCTGCCAAAACGCTAGAGACGAAGTAATCGGCGTTGACCACATGTTAACTTCACATTTGGGTGGGAAGAGCAAGACGATTGTAGACTTGGAGACGAATTCTACAGTTCCATAGAAGGGCATCACGGGGACACGCTAATGGTGGCGGACGAATGGATGTCGGAATCGCAGGAGAAGCAGAGCGCGACAGCGACTGTCTTGCACGTGACTACGACGGTCGCCTGTTCGCACACTTGGAACATCCACATGCGCTCATGGTGGCCACCGAGCTTGGTGACTGAGTGCATCTTGGCGTCGCACGGGACACAGAAAAAGGTGGAGTTAGTGCGGTAGAAGAGCAACATCGCGGCGGAGTGGCAGTAGCATGGCTTTGGCACCAGCCCCATGTCACCGAAATGCACCTGCTGGTAGTCATCGGAGAAATGGCCGTGTTTGAATGCTTAACTAATTCTGGATATACTACAAGTGGTGTGAGAGGTGGCGAAACGTCAGTTTCAGGTTGGGTTTTGCTTACGGAATCGCAACAAAGTCGGCGTCGGAATGGCAATTGACTGGGAATTTTCTGGGGAAGATGCTGGGGAATTAGGGTTCAGGACGCTGAAGGTGGCAGAATGGTGAAAGGGAAGCGGAAAAAAAAGAAAAATGAAAAGGAAAATGAAGAGAGAAAAGAGAAAAAAGAAAAAGAAAAATATCAATTTTGTCCCTTAAAATTAACGTTTTGACCAAGTTTAACGATTTGACCTGACGAAAGCGCCATAATTCATCAGTTTTGTAAGTTCAAGGGGCAAAAGTGTTGATAAAAAAATTGGAGCCCAAAGGTGGACGATGGTGATAGTTCAAGATCTACAAAAGTTGTTTGCTCTAACAAAAATATCATGTGAGATATTGTTATATTCATCTTACCATATATTTTCTAAATATTAATTTTTTATGCGCAATTATTATATGTAGTTAGAGATATTGACGATTAATCGTGATCATTGAAAATCGTTGAAAAACAATTGAGTCATTTTATCAGGGACATAGAGAGTGACATTTTTCAGGTAACAAAATAAAATACTCCTTTTATCCCACATGCTTTTCCTTTTCATCTGTCCCACCATAAACTGCACACTTTTCAAATTTGAAAATATAACAACAAATATTCATGTTCAGAGGGTCATACTACCCTCAATTAATTTGGACTCAGCTAGCTCAAATTAAAAACCCTAACCACTTTTCACCTAATTTATAAGCCTACGTAACTATCCATGCATTCATTTGAACTCTCTCCTACCGCATCCTCTCAATCCACCTTCAAAATCTTCTTCAACATCTCCTGCAAACTCCACGGCAGCGGTAAATTTTCATACCCAAAGGCGTGGAGGTGAGGGCGGTGATGACGATAAGGATGGAACGGAGACAGGGACGACGAGGAGGCACTGCTCACGACTATGAGGAGGCGGCAACTAGACCATGACTGCGAACCCCACATCGAGAAGACTACGACCGCACTAGACGACAAAGGCGAGGAGCTGAGAGTTCAACGCCGTCGAGGATGCGAATGGGTAGGGGGGTGGGGAAGATGCGACAGTGACGAGGAGGAAGACGTTGTAATATTTAATGGGTAAAGTTGGTTTGAATTGAGTTTTGCAATTTAGAGAATGAAGGAGATGTACTTTGTGATTAATTTGTTTGTGGGTTTTGATTCTGTGTAAATTAAAGTTTAAATTGAGGAGTTGGTGGTGGTGGTGGTTTGAGGTATGGGGATTTCAAATTGCTCGATCCAATTCGTTTTGAGCCGGTTCATTTAGATTGGGTTGGGTCAATGTCCTGCTTGAGTCCAAAATGGGTCGAATTGAATTATGATACCCATTTTGATCGGCTTATAATTTTATCTCATTTTCTTAAAAATTAAATCATAAAAAATAATTAATTTAATATAATATATGTATTATTAATTTACTTTATAAGTAATTTTAAATGAAAAAATATATTTATAAATTAAATACATTAATTTTTTTATTATTTTAATATGTTTTTGATCAATTTGAGTCAATTTGAGTTGACCCATGATCCAGTTCGACCCAATCTTAAACTATATGAATTTTGACTCGATCCGACCCATTTAACATTAAATTTAGGGTCTATTTGGGATAGGTCAGCTGACTTAGCTCGACCCGTCCTGACATTTGAACATCCCTAGTTTGACGTGTTGGAATTGTTCGATGGCTAGTGGCTGATAGGTGACTGGTGTTGAGGGAGATGATAGGAGGTAAAATAGTCATTCTATAGGGTTGAAATTTTGGACATTCTCTCTCTTAACTGCTTATACTGGGACAGATGGAATATACGATTTTACAACACACACAATAATTTTCCTATGACACCACCCAAAGAATGTTTATGTTCTCTAAATCCACATTTATTGAATAAGTTAATCCATTTAATACCATTTATTTCATTTTTACTACTCTCCCTGTCTCAACCAATTTTGCACAAGTTGACTTTCGTCAGTTAACTCAAAAAAAGTTTGATCATTGATATCTATAATTGTGTTAAATACATGTTATAAAAAGTTGATATTGTAAAAATTCACGCCATTACGAATCTAACAATATTAAATATGACAATATCCTAACTTATTTATCCATTCAAATTTGAGGTCAAAGTTAAGCAATTTTGACTAAATGAATAATTAAATTGTAGAAATGGCTAGGACAGATGAAGTACATAAAGTCTTATTTTAAATCGACTAATAGTTAAACAAGATCATTTTATAATTGATTTAACTAATGAGGTGATTTTGTGTTTATTTTTATTTATTACAATGAAGTTTCCATAACTTAAAAAAAAATTCAAAATGTACTGCAGTGTATAAATAATTATAATTTGACCCTAAAAATTATATAAAATGAGTTTTTTCATTATTGGTCTAATTGTTAGACAATCTAATAGGATACTTTTTCTCTTTACTATGAGTACAACATATTCATTTGGTCTAGTTTCTTAAGAATGAGACATTTTAAATATGTTAATATATTAGATTGAGTAAAGTACATTCATACCCTCATATTCTTATAAAAGTGTAAGGGAATATTTGTACTACTACAAACTAATGTTAGTGTAACCTTTAAAAGTATCGGCTTTAGGTACTAAACATATTAAGTTGGATCTACGGCAAAACTTTTATATGTATTACCTTAGGTGATGTGTCATTAGATCTAACGCAACACTTTTCAAGATTTAGGCAACATTTTTCAAATGTTTAAAAAATACTTTATAAGTTGTTGTAACATTTTAATAAGTGTTGATAGAAAAATGTTATTTTAACTCTTATTTATAATGGTTTTAGTTTTTGAGTAGGTCTCCTGACAGGCGGCCTATCCATAAGCTTATGGACAGACCACTTATTTCTTACCTTATACACTGCATTTCTTAAATTACATACAAAATTTAAAAATTTTGAAAATATTTTTTTGTATCATATATTTTTATATTTTCACCTTCAAATACATATTATTACTTGTTTTAACTTATAAAATGCAATATTTAAATTTTATAAAAATTTACAAAATTTAAGGCAAATGCCCCTGAGGACTGTCCATAAGTTTATGGAAAGGCCGCCTTTCCTGAGACTTTCTCTTAGTTATTATAAAATGTTTCTAGACCATTTGACTAGTCAAAAACAAATTTGAGAAGTGTAGCCTTTGATATTTATGTTTTTAAAAAGTAATTTTACTAGACAATGCCTTCACATTAAAATATTAAAATTGTTAGCGTGGGAAAACATATAGACATGCCTCCATATTATAGTGAAGATCTTAAATTTTCAAAAATGTTTGGTATATATATTGGCCCATATGGTAGATCCAACACCGAAGTGACATCCAAGGGCTAAGCCAATTTTATATCACATAACAAGGACGTGGTTTGCTTGGTCACCACGATGACAATAACATGGTTCGCTCAGTCACCACGATGACAATGACATGGTTCGCTCAGTCACAAATATGACCTTGACCACCATGATTCGAGAAACACAGACCCTGATGGTCATGATCAGAGGAACGTCGACCACCTACGACACAATGCTAACTCAGGGGGAAGTCTATAAATAGGAGAAAGAATTGAGAGACAAGGTACGCTCACTAAACCATAGGTAGATATATCAAGAAGAAGAGTACTAACTTAAACATCAGAGCTCCTCCCTCGAAATCAATGGTGAACTTGTTGCAGTAAATAAGAAGGTGGATAGATCGCACATATGTGCTCCTAATTACCTGCCACTATTTGAAAGGAATCAACCACATTGTTGGCATCGACTTGGGTATTGATTATTATTTCTAAGTTATGGTGGTTACTTGGAGTGGTTGGAGTTGGACGCAGGGAACTGTCACCTGAATGTACACCCAGTTAGATGTGACCCAAAGAAAATAACACTAACATGAATTCATTCGGGGCCAAGAAAGAAGAAGATGAAGGATAATCTCCCAATGCAGAGCACGAAAATGAGAAATTAGCATTTGCAACAATTCTGAGAAGTTTCTCAACGCGGCAAGTTTCATTGAAGAAAGTTGATAAGAACAAGGAACTAGCCATCATCGAGAGCCCAAACAGAGGAAAATCTCAATCATATAGAAGAACGTAAGGGCATCAATATGAAAAAAATATAGGGAACACTCTCCGTTGGCAGAAAACTTGCAACACTTCGCAATGCCAAAGAATTTCAAGCTACCTCATCACATGAAAATATACTATGGAACGACAGACCCAAAGGAATTCCTACAAACCTATCACAATAGCATGCGATTTTGCGATGCGCCAATCCAGCTAGTATGTAAGATCTTTCCCATATTCTTAACAGGGACAATGATTACATGGTACAACAGCCTACCAAGAAGAAGCATCCAAACTTAGGCTCAACTATTAGATCAATTCTTGGGAAGATTTTATCAAAAGCAAAAGCTCACCATAATGCTCACGGACCTAGTGAATGTCGCACAACAAACCGAAAAAAGTATAGTGAAGTACCATGGGCGCTTTGTTTTGGAAAGCCTACAAGTTTGCTACTTAACATACCAAATGTCCCTGGGGCCATTTATGAACATAATGCAATCAGGAAATTTCTATAAGAAGCTTACTGTAGTTATACTAGAAAACCCAAGAGACCTCCAAAAGCTAGAGGAAAAATTTGTTCGAACTGGGGAATCGAACAACAGAAGCTCAAAGATGAATGAGGAGAAAAGTGATTAGGAGAAGACACCAGCAAGGGAGGAACGAAAAGGGGAAAAGGAATCTTGGTGATAAGAGGAAAGGACATAACGGTGGGCAACATCGAATATCCTAAAACATTGTCATTAAAACTCAGGAATGAAATCTTGGAATGCAATAAGGAATTGCTTTGTGAAAATTTCCCAATGAGGGCCGTACCAGACAAAAGGGTAAGGTAATATTTTCTTGCCTTTCATAAGGATCACAATGATGAAACAAATAATTTCCATGACCTTTAAAGGAAAATCATAGATATTCTTTCTTGAACTGTCTGATGCAATATAAGAAAGGAGATGAATATGCATATAGCCGCAATTTCTAGCTGAGCAAGTTGAACGGCTATGACATGGAGAAAGGCCATAACTTGAAGTAGTTATAACTCAAACAAAACTAAAACCTAATAGTAGCAATAGAGCAACTGGAGACATGATTGATGGAAGTGATGTCCTTTCATGGATAAAAAAAGAATGTCCAACAATACGTGGAAATCAAGGGCAAGGTATGTTATGCCACATAAGCTAACAAAAAAAGACTTCTCCTGGACGATACTATAATATTCATAGAACATTATGCAATACCAAACACGGCACCACACAAAGATCCTAGTCATACACGCCAAGGTAGGAAAATCCATTGTACATAGAGTGTTCATTGATGTTGGGAGCATAATGAAATTAATCTTCTTCGATTTCTGTGAAAAAATATTTTTTAAACGAATAGGCCTCAAAGTTGACAACTTCATTGGTAGGTTTCACAGGGAAGTCTGAAATGCCAGTGGAATATGTACAGCTACTAGTGACCATAAGAGAAGAGGATAAAACATGCACAATTCTATGTGATTTCATACTCATGGATGCCTTTTTTCCATTGATCCGCACTCCACAAGGTTGCTAATAAAAGACCTTTTGGGAGATCTACTGACCCAGTGAATGCTTCACAAAAATAGAGAATTTGTATTGTTTCTCCCGTTCTTACTACTAAACTACCAAAGGGTAGATAGTGGAAAGTTCTGGGTTGTCCATAGAGATACTAGGAATTTAAAGATTAACTATGCAAAGCTGCAATCAGGTCGTCAATCCGATCACACGTAGGGAATAACTAATGTTGCAAAGCAGGTTTGGGGGGGTGTGCGTTACCTAACTACTACAAACATGCAAGAGCAAGATTGTAAACTATATAAAACTAGAACTTGGGGATATTTGCGTTACATAACCGGTACTATATTTTGATCCTAGATTCAATCAAATACAAGACGTATAAATCTATCCTAATACTTATGCACATAGTGTGGTCGATGGTCAGCACTTCCCCTTGTTTGTCACACAATGGCGCTCTTGTTTTCTTCTATCAACACCGCCTCCGTAATTAGAGAAGTGTAACAATGACCCCTCCTACTGTGTAGATCTGCTCTTCCCCATAAAATAACATCCTGGGCGCTCCACTATGAATGTTTCTCCCTAGGTCTATAGAGGCAAAGGGATTGGCACCTCATGGTGACTCTAATGTTGCAATGAAATAGGTCAAATTACGTCAATCCTAGGTGCTACTTGTTGTGGTATTCCTAATTAGACAATTGATCGTTGTTCACCAAGGTGTGCCTACAAAAGAGATCCTGGAAGTGGTTCTGGGGAAAAGACTCCGACGCCCAAGTCAGTCACTTTCTTCTTCAGAATCAAGCCTTTTTAGTCCAGTTGCACTTACTTGGATTCATGTCCTCTCTACTCTTTTTATAGTGTATTAGGTATGTGGCTCCGCTTTATCTGGGCATGCCATCATGTGTTTGATCGTGGAACCGAGAAAAGCAGTTCATGGCTAACACCTGATCATGGTCTCCGCTTTTCTTGGTTTGTGGGTTGACCTAGCTTGTCTCGAGTCCATCTGCCTCAGCTCGCACCACTGGTTAGCATCAAGCCCCTTTGTGATTTGGGCCTG
The DNA here is from genome assembly GCA_037428765.1 of Rubia yunnanensis. NCBI lineage: Eukaryota > Viridiplantae > Streptophyta > Magnoliopsida > Gentianales > Rubiaceae > Rubia > Rubia yunnanensis. Next base: position 29,435,097 of record CM075066.1, on the reverse strand, counting down.
CCACTTAGTATTTGGGATAGGTATACACCATAAGCCCCCCTAGCCATGAAGACTAAAAGGCATGGAGCGATGGCGTTGATTATTAAATAAATGTGAACTGATGTTATACATCAACAACCTGCTTGTCATTTGATTTTACCTTCGTTGTGAAGTGATGTTAGCTTTTTGGCTATACCTTTGTCTTTGCCAACTCTTCAAATTTCAAATTTTACATTTTGAATCCCTCATCTTTGTTATCTTTGTGATAATGATGCTTCTGTAGATTTTGTTTCAAAGGGTCGAGATTCGATCCACTTGTTTCTCTATTGTGTTCGGAATTTTCCTGATGTCTATTATTGCTCTATCTCTTAAATGAGGAATTTCAAACGAGTAACTTAACTCTAAAATTATTTAGTGCACTGTCTATTCATATTCCGTTACCGCTTCTATATATGTAAAAGGTAACTTACTTTTGTGTCAAATCATCATAATTGTGTTTTTGAATTGATTGTCTCCCTCGATCTTGCCATTTCTTCCTTTATATTTAAATACCCAAGCTTACTTTTTGTTTCAGTATCTCCGATGTTGCCAAAATCTTCATCTTCTCCGATCGTCTCTAGATTTTCTGCAAATCACTCTTCTTCATCTTTTGTAATAGTAAGTTTTGTTTTCAAATCAATCTCCAATCTCTTTACTACATGCTCTAAATTTAATAAGGTATATCTTTTCTTCAATTTCTAGCAATTTAGTGGTTGTGGTTTTTCTTATAATCTTCCGGTCGTCCTCTCCGACATATATTCTTTTAAGCTTTGTTCTAAAAGACTCTTATATGTGGTCCTTAACCCTAATCAAGGCTGTTATTTCTAACCCTAGGGTCCTTGTTTACCCACATGTCTTCCTCTGATCGTGTCGAGTCTCCCGCAGAAAATGCTCACTCTGATAGGGATTCCTGCCAAGTCACCGAACTGGATCCTCTGGCATATGCAGTATGCTATCTGGTTCATACATAGATGAATTGAAGAACTATTTCCCTTTTTTATCCCTTTTTGCGCTTCACACTTCTGTAAACTCTGAATGCTTTCGCAATCCTCCTCCTAGCTATATATAGTTTTATTTAGCCTATTTGAATTTTTGTCTTTAATTTCCTCTTCCTCAACACGTTGTTAATATTCTATGCTGATACAAAATTGCATTGTCCCAATTTCATCCCAAGGGCATTGCTATCATAATGGGGTTTCTTCGGGTGTGTGAGAAAGCGGACGTTCCTTTCACCCTTTATTTGTTTTGTAACTTCTATCACCTTCAAAAAGTGAAAAACACCATAGATGAGTTTGCTTTTTATCCCGTGGTTGCTGGGGTTGAGCTTGTCAGCGATTTCCCTAGTAACGTTGGTCTTTGGCGTACAAAGTATTTTTTTTATAAAACTTAACCAAAATTCTGAATTGGCTGTGCCCTCTTGGAACTACAAAGTTCCCAAATCTAACCTTCCTAGTCCGAGTGTCCATTTTAATACTGAGACCAAGATTGTGGTAACACTTCGTGCTCATACACAACATTCCACCATGCTGATTCTGATGTTGAAGGTGTTTTGATGTATTGGATCTGTATTCTTCCTTATTTTTATGAGCGTGTACTTTTTCTGTGTGCTCGTTTGATCTATGATGTTTACTTTTTTGTAGACATGGACCTGGCTAGAGGTGCTATTGACAGATCGGTCTTCAATGGCGATGATGAGGTGGTGGCTAAGACCATTGTTCAGCCTGACAATACTGCTGCGAGTAACACTTTCCAATAGGTGTTAACAAAACGAGCACTAGTATTGCGCTTGCGAAGGGCAAGTCTACTGAGAGCGGAGTGGCGGTTGGCGATCGCCCCGCTGGTGAGTCGAAGGAGAGGAAGAAAAAGAGTGACATAACTGATGGGTCTTCAGGCCACTCGCTACCTCCAGTTAAAAGGGGACGTGACAGCCAGCCTTGCTCGTGAACTGAGAATATGCTAGCGGAGGGAACAATACCTGATACTATCTCCAAACTTACTCTTCCCAATACTTTAGCCGTGGTAAGTTCGCTTCTTAGTTTGAGTGACATTCGCCATACCTTGATATTTTGTATGTAGAATATTGACTATCACATTTCTATGTTTTTTTTTGCCCTGTAAGGTTGGTGAGAGCCTTCAACTTGTGAGCGAGTTACTTTCAAAGTTCTCTCCTGCGGATGAGTTGCTCATGGAAAAGTATAAGGTGAAAGAGAAGAAATGTATGACCTTAGAGACTTCCCTTAAAGTCGTCCAGGAACAGGTGAACAGTGCAGATGAACATTCTAGAATTGCAGAGGAAGAAGTTGTCAAGCCTCATTCTGAACTACAGGAGATGAGCACCAATGGACATGCTTCTCCTGAATATCCTCAAATTCTGGTGGATCGGCTATGCAAGATGAAGTTCTTCTTCAAATTATTTAAGGATGTTTCTAGCTCTACTTACACCATAGGTTATTGCGAGGTTGTGAAAGACATGCACGAGTGGAACCCAACTTCGACGCTGAAGAGCCTACCCTCCTTGAAGAAGTGTATTGCTGCATTGGAAAAACAGAAGGCAATACTCAACGATGGCTTTATTGAGAAGATTGTTGATGGCAGACACCCTTATACTTTGCTATCGCATCTTGCTAGCCTTCCTTGCCTTCCTTCTGCGACTGAGTTAAAGGTGTGTGAGGTTGATTATATGGAGTACCTTCCATTTGGTTCTCGCACTATTATGCCGCCTTCTAATCCTGATGTCAATGCGGCAATTGAGGCCCATGCGAACATTGATGTCCCTGCTCAGCAATCCAACATGGAAGACACTGCTATCGTTGTCCAGCCTTTGCCTACCTCCAAGTTTGAAGTTAGTTGATTCTTAGTATATTGGGCTTTTGGATTTTGGTTGTTATTCTAAGACAATATTCTGGTGTATGCATGTACTATTTGTGTGACTGTGGTTATTGATGTTGATATATCCATCTTCTTTTACACTTTCTCATTACACTTACTTACGTGCATGGCTTCAATATTTTGGTAGATTATAAATATTTGAAACGACTTGACTTTCTGGGATGTGCTGATCATTTTTTTATTGCTACAGATTTTTGCCACCTGATTTTCACTTCCATATTAGTTTTCTTCGTGCCACTCAATCTTTCACCAAAGAATGTGAGGAGTTTGCTTCTTCTGATTACTTCTCTCGTATGGAGTTGCTTCCCTTATGCATTGGGTGGCAACTTCCTATTCCCGCTCTATTTCCATCTTCATCTACAATATGTCCTTGCAGTATGTTTGTCCCCGATAGGTACAATGTTGAATCGCTTAGCAAGGATATTGTCTGCAGTTTGGTTGATCTTGATTCCGCTGGTGCGTACATGCGGTCGCTTAACCTCTCTGTCTTTGCCCAAGAGTGGGCGCTATCTTTAGGCATTCATTTGAAGTACATGCTCCTGGGTATTAATGATCTAGAAGTGAAGTGGGATAGGACTGTAAAGGACACCCAGGATACTGTGCGTGATTTACGTAGGATTTGGAATGAGCTAAACAATCTTATTCACCCTTAACAGTTGACCAAGGTGAAAATGCTTCGACAACAGGAGGAGGCTAGAAATTATTATGTAAGCAAGAATGATCTGCACCATTTTGCATACTTTAACCAATTAATTTGACATAGCTTTTAGTTGGTTTTAGTTGGTGGACTGCTAGTATTAGTTGAGTTTACGTGACAACGGTTTAGACGGCCATGTTTGGTATTTTTGTCTAAATCCCACATTTTGTAGACTTAATTGGTACTAAAGGACATCTTGTATCCCCGGGCTCCTTTATCCTTCTTGTGATCATCTTTAGTAGCTCGCCCGTGGGTACTTTTTTGGTTACATTCTATGTGAATGCCATTCCCGAGGGCGGTAGAATATTGAAGGCTGTTCGCAAGGACGGTAGAAGAGGCAAAGACCATTCACATTAGAATGGTTGAAGATGAAGGCCACAAACATCAATGCGTGGTAGAAGGAGATTGGAGCAAAAGATAGGAGGCTTCGGAGTTCAAGATGGCCAAAGGAGAAAATGGTGAATTGTGGTTTAGGGAGTGTTTCCTTAGTCCGAGAATGATCCAGGAAGAATTACCCTTCAAGGTTGGTTTCATTGGATTTTTCTTCTCGAGTACCATAAAATCGACTACTAGAATTTCCAATTCGGACGAACGGTTTACCTATAACAAGCAAACGAAGTTCAGTCGATGAAGCACCGGCATCACTTCAAGTACCAAACATGGTCAAACACCAGCGGCTCATGGCAAAGTACATAACCCGCGCTACACAAGAGCTCTAGGGGTTTTGTGAAGGCCTGTACAAGACCTTCGCGAGAACTTCACGAGGCAAAGCCTTGGGCCATGACAAAAGCACCGAGCCGTGAAGCAAGGGGATGAAGAGTTGAAGAATTTGGCTAAGTATTGAGCCGGTCCATGAAAAGCTTCACAAACCGTGAATAAAACTTCTGAGCGGAACCATGTACTATTCGTGGTCTGTGAAAACCTTCACGAATCGTGGCACAATCCCAGCTTCATAGACCGTACCAGATCCCACAGGCCACGACTATGAACATTCACGGACCATGCCAGATCTGGCATCCGCCGACTATGCATGATTCATGGACCGTGGCATCTGTGCCGATACGTGAAGCCTTGGCAGCTGACCTAGGGTTTTTCTATTTTTGGCCTATTTATAGGCACAGTCTCCTACTTCTGTATATGAGAGCCTTAATCTTCTACTAAACTATTAGGTAGTAGATTATAACTTAGACATAATGTAGATTATTTTTTATCTCTAGTTTAGAGAGGAGGAAGAGAATAGTTCTTCTTCTTCTTCTTCCTTCTCTTCATCTTTTGTCTTCTTTTTCCTTTCATCTTATTTTCTAGATCAATGGCATCTAACCTAATATTTTCCATGGATCTAACCTTTGTAGAGTAGATTTTTCGCTTGAAATTCATCTTGGCACTTGGTATGTTTTATTTTCTTTATGAGATTCATTAGATTCACCCTATCCTTGGGTTTATGATATTATTGTGATTGTTCTTGAATGTTATAAATGCATGAATACTACACCATATATAAGCACACACTTTGGGCTATATTCATGTTTGGTGCAATTATTGATACCCTACTGGGAAGAGAAACCTGGATAGAATGGGTGAGGAAGAATGCATCCGCGTAGGTGTGTGCACGGGGGATTCGAGAATGCTCTAACCTATTTGCCATTGCACTAGTCTTAGCTGACTTTATAACTGTTGTTCGAGAGGTTGCAGGTAGAGTTAGCTAATAGTAGCAAGCTAGGTGTTATGTTGAAACCTTAGTATCACAGATAAGGTGCCCACGATTCTCAAGTCTAGCGTATATAGAACTCGGGGGGAGTAGTTGCATTCATGGGGAAAGCCCGGGATGTAATTGCACGTAGGATAAATAGACCTGCAATGATGGTCGGACTTCGTTGTACTCCCCTAATTACGATGGCAGTGCCAATGGAGGGTTGCGAGAGCACCCACCGTGACAGGGTTGGGGAAGTGTAGGCCATCGATCACGCCATGTGTTGTGAACACACTGATATGTCTTTTGTATGTCTATATGTGAATGAATCGAGTATTGAAGTATTAGAACTACCACGTTGCTAAATGATTCCCAAGAGCCTAGTATAAATAGTTTCTCGTTTGTTAATTCCATGCTTTATAGTTATTAGTTGAAAATACCAACCCTCTCCCTTCATTGCTTATCTACACTACTAGATGTTCCTTTCACTCGTGCGGATTGATGACCCACACGAGGTTGTATTTTAATTAGTACTTGAGCCCTAGCATCCTTGTGGACAAACCCAGGGCTTGCTGCTTACTACCCCTTGGTAGTTTAGCAATAAGAACGGGTGCAGAATATAAATATCTATCTTTGACCCCTAAGTCCCTCAACTCGTGTTTTAATGATGCCCAGGTCGAGGGCATGTCAAATTTTGGTGCCTCTACCGGGGATGCTTTTTAGTTCAAGTATTAGTTAAGCATAACATGTTAGTGACTAGTTAGTATTGCTTTTATCTTTTTCTTGTTTTTGTTTACCAGAGTAGGTAATGCTTGAGTTTTTGGTGAAAACTGAGGACCCTTTCACTACAATTCCAAAATTTCCTTTTTCTTTGTTGGGGTTTAATTAAAAAAAGAAAAAAAATGTGGGAAAACACTCAATGGAAGGCACTTTGTAGGGTGTGTCATTGTGATCACCCTATAGAGTGTTGCTAAAGGTTGAGTAACTATGGGAGAAGAATGGCTCAAAGAGCGAGACTTTGTAGGATATGTCATCGCTACCACCCTACGAAGTCTTGCTCTTGGATGAACAAAATGAGAGAGAGGTAGGAGTCGTTGGTTCCCAAGGCTGATAGGATCAAGATTGTTATCCATAACATGACTCTCTAAATTTGAGGTTTAGTGGTAACTCAAATTTGTGGTATGGAAATGCATCGGGAATCCAACACGTTGGGTTCAATAGTTGGATTTCACCAACTTACCCAATGCCCCAAAACCTATCCCTAGGATTGGTTCCCAAATCAGATTGTGTGAAAATTTTGCAAGCTATAGCTAATGTGACTAAGTGTAGTGAATTACTCCAATCAAAAGTGCTTAGCGAGATTAGCAATTTGGGAATTCAACTATTCTCAAGCATTGAGAAAGTTGAAGGGAAAGTGCTTAACTTGATGAATAGGGTGAGCCGGCTTGAAACCCAATATTCCAAAAATGAACCATCCCAGTTGAATGTGGAATTTTGGTAGATGAATCTAAAGGGGATGGGGAAAGGTTTGTTAAGAGTGAAGAAGTTGAGGAAGGGGTGATTATACTTAATTTTCCATATTACTTATTTGCACCCCTACCTCCACCTATAGAACCTACTCCTACATTTTTGGAAGCCTTAGAGGAAACCATAGGGAACCCAATTGAAATGCTAAGCTTCCATACCACCTATTCCCTCTAAGGTTGACTCCTCCTCTACTATATCTTCCTCTTGGAAGATTCTTACCCCTTGTGCTTCATTTTTGGTTGTCTAAGGTGAAGGGGTACAAACCCACAACCTATGGATAATATTAGTGTTGTATCGATGACCTTAAATATACAGAGCTTCTCGGGAAACAACCCGAGATTTGAAATATTAGATTAGTTAAGTTTTTTTTATGTGTTTTCCTATTTGTAGCTTTCCTTTTGTTTAGGGAAACTATTACACTTGGTGTGCATGTTTGTTTTGTAGGAAGCTTATGGTTCTTAGAGAAAGGTGAGAAAATGGGGAGCAACTCATGAACCATGTAAACGTACATGGTTTGTGAAAATTGTGGACAAGGAGGAGAACTAAACCCCAAATTCATGGGACGTGTAGACGTCCACGACTCATGAAGCTCACATACTTTCCTACACCACCCAATCACATTTTCTTCCCTACCACCACCAAAACACCACCTTAAATCCACCTACCCTCAAAACCCTTGAGACACACACATTGAGACCTAAGAGGTAACTCTCCATTGTGATTTAGTTCCTTATTCGATTTGTGGTGCATGATAGTGGTTAGATTGGTCTTTCATGATTAGAGGTTATGGATAGTATATTGAGGGTGATGGTAGTTTGTTCTTTACATTCCATGATTGTTCCATCAAGGGTAGATTTTAGTGTTCCTTTTCATTATAAGTTCTTTCCTATTTCTTTCCCTTGACATGTGTTCTTTTATTTTGCATATGCATTAAGAACAATGCAAGCTTTAAGTGTGAGGGAAGGGGATTAGATAGCACTTATGATTTTTAGTTGTGTTTATGTAGCTAATAGCTCTTCTAAGAGTATTTTGAAAATTTTTAAAAAATTGAAAAATTGAAAACAAAACCAAATTGGACAAGTCGAAACCCAAAAGGGCAATTTGGGCAACATGAGGAAAAGCCCGAATAAGTCAAAAGGCCTAGGTAAAAGTGAGAGGTTTTTCCCGGCTAGACTTACGAGTCTAGGTAAAAGTGAGAGGCCGTGTGAAAAAAGGTGAGTGGTGAGCACGTTTTATGGGATAAAACTAGGATGAAAACTCAAAAGGGCTCGTAGGATAAATGAGAGAAATTGAGCGAAAAAAGAAAAAAATACAAGAAACTAGGTTGACGATATATTGGACTCCTTGGTTGTAACTAGGTCGAGAATCTTGAGTTATCCCTATGTTGCAACCTAGTCAATGGTTTTGGGTTTCCTTGGTGGATTTTTTTGCTTGAGGATTACTCTTTGATTGCTTTTGGGACTATTTTAGGGAAAGCAAGCTTGGCTTTATTCTGATCTTTTGTCACTTATCTTTTTCCATACTCATTTACTTGCTTTGGGTGGTTTGGTTGCTTTAGGAACTCTAGGGAGTGTGAGAGTTGTGAGGATTTTCACCTTCTTGGGGGAACTAGGGTAGCTTGGGAATAAGTTGAATGCATTGGCTATTTTTGCATGCTTCATTCCGCTTGAACGTTTTTCTTTAATTTTATTTACTCGAGGATGAGTAAAGGTTTAACAGTGGGGAGTCTGATCTGCCCCATTTTGCATGCTTTAATCAATGCATTTTGCATAATCTTTAGTTGGTGGACTGCTTGTATTAGTTGAGTTTACATGACAAGGGGTTTAGACGGCCATGTTTGGTTTTCTTGTCTAAATCCTGCATTTTGTAGACTTAATTGGTACTAATGGACATCTTATTTCCACGGGCTCCTTTATCCTCCTTGTGATCATCTTTAGTAGGTCGCTCATGGGTACTTTTTGGTTACATTCTATGTGAGTCCTGTTCGCAAGGGCAAAAGAAGATTGAAGGCCATTCGCATGGACGGTAGAAGAGGCAAATGCTATTCACATTAGAATGGTAAAAGATGAATTCGATGAACACCAATGCATGGTAGAAGGAGATTGAAGCCAATGGTAGGTGGCTTCGGAGTTCAAGATGACCATAGGAGAAAACGGTGAATTGTGGTCCGAAGAGTGTTGCCTTAGTCCGATAACTATCCAGGAAGAATTAGAATTCAAGATTGGTTTCATTGGATTTGTCTTCTCAAGTTACAAAATTAACTACTAGAACTCCCGATTCAGACTAACGGTTAACCCGTACCAAGCTAACGAAGTTCAACCGACGAAGCACCGGTGGCTCTTCAAAGACTGCACATGGTCAAGCAACAGCGGCCCATGACAAAGTAGATGAATCGCACTACACCAAAGTTCCAGGGGCTCTATGAAGACCTGCACAAAACCTACACGAGACTTTCACGAGGCAAAGCGCCATGCCATGACAAAAGAACCAAGCCGTGAAGCAAGGGGATGAAGAGTTGAAGAATTTGGATAAGAATTGAGCTGGTCTATGAAAACCTTCATGGACCATGAAGAAAACTTATGAGCAAGACCATGTACTATTCGTAGTCTGTGAATACCATTAAGGACCATGAAACTTCTAAGCAAAACCCGTGTACTGTTCGCAGTTCGTGAAAACCTTCATAGACCGTGGCACAATCCCAGCTTCACAGGCCGCAGCTATGAACATTCACAGACCATGCCAGATCTGGCATCCCTTGGCTATGCATGCTTCATAGACCATGGCATCCGTGCCAGTCCAAGAAGCCTTGGCGGCTGACCTATTTGCTATTTTTCCCCAATTTTTTCCCAATTTGGTCCTATTTTTAGGCCTAATCTCCTACTTCTATATATAAGAGCCTTAGTCTTCAACTAAACCATTAGGAGGTAGATTATAACTTAGAAAAAATGTAGATTAGTTTTTCTCTCTAGTTTAGAGAGGAGGAAGAGAATAGTTCTTCTTCTTCTTCCTTCTCTTCTTCTTTTGTCTTCTTTTTCCTTTCATCTTATTTTCTAGATCCATGCCATTTAACATAATATTTTCCATGCATCTAACCTTTTAAAATTAATTTTTTTTCTTGGGATTCATCGTGGCACTTGGTATGTTTTGTTTGCTTTAAGAGATTCATTAGATTCACCCTATCCTTGTGTTTATGATATTATTGTGATTGTTCTTGAATGTTATAAATGCATGAATACTAAACCACATATAAGCACACACTTTGGGTTGTATTCATGTATGGTGCAATTATTTATACCCTCTTAGGAAAAGAATCCTGGATGTTAGAATGGTGCAATTATTGTATCCGCGTGGGTGTGTGCATGGGGGATTTGAGAATTTTTTGACCTATTTCCGTCGCACCAATTTTAGCTGACTTTGTAACTATTGTGTGAGAGGTTGCTGGTAGAGATAGCTAATAGTAGCAAGCAATGTATTGTGTTAAAACCTAGTATCACAGATAACGTGCCTACGATCCTCAGGCCTAGTGTATATAGGACCCGGGGGGAGTAGTTTCATTCGTGGTGGAAGCTCGAGATGTAATAGCACGGGGGAGAAATAGACTTACAACGATGGCCAGACCTCGTTGTACTCTCCTAATTACAATGGCGGTGCCGATAGAGGGTTGCGAGCACACCCACCGTGACAGGGTTGGGGAAGTGTATGCCATCGGACACACCACGTGTTGTGAACACACTGATTGGTCTTTTGTATATCTATATGTGAATGAATCAAGGATTGAAGCATTAGAACTACCATGTTGCTAAATTATTCCCAAGTGCCTACTATAAATAGTTTCTCGTTTGTTAATTGCATGCTTTATAGTTGTTAGTTGAAAATACCAACCCCCTAGATGCATGTCTTCACTACTAGTTGTTCCTTTCACTCGTGCGGATTGATGACTCACATGAGGTTGTGTTTTAATTAGTACTTAAGCCCTACCATCCTTGTGGAAAAACCCAGGGCTTGACACTTACTACCCCTTAGTAGCTTAGCAGTAAGAATGAGTGCAGAATATAAATCTCTATCTTTGACCCGTAAATCACTTGGCTCATGTTTTAATAACACCCAGGTTGAGGGTAGGTTAAAGACTTGCGAGGCCCATTAGAAGACAATTGTCATTGGTAAACAATGTGCTTGTCTTGATGACTTGTTTGATAAGTTGAAGAAAAAGCTGGATGAGTGTGATCACTTTTCATCCCCTGCCCTTGGTTGGCAAAGAAAGTTTGATGAACAGTGTGCTATAAACACACAAATTTGAAGTGAAAATGAGCAGTTTTGAACTAAGTGTGATCGGCTTGATTTGTTTGTGCACCAACTTGAGCAAGCTTGTGTTGAGTACAAAGATAAACTCCAGGCCCTCCCTTCTTCATCTCGCAAGGCTACTGGTCCTGGAGATCTTACTGTGGAAATTGGCGGGCAGAGGATTAACTTGTTTGAGGCTGTCTGATCGCATATTCGTGGCCTAGAGGTAGAAATACATAATTTAAGGGCTGAAAATAAGTGGTATGAGGAAACTGTTAATGTTATGTGTATGTAGCTGGACCTTGAGGAGTTCGACCCTATAACCAACTTCAAGGCGTATTATACTAGATATCTTAGTCATATGGTGTGAATGGGTCTAATACTCCATTCTTCTTATTTACACATGGAATAGAAATACGACCATATGATTAGCAAAGAGTGTGGTTGAGGAAAACCGGCGTAGGGATGAGCACTGCTATTGCGAAGCTAAGCACAGTCGTCGTTGTGGGTGGTTCGTCTTCTTTTGGATTATCACGAGCATCTAGGTGTTGATAATATATAATGATTTTTTCTTCCGAACAATTATAGCATGATGTTCTTTTGGTTCCGACTTTTGGATGTTGTGGTTGTCCCATTTCAATAAAATATGGCTTTGTACTTTTGAATGTTCTTGACTGCATGATTCATTTTTCTTCACAAGATATTTTTCTCATACATCTATTGTTTTTGTTTTGAGTATTGAAACTCTGTTTATCACAAAACTGAAAAATCTATAGCTTGCTTTAATCACTATTTCATGGGCATATATGTCATGTAGCAAGATCTATTGCTTGCTCTATTAAGAGTATGTACTATGCAAAGCCGTAGGATCTATCGCTTTCTTTTGTTGCTCTATTATAGCCAGGTTTGCATGGTAGCAAGGTATATAGCTTGCTTTTTATTGAGAGTGCAAAATCACACGATCCATTGCTTTCTTATGTCCCTTCACTGTGAGCATATCTGTTTGATTGCAAGATTTATGACCTGCGTTCTTAATATTTATATTTTGCAAAGAGGCAAGATGAGTGGCATTTGTAATCGACAACTTATACCGTTATCATCATGCATTTGTCTTTTAAGATTTTTTAACTTATTTTTGCAATCGCAAGGTATAGCTGTTTGAACTAAAAAATGTTATTCCAAAAGATTTATATTGCGATAATACCACCTTCAACACAGAACAAGGGAACAAACACCACAAATGATCATATCATGGCTTATATACATTGAAACTAAATTTTCCTTCCTTTTTGTTGATTCTACACATAAAAATTTCTCAAGTTGATTATGTGCCAAGTGTTGGGAATGGTACTTCCATCCATTCTCTCTAACTCGTAGCAGTTGGATTAGTGCGTCTTCATTATCTTGTACGATCTTTTCCACTTCGGGCACAACTTTCCTTTTTTCTCAGCTAGGCTAGCTTCATTCTTCCTTAGCACCAGATTGCCAATTTGGAATTAAGTTTCCTCGACTTTCTAGTTGTATGATCTGGCCATCCTTTCTTTGTACTTTGCTTCCTTGATTGCCTCCCTCTGTCTCTTCTCTTCGAGTTCATATAAGTCCAACCTCACCATCTCTGGATTGATGTCTTCTTTATATTGCTCAACTCAAAAGCTTGATTGTCCAATTTCCACTGGCATTACTGATTTGTACCATTACACATGCTTTAACCAATGAATTTAGCATAGTTTTTAGTTACTTTTAGTTGGTGAATTTCTAGTATTAGTTGAGTTTACGTGACAAGAGATTTAGATGAACACGTTTGGATTTCTTGTCTAAATTCCGCACTTTGTAGACTTAATTGGTACTAATGGATATCATGTATCTACAGGCTCCTTGATCTTCCTTGTGATAATCTTTAGTAGGTCGTACGTGGGTACTTTTTGGTTACTTTCTATGTGAAGGCCATTTCGTAAGGGCGGCAGAAGATTGAAGGTTATTTGTAAGGACGGAAGAAGAGGCAAAGGCCATTCACATTAGAATGGTAGAAGATGAAGGCCATGAATATCTATATGTGGTATAAGGAGATCGAAGCCAAAGATATGTGGCTTTGGAGTTCAAGACGGCCAAAGGAGAAAATGGTGAACTGTGATCCGAGGAGTGTTGCCTTAGTCGTAGAATGATCCAGGAATAATTAGCCTTCAAGGCTGGTTCCATTATATTTGTCTTCTTGAGTACTACAAAAGTGACTACTAAAACTCCCAATTCAGACTAACAGTTCCCCCGTGACAAGCAAACAAAGTTCACCAGCGGCCGGTCACAGACCACACATGGTTAAGCACCAGTGGCCCATGACAATCTTTATGACCCACACTATACAAGAATCTAGGGGTTCCGTGAAGACCAACATGAGACCTTCACGAGGCAAGGCCTCGGGCCATGACAAAAGCACCGGGCTGTGAAACATTGGGATAAAGAGTTGAAAATTTTAGCTAAGTATGGATCCGGTTCATGAAAACCTTTACGGGCCATGCCAAAAGTTCTGAGTGAAGACCACATGCTACTCACGATCTGTGAAAACCTTCACAAACCGTGAGAACTTCTGAGCAAAAACCGTGTACTGTTTACGGTCTGTGAAAACCTTCACAGACTATGACACGGGAGAAGCTTCACAGACCACACCAGATCCCATAACCCATGGCTATGAATGTTCATGAACTATTCCAGATCTCATGCCACGTGCTTGATGCTTTATGGACTGTGACATCCGTGCTGGTCCATGAAGCCTTGGCGACTGACCTAGGGTTTTACTATTTTTGGCCTATTTTGGGCCTATTTTTAGGCCCAATCTCCTACTACTATATATAGGAGCCTTTGTCTTCTACTAAATCATGAGAAAGTATAATATAAGTAGGCATAATGTATAGTATATCCTCTCTCTAGTTTAGAGAGAAGGAAGAAGAGAGTTCTTCTTCTCCTTCCTTCTTATTTCCTTTTTCTTTTTCCTTTCATCTTATTTTCTACATCCATGGCATCTAACCTAATATTTTCCATGGATCTAACCTTTGTAGAGTAGAATTTTAGCTTGGGATTCATTTTGGCACTTGGTATGTTCTAAATGCTTTATGAGATTCATTAGATTCACCATATCTTTGTGCTCATGATATTATTGTGATTTTTCTAGAATGTTATAAATGCATGAGTAGTACAACACATATAAGCACACACTTTGGGATATACTCATGTATGGTGCAGTTATTCAAGCCCCCTTGGGAATAGAAACCTGGATGTTAGAATGTGTAGAGGAGAACGCGTCCTTGTGGGTGTGTGCACTGGGGATTTGAGAATGCTCTGACCTATTTGCCATTGCACAGTATTAGCTTACTTTGTAATTGTTGTCCGAGTGGTTGCAAGTAGAGATATATTGAATAGTAGCATGCTAGGTGTTGTGTTGAAACCCTAGTATTAAGATAAGGTGCCTACAAATCTTAGGCCTAGCGTATATAGTACCCGAGGGGAGTAGTTGCATTCATGGTAGAAGCCCGAGACATAATAGCATAGGGGAAAATAGAACTGCAATGATGGTTGGACCTCGTTGTACTCCCCTAATTACAGTGGCAGTGCCGATGGAGGGTTGCGACCGCACCCATCGTGACATGGTTGGGGAAGTGCATGCCATCAGTCACACCACGTGTTGTGAAAAAACTGATAGATCTTTTGTATGTCTATATGTGAATGAATTGAGGATTGAAGCATTAGAACTACCATGTTGCTAAATGATTCCCAAGTCCCTAGTATAAATAGTTTACTTGCTTTTCAATTGCATGCTTGTAGTTGTTATTTGAAAACACCAAACCTCCCACTCCCCCCAAGTTGCATGTTTACACAACTGGTTATTCCTTTCACTTGTACGGATTGATAACCCGCACACGGCTGTGTTTGAATTAGTATTTGAATCCTAGCATCCTTGTGGACAAACTCAGGGCTTGCCGCTTACTACCCCTTGGTAGCTTAGCAGTAAGAACGGGTGCAGAATATAAATCTCTATCTTTGACCTGTAATCCCCTCAGCTCGTGTTTTAACGACAACCGAGCCGGGGCAGGCCAAATTTTGGCACCGCTGCCATATATGCTTTTTAGTTCGAGTATTAGTTAAGCATGGTGTTTTAGTGAGTAGTTAGTATTGCTTTTATCCTTTTCTTGTTTTTTTCCGGAGTAGGTATTGTTTGAGTTCTTGGTGAAAATTAAGGACCCTTTGCACTACGATTCTAAATTTTGTGTTTTCTTTGCTGGGGTTTAATTTAAAAAAAGAAAAAAAAATGTGGGAAAGCACTCAACGGAGGGCACTTTGTAGGGTGTGTCATTGCGATCACCCTATATAATGTTGTCCATTGTTGAGTGACTATGGGAGAAGAACAGCTCAAAGAGAGAGACTATGTAGGATATGTCATCACTACCACCCTACAAAGTGTTGCTCTCGGATGAGTGAAATTGAGAGAGAGTAGGAGTTGTTAGTTTCCAAAACCGATGGGATAGAGATTGTCATCCATACCACGACTCTCTAAATTTGAGGTTTAGTGGTAACTACAATTTGTGCTATGGAGATGCATCAGGAAACCAACACGTTGGGTTAGATAGTAGTTGGATTTCACCAACTTACCCAATGCCCCAAAACCAATCCCTAGGATTGGTTCCCAAATCGAATTGTGTAGAAATTTTGTAAGCTATAGCTAATGTGACCAAGAGTAGTGATTTAATCCAATCACGAGTGCTTACCGAGATTAGCAATTTGAGAACTCAACTATTCTCAATATTGATAAAGTTGAAGGATAAGTGCTTAATTTGATGAATAGGGTGAGCCAACTAGAAACCCAATTTTCCAAAAATGAACCATCCCTAGTTGAATGAAAAGTTTTGATAGATGAATCTAAAGGGGATGGGGGAAAGGTTTGTTGAGAGTGAAGAAGTCGAGGAAGGGGTGATTATAATTAATTTTCCATATACTTATTTGCACCCCAACTCCACTTATAGAACCTACTCCCACATTTTTGAAAGCCTCATAGGAAACCATATGGAAGCCAATTGAATATGCTAATCTTCCATACCACCTATTCCCTCTAAGGTTGACTTCTCCTATACTATATCTTCCTCTTGGAAGATTCTTACCCCTCGCGCTTCATTTTTGGTTGTCTAAGGTGATGGGGTACAAACCCGCACCCTATGGATAACATTAGGGTCGTGGCGACGACCTTAAATATACGAAGCTTCTTGGGAGGCAACCCGAGCTTTGAAAAATTAGATTAGTTTGATATTTTTGGTGTGTTTTCCTATTTGTAGATTTCTTTTTGTTTTTGGGACACTATTACACTTGGTGTGCATGTTTGTTCTGTAGGAAGCATATGGTTCTTTGGAGGAATGTGAGAAAATGGGAAGTCCAACTAATGGACCATGTAAATGTACATGGTTTGTGATGCTCAAAATGGTAGACAAGAAGGAGAACCAAACCTTAAATTCATGGGGATGGTAGACGTGCACAACCCATGAAAATCACCTACTTTCCTACACCACCCAATCACCATTTCTTTCCTACCACCACCCCACCACCACAAAAATACCACCCAAAACCCACCTACCCTCAAAACCCTTAAGACACACATATTGAGACCTAAGAGGTAACTCTTCATTTTTATTAAATTCTTCATTCGATCTGTGGTGCATGATAGTAGTTAGATTGATCTTTCATGATTAGAGGTTATGGGTAGTATATTGAGGGTGATGCTAGTTTAATTATTACATTCCATGATGGTGCCATCAAGGGTAGGTTTTAGTGTTCCTTTTTCATTATAAGTGCTTTCCTATTTCTTTCCCTTGACATATGTTCTTTCATTTTGTATGTGCATTGATGATAATTAAAGCTTTAAGTGTGGGGAGTCTTATGATTTTTAGTTTTTTTTATGTAGCTAATAGCTTTTCTAAGAGCATTTTGAAAATTCTGAAAAATTTAAAATTTTAAAAAACCCAGAGAAGTCAAAAACCCAAAAGGAAAACTTAAGTAACATTGGGAAAAACACGGATAGATCGAAAGACCTAGGTAAAAGTGAGAGGCTTGACCCGGCTAGACTTATAAGTCTAGGCAAAAGTGAGAGACTGTGTGGAAAAAGGTGAGAAGTGAGTATCCTTTGTGTGTTAAATCTAGGATGAAAACCCGAAAGGGCTCCTAGGCAAAATGAGAGAAATTGATAGAAAACAAAAAACTAGGTTGAATGCATGCTTCCACGGTAGATTGTTTTTGGAGACAACTCTTTGATTTCTTTGGGTTCATTTCTGGAAAAGTAAGCTAGTTTGACACTTATCTTTTTGGTTTAACTTTTTTCACATTTTATTTTGGGTAGATTGGTTGCTTTAGGAACTTTTGGGAGTGCGAGAGTGGTGAGGATTTTTACCTTCTTGGGGGAACTAGGGTATCTTGTATATAAGTTGAATGCATTGACCATTTTTGCATGCTTCATTTCGCTTGAACCTTTTTCTTTGATTTTATTTACTCGAGTACGAGTAAATGTTTAAGTGTTGGGAGTCTGATCTGCACCATTACACATGCTTTAACCAATTCATTTGACATAGTTTTTAGTTAATTTTAGTAAGTGGATTGCTAGTGTTAGTTGAGTTTATGTGACAAGGGGTTTAGACGGTCATGTTTGGTTTTCTTGTCTAAATTCCATGTTTCGTAGACTTAATTGGTACTAATGGACATCGTGTATCTACAAGCTCCTTGATCTTCCTTGTGATCATCTTTAGTAGATCGCGCATGGGTACTTTTTGGTTACATTCTATGTGAAGGCCATTCGCAAGGGCGGTAGAAGATTGAAGGTCGTTCGCAAGGAAGGTAGAACAAGCAAAGGCCATTCACATTGGAATGGTAGAATCTGAAGGCCACAAACATCAATGCATGGTAGAAGGTGATCAAAGCCAAAGATATGTGGCTTCAGAGTTCCAGATGGCCAAAGACAAAAATGGTGAATCGTAATCCAAAGAGTATTGCCTTAGTCCGAGAATGATCCAGGAATAATTAGCCTTCAAGGATGGTTCCATTGGATTTGCTGTCTTGATTACTACAAAATCGATTACAAGATCTCCTAATTCGGACCAACAGTTCACCCGTGATAAGAAAATGAAGTTTAGCCAACAAAGTGCCAGCGACCGGTCACTGACCGCGCATGGTCAATCACCAGTGACCTGGGACAATCTTAACAACCCGCACTACATAATAATCCAAGGGTTCCGTGAAGACCAGCATGAGACCTTCACGAGGCAAGGCGCCGTGCCGTGACAAAAGCACTAGGCCGTGAAGCAAGGGGATGAAGAGATGAAGAATTTGTTTAAGTATGGAGTTGGACTGTGAAAACCTTCACAGGCCATGAAAAAAGTTCTGAGCGAAGACCACAACCTGCTTGCGGTCCGTGAAAACCTTCACGGACCGTGCACAATTCCAGCTTCACAGAACGCACCAGATCCCATGGCCCACAGTTATGAATGTTCACAAACCGTGCCAGATCCCAAGCCCCATGCTTGGATGATTCACGGACCGTGACATCCATTCCGGTCCAGGAATCCTTGGCTTCTAACGTGGGGTTTTGTTATTTTGGCCTATTTTGGGCCTATTTTTTTGCTCAATCTCCTACTATTATGTATTGGAGCCTTAGTCTTCTACTAAACCATGAGGAAGTAGAATAGAAGTAGGCATATTTTAGAGTAGATTCTCTCTCTATTTTGGAGAGAAGGAAGAGGAACGTTCTTCTTCTTCTTCTTCTTCTTCATTCTTCTTTCCCTTTTCTTTTTCCTTTCATCTTATTTTCTATATCCATGACATGTAACCTAATATTTTCCATGGATCTAACCTTTGTAGGGTAGATTTTTAGCTTGGAATTCATTTTGGTACTTGGTATGTTCTAAATGCTTTATGAGATTCATTAGATTCATCCTCTCTTTGTGTTCATGATATTATTGTGATTGCTGTTGAATGTTATAAATGCAAGTGCACCACATATAAGCACACACTTTGGGATATACTCATGTATGGTGAAATTATTGATGCCCCCCCTGGGAAGAGAAACCTGGATATTAGAATGGGTAGGGAAGAACGCGTCCGCGTGGGTGTGTGCATGGGGGATTCGAGAATGCTCTTACCTATTTTCCATGACATTAGTCTTAGCTGACTTTGTAACTGTTGTCCGAGAGGTTGCGGGTAGGGATAGTGAATAGTAGCAAGCTAGGTGTTGTGTTGAAACCCTAGTATTATAGATAAGGTGCCTACGAACCTTGGGCCTAGCATATATAGAACTCGGGGAGGAGTAGTTGCATTCGTGGTTGCAGTCCGGGACGTAATAGCACGAGGGAGAAAAAGAACTGCAATGATGGTCAGACCTTGTAGTAATCTCCTAATTAAAATGACGGTGCCGATGAAGGCTTGCGAGTGCACCCAACATGATAGGGTTGGGGAAGTGTATGCCATCCGCCACACCACGTGTTGTGAACACACTGATGGGTCTTTGTATGTCTATATGCGAATTAATCGAGGATTGAAGCATTAGAACTACCATGTTGCTAAATGATTCCCAAGTGCCTAGTATAAATAGTTTACTTGTTTGTCAGTTGCATGCTTGTAGTTCTTAGTTGAAAAGCCCAGGGCTTCTGGACAAAACCAAGGGTTGCCGCTTATTACCCCTAGTAGCTTATCAGTAAGAATGGGTACAGAATATAAATCTCTATCTTTGACCCGTAAGCCCCTCGGCCCATGTTTTAATAACAATCGGGTCAGGGCAGGTCAATTATAGCTTCGTCATATACCGGATTATACGGCATTTCTCCGGTTGTTTCTCATATTGTTGTTCTGCATTACCATAAGGTTTTGGGTATCTAATCAACCCAGCTTACTCCCTTTCCTTCCAATCTTTTCTGGATACCTTGGATGATTGTTTTGTTTGTTACTTCTACCTGACCGTTCGCTTGAGGGTGAGCTACATAAGTGAATTTTAGTGTGATTCCCAGTTTCAAACACCATTTTGTAAAGACCCCACTTGTGAACTGTGTGCTATTGATGGTGATGATGGTTTATGGTACTCCAAAGCGACAAACTATATTCTGCCAGACAAATTTTCCAGTTGGTTCCGTTGTTACTCTTCCTAAGGCTTTGCTTCTACCCACTTTGTGAAGTAATCAACTACCACAATTAAAAACTTGGAACTAGTAGCACCTTTTGGAAAATGTCCAACTAGATCAATTCCACATTTATCAAAAGGCGAAGCTCCGTATATTCCTGTTAATGCTGACTGCGACTTATGCGATATTGGAGCCTTCTTCTGGCAGCTTCTGCATTTATGGAGAAAGTTGTATGCATCATTAAACATGGTTTGACAGTAGTATCTAGCTTGAATGATCTTTTTCACAATCTTTCAAGATCCTTGATGCGATCCGCATAATGCTTCGTGTACTTCCTTCAAGATTTTTCTTGCTTGTGATGACCCCACACACTTTATCCATGGAGATAGGTATCCTTTCTTATATAAGGTTCCTCCTTCGTAAACATAGTTATGGGATTGCATTTCTAGCTTCCTGGCCTTAACTTGTGTGTCGCTGGCTTCCCCTTGTCAAAGTATTCAATCAATGGTGTCATCCAGTTTACCTCCTGTGGTTGAACTGCTGACATGATTGTCCTCGTTGTGCTTATAACTAGAATGGCCTCTACTTTCATATCCTTGTGTTAAGCTAATGACTTAAATCCTACCGTTGCTAGCTTGCTTAAGGCATCTGCCTTCATATTTTCATTTCTTGTGACATGCTGGATGTTGAAGTACTCAAGGTAAGTGAGGAGTTAATGTATTTCATCTATTGCTCTTCTTGCATTTTGTAGTCACCTTGTACTTGTTGGACCATTATATGGTAATCGCTTAACGCTCGGACACTCTTCACCTTCATGTTAACTGTGAGATCTAAGACGCATATTAATGCCTCATACTCAGCTTCGTTATTGGTAAGTGAAAAATCAAAGCGAAACGAGTATCTATATGCTCCTCTGTTTGGGCTAATCAACAGCAGTCCTGATCCACATCCTTTCTTGCTAAATGCCTTGTCCACGAACAGATTTCATGCAAAATTTTCCCATTTAGACTTTCTGTTATCTTCATCAAGATACCATTGCGTTTTCACCTGCTGTGCCCCCACGCTTGTCATTTCTGCGATGAAATCTGCTAAAGCCTGTGCTTTGATTGAGGTTTGCAGTTGAAACATAATCTTGAACTGTCCCAATTCAAGAGCCCATTTGGTCATTCTCTCAGATGACTCGGCTTGTTCAGGATGTTCTTTATTGGGTAGTCAATATAGACTACAATCATATGGCTGTGGAAATAGGTTTGCAGTCTTCTTGCAGAATATATCAATGCTAGGGTCCAATTAAAAGATACGCCCTTTCAGCCTGATGCAGTATTCTGCTGGTTTAGAACACTGGTATCAACTTCTGGCCTTCTTGCCTTACCAAAATTAAGCTCACTGCGTTTATTGAAACCACCAAATATAAGTATAATGTTTCTCCTCGAATTGGTGATTTCAATGTTATCAGTGTCTGAAGTTGGTCCTTCAGTGACTCGTATGCTGATTGACACTCTTCGCTTCTGCTGAACTTCTTAGCCTTTTTAAGGATTTCAAATAGTGGGAAGTGTCTTTTTGCTACCTTTGACACAAACCTACTAAGCGATGCTAGCGATCCCATTAAGATTTGGACATCCTCACTATTCATGGTTGGGGGAGTTAACAATTGCTTGTATTTTCTCCGGATTAGCCTCAATCCCTTTTGAGGATACCTTATATCCTAGATATTTTCCCGCGCCTATCCCGATCGTGCATTTCTTTAGATGTAGCATCATTAAAATTGCACTTAATGTATGTAGGTTTTTTTTAAGTCATTTGCAAAGTCACATACTCGCTTGCTTTTTGTGACCATATCATCCACATACACTTCTACATTGTGCCCAATCTAGCTGCAAAACACATTATCTACCACTCTGTGATATGTTGCCCCTGCATTTTTCAACCTGAATGGAATCTTGACGTAGAAAAATATCCCGAAACTTGTTATGAAGGCCATTTTTTCTGCATCTTCGAGGTTCATCAATATTTGATGATACCCTTTGGCAGGGGATACAAATCCTTTGGGCATGCTTTGTTTAAATCAGAGAAATCTATACACATTCTCCACCCAGGATCTGCCTTTTTTACCATTACTGGGTTCGCTAGCCATTTTGAGTATATCACCTTATCTATTACCCCGCTTGCAACAATGCCTTTACTTTTTCTTTGATTGCCTTTTTTCTAAAGGTGAAGCTTCTTTGTTTCTGCTTGACCGGCTTGATCAAATAAGTGATGTTCAAAGAATGAGTTGCAATACTCTGGTCGACTCTTCCCATGTTCTGTACACTCCATGCGAATGTGTCCTTGTGATCTCTCAGAATTTGTATCACTCTATATTTCTCTTGATCGAGAAGACATTTTCCTATTTTGACACACTTAGAAGCATCATTGTCATCCAAAATTACATCTTCAGTTTGTTCTCCAAGATCTACTAGATGGTCCACCTGGTTAAGTGTCTCACTGTTGGTGATAGTACTAACCATTATCGGTTGTTTCGCAGTTTTTCCTGCTTTCATTGTGATGACCATACAGTGTCTAGCAGTCTGTTGGCTTCCCCTCACCGTTGCGATCCTTGTTGGGGTTGGGAACTTCATGAATAAATGGTACAGAGACCATATTTCTTTCACTCTGTTCATCCATGGCCTACCGATAATAGCGTTTAACAAACTTAAAGCATCCATGATGGCGAAGTCACAAATTATGGTGCAGTTCCGCTCATTCTTGCCAATTGTTACATGCAGATATATGTTTCCTAACGGTGTCTCTGCTTGCCCTGTGAATCCTACGAGTGCGGATGTGGATTTCTTCAAGTTGGTCCTCTTGAATCCAAGTCTGTCAAAGCAGTCTACGAAAAAAGATTTCTACCGCACTTCCATCATCATGAACACTCTATGAACCATCACATTTATGATTTTAGCGATAATGACCATCAGATCATTATGTGGTGATGCATTGGGAACGACATCCTCTTCTCTAAACATGATTGTTTCATCAATACACAATCTTTTATCTAGGGGCTACTGCAGAAGTGAATACCTGGCCTTAGCCTTCCAAGTATTATTTGATTGGAACTCTATTGACCCATGTATAGAGAAGATTACTTTCTCTGGAGCCTCGTTGGACACATATGCTTTATAGTCCACTGTTGTCATTAATTTTTTATTCCTGTTCTAAGTGTTTGCCATGGCTTGAGTTTTGGCCATGAAGCTTCCTGCCTTGCTCACTTCGTTGTATCTATTACTGCCATATTCCTTCCTATATTGTCCAAGATAGGCATTTCTCAAGTTTTCTTCTATTTGTATCCTTATATCTCTGCAATAATCGAAATTGTGACTGTGATCCTTATGGAAGGCACAATAGTACTCTTTTGATCATTTCTATGGAGGCGCTACCATTGGCACTGGTTTGCGGAATAGATCTTTGTTTGCTTTTTTAGATCTCCCTTTGTGATTTTGTTAGCGGGGCCTCTTAGGACAACATGCTTTGTGTTCCCAATTCTCTTCCTTTGAAAGGGAAGTTTCCTTTCCCCTTCTTTGCCAAATTCCTTTGTGAGTCCTATATTACTCTTTTTTCTCCTCGGTCCCGCTCTATTTTATGGTTGTTGGCTTCTTCGATTTGTACATAGTGCTCTATCATTTTTTGTAGGTCCCTTGGGTTTTCTGGCATGTTCTTTTTTAGTTTCTTATAGAAATCTCCCGATCGCATGCCCCCCGTGAACACACCCAAAGAAGATTGAAACGACAGTTCCGAACCTGTTGACTCTCTGTGAAGAACCTACTGTGATATTCTGCCAAACTTTCATCACCTCGTTGAGCTATATTGTTCAGGTTTGCGATTGTCTTGGTAAACCTTTTCTTATAGTAGAAGCATCCCAAGACCAGATCCGATAGCTATGCCTAAGATGTGATACTTCCATCTGGTAAATCTTCATACCATATGATCGCTGTTCCTGATAGAATTATGGGGAACGCCTTACACACCAACTCAATTTCAACATCACGTAACCTCATGCTATTACAATAGGAATGTAGTAATTCCTTTGGGTCAGTTTTTCCATCTTAAATTTAAACATGTAATGGTAATTTGAAGTGCTTTGGCATCTTAAAGTTGCGAAGATGTGGTGCTAGTGGCAACTTATCTTTTTCATCATCTGCTATTGTGTCTCTTAATTCATCCACATATTTAAGGTCGTTATTGTTTTGACCGATTTTTTTTATTTATCCTTGGGAACTTTGGTTTGACAGTAACTAGGAACTGATATACTGTTGCTCTTTATTTGCTTCTAGAAACGACGTGAACGCTTTCTTTTTCCTTGTTCATATTAGGAGACTCTGCCTCTTTTTCATCTTCTGTGTCATCCCTAATGTGTTCTTACTTTATGCTAGGAATGGGATCCGAATTTTGACTGGGATGTACATTCCTGTTTCTTCTAGCTACTTGCTCTTAAATGTGGTGCTTTGACATTTTTCACTTATGGTGGACACCATTGTCGACCATTGTCAGGAATAAACGATTGGAAAAAAATTCCATCCCCATAGACGGTGCCAAATATTGTGGTATTTCAAATCATAATGATTGATCATTGTTCACCAAGGTGTGCCTGCAAAAGAGATCCCAGAAGTGGGTCTGAGGAAAAAAGACTCTGACGCCCAAGTCAGTCACTTCCTTCTTCAGAGTCAAGCCTTTTTAGTATAGTTGCACATACTTGGATTCGTGTCCTCTCTACTCCTTTTAGAGGGTATTACAAACGTGGCTCCGCTTTATCCGGGCTTGCTATCATGTGTCTAATCGTGGAACCGAGAAAGGCGATTCATGGCCGACACCTGATCATGGTCTTCGCTTTTCTTAGCTCGTGGGTTGAACTAGCTTGTCTCGAGTCCATCTGCCTCAGCTCGCACCAATGGTTAGCATCAAGCCCCTTTGTGATTTGGGCCCGCTGCTTAGTATTTAGGCTAGATATACACCACTACTAACTATCTTTATCCAAAACCTATTGGGCTTCAGTCCAGTTCAAAATAGCGTAAGGTCATCGAAGCGGTGCTCACAACCCACATGCATACACCACATGGTCGCGGGCTCTCACTCTCCCTATTACCCTAGCAACATCCCAAAGGGGACAACAACAATGCGCCATACATGAAAGTAGACTAAGGTGCATGCCAACATTGTATATCAATAATTCATTTAACATGAATGTAAGGCACAAGGTAGTCAACATAATATTCATAAGCATTAAAGGATAGAGAGATCTTAGAATCTCACAAATAACTACCAAGTTATGAATACAAATATAAATCCCCAAGCTAAATCGGTACTCCCTAAGAATTGAACCCAATATTTCCATTGGATTCAATGCCCTTAGGCAAAACTAGGAAGATTAAACTAATAGAGAAGGGTTAGCCTCTTTCTATCACTATACACTCTTAGGAAAAACTAGGAGAATGAAAAATAAAACTATCCTAACATATATCCTAGTAGACATAGGTCCTTTTATATACTGGATCAAATTGGGCCTTGAAACAGGTCCAAAAGGGGAAACTATAACCCAAGTTGCCGCCATGCATACGTGAAATAACACACAGCTTGTGTGGCATGACCCGTGCAAAAGGGTACAAGCTGCCAACTGGGTGTAGTCTTCCATTTTTCTAAGCGCACGATCATGTGTTTCCTTGTGGGCCACTGGCTAGAAGCACTTTTAAAAGAGCATTTGAACGATGCAAGTCATGTGTATCCTCGTGGGCCGCCGGCTGGAAGCTTGATTTCACCTTTTGAGCAGCACAGACCATGCATAACCTTATGGAACACCGACTAGGAGTCGATTTCTTGGTAGCTGATGGCCCGATCATGGAAATCTTCACATCTTGTGGGCTGGTCTTAGGATTTTGACTTCAAAGGGGCACGTGCAGCATAGTATGGCGTAGACCGTGCTGAATACTTAGCTGCATGGGCTCGTTGAACGGCACGAGCCGTGCAGTTCCCTACGGCACATGCCAAGGCACTTTAGCACCATCCGTTTTGGCTGGCATGACCCGTGAAGTATCACACAGCCGTGCCAGTTCTTCACTTGTTGAGCTTTGACTTCTTTCTCTTCTAAGCTCGATTCTATCTACAACCACGTTTTGACTCGTGGCCTTCTGTCTACTACCATTCCTGCGAATGGTCTTCTACTATCTACTACCATCCTTGTAAATTATCTTCAATAAACTATGCAAAAGTGCTTACGATCAATATACAAATAAGATCACAAAACAAGATCTAGACGCTTTTAAGGACATAGTGTCCATTAGATCTAAATAACTACAATGGCTATCTAAACCCCTTGTAATGTAAACCTGACTAAACCTAGCAATCAACCAACCAAAACATAATAATAAATGTGTCAAATGCATTGGTTAAGACATGTTTTTAGGTGTAGATCAATTTTCTCACACTTGAGCCTTTACTCGTCCTCGAGTAAACAAGAATGAGAAAAAATCTAAGCGGAAAGTAGCATGCAAAGATAGTTACCCAATACATCCAACATGATTCCTAAGCTACCCTAGTTCCCCCAAAGATGTGAGACTCTTGCAAACCTCACTCCCAAAAGAAGGCAAAGTAACATATCCAACCACTCATACCAAGAAAAAGGCAAGGTATACATGATATATGTGAAACTAACTTACTCCGCCAAAGAATCCACCGAAGACAATTCAAGAGATGCATAACATAGTTTCCGATTTCTCTCAATTTTTCTCATTTTGCCTAGGAGTCATTTCGGATTTTCATTCCAGCTTCACACAAATTGAACTCACTTCTAACCTTTTTTCACACCATGGCCTCTCACTTTTGCATCGGTTTTTCAACCTATTAGGGCTTTTCTCATTGTTTTCTAAGTCGCCCTTTTAGGTTTTCATCTTAGCCAGGTGTATATATCTTTCATTTTGTGTAGCACAAAATTCCCCAAAGATGGGCTTCATACTACAGGAAGATAAAGAAAAACAAATGACACCACCAAAGTGTTCCAACATCTCCAAAAAAAATACAAAATGTGCCCTCACACCAAACACAAATTTTCCAAAAAAAACCAACAACAAAGGTTTAAAAAAAACCGAGGGAAAAGAAAGGGAAAATAGTCATCAAAACATCCAAAAATAATCATAAACAAATAAGTAGGAAAACAAAGGAGATGCCACCCATGTGAAGGTGTTCCAACCCCTCTCCTAAAATTTGTTCATGCATTGTCACCAATGCATGTGACAAAGGTAAGTTAAAGGTTGGAAATACAAGAAGTCTTCAATGCCTTCCACCACATCTGGCTCCACGCCCCTGCCAGTGTAGCGCTTGATAAAGGTGCCCGTCTCCAATGCCCACTGTTCTCAGCCAATCAATGATCTCTTGCATATGATGGTGTAGCAGGCCCGTGTCTCTCCTTAAGTACTTCAGCTAATCGTCCACCTTGTCAAACCTGAATACAGTCGCAGCCTGATGATAGTCAAGATGTGCGCTAAGCTGGTACACATTTTACCTAACCCCGAAGATGGAGTCACCTCAAGACTGCATCCAATCCAGATCATGTCTCAGTGGCTGTGCCTATATGTCATAAGATGAAATAAACTATTGGGATCCTGTTGAACCGTACTCTCAGAATGGGATGAACTTTAGGTGCTGCCACTGCTGATGCTCATGCTGGGACATGATGGAGATGTTGGGTCTATGTGGCTCAGAAACAGGTGGGGGTCAACGACTGCTACTCAACTCCCTAAAATTGTAATCATTATGGGGGGGGGGAGAGTAATTGCTCCTGTGAGAACCTCTAGAACTGTGCCCAGTTAGTTGATATGGCTCATTCTGAATCAATTGGCCCCTGGTAAGATGGTGGTGGTCCAAACTGCTACTCCATGGGGCAATGTAGCACAAATTTCCGCTCAACTATTGGTGGCTGAACAAGCTGAGGAAACATTGACGGTGTCTGAAATTGGTGGTTGTCAATGGGGGGGACTGTGCTGGCTTCTTGGGAATACAATCCTCCTTCATTGGGACATGGTCTTTCTCCTCTCCTGGCTCGTCATCCTGCTCATCATAGGGGTCTTCCACTACTACATGTGCACCCTAATCTAGCTCGATATTACGATCCTCCAATATGAATGTCGCGGCTAGCTTGGTCTTACCGGACTGGGGAAGTCTCATAAAGTTGGTACCTTTCTAGCGCCAGTGAATCAACCCAATCTCTAAATGTATCATTGCTACCTCCGCCATAGCTTTATAAGTAAATATGTACGTGGAGTTTGTGTTCTCCTACATACCCTCACTCACAGGAAGGCCAAAATGAGCACCTAGGAGTGATATCATGCCCTCAACTGCTATCTTACCCCTAGTCTTCATGGAAAGTTCGTAGAACTGGGTGATGAAGTCATGTATAAGATTAGGGCATGCTTACCTGGTGCAAATTGACCACAGGATCCTACAGTCCCTATCAGTAGCAGCGGTGGCCTCTCCATGGAATACCACCACTATACTCAGCAGCCTAGCAACATACCTCAGTGTTGAGTGCACAATGTTGTTGCTCTTGCTCGCCTTCTCCCGTGGCCATTGGGTGATGGCATGATAGAATGTATAAGCATCAAAACCAGAACAATCTGCAGCATTGCCATCCACCTTAGTTTAATTCTTCCACCCGAAATATGTAACTATCTCCTTGTAACTCATAGAATGAGATACGTCCCCCAGATGGAACCTGGCTATCTTCCCACATAACCTATTGACCCATAGCTTGATAGTTTCCAAGAACTCTATGGTGTGCCTAGTGTAAGTGAGGGCCAACTTCTTCATGAAGCCCTTTAGTCTGTTCCTCTTCAAGAGCACCTTGACCGGTTTGTAGAGTTTGAGTTTCTTGAGGGTTGTCTCATCTACAAACTTGGTTTCTAGGCTGGGGTTTCCCACAAGATCTCCCATTGTTCTTGATATTGCTCGAGGAGCATGCACAACTCTATAAATGCCTCGCTAGGACCGGGTCTCTGTCTACGTGGCATATTGACAACAAGAATAATACACAACACCAACAAGCAGCAACTAAAAGTCCAACAATCTCAACAACTACCCAAACTCAAAATCTCCCACAAAAATATATAATCACACGCAAGCCCTTTGTATAGGTCTTAAACATGCAATATCCAAAACTTGCAAAAATCAAAATTCCCAAATTTGTTCAAGAATGGTTTGGCCATGTACCTATGGTGGAGGATGTTGATGAAATCTGGTGGATTGAATCTTGTGGAATGTGCAGGTTTCCTCCTAGAGTAGATTCTAGAAATCTCCAACACCCGGAACAGATTAAATCTTCAATTTTGGGAGAAAATTGAAGAAGTGGCCGAACTGAGTTTTTGAAGAATATGAGTAGAAGTTTTTTGGATGCAATAGGTTATGGGATTTTTTTGGAATGAAGAAAGAAAGGATTTGGGACAAGTTTGGGTGATTTGGTTGAGAATTGAGGAAGTTCTAGTGAATTTATGCTAGGAGGCGATAGGGTGTTTGAGGGTTTGAGCAACTGGGTTTTGGGGAAGAAGAAGAGTGAAGAACATGATGAGGAACGAGGTCATTTAGAGGGCTCGTGAATTTTGATTGGTGAGCTTGGGTGGCACAGGCGGCAATCAAATGGCACAGTTCGTGTTGCATGAATGCCTCGTGTTGGCCTACTTCAGCACGAGCCGTGCTGTGTAAACAACCTCGTGCTTTTGCCTTTTGGCACAAGGCTTGGCACGGTCCGTGCCAAGCTCACTTCCTTCAAACTTCATCGCAAAAATCCCTGCACCCAAAATACAAAAACCGAGTTTAGTATTGTTCCAGCCAAAAAATCTAATGACTAATAATACCTAAAAACACCACCAACAATCAAACACTTTCCATCACCAAAAAAAATCAAAACCTACTAACACAAAAATAAAAGCACTGTTTCTTTATTTTTGTCCTCACGACTTATTTTTCATGCATTTTCAAAAGCTGATAAAAATGGGACAGTGGGTCACCAGAATCAACGCCATTAACACCACTCATGACCATGTCCCTATGGACGGGTCTCCACATTACCTTAGGCTTACCCTTCACTTTTGGAGATACATACCAAACACATTCATCCTTCACAATGGTAGAAACATTCTTTTTGATCTTGGGAGTAGGAAGGGGTTTAGAAGGTTTGAATTCCTTAACCCGTTTTCCTCCCCGATGCACATTAGTGTTTGCAATTTGAAGTAAAGCATCTTTAATCACACTAAGAAAAACGTTGTTATCAACACATGCATCATCATAAGTTTCACTCAAGCAAGATAGAACATGCAAGGTCTCTATATTGGGCAATCTCTCATCATAATCAAAATTATTTACCTTAGCTAATGTCGATCCCTTAGCTGATTCCCCGAGTTTAGGAGGTGTTTGAGGTGGTTTTAAGTCCTCATCATTCTTCACCAACCGGTGCAAGTTAGTGACCTTAGAATCCAAAATAAAAAGATCAGCACTCAAACTCATGCATGGCATACGCGTCGTCAACATAGCTATCACAATCAAAGCTCAAAATATCATCATTAATCATGCAAGGGTTATTGCATTGAATAAGCTCATCACACAAAGACATGCCATTGCAAGGAAAATCTTACTTAGACTTGCAAATTTCAAAGCGCACCTTATCAACATCATCATATAGGGTTAGTGTCTACAAATGGAAATCTATTTTGGTCCTTGATGTATTTAGGAAGGGTCTCCCCAAAAAAATTGGGTGTGCACCACCACCGTGCACTACATCAAGGACATAGAAGTTCACTGGAAACATAAATTTGCCTACCTTAACCATGACATCTTTAACTATACCTCTAGGGCTAGCTTGAGAATTTGTCTAGTTAGACAATTACCCTAGCATCCCTAAGCTCACATATGTGTAGGTTCTCATATAGGCAAATAGGAATCACATTGATAGATGCACCTACGTCAATCATAGCATTCTTCACCAATTTACCACCTAACGAAATAGGGATTGAAAATATTTTGGGGTCATCGCACTTCTTGGGTATGTTCTTATGAGCTAAAGTGGATATTCCCCCTATTTTCAATTGCTCTACTTTCTTAGTTGGTTTGGTCCTTCTTTTAGTGCATGCATTTTTCAAAATAAAACTAGCATATAGGGGGACTTATTCAATCACATCTAGAATAAGAATGGTAACCTCAACCTTCTCGAAGAATTTGCAAATTTACACCTCATTGGTTACCAACTTTGGTCTTCCCCGTAGAGCACTAGGAAACGGTGGTGGAGGGATCACCCTTGCCTCGGTGGTGGGGAGCTTCTTTGAGGGCTCCTCTTCAACAACCACCTCTCGTTCTTCAAGTTTAGTTTCATTGCCATCCACAATGATATCATCCTCTTGCAAGATCTCTTTCTCGGTCTCTTGTACCTCCTTCCGCTCCTTAGCTTCAAAGCACTCGAATTTCGTGGAATAACCTCGGGATGAGATGGTAGCTTACCAGATTCTCTAGCCTCAAGCTGGCTCGCTGAAGTGGAAAGTTGTCCAACTTGGACTTTGAGATTCTTAATACTTGAAAAGACCCTTGTGCCTAGCTCCTCAACCTCTCTCCTTGTTCGCTTCACGAACACATCACTCTTCTTTTCATATTGGGAAATTACATCGAGAATCTCCTCCCGGTCCAACTTTTACAAAGTGGCATTGTTGTTGGAATGACCTTCTCTCCTTATGTAGGGTTGAGTTTGTCCACCTTGATTGTACCCTTGACCTCGGTTGTCCTTGCGCTGCCGAAAGTGAGGGTGAACATGGTATCAAGGATTGAAGGTATTTGCAAAGGGGTCAGAACCCTTGTTGTTCCCCCCTAGAAAATTGCTTATTTCCACCATTAAAGTTCAAAGTCTTAACGTCTTCAAAATCTTCAACCACTTGCGGACATGTATCAGAAGGATGATCAAGACTACAAATGCCACACACCTTTACTTGTTGAGCTCTCCCCTTTATAGACTCTTTCATCATCAAGGCAAGTGCTTGAAATTGTTCTTCCAATTTGAGAGAGTGAGCTGGCTCTTCCAATGTCTTCACTCAGGATCTAGTGTCAAATTGTCTCATACCGTTAGCCATTTCTTCAAATAATTCCATTGAATCCTTAGGGCTCTTTTTCACAATGGATCCATTGCATGCAACATTGACCATTCTCATACCCTTATCACAAATGCCCTAAAAATAGTACACCAAATCACCCCTCTTTGAAGGGATAGTAGGGACAAGTCATCAACAATCTTTTGAACCACTCTGAATACTCGTAGAGGGACTCATTTACCATTTGTGAGATGTTAGAAAGTTTCTTCCATAGGCCTACAGACTTGGAAGCTCGAAAGTACTTTTCAAGAAACCTTCACTTCATGTTCATCAATTGAGTGATGCAACCCGGGAGAAGGTAGTATAGCCAGTTCTTGGTTGCATCCTACAACGAGAAAGGAAAAGATCTGAAGTTGTAATCTTCTTTCGATACCCCCAGTGGATTCATATTGGTGCACACTAGGTGAAATTCCAACAAGAGTTTGTTCGAAATTCACTGGCCATCCCATGGATGGTGGGAAAAAATTGGATCATGCAGCTCTTGAGCTCACAAGTCACATTCAGTGGCAAAAGGGGGAAGACAATACATAAGGGTTTATTCTCCAAGTTCGGAGCCATCAACTCCCCAAGTGTATGATTTTCTTCCACCATCTCTACTAACTCCTCTTCACAAACAACAGCTGGTTCTTGTAGAACCCCTACTCTATCTCTCATTCTCACTAGCAAACATATTAGAAGTAATCGGAATAACTATCATAAAAGCTCAACGGAAAAAACCAACCAAACCTACAAAAAAAACACTAACTACTCTACCAACTAGCTATGCAAGTCAACAATTAAATCTTTAAACTAGCATCCCTGAAAACAATGCCAAAATTTGATTCGAACTCCATCGGATTGCTAATCATATTTTTTTTGGGAGATCTACTAACCCGGGGAATGCTTCACAAAGATAGAGAATTTGTATTGTTGCTCTCTTTCTTACTACTAAACTGCCAAAGCAGGGATAGTGGCAAGTCCGGGTCGTTCACATATATGATAGGATTTTAAAGGTTAACTACGCAAAGTTGCAATCGGGTCATCAATCCGATCACGTGTCAGGAATAGCTTATGTTGCAAACAAGTTTTTTTTGGGGGGGGGGGGGGTTGATCTAACAACTACAAACATGCAAGAGCAAGAGTGTAAACTATATAAAGCTAGCACTTGGGGATAATTGTGTTGCATGATCATCAGTATATTTCAATCCTAGATTCAATCAAATACAAGACACATAAGCCTATCCTAACACTTATGTCACATAGTGCGGTCGATAGTCAACAATTCCCCTTCCTGTCACACAAATGTGCTCTCATTTTATTCTGTCGACACCGCCTCAGTAATTAGAGAAGTGCAAAAATGGCCTTTCTTACTGTGCATATCTGCTCTTCCCCGTAAAATTACGTCCTAAACGCTCCACTATGAATGCTTCTCCCTAGGTCTATAGAGGCAAATTGATTAGCACCTTATGGTGACTCTAATGTTGCTACGACATAGGTCGAATTACGCCAACCCTAGTTGCTACTAATTATCTTTATCTGAAACCTATCGGGCTCTAGTCTAGCTTAAACTAGCGTACAATTATCTGAGTGATGCTCACGACCCACATGCATGCACCCACACGGCGGGTACTCTTACTCCCACTATTACCCTAGCGACACTCCCAAAGGGACAACAATAATGCACCATACATGAAAGTAGACTAAGGTGTATGGCAACATAGTATATGAATAATGCATTTAACAATAGTGTAAGGCACTAGTCAACATAATATTCATAAGCATTAAAGGATAGAGAGATCTTAGAATCTTAAAAAATAACTACCAAGTCATTAATACAAATATAAACCCCCAAGGTAAATCAGTACTCCCTAAGAATTAAACCCAAACTTTCTGTTGGATTCAATGCTCTTGGGCAAAACTAGGCAGATTAAACTAAGAGAGAAGGGTTAGCCCCTTTCTCTCTTTACCTACTCTTAGGAAAATCTAGGAGAATGAAAAATAAAACTATCCAAACTTAAACCCTAGTAGGCATAGGTCCTCTTATATAGTAGATAGAATTGGGCCTTGAAAGAGGCCTAAAAAGGGCAACTAAAACCCTAGTTTCCGCCACGCACTGGCCGTGTAATAGTACATGGCCCATGCAAAAGGGCACGTGCCTTCACTTGGGTGTAGTCTTCCAACTTTATGAGCGCACAGTCGTGTGTTTCCTCGCCGGCCATCGACTAGAAGCACTTTTTGAGCATTTGAACGGCACATGTCATGTGTTTTCTTGTGAACCATCGACTGGAAGCTTGATTTCACCTTTTGAGCGACGCGAGCCATGCAAAACCTTGCAGCACGCCGGCTAGGAGTCAATTTATGGGTAACTGATGGTGCGGGCATGCAAATCTTTTTGTCCCATAGACTGGTCTTAGGATTTTGACTTCAAGAGGTATGCGCCACGCATAATGGCACGACCTGTGCTGCATACTTAGCCGCACAGGCTCATTGAATGGCACAGGCAGTGCAGTTCCTCGCGGCCTGTGCCAAGGCACTTTGGCACCATTTGTTTTGGCTTGCACGACCCGTGCAGTATCACACATCCGTGCCTGTTCTTCACTTGTTGAGCTTTGTCTTATTTCTCATCTAAGCTCAATTCTATTTACTACCACGTTTTGACTCGTGGCCTTATGTCTACTACCATCCTTGCGAATGTCCTTTGACTATCTACTACCATCCTTGTGAATGATTTTCTAAAAACTATGCCGAAGTGCTTACGATCAATCTACAAATAAGCTCACAAAACAAGATCTAGACTCTCGTAAGGACATAGTGTTCATTAGATCTAATTAAGTCTACAAAACTAAGGATTTAGATAAGAAAATCAACAATGGCTATCTAAACCCCTTGTAATGTAAATCTGACTAAACCTAACAATTAACCAACCAAAATATAATAATAAATGAGTCAAATTCATTGGTTAACACATGATTTTAGGTGCAGATTATCCATTCAACGTAATCATAGGAAAACTATGAATGAACGCTGCAAAGGCAATTATGCCCCCCTACCACGTTATTATGAAATTTCCTAAATAAACTGGAGTAGAAACAATAAGAGGGGTAAGAAACCAACCATGCAATGCATTGTTAAAGCAATGAGACTGGCCACCAAGAAAGCAAAACATAAAATGGTCAACACAATAATAAGGAACAACTACTGTTGGACATCGAACACCCCATAGTTGACTTTGGAGATGATGTATGTCGAACTGTGATCTAATAGCCAAACCTTGCTTCAATGTGTTGAAACTACAAAACAAACTATCTGGGGATAGCCAAGGGAAGAAGCTACGATGCCAAATTCAAACCAAAAGTATTTAATTTGTGTATTGAGAATTGAATGAATAGAAAGAGCGAATACCTTGATATTTATATGGATTGAATCTTAAGAGTTCTTTCAATAATGTTGGGATGGATATGCACTTTCCATGTCAGAATGGGTATGTTACCATAATTGAATGAGCCAATGACTTCTCTGGCCATTTAACTATCACGATCGTTCACCTTTGGCCCCTTACTTTTTTTTGAACACATTTAGCCCTTCAACTAACAAATATGTTGAGTTGCGGCCATTCCTTTAGGTCAAACCATTAAATCCAAAATTTATTCCGTTATTTTTTTAACTTTGTTATAAAATTAAGGGTAAAAATGACCTTTTTCATCTCTTTTATTTGAAAATCCAGCCCCTGCATATTTTAATAATTAAAACCTAGTCCCCTCATCTTTTCTTCAATTAAAACCCAACCCCTGTATATTTTAAAATTAATACCTAGCCCCCTCTGAGTTTTCTTCTTCTTCTCCGATTCAACACCGCTCAAGCCGCTGCTGGCTACTGGGGAAGACCCTTATTTTATTCTTCTCTAATTCTCTCCAAACATGTTGGTGAAAACCCTTCTCCCGCCGGAGGCTACTGGTGAAGACCTTTCTCTTCTTCTTCGGAGCCGTTCACCACCGACCCAATCACCACAGACCCCGTTTCCCATTAGTGTGTCATATCCCACGCCAATCAAGTTCTCAAACATTTTTGCTACACTAATGGGTTTTGTAGAACTTTTTTGCTGTTGGTTTTGGGTTTAGTCCACTAGGGGGAGATTTATTTGGGTATAAGGTAGGGGATGATATGGTCATTGACTAGCGACGGGGGATGATATTGTCATTGACAAGCGGCGGGGGATGGATTTGGTGGCGATGGGTGTGGTGGGGCGACAAAGTGAGAGAATTAAAGGGAAATTGTAAGAGGAATAAGAAACAAGAAATAGGAAAAAAACAAAAATTGGGAAATGACTATTTTACCCTTAAAACTGTCACTTTGATTGGACTTGACGCCTTGAACTAATGAAATGGCCGTGACTAAACAGTTCTACAAGTTGAGGGGTCAAAAGTGTTAAAAAAATAAGGGGCAGGAGGTGGAAGACCACAATAGTTAAGGGGTCATCGAAGTTATTTGCTATAATAAAATTACCATATATTTAGTATACCATAATCGTGCTAGGAAAAGAAGTATATTTTGTGGGTAGAACTATATTTGGAGATTTTTACTTTAGTTGTTAGGCTTCAAATGTAGTGATAGGTCCTTTAGCCCAGGTGAAGATTGTAAAGTCAAGGGATTTGCAAATAAATATTTTATTGGCAATTTTATGTTGAATTAATTTTGAACAGAAATTCTGACCATGTTGGAACATGCTGGTGCAGAATATTTACGCCAAGGTTTTATGGAAATCAAAGTCAGAATATTGCAGTAGTTTGGAATAAATGGAATTTGTATATCTGACTATATATATCAGGCGTGTGAAGCATAATTGGTTTATGGAAAATTCCTACTTATATGGAGAAGATTTATTCGAATATATGGGATAGAATGATATAGGTAAATCCCTTTATTTATGGGATTTGGATATGCTTCAAGGAGAAGATTTGGAATAGGAATATTGTGGAGATAATCAAGGAGTATTCCAATCTTTTTGTGGATATAAATTGGGACAAAATACGGCTGCATACTCACGGATTTAACAGAGCAAAAATCTGCACACCGATTTTTTAGACTTTCGAGAAATTGCAAAGAGTCAGAACACTGTATTCCAACACACCTGACTTACCGCACTAAGTTCAGAATCATAAACCTTAATTCCTTGGGAGGAGGAGATCTTGTGTCGACGGAGTTCGAGATCATAGGGAGTCTGATCAAGGCAGATCGATAGCTAGGGGAGCTAGCAGAGTTCACACGCTATAGTTAGTAAAGATAAGTATTTTGTAAACTGTACTCTGTACTGTATCTTTCTAATTAGTGGATTAATTCTGAACTGGGCTAGGCCCCGTAGATGTAGGTGGATTACACCGAACTGCGTAATCAAGTCATGTGTCTTTTACGTATTACGTTATTATGCACTTGGTTAAATTAGTCATGTTGGAACACACTAGTAAGGACTAGAAAAATTGGTAAAACTAAATTTCAATTGGTATCAGAGCTGAGTCACTTATCGTTCCCTTGGTTGTTTCAAGGAAAGTGAGATACAGTTTTACCACGACGACAAGAGAAGGAGCTTCAGTCTCTCGACCACCACTGCTAGAAGGCAACAACTACAACTATTGGAAGGCACGCATGAGGGTCTTCATCAATTCGCTGGATGAACTGGCATGGTTTTATGCTGAGAATGAATGGAATCATCCTACAGAAGATGCTGATACAAGTTCTAAGGCGTAGAAGGGGAGTCAAGTCAAAAACCCAAAGACAAGGCTAAATGGACTTCAGATGACCTTAAAGAATCTCTGGCAAATTCGAAGGCACTTAATGCGATCTTCACTGCTGTTGATGAAAATCAGTTCAAGCTTATATCTACGTGTCACCAAGCAAAGAAAGCATGAGATATTCTACAGACTGTTCACGAAGGAACCAGACGAGTGCGTGAATCCAAACTACAGATGCTGGCTACCAAGTTCGAAGAACTCAAAATGGAGAAGGACGACACCATTGCTACATTCAATGGAAAAATCAGAGATATCTCCAACATGGCTTATCAACTTGGAAAGGTGTACAAAGAAACTAAGCTGGTGAAAAAGACCTTGCGATCTCTTCCCAAACGGTTTGCAACGAAAGTAGCAGCAATAGAGGAAGCAAGAGACGTAGCCACCATGAGCCTAGATGAACTAATGGGTTCGTTACAAACTTATGAGATGACATTCCAGCAACTTACAAAAAGAGTCACCAAGGATTTGGCGTTCAAAGTTTCTCGAGCTAGGGAAAGTCACGAGTCTGACAGCGATGATGAGATTGAAAAACTTGCACTTATTACAAAGAATTTCTCAAGAATGCTAAAGAAGGTGGTCAACAAGAAATCTCAGGAAAGGTTTGGCGGAAACAGACAAAAACCATAAGATTCGAGCAATAATCGGGGAATGAGATTTGAACAAGGGAATATGCAGTTTGGGAGAAATCAGAACAATGAACCAAAACAGGCTGGATGAATTCAATGTAGAGAATGTGAAGGATATGGTCATATTCAGGCTGAATGTGCTAACACTCGCAAGAAACAAGGAAGATCATATGTCACCTCTTGGAGTGAAGATGAAGATGATGACAAAGACGAAGAGGAACTTACCAGTAATTATGTAGCTTTTGGAGCAAAGGTCCATGATACATCAGAGGATCAGTGTTCCAACACACTGAACAAAGGTAAAGCTGTATGTTCCAACATAGATCTGGACGATGCACACAGCGATGAAGATGATGATCTGTCTGTAAGTGATGAAGAAATCTATAGCACATATGAACAAATGTATGCCATGTGGGTTCAAGTAGTTGACACGAACAAACAACTGAATGAAGAAAAAAGAAAGCTAATTGAAAGTGAAAAAGAATTACGATCCACAGTTGCAGAACTTGGAAAACATAATGAAGAACTAAACAAGAAACTGATAGCAGCAGTCAAGAGGGCCGAGATGTCTGGAGCAACTATCTTTAAATTGAATTCCGGAAAGGCAAAGCTTGACGATATTTTGGATATGGGAAGAAATTTTGGTGATAGACATGAGATTGGATACGGGAAAGAACCCAAGACTGAATTGCATGAAAAACCAGTAACTCTCAAAGCTAGGTTTCGAGAAGTAAAACGGAAGTATGGGATGCCGTATCAAAGAAAGCCACTCATCTGCAGATATTGTACGTACCAAGGACATGCTGAACAACAGTACAGAAGACTGATCAAAGATCAAATGACAGGAAAACAACTTCTGCTGTGTTCCAACACATGCGATACTCATACGGGAAAAATGATTAGAAAGATATGGGTTGTTAAAAAATCCAGTACGTGTCTGGTGGCACACACTTCTCTAACAGCCTATTCCAGTGATTCGTGGTACTTTGATAGCGGTTGTTCTCGCCACATGACTGGCACTCCAAAATACCTCACGAACATTACTCCATATGATGGCGGATATGTAACCTTTGGTGATGGAAAGAGAAGCAGAGTAATTGGCAAGGGCGAATTTAAAATTGAAGGCTTTCCAGTATTCACAAGTGTATTATTTGTTGAAGATCTAAAGGAAAACTTGCTAAGTATAAGCCAGCTGTGTGATGAAAATATGGTAGTGGAATTTCAGAAGGACAAGTGTATAGTAAAGCATGGAGAAAACAAGGTTCTTTCTGGAATAAGATCATCAGAAAATTGCTATTTGCTGGAACAGGGAGTTCGATGCATGCTTTCAAAAAAGGATGAAGGAATTCTTTGGCACAGGAAGCTCGGCCACATCAACTATAAAAAACTGGTGAAAATCACAAATGTGAAAGTTGTACAAGGAATGCCTACCTTAACCAGCAAGGATGGAATTGTGTGCGGACCATGTCAACAAGGTAAACAAATTCGTTCTCCTCACTCTTCAGTACAGTACATTACTACATCTAGAAATCTGGAACTATTGCATATGGATTTGATGTGTCCGGTTAATACACCTAGTATAGGTGGAAAGAAATATATATTTGTATA
Source organism: Rubia yunnanensis (assembly GCA_037428765.1). Classification (NCBI taxonomy): domain Eukaryota; kingdom Viridiplantae; phylum Streptophyta; class Magnoliopsida; order Gentianales; family Rubiaceae; genus Rubia; species Rubia yunnanensis. The sequence goes on along the minus strand of CM075066.1, from coordinate 29,394,716 downwards.
TGTTGATGGCTCGAGTTATGGGTCCGCCAACACATGGGTAGCCTTCTTGAAAGAGAAATCCGATACTGTAGAAGTTTTCAGAAGTCTTGTAGTGAAATTATAAACTGAAAAGGGGAGCCCAGTGGAAAGATAATTCGAATCCGAAGTGATCATGGTAGAGAATTTGAAAATGAACAGTTCAGTTCCTTCTGCGATGAGCTTGGAATCCAACATGAGTTCTCGGCTCCTATCACTCCTCAACAGAATGGTATCGTAGAACGAAAGAACAGAACTTTCCAAGAGATGGCTCGAGTTATGTTGGCGGAAAAAGATATTCACAAGAAATGGTGGGCAGAAGCAATCAATACAGCATGTTATACAATCAATCGAGTGTATCTTCGACCATTCACAGCAAGACAGCCTACGAGATTTGGAAGGGCAGAAAACCAAATGTTTCATATTTTCACGTGTTCGGGAGTACATGTTATATTCTCAAAGATAGAGAACAGCTGGCAAAGTTTGATAATCGAAGTGATACAGGAATTTTTCTAGGGTACTCCATCAACAGCCGTGCCTACAGAGTTTTTAATCATCGAACCAACACTCTCATGGAATCCATAAATGTTATTGTGGATAATTCAGAGAAGGAACAACAACCAGAAGGTGTAGAGGAAGAACCTAGCAACACTCATGTTCCAACACAGTCTCAAAACTCAAACAAGAAAAATCCATCAGTTGACTCTGACCTTCACCAATGTGCTACAACAACTGAGCCACAGAACCCTAGCCCTGCCGAAGCTGACCATGTTGGAACACAGTCCCCCGCTACTGACACCCATGTTCCAACACATGACCAACCCAGTTCCACCATGAGAAGCACTCGATCAGTGCCTCAAGTTGATTACCGACGACTAGCTGGACTACACTATTTTGTTTCTCTAATTGAACCCAAGAACTATAAAGAAGCCTTACTTGATGAATATTGGATTGCTGCAATGTAAGATGAACTTGGTCAGTTTACAAGGAATGATGTCTGGTATCTTACTCCTCACCCCAAGGCATTAATGTCATTGGTACGAAGTGGATCTTCAAGAATAAATCAGATGCAGACGGCTTAGTCACCCGAAACAAAGCTAGACTTGTTGCTCAAGGATATACACAAGTGGAAGGTGTTGATTTTGATGAAACCTTTGCGCCGGTTGCCAGGTTAGAGTCTATTCGAATTCTACTAGCTATTGCCTGCTCTTTGAACTTTACTTTGTATCAAATGGATGTCAAGAGTGCTTTTTTAAATGGAGTGGTGATGTGTCCATTTTAGATGGTTATTTTAGGCTTTTTAGGATTAGGTTTTGTGCAATTTTGTGCTCTACATGTGGCATTTTGCCTTGAAATCATCTAAGGAGGGATAAAGGCGGCTTTGACGTTTTTATCACTTTTTAGATGATTTTGTGCGACAAGGTGATTTGTTTGAAGACTTTGAAGATTTGAAGACTTTGAAGATTTATCTTTGAAGATTTGAAGATTTGAAGACCTTTACATTTGAGCTTTGTGAAGATTTGAAGAAGTGAAGAGATGAAGAAAGGAGAGCAAAGCAACGGATGAATGATGATCCAGGGTTCTCAGAATTTTCCGAGAGGAATCAGCCTTCAAGAGTGGCACCATTGGATTCCTCTTCTCAAGCACTATAAAATCGACTACAAGAACTCCCGAAACGGATCAACGGTTCACCCGGAGGAAGCAAAACAAAACAGCAAGGCTGAGTTACTGATCTGGTCGCGAGCTCGTCGCGAGTCGCGACGGCAGCGTCCAGTCAGCTCTGTTTCAGCGTTTTTCTCCCCTTTTTCTTCCACTATAAATACCTCTTCCTCCCCTTCATTCCACAGTTTTTCTTTCCCTTTTCTTCTTGCATTTTAGGGCTTGAAAACCCTTGGTTTTCTTCTCTTTCTTTTCTTAGTTTTTGTAGTTTAATTATATCTCTTGTTATTCTAGAGTAGTTTTTGTTCTTGGGAGCAAGGATTGAAGCTTCCACTTCTATGTATTGAGAACCATTTCTATCTATCTATTTGGTGTTTTTGCTATTGTGCTCTTACTGTGCTTTGAATGTTAATTGTTGATTCCATTGATGTTGTTGGGAGCTTGAGGATATGAATGCTTGTATGAATTTCTAGCTAGGGTTTGGGGGATTTGGGTTAATTTCCCCCCTGTTCTTGTTAGGAATGTATGAGTGTGAATTAGAGCTTTTGATTGTGTTAGTGTGTTGACAATGTGCTAGACGAATGTGATTGATGTTGAACTCTTCGTCATATTTGTTTTGTGTAGCAAACGAGAGAGTCATATGCTCGTGGATGAATGTGCTTGCACGTTCATCCAATCTCGTGTAATTGCATGAATTGGTTTAATGCTTAGTCACGGTGTAGTGGTCATAAGCATTGCCAAGCTTGTTGGTTCTTCGTGATTAAATGCCACCAATGATACCTTGAGTCGTGGTCGCGACTCGGGAGTCATTGGTGAGGTTTGACGAGAGATGTGGAACTCACTCTTGCAAACTACGAACTAAGAAGGATAGGAGTTTAGTCTCCACGACAAGTAGTTGAAATATTGAATAGATGGCTTGTACTCATTCTTGAAGCATTTGTTATTTGGCGTTTATGTATCCTTGATGGTATGTTTCACTTCATGTGTGCCATGAGTTGTTTGAGCATAGGGAGTGTTTGTATGGTTGAATTGTTTTGGTGTTAGGAGCGTGACGAACTCCGGGACTCCTTTGCATGAAAATCTATGAGCATGAACTTAGAACTTCTTGTGATGTATGTGTTGTGATCCTTGCTAGATGGGTATGTGAATGTTGAGTCATGTATGCTATATGATGGAATGAGTGAATGATTCAATGACCTACGTATGATTTGGAAGTGGATATCCATTGCCCCCAAGGTTTTTTATCTTTGTAGTTTTAAAACCCCTTTTCTTTAGTTTCATTTGATGAGTAGCATAGTCACTTGACCTTGCTAGTTATCGTGTCTTTTTATCTTTGTTAATTTAGGAAACCAACCAACCAACCCCCCCATTTACATGCTTTTATGTGTGTGTATATATAGTTACTCCTAGCCTAATATCAACCATTTGTGTGCTTAGACGCTTAGGAAGATCCCTCTTCTCCTTGGACGACCCCGATTTGCCACTATCTACCTAGTTGTAGAAAGTAAGCATTTAGGGCTTATAAATTATCTTTTGCACGGCGGGTGCGACGACCGCCCGCTTGTCAAAATGGCGCCGTTGCCGGGGAAGAGGCATTTATTTTTAAGTATTTAGGCGTATTTGGTTGTGTATTGGCTAGTTGTTTTTATTTTCCACTACTTGGTGGTTGTTTTTGTTCGGAGTAGGTATTGCTTGAGTTCTTGGTAATTTATTTTATCGAGAATCCTTGCACTATGATTCCGAACTTTTGAAAAATAAAAAATAATTTTTTTTAATGGAGCGTCTCACCTTGAGGGAACTCATGATGAGAAGAGAGGCTCAACAAGCAAGGTTTTGTAGGATGTGTCATTCCGATCATCCTACCGAATCTTGCCCTTTGTTGTGGGAAGAGCACTATGACCGAGAAAGAACCCTTGGTTTCCAAAACCATGGGTACTATGAAGAGTGCTACCAAGAGGTAGGAGATATTGGTTTTCAAGGGCAAGAAGCTCAAGAATGGTATCCGTACCACAATTCTTACAATCCGGAATGGAGTGGTAGTCCGGATTTGTGGTATGAGACTGAGCCGGAAAACCAATATTACGAGCTACCTAGTTGGCCATCACCACCCTATACCATACCCCAAAACCAAGCCCAACAAGGAAGTTCAAGTTTGACACGTGAGGATGTCTTAAATACCATAGCAAACTTGAACTCCTTTACTAATGAGGAGTCGGATACCCAGCTCTCCTCTAGTGTTGAGGCCATTGAGGGGCATGTGAGGAACATATTAGAGGTATTGGCCCGAATGGAAGCTCGTGATTCCAAAAATACACCATCCCAACTTGAACTCGATGATTCGGTGAGTGAGGTCACCAATAAAAATGATTTTGAGTTTGAAAGGGATGAGGAGTTGGTTGTAGAGGATAGAAAAATGGAGGAAGAGGTGATAGTGCTACATCCATTAGCATCGTCACCCCTTCTCCCACCTAGTGAACCAACTCTAATATTTTCGGAAGTTTTGAGGGAAACAAGAGAGGAGCCAAAAGTTTATCCCAAGGTCCCTAACCACTCAATTCCCTTTGAACCATCTCCACCTCCACAAGACTTTCCTCTTGGAAGTTTTGTGCCCCCACCTCTCGTATTTTGGATGCTCATGGTGAAGAGCTTCAAGCCTTCACCATACGGATAACATTAGGGTCGTGCCGACGACCTTAAAAATACGGAGCTTCGTCGTGCCGACGACGTTAAATAAATTCGGCATTTCTTTTAGTTTTTGTTTCTTAATTTTCGTTTTTTTTAGTCTTTGTTTCTTAGTTTTTGTTGTTTTGTTTTTTTCTTTTTATGGCTTGTTTTTCTGTGATTTTGTAGTAAAGTGAAGTGCATTGCAATGAAGGAGATGAAGGAACGAGATCAATGAACGAGGGAAGAAAGCTTGGACAGTTGGTAAGCAAAAGAAAAATTTTAAGCCTGGGATACCCTGCCGTCGCGAGTCGCGATGGGCTTCGTCGCGAGTCGCGACGAACAGGGGAGAAAAATCACTCCCAGCGCCAACTTTCTGCGAGTCACGATGACATCGCGAGGCACCGTCGCGAGTCGCGACGTGCTCAGAAATTTTTGAGCTTTCGGACTCAACTTTCCGCGAGTCGCGATGTCATCGCGAGGCTCCGTCGCGAGTCGCGATGAACTTCGTCGCGAGTCGCGACGTGATCAGAAATTTTTGAGCTTCCGGACTCAACTTTCCGCGAGTCGCGATGACTTCGCGAGGCTCGTCGCGAGTCGCGACGAGCTCAGAAAATTTTGAGCTCTCGGACTCACCTTTCCGCGAGTCGCGATGACTTCGCGAGGCTCGTCGCGAGTCGCGACGAACCTCGTCGCGAGTCGCGACGTGCTCAGTAACTGTTGAAAATTTTTTGAGCCCGGATTTCAAATTTCCAAGCTTCCAAGTTTCCAAATGATTTTAAACATTGCATGATCCTACCTTCTTCTCCACCCAACACTCCCAAGAACCACCACATACCCACTCATTCCTCCACCATCCTACATATGTTGACATATGAACATTCTTGCATCTTTATAGTACATTTGTTGATTGTAGTATGCCGACTACATCATTGTGATCGTAAGTGCATATCCTATAATGATGCTTGTATACATGTCAATATATGTTGGATATTTTTCATGATTATTCTTATAGTGTTGGTTGAGTGTGATTTGGTTGTTCTTTGAAAATACTATGGTTATTAACTCTTGATGCTAAACCTAGTATTACATATCCTTATGTACTTGTGAGTTTAATGTGTTCTTCGTGGTGTTAGTCTTGATCAAACGGCGCCATGGAGACAATGCTTTTCTCGAGGGGTGAGTTCTTCTACGGCATCTTTGCTCCCCCTTCCGGTTCCGAAACCAATTTCGGGACCATACAAGTGCTTGGATTGTGCCATATCACCGGCGAATTGCGGAGACACGGGTGTCACTCTACCCCCTTACCTTGATTGTTATTGTTCTTGCCTTATATGTTTACATTGAGGGCAATGTAATGTTTTAAGTGTGGGGAGGGGTTAGAGGATTCACATGCATGCTAGATAGTTTTGGAATGTTTTTTGCTACTTTTTATTGGAAAAACATGAGAAAAAAAAATAGAAAAACAAAAAGAAAAAAAAATTTAGAAAAAGAAAAAGAAAAAAAAAGAAAAAAGAAAACCCGCTAAGTTGAAAACCCGAGAGGGCAACTTAGGCAACATTGGGGGCCCGGATAGGTCGAAAACCCTTAAAGGGCGGCCTAGGCAAAAATGAGAGGCTAAAATGTGCGGAAAAAGGTGAGATGTGAGCTAAAGAAACATGATGTGTGGCTAGGATGAAAACTCGAAAGAGCTCCTAGGCAAAATGAGAGAAAAAGAGAGAAAAACAAAAATTCTAAGATTTCACTCATTTGCCGGCGTTGGAGTCATAAGGTTGCGGTTGTCACATGGATGGATCGGGTAGCTCAACATCTATAGACCTCTTGGGATTGGGTAGCTTAGTGGGTTAGGAAACGAAGTGTGGTTATGAAATTCCTTATCTCTTTCTACTTCGTTTTTTGTTGATATATTGGCATTAGGTGAAGCATGTGTTTGAACCTCTTATATGGCTTTAGCTTCATTTTATGTCATTGGATTTTGGTGGATATATTGGCATTAGGCGAAGTATGTGCTTAAACCTCTTAAATGGTTTTAACTTCATCTTTTGTCATTGGACTTTGGGAATATCAATTCTGGGCTTTGAAATATTTTTATGGGTAGTGAATTGATAAGTGGTAGGTTTGGTTAGATTAATGATTGGGGATGTGTGTGTAAAAATCTCATGTGAGCTTTTATTTTGGGATTTATGATATTGAGAGTTTTTGTGAGGCTTTGTTTGGGGGATTAGTTTAGGATATGGCCATATGAATTCCTCCGTGTGCTTGGATCTTTTCTTACTCGAGGGCGAGTAAGGTTTAAGTGTGGGGAGGTTTGATGAGGCCATTTTATGTGGTTATTTTAGGGTTTTTAAGATGTGGATACGTCATTTCCTCCGTGTGCTTGAATCTTTTCTTACTCGAGGGCGAGTAAGGTTTAAGTGTGGGGAGGTTTGATGTGTCCATTTTAGATGGTTATTTTAGGCTTTTTAGGATTAGGTTTTGTGCAATTTTGTGCTCTACATGTGGCATTTTGCCTTGAAATCATCTAAGGAGGGATAAAGGCGGCTTTGACGTTTTTATCACTTTTTAGATGATTTTGTGCGACAAGGTGATTTGTTTGAAGACTTTGAAGATTTGAAGACTTTGAAGATTTATCTTTGAAGATTTAAAGATTTGAAGACCTTTACATTTGAGCTTTGTGAAGATTTGAAGAAGTGAAGAGATGAAGAAAGGAGAGCAAAGCAACGGATGAATGATGATCCAGGGTTCTCAGAATTTTCCGAGAGGAATCAGCCTTCAAGAGTGGCACCATTGGATTCCTCTTCTCGAGTACTATAAAATCGACTACAAGAACTCTTGAAACGGATCAACGGTTCACCCAGAGGAGGCAAAACAAAACAGCAAGGCTGAGTTACTGATCTGGTCGCGAGCTCGTCGCGAGTCGCGACGGCAGCGTCCAGTCAGCTCTGTTTCAGCGTTTTTCTCCCCTTTTTCTTCCACTATAAATACCTCTTCCTCCCCTTCATTCCACAGTTTTTCTTTCCCTTTTCTTCTTGCATTTTAGGGCTTGAAAACCCTTGGTTTTCTTCTCTTTCTTTTCTTAGTTTTTGTAGTTTAATTATGTCTCTTGTTATTCTAGAGTAGTTTTTGTTCTTGGGAGCAAGGATTGAAGCTTCCACTTCTATGTATTGAGAACCATTTCTATCTATCTATTTGGTGTTTTTGCTATTGTGCTCTTACTGTGCTTTGAATGTTAATTGTTGATTCCATTGATGTTGTTGGGAGCTTGAGGATATGAATGCTTGTATGAATTGCTAGCTAGGGTTTGGGGGATTTGGTTTAATTTCCCCCCTGTTCTTGTTAGGAATGTATGAGTGTGAATTAGAGCTTTTGATTGTGTTAGTGTGTTGACAATGTGCTAGACGAATGTGATTGATGTTGAACTCTTCGTCATATTTGTTTTGTGTAGCAAACGAGAGAGTCATATGCTCGTGGATGAATGTGCTTGCACGTTCATCCAATCTCGTGTAATTGCATGAATTGGTTTAATGCTTAGTCACGGTGTAGTGGTCATAAGCATTGCCAAGCTTGTTGGTTCTTCGTGATTAAATGCCACCAATGATACCTTGAGTCGTGGTCGCGACTCGGGAGTCATTGGTGAGGTTTGACGAGAGATGTGGAACTCACTCTTGCAAACTACGAACTAAGAAGGATAGGAGTTTAGTCTCCACGACAAGTAGTTGAAATATTGAATAGATGGCTTGTACTCATTCTTGAAGCATTTGTTATTTGGCGTTTATGTATCCTTGATGGTATGTTTCACTTCATGTGTGCCATGAGTTGTTTGAGCATAGGGAGTGTTTGTATGGTTGAATTGTTTTGGTGTTAGGAGCGTGACGAACTCCGGGACTCCTTTGCATGAAAATCTATGAGCATGAACTTAGAACTTCTTGTGATGTATGTGTTGTGATCCTTGCTAGATGGGTATGTGAATGTTGAGTCATGTATGCTATATGATGGAATGAGTGAATGATTCAATGACCTACGTATGATTTGGAAGTGGATATCCATTGCCCCCAAGGTTTTTTATCTTTGTAGTTTTAAAACCCCTTTTCTTTAGTTTCATTTGATGAGTAACATAGTCACTTGACCTTGCTAGTTATCGTGTCTTTTTATCTTTGTTAATTTAGGAAACCAACCAACCAACCCCCCCATTTACATGCTTTTATGTGTGTGTATATATAGTTACTCCTAGCCTAATATCAACCATTTGTGTGCTTAGACGCTTAGGAAGATCCCTCTTCTCCTTGGACGACCCTGATTTGCCACTATCTACCTAGTTGTAGAAAGTGAGCATTTAGGGCTTATAAATTATCTTTTGCACGGCGGGCGTGACGACCGCCCGCTTGTCAAGTGGTGAATGAAGAAGTATACATGGAACAAACTAAAGGCTTCGAAGATCCTCATTATCCACATCATGTATATCGTCTAAAAAAGGCTTTATATGGACTAAAGCAAGCACCCAGGGCATGGTATGAATGACTTACTACCTTTCTTCTTCAGAAAGGTTATCTTCGAGGGGGAGTAGATCGCACTTTGCTTCAATTTTTCTGATTGCTTAAATCTATGTTGATGACATAGTTTTTGGTTTTACTTCACCATCCATGGTACAGGATTTTGTCATCGTTATGCAATCTGAATTCGAAATGAGCATGGTAGGAGAGCTCACTTACTTTCTGGGATTGCAAGTCAAGCAAGGAAAGAACGGCTTATTCATAAATCAAAGTAAGTATGCCTTGAATTTAGTTAAGAAGTTCGGTCTGAGTAGTGCTCGAGCAGTTCGAACTCCGATGGGTGTTTCTGATAAATTGGTGAAGGATGAAAAAGGAGTTGCAGTCGATCAGAAATTATACAGAGGCATGATTGGAAGTTTATTGTATTTAACCGCAAGCAGACCAGATATATGTTTCAGTGTTGGAATATGTGCGAGATTTCAAGCTGATCCTAAGGAATCTCATCTCACTGCAGGTAAAAGAGTTATTCGATATGTAAGTGAGACTTCTGAGTATAGTGTTTGGTATTCTAAGGGCCAAGACTCAGAGTTGGTTGGGTATAGTGATTCTGATTGGGTTGGTAATGCTGATGATCGAAAAAGTACCACAGGTGGCTGTTTCTTTATTCGAACAAATTTGGTGTCTTGGTATAGTGATAGCGGGAGGTCGTCGCACCCCTATGCAAAAGATAATTTGTAAGCCCTTTTTGCTTACTTTCTACAACTAGGTAGATAGCGGCAAATCGGGGTCGTCCAAGGAGAAGAGGGATCTTCCTAAGCGCTTAAGCACAAATGGTTAATATTATGCTAGGATAAAATATATACACACACATAAAAGCAAGTAAAATGGGGGGGGGGGTTGGTTGGTTGGTTTTCCTAAGTTACAAAAGTAAAAAGACAAGATAACTAGCAAGGTCAAGTGACTATGCTAATCATCAAACAAAACTAAGAAAAGGGGTTTTAAAACTACAAAGATAAAAAGCCTTGGGGGCAAGGGATATCCACTTCCAAATCTAATGTAGGTCATTGAATCATTCACTCATTCTATCATATAGCATTACATGACTCAACATCAACATACCCATCTAGCAAGAATCACAACACGTTATGCACAAGAAGTTCTAAGTTCACGCTCATAGATTTTCATGCAAAGGAGCTACGGAATTCATCACGTTCCTAACACCTAACCAATTCAATCATACAAGCACTCCCTATGCTCAAGCAACTCATGGCACAAATGAAGTGAAACACACCATCAAGAATACACAAATGCTAAATAACAAATGCTTCAAGGATGAATTAAAATCATCTATTCAATACTTCAACTACTTGTTGTGGAGACTAAACTCCTATCCTTCTTAGTTCGTAGTTTGCAAGAGTGAGTTCGACATCTCTCGTCAAACCTCACCAATGACTCTCGTTGTCGCGACCAGGACTCAAGGTATCCCATTGGTGGCATTTAATCACGAAGAACCAACAAGCTAGGCAATGCTTATGACCACTACATCGTGACTAAGCATTTAACCAATTCATGCAATTACACGAGATTGGATGAACGTGCAACGCACATTCATCCAAGAGCATATAACTCTCTCGTTTGCTACACAAACGAACATGACGAAGAGTTTAACATCAATCACATTCATCTAGCACATTATCAATCCATCAACACAATCAAAAGCTCTAAATCATACTCATGCATTCCTAACAAGAAAAGGGAGGAAATCAACCCAAATCTCCCAAACCCTAGCTAGCAATTCATACAAGTATTTCATATGCTCAAGCTTTCAACAACATCAATGAAATCAACAATTAACATTCAAAGCACACTAAATGCACAATAGAAAAAACACCAAATAGATAGATAAAATGAGTTCTTGCTACATAGATATGGAACCTTCAATCCTTGCTCCCAAGTACAATAACTACTCTAGAATAACAAAAGACATAGAAACTAAGAAAAGAAGAAGAGAAAAACTAGGGTTTTGGCCCAAGAACAGGGGCCAAAAGCTGTGGAAAGAAGGGGGTAAAGAGGTATTTATAGGGGAAGAAAAAGGGGAGAAAAACGCTGCTGCAGGGCTGACTGGACGCTGTCGTCGCGACTCGCGACGAGCTTCATCGCGAGTCGTGACCAAATCAGTAACTCCAGCCCTGTTTTGTTTTGCCTCCTCCGGGTGAACTGTTGATCCGTTTCGGGAGTTCTTGTAGTCGATTTTATAGTGCTCGAGAAGAGGAATCCAATGGGGCCACTCTTGAAGGCCGATTCTTCTCGGAAAATTCTGAGAACCCTGGATCATCATTCATCCGTTGCTTTACTCTCCTTTCTTCACCTCTTCACTTCTTCAAATCTTCACAAAGCTCAAATGTAAGTCTTCAAATCTTCATAGATATCTTTAAAAGTCTTCAAATCTTCAAAGTCTTCAAACAAATCACCTTGTCACACAAAATCATCTAAAAAGTGATAAAAACGCCAAAGTCGCTTTTATCGCTCCTTAAATGATTTCAGGGCAAAATGTCACATTCAGAGCACAAAATTGTCCAAAACGTAATCCTAAAAACCCTAAAATATCCGCATAAAATGACCACATCAATTAGCAAGAAACATAATTCGATGTCTCTATCTACTGCAGAAGCGGAGTATCTTGCAGCAGGGAGTTGTTGTGCACAACTGTTATGGATGAAACAAATGTTGAAAGATTATAGAATTCATCAAGGCCCTTTGAAGATTCTATGTGACAACAAAAGTGCTATTGATATTTTGAAGAATCCGGTTCAGCACTCGAGAACCAAACATATTGACATAAGGCATCATTTTATTAGAGATCTGGTTGAAAGAAAAGAAGTGGAAGTAGTCTATGCTCTAACACACGAGCAACTTGCAGATATATTTACAAAGCCGTTGGATGCCACCATTTTTGAGAGCCTTCGACAACACCTAGGTGTTTGTCAAATCTGAGGTAATTTTTACCAAAATTATTTTTCCCTGTAAATATTTCTTTTGGGTATTTTCGTTTTGCAAAAATAGGAAAACAAAATGGAAGGAACAAAGGTGTACAAAAATAGGAGATGGTAAGTATGGTGTGTTGGAAGTTAATTAAGGAATGACAACTTGATGTGACAAGAAGAGAAAGGGCCATCATTACCATGTTTGGGAAATCTAAAAAGGGCTTTGCGGGAAAAGAGGTGAATAAGATGAAGAGTTAAAGTGAGATTCAAATTTGGTATACATTCTTTCGCATCTCTGCTCACTAGACCAATTATTTTCTCCCCAAAATACTTGCTGGAAAAAACTCTTATACGCAACACTTCTCTCCATCTCGGCATTGTGCCAAAGAATGTCAAACCCAAACTCGCCTATGGTGGAAGCTGTGGTACCAGAAATCGTGGAGGAAGGTCAAGTTTCATCGAATTTGGAATTGATGGTGGTTAATGAGCCGAGAAAATATGATGAACAAACTCAGATCGGAGGAAGCATAGAAGATGCAGAGGTTGAGGAAAGAGTTGAGCTCAAACCTGATGAAGCCAAAGAACAAAAGGAAGAGGAAGAGGCGTCCGTCAAAAGCAAACAGAATGGGGAACCAGAAATTGAAGAATATTCTGGAACCAAGAAGAAAAAGAAACCTACGGTAACTGGTCCTGACCCTCATCCATTAAAATTCATGGGAATTGAATGTAGAAGTGTGGATGAAGTTTTTGAATGGCTTGAAGCTAATAGAGTTGCAGTTGATTTAACCAAGATTAAGATGATTAGAGGAGAATATTTGACTGTTAAAGTAAAAGAGTTAGTAACTGGGAATCTAGGAGGAATAAGGCTTGAGAATCATACTGTGAAATTTGTTATGGGAAGATATGCTGAATTCCGGGAAAAAGACAAATTTTATGTACATTGCTATATTCCGGTGCCGAGGTATGCTTATTTGAGAGAGATATATGAAAATGAAGTGGCTGGAAGTGAAGTGGTTAGGAATGGAGATAAACTTCAGGTGGGGTTCTATGATACGAATTCAGCAAAGAGGATGGAAGAATTGAGGAAGCCTATCATCATTGTTCTGTCGGACAGTGATGACAGTGTTCCAACTTGCCATAAAAAGCCCGTACCTGGGAGTTTATTCCCTGCAAATTCTCCCCCTTCCCTTTTGTGTAAAGAATTCCAATCATGTCTTGCCCCTTTCTCTTCTTATTTCTTCTTCTTTAAGGAATCCCCCAGATTTTTTCCAAGTTTATGGTAATATTATTGATGAAAAAAAGGGTGTCTATCGAGAGGAGAGTGGGCCCTAGGATTAAGGGGCTTTATTCCCTTAAATCTCTGGCATTCTCGTTGGAAAGCACCTTGTTTAACGTTAAACTTGCCATCCTTTGGTGAGGTGTAACCATATATGATTTGTTTTTGCATTTTTTTCTATTATTGACACTTTTTCTTAGCTTTTTTGTCCTTTTCGACGAATTTGACCAGTCAGAATGTGAAACATGGGGATGAAGCCTTTAGGCCTCTCGTCGCGCTCGTTTGTCATCTGCATTGGGTATGTGCTTTGATGGAATATGTAAGAATTCTAAATGTGCTTGGAAATCATTTAGTTGCAATTGAATTAAAATGTAAATTCATGGTAACCGGTTAATATTCCCTTAATTTCAAGAAATGGTTAGTAATGACCCAAAAATGAGGGTATAATCAATGTATAAATAATATGGAATAGGGAGTAATCATGACGAATGGTTTTTTTTTTGCAAAATTGACGTGTGTCTGCTCTAATTCTTTAACTGATACAAGTTATTGATTGCCTCGACTAGGTACATTTTCATAACAATAAATTTACTGATTTGAAATCATTGGTGATTATATAGAATAAAGTGTATGTAAGAAGGGCTCACCCCATTTCTTTCTAACTGATTAAGATTATCATAAGTAAGTGGACTATTTGTGGGAGCTTATTTGCAGAAGGTAAATTACCTTTCAAATATATTCTATTCAAAATCATGCTGGTTGTGCATGCTAAGTCTCCATCCTCCTCTGCCAGTCTTAATGTCAGTGGGAGTGAGGTGCTTCACAATGAGATGCATGTTGATGATGAGGTAGTCATTGAGGAAGATGATGTAGGGAAAGAAGGGGGTAGTTAAGTAGTTGATAATAGTGATGGTGATATAACCGAGAATGATGTAATGTTTTAAAGGAGCAATACTCATTTTTAAGTGATTGTGAGGCTAAGATACTTGGCATCGACAAGAAAGTATGGAACCCTCCTGCTAGGTATTTTGTTGTTATGAACATCATGTGTTGTATGGATTGGCCCTACCAGCCCCGAATTTTATTCTGGATGTGTTGGAGGCTTATGATGTTGCTCTTGCCCAGCTTCATTCTCGGGGTGTGGCCATGATTTTTGGTTTTAGGGAAGTGTGAGAAGGAAGAGGAAGAGTTTAAGTTGGATATGTTTTCTTGATTTCAACAACTATAGAGGTTGAAGAGCAATGGAGTTCACCTTTTACCCAAGTATTCATGGGGCTCAAGTTGTACAGAAGTTCCCCGGAAACGGTGGGGTTTGGAAGGATAGATAGTTGTTCATCAGGTGTTTTGAGGGAAAATCTATGCCTCTAGGGAATACTGTTGTGCCCTTTGATAAGCACTGTGATAAGCAAGCGAAGTGGAATAATATTAGGTTTGTGAAGGAAGTGGTCACTCACTCGTTAAAGATGGGGAGGCCTAGAGGGATGTGAGGTTGTCACCTAACCTTTACTTGAGTTGTTAGGGATATATGTGCTTTATTGCATTCTTATGTTTCTCTGTCCTTTGTTATTGTTATTTTGGGTGTTTCCAGCGATGGCATTGTTAAGCATAGTAGTGAAGCCCTCGTTACTTGTGGGGAGGGGAGAGAAGAGAATATCGCTATGATGAGGGTGTTGAGCTAGATCACGGGCATCGTAATAATGGTCATGGTGACCTGACCTGCACCCGCAAGGTTGTTTAAATCCATCCCATCGTTGGTTTGATCGCCATGTTGATATCTATCCCATCGTTGTTCTTTTGAAACACCTTGCTCCCGGCATGTTCCTTCGATAGTTCTAACCTCTTACAACCTCAGTCAATTATCGGTAGGATGATCCCAAGAATAAATATTGCAACACTTTCTCGGTCAATTCTTTCTCTTATAAGTTCTTTCATCATCGACATGAGGGCTTGAACTTGCTCCTCTAATATTGGGGAATGAAGATCTTTCGCATCACTTGTATTCTCCCTTGGTCGAGTCCCAAATAGCATCATTTCATTGGCCAACTCCTCGAAGAGGGTCATGGCTTGATTGGGACTTTTGTTTGATATGGCACAATTGTACGCAGTGTCAATAACATCCAGATCATAATGCACCTAGGAGGTAGGTTGTATAATCAATCCTTCACGGCATTATGAAGAGAAAAAAAAATGTTCTTAGGTTGTAATCTTACTCAGACACCTCATAGGCTTCATGTTCGTACACACAAGATGAACTTTGACAAATGTTTGTTGGGGTCTTCTCTGGCCATCCCATGGAAAGTCAGAAGTTATTGGATCATGCTGGACTTAAGCTCACAAGTCACATTAGTGGGCAATGGCAAAAATATGATACGCATGGGTTCATTCTCCAAACTAGGAGCCATGAACTCCCTAAATGTCTTGTTATCCTCCTCCATTGGTTCTTCCTCTTCAGTTACAAATGATCTTTGTGGAACTTCTGCGGCTACTCTCCCTCTTCTACAGTGTCTATGATTACCTACGATTTCAGACAAGTAAAGCAATGACCTTCGGTTGTGGTACAGGTTTGTACCATAAACAAGGGCCAAGACAATACTATGTCTTAGACAAATCCACTAGCAAACAATCGTGAACAACCACAATATAAAAAAAACAAACAAAAAAAGCTAATCTACCACTAATTAAGTTAGCTATCAAATAATTACATCCTAAATCCCCGACAATGGCTCTAAAATTTGGTAAGCACCCAGGGTCGTCGTTTTAATGTATAACTTGGAGTACAAGCCAACCAAAGATAGAATAATTTATAGTGTTGCTCCCTTATTCACTCATAACTACTAAAAAGTAGATAGTAGAAAGTTAGGGTATTGTCCACAGAGATTTAGGGGATTAAGGGATAGACTCATATAATCCACACACAAGCATCACCATGTGTTTGTGCCGAGAGTAAAGAAAATTAAGGCTTTTTTTAAATGAGTAATCTACAACTGCAAGCATATAAATAGAAGCTAAGGGAAAAAGCTTGGTAATAATGATCTCGGGGGTATTTGCATCACATATTTGGCATTTGAGACTTGATCCTTGACTCATATTCACATATTCATAATACTTCATGCATTGTCACCCGATGTGGAGATGTTGATTCATCAAAAACTCCCATGATGACCAATATCCTAGTTATGCCTCACTGTCAAACTCTCACCTCCACACGTTATAACTATAGGAGCGCTACCACTAACCCCCTCTAGCACTCACTCACGTGGTTAATAAACCTGACACGCACAATAAATTAAACACAGGAGTAGAATGACTCATCGGGACTTCCACCAGAAACATGCACTCTAAGCCCATTTTGTGCCACTTAGAGCATTGGTATCTCATTAATTCCCTCTAGAATTTTATCTGGAACAGTTTACTACGAACATGCGATATGACATTCAAAACTGGACTACAACCTCCACTTGAATAGTAATGATGACCGACAATATGTAGTTGGGTCACTCACATATCGTTCATAGCCTAATTTAATTAAGTTCTTTAGCCTAATCTAACCAAAGAAATAAACTCATGCACAATTGTCACTCCTAAACACAGTCTTCACATTAACCCTTGACCAAACACGACAAGAAGACGAAATACTCCCAGGTTCATACTCCCTAGGTGATACCTTAGAGAAGATTTGCGCTGTAGCATGACTTCCCTGGATGAAAGTAGGGTTTGGATTAACATGTTTCAGTAGGTTTTTTATGTTTTTATTTGCCAAGTTTTGTTGGGGCTCTCGCGACTCTGGAGAGATTTAGGTTTTCCCTGGTGTAGATTGAAGAAATCCAACGACAACCTCCAAAAATGTTCTCAATACTAGAACTACGAAGTTGTAGCAACCCAGTGGAAATTGACTCGCCAACAACGAATAAATATGGAGACACCCAGCACCGTTTTGCTTTAAAAAAAGATGGAACTGCACCAAAAACTACTCAAATAGGTGTCTCTTACCGATGATCGGAATCACAACGACCTCACCAAACTACATAGTCGATCCGACTTGAAGCCGGGAAGGCTAGAGGCACGGATCGAGTAGCAGATTGCCAATATGGGAAGTGGACTTCAATGCAGGAATTTCCTAGGGATTGAAAGATTTATTTGTGGGAGACTCACTCACTTTGTGTGAGTTAATTGATAGTTTTCAAGTTTAGGAAAATTAGTTCTACTTGTTAGTTAGGGGTTGTGCGACCCAAATCTGACACAATTATGTAACGATTCTGAAATCATTGAGAATGAAACCACCGTTTTTCAAAACTTTTTAATATTTATTCAATCCCCATTTCAAATATACATGCTAGTGTACAATCCTATTTATTCAAAAAAAACAATCCTAATATTAAGAAGAGTGGGTCTCCTGACAGGCGGCCTGTCCATAAGGTTATGGACATGCCACTTATTTTTTACCTTATACACTGCATTTGTTAAATTACATACAAAATTTAGAAATTTAAAAATATGTTTTTATATTATATATATATATATTCACCTTCAAATACATATTATTACTTGTTTTAACTTATAAAATGTATTATTTAAATTTTATAAAAAGTTTTAACATTTAAGGTAAAACCCCCTGAGAACTGTTCATAAACTTATGAAAATGACTTCATGACACTTTCTCTATTAAGAATACTACGGGCAAAACTTAAACTTCTAAAAAATGTAAAAAAATAAAATCACATACGTACAAAAAAACCTTCTCGTTGATTTATTTTTCAAAATTTAGTTAGTACCATTTGAATCTTAGGCACATTTACTATTTGACAGTTAAAGTTATATTCCCGTAATCACATATTTGAATATATATGATTAATAATATTATTATATGAGATATTGTTAGAGCAAGTCCAACAGCTTCCCTAAAAGTTTTCTTAGAATAGGGAATGAAAACTAATATTCTTCATTTTTTTTACTCAACTCTAACAACTTCCCTATTTTGCATGAACTTGCATTTATTACACTAGTTACTTTTTTATTTAAAGATAAGAGAGTTCATTTTCTAATCAGTTCAAAATATATTATATATAAAAAATTAAGTTAGTTTTTAAAAGCAATATATAACAAACTTGAAACTAAAATTTTTATGTTAATTTGAACTTATTTATTTTCTTATTCTTTTAATAAATTCACCCGGTTTGAAATAAAAATTAACATTCAAAAAAATATAAACTATAAACTAGGGGTAACAAATGGGCGGACGAATCAAATATGTGTTGGGTAAATTGGGTAGTTAAAAAGTATGAGTATGACCCATTTTGACCCATTTTATAATGGGTCTGGTCAAAATGGAAAATCATTTAACTCACGGGTAAAAAATGGTTAAACCCGCAGGTTTCAACCCATATAACCTATATGAGTAAAACCCGCGAGTTTCAATCCATATGGGTAAACCCCACGGTAAACCCACGAACCTAACTCGTCCAACCCATATTTTTCAACTACCCATTTGACTCACTACCCATTTAACCCATAAGCCATTTTACATATACCCACTCGGATTTAACAATAGACAATCCGCTTGACCCGCAGGTTACGAGTCTATTTTGCCACCTCTACTATGAACCAAAGGGATTAATTTCAATTTTCTAAACAAATCGTTATTGACAAAACCTTACAAAAAATATAAATAAGCATCCCACATGTTGAGATTGTAGTAGTTTTCTCCATAAAAAAATGTTGGTAGTCGAAGGTACTTTTTAGTAGAAATAGAAGAATGAGTGAAATATGAGAATTAAGTTTTTAATAGAAAAATGAAGATTGTGTTATGATATGATTCATTCAATTGGGATTGCATTAAATTTTCAATTCCTATAATATTTTTCTTTTTTCTACAAATACAACGAAACATATCTTATTTCTCTTCAAAATCCCTATTTTAGGAAATATGATAGGGAAGCTGTTGGAGTTAAAAACCATGTAGAATCTCTGTAATCAATGAAAATCACTATTATAGGGAATCTGTTGGACTTGCTCTTAGACTCATCATAACATGTAGTTTATAAATAGAGTAAAGTGCTCATATAACCCTATGTTTTGATGGTTTGTGCTAATATAACCCTGTGAAGTTGGAAAGTGCCATTGCAGCCCTGTATTTTGCTAGAATGTGCTAATATACCCTCTGTAAATGACTATTATTTGGCTGGAAAGATATGAAATGACTATTATACCCTCTGTAATTTAAAAAAAACAAAAAATTAAAAAAGCTAGAAAGACATTTATACCCTTGTTCCTCAATGAACAAAACCTTTCTTTTTCCCCTCTTCTCGTCTCTGTTTTCTCCCTCTTCTTCTCGGGCTTTCTTTTTTCCCTGGTAATGCAAAGCCGCGGCTGTGGAGGTGAATCGAAGGCAGAGGTGAGTCGAAGGCGACGAAGGTGAATCAAAGGTGGCGGTGGAGGTGAATCAAAGTGGCATTCCAATCGGGTTTCTAATCGGCGTTCTAGGGAGAGATAGAGCGCGGTGGCGGGGCTAGGCAAGGGGGAGAGGTGGAGCGCAGTGGCGCGACTAGGTCAGAGTTGAACGGTGGCGGTGACGAGGCCGGGGTTGAGCTGTGGTGGGGTGGGGCTAGGGTTGAGCAGTATTGGTGGCGGTGGTTGGGACGAGTAGTGACGGGGCTAGAGACGAGCGGTGGTGGGACTAGGGTTGAGCGGTGGTGGTGGTTGGGACGAGTGGTGGTGGCGGTGGTTGGGATAAGTGGTGGCAGGGCTAGGGACGAGCGGTGGTGGGACTAGGGTTGAGCGGTGGTGGGACTAGGGTTGAGCGGTGGTGGTGGTGGTTGGGACGAGTGCTGAGGCAGGTGGTGTTGGCGGTGGCTGGGGAGAGTGATGGCGGTGGTGGCTGTGGTTGGTGGTGGTGGCGGAGCTAGGTTTAGGTTCTGCTGGGACGGGTGGTGATGGTTGTGGCTGGCTGGTGGTGGCGATGGCTGATGGTGGTGGTGGAGCTAGGTTTATAAGTGGTGGCTGTGCTGGGTGGTGATGGCTGTGGCTGGTGGTGGTGGCGGAGCTAGGTTTAGGTTCGGGTGGCTGGTGGTGGTGGCGGAGCTAGGTTTAGGTTCGGGTGGCTGGTGGTGGTGGCGGAGCTAGGTTTAGGTTCGGGTGGCTGGTGGTGGTGGCGGAGCTAGGTTTAGGTTCGGGTGGTGGTGGTGGGTGGGTGGTGGTGGTGGTGGGTGGTGGTGGTTGTGGCTGGTGGTGGTGGTGGATGGTAGTGGTGGCGGTGGCTGGTGGTGGTAGCGGTGGCTGGTGGTGGTGGCTGTGGTTGGTGATGGTGGCCGGCGGCAGTGATAATGGCGGAGGTGGTGATAGTGGTGGTGAAGAGGAAGAAATCTAGGGTATTTTAGTCATTAGATTTGTAATTTGAAGACTAGGGGTATTTTAGTCCTTTTGTTTTTGATCAATGCCAAAAATTACAAAGTCTACACCAGAATAGTGCCATAGGTATATATTGGCACTTTTGATGCAAAACACAGGGCTACAATAACACTTTCCTACTTTACAGGGTTATATCAGTACAAACCTTCAAAACATAGGATCATATCAGTATTTTGCCCTTATAAAATTAATTTTTTATTTACAATTATTTTCCATAGTTACATATATTTATAGTCAAACATGTTTCTTGAATTACGTGCAAGGAGGGAGTATATGTTAATGTGATTTTATGATCAAATCAATAATGTTAGACCCTAAAAGGTAAATGTGAAAAACATTGTGGGAGGAAGATAGTGAGATTTGTGAAAGATAAGGGGTGAAACCCGAAAACGAAGTGAAGATAAAGGGTATGGGAAGCTACTTTTCCATCGAATTTAATGTACTGTAACTGTGCATATAAGTATTGGAAAGCAGTAGTCATAATTGCAAAGGAGGTACGGACAAAGTCACACTACTAGTTCCAATAACACGCTTCCTTTTCTTACACAACTACGAAATTGCCACTGTCACTTCCAAGTTCCAACTCTGCATGCAGAGCAGAGCAGGGTGAACCACCCTCTAAAATTCCGCTCCCTCATTTCCCTCGCCGGTGTCCCCATTTCTCGCCCTAATTTCCACTCTCTGACTGTCTCTTCTCCTCGCCGGAACCTGCCGCGACTCCGGCCATTTCCCGTCTCATCCTTCATCTTATGCACCGCTCAATTTTAGGTATATAAGCTCCGACCTCCTTTCCCCAAGCTCCGGTAATTTTCCATTACTGTTAATTTGAAGAATTAATCGAATTTCATTTTGCTTGGAAATTCTTGTTTTCAATGTGTAAGTTAGGATGAAGTTTGAGTTTAATTACATTTCCGCATTACAGTGCCTTGGATTGTGCTTTTCTGTGCAGATTAATGGCCGGGGGTTTTCTCATTTACTTTTTTTTTTTCAGTGTGCAAATATGTATTGGATTTAAGCATGCACGAGGAAATAATTCATATGCACGAATTTCTGTTCAATTTACCTAATGTTTCCAATGATTTAGTGAATTAGTTCGGTGAGGATGCTAAGTTGTACTTCAAGGTATTAATGAATGCTCTTTGTAATATGATTCATAGGAAAAATTGAATCTTGGGTGCATTATCTATTCCCCTTCTGCATTTTTCTTGACAGACATTTAAGAATCAGTTAATTAAGGCTTATGAATAACTAGTGGAACAGCTAAAATGGAATCCTTATCCCTTGTACTGTTAAATTTGGAATCTTCAAATGTTTTGTTCGACTTTGCTGCCCATTCATTAAATGCATGCTTTAGAAAACTTGCAGCATTTCATTCACTTAATTATGTTTCTATGTTTTGGATTCCTCGATGTATTTACCATCCAATTTCAGCCAGGATGAATCTCCAAATACATATGTAGTTATTTAATTCCTTAAGGCTTGTAGTCTTCATGGAGATGCATATCATTCTTTAGTCGGATGCTTATGTGCCATTCACAGAAATAAAAGGCACAATTTGTGTTTGAATTGTTTACTCTCAGCATCCGTCTTTTTTTTAAGGTGTCAACTTTGTACGCTCACTCAACACTGAGTACATCACTACAGATAGAAGATAACTTTAGATATTCTTCACATTTTAAATGTTACACTTACATCTGTTCTCCATCATGTCTTATGCAAATGTCAATGTATTTAGCTTTCATAAGTTTCTCTGTTAAGTTAACCAAATCAGTTTCTGTATTGGTGGTTTGGTGAATGCCAAAAACTCCATTCGTTCATGAATTGTTATTATGGAACTATTTCATTTCTGCTAAATACAAGTTTTGATAGAAATATTCCATTTATGGGTTTGTTAAGATAGGAATATAGTATAGCTATCAAGAAAACATTGACATGGTTCAGTGATCCTTACTCACTGACAAATTACTCACTAAAAATTAGATGCGTGAGTTTTCCTCTAGAGATTTTTTTGTCGTGTACATCTATTATACTCCCTCTGTCCCAAAGAAAGAGTTCACTTTTCCTGAAGCATAACTTTCTACGGGAGTTGAGGTACAGCAAAAAAGAATCTTTTCACCATATTTTTCGCATTTGTTGTTACAAATGAATTGTTAAATGTTTTTAAATGATCACATATCTATATCAGATTGAAAAAATGTGGTGATATCAAAGTGGACTCTTTTTATGTAATGGAAGGAGTATTTTCCAGCCCTTTGAAGTAAAGATGAAAGATGCTAATCGATACCTCATCTTCTACCTTTCATAGACCTTATCATCAATAATATCATGTCAGGCTTATGCTAGAGTGACTTAAGCAATATTTTTAACATAGATGGTAATTCGCAGCTATCAATATGTCGACATGCAGGGTTGCAGATGTCTGGCGGAAAACAATTTATTTTAGTAAGCAGCAACGAGTTTAAATATTCATGCTCCTAATTTCAATTCTGCAGGTTCACATTATTTCAGAGTATGGATTTGTCTCTCTGGGATTCACCAATCTGTGAAGGTTCCCCCATCCTTTTCCTGTAACTAGATCTCATTATTCTACTTGTGGCTATATTCTACTGCAAATAAGAACTCAAAGATTTTCTTAGTTGACAAGTTAATGGTACCTTGATTTATTTCCATACAGATGCATGGTCATTTAAATTTTTGCTTTATTGTCACAGATGAGAGTTGTGAGTTTGGTGGAAACTTCGCTGAAAACTGGTTGCAATCTGATTTCCATTATGGTTATCGTTTGTATGGTAAGCATATTCACTTGATCAGGAATTTTATATCTGCACTTAATAGACTAATGAATTTCTGTCTACGAATATTGTGTGTTTGTTTAGATGTCATAGAAGAAGATGTGTTGAATGAAAAGGCTTGCATGGAAGTGCTAAAGAGAATGTTGTCAAAGGCCAAAACTGATATAGAAGAAGTTGAAGAAGAAGTCACAATGCTCCGTAGGCAACTGGCTTGGGCTGATGAAGTCTGGTCCAAGAAACACTCTATTCTGAAGGAAAGGATCCAGTCGCTGGATGTGCTAATTCTGGGATTGATGAATGAAGAGCATTGTACTGAAAATGCTCTTGATTTCCAAAACTTTGGGGAACATACTGAAAAACTAGGTGTGATTGTAAGAGATCTTCTTGAAAGCTACTCTCCAAACACAGATTCTCAGGTTTGTTCTTATGAGTTCAGACCTTGTACATTTTCTTACCCTGCTTATTAGTCTATTTCCATACTGTTTGATTCTGGAGTACAAATCCATCAAATGTCAGGCCTTTTCCCTCATTTGAATTTGAATTTTTCATTACTAATAAGCTTGCCAAAGAGGTAAAGAGTTTGTCAATGAGAATTACATAAGAGGTTGTAAGAGGGGATCTTTTGTGCATGCGGTTATGTGAGATAATACTGCTTCAATTTTTTATTAGATCATTCTAGAATTATTTCTCTTGAAGATACTCTAATTAAGTGTTTGTGCTAATAAAATTGTCAATTAGTGTGTGGCTTATTTGATACCTCATGTAACCAACCAGAAATTCTTGGATGGCACATTCATTTCTCAATAGATGTCCAAGCTATATCAATTAATATGAATAAATCATCTTTCGTGACGTCCTCTTATCTAGCTTGTTTGATTGGGAAGGTTCATGTGAGCAAGTGCTTTTATATGCTCTTATGAAAATGGATTTGAATACGCTATATTTTTCGGCTTCAAAAAAAATTCGGTAGCTTGCATTTTTGCAGCCTCCCAATCTGATCAAGAACATATGACGCTTACGTTTGTTGTCGATGAAAGAGAAGACTAAGTCACCTAATTGCCATTTGCAGCATTTGTCATTCATTGTAAGTTATCTTTGATGCAGAATTTGGGTCTGGTAACTGACAAGCCAACACCTACCCAGTCTGTAGAAGAGACTAATAAGAACAACTGCATAGCAATATCTAGTGAAGAGATTGTCGGACCTTTGTGTACAGCAGATAAAAAAACAGACGTGAGAGAGGAGGACAAGGTAAATCAGTCTCCTACTAAAATTACAGTCACTAGTATAGTAGCTTAATTTAGAAGTTTTGATGTGGAGTTAGGAGCCGTGTTATCAAAATACCGGTTTGCATTTCATGTTGAACAGGGTTGGCATTAATACTCTTGGTTGCTTTGTTCTTAGCTGGTGTATAGCATACACCTAAATATTTTTAAGTTGAAATATGAAAAGCTAGAAAGGTGTGTGTGCTTCTTGGCATATTAGATGAACAACAAGAATAAATCTTTTGTTGAGGAGATTATTTCATATGGTTCAGAAGTAGTCTCTTCTGAATTTTTGTTATCTGAGAGCTCTTCCAGTTCGGAAAATATTCCTGTTGAACCGTCTTAATAAACACAGAAAACTGGGGGATAGGATATATAAGATGGCAACAGAATTATCGTACAAATATGAAGTAAAATTATTGATGGCTTTCTGATTCTGAACAGGCAAGAGAAAAGAAGTTACAAGATGTTGTGCACAATAGGGGACAAAAAGCCCTGAAGGTGGAACGAAGGCTGAATACTGGAGTAGTTGGGAAAGCGCCGCAGAAGTCCAATTTGTCCTTGAAGTCTGGAGTTCCGAGTCTGACAGAAAAGAAATTCCCAATTGGTTCATTGGTAGCTCCAGAACCATCTCTTGCAATGGAAATGGAGCATGTGATCCCTTTGCTGAAAAATTTGAAGAGAAGGATCCCCAACGGGCAAGTTGGTAAGAACAGTGGATACAAAAAGAATACTAATAAGGAAGTGGATGTGAATAAGGGGGGCAAAAGTAACTCTGCTGCCACAGATGTCAACTTGGATCCAGTTTCTCAGCCATCTGGAAAGAGGAAGAAATGCCAATCATCTCCATTGCTGGAGAAATATGAGGAAACGATAAATCAAGGAAATGCAAAGATGGATGAGGATGTGAGAAGCCAATTAATCGAGGAAGAGGATGAGAACATCAGCGGTACTGCTCTTGTTGAGCTTCCATCTTCAACAGTGAGCCCCATCTTCAGTGCATTGACATTGGTTGAGCTTAGAGCAATGGCAAAGGAACGCAAATTGAAAGGTTACTCCAAAACTAAGAAAAGTGTGCTGATCAAGCTTCTTCAAGATCAAGAAAAGTGACTTAGTTTTAACAGCTGTAGGTACAGAAAGGTTATACTACGACATAAATCTGTAGCACAGGTTGTAGATTATCTTTTACCTGAGTCAACTAACATCTTGTATAGTGAGTCTCTGCATATCCAATTCTGTAGCAGGCGAGATGATGAATTTGAGATCTTTTAGGTTGCTAGTTAAGACTGACCCGCTTACACGATTTTAGATCTTGTAATATGTTCCAAAGTTTCTGCTGTCGTTGCTCCTTACGTATCAAATAGGGAAGGCATTAGGTACTCCAAATCTCAGTAACCCATAGCTGAATGTCAATATACTAAAAATGTCGAAGTTAGCAAGCTGCACTTTCATTTCCCCGACCCTTCAGTGTCGATGAACTTGGATTTTGGTTATCAGAACCGCCTAGAAATCTTGTGGTGGTCAAACTGGCAATAATAAGTCGTTAACGTAACTAATATGGCTCGATAAAGTAACTGTTAGGGATGCCTTTCCTCGCCACGGACCTTGGAATTTTACATGAGCAGATGAGAGTTGTTACTTGTTCCGATCCAAGGGTGGTCGTATAATTAAACAATATTTTGGTGAATTTTTGTAATTTAAGAGATTATAGAACTGTTAACAACTGTTTGTATTAAACCTTTGGGATTTGTTTTTACTAACTAGATGGGGTAGTTGCACTTTGTGCATTCTAAACCAAAATTCATAGAGTTAAAAGGCGAAATATCTCGCCTTCAGTGCTCACATCCTAGCACCACGGGTTGATGATGATGTAAATCATAGCGTTGATTAGCAATATGGTCATTTCCTTGTGCTCACAAGAAACATTCCTATAGGAGGAAATTTCCACATTGCGGTTGTCAGGATTCGAACCCATGACGACACTTAATACTATAACACTAGGCTACATGACACACAAATTCCACCTCAGTAATTATTAATGACCACAAATACAACTCAAGTTGCATCACATTCTGTAACCAAAAACAGCTCAGATGGAACATATGATCCCCCTCCCCGCTCGGTGTTCTCCACCCCAGTTGCATTTCCACATCTGCTGATGTGTCACGAAACCGATCAAGCAGCGCCGTCAAATTCCTTGGTCGTGATTTGCAAAGAAACACGCCCCGAGAAGTCCTAGGGGAAAACTCTCTGATGCTTAAGTCGGCAAATCGTATGAAATATAAAATAAATACTAAATCGTTAATATACCTGGTATTTATGCCCGAGTGGCATGGTAGCATTTGTGTGTAACTTAACTTCTATGTTGACACATTAAACTCCCATAATAGCGGCTGTTACCTTGACTAATTTCCTTTGTGATTATTGGGCTGAAATAGGCCCAATAGCTTATTTGGGTTAATTAGCTTTAATCATCATCAAAAGCTCCCAGAAAACTAAAGATCTCCTCGATACTTAGAAACATTTGGGATAAACGTGTCAAAGTACCTCAAGAGTTTTCATTAAAGTTCATAGATTGTAAGGTCGAGTCTCAAAGTGATATCTTCAGGTCATAAGTAATGCTCGGGATTATAAATGATACCTCGAGGTCATAAGGGATTGCTATATTGTTTCCTATCTTCAAGGTGATGTTTAGTTTTCTCATTAGTTTTCCTTTTGAATTTGTGGAGACACTCGTGTTGATCACTTGTAGACAAAGCGCGTGACTGACAGTTTCTTTATGTGAGATATGAAAAGATTCTCACGCCTTTTCAACTCTTAAGTTTCCCAAGATAATCATTATCCAACCTCCTTTTTAGCCTTCTTAACTGCCCGTTTGTTCAACTTCTCATTTTATTTGCAGGTTATTTGAAGAGGATATTTGTAGCGCACTAATCTCTCACACTTTACCACAATCTCTATCATTCTCTTCTTTGCAACAAGTAAGTCTTGTTATCTTTTTTGCCTTCTTTTCTCCCCATTTTATCTATAATGACTACCAACATTCCTATTTCTGGTGAGAGATCTGATGAGAGGGGGCTAATCGATGAGACTCGGTTGGAAGGGGATGAAATTGATTCACATAAGAGGGTAAATGCTGGCTCTCAATCTGGAGGATCGAGGAACTCTTATGGGAATTCTGATATAGAAGTCGATGAGATTGACCGTACAAACTAATTTCCTGACGGATTTACAATCACTGATAAGCCCCCAGGGGATTCCCCATTCTTTGGGCTCATGGTAAAGGAAAACCGCTTGTGAGAATTTCACCCATTACAGGGAAAGTAGAACTCCAAGTTCCAGTACACGGGATGAAGGCTACTCGAAGGTATCCTCGAGGAAGAAGAAAGTTGTCCAAAAGCGAGGACCTGTGAAAGAATCTACCCTCGAAGTTGAGGAGGAGGAAACGTCTTCTAGTGAGCCCCTGCTAATGAAGAGTTATATCCGATCTTGAAGCTTTTATCCACAATTCCTTCTGGTCAAAGAATTCCTCCTGATGTCAATGTACAACCTTTGTGGTTTATTGAGTCTCCTGTTAACCCACCAGTTGGAAAGTCAGTCATCTATATCAAGCACATTCGATCAAGGCTCTGTTTCCCCTTTCCATCGTTGTTCTTGAAGCTTCTTAAGGAGCTCAAAGTCAACCCACACAAGTTAATCTGCCTCCCCCCGGGGTCATTAAAAATTGTAGCTTAGAAGTCTAACCCGGTTGGAGGCGGTGTGGTCAGAAGATAGAAATTAATAGTTCTGCACCCTGTTCTCATTACTACGCTACCTAGAGGGAAGTTAGCAGTAAGCCTGAGTTTGTCCACAGAGATGCTAGGTCTAATGTACCAAATCAAACACAACCTCGTATAGGTCGTCAATCCGTACGAGTGAAAGGAATAGCTAGTCAAGCAAACATGTAAATGAGGAGGTTGGAGGAGGGTTGGTTTTTCAATCTAACAACTACAAAGCATGAAAATAAAAACACGAATACAATATTAAGATAAGCACTTGGGAAAATCATTGAGCAACATGGTAATCTAATGCTTTTATCCTCGATTCATTCACATGGAGATCTAAGCAAACCTAATAGAGTGTCCATAACACGTGGTGTGGCCCATGGCATACACTTTCCCGTCCTTATCACGGTGGGTGCTCTCACAACCCTCCATCGACACTTCCATTGTAATTAGGGGAGTACAATAAGGTCCAACCAGTGTTATAGGTCTGATTCTCCCCCATGCAATTACATCATGGGCTTCCACCACAAATGCACTACTTCCTTTAGTGTCCTATCAATTAGGCCCAAGGGTCGTAGGCACCTTATCTATGATACTAGGGTTTCTTGTAACCCTAGCTTGCTACTATCTAGCTATCTCTAACCGGAACCTCTCTGACAACTTTACAAATTCAGCTAAGACTGGTGCGATGGTAAGTGGATCAGAGTGACCTTGAATCTCCCATGCACACACTCACGCATACGCGTTCTTCTCCACCCTTTCAAACAACTAGGTTTTTCTTCCCAATGGGGCATCAATATTTGTGCCTAGCATGAATACATCCCAAAGTGTGTGCTATATATGTGGTGTAATATTCATGCATTCAAACTCAAAAGCAAATTGCAATAATATTATGAGCACAAAATTAGGATGAACTAGAGAATCTCAAAAAGCATATAGATAACCAAATCACTACAATTCATCCCCAAGCTATGAATCTACTCTACAAAGGATAAATCCATGGTATAAATTAGATTAGATGCCATGGATATTAGAAAATAAGATGAAAGGAAAAAGAAAAGAAAAAGAAAAATTCGGAGGAAGAAGAAGAAGTACTCTCCTCTTCCTTCTCTCTAAACTAGAGAGGCAAAATCTACATAATGAGTAGCTAGGGTTTACTAGAAGATTAAGGCTCCTATATTTAGTAGTAGAGAATTGGGCCTAAAGATAGGCCCAAAATAGGCTAAACATAGGTCAAACCCTAATCTCCTTTCCCTCTAGCCGTTGAACATTTCTCGAATAAACTGCTCAAATCTGTGAACCTTCTGGAGCTGAAATTTAGTGCGTTGGATAGAGATCGGAAAGAAAAAGATTTTGATACATGGTAGAGAAAAATCAAATAAAAATTTGAGAGAGTTTTGACCAATACAGTGAGAGAAGGAGTGGTTGCACGGATAATGAATAGTGGCATGGCCCGTGAATAGTATGCACGAAGGTTAGCCTTGCGCGAGAACTGTTGGCACGAATCAATGAACAGTAGGCACAGAATGAGGAATAGTGTGCGGCCCATTTCGGCCGTTTGGCGCGGGACGCATTGTTTGGCATGGGATGCTGATTTTGGGGTCTCTGATCCGTACCCTTGGCCATTGGCGCAGGTCGTTGGTGCCATCCATGAACGGCTCACGCTGACCCGTTTGTGGTTCGCCAGCTAAATTTCTTTTCTCGCTATGGATGAACCGTTGGGCCAATTTGAGAGTTCTAGTAGTCGATTTTATAGTGCTCGAGAAGACAAATACAATGGAATCTTCCTTGAAGGATAATTCTTCTTGGATCGTTCTCAAACTTTGGCGAAATTCATCGGACCACGATTCACCATTTCTCCCTTGGCCGTTTCAAACTCTAATGCCACCTGTCCTTGGCTCCATCCTTCTACTACCACGATTTGATATTCATGGCCTTCATCTTGTACCATTCTAGAGGTGAGTGACTTTGATCTCTTCTACCGTCCTTACGAAGGACCTTCAATATCTTCTACTGCCATTACGAATGACCTTCACATAGATTGTAAACAAAAAGTACCCACAGACGACCTACTAAAGATGATCACAAGAAAGATCAAGGAGCCCGTGGATACAAGATGTCCATTAGTACCAATTAACACTACCACAGAGACCCCCCTCTAGCACCTATTTTTTAGCATCGGTTTTTAAAACCAGTGCTAAAAATCTAATAGTACCGGTTTTTTAATTTCAACACCGATTTTTAAAACCGGTGTTAATTTAACACCAGTTTTTTTTAATTTTAACACCGATTTTTAAAAAACTGGTGCTAAATTTTACAATAGCACCGGATTTGGAAACATTAGCACTGGTTTTTAAAAACCGGTGCTAAAAATTTGAAAATTTCATTTTTCCCGCCAAAGAAATATCCAAAAAATTTAAATAGCACCGGTTTTGAAAATATTAGCACCAGTTTTTAAAAACCGGTGCTAAAAACATGTAAAATTCTATCTTCCTGCCAAAAAATTCAAAATAGCACTGGTTTTCTTAAATAATAGCACCGGTTTTTAAAACCGGTGCTAAAAATTAAAACTTAGCATTGGTTTTTGTAATAAATAGCACTGCTTTTTAAAAAAAAATAGCACCAATTTTTATAAACCGGTGCTAAAAATTTTCAAAATTCATTTTCCCACCAAAGAAATAGCCAAAAATTTTAAAATAGCACCGGTTTTGGAAAAATTAGCACCGGTTTAAACCAGTTCTAAAAAATTATAAAATTTTTATTTTTTCCCGCCATAGATTCACCGAAAATTTTTTCCCACCAAAGAAATCGCCAAAAAATTTTAAAATTCAATCTTCCAGCCAAAAAATTCTAAATATTCATCGAAATTTTTTAAAGTTCAATTTTTCCGCCAATGAATTCAAAAAATTTGCCAAAAAGTTCAAATAATATTCCCAGAAATTTCATGAGCTGGGAGCAGTTGCGCAGCCGCTATAAGTTATTTTTTCAACTTTCAAAATTGTTCACTTCTTTTGTTGACTTTAACTAATAACTAAGTAAAGTTAAATTGATCAACGATCAACCTTTACTGACCTAATATATACAAATAAGAATAAAATTTGTTTACATTAACTAATTAACGTTCAATCCTTAATTGATTTGGTATACATAAATACAAGACTAAATGATTTTTTTAGTCCCCTACAAAATATCTTATACCGTGTTTTGGTCCCCATTTTCAAATCAACCTTTAGACGGTACCCAACAAATTCAAAACAATTTGTTTGGTCCCCAAAGGTGGTTTTCAGGTAAGACTAAATGGTTTTCCAGTATAGTCAGGGGTATAATGGTAATTTTACTAATGAGAAAATATTTTCAATTTAAAAATGCTAATTTTAATTTTTTTTGGATTTTTGACAACTTCACGCTCGAGCCCTCGAGCCCTCGAACCTCCTGCCTTCTGCCGCGAGCCTCGAGCCCCTGAACATCCTGCCTCGAGCCTCGATCCCGAATGTAGGGATTTTCATCCACTTCATGCTCGAGCCCTCGAACCCTCGAACCTCCTTATTTGACTCTATATATAAATACTAGTGACTAAGCTGACTTTGACTAATCAACAGTCAAACTTTACTCGACTTTCAATATTTAAACACTAATAACTAGGTTGACTTTCTCTAATTAATGGTCAAGCTTTACTTGACTTTCAATAAATAAACACTAATAACAAAGTTGACTTTAACTAATTAACGGTCAAACTTATTTGAATTAGTATATAATAAATACTAATAAAAATGTTTGACTTTATCTAATCAACAGTCAAACCTTACTTGACCTTCTATATATAAATACTAGTGACTAAGTTGACTTTAACTAATCAACGGTCAAACTTTACTTGACCATCACTATATAGAAACACTAGTGACTAAGCTAACTTTAACTAAACAACAGTCAAACTTTACTTGACCCTCTCTCTATATAGAAACACTAGTGACTAAGCTGATTTTAACTAATCAACAGTCAATTTTTACTCGACTTTCAATATATAAACAGTAATAACTAGGTTGACCTTTTCTAATCAACGGTCAAACTTTACTTGACTTTCAATAAATAAACACTAATAAGAAAGTTGACTTTAGCTAATTAACAGTCAAACTTTATTTGAATTAGTACATAATAAATACTAATAAAAATGTTTGACTTTGTCTAATCAACGGTCAAACCTTACTTGACTTTCTATATACAAATACTGGTGACTAAGTTGACTTTAACTAATCAACGGTCAAACTTTACTTGACTATCACTATATAGAAACATTAGCGACTTAGCTAACTTTAACTAAACAACTGTCAAACTTTACTTGACTCTCTATATAGAAACACTAGTGACTAAGCTGAATGAAAATTCCCACTCTGAGGCGATTTTTGGGCGAAAAAGGAGCATCCTTCTCCCTCGATCCAAGGGAGCAATTTCGTCCGATCAAGCGATAAATCCCGGCCCGAGGCGAGATTACTTAGATTCCCCATGGGATTCCGAGCATAATCATCTCCAGCTCGTGGGTTTTTCGTTTGCCTCTCCGCCGGCATTGCGAGGGTTTTCGAAAACAGGTTCTTCTTAGTCACTTGGCTCTGAATTTGTTCATTCCCTATTCGAGCACTGAAAAGTTATCATCTATTGATCATTTGGATTGTTTATATCTTTGCATTTATGTCGTTGTAATTTGTATGAGAAATATCTGACATGCATATGATCTGAAGAAGCATTAATCCCCTGTTGCCGGGATACTTACTAGGAATTTCTATTGTTTTCGAAGTAGTATATTGTGTGGGAGATAAGTTAGTCTCCCTTGTGCATCCGATACATTAGTCGGATTGTGTAACTAACCCCTCTTGTCTTCTCTTACTGTTACCGAGAACGGGAAAACATGGACCAATCTCCCATAACAACCCCTGCCACCAAATCGACAAATCATCCGGGCCTGAATGACCAAGTGGAAAAGACCTTCAAGTCTAGAGAATGGCATGATCCGTGACTAGAGAGAAAAAGGCAGTGGGATGACGTGGATATCACCTTGAACAAAGTAGATATTATCACAGACCAAGATGTGGATTTTGTCCTCTCAGAGGAAGAAGTTAACAAGGAGCAAGTCCGGGTGTTCTATGGTTTTTAAGGTGTCTTCCCAGGTTCTTTCTCAGGTATATATGCTGTCCGGAAATTGCTCATGGCAAAGTGGGATGTCCAATGCTGGATTCAGACAATGACAAATGGGTACCTAAAATTCGGATTCAAAACAGCGGAGGACAGGGACAGGGTACTACAGGGTCCGAACCATTTTTTCCACGGTAAAAAGTTTTTTATTGTTCCTATACCTGAGTCTGGGAAGTATGATATGCGTATCATGGCCAAGAAACCGATCTGGATTCGCATGAACTACCTACCAAAGTCATGCTGGCACCAAAAAGCCCTTGAGAAGATAGCCTCCACCCTTGGTGAGCCCGTCCTCATGGACAATGGAACTCATGATCTCGTGGGCTATTACGCCAGGATACTGGTCCTCATCGACACCTCAAAACAGCTCAAAGAAATGGTAAAATTCTGTATGTCGGACAGAATTACCCACTCGCAACGGATATTGTATGACTACTGCAAACCATGGTGCCCAAACTGCGGAGAAAATACACATCTCTTTGAAGGTTGCAATGACTTCTTCAGGGCCAGGGACAGGGTTTTCCAGGAACGCATGGCCAAAAAAAATTGGGCTGTAAACTTCGACGGAAGCGTTCTGCCCACACAGGTGAATGATGGAAAAAACCCAGACGGAGAGCTCTCCCGTACAAATGGCGACACAGTTTCAGGGTCAAAACCAGTACACCCAAGACCTAGCACCACGGAGCAAGAAGTAAACTCGGCAAAGGAAAAGTGTGAAGACACAGAGGTACCTACGGAGATGGACCGAGGGAAGGAAACAGTTCATCCACACCAACGGGCACCCGTCCCCATCTCAGTGATGATGTCGGCTTGGTAGAGCCCCTGGCTTTTGGTGATGTAGACAGACCGATAAATATCGCAGGAAGCATACCGGACAGCATGCTCCATCCGGAGGCAAGAAGAAGGAGCAACCCCCCTAGGGCAGGAAGACCTCCGGCACCAAAAGGAAAAACACAGTTGAGAAACATATGTTCAAGAGTAGCGGCAGAACCAGATTCTCTTACATGCTACTCAACCCATCGACAAAGGCCTACCAAAGAGTGGCGGAAGCAGCAAAGAGTTCCTCTTCAAATGATAGCAGTAAAGGCGGCAGTCCGAGGCCAGAAGGGACCTTTACCCCCCAATGAATGCAGCCTGCATAAACATACGGGGCCTTGACGCCCTAGCAAAAAGGAGATGGGCAAAGAACATCATCTCCGAAAACAATGTCGGTTTGTTAGGTATTCTGGAAACAAAGGCAAGTGAACGAACACTCAACAACTTCATGAGGAATCTTAAAGGTTGGAGATACACTCACAATTTTGAATCGGCACCTAATTCAAGAATTCTTGTTGTTTGGGACCCCAAAAAGTTTCATGTCGAGTCAACGGGCAAAATGGCGCAGTTGATCCATCTCAGAGTACGACACCTATCATTGAATGTGCATTTTCTTTGCACCTACACGTATGGAAATAGCGAAGGAAGACTACACAGATTACCCCTTTGGGCAAAACTGAAGCGATACGGTGCGAACCTTGACTCACCTTGGATGGTTCTAGGCGACTTTAACGCCATCCTTAGTGTAAATGATCATATGGGCAACACATCCCCCGGGGTCTACCAAATGAGAGAATTTCAAGAAGCCTGTACCGCCTGTGGTCTGAGGGATGCCCCAAAAATCGGGGATCATCTAACATGGCATAATGCGGACTTCACAATCAGGCGCAAACTAGACAGCGTCCTTCTGAATCACAAATGGGATGAAGATTCCTGCCGTACCACCTTTCTTCTTGGATCAGCCCTCTCTGACCACCTACCTTTTGTAATAGCTCTAGCACAAGAAAATGAGCAGTTGAACAGACCTTTCAGGTATCAAAATATGTGGAATGTACATCCAAGGTGGAAGCAGGTTGTTCACGATCACTGGTCACCAACAGTTCAAGGGTTCAGACAGTATGTTCTATGCCGCAAACTGCAAAGATTGAAGAAACCCCTCAAAGAGCTGGGGAAAAGGGACTTCCACCACATATCAGAAAAGGCAAAAAGAGCAGATATGGAGTATGCGAACACATTGAAAAGTTTAATGCCGGGGAACGCATCACAGGAACTGATACACCAACTGACTGTTCTAAAGCAAACGGCCCTGATCTTCTACACGGCGGAGTCGAAATTCCTAACACAAAAGGGAAGAATAAACTTTGTCACTTTGGTGGATAAGGGCACAAGTTTCTTTCACGGCTTGGTAGCTAACAGAAAGGGCGGTGGAGTCCCGGCAATTCTGGACGCAGAAGAAAGATTAGTCACATCCAGCGAGAAAAAAGGGGCACTATTTGCAGAGTTTTATAAGGGCTTATTCGGGTCAGATGTACCACGTGCACCAATCGACCCAGACATAATCTATTCGGGCTCCTTACTTACCGACATAGAGAGAGCCACACTGAGCCAAGATATCGAAAGGCATGAAATCAAGTCAGCCCTCTTCTCCAAGTCCAATGACAAAGCTCCGGGCCCGGATGGCTTCACAATGGCTTTTTTCAAGAATCAATGGGAGATCGTGGGACAGGATGTCACAGAATCAGTTTTGGAATTCTTCCGCATTGGTGAACTGCTAAAAAGGCTAAATCATACCGTTGTTGCACTTATTCCCAAGAAAGAAGACAACCTGAGGGTGGCTGACTTTAGACCAATCTCCTGCTGCAATATCATTTACAAGATTATCTCCAAAGTCATCGCCAACAGAATCGATCCTCTCCTCCCCGGACTCATCGACCCCTGCCAAGCAGCATTCATAAAGGGAAGAAAACTTTCTGATAATATCATGATGGCTCAAGAGCTAGTGCGGGGCTACGGACTATCACGATCCTCTCCCCGCTGTATGACTATGGTAGACCTCGCAAAGGCATGCGACATAGTCTCCTGGGAATTCATACAGGAGGTACTCAGTGGCCTGGGTTTCCCGCAAACGTGGGTTGATAGAATCATGGAATGCATCACAACATCGACGTTCTCCATTGCGATAAATGGAAAATTGTGTGGTTTCTTCAAAGCCAAAAGGGGACTGCGACAAGGCAACCCCCTTTCTCCCAAACTTATTCCAAGATTACCCTGTTTCCCCTAAGCAAGTAAGAATCTCACAACTCTCACCCTCCTCGAAAAACATAAGTAATCAAACCACCGAAAAGCAAAGTGCGGAAAAAGGTAAGCAAAAAAAAAAGTGTTAAGCTAGCTTACTTTTCCCAAAATGATCCCAAATCAATCAAAGAGTTATCTTAAAAAATAAGCCACCATGGAAGAATGCATTCAACTTTAGTGTTTTGTTTTCTCTCAATTTCTCTCATTTTACCTAGGAGCCCTTTCGGGTTTTCATCCTAGCTTTAACATACAAAGGGTACTCACTTCTCACATTTTTCCACACGACCTCTCATTTTTACCTAGGCTTGTAAGCCTAGCCGGACCTAGCCTCTCATTTTTACCTAAGCCTTTCGACCTATCTGGGCTTTTCCTAATGTTACCCAAGTTGCCCCTTCGGGTTTTCGACTTGTCCATGTTTTATTTTTTTTTCAAAATTTTCAAAATGCTCTTAAAAGAGCTATTAGTTATATAGAAACAACTAAAAACCATAAGTGCTATCTAATCCCCTTCCTGACACTTAAAGCTTGCAATATCCTCAATGCATATACAAAATCAAAGAACACATGTCAAGGGAAAGAAATAGGAAAACACTTATAATGAAACAGAACACTAAAATCTACCCTTGATGGCACAATCATGGAATGTAAAGAAAAAACTACTATCACCCCAATATACTATCCTAACCTCTAATCAAGAAAGTTCAATCTAACCACTATCAAGCATCACAAATCGATCAAGGAATTGAATCACAATGGAGAGTTACCTCTTAGGTCTCAATGTGTGTGTCTCATGGGTTTTGAGGGCAGGTAGGTTTTTGGTGGTACATTGGTGGTGGTTGGGCGGTAGTAGGGAAGAAATAATGATTGGGTGGTGTAGGAAAGTATGTGAACTTCATAGGTCGTGCACATCTACACGCCCCGTGAATTTGGGGTTTGGCTCTCCTCATTGACCTCCATTTTAAGCATCACAAACCATGTATGTCTACATGGTCCATGAGTTGGACTCCCTGTTTTCTCACCTTCCTCCAAGAACCATATGCTTCCTACAAAACAAACATGCACACCAAGTGTAATAGTGTCAAAAAAAAACTACAAATCGAAAAGCACACCAAAACTGCTAGATTAATCTAAATTTTTTAAAGCTCGGGTTTCCTCCTGAGAAGCTCCGTATTTTTAAGGTCGTTAGCACAACCCTAATGTTATCCATAAGGTGCGGGTTTGTACCCCATCACCTTGGACAACCAAACAATAAGAGGTGGGGGTAAGAATCTTCCAAGAGGAAAATATAGTAGAAGAGGAGTCAACTTTAGAAGGAATAGGTGGTTTGGAAGCTTAGCATATTCAATCTGCTTCCCTATGGTTTCCTATAAGGTTTTCGAAAATATGGGAGTTGGTTCTATAGGTGGAGGTCGGGGTGAAAATAGGTAATATGGAAAATTAAGTATAATTACCCCTTCCTTGACTTCTTCACTCTCAACAAACCATTCCCTATCCCTTTTAGATTCATCTATCAAAACTTTACATTCAACTAGGGATGGTTCATTTTTGAAATATTGGTTTTCTAGTTGGCTCACTCTTTTCATCAAATCAAGCACTTCCCCTTCAACTTTCTCAATGCTTGAGAATATTTGAGTTCCCAAATCGCTGATCTTGCTGAGGATTTTTTATTGGAGTAAATCACTAATCTTGGTCAGATTAGCTATAGCTTATAAAATTTCTACACAATTCGATTTGGGAACCAATTATAGGGATTGGTTTTTGGGCATTGTGTAAGTTGGTGAAATCCAACTATCTAACCCAAAGTGTTAGTTTCCCGATGCATCTCCATACCATGAATTTGAGTTACCACTAAACCTCAAATTAAGAGAGTCGTGGTATGGGTAACAATTTTGATCCCATCGACCTTAGGAACCAACAACTCCTACCTCTCTCTCATATTCGTTCATCAAAGAACAGGACTCCGTAGGGTGGTCGCAATGACATATCTTACAAAATCTCACTCGTTGAGCCTCTCTTAATGACATGTCCTCTTGAAAGTTGTGCGGCACCTCTACCTCCCCCTCGGCTCCAGAACCAATTTTGGCCCCGAGAGGGAAACTTAGGCAACATTGGGGCCCAAATAGGTCAAAAACCTAAAAGGGCATCCTAGGTAAAAATGAGAAACTAAATGTGGGTGGGATGTGAGCCAAAAGAAACATGATGTGTGGCTGGATGAAAACTCGAAGGGGCTCTTAGTCAAAATGAGAGAAAGAGAGAAAAAAAATTAAAATTTTTTGTTACATTTCTACTCATTTGCCAGTATTGGAGTCATAAGATTGTGGTTGACATATGGATAGATCTGGTAGCCTAACATCATGGGATTGGGTAACTTAGCGGTAAAAATGAATTAGGGTTACGAACTTTTTTTCCCCGTGTTTACTTCGTTTTGGTTGATATATTGGTATGAAGTGAAGTATGGGCTTGAACCTCTCGTAAGGTTTTAAATTCATTTTGTGCCACTGGATTTTGGGGTTATCAATTCGGGGCTTGAAAATGTTTTTATGGGTATTAGTAAATTGATAGGTTGTAGGTTTGGTTAGATTTAGGAATTGAGGTTGTGTGTGAAAAATTCTCATTTGATATTTAATTTTGAAATTTATGATATTGATAGTTTTTGTGAGGCTTTGGTTGGGGAAATATTAGTGTTAGGATGTGGACATGTGAAATTCTTTGTATTCTTGAATCTTCTGTTACTTGAGGATGAGTGAGGTTCAAGTGTGGGAAGGTTTGATGTGTCCATTTTATATGGTTATTTTGGGAATTTTTGGATTCATTTTTGTACACTTTTGTGCTCTAGATGTTGCGTTTTGCCTTGAAATTATCTAAGGAGAGTTAAAAGCAACTTTTACG
This sequence comes from Rubia yunnanensis, assembly GCA_037428765.1. Lineage (NCBI taxonomy): Eukaryota > Viridiplantae > Streptophyta > Magnoliopsida > Gentianales > Rubiaceae > Rubia > Rubia yunnanensis. The sequence goes on along the minus strand of CM075066.1, from coordinate 29,355,223 downwards.
CTTTTATTACTATTCTAGGGGATTTCGTGTGACAAGGCAATTGTTTGAATACTTTGAAGACTAGTTTTGAAGATTTGAAGACTTTTATTTGATCTTTTGAAGACTTGATGAATTGAAGATAAGTGAAGTGAAGAGGAGACTTGAGACAAAAAGAAGAAAGAAATCAAGATGCTGAATTTTGGCTCGGTTGCGACTTGCGAAGAATTGGTCGCGAGGCGCGACATGTTTTGCCAGAAATATTTCCTTCTATTTTGTATGATAAATACCAAACCTTATCCTCTCTCTTTCAACCCTTATTCTTCCTGTGTGACTGGGGACTGAAAACCCTAGGTTTTCTTCCTCCTCTTTTAGTTTTTGTTGGTTAATTATGTATTTTCATTATCTAGGTTAGTTTTCTACTTGGGAGCAATTGATTAAAGCTTCCAAACCAATGTAGTAAGAACCCCTATTTCACTCTTTCTTGAAGTATTTGTTATTTAGCATTTATATGTTCTTAATTTGAATGTTTGCTTCATTTATGTTATGGGTTGTTTGACAATATGAAATGTTTGTATGATTTAATGCTAGGGTGTTAGGAAAGTGTACAATTTCTTATCATTTTGGCATGAAAATCCAACAACATGGAATTAGAACTTCTTGTTGTGTAATGTGATGCAAATCTTGCTAGATGAGTATGCTAATGTGGTTTTTTTTAATCATATTTTTCCTAAGGAAGCAATGAAAGGTTGAACCTTGAATATTGATTGTTCTAGGTTTAGTCTAAATGAATGCTTTGTTTGGTTAGATGGCTAGGCATTTGGTAGAATGCTTGTAAAGAATCAAAGTCATCACGCTTTCAATTCACGCTTTCAATTACTGTTGCTACGTGGGATTTTGGTGCGATTTAGCCAAAACGAGAATTTTCGTGTCGTTTTTATCTTTCTCCTCTTCCTCCTTCAGCTTCCTAACTGATAACGGTCTTTTCATTTTACCGTTGTATCTCCCGCCGCCGCCATAGCGGCTCTCCCGCCGGCCAACAGAAGCCAAGGGGGATCCAAATCCTTCCTCCAAGCTCTCGCAAACCGTCCTCCGCCTCTCCAAGATTCCCTTCCGTCGAACCCGGAGATCATCCCCAAAACTCAGTACAAAGGGGAAATTGCCTGCCTTGTCAGTCGCAAAGATGCCGAAACCCTATCCTCCCATTATCGGAATGCCCTGATTGGTAAGTTTGCAAGGGGTAAGCCATCTATGGCCCAACTAAATGATTCTTTTAATTCTGTAGGCTTCAAGGGCAAATTTCAAATCGGATCGATAGACTACCGGCATGTCCTCATACGGTTCCAAGAGAAGGAAGACTACCAGAGGTTCTGGCTCAAAGGTTCTTGGAGTTTCAATAACGCCCAAATGAAGGTGCTGAAATGGACTTCTGATTTTTCTCCAGACGCAGAATCGTCCATAGTTCCGGTATGGGTATCAATTCCTCATGTCCCAGTCTATTTCTATAACTCTGCAATGCTAGAAATCATGGGAAACCAAATTGGTAATTTTATTAAAGTTGATGCTGCCACTGAGGCCCCGTCTAGGCCTTCTTGTGTGAAATTGTGTGTTGAAATCGACTTAAAAAAGAAACTACCATCCTACATTAGAGTTGGAATCGAAGAGGATGGAAATGAATTCAATGTTGTCAAACTCCCCTTAGAATTTGAGGACATTCCTCCATACTGTTTCCATTGCAAATGCATAGGGCATGAGGATAGTTACTGCATTTACCTGCATCCGGAGCTTAAAAGAACCTGGCCTAAGAAAACTGGTAATCTAACTGACTCTCAATTGGAAAACTCTTTAGGACAGGTAAATGGCAAATCAAACATAAACAAGAATGGGAACTTAGTTGCTGAGAGCTCTGGGGTATCAATTATAGAAAAACAAAAAACTTATCAGGCTCAGAAATTTATATACGTTCCTAAGAAACAGCTGATACAAGATCAAGCACAGGAACCTACTAAGTCCACCTTAATTGAAAATGTCCCCCTGGTAGCTGATCCTAGCCCTGAGGAGTTTCAACAAATTGCTCCTAGCATTGTAGTTGAGCCCAGTACTGAGGTCAGGAGTAAAGATGATGTTGTTACAGAGAAGGAATTTATATCTCTGTCACCTGAACCTGAAAGCCTAAATCTTACTCCCTCCCCTCGAGTGTTTTCCCCAGCACCTAGGTCATCTGGAACACAGGATAGGCAACTTCAATCTGCCCCACCTATCCTTAGGACAATCTTGGCTAAAGACGACCTACCCAGTAAAAGAGGGAAGTCTTTTTCTCCTTTAAGCTCTATTATTGCTGCAAAAAATTTCATTTTTTCTCAGCAGAAAAATAGGTCAAACAGATTTTTACCCCTTGCTGTTGAAGAAACATCTGGTGATGAGGTCACTCATATTGAAGATCCTACTACTGAAGTAGGTGTCATCCTCCCTGAAGATGGTGATGACCAAGTGCAGGTAGACAGTATCTCATCTTCTGATCCTAGTAAGTTGAAGACAGGTAAGTCTGTTGTTAAAAATAGCAAATCACCTAATGATACTTTCTTCTCACAGAAAAACACCATAATGACTAGATCAAAAAGCTCCTCTAATGTTTCACTATGAATAATACATCTGTTAATATTAAAATGCTGGTTTGGAACATCAGAGGGATGGATACATCTTTGTTAAGACTATCTAATCTCATCAACAGGCATAGATTTGAACTCATTTGTTTAATTGAGCCTAAACATGACAATTTACAATGTGATTTATATAGACAAAAGCTGAAGTTTGATAATTGTTTCTCTGCAACTAATGGTCAGATTTGGATTTTTTGGTCTTCACATATTACTCTGACAGTTAAAAGTGATAATCTTCAGTTTCTTGGAGTTCACCTGATTAGCTCAGTCTTAATCAAGCCTATGGATGCCTTTTTTATTTATGGTCTAAGAACCAGATTAGAGAGAAATGATCTCTGGTCTGATCTCAGGTCATTCAGCCATTCAGATTCTTTGTTTATTGGAGATTTTAATTGCATTACATCAATAACTGAATATAGAGGTCCATCCACTCCAAATTTAGGAAGTATAAGGGATTTCAATGACTTCATTAGTGGAATGGCTCTGGAAGAAATTAACACTGTTGGGAACCTGTTTACTTGGACTAATAATCGGTTAAGATCTCCTACAGTTAAGAGACTTGATAGAGGACTGTGTACTGCATCATGGTCTCTTTCATTCCCTTCTTTCTCAATTCAGATTCTGAATAGAGTAAGTTCAGATCACAACCCCTTGCTGTTAACTGTAGGTAGTGAAATATCATCCAATCCTAGACCTTTTAGGTTCCTTAATACATGGTACAAGAGAAAGGATTTTAATGATGTAATTAAGAAAGATTGGGACACCCCTATGCATAACTCAGGAATGCTGGCTTTTTACTTAAAACTGGTTAGACTTAAGAAAGCTTTAAAAATCTGGAGCAAAGAACAATTTGGAAACATCCATGATAATGTCACACAAGCTGAATTAGCCCTGCAGGCTCAGGAAGCCATAACGGATCAGAATGATTCTGTTACTAATCAGGTTAATCTTAGGGAGGCTAGAGCTAGGTTAGTAAGAGCCATGTCTGAACAAAAAAATTTCTGGAAACACAAAGCTAAGATAAAATGGATCCAAGATGGTGATAACAACACATCTTTCTTCCATAAATCTGTTCAGGATAAGAACAATAGATTGAGGATCACAAAAATTAAGGGCAGGAATGGACAGTGGTTGGAAAACACTCAGGAGGTGGAAATGGAAGCTATCCAATATTATCAGGATCTTCTAACTGAGGATGTTTCCACTGATAGCTCTCCATTTCAATCTCACTTTCTTAATCATATCCCAAATTTGGTTACTCAAGAAGATAATGAAAATCTTTTGAAACCAGTCACACTTGATGAGCTTAAGTTGATAGTCTACAGTCTTAATAAATCAAGCACTCCAGGTCCAGATGGTTTTACTGCTAAATTTTACATTAAATCCTGGGATATTATAGCAAATGATCTCCTTCTAGCTGTTCATGATTTTCAATCTTCATCTAATCTGCCTAGGGGTATTAGTAGTACATGGATCACCATAATTCCAAAGAAGAAAACTCCAACCTCATTTGATGACTATAGGCCTATAAGTCTCTCCAATGTGATAAACAAGATCTGTTCTAAAGTACTAATGGAAAGACTTAAGTCTATTATGCCTAAAATTATCTCTCCTAACCAGACTGCATTCCTACATGGTAGAGATATCTCTGATAATGTCATTTACCTACAGGAAATGTTTAGATTTCTTAACAGGAAGAGAAGAGATCCAAATTGCATAGTTAAACTAGATCTCAAAAAAGCTTTTGATAGGGTTAGATGGTCTTTTCTATACAAAGTCTTAGCAAAATTTGGATTCCATGCTAATTTATCTATTCTGTTATGAAAAACTTGTCCCAGGCTTGGTTCTCTATTCTCATTAATGATAAGCCAGTGGGATTTTTTCAATCCTCTAGGGGCATTAAACAGGGTGACCCCTTATCTCCATTCTTGTTCAATATTTTCTCTGAATCTTTTTCAAGAAGTCTGACTTTCATCTTTGACAATGGTAAGTTAGCCTACTTTGATCTCCCAGGTAATCCTCCAAGAATTTCTCATTTATCTTATGCGGATGATACTGTTATTTTCTTCAAAGCAAAAAAACTAACCTTAATTAGATTAAAGGCTTTTTTGTCCATCTTTGAGGAAGTCACTGGCCAGTCTATTAATTATAACAAGTGTGACATCTTCATAGGTAAGCATGCTACAGAACAAAGAGTGATTCATATCAAAAGGATTTTAGGAATGAAACTTGGTTCCTTTCCTTTCTCCTACTTAGGAGTTCCAATCTTCACTGGTGCTGCAAAAAAATTTTATTTCCAGCCACTCTTTGAACTAATTGACAATAAGATTGGGAATTGGAAAAATAGATGGATATCTATGGGGGGAAAAATTACTCTGATTAATTCTTGTATATATGCTATCCCACAACACATTTGGCAGGTTATCAAACCAAAAAAAATGATCATACTTATCATTGAAAAAAAATTGAGTAGGTTTTTCTGGGGAGAGGATTTAAAGCCAAAAAGATCATGGAAAAAGTGGTCTGATCTGTGCCTCCCCACTGATCAAAATGGATTAGGTTTTAGATCTATACATACCATAATCAAAACATGCTCGGTTAAATTGTGGTGGAAATATCAAGTGGGTGAGGCCCTCTGGACTCATTTAATGGCAGCCTTACCTCAATCTCACAGGACCTCTCCAAACTGGAAGAGAATATGCTCAGTAAATCTTTGGGCTGAGAATAATTCTAAAGTAATTATAGGGAGGGGTGATTGTAATTTCTGGACTTCAAACTGGCTTGATGTAGGCTTACTTATAGATGTATGTGATCAGAATAGTGTGGACATAGCCAAAGAATGTACTGTCTCTGATTTTATTGCTAACAAAGATCTTTACATCACAAAAATAGAACCATTCATGCCAACTCATATTCTTACTTTATTGCAGGAATCCAAACTATTTCCACACAGAGCTGACAGATTAATCTGGAAACCAGGTATCTCTGGGAGCTTCTCTTTTAAAGATACATATAATTTGCTCTGCAACCATTCAGGTACCATATCCTCTTCCAAACATCTTTGGAATTCCAGAATGGAAAAAAAGATATCTGTATTTATGTGGAAAGTTACAAACTCTCTGTTGCCTTTTGATAACATCCTCAGGAAACTGAGGTTTTGTTTGGCCTCTAAATGTTGTATGTGCAACAAACATGATGATTCCTTAGAGCATTTTTTTAACTCATGTGATTTCTCAATATCTGTATGGAAAATTATCCACCAGTTCATGGGTATTAGTGATAGGGCTTTCCCCTCTGTTTGGGAGAGAATCTCATACTACTTAACTATGCAAACTTTATCTGCTTTACATTCAATCATGATCCGGTCCGCTGCCATATTTACTTTCTGGAATCTTTGGAAGATGAGGAATAGATATTTATTTGATTCTATTAAGCCTTCCTCTACTCTAGTGCTTCAATTGATTAGAGACCAGATTTTTACCTCCTTTAGTGCAAAACCGGTTTACATTGAATCTCCTCTGGATGTTAGCATATCGAATCACTCCTTTCTACCCCTCCTGAAACTTCCACCAAAGCCTAAAATATGGAAGATTGCTTGGAAAAGGCCTACATCGGGTTTCAAGCTTAATGTTGATGCTTCATGGTCCGGAAATACTAATATGTGTGGGATTGGAGTGATTATTAGGGATAGTAGGGGTGCTTTCATGGGAGCTTCCACTCTATTTTCTAACGCTTCCTCCCCTTTAGAAGCTGAATTAAAGGCCATTAAGTTTGCTATACAGATGACATATGATTTGCCTGCCCCCCCTGTACATAGAATCTGACTGCCTTTCAGCAGTCCTTTTTGCTAATGATCCACCTCGTTGTCATTGGAACTGTTTCTGCTTAGCTGATGAGATTCATCAATCATTGAGTGATATAAAACTCGGTCATGTATATAGACAGGAAAACCTTGTTGCTCATACGCTGGCTAGAAATTGTTTGCAACTTCAATGTGATTCATCCTTTCTTAACATTTCTGAGCTTTCCAATACTGTACAGGGATTAGTTAGACTTGATCAGTTGGGAACTCCTTCTCTGCGGTTTGCAAATTAGTTCAGATGCTACTCATTTTACATTCTTGACTACAGGTTATGGCGACGTGGATAACTCCTTATCAGTCTGTATAAAAATTGGCACAACCGTAGGAGTACAACATGGAAAAAGGCATACTCAAAGGCTGAATCATAGAAGCTTTGTTGATCCTTTCAGGCTGCTTTGCTCGGAATGGGTGCAACCGAAGATATCTTAGATAAAGACTGTTGCTTGCCATGGTCATGCATTAGGCTCTTTACACCAGGTCTCACTCTATTTCGAGCCTCTAACATGTACATAATCCTACCTAGGATGGATAGTTCATCTGCAATAGCTAGGTTTTTGTGTCATCATTCACTATTAGTAGAGGATACGCTTACTATCTAGGTGGGAGGACTGGAACTGCCTTGTGTTTCTTTTAGATTCACTAATAAGTTCTGACATTCTCCCACTTAGACAAAGAGCTCTTGGAAACCTCTCACGAACTGTCGGTAGTTTTCATCATTCTTTTGGAAGCAACAAGTGTTGCTTCAAGAGCCTAGTGCTCAACATTGTATAACGCAACTTATCTTCGGATTCTTATTATGTTTCCTTTTAGTTTGTCTATTTTACGGCTTGGGAAGGCCTAATATAATTTCCCCCATCTACGGATGGTTTCATTAAAAAAAAAAAGTAGAATGCTTGTAGTTGTTACCAAATCTAAGGTTTTTCATGTATAATTCCTTTGATGAAATATCTTTATGATCATTGGACGTCTAAAGTGATTATCAATGAGTTTTAAAAAAGGTCGTTGAGCATCTTTATGAAATACTATTAAGAAGAAATGAATGTTGATCTTCAAAATGGAAGTGATAGCGTTCCCCATAGGTAATGAGTGTCATAGAATGAGTAAATAGTTCTATAATCTATAAGAGGTTTGGAAGTGGGAATCAATTGCCCCAAGACTTTGTTATTTGTCGTGTTTATCCCTTTTTCTTTGTTTGTTGCATGAATAGCATAGTTACTTAACTTTGCTAGTTATATTGTCTATAAATTCATAACTTAGAAAAACCAACCGAAACCCCCCCTCTTAACTTGCTTTTATATATGTTTGTATATCTATATCTAGGCTTATATTCACTCTTATATGCATGAACCCTTAGGAAAATCCCTCTTCTTCGTGGATGACCCTGATTTGCCACTATCTACTTATTTGTAGTTAGTAAGCATTTAAGGCTTATAAGTATTAACTTTGAGAGGCACAACACTGACCTCCTAGGAACTTTCCTAGAGGGCGCCTCAAAAGAAGGGAACAAATGAAAAAACTCTTCAAGCTCACCCGTTCCATGTTCCTCGACCACCTCTAATGTTCCTATCTTAGAGGAGAAAATTCTAGGAACTTTAGCCGAGGATCCCCAGGTTTGTTTACACTCCCAAGTTTTCTTCTTACTGCTGGGAATTTATTACTCTCCTCCCTCCAACATGTGCTGGACACGAACCAGACCAAACTTTGTTTGGAGCTCCAACAAAAAGACATTAAGATAACCAAGCTGAAGGGAGAGCTCAAAGAGGCCAATAAGAAGAATTCAGACCTCGAGGCGGATACGGGAAATTTTTCCCCGAGAAGAAGAATTTGGAAAGCTGTAAAGATGGCTCATAGTCCCGAGGCCCAAGCCCTCTTGCTCGAGAATTTTAAGGAAAAGTTAATGAAGAGTTAGGAGTTATATGATCTTTTCCTCGATCTTCTTCAAATTGTGATTAATATTGGCTACAAATCATTGATTAATGATGACCTTCTACCTAAGCTGAATCCTTCTCTTTCTGGCAAGGAGATTAAGTTTCTGAAGTCCTTCCTTGAACCTAATGCCACCAAGAATTTGTACGAGAGATGAGAGGAAGTGGTCAAGGATGGGGCTCTGAGTTTTGCCTTTTCAGACTTTCTAAAGTCCTCCGAGCAGTTTTATACCACTGAGGAAGTTTGTGCTCTCTCCCTTGAGGCAATACACACAAAGAATGCAGCTAAGGTTGGGGGGGGGTGATCATCAGGTAGACAAAGACATGGTAGATAAGGATCCTGTCAACCAAGTCAATTCTAGGGTAGGGTAAAAAGTAAAATTTTCCTTCATAGCCTTCTTATGTGCTCTTGGATTCTTCTTATCTATGAAATTGTCTTCCCTTTTAAATTTCTCTATTTTCTTCCTATTTCATAGTGTAATGCACTGAAAAGAGAAATAAAGAATGTTTGTCAAGAGTTTTCTAAAACCAATTAGAGCTGAGCAGTACCAAAGGGAACCTGATATATATGATGCTGGAATTTGCCAAATGTAATAAGGAACTAGAATCTTGGAGCAATAGTAGTCATCCCTCTATGCAAAGCCTTTTATGAGATCTCTATAACAAGACTGTTTAATTGCATTTGAATAATGCCGAATCAAAGTCTTGGAAAAGTGGTGATCATCTTGCCCTTCAAGATCTTTTAAGGGATCTCGAAGCAAGGAAGTATAATTGGGTCGTGTCCCTTGAAGTGGTTGATAACTGTGACCCTACTGAGAGAAGTTATCAAGACACTATTCATCGTATATTATGCCAGTTTGGGTCCCTTTCTCAATGTATTGCAGATGCCAATAGGCTGCCAATAGTCCAAGCTCGCCTTGACCTCAGCCAATCTAAAGCTCGTAAATTTAAGGCTCAGGTAGGGGAAGTAGTACAACTTTATGAAATGGTTCTTAACGAGAACTGTAGATTAACTGAGGCCTTAGCAAAAAAAACTGAAGTAATGGATGGAAATTCCTCATTATTCGAGACCTTAGTTTCCAAAAAATCTCAACTCAAGGGTGGAAACAAGGAGCTACACTCTACTCTCAAAGTCTATGCTCAGAGCCTTCGAGCCCACAGATTGTACCATGTTGTTCTCTACCAAAGGCTTATCACCAATATTCCTTAGTTTCAAGTGGTTGATAACTGTATTATTAATCGTAAGGTGTTTACCAAGGGGACTCCCCGTCAAAAGGAAGCATTTGAGGCCATATCAGAGTGGTTAAAGAATTTTCCTTAGGTTCACCTTCGAATAGGAGGATTGTTGTCTTCGTCCTCCAACACTTCAAAGGCTAAAAAGAACACCATTGGTCATAAGTATTCAAAGACTCAAGCGCCTAATGTGATCATAGGAAAGAAAATGACTTCTGGTAGTAAAAGAAAATTTCCCAGGACTGATGATCTTCAATTGAGTAACATGGAAGATGATGACCAAACATGCCTTAAACCAAAACTTCCTCCCACCAAGACCATAATAGATCCTTTCGAGTATCCTAAAGAAGGGAAAGAGCAAGACTTTCAACTGGAAGTTGGCATTAAAACTGAAGAAATTGAGAAACTAGAGGAAAAGTTGGAAAATTTAGTGCCCTAGAACTTTTAGACATGGAATTGTTGTAGTACCTTTAAATGTGGTAGTGTATTATATTTATAATATTTTCACTTTTCTTTATTTCAGTTTCTTTTCCTCCTCGAGTCTTAAGACTACAAGAGTTTTCCCTTCTGTTCTATAATTTAACCATCAAATATAATCTTTAGCATTTTGCTTATATTGCAAAATAATAGGTAGCATCTCACGTGCCCTACTGAAACAAGGATAATTCTAATACAACACACAGAGTACAAACTTCATTTAGTCAATCCCAGTGCACAGTGTAAAATCCTTAGATAGCAATAATAAGAAGTGCAGTGCACATCGTACAAACTTCATTCAATCTATCGCAGCATATGGTGTAGGAGGCTTAGACATAAATTATGAGAAATGCAGCGCTTGGCGTATGAACTTCATTCAATCAACCACATAACAAGGCGTACGAAACTGAGATATTAATTACAATAAGTGCAGCACATTGTGTACAACTTTATTCAATCAGTCGCAGCGCATCATGTATGAAACCAAGAGATCAACTGTGAGTAGTCCATCGATTTGCGTACAAACTTCATTCAATCAATCGTAGTGCATGGCATACATAACTGAGATGTTATTACAAAAAGTGCAGTGCATGGCGTACAACTTATTTCAGCAGTCGCAGCGCATTGCGTACGAATATGAGATATCAATCACGTGAAATGCAGTGCGTGGCATACATGACTCAAATACATGCTTTAGCATCTTCCAACCCTCCAATCCATATCCCATTTACTTAGATCTAATGATACTTTCAAAGATTGACAATATTTCATCGCCTTGAAACTTGACCACCATCCATTGTTTCGAGAGTATAACTGCCTCTGGGTATGCTTCAACAACCTTGTAAGGTCCTTCACAATTTGCAGCTGGTGTATACCTAGCCCATGAACCACATCATTAATCCACAAATCAAAGCCTGCTGGCCTTTAGGCTTAACCCAAGAATGAAACATAAATAGTGTAAATGAACCGAGAAAGGAGGAGCCTTGTCTGAAATATGCAACCATGAACCGATAAAGATGGAACCACGTTTAAAGGTTTAGCCACGAACCTAGATTGTAGGAACCATGATGCAACCCACGATCTCAAACACTGACAACACAGAGCCACAATTCTGAACATCTATAAATACAAGGAAAGCAACACGGAATAAGGTAAGTGCAACTGAATTGAGAAATATCGATTCTCTTAAGGAGAATGACTGACTTGATCGTCAGAGTCTTTTCCCCAGAATCATTTCTAGGATCTATTTTGCAGCATCATACATAATGAAGATCAATCATCCAACCTGACCGGGAATACGACATCATTGGCGCCGTTTGTGGGGAAAATATTTTTTTTTCTATTTTGAGTCCTTCATTCCCTTCATGGTAAATAATTGTGTTCACCACAAGTGAAAAGAAGCTAGAATCACCATACACAAGAATGAATAGTTGGGTGCAACATAAGTATGAATCTCAATCAAGATCAAGCGCATGCTTCTAGTAAGGATAAAGAATGCATCAAAGAAGATACATAATATGGTGAGGAGAAGAGGATTCTCCAAACACAAATCCAGAGAAAGAGAGGAGAGTTTTCGCAGCTTTCTTAGAAAACAATGGAGAACACCTGCATAATTATTTCTTATCCACTAGAAAACTAAAATCCCGGAAAGAAAATAAAAAAGCAAGTCTAAGGCTTGAGAGCGTTAAGTATAAGTAATAATTAAGGGATATAGTGACAGATGATGATACAAATAAGTCATCGTCGGCACCGCATCTTCGCAATTTCAAGATGCCAAAGGATTTAAAGCTACATATGCATGTTAAAATATGATGGGACAATAGATCCCAAGGAATTAATACATTCCTATCATAACATCATGAGATTTTGCAATGTGGAAATTGAGTTAGTTTGCAAAGCTTTCCATATCTTCTTATCTAGGACATGGATAACATGGTATGAAGACTTACCAAATGAAAGTATTAGGTCTTGGGCACAGTTGTCAGATTTTTTTTTGGGGCGCTTCTATCAGAAGCAGAAGTTTAACAAAATAATAATGGACCTAAACAATATAGCTCAACTAAGTGATAAAAATCTCGCAAATTACCACAACAGGTTCATCACCGAAAGTTTACAAGTTCGTGATCTATCATTCCAATCATCATTCGAAGCATTCATAGGGGGCATGCGATCGGGCGAATTCTACAAGGAACTAAAAAAACAAGCCAGAAAGCCCAAGGGAATTGAAAAGGTTAATTGAACAATACGTGTGAATTGAGGAAGCAAACAACCACAAGATAGAACACGAGAGAGGTGAAAAGAGGATAATAGAGGATCCACAGAGAGGTGTTGTCAAGAAAGGGAAAGGGAATTTTACTTTCAAAGGAAGAGAATCAAGTGTGTAGGTTACACCATTTTTATGAAACTCCTTTAACAAAATCGTGAAAGGAAATATGGCAAGCGAATAGGGAGTTGTTTCATGAACCTACACCAATGATAGCACCACCAGAAAAGCAATCTAGAGAATACTACTGCGCCTTCCAGAAATACCATGAGCATGACATAGAATATTGCAGAGATTTGAGAAGGAAAATAGAGGAAAATTTGAAAAAGGGTTATCTAAGCCAGTACAAAAAGGAAAATGGAAGAAGCCGGAAGCTCTATGGGGAAGCTCTATGGGGAAAAAACTAAGGCATAATGAATACACAAAAAAAATCAGAAGATGACAACAATAGTGGAGTATGAGGAAGACCCGGTGAACGATACCCCAGAAAAAGTTATACTATCAATTCATGGATCAACCAAGTCTCTATCTAACAATGTTTGGAAAGCCAAAGCTAGATACTCTTCACCACAAAAACCCAGTGATAAGAGATTTTCTTGAGTGAAACAATAACATTTAGTAAAGAGGATGCGGTTCCAAACACTTCGTCTCACAATAACCCAATGGCCATTATTGCTAAGGTTAGAAATGCCATGGTTCATAGAGTGTTTGTAGATGATAGAATTGCAGTCGAGATCCTGTTTGTCGATTTCTTTGATAAGTTGGGATTCAAACGAACCAATTTGAAGAAGTCCACACTCTCTCCTGTGGGATTTATAGGACAAGTGGAGACGCCTTTGGGGAACATACAACTTCCAGTTACCATAGGAGAGAATGGCAGAAATTTCACTGTCATCTGTGACTCATTTTCATGGATGCACCAAGCACATCAAACACTACCATCGGTATACCTTGGATGAATACATCAAAAGCTATATGGTCCCTATATCATTTAGTGATGAAGTTCCCAACTCCAGAAAGATTTGCTACAATAAGGGGAAACTAGCAAATAGCTAAACAATGCATGGTCATAGCAATAAAAGCTGGTAGAAAGGTGGAGCAGAAAAAAATGGTTAACACCATATCTGATAATGGTTTACTCGGCTGAGCAGAACCTCAAGTAGATCCGGGGGAGAAAATTGAAGTAGTTGTTCTGGATGACGAAGACACTTCTATATATGTCAAGATAGGAAAGTATCTACTAGATGAGGTAAAAGGAAAGGTCACAAAAATCTTGCGAAGTCACACAAATGCTTTCACATGGAATGTGCAGAACATGGGAGGGGTCGATCCAAGGATCACTACCCATTCTTTGAACGTCAGTAACTCGGTTAAACCAGTCAAAAAAGCAACAAAGCTTCACTAGCGATAGACAAAAGGCGATCAAGGAAGAAGTTGCAGCATTACTTCAAGCTGGTATACTAAAGGAGGTAATCTACCTAAAGTGGTTAGCTAGCCCCGTAATAGTAAAATGGCGGGCACATGATGGAGAATGTATATAGACTTCACTAATCAGAACAAGGCATGCCCATAAGATTGTTATCTGCTGCCTAAAATTGATCAGTTAGTGGAGGCGATATCAGGGAATGAAGTCCTAGCATTCTTGGATGCGTATAAAGGATACCACTAAATTCTTGGATTGAGTTCACTTAGAATGATTGGCCCACTTGGTGCGGGAAAAATTTTAGGATACAAAGTGTCTCCTAAGGGAATTGAGGCCAATCGGGAGAAGATACAAGCAATAGTTAATCTTTCCCAACCAAGAACAATCAATGAAGTACAATTATTTATGGGATTGTTAGCGGTACTTAGTAGGTTTGTCTCCAAAGCTGCAGACAAACACTTCCCATTATTCAATATTCTCAAAAAGGCAAAGAAGTTCACATGGAATGAAGATTTCCAGAAATCATACAAGTCGTTGAAGGAATAACTCAAGGACTTACCATAGGTGAGGCCACCAATACCAGGAGAAACTTTATACTTGTATTTGGAAGTCTCAATGAAAGCAGTGAGTTCCATTTTGGTGCGTCAAGAAAGGCAGATGCAAGTGCCAGTATACTACATTAGTAGGATAATACAAAGTACAAAAATATCATACTTACCCATTGAAGGGTTAACTCTTGCATTAGTCTAATCAATAAGGAGATTGCGAAGTTATTTTCAAAGCCATCGCATAGTTGTCTGTACTGACCATCTAATCAAGAAAATTCTAAGCAAGCCAGAATCATCTAGAAGAATGACTAAGTGGGCTCTTGAATTGGGACAATATGACATTCGGTTTCAGTCAAGGACTGCAATAAAGGCGCAAGTCTTAGCAGATTTTATTGCAAAAATGACAAGCGTAGATGCACAGGAAGCATGTACACAGTAAATCTTGGAGTAGACAAAGGGAAATCAAAGTAGGATTCGATTGCATGGAAACTATTCGTTGATGGAGCATCCAATAAAGAAGGCTGTGGTGCAGGATTGTTGTTGGTAAATCTAGACGAAAGAGTACATAGATATTTGCTGCGATTTGACTTTCCACTCACCAACAACGAAGCCGTGTATTAAGCGCTGATATGCAGGTTGGATCTCACAATCAAGATAAAGGTGAAAAGTGTTAAATGCTTTAGTGACTCCTATATAGTAGTACAACAAGTACGCGGAGACTATGACGTACACGAAGAACAAATAATAAAATATTTAAGGAGATTTTTCCAACTCATAAGTCAATTGGAGTACTCAACATCTAACATGTACCAATGAGTGAAAATATTAAGGCAAACGCCATAAGTAAATTGGCAACAACATGTTTTGATTCATTATTAGGACAAAACAATGTGAAGGTAGAAGTCATACCAGTCAGAAGCACATCCAGAACAATTGTATCAATAGTTTAAACAGAGGAAGTGAACTTGATGAGACTATTAATGGATTATGTTGAGATGGGAAAAGGCCAGAAGATAGGGTACATGCCAAAAGATAGGGTACATGCCAAAAAGTTGGAGTAACGATATCACAATTATGTGTATGAAGGAGGAGTCCTATAAAAAAAACCTTCCTATCCCCGTGGATTAAGTGTGTGGGACCATCTCAAGCAAGAGAGATCATGAAAGAAGTTCATGAAGGGCTGTGAGGGACACATCAAGGAGCTATAATGATCGCTAAGAATATATTTCAAGAAGGATATTACTGGCCGACCATGTTCAATGATGCGCACAACTTCATGCTGGAATGTAGAAGCTTTCATATTAATGCCTCAGTTTCATATAAGCCACAAGCCCTTTTAATAGGGATGTACAGAGCTTGGCCATTCGATAGATGGGGAATTGGATTGGTGGAAACCTTTCCCAAAGAAGTCGGTAATGCAAAGTTTTTAATCGTAGTGATGGATTACCTTACAAAGTGGATATAGGCGAAGCCGTTAAGTAGAGTCATGGTAGAAGTAACAAGAAAGTTCGTTTGGAAAAATATAGTTTTCCATTTTAGTGTCCCCCAGACTATCGTTACTGATAATGGAACGCGGTTCACAAGTGGGATCTTCACCGAGTGGTGCTTGAAGTTAGGGATCGTAAAGAAGTTCACATATGTGGCTCATCCTCAAGCTAAAAGTCAAGTGGAGGTCACTAATAGAACAGTGGTCCAAGGAATACAGAACAAGTTGAAAGGAAAGCAAACTGGTTAGGTAGATGAGATACCCAACACACTATGGTCGTACAAAAGAACAGTAAGAGAACCAACTAGAGAAACACCATACAATTTGGTTTATGGTCATGAGGCAGTCATACTAGTCAAAATTGGGAAATCAAGCCTCAGGGTGGAAAAATAAAATCAAGATGATAATCCAGAGAAAATAAGATTGGATTTGGATGAACTCGGGGAGAAAGGGCAACATGCAATGTTCATAGAGCCCAAGTACAAGGCAAAGATGGCTAAAGCATATAATGAAAAGGTTAAGGAGTCACAATTTTGAACTGGCGATCTAGTTCTGCAAAAAAAAATGAAGCTAGTCTGGCAGAAGAAAAAAGGGAAGCTATGCCCAAAAGGGGAAGGCCCGTATAGGGTAACAAAAGTGCATCGATCAAACTGCTATGAGTTAGAAAGATTGGATGGCAGCAGCGTCCCGAACACTCGGCAAGTGATCAACATAAGGAATTACTATGTTTAGCACTTTAGTAGCTGATAGGAGAAATTCAGTTGTACAGGAGCCATGCCATAATCATTGGCAGCTTTCTCATTCTTGGCATTGTTATTTAGGATTCTACATGATATCATCGTGATTTGTACATAATCAATATAAAAAAAGGTCTTCCCAACCAAATCTTTCATGCTTTTGTTCATTTACATATTACACAAAGTCTTTAGAAATATTAGCAAAAAGTGCAAAATATATTATATCATAATCACGAAGACACATTTTTATATTTGCAAGCCATAGATCTTGCAAAAAAGGCAAGTATACCTACAAAAACAACGACAAAAGTAAGCGATAGATCTTGCTGCTTCGCACAATACAAATTTTCAATTTTGCAAGCTATAGATCTTGCTATAAGGAAGATATGCCTATAAAATAGTGATAAAAGAAAGCGATAGGTCTTGCAGCTTCGCAGAATACAAAATTTTAGTTTAGCAAGCTATAGATCTTGCAATAAGGCAGATATGCTTATAAAACAGCGACAGAAGCAACCAATATATCTTTCAACTTCACACAGTGCAAAATATTCAAATTTGCAAGCTATATATCTTGCTATTGGACAAATATTCCCACAAAGATATCAAAAAATGAAAGTGATAGATCTTGCAAGCGAAAAAAATGATCAAGCAAGCGAAAACACGTAAAGCATAACGTTTTGTATCAGTGAAAAACAAATGCATCGACTTCCAAACGCTAAAATAAAATGAAAATAGTACTTGAAGCATTCAAAGGAAAAAATTATTGCATCATAAATCATCTTGATGCACGAGAAGACCTAGAAGAGGAAGAATCACCACAACGACGAGAGTGCGCGGCCTGATGTTCCTCAGCCATAATATGATCGTACCCCCATTTCATATGTAAGTAAGAAGGATGGCGAGTTCGACCACTTCACTCCATAAGATCAAGATACTTAGCATAATAAGCTTTAAAATCAGTTATAGGGCTAAGAAAAAACATAACAGTGTAGTGAAGAATAAGGAGAGAATCTTGGGTGATCGAAACAAAATCTCAAAAACGAAGAAGTACGACATCTACGGTGAAGATTCAAATTCAAATTTCAAATTTAGAAACTCCATCAAAATCACAAGTATAGCCAAGAAGCAGGCAACACTTTGCAAAGACAATCTTTGTTACATCAATGGCGGAAATGTTGTTACAGCTTAACTACCTCACAAAAAAAATAGTTCGCATACATTCCACAGATGAAGTTATCACTTCGTGTTTCCTAGTCTTCAAGGCTAGGGAGGCTTATGGTATATACCTAGCCCATGAACCACATCCATAAATCAAAGCATGATGGCCTTTAGGCCTAGCCCAAGAATGAAACATGAATATGGCTTATTAACCGAGAAAGGAGGACCCTTGTTTGAAAAACGCAACCACGAACCGATAAAGGCGAAACCACATTTGAAGGATTATCCATGAAACGAGATTGTAGGAACCATGATTCAACCCACGATCTAAGATGCTAACAATGCAGAACTACGATTACGAGCATCTATAAATACAAGGAAATTAGCACTAAATAAGGTAAGTGCAACTGAACTGAGAAATACTAATTCTCTTAAGGAGAAGGACTAAATTGATTGTCGAAGTATTTTCCCCGGACTGGGATCTATTTTGCAGGCTCATACACAGTGAACATCAATCATCCAACCTGATCGGGAATACGACATCAGAATCTAACTTTCCTTCAGGCTCACACAAACTCTTCTCATTTTTGTTCATAAAAGATCTCCTGGGTTGAACTGAACCATTCTGACCATTCAATCATAGTAATGTTTAACTTTCTCCTTCATCTTAGCTTCATGTAAAGATGCCAATTCTCATTTCCCTCCACCATATTGAGATGTATATGACAATTATCATTATTAATCTCTTTTTCTGAAGCTGTTATCACCATGGACTTGGTACTCCAATCTCTTCATGGATCATAACTTTAGAACCATAAATCAAGCTATACGGTGTTTCTCTTGTGGTTGAGGATTCAACTGTTCTTTAAGCCCTTAAAACACTGGACAATTCACATATCCAATTCTCTTCGGGCCCATCGAGTCTTGCACATATACCATTCACAATTATTCGATTGGTTACCTCAACTTGGTCATTTACCTAGGGATAATATACTGATGTTCCCTTCTACTTAATCTTGTATTCCTCACAACATTTTTTAAAGGGATCATGAGAAAACTGCGTCCCATTATTAGTTATGATAGTTTTCATAATCCCAAAATGATAAATAATATTCTTTTAGTAGAATTCAATTACAGACCTCCATTTCATGTTCGTCAACGGCTCTACTTTAACCCATTTCATGAAATAATCGATGGCCATGATAAAATACTTAAACCATCTTGAGACCCCTAGAAATGGTCCCACTAGATCAATCCCTCATTTATCAAATGACCACTAACTATGAATGTTCATCATCTCCTCCTGAGGAATATGAGTAATTGGTTTGATTTTGGCACTGATGACAAGCTTGAATATACTTATTAGCATCGTCAAATATCATGGGCCAGTAATATCCAGCTTGAATAAGCCTCATTTCTACAGATCGATCCCCTCGATGGCTGTCACATATACCTTCATGACCACCCTGATCAAATAAATATGTTCATAAGGAGTGACACATCAAAGCAACGAATGAAGATGACCCCGTTGATACAGAATCCCATCTTGCAATACGTAGCTTGGGGCTTTCAACCTTATATTTCTTGCTTCTACCTTATCTTCTAGCAGAACCTCATCTTGAAGGTAACTGATAATAGGCACCATCCAATATTCCCCCTCTCCGGGGGCCATTACTGCATGTTCCTCAAAACTACGCTTGTTTAAGGTCTGCAAAAGTAATTGCTTCTGAGATTGAATTCCCAAGTCTGATGAAGCAAGCTTTCTTAAGGAGCCTGCTTCATGATTTTCCTCTCTCGGCACCTACTCGACTACAATCTGTGAATCACTACATATCTCCAAGTTATCCACCTTACTATCCTTAGCTAGACACAATCTTGTAATAAGGCTTCATACGCAGCTTAATTTTTTGTGTCTTTAAATGCAAAGTACAATGGGTAATCCTTACCCTTGGGACTAGTGAGCATACTCTTGCTCCACTCCCCCCCGAGTGTGAAGACCCATCCACATACAACTTCTATACCTCCTTTACTTGAACATCCTCCTTTAACTCGATAAGATCCATCGTCTCCACTATATAATCTGTGAGGGCTTGACCCTTGATCGCTGTTCTGGGACGAAATTGTATGTTATGCTCTCCTAGCTCAACAACTTATTTCATAATCCTCCTCGAAGCCTCTGATTTAATTTTTTTTCTTAATAGGGTGATTGGTAAGAAACACTATCGTGGGTCCCTAGAAGTAAGGATGCAACCTTTGTGCTACATGTACCACTGCCAATATCAGTCTCTCGGGAGATCTATACTTCATTTTAGGCCCCTGCAGAGTTTGACTTACGAAATATATGTGATGATGTTGTTTTTCCTTCTCCTTTACCAATACTACTGGGAGGTCATCACCGTACCTCTCAAAGTTAGTATTTATAATCCCTAATACTTCCCATCTACGATTAATTAGATAATGGAAAGTCGAGGTTGTCCACGTAGAAGAGGGATTTCTTAAGTGTTTAAACAAATAAGGTTGATATTAGACTAGAAGTAGATATATATATATATATATAGATATAAAAAGCAAATAAAAAGGGTTGGTTGGTTTTTGGTCCTAAGTTATGAAATTAAAAGACAAGATAACTAGCAAAGTCAAGTAACTATGCTAATCATCAAACAAACTAAGAAAAAGGATAAAAACTACAAAAGATAAAGCCTTAGGGGCAATTGATATCCACTTTCAAACCTCATGTAGATAATTGAACCATTCACTCATTCTATCACATTTTTTATCTATGGGGACTGCTATCACTTCCCAATTGAAGATCAACATTCTTTTCTTCTTAAGAGCAATTCACAAAGACGTTCAATGACCATTTGTAAACCACATTGATAATTACTTTAGACATTCAACGACCATAAATATATTTCATCAATGGAATGATGCACGAAGAACCATAGATTTGATAACAACAAGCCTTCTACCAAAGAAATAGCCATTTAACCAAATATAGCATTCATTAGGCTAAACCTAGAACAAACCACACTCAAGATTCAACCTTTCATTGCATCTATATGATAAATATGAGAATAGTCCACATTAACATACTTATCTAGCAAGAATGACAACACATTGTACACAAGAAGTTCTAAATCCATGTTCTTGGATTTTCATGTCAAATTAGCTAAGAAATTGGACACTTTCCTAATGCCCTAACACTTCAATCATAAAAAAACTTCATATTATCAAACAACTCATGGCATAAATGAAGTAATACATAGTATTAAGAACACATGAATACTTTTTTTTTTTAAAAAAAATTAAACCATCCTTAGATGGGGGAGATTGTATTGGCCTTCCCAAGCCGTAAAAACAGAAGTAAGATGAAGCCAAAGCTTAGTTTAGATATACAAGATGAGCACACAGCTCCTGAAGCAACACTTGTGTGGAAGCTTCGAGAAATAGTAAATAGCAAGAAGAACACATGAATACTAAATAGCAACAGCTTCGAGAAATAGTGAAATAGAGGTTCTTACTACATAGGTGTGGAAGCTTCAATCCATTGCTCCCAAGTACAAAACTAAGCTAGATAATCAAAACCCATAACATATAACAAAGATCTACAAAGAAAGAAGAAGAAATGGAAGAATATGGTGAAAAACTAGGATTTTGGAGCCCCCAAGTAGGGCTTGGGAAAATGGGGAAGAAAATGTACTATTTATAGCCGAAGTTGGTAAAAAAGAAGGTTAAAATGCAGCATGCATCGCTGGGGAAAAATGGCCTCGCCTGGGTGGAAATGGCCTCGCCCGGGAGGTGGAGGCTTTAGCCCAATATTTAGATCCATCCGCTCGGGAGGATGATGATTAGTGCGGGCGAGCTACTATTCGCAGCTTCTTGTTTTGTTTCCCACGGGTGAATCGTTGATATATTTTGGGAGTTCTTGCAGTCAATTTTATAGTGATCGAGAAGACAAATCCAATGACGCCACCCTTGTAGACTGATTCTTCTCGGATAGTTTTAAGAACTTCTTCCAAACTTCCAGGTGACAATTCATCCGCTTCTTTGCCTTCCTTCTTCGACCCTTCTATCTTTTACCACGTTTTGGCACGTGGCCTTCACTAAACCACTCCAAAGGGCTCATGAGACATCTACAAATGAAGTTCACAAAATGGAATCTAGATGCTTGTAAGGACCAAAAAACCCATTAGACAAAACATAGGTTACAAAATCAAGGATTTAGATATAAAAACCGAAAATGGTCATCTAAACCCCTTATCATGTAAAACTACCTAAATCTATCAATCTTACAACAAAAATATGACAAAAAAGTGAGGTATACATATAATGCCAAGCTAACATACTCTACCAAAAAGCCACCCAGTAGACAAATTAAGAGCAGCATAATTTTTTTTTCCAATTTCTCTCATTTTGCCTAGGAGCCCTCTCGGGTTTTCATCCAAGCTTCACACATTTTTATTTTTCAATGCTCACCCTCACCTTTTTCCACACCATTTAGCCTCTAATTATTCCATAGGTTGCCCTTTTGGGTTTTCAACCTATCCTGGCCTCCCACATTTGCCCAAGTTTCCCTCTAGGGTTTTCAACTTAGCGGGAATTTGTTTATCATTTTTTTCAAACAAAAAAAATCAAAGTGGAGCATATGCACACTACAATATAATACAAAGAGATATATTTCTCTTTACCTCCCCACACTTGAAACACACATTGTCCTCAATGTTAAAAGGACAAGATAAAGAAATAAGGAAGAAATAAAAAAAATACTCACAACTAGGACCTTGAAGGTCCTTCCCGGTGATGTCAATGCTCACTTCTCAATGAATGTTCTCTCCTCTATGTTCTCAAACTCAGCCCAATATGCAACTTTGATCCATCCACTACGAAGCCACAACTATGCAAATCCCGATCAACACTCACAAAAGACAACAACTAGTAGTACTCCTAGATGGTGGTTTTGGTAGTGGTTTTTGGTGGTGGATTGTGGTGGTATTCTTGTGGTTTTGGGTAAGGGTTTTAGAACATGGTTGAGGATTTTTTTTTCAAGAAAAGAAAAACACTAACCCAACTTAATCGCTCGGGTTGCCTCCCAAGGAGCTCCTCATATTTAAGGTTGTTGGCACAACCCTAATGTTATCCATATGGTGAAGGTTTCTTCACCATGAGTTTCCAAAAAATAGAGAGGTGGGTGTACAAAAATTTCAAGAGGAAAGTTTTGTGGAGGTGGAGATGGTTTAAAAGGAGTTGGGTGGTTAGGAGGCTTGGGATGGTCTTTTGGCTCCTTTCTTATCTCCCTCAAAACTTCAAAAAATGGTGGAGTTGGTTCACTAGGTAGTGGTAGGGGGTGATGAAGGTAAGAATAATGATTGTTTCACAATCACATCTTCCTCCACTTCTTTATCTTCCAAAATCGACTCCTCATCCCCTTCGAACTGAAACTCATTTCTTAAGGTGACATCACTCACAGAATCTTTGAGTTTGACTTGGGATGGTGTATCTTCAGAATAACGAGCTTCCATTCGGGTCACCACTTCCAATAAATTTCTCACATGCCCCTCCAAAGCCTCAACACTAGAAAAGATTTGAGTTTTCAATTCTTCATTACTCTTGGCTTGGATGGTTAAGTTTCCTATTGAATTCATGATCTCCTAATTTGTCAAACTTAAACCTTCTTCTAGGGCTTGATCTTGGGGGTATGGTGTATTGTGATGGGGGATAACTATTTTGCTCGTATTGTTTGTTTTCTGGCTCATTCTCATACCACCAATCCAGATTACCACTCCAAACCGGATTGTAAGGGTCGTGGTATAGATACAACTCTTGAGCTTCTTGCCCTTGAAAACCAACATCTCCAACCTCTTGGTAGCACTCTTCATAATACCCTTGGTTTTGGAAACCAAAGTTTCTTTCCTGCTCATAGTGCTCCTCTCTCAACAAATAGCAAGACTCAGTAGGATTGTCAGAATGACACATCCAACAAAACCTTGCTTGTTGAGCCTCTCTTGTCATCATGAGTTCTCTCAAGGTGAGACATTTCATTTTTAAATTTTCTTTCTTTTCAAAATTCCGGAATCATATTGCAAGGAATCACAATAAAAATTCACCAAGCTCAAGCAATACCTACTCCAAACAAAAACAACCACAAAGAAGTGGAAAATAAAAACAACTAGCTAATATGCAACAAAATATGCCCAAGCACTTAAAAACAAATGCCTCTTCCCCAGAAGCGGCGCCAAAATTTGGGAGGTCATTGTCGTACCTCTCAAAGTTAATATTTATAAGCCCTAATGCTTCCTATATACAATGAAGTAGATAATGGAAAGTTGGGGTTGTCCACGTAGAAAAGGGATTTTCTTAAGCGTTAGTTGATATTAGAGTAGAAGTAGATATATATGTATGTATATATAAGCAAGTAAAAGGGGGGGTTAGTTGTTTTTGGTGCTAAGTTATGAAATTAAAAGATAAGATAACTAGTAAAGTAAAAAACTAGGCTAATCATAAATAAAAAAAACTAAGAAAAGGGATAAAAACTGCAAAAGATAAAGCCTTGGGGTCAATTGATATCCACTTCCAAACCTCATGTAGATCATTGAACCATTCACTTATTCTATCACATTTGTTACCTATGAGGGATGCTATCACTTCCCAATTGAAGATCAACATTCATTTCTTCTTAAGAGTAATTCACAAAGACGTTTAACGACCATCATTGATAATCACTTTAGACGTTCACCGACCATAAAGATTTTCATCAATGATATTATACACGAAGAACCATAGATTTGATAACAAAAGGCCTTCTACCAAAGACAGCCATTTAACCACACATAGCATTCATTAGGCTAAACCTAGAACAAACCACATTCAAGATTCAACCTTTCATTGCATCTATAGGATACATATGAGAACAATCTACATTAACATACTTATTTAGCAAGAATCACAACACATTATACACAACAAGTTCTTAATTCATGTTCTTGGACTTTCATGTCAAATGAGCTAAGAATTTGGTCACTTTCCTAACACCCCAACACTTCAATCATACAAAGACTTCATATTCCTTAACAACCCATGGCATAAATGAAGTAAAACATAGCATTAAGAACACATGAATACTAAATAATAAAAGCTTCAAGAAATAGTGAAATAGAGGCTCTTACTACATAGGTGTGGAAACTTCAATCAATTTCTCCTAAGTACAAAACTAAGCTAGATAATCAAAACCCAAAACATAGAATAAAGATCTATAAAGAAAGAAGGAGAAATGGAAGAAAATGATGAAAATCTAGAGCTTTGGAGCCCCCAAGTTGGGCTTGGGACAATGGGGAAGAAAATGGGCTATTTATATCCCAAGTTGGTCAAAAAGAAGGTCAAAATGTAGCAGGCATCACCCAGGAGAAAATGGCATCACCCGGGTGGAAATGGCCTTGCCCGGGCGGTGGAGGCTTTAGCCCAATATTCAGGTCCATCCGCCGGAGCGAGCTACAATTTGTGGCTTCTTGTTTTGTTTCCCACGGGTGAACTGTTGATCTGTTTTGGGAGTTCTTATAGTCAATTTTATAGTGCTCGAGAAGAAAAATCCAATGACGCCACCTTTTTAGGCTGATTCTTCTCAGCTAATTTTAAGAACTTTTTCCAAACTTCTGGGTGACAATTCATCCGCTTCTTTGCCTTCCTTCATTGACTCTTCTATCTTTTACCACATTTTGGCACGCGACCTTTAATAAATCACTCCAAAGGGCTCATGAGGCATCTACAAATGAAGCTCATAAAATGGAATCTAGATGCTCAAATGGACCAAAAATCCATTAGAGTAAACATACGTTACAAAATGAAGGATTTAGATATAGAAACCAAAATTGGTCATCTAAAATCCTTATCATGTAAACCTACCTAAATCTAGCAATATTACAACAAAAATGAAAAAGGAGATGTTAAATGATTTGGAAAATATATGCATTTGACGTCTCATCAACTGCGCTGATAGCCAAAGGTGAAATAGAAATGTACAATAACAACAATTTGCCTCTTTCTAGCTTCACGAGTGTTGGGAAAACTCAAAGGTGCTCTTTCAAATGCTTGAATGCCTCCTCGTATTTTTAGTCTATTCAAACTTCTTTGATTTTCTGAGCACATCAAAGAAAGGTAAGTGGCGAAAGGTGAAGAAGAAATGTAAAATAACAACAACTCGACTCTTTCTTGCTTCATGAGTGTTGGCAAAAATCGAAGGTGTTCTTTCAACTACCTGAAGGCCTCCTTGTATTTTTCTATCCATTCAAACTTCTTTTCTTTTCTGACACATCAAAGAAAGGCAAGTGCTTTTCTGCCCTTTCCGAAAGGAATCGACTCAAAGCCGCCAAAGACCCAGTAAGCTTTTTGACATCCTTCAACATCTGCAGGCTCTTCATTTTGATTAGAGCCTCAACCTTCTCTGGATTAAGATTGATACTCCTCTCAGATACCATAAATATGAGGAATTTTCCATCCCTCACTCCAACCACACACTTAGCTGGGTTCGGTTTCGAATTTGCCCCTCAAAGCTTCTCAAATGTTTCTTTTAAATCTCCAAAACCTTATCATGGCTCCTCCTCTTCACATCCATATCATCCACATATATTTCCATATTTCTACCTACTTTGTTTCTTAAACAATCTGTCAACTAGCCGTCGGTAAGTTGCTCCTGCATTCTTAAGCCTAAACGACATCTTCTTATAGTAGAATGTTCCCACAATGATGTCTTTTTCTTATCCTTTTCTGTCATCAATATCTGATTGTATTTTTGGTGAGCATCTAAGAAAGCCAAAACCAGATATCCAGCTATAGGTTACACTAATTTATCGATTGGCAGCAGCAGATAATTGTCTTTATTGCAACATTTATTCAAATCAGTGAAATCAAGGCACATTTTCCAAGCTCCATAATGTTTTATGCCATAACTAGGTTAGCTAACCATTACAGATAGAGCACCTCCTCGATAATTTTATCTTTAAGCTATTTCTCAACTTCCACCTTAATATCTTATGCCCTCTCCGGGGAAAATACCTTCCTATTCCATTTAACTGGCTTGATCGATGATCAATCTATGAACTGTTAGCCTCAAAGGTACCCCGGTAAGGGCAGAAGTGCCCCAAGAAAATATATCACCATATTCTTCCAACATAATTCCCAATTCGCCTTAACATGTTTAGGCATTAATCTTCCCACAATCAGTGCCCAAATGGTGAATGGGCATATGTTCCTATTAGCCAGACCAACCTCTCAATGCACCGAAGCCACATATCTTGTTCTCCTTGCTTCCTTTACTGCTGTCAAATTACAATTCTTATATATCACTTAATCTTCTCAAATAGATGATATCCCTTTATCCGTGGGAAACTTCACTACTGGAAAACAGGTACATAAGCAGCAGTATAAATTCATGAGTACAGGTATACCGGTGTTTATGTAACCAATCACACTGGTATTTATCATGTTAACATCAGTACCAATGAAAATAAGTACATACGCACCGATATCCTGTCAACCGGTGTACAGTTCACCTATTTTTGCTCCAGTGTTGGTTCTACCGGTATACCAACATCAAATATTTTGCACAGGAATTATCTGAATAGGTATTTTGACCAGTGCATTTGCTTACATGTGCATTGGTACACGATTACCGGTGTGTACATATTTCCCCTTTTTATTAATTTGGTGCCAAGAGGACAAATTTCTAAACCGGTAACGGGAAATTATCGGGGCAGAAATTAAAATAATGCGGGAAAAAATTTCACTTGTACACCGGTTACTATTAGAATCGGTGTCGAAATTGAACACGCACCGTTATTTTCTTAATACCGGTGCAAAACAAATTTCTCTTTGTAAACATTTGGTGCCAAAACTATTTTTTGCACTGGTACTGTGATCTTACCAGTGCAGGAGAATTAAATACGTGGGTTTTGGCTAAATATCTACACTGGTAACTAATTTTACCAGTGTAAAAGTCTACAAATGCACCAGTAAAGTCTAAATACCGGTGTAGAAAATCGCATTAAATGCTCACCTACCACCTTTTTTAGCGGATTAAAAATGGGATTTTTGGAAGAAGAGGTTCATTAATGGTGCTTTTTGGTTGATGAAAGCATTGAATTCTCCACAATGAAAACCCTTGAAGGTACCTTTTTTTTAATTACATTTATGGATATTAAGGATTTCATGTATGGTTTCGGTTAGTAGGGATATTTACATTTTGTGTTTGATCATTTGATGGTGATTGAGGTAGAATTGTAGATACTAGTTTGTGATTTGTTCTCAAGGTTGTTATAGTTATAAGGCTATGGTTTTTTATTCCTATAGTGTTGGACATGTTAAGAATGTTGTAATTGTAATGTTGAATATTGGTGTATATTGTGCATTTATGATGTTGCATGATTAGGAAGTCATCATGAAAAATTCTATTGTATTAAATATGTTGAAGTTTGATTGTTGGACATTTATTGATATGTAGAGTTGTATCACGTCATCGAGAGGCTTAAGCATTTGTATGCCAATGTTAGTAGGGTGAGCGATGAATATATTATCTTCGTGGATGAGTTCTTGGAGCATGCTTTTAGCCGAGAGAACTGAATATGATGTCCCTGTCGTGATTGTGGAAATTAAATTCGTACTGATATGAAGGACATCCTGAAACTCCATTTGTATAGCCGGGGGTTTGCGAAAGATTGTGTTGTGTGGACCTTTCATGGGGAAAAATCACCACTAGAAGTTAGAGTTATTAGTTAGGGAGAGTGTTTTGGGGATTCTATGTTTGATGTCATATATGAGGAGGTTGTTAATGAGTTTGGAGAGAGGCCCAAGGTTATGGCTAACTTCCTTGGTGAGAAGGATACACCATTGCATCCCGGTTGCAAGAAGAAAGACACGGTTATGCCATGTTTGATGGAGTTGTTTAATTTGAAAGGTGTAGGGTCATGGAGTGATACTAGCTTGAATAAATCCTTAAGTTTTTTAATGAAAAGCTTCCACCCGATAATAGGGTTCCTGCTAACCTTTATGAAGCTAAGAGAATTTTGTGTCCGATGGGATAGAAGTATGAGAAGATACATGCTTATCTGAAAGATTATGTCCTATATTTGGGTGACCTTAAGAATAAGATTTTTTCCAGTATGTAATGTGTCGTGTTATAAGAAGAAAAGAAATGTGGCTGTCGGTGGAGAGCATGTTATGCCGGTTAGGAGGCGGGTGCTTGTCAAATGTATGCGGTATCTTCCCATTATTCCAAGACTGAGAAGGTTGTTTAAGAATGAATAGGGTGCAAAGAACTTGACATGGTGTGTTGATAGGGGAGGTTGTAAAGATAATGATATAATTCGACACCCGGCTGTATCCACACTTCGAATCAAAACCTAGGATAACGTAGTTGCATTCGTTGGTGGGAAGGAGAGGAGAAAGGCCCTCAAACCTTTGACTAATGTAGCTATTCACAACAAGGTGAAGAAATTGAATGTTGTTCTTGGTAAGAAGTTATCAAATGGTGGTGGGGCTGTAGATGGACCATGGAAGAAACAGTCAATTTTCTTCTATTTGCCATACTGAGAAAATTTGGAAGTTCGCCATTGTTTGGATGTCATGCATATCAAAAATAATTTTTGTGAAAGTCTAATCAAAATTATTCTGAACATTCACGGGAAGACTAAGGATAGCTTGAATGCGAGGAAAGATTTAGTGGACCTTGGTATACGGTTGGATCTGGCATCGGATGTAAGAGGGAAGTGAACGTACCTGCCCCCCGCTTCTTAGAATCTACCAGTTGCTGAGAGGAGATCGGTGTGTGAGAGCATTAATGTGTCCATTTTAGGCGCATTATTTAGTAGTATTTAGGATCACTTTTGTGCTCTTTTATTATCGAGAGCTTGTGTTTTACCTTGAAATTCACTTAGGAGAGGTAAAAGCAACTTTGTACTCTTTTACCTCTTTTAAGTGGATTTTGTGTGACAAGGGAAGAACACGGAACCAACGAAGACCGGAAGACATTGAAGACTATACTTTCGAAGACTTTTGGATACTCACTTCGAAGACATGAAGACCGGAGGCCGTTGAAGACTATTTTGGAGCTGTTGAAGACTTGAAGAGTGAGAGGGATGGCTATGAAGAAGGCAAAGAAATAATGCAAAACGGTAGCTGCCGTCGCGACCCCGTCGCGACACCATCGCGAGCCGGGGCATCGTCGCGAGTCGCGACGAACACCGTCGCGAGTCGCGACCATCGGGTGGCCAGAAATCAACTTTATTTTCTTTGCACTATAAATACCATCTCTTTTCCCTCTTCTTCTCCAAGCTTTCCAGGCGCGTTTCTCTGGTTTTGGGCGCCATTTTTAGGTTTTTCTTCTTCTTTCTTTTCTTAGCTTTCTCTTAGTTTGATTATGTCTTTTCTTGTTGTTCTAGAGTAGTTCTTGTTCTTGGGAGCAAAGGATTGAAGCTTCCACTATCAATGTAGCAAGAATTCATTTATATCTATCTATTTGGTGTTTTTGCTATTGTGCATTTATTGTGCTTTGAATGTTAATTGTTGATTGCATTGATGTTATTGAGAGCTTGATGATATGAAATGCTTGGATTAATTGCTAGCTAGGGTTTGGGGGATTTGGGTTAATTTCCCCCCTGTTCTTGTTAGCAATGTGAGAGTATGAATTAGAGCTTTTGATTGCGTTAGTGTGTTGACAATGTGCTAGGCGAATGTGATTGATGTCGAACTCTTCGTCATGTTCGTTTGTGTAGCAAACGGGAGAGTCATATGCTCGCGGATGAATGTGCGTTGCACGTTCATCCAATCTCGTGTAATTGCATGAATTGGTTCAATGCCTAGTCACGGTGTAGTGGTCATAGGCATTGCCAAGCTTGTTGGTCCTTCGTGCTAAATGCCACCAATGTCGCCTTGAGTCGTGGTCGCGACTCGGGAGCCATTGGTGAGGTTTGACGAGAGATGTCGAACTCACTCTCGCAAACTACGAACTAAGAAGGATAGGAGTTCAGTCTCCACGACAAGTAGTTGAAGTATTGAATAGGTGATTTAAACTCATTCTTAAAGCATTTGTTATTCGGCGTTTATGTACTCTCGACGGTGTGTTTCACTGCATGTGTGCCATGAGTGGTTTGAGCATAGGGAGTGCCTGTGTGGTTGAATTGCTTAGGTGTAGGAACGTGACGACTTCCGTAGCACCTTTGCATGAAGATCCACGAGCATGAACTTAGAACTCCTTGTGGTGTGTGTGTTGTGGTACTTGCTAGATGGGGTGTGTGATTGTTGGGTCATGAATGCTATATGATGGAATGTGTGAATGATTCGATGAACTACATTAGATGTGGAAGTGGATATCCGTTGCCCCCAAGGCATTTTATCTTTGTAGTTTAAAACCCTTTTTCTTTAGTTTCGTTTGATGATTAGCATAGTCACTTGACGTTGCTAGTTATCCCGTCTTTTTACTTTCGTAACTTAGGAACCAACCAACCAACCAACCCCCCCCCCCCTTTACTCGCTTTTATGTGTGTGTATATATATTTACTCCTAGCCTAGTATATCAACCATTTGTGTGCTTAGACGCTTAGGAAGATCCCTCTTCTCATTGGACGACCCCGATTTGCCACTATCTACCTAGTTGTAGAAAGTAAGCACTGAGGGCTTATAAATTATCTTTTGGCGCGCGGGCGCGACGACCGCCCGCGCCTGTCAAGCATCCAAGGAATGAAGGTACCTTTCGGTTACTCTTCTAATGTTAGTTGGTTTGTGAATGATGAGTTGCATCTTAATGCTTTGAAATAACACGATTGTCATGTCCTTATGCAATAACTTTTGTCTGTAGCAATACATGGTTGTTTGGAAGAGGAAGTTATATTTTTACTTATGCGCTTGTGTTTCTTCTTCAACTAGATATGCAGGAAAAAGATTAGCAGGTAATAGATAGATGACCTGGATCGAGAAGGTGCTATTGTTCTATGCCATTTGGAGAAGTATTTTCACCTATCATTCTTTGACCTCAGGTGCACCTAGTGGTACACTTGGTATGTGCGGGCCTTTTGGAATGCATTGGATGTACCCCTTTGAGTGTCACATGGCTGTTTTCAAGGGTTATATTCATAGTCGTAGTCAGCCTGATGCCTCCATTGTTCATAGGTATATCACTGAGGAGATCATAGAGTTTTGTACAACAAACTTGGTTGGAAGAAGAGCGGTTGGTGTTCCAGGTGGACCCCATTGCGGAAGGCGGAATGGGATTCCACGTTCCGAGGGTATGCTTCATACACCCTATCACACTGAGTTAATGACTGTTCACTTGTATGTATTGAGTAATAGTAGCGAGAATGTAACATATGTTGAAGAGAATGTTTCCCTATTGGAAGAGATTCATCCAGACTGGCCCCCGAATGAAACTCAGATCGAGCATTCTTCAAGGTTTGTTAACTGGTTTTACAATCGTTGTAATGTCAAAGGGATGCCCAGTAACCTACATGTGTTTGCAAGGAAGCCAAACTGCACCTTTAGACGATATGTTGGTTATGACATTATTATCTATAGTTTCTCAACATTAACGAAGGACGAGGAGAGCACCACTCAAAATAGTGGTGTATATATTAATTCTAAATCCATGTGGCATGAAAGCAAGAGAGATAAACACATAGTTGTTGTGTGATGCCTTTCTATGGGGCGATTGAGGAAATTTGAGAGTAGGATTATGTAGAGTTCAAGATTGTTGTCTTCAAGTGTCATTGGGTGGAACACGGTTCCGGTGTTGTAGTTGAGAAGGCCATGGGGTTCACGTTGGTCAACTTGAATCGTGTAGGATATGGAGATGACAAGTTCATCATAGCTACCCAGACACACCATGTTTTTCACATCAAGGACCCTTCGAATGAGAAGTATCATGTGCTATTGCATGGGAAGAAGTTTTACTTTGACGAGAAGATTGATCAACCCTCCGTAATCGATAGTTCTGAGTTTCCATCAGTATTTCCTGGTTTGGAAGATGTTGGGGGACCTATTGTTGGAAGGCGTTCTCATGGTGATGGGTTGTGGGTTGATGAGAGAGGTGAAATAGTAGGTGGGGATAATGTCTTAAAGCGGAAATGATAGATTGGTCGTTCCTGGCCATTGTTTTTTGTGACCATATTTTGTGAAAAATCGTATGATCATTAAGTGATTTAGCGTGTAATGTATTTAATTGACACTCTTTAATGAATTGGTTGGTATGATCCGTGATTTCAATGGAGTTTTTATGAATTCAATCAGTGAAAATGTTTAATTTTAATTACAATTTCTACTAGGTGCTAGTTTTATACAACGATAAAGATTAAATTACCGGTGTAGAAAAACAGGAGAGGTACTCTGTTTTGTACTTACGCACCGGTACTACTACCGGTGCACACTACTTAGAATTGTTTTTGTTTTTTTTCTTGGGTCTGACAATGTTAATTTTTTTGGCATTTAAAGCATCCTTAAGCAGCTGCTTTTTGTTAAATTTGCACCGGTAATTGTACCAGTTCGGGTTGGATTAGATCGAATTTTTTGTATATTTAAAGCAGCTGCTTTACTCCTCATTTTACTCCGGTATATAAAAAATGTTTCATTATTTAAACCCTCTTAGCATCCCATTTTCACAGTACCAAATTTATATCTCTCACTCAATAACATCCCCCTCACTACCCATCTTTGTTGAAATCCTACGTAGGTTGACATATAATCATGTAAACCACTTCAAAGCCTCTATAGGATGATTAATTAGCAATTTCATATGAAATAGAATCATTGAGAATATGACATCATGAATAACTTGACTTGCATGTAAGGTGTTTGATGAAATGCTTCAATGTATTTTTTAGGAAAGACCTCCCAAATATAATTTGAAAATGATACGCCATTTACCGTCCTTGTCATTTCTGAAAGGATCACTGTACACTTACCCAGATGGTACCTTTGTGCCCGAGGAGGTTAGGTTGGTCTATGAATCTTACAAAGGACTCCGTCATCATATAGAGAGAGGAATTGAAAAATCTCCCCCCATTTGAACAAACTATCTGTAAGCTTGGGTGGGAAAATTTCTGCGAGACAACCTGACCATTGTAAGTGAGTTCTATGCAAAATTGAAGTGTGGCCCAAGCTACGATCACGCGTATTGTAGAGGTAAAAATGTCCCAGTCACACCAGAATCTATCAAAGGCTTATTTTGATGGCCCGATGTTCCAAACGATGAGGATGAGTTTCTCACACTCTATTTTCTAGGTGATGATGGCTATATTTTACAACAATCAATTGAGAAGAAGATCGATGAGACACTAACTAGGGTAGGTACGGATATAGATGAGTTGGTAAAACCAGGATGGAGCAAAATACCTAAGAAAACTCTGACTCCGGAAATGAATGGGTGGTACCACTTTGTGGCATCTAGAATCCATCAGGTAACTGTGATCATAGAAGTCCAAAAACTTCGCATCACCTTCTTGTATGCAATAAAGAAGGAGCTTCGATGGAATGTTGGTCATCGAATTTGTCCTATGTAGCAGAGGGAGCGCGATCAGATGGGATCTTATGCCTATTGCAGTATCATCTCTGCACTTTGTTCAAGAGCGGGAGTTAGTGCTTGTGCACATGACATTTATGGCCAACCAATAGGTAATATTTACGTGGACTATTTCTACAGAGAGACATATAACATGCATATTGCTACTATTGAATCCAGAGTTGCTGCCTTGGAGGTCGGTGTAGCAAACTTACTTGAAGAATTCAAATATCAAAGATCCTGGCACGGACATATGGCCAAGGTTATGACGTATCAATTTCCTAACGATGTGCAAGTAGTCAAAAATTTCCCAACCTTCCGCAAAGGCAATATTGCGGACATGGATCTTGGCACAAGTACCTGTGATAGTGATGCAACAAGACTTGCTGACAGGGTTGAACCATTTTCTCGTTATTATTCGTAGAAAACTTGTAGTAGTTGTTAGAAAGAGTAGACTTTGTACTAAACATTGCTAGTGTTGCACTTAGACTGTTTGACATTTTTACTTTCGAAAAACATGCACGATTTTGGGTCGAATCTAAAATTTGTACACCGCGTGATTTGAAATTCCATCAGACAAATACACTCATGAAGACAAAAAATGATAGGCCGAATGTAGTTGGCCTAAGTGGTTACTTCAGGACAGCCGAATTTGGTGCATTATATTCCAAGAATGGTTAGAATTAAAAAAATTGCAGCTTTCGGAGCTATGAAGGTTCCCCATGTAAATTTG
Organism: Rubia yunnanensis; assembly: GCA_037428765.1. Taxonomy (NCBI): domain Eukaryota; kingdom Viridiplantae; phylum Streptophyta; class Magnoliopsida; order Gentianales; family Rubiaceae; genus Rubia; species Rubia yunnanensis. The sequence continues at coordinate 29,320,211 of CM075066.1, read as the reverse complement.
TGGGCAATAGTATAATTTTTGGAAATATAGTGCAAACATTCACTGTTTGTTTTACAAGGCCTTCCATCCACCAGTAGAGTCTACAAACTCATTAACACGATCATAATGTATTGAATTGCATATATGCGGAGCCAATTTTATATTTTGACCCTTCCAAGATTCTTTGAGGGACTAAATTGCAAAAAGTAAAAAGTTTACTCGTAAATCGAAATTGCAATCCGATCAAACCGGATGGTCCACAAAACAACCCTTTTGTTTTTCCAAGTTCCACATGTGGGGAAACAAATGGGTATTTAGTTTGGAAGATGTTTGAATTACACATAGAAACATTGAAGTAAATCCTCGTCGTTTACTCTACAACACCTGCTAGCGCTTCAAGACGAATCACCACCCGGGCACAAATATGTTGCAATTATGATTTAAGTCCGGAATATAAATTTGGTAATTTATGTAATTTCCTAACATGTCGTAATCGCATGTCACAATTTGGGAGACCTAATTGCAATAAATGTATATAATCAATTTTACGGGTTTCTCGGTACCATTCAGGTACCGAAATGTTACTTATTCAATAAGGAGCATCCTAAAATTTCATTTGGGCCGGTGGAAAAGTGCTTCAAGGGGTGGAACGAAATGTTTGTGGTCAATATGAAAATTTTATAAATTAAACAATGCTTAGTAACGCTAACGTATGGGGCCCATTTATGGTCGATATTTGCATGAAACAACTAGTACAATGTCTATTCACAATTATTAAATGTCAATTTGAATAGATGGGGTTGTTGGAAAAATGCATTGGAGGTAAATTCAATAAGTGGAAATTTAAATAAATAACAATTTTTTACACCAGTAATATTAAACAATTACCAGTGTATGAGTTCAATTTTTTTGTGCGCATTTCAAAATTTTCAATTTCTTTAATTTTTAATTAGGCTTTTTTACACTGGTACTTTCTGTTTTTGCACTGGTAAATATACCGGTGCTGAACACTTAGTCTAAAATTTCTAAAGTTCCTCTCGGGTTCAACATATTTTTCCTTAAAAATATTTTAAAAAACCGCACACAACTGCTTTTTGTGCAATATTACATCGGTATCAGCATTTTCTACACCGGTACTTGTTACCGGTGTACTTACCGGTGTACAACAGTTAGCCTAAATTTTTATGTGTTTCTCTCGGGTCAGTGAAAAAATCATTTAAAGCAGCTGCATGCAGCTGCTTTTTTTCCTTTTCTACACCGGTATACGTATCGGTGCTAAACAGTTAGCCAATTTTCAAACCCATTTTCACAAATTTTACACTGGTATTGTACATATTACCGATGTAAAAAAGCGTTTCATATAAATTGGCAACCGTTTCAAACGGATATAACTCCCCCAACTCCTCATCTTCTCATCAAACACTTTCAAATTCTCTTTCAAAACCGTCATCCACCACTTCAACCATTCAATTCACACTTAATTGAACCACCATAACTCCTCATCAACCATTGTAACTCCCATCATAACTCCCATCATCTATCATATAAAGTGTTGAGTAACACAAGAGAAGCAACACAAGAGAAGCAACCCTTCACCAACTCTTGACAACACAAGAGAAGAAAGTACTTGCGTATTATCATCCCATTCCGTTCTTGACGAGTTCGAAAAAAGGGAGTAGCAACAAAAATGCTCCATTGGTGAAGGTAAGTGTTGGTGTTTATGTTACCATGAGTTACCATATCAATTTCTCTTCAATAAAATTTCCAACCCTCATGCACAACACATGTTTGACCAAATTCCTCTATGAACAAAAACACGTACATTGACAAAAAGTTGAAAAGGTAACTTGAATGATGTGTTTATACAATTGTGGGGTTAAAATGTTTTGCATTTTTTGTGGATGGATGATGTAGTAGTATAGTTTTTTGGTTGGTGATAATGTTGATAGTCACGTTAGGGGGGGAGTGATAATTGCTCAGTTGTAGGTCTATTTTATGAATCCAAAGACATCTGTATAGTATTCTAACTTCTATAAGGTTCCTTTTCATTCTATATCAAGTTCCATGCCTTACTTGTTCAAGTTCTATGCCATGTTACGTAAAATTTTATGCCTTACATAATGTAGTTTTATGTATGAATTGTTCAATTTCTATGCCATGTTTTCCTCAGAAGTTTTATTAATTTGTTGTTCAAGTTCTACGCCACGTTCTATCAATGGTGATCTTTAAGTACTGTTATTGTATGGATTGATAATTTTCTATTCTACTATTTTATATGCCGCCAGAGAAGGGGAAAATTAAACAAGAAAAGGAATCGGCCGGTTACGAAGAAGGACGAGGAGGTGAAACATGTGGTCGATGAGAATGTTGATGTGGCGGACCAAGAACCTCCGCCAAAAAGGATCACATTGAAGATACAATATGAGGAAGAAGTAATGCAAACAAATAACCCGACTAGTGAAGAGAATGAAGATACCGCAAAACATGGTGATATTATAGGGGATGTTGAAGGAGAAGACGCCGATAAACAGTTGGCCAAAACACCAATTCGCAAGGGGAAGGGAAAGAGCACCATCAAAGAAAGGCCAACTGTTGATGAAAAGGATGATAACTTGACAAAAGCTAAAGGGAAAAATGGAAAAGGATAGGACAAGTTTAAGGTAAAAACTTATTTTAGGAGGGGAGGAACTAGCATGTGCCAGTCTGTTATGTTGGAAAAGCATAACACTCCAACTCCTGTTGCGTTTGAGTTCTGTGGGAATCAAGCGGTATACACTAAGAATTGGTCAGCGTGGCACACTTATGGCAATTATATTTTTCGGCGCCGCATCAGATTTGATGCATGTGAACACTAGAGCGATGTCCCTGAAGATGTTAAGGAAGAGACATGAAAGTATGTTCTAATAAGACTCTCGACAATTGTAATTTAAAATTTTTATTCATGGTAAATTCTTAGTGAAGACATGATTAATGACATGCCTTTTCATATAATTCGTTCCAGGGGAGCTTCACAATTGAAACATCTATGACTGACGAGCAACTAGAAATACTGAAGAAGGAGGTTAAAGAGAGGGCAAAAAACCAACATAGGAATTGGAAGACAAAGGTGGAAAATAGGTTTATTCACGACGTGGACAAAGGTATTAATAAAATAGGAATACTAGTATGGGAGAAGTATAGGTGGATGGATGAAAACGAATGACACTTGTTTGAAAAAAGGCGTTGGCATCCGGATTTTCAGGTATGATGAAAAAATTAATACTTGTTAAGAGCTATGTTGCCCAAAAATTCTATTCAACTAAATTTTTATTTATAACAAAGATATCAGAGGCTCAGGGTGACAAATATTGAACGAAACAAGGGCAGGGATTACACGTACCACACGGGCAGAAGGGGTAATTGATACATCCATCACAAATTAACTAAGGAGCTGAAGGAGAAGGAAAGAATTAGGTTGACCGCCGAGGGATTCACTGATGAGGAGATTGAGAAACAACTTAGTCAAAATGATTTCACACCTAACGGATCTCTTGTCTACCTTGAGGAAAACAAAGATAAGAAAGGGATATACACATCGGAAAAAAGTTGAGAAGATCGCACCGAACGTTGTAAGTTATGCCAAAATTGACCATTTAAATTAATTTCAAGTGTATTTCACATTATTCAAATAAACAATTGCATTACTATGTGATTCTTTGTTGAAATTTAACGAGTTTAAGGAAAAAGAAACATTGGAACTACAGTCGGGGTGAAGACATCCTCATAAAAGTGACACATGATCACTCGGGCAAGTACAGGGGAACTCTGATGGGTCTACCCACAATGGTAACTATTCCTTATCTTTCCCACAGCAAGTACAGTAGCCGTTCCTTAGCCAAAGAGAAAGCCCAGAGAAGGCCATCTAACAATCAACCGGTCGTGAAAGCCATGGTATCGTCCCTGGAGCAATTGGTGAAGGGCTTAGCATTTGCAAGCGGTGTTCAAATTTTGCCAGGCCTTGACAATCCCAAGAAGTTTATAGAGAAGGCAATGGATGACATTGCTGCAGCTGCTACAGAATCTGGTGAAGAGCCCAGCGACGGAGAAGGAGATGAAAAGGTACACCTTCTTTAGTCTATGCATGTCCTATACATTGAATTACACATCTGAAATATCTCCATAACCATTTTATCTATTCACTAAAATATTATATGAACAGGATGGAGAACGCATGACTCTTTTCATTAAAGACATTGTCAGGAAGAAGAAATGGTCACATATGGGTTGCGACAGGTGTCTCATCGTTGGGATGCCCAACAAGGAAGTGTTGCTCGTGTAAGAGTATGCGAGCCTGTCCTCCATCCTAGGGCGGGATTGCCCTAGTGGACCACCACTTTGATAATGTTGGAGAGGTGCTCAATAGCATTGTGGATTGGCCAGTGTCCTTAATAGGCAAGGAAGATGAGCAACCAAGTGACATCGATGATGTCAATGCCGGAGGTGATATAGACAACGATGATGAGGAGGTTATGATTCTCACCAGCGACGATGAGGTACAGTTTTGTAACACATAATTTTTCAATTCCTCAAATAATTTTGTGTATCCGTATTCATTCATCCTTGTAACAGGATGCTGGCGAGCAAAAATCCCAGTTGATGGCTAATTTCCAGCCATCTACAAGACCAAGATTAAATAGACTGCCAAACCAGGTAATGCACTTTAACGAGTACCATTATTATTCATTAAAAATGACAGTTCAATGCTAAATGCTCAAGTGATTATTTCGTATCATTTCACATTCGCAGATTGTCGACAAACGAGACCTGACAGATTGGCCAATTATGGTGCAATTGATAAAAGAAGCCAATGCCGCTATCCTGGAAATGATAAAGAATAAGGACTGCATGTTGTTCCCAATATTGTGACCATCGACATTCACACGCCATTACACATGTGGTGTTGTATTAGAAGTTCTGGTCGAGTTCAGGAAGATATTGAGGAACATGCGTTCAATGACCTGAACCGATGATGCGCGGGTCGATGTGTGGATGGGGTGAGTTTCAAAACTTACACCCTTAATGTGTTTTTAAATTAATCAGGAATTTATTTTCAGTATCATTAATTTTAGAGGCACCTATGGGAGAAAATATAAGAAACCAATTCAGGCCGCGTCCAATTATGCCCATCCAACTGTGGCAACCTGAACAACTTTGAGCACGAGGTCGAACTCCGTTTCAAACTAATTTGGGAAATAATGAAGGAAACGGATGCTGAGTTCTACATCATACCCTACTTAAGAATGTAAGTATTTCTTCTTTATAATTACATTCAAATTTCAGACCACTTCCATTTCATTAATTTGTTAACGTAATTTTCTAACAGCGATCATTGATACCTCGTCATTATCTATCCTAGAACGAAGGAGTTTTTCACTCTGGACACGTTGCCAGGGGGTATCAAACCAACAAACTTGGTCAAGCTCAGGATTATTCCTGGTATTTCAATCAATTAAATAAAAATCCTAGTTTGGTAATATACGGGAAGAAGTAACCATTTTAATTTACTTTCTTGATAGGCTTGCTTGTGCATACCAAAGGGAGAAGAGAAAGATGCAGCCAGAACATGACTACACTTGGAAAATCAACAACCTCATGGTAAGTCATTCTGTCATTTCATCCCTCAAATTATATGTTTAGGGTAAGTTATTACATTTACCTTTTCTGTGCAGTACCGAACCCAGAATGGTTCATGGCAATGCGGGTAATCTATCATGCTTTTCATAGAAGAATTTTTTAATCACCTAGAGACAAACAATATCTTGAAGGTAAACCTTGCATCTCAAAATTTGTTATTATTAATTTCTAGTAAATTCAACATTATTGACTAACAGTGTAAGTTTGAAATTAACATATTTCCCCAAAGGGCAAAGGGTCGTACCATGTGTGCAAAATTCAAGGTGTAGCAGAGAGATGGTGTGGGGCTTGGATCGGCGACTACCAGCAGCAGGCGAACACTACGTTGCAACTTCTGAATGATAAGAATGACATAATATGTTGATGGTTTATTTTAATTGGCTGATGATATTAGAATTCTATGGATGGTGTTTGGTTATACTAAACTTGTGTGATTTTTTACTTTGTTTCATTCCATGCTCAAGATAGTTCTTCTATTTCATAGTTTGAATAAAGGTCACGTGTTTTGTGAGCGATATTTTTGTAATAGGATGTTTTAAATTTCTTACCAATTCAAAGGTTTCCAATTTATAATAGTTCACAAGTATCTCTGGCTGTCGTTGCTCCGGAAATGATCTAGGAGGGACCATCGGAAAACAAATTAGGCATTGCAAAATTTAACAAAATAATACACCGGTATAAAATGAATGTATCTGTGTAAAAAAAATTAACATTTTAAATTTTTTATTTTTATTTATTTAAATAATACCGGTGCATAAAGTAAAGTAATACCGGTGTAAAAAACATACCGGTGCAATCTATTCTGGTGCAAAAAATAATATTCCAAGTACAAAAGAAAGACCGGTGTTATATTTAATACCGGTGTACAAATCACGGTTTACACTAGTTTATATGTTAAATACCGGTGCAAATTGTTTACACCAATGTTCCAAATAATACCGGTGCAGAAATATTGTGATTCCAAAATTTATACGCCGGTGTAAGATGCCGGTGAAAATAATTTTCCACACTGGTTCATTTTACCAAAGCAAATGTTTTACGTTTTTACACCCCTATACATACGCACCGGTATTTTGGGGTCCAAAATACCTGTGCTAATGCCCTAAATTACCGGTGCAAATACCCATGTCCTGCAGTGGTGCTTCATCATCAAATTGTTAGGGAGACCACACAACTCGAGCTTGGCTTATCTATGGCCTTCCAAGTATCACATAATAAGGCAAGTACACATTAATGATTTCAAAACTACAATCTATCATCACCCCCTTGTCTCCACCAGCTATCCATACCGACAGAGTAATTTCTCCCAAAGGAAATACAGTTTTACCCATAAAACCATACAAGGGGGATGCAAACTTTATCAAATTGCTGTGACCTATGTCCAGTTGGTCAAAGCAATTAGCAAACATTACCTCGACACCACTTCCATCATCGATAAACACCCTCTTCCCCAACAAAATATCAATTACAGCTGATACCATCATAGGATCAGCATGTGAAGTTTAATTCGGAATCGCAACTGTCTCTAAAAATGTTATTGTCTCATCCAGCCGGAACCTCTTATGTCGTGGATCCCCATCAGGAAGGTGACGTGAGTCATCCTTAATAAATGTGTTTGAAGACCTTTCCCCATGATTTCATTAATCACATTTATTACCCTATGAGTCATTGGATCACCATTTCTATTCTTGTGATTCCCAACTGGCTACTCTCGAGGCCTATCATCCCTTATTTTTGACATTAATCTCACGACCTTCTATCTTCCGTACCTTCATTATTTTGATAATTCCTCTTGTACTGCCACAAATCCCGACGATCATTACTTGGTCTTGGGAGTTCCTCACAATTTCCCTGTTGAGGTCCCAAACCTTGAAATTGACCTTTTCTTTCACATCTTTCAAACTTCATTCTGAGGTGGCTACAATCATTTGTATCATAACCATAATCTTTATAGTGATCACAATACAGATTTGTAGCTCTTCTCGTCAGCATCTCATTTTCCATATCCCTCATAGGCAAAGGTGGTCGGAACATCCCTCTACTTATACTTTAGAATCTGTGCCAGAAATCTATGCATGGATGTATATCTCTCAAAACTGGGCCTGGCCAATTCCATGGTTTCTTCCCACGGAAGTCATGATTTTTTCCCTGCTTATCAACTAAACCTTGTTTCGTATTTGCGGCTTCCTCTACCTTCGAATACTACTCAACGACCTATTGAAGCTTTTGCAAGCTTCTAGGGGTGTTGGGGGTTAACTTCTTGTATAATTCCACATCCTTCATACCCTTCAAATACCCTTGGATCACTTCATTCTCCATACTTTCTACTACTCCCAAGCTTTCATTCACATATTTTTTATAGAAAGCCTTTGTAGTCTATCCTAGCTTTTATTTAGTTTGGTTCAACTCAGGTAATGTCTTGGTGAAATTCTTCTTTTGAGCGTATTGACTCAGAAGAACTGCATTGAAATATCGGTAAGCGTGCAAAGATCCCCTGGGTAGCTTGTCAAACCATTCTCCAGCCTTCCCTTGAAGGTAGCTCCCAATAAGCTTTCATGTCAACCTTTCCTTGAAATCCCTCGAATTCGTAGGACTCAAAAATGTCTGAATGAACTCTCAAGGATCGGAATTCCCACTATAAGCAAGAATCCCCTCTGGGGGTTTTGTATCCACTGGCCATCAAACTGCAGTTATCAAAAGGCTAAAAGGAGAACATGCTGCCTACCCCAGTGGCCCAATTAATCTATCCAACTATCTCTTTACTGAATATCCAGTATCTCTTTCTGATTCTCATGGATTCCTAGACGAGTTTAACCATTGATTGATATCTCCATATGGTGCCTGATGCATGGGATAAGAACCCAAGTGACTAAGGTGTAACCAGGGCCCCATGACCCCTAAATGCATTGGAGGTTGTCAATAAAAGTAATAAGGTCCTTGACTGAACATGGGATTCTGTAATCCTACACTACCATATATCTGCATCCCCATGGAAGACACCATTCCATATCTAGCTCCAACTCCAGGAAAAGTAACCACTGGAATTACCAGTATCGAAGAATGCATTAAGTACACCATCCCCAGAGAGTGATCCAGAAATGAGGGTTGAGCTTGTGGTTAAGCCACCTCTCCCACATATCTAGGATATGGGAATGATAACATGGGTTGAGACATAGGCATCACTGGCATCTCCATGGTTGCCGAGGGTGTCATACCCCTCGATGTCCCCATTGGCATCGAAGAAGGAGTAATCTGATATCCTGCCGCAGCAAACATTTGCGTCACCTGCGCCAAATCTGGTTGCGAACCAACCATTCCCATGTATAGATTTTCCTGGACAATCCACTCATAGTCCTCAATGTAAGAATCGCTAGAAACTTGTATAAAATGCCCATCTCTCTCGTCATGTGAACCAATTGGCAGGTTCCGCACAGGGTCCGTGTTCCTGACTCCCACACCAGGCTTCAGATTAACCTCCGGTAACCTCAAGGACTCTGCCACTTTTGCTCGAGGTGCCTCAACGGGTGCTGAATTAGGTCCACTCAAGACTTGCACTGTCTCATGCTTAACAATTGAGACTTGCACTGTCTCATGCTTGACTTCCGAGACTTGCACCACCTCACGCTCAACATTTTTGCAAAGTTAGGGGATTAACCATCTTTCTATTTCTCCTATACGGGGATTGTACCTCATCACCAGCGCATGTTCCCTCAAGCCTCAACCTCTCACTCCTTCGAGTAGTCGTAGAAGTGGAAATAAACCAAGAGACTTAAATCTAACTAAATCAGTCCCACCGGGCGTGCCAATTGATGTGTCACAAAACCAATCAAGCAACACCTTCAAATCCCTTGGTCGTGATCTGCAAGACAAAAGCCCCGGGAAATCCTAGGGGAAAACTCTCAGATGATTAAGTCAGCAAACTGTATGAATATCGTATGAAATATAGAATAAATACTGTATTAAATCATAAATATAGATACTTGGTATTTATACCTGAGTGGCATGGTAGTATTTGTGTGTAACTTAACTTCTACGTTGACACATTAAACCCCCATAATAGTGGCTATTACCTTGACTATTTCCTTTGTAACTATTCGGCTGAAATAGACCCAATAGCTTATTAGGGGTAATCAACTTTAACCATCATCATCTACACCGTTATAGAGTTTTTATCAACAAAGTGATCATTACACATCAACATTGCAGCATCATTTGTTACAAATTAACCAAATATAGTGGAAAACCCATGTACCACAACAAAACTAATCATTCCCCCACTTATTCGCAAAAGTATAAGAGCTTAGTTCTAACCTCTCTTCCTCGGGTGCATCACTGAGAACCAACTTGACAACGGTGACCCCAACTTCAGGCTCTTTAAAGGTTAGCCTCTCATGTAATTAGGGGTGGCAAATGGGCGGGCAGGTCGAATATGGGTTAGGTAAAATAGGTAGTTAAAAAAATATGGGTATGCCTCATTTCTGCCCATTTTTATTGATTAAAAAATGGGTCGGGTTGAAACTTGCTCAGCCCGCCGATAAATCATCATTCAGCTCATGGGTCAAAAATTGATAAACTCGCGGGTTTCAACCCATATATAAACTCATATTGATTTATATACCAACCCATATGAGTAAAACCTCGCAGGTTTAAACTTATATATTGACCCATATGGGTTTATATACCAACCCATATGGGTAAACCCACGAGTTTCAACCAATATAGGTAAACCTGCGGTCAACCCGCAAACCCAACTCGGCCAACCCATAATTTTGACTTACCCATTTGGCTCATTACCCATTTAACACATGAACTATTTTACCCATAGCCACTTGAATTTCAAAATAAATACCCGCCTTACTTGCGGGTTACGTGTCTATTTTGCCCCCTACTTGCAATTTTATTAGTATCAGTAACTTTACCCAAAAATTATGTCATCTCATCCATGTTCTAGTGTGATAAAAAATATAGAAACTAGAACACCATAAGCAGTGTACATTATAATCAATAAAAATCCAACAAGCAAATTCCATATGAACCAAAGCATTTGCAAATATTAATAATTTGGGAGCATAAACCTCAATCAGTAGAAAAAATATATCTCAGTGTCTCTAAGTGATGCTGGGAATTCCTTTTGGGTTAAGATAGCCTACGAGAATGGTGATAAGGAAATCGAAATCCTTTCCTTGTAGAAAATGTTATAAATGGTAGTAACCTAATAAAATAGGTTTGGATTATATACCAATATAACTCTATTTATTTGTGTAAGTTCCAATATAACCCTCAAATAATTTTTAGTTCAAAAAATAAACCTAACTAGTCGATTAAAGTACCAATATAGCCTCAAGACACCAAGTCCGGCATTGACCAGCATTTACCGTACATAAACTGATTAATATGCCCTTTAACCTAAAACATATAAGTATTAGGAAAATTTTGACCTCATGCCCACCACCCGACCACCACCGCCCAACTTTCACCTGGCCACCTCCCCCACCCTAGCCCCACCACCACCCCTACTCCAAACCCCACCACCACCACCCCACCCCACCCCAGCCTGAGAGCTGCCACCATGCCTAGCCTCAGCCCCACCGTGAAACCCTAACTCACGAACCCGCCGCCTCCACCCCTACTCCCAGCCCCAGCCTTACCGTGAAACCCTAACCCGCAAACCCATCACCGCCACCCCAATCCCTGCCGTGAAACCGTAACCTGCGAACTCGTCGCCACCAAGGGCAAACTAGGAATTTCATATAGGGGGGACCAAAGTTATACAAAAAAATTGTATCAACCATTAAAATAACAAATCATAGTAGATTAAATCATTTAAAGGATAAAAAATTAAATACTAAAGATAAAATAGTGCTAAAGAAAATACAAAATTGATATTTTTGAAATGGTTGACCTTCTTGTTTTTATTTAAGTTGTGCTCTCCTCTCTTTGATCATAAAAAAATATTGATGATTAAATCAATGTTAAATGTCTCTGCAATATCCTTTTCGATATAGACCAACAAATGATCTCGCAGAAAATCATCTTCCATTCGGCTGCACAGACAAGTTTTCACAATTTTCATGGTTGAAAAAGCTTGTTCAGATGTTTCAGTGGATGGCAGAAGAGTCAAGATAAGGCACAATAGTCTATAAAGTAAGGGATACACGTCTACCTTTGTCGTGGTCACAAACAAGGGATAATGGATACGCGACTACAAACAAGGGATAAGGGATACACGACTATAAACAAGGAACAATTAAAAATTGAAATTTAAAGTTAGAGAATATAAACACTCTAAATTATAGAAATAATTGATGGGAAAAAAATTAAATACTTTTCATTTATTTTTTGCCTTACTCCTTTATATCTTATTTGAAAGTTTATTTTTTTTTTACAAATTATGTCACGTCTATTTATACTATCTTGATATTAAAAAAACCAAATCTTAGTTTGAATCATATTATTTTTATTAAATAAATTTCGTACGTATACGTGCATACAACTTGTAATTGGAATCAAAATCAATTTTACCCTTAATATTGTACTACTGCGTACATGTTGTACAACTTGGATTAGGCAAAAATTGCTTTCTTTAGTTAATACTATAATAGTTGTAATTGGAATCACATTCAAATAATATTTTACATACGTACAACTTGGATTATAGATTAGGTAAAACCTTACGTATAATTAGATAAAAATAAAACATAACTTGGATAAATATTAAAGGTAAAATTAGATAAAAAGGAATTCAATTTCTTGTTGGACTCTAAACTTTTCTTTAAACAATACATTTTTTCTTTACGTATACAGTATATTTTGCAGTTAGGAATTATTTTGGGGGGGACCACAGCCTTTTTTTACCATACAGAAACACAAAAAACACAAGAAAAACACAATACTAATGGTGAAGAAAAATGGTTGGGACCAGGCACCCCCCTGTACCCCCAATGTTCTGCCACTAGCTACCACTCTCACCCCACCCTCTCCAGCCAGTCTCTGCCACCACCTCCCGGGTGGTGGAGTCTTCAACTCAATGCCACAAGAATTGCGTCAGGGGGAACGAAGGAAAACAAATAAAGGAAACGAATGTTAAATTGTATTGGTACGAAGGAAACGAAGGAACGAAGGCTAGAGGCTTTGACATTGCCGGAGAATGAAGGAAACGACGGAGAAGAGGAGAAGGAAAAGAGGAGAAAGGACGAAGAAGAAGAGAAGGGAAGGAGACAATTAGGGTTAAGGGCATTGTTGTCATTTCACAATTTTTAAATTCTATTAAATTTTTTAGAGGGGTAAAATAGTAATTACATAGAATTTTGGCCAAAAGTTGTTGGAGAGGGTTATATTGACACTTTCACTAACTATCTAGGGTTATATTGGCACCTTCGAACACTGGAAGATTATATTGGCACTTATGTCAACTAGGTAGGATTTTCTCATTAGGTTTCCATGTAGAATTAGAAAACCTAATCCCATAAGGTAACTACCACTTATAACATTTTCTACAAGGAAATGGTTTCTATTTTCTACCGCTGTGGAATATATCTTTCAACAATTAGCATGGGTTCCCTTGGTTGCAAACAAGATCCCGGGGAGTCCCCGAGATTAAACTCCAACGCTTAAGTCAATTTTTACTGCAGATGTTCTTACCAAGTCTCTTCCTATTGCTTCTTTTTTATGCTAATTTCTCCAAGCTCAACTTTTGTGTTTATCATTTTACATACGCACCGGTATAAATTCATGAGTACAGGTATACCGGTGTGTATGTAACCAATTGCACCGGTATTTATCATGTTAACATCAGTACCTGTGTAAATAAGTACATATGCACTGGTATCCTATCAACCGGTGTAAAGTTCACCTATTTTCACACCAGTGTTGGTTCTACTGGTGTACCAATGTCAAATATATTTCACCGGTATTATTCGAATATGTATTTGTACTAGTGCAATTGCTAACATGTGCACCGGTACAGGATTACCGGTGTGTACTTATTTACCTTTTTATTAATTTGGCACGAAGAGGTAAATTTTTTTAAAAAGGTAATGGGAAATTACCTGTGCAATTTTTTAAAAAAAAAAGCGAGAAAAATTTTCATTTGTACACCAGTTACAATTAGCATTGGTGTAGGAATTGATCACGCACCGGTATTTTCTTAATACCGGTGCAAAAATAAATTCTTATTCTTGAACTAGCGCCAAATCTATTAGTCTTCGCACCGGTATTGTGATTGTACCAGTGCTTGATAGGAAAATAAGCTCCTTTTGACTGAAACCGGTAACGGATTTTATCAGTGTAAAATGGTTCAAATGCACCGGTAAAGTCTAAATACAGTGTAGAAAATAACATTAAATGCTGACGTACCCCCTTTTTAAGCGGGTTAAAAATGGGATTTTTGAAAGAAGAGGTTCATTAATGGTGTTATTTGGTTGATGGGGCCATTGAATTCTCCACAATGAAGACTCTTGAAGGTGCCTTTTTTTAATTACATTTATGGATATTAAGGATTTCATGTATGATTTTGGTTAGTAGAGATATTAACATTTTGTGTTTGATCATTTATGGATATTAAGGATTTCATGTATGATTTTGGTTAGTAGAGATATTTACATTTTGTGTTTGATCATTTGATGGTGATTGAGGTATTAGTTTGTGATTTTTTTCTCAAGGTTGTTGTAGTTATAAGGCTATGGATTTTGATTCCTATAGTGTTGGACATGTTAAGAATGTTGTAATTGTAATGTTGGTGTAGTGCATTTATGATGTTGCATGATTAGGAAGCCATAATGAAAAATTCTATTGTATTAAATGAGTTGAAGTTTCATTATTGGACATTTATTGATATGTAGAGTTGTATCGCGTCATCGAGAGGTGTAAGCATGTGTATGCCAACGTTAGTAGGGTGAGCGATGAATATATTATGTTCGTGGATAAGTTCTTAGAGCATGCTTTTAGTCGAGAGAAGTGAATATTATGTCCCTGTCGTGATTGTGGAAATTGAATTCGTACTGATAAGAAGGACACCCTAATACTCCATTTGTATAGCCGGGGGTTTGCAAAAGATTATGTTGTGTGGACCTTTCATGGGGAAAAATCACCACCGGAAGTGAGAGTTAGTAGTGATGGAGAATGTTTTGGGGATGCTAAGTTGGATGACATGTGTGAGGAGGTTGTTAATCAGTTTAGAGGGAGGCCCGATGTTTTGGCTAACTTCCTTGGTGAGAAGGATACACCATTTTATCCAGGTTGCAAGAAGAAAGACACGATCAAGTCGTGTTTGATGGAGTTGTTTAATTTGAAAGGTGTAGGTTCATGGAGTGATACTAGCATGAATTAATTTCTTAAGTTTTTAAATGAAAAAATTCCACCTGGTAATAGGGTTCCTGATAACCTTTATGAAGCTAAAAGAATTCTATATCCGATGGGATTAGAGTATGAAAAGATACATGCTTGTTTGAACGATTTTGTCCTATATAGGGGTGACCTTAAGGATAAGAGTTTTTATCCAGTATGTAATGTGTCGCATTATAAGAAGAAGAGAAATGTGGCTGTCGGTGGAGAGCATGATGTGCCAGTGAGGAAGTGGGTGCCCTCCAAATGTATGTGGTATCTTCCCATTATTCTGAGAC
Source organism: Rubia yunnanensis (assembly GCA_037428765.1). NCBI lineage: Eukaryota > Viridiplantae > Streptophyta > Magnoliopsida > Gentianales > Rubiaceae > Rubia > Rubia yunnanensis. The sequence continues at coordinate 29,304,939 of CM075066.1, read as the reverse complement.
TTAGAAGGTTGTTTAAGAATGAAATTGATGCAAAGAACTTGGTGTGGTACGTTAATAGGAGAGGTTGTAAAGATGGCGATATAATTTGACACCCGGCAGACGCGAACCAGTGGAAGAAATTTGACAAGATGTATCCTCACTTTGCATCCGAACCTAGGAATTTGAGATTTTCTTTGTGTAATGATGGTATGAACCCATTTGGAAATATGTCCTCGAAACACAGTTCGTGGTCGATTATGCTTTCCATTTACAATTTTCCCCCGTACTTGTGCTTGAAGAGAAAATATGTGTTGATTCCCAAAACAACCTGGAAATGACACAGACACTTATCTTGCCCATAGAAGCTTTAAGGGTGCTTTGTTCGGCAGGCGCAACCTTTATGTTTGATGGTTGTTGTGGTTAAGAGTTTACATTGAGGGTGATGCTTTTTTGTACCATAAATGATTTTCCGGCATATGGTAACCTTTCCGGGTATGTGGTCAAGGGCCACAAGGCTTGCCTAGTTTGCGAGGATGAGACAGACTACCATCAGTTGAGGAATGGGGAGAAGACTATTTATTTGGGTCCTAGTAAATTCCTGCATGTAGGTCACAAGTTGTGGGAGAACGCGGTTGCATTCATTGGTGGGAAGGAAAGGAGAAAGATACCCAAACATTTGACCGGTGTAGCTATTCATAACAAGGTGAATAAATTGAATGTTTTCGTAGGTAAGAATTTATCAAAGGGTGGTGGGGCTGTAGACGGACCGTGGAAGAAACGGCCCATTTTCTTTAATTTTACGTACTGAGAAGATTTGGATGTTCGCCATTTTTTTGAATTTTCCGTACTGAGAAGATTTGGATGTTCGCCATTTTTTATGTCATGCATATCGAGAAGAGCATTTGTGAGAGTCTTATTGGGACATTTCTAAACATTCCCGAGAAGACTAAGGATAGCTTGAATGCAAGGAAATATTTAGTTGACCTTGGTATACGGTTGGATCTGGTACCAGAGGTAAGAGGGAAGCAAACGTACATGTCCCCCGCTCCTTACAATCTGTCAGTTGCTGAGAGGAGATTGGTGTGTGAGAGCATCCAAGGAATGAAGGTACCTTCAGATTATTCATCTAATGTTAGTCGGTTTCTGAATGATGAGTTGCATCTTAATGCTTTGAACTCACACGATTGTCATGTCCTTAAGCAACAACTTTTTCTCGTAGCAATACGTGGATGTTTGGAAAAGGAAGTTAGATTTTCTTTATGCGCTGGTGTTTCTTCTTCAACTCGATAGCAGGAAAAATATTAGCAAGAAACAGCTTGATGAACTAGATCGAGAGACTGCTATTGTTCTATGCAATTTGGAGAGGTATTTTCCCCCGTAATTCTTTGACATCATGGTGCATCTAGTGGTACACTTGGTTAGGGAGATACGTATGTGCGGGCCTGTTGGAATGCATTGGATGTACTCCTTTGAGTGTCATATGGCTGTTTTCAAAGGTTATGTTCATAATCGTAGTTGGCCTGATGCCTCTATTGTTTGAAGGTACATCACTGTGGAGATCATCGAGTATTGTACAGCAAACTTGGTTGGAAGAAGAGCGGTTGGTGTTCCTGAAGAACCCCATTGTGGAAGGCGGAATGGGATTCCACGTTCCAAGGGTACGCTTCGTACACCTCATCATGCAGTTGATGACAGTTCACCTGTATGTATTGCGTAATAGTAGCAAAACTTTAATATATGTCAAAAACCATGTTTCCCTGTTGGAAGAGATTCATCCAAACTGGCCCCCGAATAAAATTCAGGTCGAGCATTCTTCAAGGTTTGTTAACTGGTTTTACAATCGTTGTAATGTCGACGGGATACCCAGTAACCTACGGGCGTTTCAAAGAAGCCAAACTGCATCGTTAGATGATACCTTGGTTATGACATTAATAGCTTCAGCTTCTTAACATTAGCGAAGGACGAGAAGAGCACCACTCGAAATAGTTGTGTATATATTGAATCTGAATCCATGTGGCAGGCAAGCAAGCGATATAAACATCTGGTTGTTGTTGTGATGCCTTTCTATGGGGCGATTGAGGAAATTTGAGAGTTGGATTATGTAGATTTCAAGGTTGTTGTCTTCAAGTGTCATTGGGTGGAATTGGGTGGAACACAGTTCCGGTGTTGTTTTTTAAAAGCCCACGGGGTTCACGTTGGTCGACTTGAATCGTGTCAGATATGAAGATAACAAGTTCATCTTAGCTACCCGGGCATAATAGGTTTTTTACATCAAGGACTCTTCGAATAAGAAGTATCATGTGGTGTTGCATGGGAATAAGTTTTACTTTGATGAGGAGATTGATCAGTCTGCCGTAACTGATAGTCCTGAGTTTCCATCGGTTCCTGGTTTGGAAGATGTTGGGGGACCCATTGTTGGAAGGTGTTCTTACGGCGATGGCCTGTGGGTTGATGAGAGAGGTCAAATAGTAGGTGGGGACAATGTCTTGAAGCAGAAGCTATAGATCGGCTATTCTTGATCATTGTTTTTATGGCCTTGTTTTGTGAAAAATCGTATGTTCATTCAGCGATTTAGTGTGTAATATATTTAATTGACACTCTTTTATGAATTGGTTGGTATGATCCGTGATTTCAATGGAGTGTTCATGAATTGAACCGGTGAAAATGTGTTTAAATTGAGATTAAATTTTCTAGTACGTGTTGAACTTTTACACCGGTAAAGAAGAAATTACCAATGTAGAAAAACAGGGGAGGTACTCCTATCAGTGCACAGTACTTAGAAAATGTTTTGGTCTTTTGCTCTAGGGTCCGACAATGTCATTTTTTTGTCATTTAAAGCAGCATAAAGCAGCTGCTTTTTTTAATATTTTCACCGGTAATTTTACCGATACTGGGTACTTAGAAACAATTTGTAAAATTTACTTTCAGGTCGGATAAGATAAAAAAATTTTAAAGCAACTGCTTTGGGCCTCGTTTTACACCAATATGTGTATAATATCGCTGTATAAAAAATGTTCCCCTTTTAAAACCCCAATCAGCACCCCATTTTCACAGCACTTAGAATTTATATCTCTCACACCATACTATCTCCATCACTACCCATCATTGGTGGAATCCTACGTAGGTTGGCATATAATCAGTTAAACCACTACAATGCCTCTATTGTATGATTAATTAGAAATTGCATATGAAATAGAATTATTTAGAATGTGACATCATTAATAGCTTGACTTAAATGTCAGATGTTTGATGAAATGCCTCAATGTGTTTCTTAGGAAATGCCTCCAAAGTCCAATTCGAAAAGGATACGCCATTCAACGTCCCCAACATTGCCTAAAGTATCACCGCACACTTACCCGAATGGTACCTTCGTGTTTGAGGAGGCTAAGTTGGTCCATGAATCTTACAAAATACGGTGATATCACATAGAGAGAGGAATTGAAGCATCTCCCCCATTCGAACAAACTATCTTGAAGCTTGGGTGGGAAAATTTCGGTTAGACTCCGCAACCATTCAACCTGACCATTGTAAGTGAGTTTTATGCAAACTTGAAGTGCGGACCGAGCTACAATCACACATATTGTAGAGGTATAACTATCCCCGTGACACCAGAATCTATCAATGGCATGTTTGGGTTGCCCAATGTTCCAAACGATGAAGACGAGTTTCTCGCACTACATTTTCTAGGTGGTGACAGCTATATTCTACAACTAATTGAGAAGGAGATCGTTGGGACAGTAACTAGGGCATGTACGGATATAGATGAGTTGGTCGAATCAGGTTGGAGCAAAATATCTAAGAAAACTCTAACTCTGGGAATGAATGGGTGGTATCACTTTGCGGCATCTAGAATCCCTCCAGTAACTGTTAACACAGAAGTTCACCAACTTTGCCTAACCTTCTTGTATGCAATAAAGAGGGATCTTTGATGGAATATTGGTCATTGAATTTTTCCTATGTTGCAGAGGGAACGGGATCATATGGGATCTTATGCCTATTGCAGTATCATCTCTACATTTTTTTTCAAGAGTGGGAGTTTATGGTCGTGCACATGATGTTTATGGCCAACCAATGGGTAAGATTTGCGTGGACTCTTTCTATAGACAGACAACTGACACGTCTATCACTACTATTGAATCCAGAGTTGCTGCATTGGAGGTCGGTGTAGCAAACTTACTTGAAGAATCCAAATACCAAAGATCCTGGCAGGAACATATGGCCAAGGTTATGACGTATAAATTTCCTAACGCAGTGGTAGTAGTTGGAACCAAACTTCCATGTAAGCGATGTCGAGGACATGGACATTGACACAAGTACCCGTTATGGTGATGCAACAGGACTAGCTAACGGGGTAGAACCATTTTCTCAATATTATTCGTTGAAACGTTGTATTAGCGGTTAGGAAGAGTAGATTTTGTACTCAACTTTGACTATGTTGCACTTAGACAGTTTGACATTCTTACTTTTGACAAACATGCACGATGATGAATCGAATAAAAAATGTGTGCACTGCGTTTATCGAAATTATGTTTGTTTCATACACTCATGAAGACCAAAAAGATAGGTCAAACGTAGTTGGCCCTTTTTTACTTCAGGACCACCGAATATGGTGCATTATATTTCTAGAATGCTTAGAATTGAAAAACATTGTAGCATTGGGAGCTATGGAGGTTCTCCAAGTAAATTTGCGGGCAATAGTGTAATTATAGAAAATATAGTGCAAGCATTCATTGTTGGTTTTACAGGGCATTATATCCACCAGTAGGGTCTACAAATGCATTAACATGATCGTTGTGCATTGAATTGCATATATGTGGAGCAAATTTTATATTCCGACCCTTCCAAGATTCTTGGAGGGACTAAATTGCAAAGAGTAAAAAGTTTACTCGTAAATCGAAATTGTAATCTGATTAAATCGGATGGTTCACAAAATAACCTTATCGTATTTCAAAGCTAAACATGTGGGGAAACAAACGGGTCCGGGCTTCGTATTTAGTTTCGAAGATGTTCGGATTACATATAGAAACATTGGAGTAGACCCTTACCGTTTACTCTACAACACATACTAGCACTTTAGGACGAACCACCACCCGGGCACAAATATGTTTCAATTATGATTTAATCCTAGAATATCCAATTTAATAATTTATATAGTTTCCTAACACGCCGTAACCGCATGTCACAGTTAGGGGGACCTAATTGCAAAAAATGCATACATTTAACTTTGCGGGTTCCTTGGTACCGTTGAGGTACGAAAACATTACTTATTCAATCTGGAGCATGTGAAAATTCCATTTGGGTTGGTGGAAAAGTGCTTGAAGGGGTCGAACAAAATGTTTGGGCTCAATCTGTAAATATTTTGAAATTAAACAATGCTTAAAAAATGTCACCGTACGGGGCCTATGTGTGGTGGATATTTGCATGAAACAACTAGTACAATGTTTATTCACAATAATTGAACGTCAATTTGATTAATTGGTCTTTTGAAAAATGAAAGGGAGGCAAATGCTTTTTTTTTATTAAACCATCCATAGATGGGGGAAATTATATTTGGCCTTTCCAAGCCGTGAAATAAACAGAAAACATAAAAAAGTGCTTGAAGGGGTCAAATGCAATAAGTGATAATTTAAACAACTAATAAACTTTTTTTAAACGGTAATATTGAAGAAGTACCGGTGTATTTGTACAACTTTTTGGTGTGCATTTCAAAATTATAATTTTTTTGGATTTTTAATAAGTCGCAGAACATTTTACACCTGTAATTTAAGATTTTGCACGGTTATTATAAGTTCGACTATATATGGATAACAAGGCTTCTTTTTGGACGATCGGAATCGAGTTTGGGACAACACATTCTATTTTTTATTTTTGCACTTAGGTCCCTCCAAGAAAGTGGGAAATGTTGAAATGCAAAATTGGAGATAACATTGTTTTACTCAAATTGTGATGACAATGTTGTTCCGATTTGCGCATAAACGGGTTGACAGAAGGGCCCAGAACCTTTAAATGGAGATTTTTACGACAAATTTCAATAATTAGACTATGGCTACATATTCGGCATCGCACACACATTGCATTAAATGAAACATACCGAATAGCTAGCGACGTCACTGATTATGAAATTTCTAGCGGGAACCAAAACTTTTAGACAAAAATTTGAAATAAATTTCCCCCAACCCTATTTTTCATGTCAATAACTATCAGAACCAACACCCATTGCCATCTCCAATACATATCCCACAAACCCACCCTATTCATTCACCCCATTACAACAATGAAAGGGCTCATTCAAATTGATTCATTCAACCATTTTTTTAGGTTAAAACACCCAGAGGTGGGGGATATATATTAAGGTTCCCAAAGCCTTTAAAATAAAAGTGAAAATATAGAGATTTGTAGCCATCATGGTGGCCGAGGCAACAAAATTGCCTCCAAAATGGTAGAAAAAACACCTAAAAACTAGAGTTTTAGTAACTATGGACTGAAATGTGGAAATTGTGTCAGCAGATGCATTTCCAAAAAATGAAATCTCCATACCCTCGTGTTAATTTCTACCTTTAGTCGGGCATCTACTGACTGTCTAAGTGAGCTCGAGGTCCCGGCTTGAAAGCATGTGAGGTAGTGCGTAAGGAGAACTTCCCTGATTAGTCTTGTTCAGAATCTGGATAATCTTCATTTCACTAGAACTGGGTATGCAGTGTATAGCCTAGGTGTGGCGGCAGATGACTTGGTATTTCCAAAATTATTTAGCAAATCTGAGTGTGCAGCCCAATCTTGGAGTACCATTTGAAAATTTTAGCATGTCTTGTTTAATTTGGCCACCTAGGTTAGCAGACAGAGAAAATACATCCGCAGTATCAATCATCATCATAAGCATGTCTATGTACTCGAATATATGGAGTTTTAGTCCTATCTAGGTAAATAATTCCTCTAATGTTAGCTGGGAGATCAGACAGACACCATTCGGTTTCTGAAAGAATAGAGGAATTTAGCTTGGCAATCTCATAAACAGCTGTATTACACTCTCTGAAAACATGTTTTAGTATAACCCCATTTAGCAAACTGTGGATTTGGAAAGCAAGGGTGTAGAGAGACCATCTTGCCTTCATAGGTGTGTTAATCATTGTAACAGCTAGGAGAGAATCCGATTCAATTGTTATTTTGCAAACTGATGTAGGAAAAGAGAGACATGCTAAACAAATGGCTTTCATTTCAGCTTCAAGGGGAGAGGTTGCAATGATATTTGATGTCTTGATTAAACTGGTGCTGTCGTCACTGTTTCTAGCTATGAGGCCAAGGGTGATTTAGAAACAGACCAGGTTGCATCCACATTGAACTTAATGCTATTTAGTTAAGGCCTTTCCCAATGCATAGTGGTAAGGGAAGGTTTTGGGGGAGGTCTAAAATGTGGGACTGAAGCTGTGATAGAAAACCTCATATCAGGTGGTTCATTAGAGAAAATAGGTTTTTCCAAGAGGGATGGAAATACTGTTTCTCTTACTTCCTTGGTAATTTCAGGAATGGAAAAAAAATTATTTTCAAAAAGAAAAAAATTTCTAGCTTTCCACAGGCACTAGCAAACCAGTTGTGGTAGAATATTACAAATCAGCTTATGGGTTTTTGGTATGCCATTATTGTTCCAGTAGGAGAAAAATCTTTCTGTTAGATTACTAGAATTCTGATTAAAGTGGGTTATGAGGTCTGCAGTATCATTCCATACTGCTTTAGCAATCTGACAAGAGTTAAAAAAAAGTGGTCTAGGGAATCTAATTGGTTGCGGGCAGGACATTTAGAGGCAAGGCTAAAACCACATTTAATTAGGACATCATCAAAAGGCAAAAAAGAATTGAGCATCTTCCAGGTAAAGATTGAAATTTTTTTCTGCAGTCTGAAGTTCCAATTTTTAGTGGCTGAGAAATTACCTGAAATATGAGTGAGTGTCTTGTATGCTGACCTAAAAGTGAATGATCCATTCTCTTCAGGTTTCCATATCAATCTGTCTTGCCTATCCTCATTGATTACTGCTCCCTGTAGAAAAACGAGAGTATCATTTTCCAAATAGGAGCTAATCTGAGACAGAAAAGAGTGTCTATTATAAATTAATTGTGCTACTGTACATGAGGAGGGAATAGAGGATATGTTGGGAGAGACATAGTTAATTAATGGTCCTTGTGGGCACCAATTTGAGGTTCAAAAATTACAGAGACCTTTGCTATGTATAACTATAGAGTTATTTTCAGCAAAAAGATTAACGGAGTAGATTCTTTTCCATGTTTGTGATTTTTTGTATGACTCTAGTAGTGCCCAGATTAGCTTAGACCACATAGTTATGCCATGTTGGCACTTCCACCATAATTTTAGGGAGCCAGCATCAACTATTGCTTGTATTGATCTAAAACCTAATCCATTTTGAGGTCTAGGTGGACACAGATCTAACCATTTTTGCCACACTTTGTTCAGCTTTCCTTCTCTCTCACCCCAAAAGAATCTGGACATTCTCTTTTCCAGGGATTTGATTTTCTGTTTAGGGGGCTTGAGAACAGACTATATGTGTTTTGGAATATAGTATAGGCATGCTTGAATAAGAGTCATTTTTCCTCCTGTACTCAGCCATTTGTTCTTCCAATTCATCAATTTTTCATCTATAAGTTCAAGCAAAGGTTGGAAATGAATATGTAGGGTTCTTCCTGTAAAAACTGGGCAACCTAGGTATTTAAAAGGAAACTGTCCTTTTTTCATGGCTAAGGTGGACCTAATCTGATTATATTTTTTCCAACTGTAGCCTTTTTGCTTAGGTAAAAATCGGATTTTTCATAGTTAATTTTTTGGCATGAGGTAAATTCAAATATTTCTAAAAAGGCTTTGATCCTAATTAGGTTAGTCTTAGATGCCTGCATAAATATTATAGTATCATCTGCATAGCTCAAATGTGAAACTAGTGTTATGCCTTGTTGAAGTTGGTAATATTTCAGTTTGTTGTTCATGAAAACAAAAGAAAGGCTTCTAGAAAAAGTTTCAAAGAATAAGTTGAAAAGAAAGGGAGAGAGAGGATCACTTTGTTTGATACCTAGGGTAGCTTTGAAAAAGCCAACTGGATTACCATTTATAAGAATTGAAAAATGAGTCTGAGAAAGATTTTTCATGATTGCACTCACAAAATTAACATGAAAACCAAATTTTGAGAGGATGCTATTTAAAAAATTCCAGCTAACTCTATTAAAAGCCTTTCTAAGGTCTAATTTGAGGATACAGTTTAGTGTTCTATGTTTTTTATCAAGAAACCTTACCATTTCATGATGATAAAGAATATTATCAGATATATCCCTGTTTTTCATGAAAGCAGTTTGATTAGGTGATATCAAATTGTCCACGAAAGGTTTAAGCCTTTCCATGAGAACCTTAGAACATATTTTGTTAGCTACATTTGATAGACTAATTGGTCTGTAGTAATCAAAAAATGCTGGGGTTGGTTTTTTTTTGGTATTAAAGCAATCCAAGTGCTTGTAATACCTCTAGGCATGCCAGTGCCTAAAAGAAATTCATTAACAGCAGATATTAAATCTCCTTTGATGAAATATCAGCATTTAATGTAGAACTTACTTGAGTAGCCATCAGTACCAGGGCTACTATTTTTATTTAGGCCCATTACTACTGTTCTTATTTAGGCCCATTACTACTATTCTAAGTTCTTCTTATGAAACTGGTTTTGAAAGCTGAAAATTATCTTGGTCAGAGATAATACTAGGAATTTGACTAAGAAAGTGTGGGTAGTATATGTTATTAGCTGGGAGGTTGGGTTCAGATAGAAGGTCTGTGTAGTAAGCAACAACCTCATCTTGAATGTCCTGGTGGTTGTTAATCCATTAACCATGTCTATTTTTTATTTTGGATATATGTAACCTGCTATTTGTTTTCTTCTACAGTTTTATGGAAAAACTGTGTATTATCATCTCCAAGCTTAATCCAATTGGTTCTTGATTTTTGCTTCCAAAATTTTTCTTTTTCTATGAGTGCTCTAATCAGCAAAACCCTATTTTCATTTAACTTGATTAGATCTGTTTGAGAATGCGTAGAATCATATTTAATTTCCTGTAATATGAGGTTCTCTTCAGCTATGAGTACATTCGAGTCAATATTCCCAAATTATTCTTTATTCCAGGCGTTAATTATTTTTTTAGCCTAACTAATTTAAGGTACAGTCCCAGCATTCTTGATTGAGGAAGTGGGGTAGACTAGTTAATCCTGATTATGTTTATAAACTCTGGTCTTATGAACCAGGTGTTTATAAACCTAAAGGCTTAGGGGAAGAGGCTGTTAGGGTTGAGATTTGTAAGTATAAAGGGCAGTGGTCAGATGACTGCTTGTTTAGGATTTGAATAGAAGAGGCTGGGAATTTTGTACTCCATTGTAAAGTATAGAGTCCTCTATCTAATCTCTTAGTGGTGGGATTTATTAGTCTTGAGTTTTTCCAAGTAAATAGATTACCTACAGTATTGATTTCCTGGATGCCTTTAGTGCTAATCCCTGATTAAAATTATTAATACTACCTAATTTGGGTGAACTGGGACCTCTATATTATGAGATAGAGGTGATTGTGTTGAAATCTCCAATGAAGATAGTGTCAGAATTGGGTAAAAGACTGAGATCATGCCATAATAGCTTCTTACCTTCTCTCTGAGTCCATAAACAAAAACAACATCCATATCTGTATTTGATATTGGGCTAAGAACTCGGACATACAGAAACTGATTGTTATGGGAAATAGGAGATATCACTAGAGAGTCAATTCACATAAGCCATATTTTTCCATTTTGTAAAGCTAAGCATTGAGAGAAATTCAGCTTTATCGTATAAGACTGACATTGGTTATTATCATGCATTGGTTCAATAATACATAACAACTGTATTTTTTCAGTTTGATTAGATTTTTCAATCTAAGCATTGAGGATTTTATGCCTCTCAGATTCTAAACTAAAAAGTTGAGTTTACAGTTGTGCATCATTGTTCACATGATTTGTGGCTTTTAGTGGGTGATCTTAACATCATCTTATTCAAGTGGCTCAGGTAGTTATTCTTTTTTTGTTTAAACTTACCTTGATTACCTATTGTTTGTGGTAAAGCAGGTGAGAGTGATACTTGAGTTTGGGTTTTAACTGTGTTTGGCATGATTGAGAGATCTTCCACCTCCTGATCTGTATGTAGTTCCTATTCCAAAAGGTCTGTTGCTTGAGAAAAGGATTCCATGTCCTGCAATATAGAAAATCTGTTTGCCATCTTTCCCTTGTGAGAAAGTGCAGGGTTAGCAGATGAGGAGTGGGAGATGATCAGTTTATGTGAGCCAATATGAATGTCATCCTTAGGATATGTTTTGTGAGAAATGGTTGGAGCAGTAAAAGATGTTGCATTAATCAGTTTTGCGAGTGGTGATTCAGGGCTTTCAGGATGAATGGTGGTTGGGCTTAGGGAATTTGGGATTTGTAAAAGTGTGTTATTTTCAGTCACTGGTGTTATAGGTTGTGATGTGTAACAGGGTGGATTTAAAATGGGAATGGTTGTGGCTATATGTTGATTATGGTGACTAGTGTGTTGGGGATTGATAGGGGGCTGGTTTGTTGTTGTCCTATTTGGTGCCTTGTTAAACTTGTTACCGTAGCTTGCCATTGTGGTAGCTTTTGGTTTTGGGGCATAGCTCTGCACTAAGTGTGAGAGTGACCTAGTTTAGCACATTGGTTACAATAGAGAGGAATGCCCTCATATTCAATGGGATATTTCCTATTATTCGAGTGAGATCCTAATCTGATGAAGGGTTTGGGGAGTTTCTGTAGGTCGATTTCTACACAGAGTTTAATCCCAGATGGCCTTGTTAACATTTCAGTTGCCAAATCTTTCTTAATGAAACTTCCTATGTTATTACCAATAGCCTCAATAGAAGAAGTATTGTAGTAATAGATAGGAACTTCCCTGATTGTAAACCATATGGGTACAACTGATGACTCTCTGTGGGTGGAGAAATCTGGTGTCCATTTCAGCACCTTCATTTGGATCCCATTGAAAGTTCATAAACCCTTAATCCAGCATCTTTGGTAATCGTTGATCTGATCGAACCTGATTAAGATGTGCTTGTAGTCGAGTGACCCTAGTTGGTATTTCCCAGTGAATCCCACCGTCTTGAAAGTCACCTCGAGTTGTTCCATTGTTAGTCGACCTTCAGTGAACTTTCCGACTAGAGCGTTTAAGTAGTGAGCGGAGATTCTGGTAATTCTTCATCGGAGTAAAGACAAGTTGGTTCACCTAGGTGTTCGGATTTTGGGATTATTTCTAGGTTATTTGGAAGGGTTGTGGTAAGAGGGGGAGATTTCGATTGAAGTGCCGCTAGGAAGGATTTTGTGTTCCCTGGTGGAGGATGTTTCACCATGGGGACAGAGCCGTTACCGGCGACGGAGAGTCGTTACCGGCAGGGGAGGAAATTTAGTGAAGAATAAAAAGGTAGGAGAGAGAAGAGAGCATTTTTTTGGGTGAGAAAAAGGTAGATAGAATTATTCATTCAACCATCAACAAGTATCCAAGGATGGAGAATTTCTAGGTTCAAATTTATTAAGGTACTTTTCCATCTTTTACATGTTCATTGAGCAATTTTGTTACCATATATACCTTCTATATTTATTATTTTTTCTCATTCATTAAAGATCAAAGAATTTCATGAAGGATGAATCATTGTGTCACATGTTATACACTGTATGTTTTTTTTTTACCAATATGATGAAATGTTTGTAAAGATTGAGAAAAATTGCTTATATTTGGATAAACACTATGAATGTGCGATGTCAGTCAGAGTTAATCGCTCCGTACGATATGGTACTGAATAAGAATCGATGTCGCATAGATCAAGAAATGTTTGAGTTTATTCTTAATACGACAGACACATAAGACATGGTAAATTACCTACGTTCAGTTGCTTTCTTTATCTTTTAGTTTGTTGGATCTAACGTGCACATGGCACGCTTTGATTGACCTCTCAATACTGTTAGTTGTAATTGTGTATAAAGCTCATTATCATTGCGACTTTGGATTATTTTTTTGGCAAAATACTTAATTGATTTACCTTGCTTCTTTGCTTGTTTTTATACTGTTTTTTAAATGTGGATTCAACTATTTCCCTAAAAGATAAAGAGTCCGTCTTTTGAATTACGATCTTTTCATAAGTCATGGAAAGACCAAGGTTTAAAGTGAAAATTAGAAAAAAATGAAGATAAAAAGTTTTATTGTGTAATTGGAAAAGGAAAAAATAATATAAATTAGAAAAAGACCTCAAAAGTAAGATATTTGTAATTTGACCTTGATCTTATTTGTACCTAACAAATGAATCCCCGAAACTTATGAGAGATCCCAATTTTTTAAAATCTATCGCTCCAATTTTGTTTATTGATATGCTAGCCTCACGGGTTACTATAAGATGATTTCAAAATAGAGTTTGAGTGTTGTTATATCACACCCTGTATTTTACTAGATTACACATTAATATGCATATACACGTATAATACTAATTTTAACTTTTAAAAAAAATACCCCCTCTCGTCCCAGCCACCGCCGCTGTTCATCGGCCGGCGCCACCGCCGGAAACATCCACCGCCGTCCCTGCCCCTTCTAGAACCACCATCCCTCGCCGGTGCCATGATTGGAAATGAGAACTGAGTAAACGAGAACGGAAACGGACGGGGCGAAGGAGAACCGGGGGGGTAGGGCGGAGGAGAACCAGGACAGGTTAGGCGAAGGAGAACCGAGCGACGCGAACCGGAGAGGAGAAAGAGAAGCGGGACCGGAAAAGGAGAGGAGAAGGAGATCAGGGCCGGACAAGAAGAGCGGGGAGAGGAGATCGGGGCAACGAGAACCAGGCCGGGGCGAGGAAAAGAGAACGAGCCAGTCGCCAGAGAAGACGAACCAAGGACGAACCAATCGCCGGAGAAGACGCACATCAGTCTTTTCCCCTCCGGTGACGAGGCCCTTCCTTTCCACCCTACCGGTGGACGCATAGACCTTGCCGGAGAAGACCAGATGAACACCACTACCGGTAGAGCCACACGGTGAAGATCGACGAACAGTAATGCCTCCACTGCCGGCAATCGATACTACCGCCACCAAGAAAGGGTTCTGGTTTTCTTTTATTATTAAATATATAATTTTTTAGTATTTAAAATAAATTCAAAATACATTTAGGTATTTTAAAAGTATAAATACAAGATGTAACCTAGTAAAATACAGGACGTGATATAGCGATTGACTAGACTTTCTCAAAAATCTTTTGTTAATAAAGTCGTGCACTTGAAAGCATCTCCTTAACTTGTGGAATTGATCTCTCTAACGAGTCAATAAATTGGCTTGATTTTTCTCAATGTTCGCTTAGGAATACTCTTAGTGTGACAAAAAGTATACGACTGTTGTTTGTTGGGAAAAAAAAAACTTATATATTGTTAGTGATGTAGACTAGATATGTCAATTTGGGTTGTTGTGTCACATTCGTATCGGGTTGGAAACGTGTCGTGTTGAAATATGTCGGGTTGAATCGTGTTGATTTCATTTGTCGTGTTGGGTTGGGTCGGGTTGGGTTGGGTACTTATCGTATCGGGTTGAAAACGTGTCAGCTTTTTTCTTGGATTGGGTTGTGTCGGGTTGAGTTAATATTGGGTTGGGTTACTGTCGTCTAATTTTTATACTCGAATTAGATCGGGTCGGGTCATAATATTATCGGATTGGGTTGGATCTGGTTATTGTCGTGTCATTTTTTGTACTGAAGTTTTATTCGGGGCTGATTATGTCAATTATTTTTTATAATGTTTCATATTGAATTCAGATATATTTCGGGTTGGTTCATTTTAGATCGGGTTATTATGTCACCCAATTAAATTTGGGTTGATTTAGGTTATATTTCAATAATAATATTTACAACTGCACTATTATCAGGTATTGTTTCGTTGTAACTTGTAACTTGCAAAATGTAAAAACTTGACTCATAACTCCAAATTAAAATCCGCTCGAAAGTGATGCTACCCTATACATCCCCATTGTATTTTCCAAGTACGTAACAAAATATTTATCAACAATCGAGCATAAAAATATATCCGTAATCATTTTCAATTTCCCTTTCTTACTTCTAAGTAATTAACTTTAAATTACTCTAGAAAACGTATTAGCGCTTTCCAATAATTCACCAAAAAATTAATTTATTTAATATTTCTATATTTAGCCAAGAATAACAAAAAGTAATGTATTTTGGAGTAACACAATTTTGGGTCACAGTGTAATTTTTCAAGACAGTGTAGAAGTATTCAATGTTGACTTTCAAGGCCCTTATGTTCACCCATACATGTCCAAATCGTAATGTCGCAATATTACATTATTGAATTGCTTTTTAGTGTCGCCAATTTCGTGATTCGACAATTCCAACTTTCTTGGAGGGACCTAAGTACAAAAAGTAAAAACTTTACTCGTAACTCCAAATTGAAATCCGCTCGAACATGATGATACCCTATACACCCCCATTGTATTTTTCAAGTCCGTAACTGAATATTTATCTACAACTGGGCACAAGAACATATCCGTAATTCTTTTCAATTTCTCTTTCTTACTTTTAATTAATCAACTTTAAGTTACTCTAGAAAATGTACTAGCGCTTTTCAATATTTCACCAAAAAAATTATTTGTTTTCTATTTCTATATTTATGAAAGAATAACAAAAATTGTGTAATTTAGAGAGAAGGATAATGTCGTAACATTTTTTTGGGCCATAGCGTAACTTTCCATAAATATGTTAGAGATGCTTTTGTGCCTACTATCTTAGTTGAATAGCAGTGTTGAGTATTCATTGAATTCAATTCACTTTTTAAAATACTTTAGTGCAATTTTGTGTTGTAATAAATATTCTGATTCTAATTTTTTAAAATAAAAAACTAGTAAAGTCCCACTGCGCATTGTGCAACATTATTAATTAAAAAATTAGGATTACTTTTAAGTATTTTTGTGTCTTACATTTAAATTGAAAATAAAGAACTTTATTTACAATTCTGGAGTTTAGTTATATAAGGAAAAATATACGAGTAAAATTAGTTTAGTTAGAAATCGTTACATATTAAATACAATAAAAATGATTGTTTTTATAATATTTCATTCAAATTATTTAAAAAATAATTATTTATATGTTGAACTCATTTTAAAGATTATCATAATTATATATATCTCACTGGATAAAATTAAATATCAAATATTCTTATTAGTCCCACTAATTATAAAATATCCTCATCGAACAGTGACTCGGTCTATAACAAGATTTTGTGATAGTTTATTAAATATTATTTTTACAATACTTTTCAAACTGATTTTTGAAATTAATATTTAGTCGACTCTCTATAATTACTAATTCAAAACCATAATTTGAATGAGATATCTCTCTTTATTTGACTATTATACATTGAATTTATAAATTTATTCGTGTGCATTTTTAACTTAACTTTGTGTATTCACATATGTTATGAATTTACTTTACGTACTAGTAATCATATGGGTAAAAACCTCATTTGTTATTAGTTTGACGCATAACCAACTTGACTTGGTTCCATATTAAATGTTAATTGACTTTTTATAACTGCATCTGTTTTGGGTTGATTACATGCAGGGTTATATTATTGATTTATCGGGTTGAATTAAGTTCGTGTTAAATCGGGTTCGGATTGATCTCGAGTTTGGGTTCAGGTCGAGTTTGGTTCCAGATTATCGGGTCATATTTGGATTTTGGGTTGAATTCAGTCGTGTCGGGTTCGGGTACAGGTCGATATTTCTTGGGTCAAATCGGGTTTCAGGTTGAGTGTGGTCGAGTTCGGGTCAATATTTCTCGGATTAGATCAGATTTCGAGTTGATTCGTTCGTATCGATCCAGATCGAATTATCGATTCGGATCAGAGATTGACAGCTCTAATGTAGACAAATAACTTGATTACACATGCTTGTACAGTATTAGAAGGAAAGACAAGTTCGAGAATCTGGGATCTCCAGATTACAGTATGAACCATACAGTGAGGAGGGTGTATTACACTTAATCGAAGACAATGACTTCAAGGAGCTCATTCGCCATGTCTTTTTGTTCTTGAAGAATTTCCCTTGCAGATGCTGAGGCTTGAAAACACCAACGCATCTCTATCTTTCTCAATGTATCGATGTATCCCAAGCTCGACGGAATCCCTCCAAGGTTGTAACAGTGTGTCACTATAAGCTGTTCAAGGCTTGGAAATGCCTCATCATGGACACTCCATTCTTGAATGTCAAGTTGCCGCAATTCCAGCGACTTGAGGTTTGAGAACTCACCTTCTTCTACCTCCCATATCTTACCTGAAAACGCTCGCGATCGTAACTTGAGCACCTCCAGGTTGGGCAACTGTGCAATTACTGATATTGCTGTCCATGGCAGGGTGAACCTTCCTAGTGTCAATCTCCTGAGACTCCTGGGAAGATCCAAAGCCGGAAACTGATCGCGATTCTCACCATAGAATACTATTCCATAGCTAAACAACTTCAGTGACTCCAGGTCAGTCAGGCAGCTCAATTCAGGAAACCTGTAAGGCTTCTCTCCTGAATGTCTTTCAAGAAAATTGCACTTGAGCTTTCGAAGCCCTGGCAGCCTTCTCAGCAGCTCTTTCGTGTCATTTCCCGAATCAAGGTGTGGGGTTGAGAAGATGTCCAGGTGCTCTAACTGACAGTACTGGTCATGGTCCGCGAGACTTGTCAACCACAGCGAGGGAATGTGCAGATGCGTTAAGCTTTTCATCTGCCAAATGGTTCTTGGCAAGGGAATTTCAGCAGCTGAACCTATCAGAATAAAAGTCTCGAGATTCCATAAATCTGCAATGGAATCTGGAATTTTCGTAGCATGACACCAAATTGCTAAATATCTCAAATGGACCATCAGTGTTACTTCTTCAGGAAAAGGACCACCTATCAGAATGCACTCCAAATCCAACACATTCAGAAGCTTAAAGGTGTTGAATAGGGCAGAAGGGCATGGAAATGTCTGCCATCCTGGATACTCACCAAGAAGAATCAGAGATCGGACAAATGACCCTGCAGGTTTTGAATCAAGAAACTTAGGCCACTCAACATGAATGCAAAGGCGGATACCGTCACCTGAACCCTGATCATTAGAAACATCCTTGTCATGCACACATTTCAGGAAGTTATCTTCTTGAATTTTCGCCAAGCACAGATCGCGTAGTAGATCATGAACGCGGCATGCCTTTATGCCGCCATTGGAGCTCCTGGCTGCAAGGATTATCAAACTTCGATCAATCAGATCAGACAAGTAAGCTTCTGCCACTTCATATTGGCTCTTCCCTTTTAACTTTTGGCACAAGTCCTTCTGCAATCCAAAGACTCATCAGCTTTCGAGCTCCAACTATTTTGTCTTCAGGAAATGCTCCAAAGTACAGGAAGCATGGCTTGAGATTCTCTGGTAAATTCTTGTAGCTCAGTTCAAGAACATCCATGCAGCCTTCACTCACAACTTGTGAACTCGTCCTTTCTTCAATTTTCTTCCAAAAGTCTATCTCCTTTCCTGCCAGGATACCTGCAATCAAAACCACTGCTAGAGGTAAACCCTTGCAGTTTCTGGCAATATTTTTACCAATCTTTGCTAGGTCATGAGGAGGGCAACTGTTTTTTTGGAAGAGCTTATCTTGCAACAACTCCCAACTCTCCTCATCGGAAAGTGGGCGAAGAGGGTGAGGACTGCAGTTGTGCTTGACTTGTGACACCAAATTGTGAATTCGACTTGTAAACATGATTCTACTTCCATTGCTGTCATCCGGAAATGATCCTTTTATGCTCTCCCAGGCTTCCACATCCCAGATGTCATCCAATACAATGAGATACCTTCTCCCCTTGAGAGATTTACGAAGCTTTTCAGCCAAATCATAATCACTCCTATTAGAATCAGATTGGCGAGCATCAACGCCAGTAACATCGCTTAAAATGTCAAAGTACAGATCTCTAGGCTTGTACATTTGGGAAACACAACACCATGCACGCCGATTGAAATAATATCTGGCCGATGAATCGCTATACACCTTCTTAGCTAGCGTAGTCTTGCCTAGGCCAGGCATGCCAACAATAGAGACAATGTCAAGGTGTGGCGTTCCTCTTGTGAGCTTCTGAATTATCGCCATCGACTCATCTTTCCAACCCACCACAGCTTCTTGGAGGCTAGAAGGATTTGGTTGCTTCGCGGCCGCATGACTAGCATTTGGCTCAGAATGACCCGCAATCCTGTGGTGCAGCTCGTAACTACTCATGTGTGTGTTGACCTCAACTTGGAGGAGGTTAATCTCCTGTATCACATTGGAAAGATGCAACATATCATACCAGATAGGATGATCTGCAATCAAACACGAAGCGATGGAATGTTCTGCCAGGAACACCAAATTGATGACCCGTTTCCAAAGACAGTTGAGGTCCTCCTCCTCTTTGATCTGCAGCTCCATGACATCTTTCAGAAATGGTTTTAGGTAAAGAAGCTCCTCTTGAACTACCATAATCTGACCCCGTGCAAAAGCAATTCTCCTGGGATTACGTTTCTGCATTTCCATCAGATTCTCCAAGAAGAAATCAACAAACCCCAGACCGTTTGTCTTTGAGAAATGGAAATCTGATTGATTTGGAACCTGAACAAAATCCTTTCTAACCTCTACTTGGATTCTCTCAATCTTGCTGATGACACTAGAAATATTTACTTTTGATGCATCCAAGTAGAGGGTAGAAATGAAGGATTGTACCTCTTCAAGACCTTCGCTAATCCGCGAGAAAATCCCATCTCCAGCGTTTGCTTCAGCTTCCTCAGCAGGATCCATGGCGAAGGTGATCATGATTATCAACCCCTCTTTAAGGACTTGAACATAGCCCTTCAAATGGTCAACAAAATCATCCAGTAGAAAATCAGCAAGCCCTGCAACAATTTCACCCACTAGATGCTTATCTGATCTAGATGACTTTGAAGCTTTCAAGATCCCAAAAATCATTCCAACAACATCAGGAATGCAAGGCTTGATCTTTTGCAGTAGATCAGAAAGCATAGTTTGAAATCTTTCAGCCATACCTTCATCCTCCCCTCCCAGCAAGCACACACATGCTGCATCATGCGCCAAAACCTTGACAAAATCCAAGAGAGCCACCAATTTGGGATGCTCAGTGCATCTTTTGGCAGAGTAATCAACAAAATTTCTCAGGAAACTTAGCTTCTGATCAAGAACCATGATCTGGTTCTTCACAGGAAAAAAATCATCAGCTTCAAAGATCGCGAGATCCTTCGCGTTCCCGATGACACAATCAACAAGCTCCAGGACTTCATTACTCGAGCAAGACATGGATTTGAAAGAGTCTAACAGTACAGCACACATTTGACTGACATCTGCCTTGAATTTCTGCAGTATTATGGGAGCCAAATCGTCTCCCTTGATCTGTTTCAATACTGCCACCAGACTCAATATGGCAGAAGTCAAATTATCATTTTTGCTTGCTTCCACACATTTAGTGAGGTAGCAAATAAACTTCTCCAGGAATCTCAACTTCTGGTGATGAAGCACCAACCCGGATTGAATTTCCAGCCTTCCCAACTCTTCAACAATAGAATCACAATCTGCCCCAACCATTTTCAAATTTGAACTGTTTTTTCTCTTGTAAATGTGTTTGCTCACCAACCTTGAAATGCAAAAACTCTGCAATCTCAAGAATTTTATATGACACCAATTATACAGTCAAACCCTCCTCCCTCGAGATCATAGTTTTCGTGCTTATTAATTTACTCTAGATTCCATCAAAATGCAGTACGTATAAAATACCATGAAATTATATTATTTATTCACATAGCTTGTGTAGTTGTGTGCATTAATTGGACATGTCAACGGCCGCAGATGTGATTGTCAAACTATTTCCAGCCAATACATAACGGGCTACGTAGCAAGGTAAGCAGTAAGTTATATGCTTACATTTAGTCCAAATTAAAGACAACACTAATAACATTCTACAAAAAAAATTTTAAAAAAAATACACTCTTCGTCATAGGAAAATCTGCACACTTTCTTTTTATGCATGTCCCAAACAAATCTGCATGCTTTCCATGCTTAGAAATTTTCAATGTGTCATAAGACAAATATCCTCAATCTAACTAAAAATTACACAAAACTTAAACCCTCCCCTCTTTCTCTCACCATCTACGTCTCTCCTCTTTCACTCTCACCCTCTTCGCCTCCAATCTCTCTCTCACCCTCTCTGGCCTCTCTCTCCCTCTTCGTCCTCTCTCTCTCCCTCTCCCTCTCCGCCGCTTCTCTGTCGGGCCTCTGTCGACCTCACCACGGTGTCTCCACGATGGATCTGTGCCACCTCCTCGTCGACCTCACGATGCCGTCGACTGTGCCTCCGCTGGGGCTCCATCGACCTCACCACGCTGTCGGCTGCGCCTCCTCCTCGCTAGAAAACCTCACCACGCCATCACGACGGATCTGCACCACCGCTTCATCAACCTCTCCATGAGTTCAAGAGGTTTTCCGACATCCACATTCGGCTGATTTCCTCCCGGTAAAGTGTTTGATTTCAGATTCAAAAGAAGTCTATTGTTTTGTGCTTGGGTGATTTGAGAAACTGGTGTTGGGTTGTTGTTGATTTCAGAAGCCAGTGTCGATTTCAGATTGGAAGAATATGTCTGCGGTGCTGGGTTGACGTATGAGGTTGATGGGCAATTGTAGTTGGTAGTGGGAGGGGTATTTTAGACTTTTCCCCTTCCCAAAATAAATCAGCCCTTTCTCTCTCTGCAGAAAGGGTTGGGACGGAGGGAGTAATAATTGTGTGTCTGCATTCATGATCTCAGCATACATTATATAGTGGTACAAGATGCCTATATAAGCTAGGAAAAAGTAATAGACTATAATTACAATTACAAGTAATATTCTGATTTCTTAATACTCATCCTCAAGTTGGAGCATGAGGATCAGAAATGAAATGCGTAACTTACCAAGCGGGGAATGAAACAAGGTATGTCCGATAGCCTTAGTGAACAAGTCTGCAGGTTGGTCTGACGTGCGGATATGCTGAGTAACAAGAGTGCCAGGTTGAACAAGATTCCGAACAAAATGACAATCAACTCAATATACTTTGTGTGTTCATAGAACACTTGATTTGCCGCAATATGAAGAGCAGATTGACTGTCACAAAACAGTCGCATAGGAAAAAAGTGCATAATCCCTAAGTCTTTCAGTAAAGACTTAGGCCATAACAACTCACAACAGGCAACATCAATAGCACAATACTCCTCTTCAACAGAAGACTGAGAAACAGTAGGTTGCTTCTTAGTCTTCCAAGAAACTGGAGAATCACCAATCACCACAAAATATCCAAAAAGAGAATGCCGAGTAATCGGGCATGCAGCCCAATCAGAATCACAGTAAGCAGTCAATTGTAACGCACTACTAGAAGAGAGAAATAAACCTTGACCAGGATGACTCTTCAGGTAGTGCAACACACAAACAACAGCTTGCCAGTGAGGAACACAAGGAGACTTCATGAACTGTGCAAGGGTATAAACCGAATAACTAAGATCAAGACAAGTAATTGTCAGATATATCAGGCGCCCAACCAGACGTTTATACTGCTCCGGGATCATGGTAGGCTGGACCTTCAACACGTGCCAGATTATGTTGTTGCTCCATCGGAAAGTCAGTCGGTTTAGAGGCAGATAAACATGTATCCAATAAAATGTCCAAATCATATTTCCTTTGTGAAAGAAACATCCCCTCTGGTCTTCTAGCAATATCTATGCCCAAAAAAAACTTAAGCAGGCCAATGTCTTTCATATGGAAACAAGAACTCAATTATTTCTTAAACTCAGAGATGAGCGTAGAAGAACTACCAACAATGACCAAATCATCCACATAAACCAGAACATGCAAAGAAATTGATCCATGGGAAAAGACAAACAAAGAGTAATCTTCCTTATTCTGAACAAAACCAAATGCTCGTAAAGCCTAAGACAATTTGGCAAACCAGTTTCTAGGAGCCTGGTGAAGACCGTAAGATATTTCTAAAGGTTACCTACCTGTCCAGGGGCACGACATAGCCCGGTGGAGGTCGCATAAAACCTCTTCATGCAAATCACCATGAAGGAAGGCATTATGGACATCCATCTAATGCAAATCCCAACCACGTACAACCGCAACAGATAAGAATAGGCGAATATAACTCATCTTCTCAACCGGAGCAAATGTCTCAGTATAATCAATTCCTTCAACCTGGCGATTCTCGAGAACCACTAGGCGCACCTTATAACTTTCAATAGTACCATCTGACTTAAACTTCGTCCAGTAAACCCATTTGCAACCAATCGTCTTCTTATTCTGAGGCAGGGGAGCCAAATTCTAAGTCTCATTGCGCTCAAGCGCAGTAAGCTCTTCAGTCATAGCATCTCGCTAATGAGCATGTTGTGAAGCCTCGGAGTAAGTGGTGGCATCTGCACTAGATGTTACTGCACACAAAAATATAGAATGCATACTAGAAATATTATCACCATTATCACAATTTACATAATCAGTTAGAGGATAGAGAACACCTAAGGATAGTGAAGACGCATGAGTGAACGTAGACGTAAGGGGTGGGGGGGTCTTCAGTAGTAAGAGCACATATATGATGCTTTTTTGGTGTTTGGTTAATCAGATAAACAGCAATAAGACCACATTCTCTCTAAAAATAATTGGAAGACTGGCTTGAAACCGTAAAACATGCACCACATTGAGTAAATGACGATGCTTTCTTTCAACTCGACTATTCTGCTGTGGTGTATCAACCATAGATGTCTAAAAAAATTATCCCAGATGTAGCAAAATGAGATCTCAAAGGCAAAAATTCAGTTCCGTTATCACCCCTAACATGGAGCATGGTTCACTCCCACTGGTTCTTCACTCATGCACAAAATTCCAAAAATCTAGAAGCTATTTCTGATTTAGCCACTAATAAATAAACCTTAACAGCTCAGGAATAACCATCAACTATAGTTAAAAAATAAAACACACCACTAGAAGATGGTGTTCTATAAGGACCCCAAACATCACAATGAATTAATTGAAATAGTGTAGTAGCATTTGTAGAACTCAATGGAAAACTATGTCTGGTCTGTTTTGCTCTATAACATAGAGACCAAGGAACATAAGTCTTATTAGTGCTAAAAATAGAAGAAATAGAAGACAACACCGTAGAGGAAGGATGTCCGAAATGTTGATACCATAAATCAGAAGAAAACACAGAAGCAATTGTTGGAAAAGACTACGGGATAGGAGGATGATCACGAGTATCCAGCAGACGAAGCCAAAACACCTCCTTTCTGTTCACTCACGCCAATCACTTTCCTCGTGCTGATTTTTTGTAAAATGAAATAGTTTTCAGTAAACAAAGCTAGACATTTCAAGGCAAATAAAAATCTTATTCATGATAATAAGTTGCACAGCAAAGTAGGTATATATAGCACACGAGTAAGGGTGACATCACCAAAGAAAATAGAACCATATTGGGTAGTGGATGACACAGAGCCATTAGACAGAACAACATTCACAATATCAATAGCAGTAGTAAGATCAGTAAGAGAACCCTTGTCACCAGTCATGTGATATGAGGCTCCCGAGTCAAGTATCCATGGTAAAGTAGAATTACCTGACCCATTGTCAGTAAGAGAATTAAACTGATTAAATAGATGCATGGTCGTGCTTCAGTGGTCATCAGACAGAGCAGGGCCAAAGTTGAATCGATTAGGGATGCGGTCAGAGGAAGCTTCCGCCACTAAACCAGACGACGACATGGCAGTGTCGATGAACGGTGGTGGGAGTGGAAGTGCCATGGTGGAACCTCCGGTTACGGTGGCGGTGGTCGACCGAGAGGTTGGCACTGTCTTTTTAGCAGTGCTGGATTTCTCCTTCAACTCCTTGAACCATTCTGGTACACCAATGATCTGGAAGCAGGAATCCTTATCGTGACCCTTGCGATGACAATGTGTACAAACAAGATTCTTGAGGTCAGATGCACAAAGAACAACTGACGAAGAACTTGTAGGTGGTGGGGATCGTGATGCATACACCATAGAGTTAGAAGAAGGCTCACGAGCTCGAATGACAGCTCGATGATTCTCCTCATGGGCAACAAAGGTATATACTTTCATAACAGGTAACATTGGATCAATGCTCATGATATGTGATCGCAAGGTAAAGCCTTCGTTGAGGCCATGGATGAATTGGTAAATAAAATCCCTCTCCCTCTCTCTCGGAAGACTCTCACAGAAATATTGCAATGGCATTGTGCCTTGCTCTCTTCACAGTCACAAACTAGAGGAGGCCGCAAGCAGTGATAATCTGCAAACAACTTCTTTAGTTTTCCAAAGTAAAAATCGATGGGCTGACCGTTCTGCCTGCAACTCTAAATAGCCTCTTGCATTTGCAAAAATTTCATATCGCCAAGAATAAATTGTGTCTTCAAGTCATCCCACAGTTCCTTAACTATGGCAAACGAGCTTGTAGAAGATCTCAACACCGGATCCAGGGTTTGCAAGATCCATCAGACAAGAGTAGCATTAACCCTAGGCCAACCAGCAGCATCAGGATGACCATTGTGGGGTTTGGTAATGGATCTATCTATGAACCCAATCTTGTTCTTAGCAAGGAATGTGTGGCACATCGCGTTAGACCATTCAATGTAATTTTCTTGACCTTTCAACATGTTCGGTATAAGTTGTAAACCTGGACCTTCGCCAGAGCCAATAAAGTAAGGATCAGTCGACATATGACCAATAGGTACAGCAGTCTGAGGTTCAGATTGCAATTGTAACTGCTTCAGTAAAGTCACAATCACATCATAACCACTTATATCCTGAAGCTTCGGAACCTCAGTAAGCATCAATATGGGCATGTTCTTCGGGATTTCTTCCAGAGTCAGACATAGTGTAAAATCATGTACAGATCAATAGTAGGTACAATAATCGGTAGAAGATCGGATTAGCAAGGCACACCAGCGCATTGAATGAGCAGCGATGCATTGAGATCAGTGCAGCGGCGTGTGGAGATCAACGGTGGTACATGCGAGTCGGTAAGGGCAGCAGACGACGGACTTTAGGTCGCGACGGCTGTGGACATGCTATGGTGCCCCGGGGTGGGTAGGAGCAGGTCGAGTCTGTATGTCGATGAACTACGAGCAACAACATTGGCACGACAGTGGTGCGTGGAGGAACGGACTATCTTTGGTTGCGGCAGGAGCTCGGGAAAAAACAACAACGTCATTTTCTTTTAAGTTTTTAGGATTTTAGACTCTAATACCATGTAGAAAATAAAGGTAATAATTGTGTGTCTGTACTCATAATCTCGGGATACATTATATAGTGGTAAATGATACCTATAAAAGCTAGAAAAAGGTAATAGAATATAATTATAATTACAAGTTTATTCTAATTCCTTAATAAAAATTATGTACATATGTTAACATGTATTGATTATGTACACATCAATCCCCAAATTAATGAGATTGCATCTTATCTTGTAGATAGCTTCATATCAATCCCCTAATCAATGAGATTGCATCTTATCTTGTAGATAGCATCATATCATTCATATAATCAATGAGATTGCATCTTATCTTGTAAGCTCTATAAATTCATCATCTCTGAAATGAAAAGCAACACAGAAACTTTTTCTAAACTCCTTCTACTCTTTACATGGTATCAGCCTAACATTCCATTCAACAATGTCGACCGAACATTCTTCAACAATTGGCTCCACCAACGCCCTTATTGTTGCTTCCTCTGATTCTCAGAATCCTAGTTTCAACTTCCCAAACTTAGCGATTCGTCATGATCGCTCAAACTACTCGCTCTGGCGCAGCACCATTCGTTCGGCTCTTGAGGCATATGGCTTGGATGCCTTCCTCACCAATGATACACCACCTCTGGAAACCATCACCATTCCATCTGTGCGTCCCTCTGATCCCCTCAACCCATCGATGGGAACTCCAGCGACAATGGGACCAAACCCGGTACTGCCAATTTGGATGAAGAAGGACAGGCTTGTGCTCTTATGGATCTGCTCCACACTCACCACTCCTGTCCTCTGCTTCATTGCTTATGCAACCACCACTACTGAAGCTTGGACGATCCTTGCTCAGAATTTTCACGCTCAAACGAACGCCCGCCAAATGCACTTTCGCCAGCAACTACAGATATTGTCAAAAGGTTCGATGTCCATTCTGATTACTTTGAGAAGAAAAGAGCCCTTGCAAACTCTCTCTCTCTCTAAATGTCTATATGAGGTCTCCGACGCTGACTTCGTTGGTTATGTTCTTCATGGGCTTGGTTCTTAGTTTGGCCCTCTTCGATCAGCTCTGTCTCTTCGGTTGGAACCCTTGTCTGCCGATGAATTGTTGTGCATATTGCTGCAAGACGAGACTTGGTAAGAGGAGGATCTCCAATCGCTCCAATCTCCAACAGAGAAATCCCGTCAACCGCTTCTCCGGAAACCGTCTGCAGCGCTAAGAACGTGTGCCTGACCGCCTTGATCGCGATGGACCATCAAGGCATGAGGCATTCAATTGCTTCAGCGTGTGAACCTCTAAGATTTTTTGGCGACGAATTGCAATGCCACAATGAGGCTCTATGGCACATCAAGCTGCAAGACAGTATTGACAGCATTTATGTTCAGCCCATCTGACATTGAGGATCCTTGGTTCATCGACTCAGATGCTTCCCATCATGTGACACTAAACATTCGCAACCTCACTCTTTAGAACACCTACAATGGTAGTGATTGACTCATGGTCGGAGACGGTACATCTCTCCCTATTGCTCATTTAGGTCATTATATGCTCTCTATTAATCATGCTGCTAAACCTTTACAACTTCGTAATATCTTACACGTTCCAAATATTGCCAAAATTTTGCTTAGTGTCTCTCAACTATCTCGCGATAATAATGTCTATGTTGAACTTCATTCGGATTTTTTTTTCTTTACAAGAACTCACAGGGTTAGACACTTCTAAGGGGAACCGTTGAGAACGGTCTATAGCACCTCCCACATCATCACCCTTTATCCAATCCCTCCAGTGTTGCTCCAGTCGCCTGTCTCAGTGAGTGCACATATCTTAAATGTTGGCATCACCGGCTGGCACATCCTTATGAGTCTATTCTTCGTCGTCTAGTTTCTAGTCAGAAATTACTAGTGTCTTGTAATAAATTGGATTCAGTTTGCGGCTCTTGTCAACTTGGTAATAGTCATCAACTTCTTCTTCCTAGTCGTATTGAATCCTCTTTAAAACCTTTTGATTTAATTCATTCTGATATTGTGTGGGGGCCATCCCCTAAACTTTCCACAAATGGTTGTCACTATTATATCAGTTTCATTGATGATTGCACCAAATTCAAGTGGCTCTACTTCATTTCTGTAAAATCACAAGTGTTTTCCATTATTGAGCTTTTTATAAAACTTATTCACACTCAATTTTTCCACTCAAATAAAATATTTTCAGTCCGGCTGGGGTGGTGAGTACCGCAATGTCTCCACCCTTCTCGAATCACTTGGCATTTGCCACAAAATTTCTTGTCCCTACACTCCTGAACAAAATGGTTCTGCTTAGCGGCGCAGCTGCACCATTGTGGAAAAGGGCCTTTCCTATCTTGCTCACTCTTATCTCCCTATCAAGTTGTGTGAATAGACTTTTCACACATCTATCTACCTGATAAATCATACCATAACCCTTTTTCTGAGTTACAAGTCCCCATATGAATGTCTCTATGGAAAATCCCCAGACTACAGCCTTATAAAATCATGTGGCTGTCTTTGCTACCCATTCCTGCATCCCTACACTTCCCACAAGCTAGAGTATCGCTCTTTGCCTTGTATCTTCCTTGGTTATAGCACTAAACACAAGGGCTATCTCTGTTATCATGTCCCAACTACTAGCACGCATATCTCTCGATATGTTGTGTTTGACGAGTCTGTCTTCCCCTACCCTAGTCATGTCTCTTCCAACTCATTCCCTTCATCTTCTTCTCACACAGTCCCTCTCTCCACCCTTCAAGATGCCTCTTCTGATTATCCACCTCTCTCAACCATTTCCCCCTCCTTGAGTCAACCAGTTGTGTCACTTCCACTCAACCACGATCCTACTCCCTCGACGGATCCCACCTCCTCCCAACCTCAAACTCACTCATCCTCACCATCCTCTCCTTTGTCCCCTTCTCCCTCACTCTCCCCTCCATCATATCCCAATGCCCCAGTTGGTTTTGTCCGCCTAACAACTCTACTCATCATATGACAACTTATTCCTCCACCCGCTCACTTAAACCTAAAGCTCTTCTGACCACCAAATACCCTCTCCCGGCTGCCCCTGACTGCTACTCTTGAACCAAAGCTTTTTAACCAAGCCTCTAAAGGCCTTAACTATCAGCATACTATGCAACTTGAATATGATGCTCTGATGAGTAATAAGACATGGGACCTTGTCCCTCGTCCTTCGGGAGCTAATGATGTTGGTTGTAAGTGGGTGTACAGGTTGAAGCGGAAAACTGATGGATCGATAGAACTCTATAAAGCACACCTAGTCTCCAAGGGATTTCATCAAGAGGCTGGTGTCGACTGCTTTGATATATTCAGTCTGGTTGTTAAGCCCACCACCATTTATCTAGTTCTCAGTCTGGCTGTATCGTGTGGTTGGTCTCTCTGCCAGGTCGACGTCAACAACGCTTTTCTCAATGACGATCTTGTTGAGACTGTCTTCATGGAGCCGCCTCAAGGATTCATTACTTCTGACAAGCCGTCACATGTTTGCAAGCTTCGCAAGGCTCTATACGGTCTCAAGCAGGCTCCTAGGGCATGGTTCCACAAACTCACTGTCTCCTTACTTTGCCATGTCTTCAAGAACTGTATCTCTGATCCTTCTTGGTTTGTAAAAAAGAATGGCTCTCATGTGGTTTATGTTTTTATTTATGTGGACGACCTCATTGTCACAGGTTCGCATGCATCTTTCATTGATGAGTTTGTTTGCTCCTTACATCATGACTTCTCTCTGAAGGACCTTGGTGATCTGCACTATTTTCTAGGTGTTGAGGTTACCCGCATTGGTTCAGACCTACAGCTCTCGCAGCAGAAGTTCATTTGCGACATTTTAGATCGCTCGCCCAATCTTATCTCCTACAGACCCTGGTTTGGTTAGTTGTCGATGGTGATCCTCTTTCTGATTCAACCTTATATCAAATCATTGTCGGTGCCCTGTAGTACGTCACTATCTCTCACCCTGAGATTTCCTATGTTGTAAATCGTGTTTTCCAGTTCATGCAATCTCCCACGGAAGCTCATTGGTGTGCAGTCAAACGCATTCTTCGCTACCTTAAAGGCACTATATCCTCTGGCTTGGTAACCCAGAAGACTCGTGACTCACGCTTAGTGGCCTTCTCTGATGCAGGTTGGGCCTCTAATCCTGATGACTGCCGATCTTAGCATGGCTTCGCTATCTACTTTGGTGGAAATTTTGTCAGCTAGTCATCTCGCAAACAGAAGGTCGTTGCCCAATCCAGTACCGATGATGAGTACATGGCAATTTCTTTTGCTGCGACATAACTCATCTGGCTGCAACAACTAGTACAGGATATGTATGTTACAGTTCCGAGACCCCCAATTCTTCTGTGCGACAATCTTAGTGCCACTTTCCTGTCTACGAATCCTGTCTTTCACCAGCTGTCTAAACACATCAAGATTGACTACCACTTTGTTCGTGAACAAGTTTCATCTGAAGACCTGGTTGTCGGTCATGTTTGTGCTATGGACCAGATAGTTGACATTTTCACCAAGGCCATTAGAAATCAGCACTTTCTTACTCTTCAAGACAAGCTTCATGTCCGTGCCCGATCATGAGTTTACGGGGGGTGTTAACATGTATAGATTAGATACACATCAATCTCTAAATCAATGAGATTTCATCTTATCGTGTAAATAGCCTTATATCACTCCCCTAATCAATGATATTGCATCTTATCTTGTAGATAGCCTCATATCAATCCCACAATCAATGCGATTGCATCTTATCTTGTAAACTCTATAAATTCATCATCTCTGAAGTGAAAAGCTACACAGAAACTGAAATTTGGTTTTACCGAATTTTTCTAATTCTTACTAGTATGTTCCAAGATAACCTATCTAACCAAGTATGCAATAAATTAAAGTATCAATCACACAAGACTTGGTTATGCAGTTCGGTGAAATCCACCTACATCTGCAGGGCCTGACCCAGTTCAGAATGAATCCACTAATTAGAAAGATGCAGTACAAAGTACATCATACAAAATACTTATCTTTACTAACTATAACGTGTGAATTCTGCTAGCTTCCCTAGCTACCGATCCACCTTGATCAGACTCCCTCTCACCTCGAAACTCATCAACGCTGGATATCCTCCTCCCGAGGAATTAAGGTTTATGATTCTGAACTTTGAACAGCATCTCACATATGTTGGAACAAAGAATTCTGGCTCTTTGCAATTCCTTCGAAAGACTGAAAATCTGTGTGCAGATTTTCTCTAATTAAAACCGTATTGAATGCAGCCGTGGTTGTCCCCTTTTATATCCATGAACAGATCGAAAACAATTCATAATTATCTCCATAATATTCCTATTCCTTATTTTCCTCTTGAAGCATATCCAAATCCCATAATTAAAGGGATTTTCCTAACAATATCTCCCATGTATTCGAGAATATCAACACCATATTTGTAGGGATTTTCCATAAATCAACTATGCTTCTATACGCCTGATATATAGCAGAATATTCAGATTTTTATATCTCACAAATATCATAATATTCTGACTTCTTTCTTTGCAAAATCCAATTGGAATATATATGATAATCTGCATGTTCCAACATGGAAAGTTTTTTGTTTCCAAAATATGTTCACACAAACTACCAATTAAATATTCAATGCATATTACTTGACTTTGTGATCTCCCCCTTTGCCATTTTGTGGACCCAAAACTTTTTGGCCATTAATATCACAACGAAAAACTTGTATTCAAATACATAGGTCTTCCCAACTCCACCTATGTTTGAACATATGCACAATACCGAAACTGATCAAAAAATTGAATACCAGAATTCCATCAAAATATGATACCAGAACCAAGTACCAGAATTCCAAAAATACCATAAAAATAACCATTTAGATTACATCCAAAATATCCAAAATTCTCCCCCTATGGCCATAAATACGCCAATGACAGATAAAACAAAAAAAACATAAGCAGAAAGTCGGTTCCCCCTGGCTGTGACATCTATGTTGGAACATAGAAAAAAATTTCAGGAGCATGCCTCCAGCTGAGCTTTTCCAATCTCTAGTTTTGCCTTTTCTGCTTCAAACGCTGCCCTTTGAATGGCTATTGCCCCCAGTCTTGCATTTAGGACTACCATTTTAGCCTTCTTTTCATCATTTAAAGAAGTAGACACAGAAGGACTCCACGGTAGATCATGAACATGCCTCAACCCAAATGTCTTCTTATTCGGTCGTAGGAATTCCGTGTCTAGAATCATATCTTTTGCCTTTCCCTTCACCTTGGCACTCTTAGCCAACGCTGAAATCAAACAGGGATAGACAATGACATGTTTTGCTTTGGGAGCTGTGACTTGCCTCACCAGGTTCTGCTGAATAAACAGTCAAAGATTGAATGGCTTCTGTGTTCCAACACAGAACAGTAACTTGGCCATTTCTCTTGTTAGGGCAGTCGTGTTCAAGGATGGCATCCATCAGTTAGCTATTATCTGATACAGGCCAAAGAATCTTGATGACAAACATGAAGCTTGTGAATACCCTGCTTCAGGCCACTTAGCCTTGTATCCTCCTGAGATTGTCTCCAGTATTTGATCATCTATTACTCCTAAATCCGCAGTAAACACGCCCTCAAACTTTGGTGTTTGCAGCCCCAAAACCTTATTTATTCTGGCAGCTGAGAGATCCATAATCTTTCCCCGCACATACACCCTTCAAAACTAGGGAGAGTCAGCTTCCAAATTTTCAGCCATCAAGTTGGCGTACACCTCGATGACCACTTGCCTATTATACTGAAGCTGAATAGTGGCCGCCCTCTTCATTCCTATTAAATCCATAAAATCCAAAAAAAACCACTATTCCTGTATGCCTCCAGGTCTACAGGTCTCTCAAGAATAAACTTCTTTTCAGCAAAACATTCTCCCATCTCTTCACATTTTAAATCAAAGTATGAGAAAGAAAGTGCATTGCTTACAAGGAGGGGAGGAAGCACTTTCCTCTTGGTAGATTCCTGATTATTCTTGGCCCTTTTTGTTAGTGGAGAATCTTCTGTTGCAACCACCTTTCCCTTGCCCTTGACCGACTGTAAGAACTTATCCAGCACTTCATCACTTGAATAGTTCATCTTAGGATGTTCCTGTGTTGGAACCTACTGAGTATCCTCTGCTTCTTCAGTTCCAGCAGTTTGTGTTCCAACATTCTGCACTTCTTCTGATTCACTTGGTTCTACAATTGTTTCTTCACTGTGAGCTCCCTCCTTGTCATCATGTGCATCACCAGTTATCTTAACCTAATCTTCTCCTCTCATATCATCATCAACATCCATTTCTACACTATTTTCATCCTCATCCTACTATGTTGGAACATAAGCAGCATGTTCCTTTTCCTCACTGTCAGAGACTTCAATAATTATTGGTTTCCTCAACTCTTCCAATCTTTGAGCTGCCCTCAAATTAAAAAATCCTACAGGAAACCTATCTTTAGACTGAATCACTTTTTGTCATGCCTTCCCATCACTAATTTCTCTCATAACAACACAGCTCAGGCGAGGATTAGATGAATAAATATAAAACTTTCCTTCCCTCTGTACTTATCATACCTCCCTCTCAGGAACTTCACTTTATAGTTTTCGACATTCCACAAATCTCACATATTCTCGGTCACAAATTATTTGACCTTAACATTCAGGAATTCACCATGTATACTCTTAATCTTTGTCAAGTTATCAGTCAATCTATTAGCTTCAAACCATTCAAAAATATCATCTATAGTATTGAATTCCATCCCATGGATTTTAAAAGTTGGAGGATCAGGGTTAGTTACCTTTTGAAACGGACCCTTTCTTTTGTTACTGGGCTTCCATCCTGATCTCCATCACCCAGACCAGAGCCACCGGCTTCGAATTCTTCTCCTCTCTGTTCAACATTGTCAACTTCTGGAAGTTTGAGAGCTTCGTGAGTTTCGAATTCGACCGAGGGAGAGTTTGTGGTTGAAGACATTTTCTGGCACGAAGTTGTTGCGGGAGAAAGATCGTGGGGAGATTTTGCAACACAACTTCGAAGAACACCAAGTAGAATTGGAGAGTGTCCGAAAAGAGAGGGATTTGAAAAGACTTTGACAACTTTGAATCCAACACAAACTCTCCAATCTCTTCCTTGGTTGCCGCGAAACCTTTTTCCTTTTTCGAGATGAGTAATGATATGGTCTTTTCTCTCTTGTCAACTCAAGACATCTACTCAAAAAAAACCAACTTCCAACATATCATAACTTCTAACTATCCAACTATTTTTCTTCTATTTTTGCACAACTTTTCTTCTTTTCATTTTTTTGTTTTTCTGAATTTTTGACAGAAAATAATAAACAAATAAAATATTTACATTTAGCTAAAGGCAAGGATTACCTCAAATTTGACAAACACCTAAGTGATGTCTGCGACTTTCAAAAGTGGCAGTGTCTAATGACTTTGTAAAGATATCATCAAATTGCTCGTGTGTTGGAACATAGACTACATCTACTTCCTTCCTTTCAACAAGATCTCTAATAAAATGATGTCTTATGTCAATATGCTTGGTTCTCGAGTGCTGGACTGGATTTTTTGAAATATCAATAGCACTTGTGTTGTCAGATAAAATCTTCCAGGGGCATTGATGAATTCCATAATATTTCATCATTTGCTTTATCCATAATAATTGCGCACAAAAATTTTCAGCAGCAAGATATTCAGCTTCTGCAGTGGAAAAAAAGATTGAATTTTGTTTCTTACTATACCTGTAGTGCTTTTTCAATCATTAGTATTACCAGCCCAATCAGAATCATTGTACCCAATCAACTCATAATCTTGATTCTTAGAATATCAGACACCATACTCAGAGGTCCCACTTACATATCGAATAATTCTTTTGACTGCCGTGATATGAGACTCTTTTGGGTCAGCCTGAAATCTTACACGGATTCCTATGCTGAGACATAATCTGGTCTGCTTGCTGTTAATTACAGTAGACTCCCAATCATTCCCCTGTATAGTTTTTTATCAACT
Source organism: Rubia yunnanensis (assembly GCA_037428765.1). Taxonomy (NCBI): domain Eukaryota; kingdom Viridiplantae; phylum Streptophyta; class Magnoliopsida; order Gentianales; family Rubiaceae; genus Rubia; species Rubia yunnanensis. The sequence continues at coordinate 29,269,568 of CM075066.1, read as the reverse complement.
GCAACTCCTTTCTCATCCTTGACCAGTTTGTCAGAAACCCCCACAGGTGTTCGAACTGCTCGGGCATTGCTTAAACCAAATCTCTTTACTAGATTCAGTGCATACTTACTTTGATTTATAAACATGCCATGTTTTTCTTGCTTAACTTGCAGTCCTAGAAAGTATGTGAGCTCTCCAACCATGCTTATTTCAAACTCAGCCTGTATAACCGTGACAAAATCATGTACCATAGATAGTGAAGTAGAGCTGAATACTATATCATCCACATAAATTTGAGCAATCATAATTTTTGATGACTTATCAAGCACAAATAAAGTGTGATCTACTCACACTCGACGATAACCTTTCTTAAGAAGAAAGTTAGTAAGTCGTTCATACCATGCCCTCGGTGCTTGCTTTAAGCCATATGGAGCTTTCTTGAGGCGATATACATAATGAGGGTAATGAGGAACCTCAAATCCTTTGGGTTTTCCACATAAACTTCTTCATTTACCACACCATTTAGAAATGCACTATTAGCATCCATTTGATACAGAGTAAAATTCATAGAGCAGGAAATATCAAGTAAAATTTGAATTGATTCTAACCTGGCAACTGGCGTGAATGTCTCATCAAAGTCAACTCCTTCAACTTGTGTGTATCCTTGAGCAACCAGTCTAGCTTTGTTTCAAGTAACATGACCATCAGTATCAGATTTATTCTTGAAAATCCATTTTGGGCCGATGACATTAACACCCTTAGGGCGAGGAGTGAGATACTATACATCGTTTCTCACAAACTGACATAGTTCTTCTTGCATTGCAGCAATCTAGTATTCATCCAGTAATGCCTCCTTGTAATTCTTAGGTTCAATGAGGGAGATGAAGCATTGTAATCCAGCCAACTTCCTGTAATCCACCCGAGGAACTGGTCGAGTACTCCGTGCCATTGAATCAGGTTGATCCTGTGTTGGAACATAGGATGCAGTAGTTGGGGATGATGTTCCAACATGCTCCATATCAACTGGTTCAACATCAGTCTGCTCAGATGTTCCAACATGTGATGAATCTTCCTTGTCAGGTTGACGAGGTTGTGTTAGAACATGAGTGTTTCCAGGTTCTTCTTCTCCGACGTCTGATTTTTTTCCTTCTTCAGAATTGTCCACAATAACATTGATAGACTCCATAAGTGTGTTGGTCTGATTGTTATAAACCCGATAAGCACGACTGTTGACAGAATACCCAGTATCACTACGATTATCGAATTTTCCCAATTGCTCTCTGTCTCTGAGGATATAGCACTTGCTTCCGAACACATGAAAGTATGATACATTTAGTTTCCTACCCTTCCAAATCTTGTAAGAAGTTTTATTGGTGAATAGACACAGATATACTCGATTAATCGTATAGCAAGCTATGTTAATAGTTTATGCCCACCACTTTTTGTGAATTTCTTTCTCGGCTAATATAACTCGAGCCATCTCCTGCAAGTTTCTATTTTTCCATTCTACAACACCATTCTGCTGAGGAGTGACTGGTGCAGAAAACTCATGTTGAATACCGCGCTCATCACAGAAGTCACTAAATTGAGAATTTTCAAACTCTCTACCATGATCACTACAAATTCGAACAATCTTTCCAACTGGACTTCCTTTTATAGTTTGTAACTTTATCACCAGACTTCTGAATTCTTCCACTCTATCATATTTTTCTTTAAGAAAAGCTACCCATGTATATCTAGAGAAATCATCCACACATACAAAGATGTATTTCTTTCCACCTATACTCGGTGTATTGACTGGACCCATCAAATCCATATGCAATAATTCCATATTTCTTGAGGTGGTTATGTATTGAACTGACGAGTGGGGAGATCGAATTTGTTTACCTTATTGACATGGTCCGCACAAAATTCCGTTCTTGCTTGTTAAGGGGCATACCTCGTACATCTTTTACATTTGCAATTTTCACCAAGGTTTTGTAATTGATGTGACCGAGCTTCCCATGCCACAAAAATCCTTCATCTTGCTTTGAGATCATACATCGTACTTCTTGTTCCAACAAATAGCAATTATCTGGTGATCGTATGTCTGAAAGAACCTTGGCTTCTCCGTGTTTCACTATGCATTTGTCTTTCTGAAATTCCACAATCTTATTATCATCACAATTGACTTATGCTCAGTAGATTGGCCTTCAGGTCTTCCACGAACAGCACACTAGTGAATACTGGAAATCTTTGAATTTGTAGTTCACATTTTCCCATCACTCTACTCTTCTTTCCATCACCAAATGTAACATAACCACTATCGAAAGGTGTGATATTTGTAAGGAATTCTTGAGTTCCAGTCATATGGCGAGAGCATCCACTATCAAAGTACCACGAATCTCTGGAATATGATATAAGCGAAGTATGTGCAACAAGGCATGTACCAGATCTTTTGACAACCCATAGCTTTCTGACCGTTATGGTTTTCTAGACTTCGCGTATGTTGGAACATACAACGAGTTGACGTTCTGCTATTTGATAACTGAATAGTTTCTGACATTTATCCTCAGAGTGACCTTGGTATGAACAATAGTTGCAGATGAAAGGTTTCCTTTGATAGGACTTGGCCAACTTTCTTCTTACCTCTCGAAGCTTTGTCTTGAGATTCGCTGGATTCTGGAGTAACTCGCGTGCCTCAGCCTTGAGTGTGCCTGTGTTATACCCAATTCCATGTCGATCTCCAAAATTCTTTCCCATATCCAGAATATCATCAAGCTTAGCTTTTCCTGAATTCAATTTAGAAATTACTGCTTCAGAAATCTCAGCTCTCTTGGTTGCTAATATTAGCTTTTCATTTAATTCTTCATTTTCCTTTCTGAGTTCAGCAATTTTTACATGTAGTTCTCTTTTTGTTTCCATCAACTGCACTTTTTTTCCTCCAGTTCTTTGTTTGTATCAACCACTTGAAGCCACATAGCATACATCTTTTCATAAGTGCTGTAGATTTCTTCATCACTAACAGCAAGTCCATCGTCTTCATCACTGGATGCTTTATATGGATCTATGTTGGAACACACAGTTTCAACTTTATCCAGTATGTTGGAACATCCATCCTCCGATACATCATAAATTTTTGCTCCTAATGCCACATAGTTGCTTTCAAGGTCCTCTTCGTCCTTCTCTTCTTCTTCATCTTCACTCCACGATGTGACATAATATTTTCCTTGTTTCTTCCGAGTGTTTTCACATTCATCCTGAATATGACCATATCCTTCACATTCCCTGCATTGAATTCGTCCAGCCTGTTTTGGTTTACTACTTTGATTTCTGAAGAACTGCTGATTTCCTTGCTCAAATCTTGTTCCACAATTGTTACCAGAATCCTGTGGCCTTGGTCTATTTCCTCTAAACCTCTCCCGAGATTTCTTGTTTACTACTTTCTTCAGCATTCTTGAGAAATTCTTCGTGATAAGTGCTAGCTTTTCAAATTCATCATCACTACCAGATTCGTGATTTTCCTTTGATGAAGATGTTCTAATGCCAACTCCTTTTGGACCCATTTTGTAGCTAATTAAAATGTCATCTCATATGTCTGTAATGATCCCATTAATTCATCTAAGCTCATGGTGGCTACATCTCTTGCTTCTTCTATTGTCACAACCTTCATTCCAAACCTTTTAGAAAGTGATCTCAAGGTCTTTTTCACCAGTTTTTCCTCTTTGTAGACTTTTCCAAGTTGGTGTGCCATATTGGAGATGTCCTTGAGTTTTTCGTTGAATATAGCAATGGTGTCATCCTCCTCCATCTTGAGTTCCTCAAACTTAGTAGCCAGCATTTGTAGTTTAGATTCTGGAACTCGACTGGTTCTTTCATGAACAGTTTGCAGAATATCCCATGCTTTCTTGTATCAGCATCTTCAATAGGGTGATTCCACTCATTGTCAACATAGAACCACGTAAGTTCATCCAGTGAGTTGATGAAAACTCTCATGCGTGTCTTCCAATAATTGTAGTTGTTGCCTTCTAGCAAAGGTGATCGAGACACCGAACCTCCTTCTTTAGTTGCCATAGTAAAACTGGATCACACTTTCCTTGACAAAACCAAGGGAAAAATAAGTGACCAAGCTCTGATACCAAATGAAATTTGGTTTATCGAATTTTTCTAATTCTTACTAGTATGTTCCAACATGACATATCTAACCAAGTATGCAATAAATTAAAGCATTAATAACACAAAACTTGGTTACGCAGTTCGGTGAAATCCACTAATATCTGTGGGGTCTGGCCCAGTTCAGAATGAATCCACTAATTAGGAAGATACAATACAAAGTACATCATACAAAAAACTTATCTTTACTAACTATAGCGTGTGAATTCTGCTAGCTCCCCTAGCTACCGATCCGCCTTGATCAGACTTCCTCTGACCTCGAAACTCATCGACGTTGTATCTCCTCCTCCCGGGGAATTAAGGTTTATGATTCTGAACTTTGAACAGCATGTCACGTATGTTGGAATATAGAATTCTGGCTCTTTGCAATTCCCTCAAAAGACTGAAAATCTGTGTGCAGATTTTCTCTAATTAAAACCGTATTGAATGCAACCGTGATTGTCCCCTTTTATATCCATGAGCAGATCGAAAATACTTCATAATTATCTCCATAATATTCCTATTCCTTATCTTCCTTTTGAAGCATATCCAAATTCCATAATTAAGGAATTTTCATTATCACAATATCTCTCAACTATTCGAGAATATCAACACCATATTTGTAGGGATTTTTCATAAATCAACTATGCTTCTATACGCCTGATATATAGCAGAATATTCTAATTTCTATATCTCAGAAATATCATAATATTCTGACTTCTTTCTTCGCGAAATCCGATCGGTATATATATATATATGATAATCTGCATGTTCCAACATGGAAAGTTTTTCGTTTCCAAAATATGTTCTCACGAACTGCCAATTAAATATTCAATGCATATTCCTTGACTTTACATAAACTTTTTCTAAACTCCTTCCACTCTTGTATACAAGATAAGATCAAAAGACTGACAGTACATAATTAATTTACGACCTAGTGAAGTAGAAGAAAGTGCTGCAGATATCTAAGGATATCATCAATGGCCGCATATCTCCAGCTCACGATGTTCATAACTCCCATGCTCATCTTATCCACAACAAATCCTCCAGTGCCACCGCCGCCGCCACCAGTGTCCTTCAAACCCAGCCTCAAATCCGCCGCCAGGCCGCTGGAGGAGCCGATGCTGGAGCAGCACCCAGCCAGCGGAAGCTCTTTGGAAAACCACCCTTCTAGACCCAACACGACGCTCCCTTTCCCCTTGCAGTCCATCATCATGAAAACACTCCTGAACCCCTCCAGCACCACATTCCACGTGATCCTTAACTCATCCAACGTATCCACGAAAACCGGGCTATCCACAACGTCGTACTCGAAGTTGAACTGAAACAAGAGGTCGCTGTCCGCGCGGAGTTGGTCCCCAGACTTGGTGGTGGTGCTGAGACAGGATGAGCCGTTGTAAATGTCGATGGCGAAAATGATACTGTCGAGGGAAAGCTCCGGTTTCAGGGGCTTCTGGAGCCTTCGTCTCTGGGCCATGCAGCCTAGGGTGAAGAGACGGCGGTATGACACGATGGGGTTGGTGGCGTGGAGGTTGGAGAGGGAAGGGAAAAGGGCGGCGCAAATGGGGTGCCAGAGGTGGTTGGAGGACATGCACAGGGACCATGACTTGGATACGCACGACGCGACGGTTAAGGTCTTGGGGTCGAGATAGTTAGCCACAAGGCTGAGAACTAGCCATAGCGGCGGTGAGGGATGCGCCATTTTTGTTTCAGACATTTTGCTAAGGTTTGTGGTGGATTTGCTCGAACATAGTATTTAGTCATCGTTTAATAAGGACGGTTTATGCGACACGTGGAATTGTGAGTCTAAACGTGGCACTTGGTTAATCGGAACCTGGCCAGGCAATCAACTAAAATAACCGGAAGCAGCTAGAAATTGTTTTCGCATAAATATGGATATGTTCGTGACCAGCGGCAAAATCAGGACAATATTTTAGGAGGGACTGACTTATATTGGTAAAAAGAAATTGAGCATTAAATTATATTAGTAATTTTTTCCTGAAGCTGAATTACACTGACAATTTTTTTTGAAAACTTAATATAACATATTCATATAAAATTTGCTTAAATTATAAAGTGAGTATAAAACAATTTAATTTTTACAAATACGACGAATCACATTTACAATTAACCCTTAAAAAATAACATAAATAATAAGAATAAAATTAGTGAGCAAATCACACATATAAATCAATTTGACCCAATTGAAATAAATTTATGTCTAAAATTAATTAAATAATTTAATAACATGGTAAAATAACACAATTAATTGAAAATATATACCTTTATTAAAGATGGAGATCCGCTACTTCGAATTAAAAATTTATCCATAACCTATTAAATATCAAATAGGGAAAATATGTATATTGATTTATTTTTAAAAAATCTAAAAGAGTTACGAAACAATAACAAATTGAGATAAAAAATAATTTATAAAATCATATTCATCTAAATTCAATTTAACAAATATCCCTAATAGTTAATTCCATAAATCGATTATGATAATTTCATTTTCACATACAAAATAAATCAAACAATTATAATTTATTATTCATACATATGCAATTCAACTGAATTTCAACAACCATACAACCATATAACTTCAATTCGACATCCGATCTAAAAATCATGTTCACATAAAATTAAGTTTTGAAGGAAAAAATAAAAAAGAGAACAAACCCTAAAATTAAATTACCTTAACATAAAGAGAATTAGAGAACCAGCGGTTTAGTGGAGAGGTGGCGTCCGGTGTCCGGCGTCAGCTGCAGCAGCAGGACGACGGCAGCTTTTGGAGTCAGAACAGCGGGGACTTGGTGGTGGCGGTGGCGGGAGAGAGCTGAGCCGCTGCTCGACTGCTTCCTCTCTTCAGCTTTTCCCTTTTCTAATTTTGGGAAGAAATGGTATTGCTGGATTGGGACGTGCGTTTTGGCCCAATCCAATACATATTTCATTTTTTTCCTCTTATCACAAGTGAAACGACGTCGTTTCACTAACGTGAAAACGACGTCGTTTTACTACTTAAGTTGCAAAAAAAAGAAGGCCGCAAAGCGACCTTCTTCTCCGAGCTTCTCAAACCAGTGGCCGAAATACGCGCGGCATTGCGGCAGAAGACGCGCTGGACTCCGGACTTTGATTCTTCTACCTACGGCCGGCGATCTACCTTGCGTACCTTAGAACTTGCGTAACTTATTCAGCCCTACCTTGTGTACCATTGGTTTCGCCATTGTTCATGACCAGCTTTTATTTTTAGTTGTTTTAGAAATATATTCATCCGTTCTATAATTATTAGCTTATTTATCACGATTTTCAATGATCGTATTGATCATTAATAGGAGCTGATCCGGGAATTTTTATTTGCTGAAGCACATTTAATATTAGAATAATGTAATATTAAAATTTGAAAGAATTTTAAAATTTTAAAAAATATGATAAAGGTGAGATGAGATTAAGGTAGGTTCAAAATTAAAATTATGGTAGTGCACTAATTAAAATTTATACTTTAACTAATAAATTTTTTATATTTTTTTAAGAAAATGGAGGGGGCAGTTGCCCTAGTTTGCCCTGCCACTAACCATTAATATCTCTATCTACATATAATAATTTTGCATATAAAATTGATATTTAAAAAATAAATGTTAAAATGTATCTAACAATATATCACATGATATTTTTATTATACATATATTAATTTATATTTAAGTTCAAAGTTATAAAATTTAATTAAAAAAAAAAGCTAATAATCCAATAATTTTGGGACGGGAAAAGTAATTAATAAACAAATAATTATTTGGGGGTGTATGCTCGCGCGGGTACGGGTGTGTGTAGGCGTGCATGTGTACGTGTGAAATGTGAAATCGTGTGCAGGCATATGGGCACGCCTATAGATACAATGCCTATATTTAGGCCCTGATCTTCATTTTCTTTTCATAGAAGAATTTAAATCTCATCGCTATATATATGTTTTTCTAAAAATATTTTAAACCATCCGTAAGTGTACATTAGGTAGTTCAAGGCTTGCCAAAAACAATTTTTTTTATTGAAAAATCATTCAAAGATCAAGAAGGCCTATTAAAGGCACCAATCAAAGTCACTTTTTGAGGAACCACCATTGATTGAGATCCGAATGAAGTTTCGATCTCTAAACTAGTTTCGGATCCCATAGAAGATGGTTCATAATTGATCAAAGGCGGTTCTTGAGGATCCGCTAACTGCATTTAATTGAATGTCTTTGTTGGACCCTATATAAAGAGAAACCTTAATTTGCAATGCCTTTAGAAAATTTTCTAACTCTCTCACCAAAAACATGCCTCTCTCTATCCGTCTCACACATCGGCCTCTCTCTATCTCCTCTCGTGTACACATCTGATCGAATCTCTCCGTTAGCCATGCCTCTCACTCCCGCCGGCGTTTCTCCCTCCCACCGGAACCCTCACCGCCGAAGCCATCACCCCGCCCCACCTGGCCTCTCTGCTGCGCCTAGCCTCTCCTCTGTCACAAAGCCTCCCCCGCTTGGCCTTTCCAGATATGAGGGAAGCCATTTTCCAGTTTTGTTATTTTTTAAAATATTGTCTTTTTTTTATTCTTATTGTTTTTTGTTTCTGGTTAAATCTGTGTAATAGTTTTCTTTGTTGTTACCGTGATTACAAATTTATGTTCACTTATTGTCTTTTGATTATAGTATGTTAAATTTCAAGGTATCTTGAGATTCCATCTTAAAATCAATTGGCATTTAGTGGAGATGACCCAAGGCTTTATATGTAAGTCATTTAGTGGTGTATATGTAGCCCATCGGTTAAAAGGCTGATGGACGCTAGGCCCAACCCAATCTCATCCCATAAAGAAACGAAGTCATTTCAACCCAATGCTTTATATGTAAGTCATTTGGTGGTGTATATGTAGCCCATCGGTTAAAAGGCTGATGGACGCTAGGCCCAACCCAATCTCATCCCATAAAGAAACGAATTCATTTCAACCCAAGACTTTATATGTAAGTCATTTAGTGGTGTAGATGTAGCCCATCGGTTAAAAGGTTGATGGACGCTAGGCCCAACCCAATCTCACCCCATAAAGAAACGAAGCCATTTCAGCCCAAGGTGCAGATCAGCTACACATGGGAATTCTGGTCGTGCCAGAGAACATGGGCCGAGAAACATGAAACGAACAACGAACGTGGTGATCGTGGTGTGACCCACGATCTCAATTCTTGAAAGAAAGAAATCACAACCATACCTGTAACACCCCCAAACCCCAACACAAGTATCGGGTCGGGTTTGAGCGTGCTACCGAAAAGGCCAGCATTATTGAGCAATTAAAGTTTATGCAGAAACGTTTAAAGTAATGTAAAAATCTAATTTACTATTATAGTGAAAATGATTTATTACAAATGTCAAACAAAATTTCTCCTAACTGTTACAGTATCAAAGTTCACATTAAAATTCAAACAGCACGGATCTTTCCCAAAAGAAGTAAAGACATCAAACACTTTTCTCTTACTGTTCTTCTTCACCTGAAAAAAGGGTTGTGTCATATCTCTCTCTCATGGCTTGAGTATTGAGTAAAACGATTCGAGTATCAGGTTTCGAGTACAGGGGTTCGAGTACTTACAGTTCGAGTAGTTGGGTAGGAGGTTCGAGCACAAAACTCAAGTGGAGAAGGTTCTAGTGGTATGGGTATCAGGTGGTACTGGTTCGAGTAGTAAATGGATTCAATTCGAGTGGTGAGGTTCAGTTGGAGAGATTCTAAAGGTACGGGTTTAGTTGGTGAGGTTCGAGAGGTTCTAGTGGCAGTAGTTCGAGAGGTAAGGTTCGAGAGGTAAAGGTTTCAGTAGTACTAGTTCGAGGGGTACAGTTCGAGAGGTAAGGATTTTGGTGATATTAGTTTGAGAGGTACAGGTTCGAGAGGTGAGTTCAGGAGGGACAATTCGGGTGGTACAGTTCGAGGGATACAGTTTTGAGGGTACGGTTTGGGAGGTACAGTTCGAGAAGTAATGGTTCGGGAGAAGGTTTCGAGAGGGAAGGTTTCAGGGTACTAGTTCGAGGGGTAAAGGTTTCAGGGTACTAGTTCGAGGGCTAAAGGTTCCAGGGACACATGTTCGAGGGTAAAGGTTCCAGGGACACATGTTCAGGGGGCAAAGGTTTCAGGGACCTAGTTCGAGGGGTAAAGGATTCAGGGAACTAGTTCGAGGGTAAAGGTTTTAGGGACACATATTCGAGGGGTAAAGTTTTCAGGGGCACATGTTCGAGGGGTAAGGTGTCAAGGAACTAGTTCAGGGGGTAAAAGTTTCAGGGACACATATTCGAGGGGTAAAGGTTTCAGTAGGGGTTTGAGAGGTGGGATTTTCACTAGGGTTCGAGAGGTAGAGTTATGGCTGGGGTTCGAGAGGTAGAGTTGTGGCAGGGGTTCGAGAGGTAGAGTTGTGGCAGGGGTTCGAGAGGTAGAGTTTTGGTTGGGGGTTCGAGAGGTAGTATATTGGCGGGGGTTCAAGAGGCAAAGCTTCAACAGGGGTTCGAGAGGTGATATTTCAGCAGGGGTTCGAGAGGTATAGTTTTGGAAGGGGTTTGAGAGATAGAGCTTCAACAGGGGTTCGAGAGGTGGAGTTTTAGCAGGGATTCGAGAGGTGGAGTTGCAGCAGGGGTTCGAGAGGTGGAGAGTTGCAGCAGGGGTTTGGGAGGTGGAGAGTCTAGCTCGAGAGAGTCAGGTTCTGATGGCATTAAATATATATATATATATATATATATGTAAACATAAACTCATATTTTACTAAATTTGTGCTAGGGCGATGCAACACTCACCTTGGTTAGACTTGGGCTTGGGCAACTTCCGTTTCCTACTTTACCACTATTCACCACTGTTCTTTGGTAAGAATTTTATTTGCTGCGTGGGAAGGTAAGAGTTGGGGATCTAATATTTATACTAGATTAAACATAGGTTCTGGCACCTACTCAACCTACAATTTTATCCTGTAACCTCAAGCCCATTGCCCAAAATTTCTTCTCACGTCTGCCGTTCATTCTTTCCCAGTAATACCACTTACCCACAAAATTACTTTGGATAATTTTTTTCACATCCGCTGCTAGCTTTTCCCTTCATGGTAATTTCTTGCATTTATTTATTCCTTGACTCATTTATTGCTTATTATTACTATTCTCATATAATATGTATATGTATGATTATGTATAATTCTTTCTTGGTAATTTCTCTTACTTATTTATTTATTTATTGTTATTAGTATTATTATCATTATATATATATATATTTTATTTAAAAATACACACACACACACATATATATATATATATATATATATATATTTTGGAAAATTAAATGAAAGATGGGAATTTTTATTTTTATTTTAAATTTAATTATTACATGTACTCTAATTTTCATTTCGGTGGGTGTTTTCACAATACCAGCCTATAAGTACAACAAGCTCGAGAGGAGCTAAGGTAAGAGTGAATATCTTATGAAATTCCAATTTTTAAAGAGGAAGACTGAATTGATCGTTGGAGCTTTTCTCTCGGAATCACTTCCGGTATTTGTTTTGCAGGGGAATAGATTCATAGAGTGAACAACAAAGAGTTTGCCTGACCGGATCACCACATCATTTGGTACCATCTGTGGGGATGAATAATTTTAGTCTCAAGGTCATTCAGGTAAACAATGGTGTTCACTAGAAGTGAGAAGAGCCATAATCACCAGACATATGAACATACACCTGGACGCAGTAGAAGCATACATCCTACCCAGAACTAGGATCACACCCCCAGTAGAGAAAAATAGCATAGTATGGAGGAAACAGAGGAGGAAGAAGAGGAAACAAAGTCTCCCAAAATGAACCAAGAAAAAGAAAGAATGGCGTTTGCAGCATTCTAGAAGTGAACAGGGAAAATTTGTATAATCAGTTTCTGACAACACTCATACCAAACCCTCCAAGATTATAAAAAAGAATAAGTCAGGAGCGTGAGAATCTCACGTACGAAGAAGAGTTGCAAGACATCATTGCAGACGATGATGCAGAAAAATCACCCCTAGTGCCACACCTGCAAGATTTTAACATGCCAAAGGACTTCAAACTTCCTTTACATGTTACAATTTACAATCGGACTACAGATGCAAAAGAGTTCCTACACTCATATAAAAATAGCATGAGATTTTGCAATGAAAACATCGAATTAGTGTGCAAAGTGTTCCCCATCTTCTTGTCACGAACAATGATCACATGGTACGAGGATCTTCTAAATAGAAGTATCACATCTTGGGTGCAATTCTCAGATATGTTTCTGGGTCATTTCTTTCAGAATCTTAGGTTCACAAAAATGATTACATATCTTAATAACATAGCCCAGCGAAGTGATAGAAGTCTGGCAGAGTATCATAATAGATTCACCACGGAAAGTTTACAGGTTCGCGACTTTTCATTCCAATCATCATTAGGAGCATTCACAGGAGGCATGTAGTCAGGAGAGTTCTACAAAGAACTAACGAAGAACATGCCCAAAAACCCGAGAAAGTTATAAAAGATGATTAAGCAGCATGTGCGAACTGAAGAGGCAGACAACCACAAGATAGAGCGGGAGCGAGGCAAAACGCAGACGATGGAGGATTTGCAAAAAGGGTTTATGAAAAAGGAAAGGGAAACACCCATTTCAAAGGAAGAGAACCAGGGCCGAAAAGTGCACCATTCCAAGATACGCCTCTTACAAGATCAAGGAAAGAGATATGGAAAGCAAACAAGGAGCTACTTCGAGAATTGGCACCTATGTTAGCACCGCCAGAAAAGAGATCCAGGGAGTATTATTGTGCCTCCCACAAGGACCATGGTCATGACATTGAATACTGCAGAGACCTGAGAAGACAAATTGAAAAAAAAATTGAGGAATGGATACGTAAGACAATACAGAAAGAAATGAGGAAGCCAGTATGGTGACACCAACAAAACAGCGAACCCCTCGGCAAGAAACCAAGGGACAGCAACCACACTAGAAAAAAAATAAAAAATTGACTGCAGCAGTGGACTGCAATGATGAAGCAGGCGAAGAAGTGCCAGAAACAGTCATCCTGTCATACATGAATCCACAGAGTCATTGTCCAACAATGCTTGAAAGGCTAAAGAAAGATACTTTCCCCCGCATGAGCCTGTTGACAAAAGACTTTATTTGAATGAGGCGATCACCTTTAGCGAGGAAGATGCACTACCTAGCACTTCACCTCACAATGATCCCATGGTCATCATAGCAAAAATTGGAATTGCAACCGTTCACAGAGTGTTTTTAGGTGATGGAAGTGCAGTCGAGATACTATTCGTAGACTATTTTGACAGACTAGGTTTCAAGCGAACTGATCTAAAAAAATCCACGTCATCATGTTTGACTTCGTGGTCATGGATGCTCCAAGTACTATTAACGCCATCATCGGAAGGCCATGGATGAACAAAGAAAAAGAGATATGGTCCCCTTACCACCTGGTAATGAAATTTCCAACTCCGCCTGGAATCCCGACTATAAGAGGAAACCAATAAACAGCGAGGCAATGTATGGTTATTGCAATGAAGGCAGGGAAAATTGGACAAAAGGAGAAGATGCTTAACACAATCTCGGATGATAGGTTACTAAAGCAGCCAAAATCAACAGTGGATATGGGAGAAGAAACAGAGCTGGTTAGCCTGGATGACGAAGATGATTCCAAGTGCGTAAGGATTGGAAAATATCTTCCAGGTATAGAAAAGACAAGGATCATAGAAATCCTACAAAGCCGCAAAGATACTTTTGCATGGAGCATCCTGAACATGGGGGGAGTAGATCCAAGAATTGCTAGCCATTCCTTGAATATCAGCAACTCAGTTAAACCGGTTAAGCAAAAACAATGATGCTTAGCTAGCGATTGACAAAAAGCAATCGAACATGAAGTTACATCACTTCTTCAAGTGGGTATATTGAAATAGGTCATATACCCAAAGTGGTTAGCGAACTCAGTCATGGTGAAGAAGTCAGATGCATGGTGGAGAATGTGCATTGAATTCATGAATCAGAATAAAATAAGTCCAAAGGATTGCTATCCTTTACCAACAATTAATCAACTAGTTGAAGCAAGTTCGGGGTATGAAGTCTTGGGGTATTTAGATGCATATAAAGGATACCACCAGACATTGATAAATCCAGAGGATGCAGAGAAAATGACCTTTATAACAAGCTTTGGGACATTTTGTTACATAAAGATTCCGTTTGGGTTAAAAAAAATGCGGGGGAAACATATCAAAGAGTAGTCAATAATACATTTCATGATCAAATAGAGCGAAAAGTTGAGACATATGTTAATGATATGGTTATCAAGAGCAGGAAGGTGGGTAGCTTTGCTGCGGATTTAAAAGAGACGTTAAACACATTACTTGCCATAGGGATGAAGCTCAACCCTAAGAAATGCATGATCGGTGTAGGAAAAGGAAAGTTCTTAGGATACAAAGATCCTCAAAAGGTATTGAAGCCAACCTAGAGAAAATCCAAGCCATAGTCGATCTTCCCCTACCGCGAACAATCAAAGAGGTGCAAAATCTGATGGGGTCGCTGGCAGCACTTAGCCGCTTTGTCTCAGAAGTGGCGGAGAAGCATTTTACACTTTTATAAGTCCTAAGGAAGGCCAAAAAGTATAGTTGGAGTGAGGAATGTCAGAAAGCATATGATAATTTGAAGGAACAACTTCAAGCGTTACCATTAGCAACATGGGAGTTCTAATGCTTCAATCCTCGATTCATTCACATATAGACATACAAAAGACCTATCAGTGTGTTCACAACATGTGGTGTGACCGATAGCATACACTTCCCCAACCCTTTCATGGTGGGTGCGCTCGCAACCCTTCATCAGCACCGCCATCGTAATTAGGGGAGTACAACAAGGTCCGGCCATCGTTGCATGTCTATTCCCCCTTCCCCCGTGCTATTACGTCATGGGCTTCCACCACAAATGCAACTACTCCCCTTGGGTCTTATATATGCTAGGCCCAAGGTTTGTAAGCACCTTATCTGTGATACTAGGGCTTCAACACAACACCTAGCTTGCTGTTATTCACTATTTCTACCTAAAACCTCCCAGATAACAGTTACAAAGTCAGCTAAGACGGGTGTGATAGCAAATAGGTCAGATCATTCTCGAATCCCCCATGCACACACCCACATGGATGCATTCTCCCCTACACATTCTAACACCCAAGTTTATCTTCCCAATGGGGCATCAATAATTGCATCATACATGAGTATATCCCAAAGTGTGTGCTTATATATGGTGTACTACTCATGCGTTTATAACATTCAAGAACAATCATAATAATATCATAAACACAAAGATAGATGAATCTAATGAATCTCATAAAGCATTTAGAAAATACCATGTGCCAAAATGAATCCCAAGCTAATAAAACTAATCTACAAAGGTTAGATCCATGAAAAATATTAGGTTAGATGCCATTGATCTAGAAAATAAGATGAAGGGAAAAAAAGAAAGGAAAAGAAGAAGGAAGGAGAAGAAAAACTCTCATTTTTTTCTCTCTAAACTAGAGAGAATTTACTCTACATTATGCCTAGGTTCTATTCTACTTAGGGTTTAGTAGAATACTAAGGCTTATATATATAGTAGTAGGAGATTGGGCCTAAAGATAGGCCCAAAACAGGCCAACTTAAGTTAAAACTCTAGTCATCCTTTCGCTCTAGTCGTTGAACCTTTCTAAAAAAATGCTCAAATACTTGAATCGTGTGGGTCTTAATTATAGTGCATTTGATAGAGCTCATAAATACAAAGATTTTGATATATGGTAGAGGGAACCCGGATGAAAATTGAGAGAGTTATGGCCAAAACGGTTAGCCGCCAAGGTGTCACGGACCGGCACAGATGCTACAGTCTGTGAAGCATGCAAGCACGGGGCGCTAGACCTAGCACCGTCCATGAAAATTCATAGCCACGGTCCGTGGGATATGGCGTAATCTGTGAAGCTTCTCCTATTCCATGGTCCATGAAGATTGTCATGGACCGTAAATAGTACACGGTTTTTGCTCAGGATTTTATTATGGTCCGTGGTTGTTTTCACGAACTGCGAACAGTACATGGTCTCGCTCAGGAATTACTTCAAGGTTCATGAAGGTTTTCATGGTCCGGCACCATACTTAGCCAAATCTTTAATTCTTCATCTCCAAGCTTCACAATCTGTGGTCTTTGTCACGGCCCGACTCTTTGCTTCGTGAAGGTCTCGTGTAGCTCTTCACGGATCCTTTGGTGTCCCTCATATAGTGTGGACCATGTGCTTTGTCATAGGCCACCGGTGGTTGACCATGAGCGGACCGTGACCGGCCGTTGGTGCTTCGTCGGCTGAACTTCGTTTTCTTGCTACGGGTGAACCGTTAGTCTGAATCGAGAGTTCTAGTAGTTGATATTGTAGTACTCAAGAAGAAAAATACAATGGATCCAGAATTGAAGGCTAATTCTTCATGGATCATTCTCAGACTAAAGCAACACTCCTTGGATCATAATTCACCGTTTTCTTCTTTGACCGTTTTGAACACCAAAGCCGTCTATCTTTGGCTTCAATCTCCTTCTACCACACATTGATGTTTGTGGCCTTCATCTTTTACCATTCTAATGTGAATGGCCTTCACCTCTTCTATAGTCCTTGCGAACGGCCTTCACATAGAATGTAACCAAAAAGTACCCATGGGTGACCTACTGTAGATGATCACAAGGAAGATCAAGGAGCCCGTGGATACAAGATGTCCATTAGCACCAATTAAGTCTACAAAATGTGGTATTTAGACAAGAAAACCAAACATGACCGTCTAAACCCCTTGTCACATAAACTCAACTAATACTAGCAATCCAACAACTAAAACCAACTAAAAACTATGTCAAATGCATTGGTTAAAGCATGTGTAATGGTGTAGATCAAACTCCCCACACTTAAACCTTTACTCGTCCTCGAGTAAATAAAATCAAAGAAAAAGGTTCAAGCGGAATGAAGCATGCAAAAATAGCCAATGCATTCAACTTATTCCCAAGCTACCCTAGTTCCCAAAAGAAGGTGAAAATCCTCACAGCTCTCACACTCCCCAAAGTTCCTAAAGCAACCAAACCACCTAAAGCAAGTAAATGTGTATGTAAAAAGATAAGTGACAAAAGATCGGAATAAAGACAAGCTTACTTTTCCCAAAGTAGTCCCAAAAGGTATCAAAGAGTAATCCTCAAGCAAAACGATCCATCAAGGAAATCCAAAAGCCAAAGACTTGGTTGCAACATAGGGATAACTCAAGATTCTCAACCTAGTTTCAACCAAGGAGTCCAATGTATCGTCAACCTATTTTCTTGTTTGTTTTTTTCCTTTTCCTCTCAATTTTTCACATTTTTCCTAAGAGCCTTTTCGAGTTTTCATCCTAGTTTTATCCCACAAAACGTGCTCACCTCTCACCTTTGCCCACACGGCTTCTCACTTTTGCCTAGACTCGTAAGTCTAGCTGGGCCAAGCCTCTCACTTTTAGGTTTTTTTACCTATCCAGGCTTCTCCTAATGTTACCCAAGTCTCCCTTTCGGGTTTCTTACTTGTCCAGGTTTTAACTTTTTCAATTTTTTTCAGAATTTTCATGCTTTTAAAAGAGCTATTAGCTACATAAACACAACTAAAATTCATAACTAAAATTCATAACTAAAAATCATAAGTTTTATCTAATCCCCTTACCCACACTTAAAGCTTGCACTGTCCTCAATGCATATACAAAATCAAAGAGCACATGTCAAGGGAAAGAAATAGGAAATCACTTATAAATGAAAAAGAACACTAAAATCTACCCTTGATGGAAAAATCATGGAATGTAAAGAACAAACTACCATCACCCTCAATATACAACCCATAACTTCTAATCATGAAAGATCAATCTAACCACTATTATGCACCACAGATTGAATGAAGAATGGAATCACAGTGGAGAGTTACCTCATAGGTCTCAATGTGTGTGTCTCAAGGGTTTTGAGGGTATGTGGGTTTTGGGTGGTACTTTGGTGGTGGTTGGGTGGTGGTATGGAAGAAATTATAATTGGGTGGTGTAGGAAGGTATGTGAGCTTCATGGGTCGTGCACGTCTACATGGCCCATAAATATGGGGTTTGGTTCTCCTCCTTGTCCACCATTTTGAGTGTCACAAACCATGTATGGCTACATGGTCCATGAGTTTGACTCCCCATTTGCCCACCTTCCTCCAAAAACCATATGCTTCTTGCAAAACAAACATGCACACCAAGTGTAATAGTGTCCCAAAAACAAAAGGAAAGCTACAAATAGAAAAACACAACAAAAAAATGCTAAACTTATCTAATTTTTCATAGCTCGGGTTGTCTCCCGAAAAGCTCCATATATTTAAGGAATTCAGCACAACCCTAATGTTATCCATAGGGTGCGGGTTTGTACCCCATCACCTTGGACAACAAAAAATGAAGAGCAGGGGGTAAGAGTCTTCCAAGAGGAAGATATAGTAAATGAGGAGTCAACCTTATAGGGAATAAGTGGTTTGGAAGCTTGGCATATTCAATTGGCTTCCCTATGGTTTCTTCTAAGGTTTCCGAAAATGTGGGAGTAGGTTCTATAGGTGGAGGTAGGGGTTCAAATAAGTAATATGGAAGATTAAGTATAATCACCCCTTCCTCAACTTCTTCACTCTCAAAAAACCTTTCCCCATGCCCTTTAGATTCATCTACCAAAGTTTCACAGTCAATTAGGGATGGTTCATTTTTGGAAAATTGGGTTTCTTCTTGGCTCACCCTATCCATCAAATTAAGCACTTGCCCTTCAACTTCCTCAATGCTTGAGAATAATTGAGTTCCCAAATCACTAATCTTGCGAAGCACTTGTGATTAGAGTAAATCAATACTCTTGGTCACATTAGCTACAACTTGCACAATTTCTACAAAATTCGATTTGGGAACCAATCCTAGGGATTGGTTTTGGGGCATTGGGTAAGTTGGTGAAATCTCACTATCTAACCCAAAGTGTTAGTTTCCCGATGCATTTCCATGCCAAGAATTCGAGTTACCACTAAACCTTGAATTTAGAGAGTCGTGGCATGGGTCATAATCTTGATTCCATCAGCCTTGAGAACCAAAAAATCCTACCCCCCTCTCACTTTCACTCATCCAAGAGCAAGACTCCGTATGATGGTCGCAATGACATATCTTACAAAATCTTGCTCTTTGAGACATTCTTCTCTCATAGTCACTCAACCTTGGGAAACACTCTATAGGATGATTGCAATGACACACCCTACAAGGGACCCTCCATTGAGTGCTTTCCCACATTTTTTTCTTTTTTATATTAAACCCCAACAAAGAAAACAAAAAATCTTCAGAGTCTTATTGCAAGGGTCCCCGATTTTCACCAAGAACTGAAGCAGTACCTATTCCAAAAAAATAAACAAATAAAAACAAGAAAAGGATAAAGAAATATTAGCTACTCACTAACACGTTATGCTCAACTAATAATTGAACTGAAGAGCATCCCTGGTAGTGGTGCCAAAATTTGACCTGCCTTCACCCTAGGCGGAGGGTGTTTTTGCACTTGTTCTTACTACAAAGCTACCAAGGGGTACTAAGCGGCACGCCTTGGATGCTAGGGCTCAAGTAATAATTATAACTCAACCTCGTGCAGGTCATCAATCCGCACGAGTGAAAGGAACAACTAGTAGTGTAGACAAACTGGGGGGGTTTAGTATTTTCAACTAATAACTACAAAGCATGCAATTAATGAACGAGAAACTATTTATACTAGGCACATGGGAATCATTTAGCAACATGGTAGCTCTAATGCATCAATCCTCGATTCATTCACATAGAGACATACAAAAGACTTATCAGTGTGTTCACAACACGTGGTGTGGCCGATGGAATACACTTCCCCAACCCTGTCATGGTGGGTGCGCTCGCAACCTTTCATCGGCACCGCCATCGTAATTAGGGGAGTACAACAAGGTCCAACCAATGTTGCATGTCTATTTCTCCCCGTGCTATTACATCCCGACCTTCCACCATGAATGCAACTACTCCCCTCGGGTCCTATCTACAATAGACCCAAGGTTCGTAGGCACCTTATCTGTGATACTAGGGTTTCAACACAACACCTAGCTTGCTACTATTCACTATTACTACCCGCAACCTCTCAGACTGCAATTACGAAGTCAGCTAAGACTGGTGCGACAACAAATAGGTCAGACATTCTAGAATCCCCCATGCACACACCCACACAGATGCGTTCTCCCCTACCCATTCTAACATCCTGGTTTCTCTACCCAATGAGGCATCAATAATTGCACCATACATGAGTTTATCTAAAAGTGTGTGCTTATGTGTGGTGTACTACTCAAACTTTTATAACATTCAACAACAATCACAATAATATCATAAGCACAAAGATAGAATGAATCTAATTAATCTTATAATTAATTTCACATATACCAAGTGCCAAAGTGAATCGCAAGCTAATAAAAATACTCTACAAAGGTTAAATCAATCGAAAATTTTAGGTTAGATGCCATGGATCTAGAAAATAAGATGAAAGGAAAAAATAACAAAAAAGAAGAAGAAGGGAGGAGAAGAAAAACTCTCTTCTTTCTTCTCTCTATATTGAGTTGTATAGAGCTCGGAAAGATGAAGCTTTTGATATATAGTAGAGGGAATTTGGATGAAAATTGAGAGAGTTATGGCAAACATGGTTAGCTGCCAAGGTTTCATAGACCGGCACGGATGTCACGGTCCATGAATCATGCAAGCAAGGGGTGCTAGATCTGGCATGGTCCGTGAAGATTCATAGTTTCGGTCTGTGGGATCAGAAGCTGTCTGTGAAGCTTCTCTCGTGCCACGGTCCGTGAAGATTGTCATGGTCCTCGAACATTACACGTTTTTTCCTCAGGGTTTTTTCATGGTCTGTGGAGTTTTTCACAGACCGTGAATTGTACATGGTCTAGGTCAGGAATTTCTTCATGGTCTGTGAATGTTTTCACTGCCCAGAACCGCACTTAGCCAAATCTTGAATTCTTTATCTTCAACCGTCACGGTCCAGGGTCTTTATCACAGCCCGACTCTTTGCTTTGTGAAGGTCTCATCCAAGTCTTCACGGATCCTCTGGTGTTCCTTGTGTAGAGTGGGCCATGCACTTTGTCACAGGTCGCTGGTGCTTTACGATGGGCGGACTGTGACCCGCCGCTGGTGCTTCGTCGGCTGAACTTCGTTTGCTTGCTACGTGTGAACTGTAAGTCTGAATCAGGAGTTCTAGTAATTAATTTTGTAGTAATCAAGAATACAAAACCAATGGAACCATATCCTTGAATGCTAATTATTCCTGGATCATTCTCTGACTAAGGTAACACTCCTAGGACCACAATTCACCGTTTTCTCCTTTGACCGTCTTCAACTCCAAAGCTGCCTATTTTTGGCTTCAATCTCCTTCTACCAAAAATTGATGTTCATGGCCTTTAACTTCTACCATTCTAAGTGAATGGCCTTCACCTCTTCTACCGTCCTTGCGAACGGACTTCACATAGAATGTAACCAAAAAGTACCCATATGCGACCTACTAGAGATGATCATAAGGACGATCAAGGAGCCCGTGGATACAAGATGTTCATTAGTACAAATTAAGTCTATAAAACACAGGATTTAGAAAAGAAAACCAAACATGGCCGTCTAAACCCCTTGTCAAGTAAACTGAACTAATACTAGCAATCCACCAACTAAAACCAACTAATAATATGTCAAATGCATTGGTTAAAGCATGCGTAATGGTGTTGATCACCTGTCCCTGGAGAAACCTTATACTTATACTTAGCGATTTCGTAGAATGCAGTCATCTCTGTTTTGGTTCGCTTGGAAGGACAAAAATAAGTGCTAGATTACTATATCAGCATAATATTGCAAAACGCATAGAAGGCATACATGCCAGTTTAGAAGTTAACCCTGGATTTAATATATTCAGCATGAAGGTTGAGAATATATTTTCACAGTCATCGCATAGTGGTTCACATTGATTCACCAATCAAGAACCTCCTTACGAAACCTGAATCATCGGGCAGACTGACGAAGTGGGCTTTGGAACTAGGCCGATTTGAGATCCAATTCCAACCAAGAACAACAATCAAGGCTCAAGCATTAGTAGACTTCATTGTATAAATGACCAGCAAAGGCGTAGCAATGGAAAATATGCACTAGAGTCTTAGAATTGATAAAGGGAAATTAAAGTGGGAAGAAATTTCATGGACATTGTTAATTGATGGAGCATCCAACCGAGAAGGTTGCAGTGCAGGATTAACGCTGGTAAATCTAGAAGGAGGGTAACACAGATATTCACTTCGTTTTGACTTTTCGCTCACTAACAACGAAGCACGGTATGAAGCTTTGATATGTGGACTGACCTTACCATCATAATGAAGGTGAAAAGCATCAGAGTATCCAGTGATTCACTAATTGTAGTCCATCATGTGCGAGGAGACTTTGAAGTACGAGAAGAACAGTTGGTGAAGTATTTAAAGAAAGTTTAGTAGCTCATAGCCCAGCTCAAGTACTTCGATATCCAGCACGTACCAAGAAGCAAAAATACAAAAGTAAGCTAGCAACAGATGGATTTGAATCTCTTAGAAAATTTGGAGACGTGGTGGTAGAAGTTATTCCAGTCAGAAGCACAGCTTCAATTATCATTGAAAAAATTCAAACGGAAGATGTAAACTGGATGACACCACTAATAAAGTACTTTGCGTAGGGAACATTTCCAGATGATAAGTTGCAAGCCAGAAAGTTGGATTTATGTTCTAATAACTACACCTACGAAGACGGAACCTTGTACAAGAAAGGTTTTTTTCCTCCATGGATAAAATGTGTAGGCCAGCACAGGCAAGAGAAATTCAAGAGAAGTCCACAAATGGCTGTCTGGAATGCATAAGGAGCTAGAACAGTAGAAAAAAAGATTATCCGAGCATAATAATACGGGCCAACTATATTTAACGATGCACATGACTTTGTGCTCAAATGTAGGAGTTGCCAAATCAATGCTTCGATGTCACATAAGACACATGCCACTTTGAGAGGGGTATATAGAGCTTAGTTGTTTGATAAATAGGGGATTAACCTTGTCGGGCCATTCTTAAAGGGTGAGAGCAGCGCCAAATTTCTAATTGTGGCGATTGATTACTTCACAAAGTGGGTGGAGGCAAAAACATTAGAACGGGTCACGGCTGAGGTAACTAGGAAATTTGTCTGGCAGAACATAGTGTGCCACTTCAGGGTGCCACATACCATCGTCATAGATAATGGTACATAGTTCACAAGTGATACATTTACTGTTTGGTGTTCAAAGCTTAGGATTCTTCAAAAGTTCACCGGTGTAGTGCACCCTCAAGGAATTTAGAAGCGACTATAAGGAAAGTGAACTAGATAGGTTGATGAAATAACCAACACCCTATGGTCATATAGAACGAACATTCGAGAACCAACGGGGAAGACACTGTATAGTCTAGTCCACGGTCATAAAGCAGTGATACCAGTGGAAGTTGGAAATTCAAGCCTTCGAGTTTGCAACTACAAGGAGAAAGACAATCCGCATATGATAAGGTTGGATGTGGATCAATCACAGAAGCTAAGTATAAGGAAGTAATTTCTAGAGCTTACAATCAGAAGGTGAAGGAAACACGATTTTAGATTGGCGATCTTGTGTTAATAAATAACGAAGCAAGCCTTGCAGAAGAACGAGGAAAGCTATGCCCAGAGTGGGAAGGACCTTATAAGGTTACGAATGCCACAAATCCAAAAACTACAAACTAGAAAGGTTGGACAACACCATTGTTCCCAACACATGGCATGTGATCAATTTGAGAAATTTTTATGTCAAGATATGAGGAAGAGGATAGGAAGCATCTACCTATATAGAAACTATGAAATTATCATTGGTTGCATTCGTTCCATTGTTCCCAACGCGACATTATCGCAGTGGTACATATTAAATATTTAAAAACCACCTTTGTGGGCCACTGTTACATTTTTAGTTCTCTACAAACAAATTTTAGATGATAGTAAATTTTTAGCATATTGCGATCAACACACTCAAACTTTTCAAGCGTCAAAGGTCGAGCATAAGGTTGTGAACAACAAGCTATAGATCTTGCACAACTACCAATGCTTGTAAGCTCTAGATCTTGTAACTTCGCAAATAATACATTCGCAAGCTATAGATATTGCACAACTACCTATACTTTCAAGCTTTAGATCTTGCAACTCGGCAAGCCAAACGATCGCAAGCTATAGATATTGCACAACTACCTTTTCTTTCAAGCTTTAGATCTTGAAACTTTGCAAATCATACACTCGCAAGCTATAAATCTTGCACGACTACCAATACTTACAAGTTTTAGATCTTGCAACTCGGCGAACCACACAATCGCAAGCTATAGATCTTGCACAAGAGAAAATTTGCTCATAAAAAGCTACACAAGCAAGAAATGAATCTTGCACATCACGAAACTTGAAGCTTATAAAAATGCAAGTAATACATCTTGCACCTTCGCCATAGTAATTATGCAAGCTATAGATCTTGCAGAGGGGAAGAAACCTCAACTAGCCAAGATAATGTGCTAGAAGCAGGCCATAGATCTTGGAACTTCGTGAACTCGATCAAAAAGACTTAACCAATATGCAAAAACAAGGGGAAGACAACTTATTAAGTGATAGCGAAGATGCAAGTTCACAATAACACTAGCAAGATTATTTAAAACATTACAGGAAAATAGCTTAAAGAAAGATATCTATCTATGCCTAGAAGCTCGTGACGATCCTGAAGAGGATGAACAACCGTAGTGATAACCATGCTCAACTTCGTGATGGGAATGTTCTGCTCTACGCTGATTTTCTTTAGCTGCACACTTGCTGACCATGTGGTTGTATCGCCACTTCATGTATAAATAAGAGGGATGGTGTATTAGACCCCTTTGCTCCATATGACTAAGATATTTAGCATAGTATGCCTTGAAGTTTTCTGTAGGTCCGAACTCCTTGCAATCCAGTTACATACTCATAACATTAAAAGTCTCTTCTATTTGTTTTTCTCGGCATGTCAGATTTTGTACTTCCTTTTCTAGGCATAAAATATGCGATCAGAAAGCATCAGAGAAATTAATCCTTTGCCCACCCAAGTTCATAGTAAGATCTCTACGACCAGTAGCCCTGCGAGATGACGAAGGGTAAACCTGAAGTCTATCTATATACTCAACACAAGCCTGCTCAAGTTGGTGCATAGACGTATCAATCCACTCTTACTTAGCACAAAGATGCTCATTTTCACTTCACAAGTCGTCAATGAGAATACAGTTCTTATCAATGATAAGTGTTTTATTGTGGGCTTCGTGAGTCTTGCTCGCAGCGTATCCTTTAGCCTCCTCCTGTTGTCGAAGCATCTTCACTATAGTCTGTTGTTGGCGGTGAATGAGACTATTTTGCTCGTTGGAAATCCCCCACAAATCACGTATGACATTCGAGGTGTCCTTTACATTCTTCTCCCACATTTCTTCGAGATTATTAATACCAAAGAGCATGTACTTCAGACGAATTCCTAAAGACAATGTCCATTCTTTAACACGAGCTGGAAGGTTGAGCGAATGCATATACACAATAGTAGTTTCAAGATCAACCAAACCATAAATAATGTCTTTGCCAAGCAATTCGACATTATAACTATCACGGATAAGCTTACTACAAGGGGATGCTGTGGAAAAAGATGGAGATAATGAAGAATTAGGAGCTTCCCAACCGATATGGAAAGGAATAGACTCCACGCTGGATAGAACATCATAAGGAATAAGTTGGAGATATTCCTTCGATATACGTTAGTAACTTCAATTGGTTTAATAGGGCAGCATACGGGAGGAGATGAAAATTCTTTGTGATAGGGAAAACAAACATAAAACCCCAGATATTCAACACTTTTCAAGAACTTATGATCAACCATAATATCAAAACCCTGCAAGTAAATAAGGATGATAACATTTTCGATAATACAAAACAGTACATACATACTTCAAAATATTGTTATGAATTACAAACCAGGTCCTTAAAGTCTATAGCACTGACGTTCACTAACTTTAGTAGGAGAAGGTGATGAAGTGTTAACAGCAATAGAACCCTCATGGCCAATGTGCTGAATGGAGCCTTTGCTAGTTGGGTCAACTCCGCGATGCACATTATCATTTGGACTAGGTGTATACTCATGAAAAATGAAGCTCTGAAAAGGGTAGGCCAAACGGAAGATTCTCAAAGTAGTCAACCGCACATCACTTCAACTCAGATGCAAAATGTAGACTAGGAAGGCTAGCAAGATGGGATAGCAATGCAAATGGGAGACCACTATCAGAAATGCAAAGCTTTGTTGTTCCAGAACCTTCTCGGGTTTTTCCAGCTTAGGTGGCTTCTCAAACTTTGCGGTAGGGTTCAGCTACCACAATTTAACCAAGGTCTCTCAATATCCAACGTCGCGATCACTAGTTGTGACCTTCTCAAATAAGGTATAAAAGGATTTTGTCTTCACTAGTTGATCAACTAGAACCTGAAAATATGTCGGGGAAGCGGGGCCAGTGGTTTGTATCTCTTACAACTTAACGAATCTTCTTCATCTCCTCCTTAGTGGCTAGTGTGCGATCTTTGGTTAAATGAGCTCGCTCCTCCCTTGCTCCTTGGAAGCTTTAATAGAGGTGCTTAGAGCATCATACGGTACTTCACTAGCTTCCAACTTTCCCAACATTGCGCCATCTCCTTTCACAAACCCAGTAACCCGTTCGCTGACTAGTTGAAGGCTCTCACCAACCTTTTTTTTCAAATCAAGCAATGAGGTGAAACAGTTATACAACAAGAAACAAACATTTAAATCATGATAATAAATCAACAGAGAGAGAACATACCACATCCATTGTTTCATAAAGTGATAACTTCACAAGCGTAGCATGAACAATCCCTTCCACAATCAAATTGTGACTCTGGGACAGTGGGCTTAGAATAAGATGGCTAACACACTTCTTCTTCTTTACAGGCTCCAGCTTTTTGTTGGACCCTTCGGTGTGTTCTTCCCCCATATGAGACATTTCATTGGAGGTACGGTTACCACCTCCTTAACTTCTTTGACCAAGGACCCAGAAGCTATCGGTTGAATGCTAGCTTCAGGATCACCTCCTGGGAGATAACAACCCCGAAGTCGTTATTAGTCTCAGTCACCAAATTCTTTAAGTCCTCATCATCCTCACTAGTAATGAAGTATCTCTCAGCAGAGTGTTTGGTTAAGCTCATATTGGCAGCTTAGCACAAGAATGTTAGGTTAACATAAAAACATAGAAACAATGTGAACAACGACAAAAAAAGCAAGCTAGACAAAGTGGAAACAACCAAATCAACGACAAGTGAAACACCTTTTCTCAAAGAGCTAGTAGGGCGAAGAGCAATGGAATGCTGGTTACGCGATGTTACAACTTTGGACTTTGCATTAAAATGAACCCCAACCTTAGGAAGTTTCAATTTGGGAACACCATAGTTCCAAATCGAAAAACATGGCCTACCATCACTATCAAGTTTTATATAGAAAAAGTTTCACACCACACTCCACATTTATTGGAGAATCCCCTATCGAACTCAACTGTTAGGATCACGGGATAAATTGCAAACTTATCAGAAATGTTCTTTACTTTGAGATAATGGTAGAGGTTGCAAAACAAATTAATGGGAAAAAAGAACACCAGCCGCTTCACACACATGATAGATTAAAACAAAAGTAGAAACAACCTTAGGATGGAGCTGACATAAAGCAACTTTATAATGGGAAAGAAAGTCCAATATGTGTTGGGGCAGGGGGAAAGAAAGCCCAAACTTTAGGTAATGTAAATAACATGATATGTAACCGGGAAGAGGAGTGCAAACACTTTCAGAAGCATCGGGAGCTTTAAGTTTAAATGAATGCTGGAAAGGGAAGCTATGTTTTAACTCCTCAACATAGGAATCAGAGAGGATACTATTAATAATTGAAGAGCTGGCAAGGTGGTCAAAATCCTCCCCGGAATCAACATCATTTTCAGGGACATTTGGTGCAAAAAATCCAATATTGTTAGAGGCAACCATGGAACAGCTCAAAATACCTAAAATCCAGATGAATATGGCGTTATTTAAAACAATATAGGATAGAATCGACAATTCCGGCCAAAATTTCAAAATAAATACAGATCGCTGGAGAAGGAAAATATCACCTCAAGGGAACTAAACCACACTACATAAATAAAGTCCTACAAATTCAGACCTACACAACCCGGTTCAAAGTAAATAAAGAAAAATGCAAGGGAATTTACTGGTTTAGCGAGGAAAATGAGAGAAGATCAGAGCAATAAAGAGGATGGTAGAAGATGAAAACTTCTGAAACTGTGAGAGGTTTTAATTAAAGAAGATGAAAAGTTAAAAGACAAAAAGGGAATAGTGTGTAATCATGATGGCCTGACAAAAAGTAATTTACCTTTTGGGGAATTCAAGAAGGCAGAGGTGGTAGTACATGGAATATGGACAACTTTCAAAGCACAAGATTCCAGGCAATTATACGAAAAGGAAAAATGTAACGACAGATGAGGAAATTGCATAATGAACAACGAATACAAATGAGCAAATCTCGACTGCAAGATCACAACAAGTAGATACCCATGCGATAAGCAACATTCAAAATTTTGAAATTCAAATTCAAAAAAATGAGTGATTCAATGAAGTCGAGATACGCAACCAAGAAGCATACAAAACTTAGAAATAGCAATTCATATAGCAGCAAAAATGAACTATTACGCATTGGTTCAGGGCAAAATAGTAAGTTCAAAAATAGCTCCTGAACACAGCCATAGCATCATCATAGCTTCGTGTGGTATTGACTTCGTGGTTGAGGGGGATTATGGTGTATATGTAGCCCAGCAGTTAAAAGACTGATGACCGCTAGACCCGGCCCAATGTCTTCCCATAACAAAACAAAGCCATTTCAGCCCAAGGTGCAGATCAGCTACGTATAGGAATTCTGGTCGTGCCAGAGAATGTGGGCCAAGAAACACGGAATGAACGTGGTGATTGTGGTGGGACCCACGATCTTAATTCCTGAAAGAAAGGAATCACAACCAGCCTATAAATACAACAAGCTTAAGAGGAGCTAAGGTAAGCATGAATATCCTAAGAAATTCCAGTTCTTAAAGAGGATGACTAACTTGATTATCAGAGCCTTTCTCCCAGAATCACTTTCGAGATTGGTATTGCAGGGGAATGGATTCACAGAGTGATCAATAAAAAGTTTTCCTGACCGAATCACATCATTTAGTCTTTAATAAACCGATGTGAGATATATCTTTCAATACACCCCTTTATGTTCCAACTTGGAAACACTCCAAAACCCATATCGGGCCAAATTAAAGGGGATCCACACATTGGTCCAATAACCCAGCCTGGGCTCTGATACCATGTTAAATTTCAAGGTATCTTGGGCTTTTATATTAAAACCAATTGGCACTAAGTGGAGGTGACCCAAGACCTTATATGCAAGTCATTTAGTATTTTAGAAACCGATGTGGGATATATCTTTCACATATTAGTTTCCAGATATGCATTCTTGCTTGCCACCGGAAACCTAGGTTTCCAGCGGCCTTTTTTTAACCCCACTTTAGAACTCATTCAGATCCAATAGAAGGCGGTTTTTAGAACCGCCTTTGATTGAAATCGATCAAAGGCACGACCAGAGAAGACACTTCCAAAGTGTCTTCCATGGTCTGAAATAATCGCCTTCAATAGGCCTTCCTCCACTAGTGAATGTTGGGAATACACCTTACAACGACTATAATAAGTGGAATTATCATCCAACATAACTAGCCCCTAGCAATGACTAACATATTGTAAGGATATCTAAATTACATGTCAACCAGACTAGCCGCATGTACTATTACAGAATAGAGATGCAATAAAACTATAACATCGCCTTTGGGGAGATTAACTTGCTTCCAGAAACAAATCATGACCACTTGTCAGAGATGAATGTATCACGCATCAAAATCACTATCTTTTATAACTGTAACACTGATTGATCCAACCACGATCTATGTTTTCCAAACTATTTAAACACCTTGAAAAAGACATATATGACATATCCAAATTAATGGAAAACCAAATATCAAACCACAAACAAAATTACAAACACACGATCTATACAAAAATATTGTGAACAAAACATCGACGCAAACATCTAAATGAAGTTAGCATTATGAGCACAGCTATCTGATCGATCAGGTTGAAGAACAAGATTAACATGCGGAGACAAATCTTACGCTTATCCAATAACAAAAACATCAATTAAAATAAACTGTAGTTCCCCATCTCCCCATGATGGGAAGATGAGGAAAGGAGGACTGAAGAAAAATAATGTTCGATGAGAGAAAAAGAGATGATTGTGGCAAGGGTTTTGATGAGTACTTGCGGCTAAATAAAATAATGGTAATTTATTCTATATGGTGAGTAGGTTTAGAGGCTAAATAACGAGACTATCTTATAGTAAGACCAGCGTTTAAATACAAACGAGAAATGTATATAATATTTTTTCTTAAAATTTGGGGTTATAACGTAATTAAATTATAATAGGGGTTACCGTCAAAGGAACATTAAACTTCAAGGACTAAACGACAATAAATAAGAAAAATTCAACCTATCTCCCTTACGATACTTTCCGATAAAGCTCAGTTTACCGGCAATACTTCCCAGACCTGCTCAGCATTACGATGACGCTTTTTGGCCTATCTTATCCCCTGTTGATTCTTTGTTCGGAACGTGAAGTCAATTTTTGTTGCAGGCATTCCTTCAAGATAGAGATAAACCTCAAGGCTAGTCTGCAAGCTTCTCTCATCGAGTATCTATAGGAAGCTCCTCGGGGGGTCCCCGGGGAAAAACTCTGATGCCCTAGTCAGACTCGAGAAATAGTCATATTTTTTTACCTTTTTAGTCTTCACTGGAGAGCTGTGCTGCTCTTTCCTTCTTGTAGGTTTCCAGGTCATGCAGTTGTAACTTGCATTTTTTTCTCATCTTGTGCATGATTGTGCACTTATTGGGCCACTTCGTGGTAGTGGTACTTTCGTACTTCTTACATGGAGATGATTTCTTTCGAGCGGACCTGGTTAGGTTTGCTTCCTTTCTTGAGGCAAACTGGTCGTAGAAGATTCTATAATCTGGGGACTGGTTATATACTATAAACCCCCCAAGCGTGAAACCTGGACGGGGTATAGTGTTTGCGACCTTTTCTTCAAAATGAACATGTAGTGTGTTTGATTTTGTGGAAAGCTAGTGGAGCTAACACGAAGTGGCACATGGCTTTATAGATGAAATAATATTTTTAATTTCTATTCTATCGAGGGATGAGATACATTGTTCTACAAATCAAGGAAAGTAGATACGTCTAGCTACTCACTTGGTAAGTAATCATTACAGGGCTCACCTATCGTTTGTTGGCTCCCCTTTTCAACTAAATCAAGCAATCTATTCTCATCCAAAAGGTGCGCTTCCTGAGGCACCATTTATTATGAAAATAAAGAGTTTCTAGGGTAATTTGTTGGCTGTATCTCAAATTGTTTCACTTTGTTGGAGAATAAGTGGGATCGCCTTCACTACCATTTTTTGAAAGTAATACCTCTTTTTCTTTTCCCTTGTTCCCAATAAGGAAGATGTGGGTTCTGAATTGACATCCTCAGTAACCTGTTCTAATATGGGGGACGGTGAGGTGGCATATAATGAAAGGGTGGATATAAGGGAGGAAGGCGTGGTTAAAGAAAGAGTTAGTCAAAGTATCCAAGAATGTGATAGTAGTATGAATATTGAGTCGTTAGTGAGATTAATAATATTCCATCCCTCTTTGGTAATTTTGAGGTTAGGTTGCCTGCTGGCAGTGAAAGGGTCCAGAACCTTCTTCCTGACTTTTTGGTGTTTCTGAACACCATTTTCTGTATGGTTTGACCATGTTCCCGAATTTTGTTAGTAGAGTTTTGGGTACACATGATATTGCCCTTGTGCAACTTCATCTGAGATGCGTGGCCCTAATAATCGGTAATGAGGAGGTGTGTCGATGTGCTAATGATGAGCTAAAGGTTGGGGATTTTGTTAGGTTTTGCTAATAATTAGTTAAAGGTGTGTCGATGTTTCCCTTGCGCAACTTCATCTGAAATGCATGGCCCTAATGACCGATTATGAAGAGGTGTGTTGACGTGCTAATAATAAACTGAAGGTTGGGGATTTTGTTAGGTTTTGCTAATAATGAGCTAAAGGTGTGTCGATGTTTCCCTTGCGCAACTTCATCTGGGATGCATGGCCTTAATGTCCGATTATGATGAGGCATGTCGATATGCTAATAATGAGCTGAAGGTTAGGGATTTTTTTTGGTTTTATGGATTGCGAAAAGCTGGTAGGGAGGGTTTATTCACTTCTTACCCCACCATGTCTAAGATTCATCTTGTGGAAGGTTTGCCTAGTAATTCTAGGCCCTAGAAGGATATGTGTTTTTTAAAGAATGGGAATTCTATCCTAAGCCCCCTTAGAATGATGTTGTTCCATTTGAACTTAGGTCTGGTAAGCTAGGGAAGCTAACTAAGAAGATTTTGCTTGTGATGTAGTTATGCCCACATGCAGTGAAAATAGGCCACCCTAAGGGAAAGCAAGTTGTTATTACTAGTCTTTTACTATGTTTCTAAGAGTGAGGTTAGGGGTGGCAAATGGGCAGACGAGTTAAATATGGGTTGGGTAAAAAGGGCAATTAAAAAATATGGGTATGATCCATTTTGACCCATTTTATGATGGGTCAAAATGGGTTGACTTGAAACCCGCTCAACCCGTAGGGTTGAAAATCATTAAACTCATGGGTAAAAAATGGGTAAACCAGCGAGTTTCAACCCATATATGAACCCATATAGGTTTATGTGCCAACCCATATGGGTAAAACCCGCGGTTTCAACCCATATATTGACTCACATGGGTTTATATATTGACCCATATGGATAAACCCACGGGTTTCAACCTATATATTGACCCACGTAGGTTTATATACCAACACATATGGATAAACTCACAGGTTTCAACCCATGTGGATAACCCGCAGTCAACCCACAAACCTAACCCGTCCAACCTATATTTTTAACTACCCATTAGACCCATTACCAATTTAACCCAGTACTCATTTTACCCATAACCACCCGGGTTTAACAATAGACAACCCGCTTGACCCACGGGTTACAATTCAATTTTGCCACCCCTAATTGAGGTATATTATATTCCTCTTTTTGCACTTTAGTGTAGGCATGACTCTATTATAGATTGTTTCTTCAAAACCTATGGCCATAAAGAGGGGAAATGAGGAAGTGTGTGATGAGGCCATATTAGAGTGCCGGTCTAGGAAGAAGCAGATAGTTGGGGGTGGTTCAAGTGATGCCCCTATAGCTTGGAAAAATGTTGGAGCAACATCTGGTTCCGGGCCCTTGTTGCATGCAGGTATGAAGAATAAGAGAGCTTGCAGGGCTATCATTATACCCCTTCCTAATGTGAACTCAAAAGATCCTAACGCTCTTCTAGCTCAGGTAAAGGTTAATTTTTAATTTTAGTTGAGCTTATGTCTAGTATGGTCTCCTAAATGGATGGTTTTATGTTCGTAGTTGCAAGATGCAATGACAACTGTGTCACAAAATGCTACTAGTTATGCTGAAGTGATGAATGACGTAAATGTTAAGCTATGTTAGGAGCTAAAGCAGTCAAATGAGAGGTGTGAGCAGTTGGAAACAGAAATGCAAATTTCAAGAAGTTTGGTTGATGAGAAAGAAATAAAGAACGTTGATTTGAATAAGGAACTTGTTATGTTGAGGAATTGAGGTCCTGCGGATCCGAGGTACCCCCATGCGGTGGTAAAAAAGTTGTTAAAAATGAGTTCTTTTTAAAACCTCTCTGCCAAGATGTACGTGAATATTGTCCAAGATGTACGTGAATATTGTGGATGTGGGGTAGTAGCCCACATGGAGAAGTATGTGCACCCAGAATCGCACTTCAAAAATTGTGGGGTTACCAGATGCTAGTGATATAGAGCAAAGTGAAGCTGAAGCAAAATGGGTTGTGGGTGAGGTGTTTGCCAAAAAGATTGTACATAATATGCACTCATTCCCCCTTCTTGATGAGTTTGGGGGTATTCCAATGTTTCCCGTGCTTACCGACCTTGAGGTATGCTATATTGATAAGTATAAGGATGATGTTAAGTAAGAAGAAGGGTAGGGATGACAATGGGGCGGAGCGGGATTATGATACCTCCATACCCATTCACACCTAAAATTTTCATACCCATACTCGTCCCATTACCCATGGCAGGTACAACATTAAAATTCACCCCGCCCCTCGAGTATAACATAAAATCCACCCCTGCCCCATTACCCACTTCAAACCCATTGTACTCATCTCTTTTATCTCCAAAAATACCTAAAATCCACTCTATTATAGTAATTTTAATATTAAAATTTTTAAATTTATTTACATGAAAATATTATAGGTAAGCTATGTGCATTATGGAAAAATAATAATTTTTTATATACTAAATTAGTGGGTATATAGCGGATTTAGTGGGGTGGGGCGGGTATGGGACGGATGTGAACTAATATTAATGCTCGACCCACTACCCATAGCAGATACCAAATTTCATACCCATACTCACCCCACCCCCACCAAAACTACCTCTATACCCACCCTATTGGGACAAATGCGGGACGGACCTCCACCAAAACTCGCCCCATTGTCATTTCTAAAGATAAGGCTGATGTCATGGTGGACGAGCTCCTACGGAAGACTGTTTCGCTTCCGGGGATGTTTGGTCATACCCATATCCCGGAAGGGAATAGCACGGAGACCACTGAACGTGAGGCCACTGGATCAGGTATTGTGGGAAAGGAAAAGTGTAGTTTAATTATCTTGGTTTGTAATTTCAGGATGTAGGCCACCGGTGCCATTTAATGTGTATTTGGATGATGGTTGTATATTGCGTTGTAATTTTCTTTTTTTGCTCTTCAGATTTTTTTTGTATTTTTGTTATTCTTAAATTGGTGATGGTTTTGGCAAATTAGGGTCTTCTCAAAGGGAGTTATAATGTTGGAGACTGTTGCTTGTCCCCATGTTTCGGCAACAATTGTGGTTGCGCACTTGTGTAGCTAGCTGGTGGTTTTCTAAGCATATGCAAAGTTTTGTACAATTACTCTTGCTACTCTATCGTCGAGGTTATCATTCTACACATCCACTAGGTGTATCACTGCCAATTATGTTGTTGTAGTTCGGAATAATGTTGTTTTGGCCGGGTGTTATGTGTGCGTCTAAGAGGCTAGGAGATAATGATGGACACTTATGTCGCCAAATGGAGGTTTCCCAAGCGTATGAGAAGCGGAGACTTATCCCCCTGATCATGTAGTGATGCACTTTAGAATTAGAGTATATGATTTTGTTTTGGTAGACTTGGGTGCTTTTTATGGGCTTTCCGCCGTTTATTTGATGTGGGCCTTAGTTTTTGGATAAGTGTCTCACATAAGTTTAGTACTTTGTGTCTTTTCAACAAAAATTTGGCGTTCCATTTTTCCAATACAAACTATTCGGCTAGTTGGTTTCTCAGGTCGTGCATTATATTGAATGTTTTAACTATGCTAGTTTTTATAATACCCAAGGCTAAGTTGTGCCTATATAAGGGTTGTTATTCCCGTGTTTTAACCCAAGATAAAAGCATTTTGAGGAGGGGGCTTTTGTGTATGATAAATTTTCTTTGTTATTTTTTGGCTCATCACCAGTTATTTAGTGGAGGGGGTTGGTTGGAGGGTTTGCCCCATTTGGGAGGAGTATTTCTTCCATGTTTCTGGGTTAGTGAAATGATGTTAAACCATAAGTGTCCTTTACATCTGTATTATGTGCTTTTAAAAATTTGTTAGTGAAGTACGATATTTTTATGCCTTCTGGAAAAATAGGCATATAGGATTAGCGAAAGCAGGAGGTGAGGGGATGATGGTTGTGTGATATCATCTTAGAAGTTCGTCGAGCGGGTATGAGGAAAAACTCATGTGGGATTCGTGGCTCGGGCTTGCTCTGGGGCGCAGCCAGGAGAAGATGAAGCGATGTGCATGCGGTAGATTTGGGTGCTTCTTCTAATGTATAGGTTGAACATAAATATTTATTGGATCCTGCGAGGCTGTGGATGTGCATTTAAGTACCTTTGTCTGGGTGTACCTTAGTTAGAATGGTACCGTTCTATGAATTTGTTTACGTGGCTATGCTATGGTTGCTGTTGGTTTGTATTCCTGCTATTCTGATGTCCAAGTATTTTTTAAACACTACCAGTTTACTCTCACTACAAGAAACCCCACCTTTTACCTCAGTTCTAGAAGGGTTTTTACCTCAGTTTTCAACTATAAAAAACTGAGGTAAATACAGGTGTAGTAAAAAGTACTTTTTACCTCAATTTTGGACCACATCGGTAGATTTTGTGACCGATAATGGTCCAAGAAAGAAGGACGATGATAGTAGACCATAACTGCAACATTGTTTTGAACGACATCGGCGTTCACAAGCAGCGAAGTTGGTCATAGCAAGAAGGTAGTCGATGGGAATGAAACTGTCAAGTCATCGTCAAGGACGAAGTTGCAGATAAATGATAGCGACGTCGCAGATGATGGTATGTGTTATTGCATACTCTAGGACACCCTCATCGTGTGCCTGCTGACATGGAAGGCTAAAAAATATGACATCATTTTTGAATGGGCGACGTTGAAAAAAATGTCTCCAATTTATGCCATGTTGGTATGGTGTCGTCTCTTCACCAATTTATGCAACGTCATGGATAAATTGTGGATACATCAGTTCTCGTACAATTTTATAATATTTAGTATTTGATAACACAAACAATGTTTCGTCAATAGCCGTTACATGTTATTTAATATTCCATAACCCGTGAAATCGGTAAACATCGTACAACTACCAATTGTGGTTCAAATAATGTAGGAATCAATGACATTAAAAAAAACCCCATAACTTGAACATATATTACCAATAAATGTCAGAATATATTCAAATACATAAGGTTGATGTGAAAATGAAAGAGTAACTGTATTTAACCTCCTTTGCCTACGTTGTACGACATTAACACTACCAGGGGGACTAGGGAAATGATAAGTCCGTGCTGAAAGTCCATCGATAACTCTCTTTGTCCTATTACAACAAATACACATGAAATAAAATTTATGTCAAAATTCGGCACTCCCCAAAGGATATACACAGAATATAGTCAAGCGCATACGGCATTAATTTCAACATGGAAAACTTACTTGAACTAATTTTAAGCAATGTCGCTTGAAGGATAAACCGAAGTCGCAGACTCCGATTGATGAGCGACGTCAAACATTCATAGATGTTTCGGTCATTTCTAAGCCATTGCAACATCGGTCAACATTCGGTCCCATATCGTATATGTCGATGAACTGTTAGTGATGTCGAACATTCGGTCCCATATCGTATAGGTCGATGAACTGTTAGTGATGTGGCACATTCCATCCATGTTCATAAGAAAATTTTATTATTGTCCATAATTAACCCTAATCTAAGCATTTTTTCTCACTCCTTACTAACATGGAATTATCTTAGAAACACAAACAATATATAAAATGTAAAATAATCATCATACTTCATGAAAATATTCAATGATTGGTCAATGAAAGAAAAATCATATACAAGGCATGTTAACAAAAATTGCTAAATGAACATGGAATAGATGAAAAACTACCTCAATTAATTTGAGATGCTCCATCCTAGGATACTTGTTGACATTTGAGAGAAGAAATTAGATTGGGATCTTTAGTGGTTTTAATGGTGTGAATGGAAAGGATGGAATGGAGTTGGGTTAGGAGGAAATGTGTTGGAGATGGGAAATGGGTGTTGGTGCAGGATATTATTGACATGAAATAGGGTTGGGGGGAAATTTTGGTTCAAAATTTTGGTTCCCGCTGGAAATTCTAGATCAACCAACGTCATTAGGGTGTCGTTCAGTGGTTCATTTCATGTGACGCATATGCGATGTCGTTCATGTGGGGCCAAAGTCTAATTTTTTAAAAGTGTCGCAAAATACTCCCTGTTAAGATTGCGGCCCCTTCTGATGACCCGTTTATGCCAAATAGGAACAACATTGTCCTGTAAGTGTGAATAACAAAATGTTATCTCCAATTTTGCATTTTGACATCTCCCACTTTCTCGGATACACGTGCAAAAACTGAAAAGTTCACCGGTTGTTTCAAACTTGATTATGATCGTCTCGAAAAGAAACTTTTCCATCCAAAGTTGAACTTATACTAACTGAGGGTAATAAAGAAACTAGTCTTATTCACACACAGAATTTCACAAGTTCTTCCCAAATGACCCTTGTGTACTTATAAGTAATTATCTACAATTTACTCCAGACCATGTACTAGCTCTTTTTAAAATTTGACTCCAAACCATGTACTAGCTCTTTTTAAAATTTGATGGACATAATTTTATTACTTTTTTATTTCATAAAAGACCAAGAATATGAAATTTCATGTGATTCTATGAGGTCAAATTTGTTCTTCTCATAATGCTTATAGTAAGGGTATTAATGGAATACTAACAAAAATGACAGACGATTACCTCGGTTAGCACCTCCCTTAGACAGTACACATAATCTCCATGTCAAAAATTTCTCCTAACGTTCAGTTTGCAAAGTTCTAAAGCATAGTGAACATGCAAGGAAGTTAATTTGGGGCATAGTGTAATTTTTGCAAAGTTTCGTCATACACTGTCTGAGAAGATTTTGGCTCCGTTCCATTGACCCATTCATGAACAAATTGAAATATTGTGCTCGTGACTTGGTGAATTAGATAAGGTTATCTCCACTTTTTCATTTCGACTTCTCCCACTTTGTTTGAGGGACCTAAGTACAAAAATTGAAAAGTACACCGGAAGCCCTACAATTGATTCCAATTATCCCGGACGAGACCTTTGTCATCCCCAGTCGAACTTATGATCTCTGAAATTGATAAAGAAGCTGGCATAATCCCACAGAGACTTCCAAAAGATCTTCTGATTAACCCTTGCATACTTATAAGTAATCACATACAATTTACTCTAGACCATGTACTAGCACTTTAAAACAATTGATGGATGGAATTTCATTATCTTTTTAATTCATAAAAAGCAAGAATGTGTAATTTTGTCTAATTCTATGTGGTGGAATTTATCATTCTAATTAATAATGCTCATCGTAAGAGTATTAATGGAATACTAATAAAAATGAGGGAAGAATACCCCAATTCCTTGATGCCTAAATTGGACTATATGATTGTGACAATGTGATCTAGATTATTGGGTATCTCCAATTTTGGATTTCATCCTCCCCCACCATCTTGGAGGGACCTAAGTGTAAAAATAGAAAAGTTCACTGATTGTATTAAAATCGATTCCAATCGAACCAAACATTAATAAAGTTCATTGACCGTTATAAATTTCAATTAGTAGTATGAAATATACAATGATTCATTATTAAAGTCAATTATGTTTGTTTTGATCAAATGCAGGCCAAGTTGCTATGCTAGTGGGCTGAAATAGTGAGGCCCAATTTAAGGATAGCTGACTCCGGCCACATGTTGGTCAAATGTCGCTAAACTAGATTGACGTGCGATGTCGTACATGCAGTTGGTCAAACATAGGCCCATTGTTATGTTAGTGGGCTGAAATGGTGAGGCCTAAATTAAGAATAGTTGACTTCGCTCAACCGTTGGTTTATTGTCGGTAAGGTCAACGGTCATGCGAGGTTGCACCCGCCGAGGAAGAATTCACAATGATTCGGAACGACTATATATATTTATCCCACCTCATACATTACTTTAAATATACAACAATCCCTCAAATTATAACAGCCCCCTGCCCATCTTCTCAAAGGTATAGTTTCTACATGTGGTTATATTACTTTGAAAAAAGTGCTTTTATAACCCTACCTACTTCACATAAGTACCAACATAACCTTTTGTTAATTAAAAGTGCTAATATAACCCTATATAGTTGATGTAAGTGCAATTTTACCCAATCCGACAGTTTAATGCCAGATTATAGTGAAAAGGCAATTTTGCCCTTCTGAAAATTTTTGGAAAAATGAGAAAAAAAGGAAATTACATTTTTGGCCTCCAAAACCCATAACTCTTCATTTCTTTCTTCTCTTTCCTTTTGCGCCATTCTCTTTCTTTCTCATTGTCCGCCATTCTCTTTATTTCTCCTTCTCTGTCATTCTCTTTCTTTCTCCTTATTTTTTCTTCTTCGGTGGCATGATGGTGGCGCTAGGGTTTTGGTGGCCGGTGACTGGGGAAATTAGGGGTAGAAGGGGGTGGTGGTGGCGGGGCTAGAAGGGGGTTTGATGGTGGCGAGGCTAGAAGGAGGTTTGGTGGTGGCGGGACTAGAAGGGGGTTTGGTGGTGGTGGGGCTAGAAGGGGGTTTGGTGGTGGCGCTAAGGTTTGCAGCGAGGGAGGGATGGTGCCGATAGGGTTTCGATGGTAGGGATAGAAGGGGGGTGGTGATGGCGGGGATGGCCAGAGGGGGCAGAGCTGGTTTGAGGGGCTAGAAGGTGGTGGCGGTGGGGCTGAGGTCTCGACAGAGCATGGCGGCGGGTCAATACGGTAGAATGTCATCAGCTTCTCTATTGAGGTATCCACTGAGCGCAACGGCATCCGATGAACGGCATCGTGGAGAGGTGGCGAACTGAAGCAACGGCGGCGAGACGACGGGCTCAAGGCAGAATGCCATCAATTTGTGTTTCAGGCAGCAAGTGAGAGTTTCTGGTCATCAAAAGCACAACGATGGTGGTGGAATGATTTGAGTTTCAGGCGGAGGGCGATGTCATTTCTCGATTCAGTTCAGCTCGAACTCTATTTTTTCCCTCTGTTTTACGAGAAAAATCAGACAGAATGTTTATCCTTTATTCTCTATTTCAGGTGGTGTTCTCTGTTTTTTGTTCTCTGTTCTTCTGAGTTTGTTTAAGTTTGTGTGTGAATGTGTGTCTTGTGTTCTTGTGGATTTGTGTGTGAATGGTGTGACTACTTGTAGCCCTGAAAGAGAACTTGTTGAATTAGTGTACGAAAATGGTCAAATTTTGATGCAAGGCCAGCCTAGCAGAGCTAAGAAGAGCCCTCAGATGAATGATTTTCAGTCGCAGTCTCATCTCAAGATAAGCACTCTGGGCCATCAGTGCCATCGAGACATGTTTATTTGACCCAAGATGAGATCGACTCGTGGTTAAATTATGCTAAAGATGATGATGGCTTCAAACAATATTTTCATAAAGAAATAAGAGTGAAAATGAAAGTTAATGTAGGCCCCACAAATAATAAGGGTAATTTTGTCAATTCAATTTCTGGTTTTAGTACAAAGGGTATTTTGGTTAATTTACATGCAGTCAATGCTGGAAATTGGAAGTCAACGGCGGAAATGGTGTCAGAGGGTTATTTTAGCACTTACATTAACTAGTTAGGGTTATTTTTGCACTAAAAATTATCTAAGGGTTATATTGGCACGTATGCAAGTAGATAGGGTTATATTGGCACTTATCCCTATTACTTTTGTTCATGTATTTATCCTTGAAATTGTTGTGCATATAGTGTGTGAATCTGTTATTTGTATTATGTTTTAAAGTTTCTAGGGATTAGGGTTTTAGGATTAGGTTCTAAGGTGTTAGAATTTGGGTTTATGTCATCCCCTGTTAATGTGGTGACATGCTCCCAACCTGGTTGTCATTTAAAACACGAGCCGAGAGACTTAGTTGTCAAATATAGAGATTTATATCATGCACATGTTCATAATGCTAAGATACCAAGGAGTAGTAAGCGACATGCCCTCGGTTTCTCCACAAGGATGCTAGGGCTTAAGTACTAGTTAGAACACAACCTCATGTGGGTAGTCAATCTACACGAGTGAAAGGAACATCAAGTGGTGTGTACATGCAACTTGGGGGGGGGGATTGGTGTTTTCAACTAACAACTACAAGCATGTAATTGACAATTAAGTAAACTATTTATACTAAGCACTTGGGAATCATTCAGCAACATGGTAATTCTAATGCTTCAATCCTCGATTCATTCACATATTGAAATATAAAAGACCTATCAGTGTGTTCACAACACGTGGTGTGGTCGATGGAATACACTTTCTCAACCTTGTCACGGTGGGTGCACTCGCAACCCTCCATCGGCACCGCCATCGTAATTAGGGAAGTACAACGAGGTCTGACCATCGTTGCAGGTATGTTTCTCCCCCGTGCTATTATGTCCCGGGATTCCACCACGAATGCAACTACTCCCCCCGGGTCCTATATACACTAGACCTAAGGTTTGTAGTCACCAAATATGTGATACTAGGGTTTCAACACAACACCTAGCTTGCTACTATTCACTATCTCTACCCGCAACCTCTCGGACAACAGCTACAAAGTTAGCTAAAACTGGTGCAATGACAAATAGGTCAGAGCAATCTTGAATCCTCCATGCACAGATCCACGCAGACGCGTTCTCCCCCACCCATTCTAACATCCAAGTTTCTCTTCCCAATGGAGCATCAATAGTTGCACCATACACGAGTATATCCCAAAGTGTGTGCTTATATGTGGTGTACTACACATGAATTTATAACATTCAAGAACAATCGTAAAAATATCATATACACAAAGATATGATGAATCTAATAAATCTCATAAAGCATTTAGAACATACCAAGTGCCAAAATAAATCCCGAGCTAATCTAACTACTCCCTAGACATAGAAATCAAATATAGATTTGAATTTCAAATATAGATTTGAATTTCAAATATTTGGGACAAAGCAAGAAGAAAAGAAAAGAAAAGATTAAAAAATCTACAAAGGGAACTCTTTCCTTCTCTCCAAGTTGTCTCCTCTCCAAAATGTGTTTCCAAATATGATTCCCACCTACTGAAATGAGTATACTAGGGTCCTATATATAGTAGTAGGAGATTGAGACTAACAATAGGCCCAAAATAGGCCAAAAGTAGCAAAACCCTAGGTCAGCCGCTAAGGTTTTACGGGTCAGCACGGATGCTACGGTCCGTGAAGCATGCATAGCCATGGGATGCCAAATCTGCCAAGGTCCATTAATGTTCATAGCCGCAGCCCATGGGATCTGGCGTGGTCTGTGAAGTTAGGATCGTGCCATAGTCCATGAATGTTTTCATGGACTATGAATAATACACGGTTTTTTCTCAGAGTTTTCCCATGGTCTGTTATGTTTTCATGGACCGCGAATAGTTTGTGGCTTCTACTCAAAACTTTTGTCATGGCCCGTGAAGGTTTTCATGGACCGCAAGCAGTTTGTGGTCTATTTCAGAAGTCTTCTCATGGTCCGTGAAGGTTTTCACAGACCGGCTTCATACTTAGCCAAATTCTTCAACTCTTCATCATCTTGCTTCACAGCCCGATGCTTTTGTCATGGCCCGAGTCCTTGCCTCGTGAAGGTCTCGTGTTGGTCTCGTGCAGGTATTTATAGAACCCTGGATTCTTGTGTAGTGCAGATTGTGAAGATTTTCACAGGCAGCTGGTGTTTGACCATGCATGGTCTGTGACCGGCCGCTGGTGCTTCGTTGTCTTAACTACGTTTGCTTGGCACGGGTGAACCGTTAGTCCAAATTGGGAGTTCTAGTAGTCAATTTCATAGTAATCAAGAAAAAAATCTAATGGAACCATCTTTGAAGGCTAATTCTT
Organism: Rubia yunnanensis; assembly: GCA_037428765.1. Taxonomy (NCBI): domain Eukaryota; kingdom Viridiplantae; phylum Streptophyta; class Magnoliopsida; order Gentianales; family Rubiaceae; genus Rubia; species Rubia yunnanensis. The sequence goes on along the minus strand of CM075066.1, from coordinate 29,225,615 downwards.
CCTAGATTGTTCTTGAACTAAGGCAACACTCCTCAGACCACGATTCACCGTTTTCTCGTTTGACCGTCTTGAACTATGAAGCCGCCTATCTTTGGCTTCAATCTCCTTCTACCATGCGTTGATGTTCGCGGCCTTTGTCTACTACCATTCAAATGCGAATGGCCTTCAATTCTCCTACCGTTAAAAGAAAAATGCATTCGGAAGAATGTAATGTAACAAATAGCATTCACGAGCAACCTACTAAAGGTACTAATAATGAAGACCAAGGAGCCCATGAACACGAGATGCCGAGAATCACTAATTAAGTATAAAAAATGAAGATTTAGAATAGAAAACCAAATATGGTTGTCTAAACCCCTTGTCATGTAAATTCAACTAATGTCGCCAAACAACCAACCAAAAGTAACTAAAAACTATGTCAAATGCATTGGTTAAAGCATGCGAAATGGTGCAGATCAGACTCCCCAAACTTAAACCTTTACTCATTCTCGTGTAAATAAAATCAAAGAAAAAGGTTCAAGTGGAATGAAGCATGCAAAACTAGCCAATGCATTCAAGTTATTCCCAAGCTACCCTAGTTCCCCCAAGAAGGTGAAAATCTCACAACTCTCACACTCCCCAAAGTTCCTAAAACAACCAAACCACACAAAGCAAGTAAATGTGTATTAGAAAAAGATAAGTGACAAAAGATCGGAAAAAAAGTAAAGCTTACTTTTCCAAAAAGTTGTCCCAAAAGAAATCAAAGAGCAATCCTCAAGAAAAACAATCCACCAAGGAAATCCAAAAGCCGTCGACTTGGTTGCAACATAGGGATAACTCAAGATTCTCGACCAAGTTGCAACCAAGGAGTCTAATGTATCGTCAACCTAGTTTCTTGTTTCTTTTTTCATTTTTTCTCTCAATTCTCTCATTTTTCCTAGGAGCCCTTTTGGGTTTACGTCCTAGCTTTATCTCACAAAATGTGCTCACCTCTCACCTTTCCACACGACCTCTCACTTTTTTCCTAGACTCGTAAGTCTATCTGGGCCAAACCTATCACTTTTACCAAGGCCTTTCGACCTATTCGAGCTTTTTCTAATGTTACCCAAGTCGCCCTTTTGGGTTTCCGAATTGTCCGGGTTTTAATGATTTTTTTCTTTTTTTCAAATTTTCAAATTTTTTGGTGTAGTACAAAATTACCTCAAAAGTGAGCTTCATATTACAAACGATAAACAACAAACCAATACAACACCAAATCCTAAAGTCACATTCCACATGAAAACTAGAATCCTTAAATCCTAGCATAACATGCAAACCACCAACATTTTCCAAAAGCATCCCAATCACAAATAACCAAAAATCTACCAAGAAAAACAAACAAAGCATACATGAACGAAGAAATCCATGAATGAGAATTCCTAAGTACTCACTATTCCCTTGACTCCCCACACTTAAACAATGCATAGTCTCTTATACATTATCATGTCAAATCAAAGGTGATGTAGGGAAACTAGTGATGAATTCCTCATGACTCCATGAAGATGAATGGTACCGAAGAAAAAACCTGCATCCAAAAATGATACACAAGCGTAGTTCCATTCCAAACAAAATCACAAATCTCGGCAACTCAATGAAACATTTTGCACACAACGCAAACTCATATCTCAAGAAAAAACTTTCATTTAGAAATCAAGTTTTTACAACACCACCACAATGTTAATAAAGCTTGTAAACAAATAGTTCACCAAGAGTTCGTGTGCGTAAGTGTTCCTTTAAGAAGGGAGAGAGTGAAAATGATGAAATCAAGTGGAAAAAAATGTATTTCAAGTATATGCACAATCTATCTATAGAAAAAGAAAAGGAATTATATATTTATCGTCGTCGTCACGACTTATTTCCTTGAATTCAAGGTGTCATGAGTTTTGTTCCCCAAGGAAGGGGTCTTCCTCCTTGTTCTCTTCTAAAGCTCCCACTCAAGATAAGGCTTCAACCTTTTCCCATTAACCACCAGCTTTGTGACATTTTTTTCACTCCTTACTTCTATTGCTCCATGATAAAAAACCTTTGTCACTTCATATGGACCTTTCCATCTTGATCTTAATTTTTCCAAGAGAGGGACAAAATATAGACTAGTAGATGAGGACTTTTTTCCCCAAAAAGAAATCCTTCTTCACTATCTTTTCATCATGTCTAGCTTTTGTCCTTTCGTTATAGATCAAAGCAGTATCATAGGAATTTTGCCTAAGCTATTCAAGTTCTAGAAATTGTGCCTTCCTTTTTTTCCCAACTTCCCTCAAGTATAAGTTCATGTGCTTGATGGCCCAATGTGTTTTGAACTCAAGTTCAACCAGCAAGTGGCATCTTTTACCAAAAAGGATCCTGAAAGGTGACATGCCAATTAGGGTTTTGTATGCAGTGCGGTAGGCCCAAAGAGCATCATCCAACCGAGAACTCCAATCCTTTATAGAGGTGTTAAAATTCTTCTCAAGGATGGCTTTGATTTTACAGTTGGATATTTCTGTCGGGCCATTTGTTTGTGGGTGGTAAGCGGTAGAAGTTCTGTGAGTCACTCCATACTTATCAAGCAATGTTGCCATAACTTTGTTGCAAAAATGGGTTTATTTATCACTGAAAAGGACTCAGGGTACCCCGTACCTTGAGAAGATGTTGGATTGGAGGAAGTTGACCACAGTTGCTGCATCATTCTTCTTTGTGGTTTGGGCTTCTACCCATTTGGATGCATAGTCCACTAGCACCAAGATGTAGTAGTTCCCACCTGAATTTGGGAATGGACCCATGAAGTCTATACCCCACATGTCAAAGACTTCCACTGGCATTGAAAAATCTTGAGGCATCTAGTTTCTCGATGAGATGTTTCCTAGCCTTTGGTATTGATCACAAGATGCCACAAAATCTCTAGCATCAGCAAGTATATTAGGCCAGTATAGACCACAATCTGTTACCCTCCTTGCAGTTATCTTATAACTAAAATGTCCTCAAATTTAGGATGAATGACACATCTCGAGAACACGTCTGACCTCATCATCTAGTACACATCTTTTGATTTCTTGATCATAATAATACTTCCACAGGTAGGGGTCATCCCAGACATACTCTTTCACTTCATTCATCAATCTCTCCTTTCTTGATTTGTCAAAGGATGGAGGAAAATTCCCGTTGGATGGGTAGTTCACTATATTGGCATACCAAGGCTGGCTAGTCACTACCCCAAACAACTGTTCATCATGAAAATCTTCCTGAATAGGTTCTAGCTTTTCCTTTTCTTTGACTGGTTCTGGTCTTTCATGAATTGGCAACCTGCTCAAATGGCCGGCCACCACATTTTCCGAGCCCTTTTAATCTCTCACATCTAGTTCAAACTCATTCAAAAGGAGTATCCACCGAATAAGTCTTAGCTTAGCCTCTTTCTTCGTCATTAGATGATGAAGTGATGCATGGTCGGTGTATACAATGACTTTGGTTCCTAGGAGGTATTGACAAAAATTTTCTAGGGCAAAGACTACGGCTAGTAGCTCCTTCTCGGTGGTACAGTAATTTTGTTGAGCATCATTAAGGGTTACTGACGCGTAGTATATCACATGTGGTGCTCTCCCCACTCTCTGGCCCAAAATAGTGTCTATGGCATGATCGCTTGCATCACACATGATTTCAAAAGTAAGGGACCAATCTGGAGGTTGGATGCTTGGGGCAGTCACTAGCTTGTCTTTCAAGGTGTCAAAAGCCTTTTTTTCACCCCTCATCGACAACAAAGTCGACATTTTTTTGCAGCAGCTTGCACAAAGGTGAGGATATTTTGGAGAAATCCTTAATAAAATGTCGGTAAAAACTGGCATGTGCTAAGAATGATCTCACATCCTTGACATTAGTGGGGTAAGGTAGGGATTTAATCGCATATACTTTGTCTACATCAACTTCTAACCCTTTAGCTGATACAACATGCCCTAACACTATACCTTGTTCCACCATGAAATGGAATTTCTCATAATTAAGTGCATGGTTCGTGTCCGTACATCACTCTAGCACCTGTGCTAGATGATGTAGGCACAAATTGAAAGAATCTCCATGGATGGTGAAATCATCCATGAATACCTAGAAAAATTTCTCGATAAATTCAAAGAAAATGCTAACCATGCACCTTTGAAAATTCCTGAACATTACAAAGACCGAAAGGTATACGCCTATAAGCAAAGGTACCAAAGGGGCAAGTGAATGAGGTCTTCTCTTGGTTTTCTAGATTAAGGGCTATCTAAAGGTATCCAGAATATCTATCAAGGAACCAGTAGTATGCATGACCGGTTACCCTTTTGAGCATCTAGTCAATGAAAGGTAGGGGAAAATGGTCTTTACGAGTCACTGCATTCAAGTGATAGTAATCAATACACACATGCCACCCGTTTTGAATACGGGTAGGCACCAAGTCCTCGTCCTTGTTTCTTACCACCGTGACTCCACTCTTATTGGGCCCTACTTGGGTGGGACTCACCCAATTACTATCAGAGATAGGGTATATTACCCCAGCCTTAAGTAGCTTAAGGACTTCACTTTTCATTACTTCTATCATAGGCTGGTTTAATCACCTTCAAGGTTGGGGTTGAAGGGATTATCCCCTTGATATCAGCCAATGTCCACCCTATTGCACCCTTGAATTTTTTTATCATCTCAATCAACCTACTCTCTTGGTCACTGGACAATTTGCTCGAAATGATCACTGGCAATGTCTCATTTGCACCTAAGAGTGCATACTTCAAATGCTTCGGCAAAGGCTTAAGCTCCACTGTGGGTCTCTGAAGGCTTGGTTTTTGGCAAGACTAGTTCATCTAAGTTCTTAGGCAAGGGTTCCACACAATCCTTACCCAAAGGTTCGATCCTTTCTACACTCCCCATAAGATTAGCTTCCAAGGTTTCATCAAATATATCATTTAAATCATTATCCTCCAAAGCTAACCCCTTTTCTATGTCAAAACTTCTGGCACAATTTTGTCATAAATATCAATCACATGGAGGTGGTAGTTTTTATTAGGATCAATCAGTTCATGTTCAAATTCATGCTCAAAACCACCCATTTTCTTTATCAATGCCTTACATTAATGCAACAAATTGAGGGTGTCAAAAGAGATATCACTCACCTCATTATGATAGATTGTCACATGTGACTCTCTTTTCTTCAAGTTTCTCAGATGAATTGCCGGAGGTGCCTTCTCATCTATGATCTTACGCCTTCCAATCAAATGGTTCATCGCGTCTAGTAGCTCATTCACCTTTTCTCCTATCCTGTCAATACAAGAATATATTTGTGCCCCACAAGTCTTAATGCAAGAGAATACTTTGTTTTGTAAAGTTTCAACAGTTTTAAAAAAAATGGTTAGAGCTTCAAGTATCACTTCATATGTAGACTTGGGGTGAGATTGGTTCGGGTGAGTTGTGGTAAATGAACCACTCTTGCTCCCTCCGATCTTGTCGAACTGCAAGTTCCATCTCTCTCCCATGGTTACTTAACCACGAGCAACACTCTGTGGGGTGATTGAAATGACACACCTCACAAAGTTTCATCTCTTGAGTGGCACTGCCCCACATTATCATAATCTCATAGAATGAAAAGTACAGGAAACTATGACCAAAACTCTACTCATGGAAAACAAAACAAACAAAAGAAAAATAATAGAAGACACTACTAACTACTCTACTAACATGTCATGCTTAACTAATACTTGAACTGAAAAGCATCCCTGGCAGCGGCGCAAAAATTTGACCTTCCCCTGACCCGGTTGTCATTTAAAACACAAGTCGAGGGACTTATTGGTCAAATATAGATATTTATATTCTGCACCCGTTCTTACTGCTAAGCTACCAAGGGGTAGTAAGCGGCAAGCCTTGGGTTTGTTCACAAGGATGCTAGGGATCAAGTACTAGTTGAAACACAACCTCACGTGGGTTGTCAATCCGCACGGGTGAAAGGAACAGCTAGTAATGTAGACATGCAACTGGGGAAGGGGGGTTTGGTGTTTTCAACTAACAACTACAAGCATGTAATTGACAAACAAGTAAACTATTTATACTAAGCACTTGGGAATCATTTAGCAACATGGTAATTCTAATGCTTCAATCCTCGATTCATTCACATATACATATACAAAAGACCTATCAATATGTTCACAACCCGTGGTGTGGCCGATAGCATACACTTCCCCAACCCTGTCACGGTGGGTGCGCTCGCAACCCTCCATCGGCACTGCTATCGTAATTAGGTGAGTACAATGAGGTCTGACCATTGTTGCATGTCTATTTCTCACCCATGCTATTACATCCTGGGCTTCCACCACGAATTCAACTACTCCCCCCGGGTCCTATATTATTTAGCCCCAAAGTTCGTAGGCACCTTATCTGTGATACTAGGGTTTTAACATAACACCTAGCTTGCTACTATTCACTGTCTTTACTCGAAAACTCTTGGAAAATAGTTACAAAGTCAACTAAGACTGGTGCAATGGAAAATAGGTTAGAGCATTCTCGAATTCCCAGTGAACTTATCCACGCGGACGCGTTCTCCGCTACCCATTCTAACATCCAGGTTTCTCTTCCAAATGGGGGTATCAATAATTGCACCATACATAAGTATATCCCAAAGTATGTGCTTATATGTGGTATACTACTCATGCATATATAACATTCAAGAACAATCACAATAATACGATAAACACAAAGATATGATGAATCTAAGAATCTCATAAAGCATTTAGAACATACCTAGTGCCAAAATAAATCCCAAGCTAATCTAACTACTCCCTATACATGGAATTCAAATGTATATTTGAATTCCACATCTTTGGATCAAAGCAAGAAGAAAAGAAAAGAAAAGATTACAAAATCTATAAAAGGAACACCTTCCTTCTCTCCAAGCTCTCTCCTCTCCAAAATGTGTTTCTAAATATGATTGTCACCTCCTCAAATGAGTAGACTAGGGTTCTATATATTATAGTGGTAGATTGGGCCTAAAAATATACCCAAAATAGGCCAAATGTAGCAAAAACGTAGGTCAGCCACCAAGGTTTCCCAGGCCAGCACGGATGCCACGGTCTGTGAAGCATGCATAGCCATGGGATGCCAGATCTGCCAAGGTACATGAATGTTCATAGCCGCGGCCCATGGGATCTGGTGTGGTCCATAAATCTGGGATTGTGCCACGTTCTGTGAAGGTTTTCATGGACTACGAACAATACACGATTTTTGCTCAAAGATTTCCCACGGTCCGTGAAGGTTTTCACGGACCGCCAACAACTTGTGGTTTCTGCTCAGAAATTTTTTCACGACCCGTGAAGGTTTTCATGGACCGCGAGTAGTTTGTGGTCTTGCTCAGAAGTCTTCTCGCGGGCCGTGAAGATTTTCACGGACCAGCTCCATACTTAGCTAAATTCTTTAACTCTTCATCCCCTTGCTTTACGGCCCGATGCTTTTGTCACGGCCTGGCGCCTTACCTTGTGAAGGTCTCATGCAGGTCTTCATAAAACCCCTGGATTCTTGTGTAGTGTGGACCATGAATATTATCACGGGCCACTGGTTCTTGACCATGCGGTGTCCGTGACCAACCGCTGGTGCTTCATTGTCTAAACTTCGTTTTCTTGTCACGAGTGAACCATTAGTCCGAATCGGGAGTTCTAGTATTCGATTTCATAGAACTCACAAAGATGAGTCCAATGGAACCAACTTTGAAGGTTAATTCTTCTTGGATCATTCTCGAACTAAGGCAACCCTCCTTGGGCCACGATTCACCATTTTCTCCTTTGACTGTCTTGAACTCCAAAGCCGCCTAACTTTGGCTTCAATCTCCTTCTACCACGCATTGATGTTTTTGGCCTTTGTATACTACCATTCAAATGTGAATGGACTTCAAATATTCTACCATTAAAAGCAAACGGCCTTTGTAAGAATGTAATGTAACAAATAGCATTCACAAGTGACCTACTAAAGGTACTAACAATGAAGACCAAGGAGCCTGTGAACATAAGATGTCAAGAATCACTAATTAAGCATACAAAACTTGGGATTTAGAATAGAAAACCAAACATGGTACTCTAAATCCCTTGTCCTGTAAACTCAACTAATGTCGCCAAACCGCCAACCAAAAGTAACTAAAAACTATGTCAAATGCATTGGTTAAAGCATGTTAATGGTGCAGATCATGTGGCCCAATTTTTTGTTCAGAATCTTTATTTTTGCCCCTTTTCATTGTTGTTAGTTTTCCTTTGTTGTTAGTTTATCTGATGTGCTTGAATGCGACGTCGTTTGTCCGCGGATCCTCCTTCTGTTGAAGCGATCCTCGTGCAATGTTGCACATTCATATTTTCTGCAGTTGATATTGAATGTGACCTCACACCCTTCTGGGTTAACCAATCATTTTTACCAAAGGTTGAGCGATGTCGCTTTGACTTGGTCGATCATGCCATTATTTTGGATCGATGTGTCAACGAAGTTGATCCAAAATAGTCTATCGACCAAGTCATTTTTAGGATCGACGTGTATGTGCAACGCCTAGCCGGCTAAAAATATTAATTGAATTGATTTCTATTGAACTATTTTCTACATATCATAGCATTTAACATCCGTGAAAATATGAATTTCCTGAATCATGGCTAACAATGCTAGTTTGAGCCGTTCCCCAATTGAGGTGAGCAATTTTTTGTTTAGATTTAAATTCCTTCTATTTTATTACTTATATTCTAATTGAATTTAATAATTTCATTGACCAATACCGATCCAGCTAATGACCATCCGCGGACTACATTCAGCGATTTCATTCTACATTTTGTATACACTCTGACCCAGATGAACTTTGGGTTAATTCTAATTCAGGTAAGTCCTCACTGTTACATATGTATTTTATTTTCAATTAACTTTTTTGTTAGATTACTTTCATATGAACTAACGAAGATTTTTTTTGTTTATAATTCAGTACGTCTCTAGCTAGATTGTGGAGCTCCTACCGCCATACAAGTTGCATGTTGTGCTCAGGTGCAACGAGAGGGAGTATGGCATGCACTACTGGGGAACAGGAGGCTCAAGAGCTTGACCCCGAAGGGGTTTAACCAGTTTCTTGCTACAGAGGAACTCGAGGTTAGGGATACCCTCTATTTCGAGGTGGTAAATGTTGCTGGGCCCATAGTTTTTAATGTTATCGTTCTTCCCCGCAGATATTAGATGATTAGCTTAGACTTGATATGTTCATGTATTTGAAACAAAATAATTCGTATTTGGAAAAATATTAATCATACTTATTTTATGTCTGAAATCTTTAATTTATGATATATTTATTTAATATTATTTTAATGTTATTAAATCTTTAATATTTCACCTAACATATGAACAAAGAGAATTTGCCTCACTTTGGGGCATTTTTGAGTTGGGTTACAGGTGTCATTTTTCGGTATCAGTTTGGGGTATTTGCATAAGTTTGGGTGTTTTTGGCATCACTTTGGGGCTGATTGACATTGGTTAGGGTTTCACATCAATTTCCAGCCAATTGAAGAGAAAAGTTTCTGGCATGCTTATTGATAAACCCGTCAAATTGATCGGGTCACCCGTTGGATAACCATTATCCATATACTATTTTCACTTATTGGATAAGACTTATTGGATAATGACACATTGGGTTAATGGATATAATTGGGTTGTAATTATTGGGTTTAGTTGGGTTGGATAATGGATTACCCGTTGGATAATTTTGGGTGGGTTGAGTTGGGTTGGGTAATGGGTGACCCGTGGATAATTTCGTATCACAAGATAACTAAATTTTCACAAGTTTGATTACGAATGATTTAATTTTCCCATAATATATAATCATTTATTATATTATGTAATATTATATTATGTAATATAATATTATGTACATTATATTATATTCTATTTAATAAAAATAAAAAATATATAATATGTTGGCTTTGTAAACTCGACAAAATTAACGAACAATATTAGTTGGGATTGAGCTCGAGCTCAAATACTGTACGAACTCGATTATTGTACGAACTCGAATACTGTACGAGATTGAGCTCGAATACTGTACGTGATTGAACTCGAATACTGTACGAACTCGAATACTGTACGAGATTGAACTCGAATACTGTATGAACTCGATTACTGTACGAGATTAAACTCAATTATTGTACGAACTCGAATACTGTACGAGATTGAGTGCAAATTTTGTATGAAATCGAATACTGTACGAGATTGAGTTCCAATATTGTACGAGATCGAATACTGTACGAACTCGAATATTATACGGGATTGAGCTCGAATAATTTGTGAATTATAATTTGTATAATTTGTGAATTATAGTGAATATTTATGTTAAATATTACACATGCATTTAATTGGGCAATTTTGGATATTTATTGTGTATTTGTTAGATTCCTATTATGTTAACATAATATGGGACTCATGGTGATCAAAATCTCTCATTAACACAATTATTCTCATCCCGCTCAATCCCAAAAACTAATGAGTATTTAATACCCGATCCCATTAGATAATGACAACTTGTAACCTAAATCAGAAGAACATATTGAATGATAACTTATTGGGTTAATTATGCAATGACTTATTGGATAATGACTTATTGGATAATATATTTTAACCCATTGGGTCATTTGAATATCTCATGGGTTATCCAATGGGTTATCCATTTAATGACCCAACTCATTATGACTCATTAATAAATGGTTTAATTGGATAATGACTCATTGGGTTTGTATAATAGGTTTATCCAATTAACCCATTTGACGGGCCTACTTATCGAGAAGAGGAGGGGTTAGGGTCAAAGTTGGTTAAATATTGGCCTAACACAAAGGCTCACTTGACGGGGTTAAGTTTGTTTTTGTGTTTGTCCTAAAAATAACATTTAAGTAAATAAATTAAATTAAAATAATTTTAAAATTTTAGTAAATTCATTAAAATATTAAATATCAAAATATTAGGAACATCATATTAAAAATAATTAATATCAAATACAAATAGGTAAAGTCTTGGGAAATACCGTCTTTCCATAGGCATATGGAAAGATGAGGTTGAATTAGAATTATAGAAAGGTAAAATGTTTTAGTTGCAGTACTAAAAATTTATCATGCAACATGTAGTGGTTACAAGTTTATGACCCGATTAATGCAACCCGAAATTTTATCTTAATTTTTTCTAATTTACAATTTAAATCTTGATGTTTCCATAACTTATGGAAAGACCGTCTTTCAAGAGACAGACTCATACGAATATTTTATAAAGAGTCCGTCTTTTGAAAGACGGTCTTTCCATAAGTTATGGAAAGACCAAGGTTTAAAGTGTAAATTAGAATAAATAAAGATAAAATTTTTGGGTTGTATGAACCGGGTTATAAATTTTATAACTGCTACATGTTGCATACTAAAAGTTTAATATTGCAACTAAGACCTTTTACCTTTTATTATTCTATTTAAACCCCGTCTTTCCATAAGCCTATGAAAAGACCGTCTTTCCCAAGACTTTGCCTATAAAAATCAAATATAATAATTAAACATTAATCAAACACAAAGTTTTGTTTTAGAAAGTCTAAACTTTAGGCCAGAATTTATTATGCAATTACAGTAAGTTTCAATTGGGGTGGGTTTTTATTAAATAACCTGAAAAAGTGGAGGACTCTTGTTGTAAATATATAAACTTTTGGTCCATATATAAATATCACAAATTCATTATTTATTTCGTTTCTCTTTTTTTCGCTGGAAACCGCCGGATTTCCGCCAGATCTTCCATCGACCTCATCTGCTCTCTCACCCGGTGGACGGCGGCGATTCACCCTCGCGGCGTATCTTAGATCGCGATTTTTGAGCTCCGCCACTAATCTGAAGAAAGTCTATGTCGGAACTCGGTTACTCTAATCTCCAGCACCGCCACATAGCTCAGATCGACGGCGTTGCTGTTCTTAAGGCGATTGTGCACAAGCTTCTACTCGAGGCCGACGGTGGTTTTTGACACGGAAATAGGTTTCAAGATCGGATGAAAGCGGGAGCGGAATGAGATCGATGAGACGATGGAAATCCAGATGGAGCGTGGCGGGGACTTGAACATGATCTGGAAGTTGATTGACATTGGTTAGGAGTTGATGTTTGTAGTTTTTTCCTCTCATGTTAATGTTTTCCATTTTTTGGATGAGGTTAAGTGATGAGAGTTGATGTTTGTACCTTTTTGTGTGATATAGATTGATGTTTGTAGTTTTTATTATAAAATCTGAATTTAAGTTTTGTTGATGTTTTATGATATTTTGTTAGTTGTAGTTGATGTTTTATGATTTTTAGTTGATGTTTTGCTAGTTTTAGTTGATATTTATGACTTTCAATTGGACGATCATATTGATTTTTTGAAATTTTAAAAATATTTTTTTGAATTTTTTTTTTAGATTGTAGCTGGAGGAAAAATAATGGAAAGAATTGGAGAAAGTTCCCTGAAAAATATTATAGATAGGTCCTTGGAAAAATATTAGAAATAGGGCCATAGAGTTAGATTATTGTTAGAATTGCATAAATGTCCCTGCCTAAAGTTTAGATTGCCTAACAGGAGACCATTTCTAAATATAAAATACTACTTCCTCTGTCCCAGTTGAAATTACACTCTTGCATTTTTGACACTATTATCTATCAAAGTTTGACTGCGGATTTAAATAGATATATGAAGAACAATATTATCATATATGATATTGTTCAATTCGTCGTAACAAGTAGTTTCTAAATATCAACTCTTTATTTACCGTTATTATATGTAGGTAAATATATTAATGGACAAATATGTTTCTTGAATAACATGCTAATGATTACAGTGCAATTTCAGCTGGAACAGAGGGAGTATAACATACATCAAATTCAAATAGTTAAACATCAAATTCAAAAAGATTTGAGTTGGATATGAATGTGGACTTGTTGTCTAAAACTCAAATCTAAATAATACACATCTGATAAAATACTAAACATCAAATGTAAAACATCTTATTAAAATACAAATATACATATTAAACTTAATTAGTTAAACATTATATAAATATACTAAATTAAACTATTAAAAAATTAAGTAAAACACTAGTATAAAATAAAAATAAGTAAACATCAAATAAAAACACAAATCAAATTAGAATGGTTAATGATCAAAATGAATCAGCTCTAGAAAAACTGCACCTTTGGTCGAAAAACATCTTGAAAGACCAAAATAACCATGATTTCAAGAAGTGCAATAGTCAAGTTCACAATGAGGTACTGATGATTGTATCCGTTGTGCCATCTAGAAACTTATTAGAAGGATTCCTTTCTGGCCATCATAATGTCTGGAATCGGCCTAATGCTCCACGTTAACTTTATGAAACATGTAGAATAAGATCCCAAGAAGTCCCTAAGATTTTTCTCCGATGTCTAAGTTAGTGTATGAATAATATATGAGTAATCTCTAGAAAACATGTTGTTACTAGTTCTGCTACTCGGGTCACCTATTTATGACTAATATATTCTGGAATCCTTGCGGATCATGGGTCATGTTCCTATATCATGGTTTTAGTGGCATGGTTATAGGTGAGAATCGTTCCCTTTTCTAGGTTCACTTGATCCGTACTCCACAGGGTCGTTCTTTTTACCAAATTACCCGCGGAGTGCTAAGAGACCAAAGATAGAAATTTATATGTTGCTCCCGTGCTCACTACCAACTACTAGAGAGTAGCTAGTGACAAGTCTGGGATTGTCCACAAAGATGTTAGAATTTGAATGTTAACTACACACAACTCACAATTGGGCGTCACTCTGATTGTGTGTCGGAAATAGCTAGTGCTACAAATATGGGTTTTGGGGCGTTTTTATCTAACAACTACTAATCATGCAAATCAGAGAGATTAAACTATTTAGAATAACGTTGGGGATATTTATGTAACATAACCAACGAATGGCTTTGATCTTAGATTCTATCACATATAAGACATATACACATATTTCATGTCTATGTAACATAGTGTGGTGATAGTCGGTCCTTCCCAATGTTTGTCACACAAAGGTACCTAAGCTCATTTTGACCTATCAACATAGCTTCCGTAATTAGGGAAAGTGTTTCTACAAACAAAGGACCTGAGCATCACTCCTCTTTCATCGTAAAACTCACTCATAATGCCAACACGCCCCTGCGTAAAGGATCAAGTGCCTAAGAAGTTGCCTTAAGGGTGTTGTAATTGTTAGGTATGAGGGTAAGAAAAATAAATCTTACTCCGCCATGGACGCTTCTCCGTAGGCCTATAGAGGCAAAGGAATCGGCTTCTCATGATGACTCTAGGGTTGTAACTATGATGGTCGCTACACGACTACCCTAGTTGCTACAAACTATCATGCATCATCCTATTGGCGGTCACCAAGAGTGCCTCGCACCCCCGTTAGGGGAAATGCCTTCCCTAACATGAACATTATTACACGATGAACCAATCAAGCTAGGCTATGACAATCAGAATGGTACTCTCGATCAAGCATGCATATACTCACATCGCCAGTACTCACGAGCCTACTATATTGCTAACCCGACACTCCTAAGGTAGCATTCAAGACTAATACGATAACATATCACATATGAACTACGGTGCATCATAAAATACACATAACATGCATCTCACAAGAATATAAAGCTCAAATCAAACACGAATATTCATAGACATAAATATATGAGGATCTAGAATCTCACAAAATCATTACCCAGGTATGAATACAAATAAATTCCTCAAGTAATCACACTACGCCATAGACATTGAACCCAATTCAATCATTGGATTCAATTTCGTAGACATAAACTAGGAAATAGTAAATGAGAAGAGAAGAGTTAGTCTCTTTCTCTCTACCTACTCTTAGAACTAAGATTACAATAATGATAGATAGAGGTGCTTAAACCCTAGTAGACTAGTCCTCTTTACATAGTAGGTGGAAATAGGCCTTAGAGAAGTCCAAAACAAAGGGAAACCTTAGCAGCTACGTCATCACGGACCGTGTAAAAGCATTCGACATGTGCAAAAACACATGGGTCGTAGACTAGAGATGGTCTTAGCCAAAATAATTGAGCAGCCCGTGGAAATCCTTGCGGACCATTGACTGAAGGGTGTTCTTGGCAGTCTAAACATCGTACCTTGTGTAGAACCTTGCGGGCCACCATCTGGAGTCTTCATCCCTGGCTTCTGATAGCACGACCGCGCAATTGGTTGCGGGCTGCAGACTGGAGGTCCGGGTCTTCAGCATATGGAGGCATGGGCTATTCAAAAGTACACGGCCCGTGTTGGGACTTAGTCTCAGGAGCCATTGGTTTGGCATGGGTCGTGTCAGTCTTCACATCTTTCTGGATTTTAACTCTTTCTCTTTGGCGCATCCCATCTACTACCACAATTAAGCGTGTGACATTTGGTTTACTATTATTCTTGCAAATGGCCTTCAACTATTTTCAACCATTCTTGCGAGAAGAGAAGAAAAGAGTTAGTCTCTTTCTCTCTCTACCTACTCTTAGAACTAGGATTACAATAATGATAGATATAGGTGTTTAATCCCTAGTAGACTAGTCTTCTATACATAGTAGGTTAAATAGGCCTTAAAGAAGTCCAGAACAAAGGGAACCCCTAGCAGCCACGTTGGCAAGGACCATACAAAAGCATACGGCATGTGCAAAAGCACATGGGCCGCGGACTAAAGATGGTCTCAACTAAACTGATCGCACGGCCTGGGAAATCCTTGCAAACCACTGAGTAGAGGGTGTTCTTGGCTGTCTAAGTGGCGCGCCTCGTGCAGAATCTTGCAAGCCGCCATCTGGAGTCTTCATCCCTGGCTTCTGATAGCGCGGCCGCACAATTGGTTGCGGGCTGGGGAGGAGGTCTGGGTCTTCAACATATGGAGGAACGAGTTGTTCAAAAGCACATGGCCCACTCTGGGACTTAGTTTCAGGAGCCATTGGTTTGGAACAGGCCCTGTAAAATTACACAAGTCGTGCTAGTCTTCACATCTTTCTAGATTTTGACTCTTTCTCTTTGGCACATCCCATCTACTACAACGATTAAGCGCATGGCATTTGGTTTACTACTATTCTTGTGAATGGCCTTCAACTATCTTCAACCATTCAGTGAATGGTCTTCACTAAAATACTCTGAAGTGCTTACAAGTGATCTACGAATAAGCTCACAAAGTATAATATAGATGCTCGTAAGGTCATAGTATCCATTAGATCTAAATAATATACAAAATGAGGGACTTAGACAAGAAAACCAAAAATGGATATCTGAACCCCTTATAGTTTAAACCCCACTTAAACCTAGAAATTAACCCAACAAAAGCTACTAAGAGATGTCCTAGATGTATTAGGAAACACATGCTTCTAGCGTCTCATCAATTTTCCACACTTAAACACATGCTTATGGAAAATCAGTTTTATGCAACATGACCGATTTCGTAATGACTGGCCTCATCAGCTCCTTTATATCTTACTCCCTTCCAGGGGTGGTAAAATAGCCTCGTAACCCGTGAGTCAAACGAATTTTCTATTTTTAAACCAGTATGGGTATGGGTAAAGTGGGTTGTGGATAAAATGGGTAACATGTTATATGGATAATTAAAAAATATGGGTTGGATGGGTTGGGTTTTTGGATTGAAAAAATAATCAAACCGACGGGTTCAAAGTGCAATTTTACCTATATATACTCTTGTCCAGACCATTTTTCTTATGAATCGCTATATCACGCCATGTATTTTACTAATCACGCCCTGTATTTATACTATTAAAATACTACATGTATTTATACTATTAAAATACTACATGTATTTAATTTATTTTTTTAAATAAAATAAAGAATACAGCGAAAACTACTGTTTACCCTGTTGGACAACACCGTCGGTCGCCGACGGTGGAGGACGGTGATCGCTGGTCGCCGACTGTGGAGGATGGTGGTCGACTGTTGGTGTTAGTCGGCAATGGAGGTGGCCGTCCATGGGCGTCCGCCAGCGTATTCTCCACTTTTCCGGTGAAAAATTCAGTTGTCTTCCCAAGCCCATTTTCGTTGTCTTCTCTGGCCGAATTTCGTTGTCTTCTCCGGTCGGATCCCGTTTCCGTTGTCGATGCCCATCCAGATTCCTCTCATTATCGACCCATTTCTCTTCTTCGGCTGGATCTAGTTTCCTCCGCACAGCCCTTGCTCCGTCCGGTTCTCGTGGAGCTGCCGAATCTGACTCCGGTGTCTTCTCCAGGCATCGCACTGCCTCCGCCCAGCTCTCCTTTCTCTCTATCACCCGATTCTCCTTTCGTTTCCCAGTGTTCTTTCTCTCTCTTCGGTTCTCTTCTCCCTTTCCGTTCTCCAGTTCTCCTTCTCCAGTTCTCTTCTCCCCTTTCTTTCTTTTCCCAGTTCTCTTTTCTCTCTCCGGTTTTCTTATCCCCTTTCCTTTCTTTTCTGGTTCTCTTTTCTTCCTTCTTTTTCTGTATTATTTTTCTTCCTTAGCCTCCTATATTTTTTCTTTCTTTTTCCGGTTCTCTTTTCTTCCCCCGATTGTTTTTCCTTTCTTTCCTTTCCCAATTTCCCTTTTCTTCCTCCGGTTCTCTTTCCCAATTTTCTTTCCTTTTCCGGTTCATTTTTCTTCCTCCGATCCTCTTTTCCCTATTCTGTTTTCTTTCCCTGTCTTTTTTCCAGTTATGTTCTCTTTGCCTGGTTCTCTTTTGCCATTTTTCAGCCCAGACCTGGTTTTCCTTGGCCAGCTCCGGCTCAAATTCCAGAATTCGACGACATTTCGGGCAAAAATTCTAGATTCAATCGACATTTTCAGCCAAAACATTGAGATTCATACGACATTTACGGCAAAGAATTCGAATTTCATTAATAAAAAATAAAAGAAAACTCACTTTCCCGACGAGATTCCAGTGGCATAAAATGGTGGGCAGTGGCCGGAGGTGAGCGGTGGTCGCCGGTGGATTCAGGTTGAGAGGAGGTCGAATGGTGAAGAAGGGAGATGAAATTTTATTATAATTTTTTTATCACATAGTAAAATTATTCCCATTGTAAAAATATAAAGATAAAGAATAATAATGCATGTATGTGTACATATTAGGGTGTAAACAAATAAAATATAGGGCGTGATATAGCAACAGCCTTTTTCTTTGCTATTTTCCGCCCTATATTTACTGTATACACCCTGTATTAATACCTTATTAATACAAAATGTATTTAAAATTAAAATAGAGATAAAGTTTAATAGGAAATTTAAGTTGAAATTTAAAATATATATATTTGTGGTTGAAGTGCAGCGGCGGCAAGTGGTGATCTAACAGCAGTGGGTGGCGGTCCGGCGACCAGCTCCAAATTTTCTAGCAAATTCCATCCAAATTCCGGCGACCGGCCGGCGATGTTCTGGTCGTCGATGGTTCTCATCCCATGGCTCTCATCTAAAAAATTGCACTTGTAGTTCTCATTCTACAGTTCATATCTCAAAATTTGTACTTATGGTTCTCATCTGAAAATTTGTGCTTGCGGTTCTCATCTAAAATTGGTACTTGTGGTTCTCATCCCATGATACTCACTTATGGTTCTCATCACATAGTTCTAATCTGAAAATTTGTGCTTGTGGTACTCATCTCATGGTTGTCATATGAAATTTTGTACTTGTGGTTCTCATCTCACGATTCTCACTTATGGTTCTCATCCCATAGTTCTCATCTGAAAAATTGTGCTTGTGGTTCTCATCTCATGGTTCTCACTTGTGGTTCTCATCGCATAACTCTCATCGCATGGTTCTCACCACATGGTTCTCATCGCATGGTTCTTATCCAAAAATTTGCACTTGTGATTCTCGTCACATAGTTCTCATTGCATGGTTCTCATCGCATGGTTCTCATTCAAAAATTTGAACTTGTGGCTCTCATCACATGGTTCTCATCCTATGGCTCACATTTGGATGAATGAGAACCACAAGTGAGAACCACATTATTTTGAGTTGGAGATTTTTTTCCCCTCATAAAGAAGACAGTAAAAAAACGTGATTGGGTAGGAAAAAGTTGTTCTTTTTTATTTGAATTCAGATTTGGAAACTACTCCATTGCTTTAGAGGGTTTTTTTTAATTAAATTGTTCTTTAATTGTGTATTTGTGTTATTTAATCATTAATAGTTTGACAAATAATTTAATTTTTTTAAGATGAAGAAACATTTCATGTTCATTTAGTAGTTGTTGAAAATATATGGAATTCAAATTTATGGATGTTATTATACTAATAAGTATTAATTTGTTGTTATAATTTTTATTAGTTATTAGAATAATGCATAGACAATAATTAAAATGTAATATGGTTTTCGGTTTCTTCATAAGTAATATAAATGTAGTTGTTTTAATTTAATATATGTCGTTATGTAATTTTTGTATGACTTTGTTTAAATGAAGAATTTTAATTTGTTTATGGATAGGTGGCTTATAATAAGGTTTTAGGGTGATTTTGGCTTTTGCTGAAATTTCGTTGTCTAATGCAAAGCATCCGTTTATTTTTGGTGATTTGCATTATCCATTTTTGTTTCACCGATAGCTTTTTTGAATATAATGGTCCGAGATATCATCACTTCTTGTTGAAATTATATTCATTTAATTTTATGCTAGTTTTTAGATTTTATGCTAGTTTAATTTTATAGTTAAAATCTATCATTGATTGTTTTATTTGGTTGAAAATTGAGTCTGTTTGCGAAAATATTACTGTTCCTACGTGCGAAAATATTACTGTTTGGGTGCGAAACACACTCTTGTTTCTGTGCTGATAACGGTCATCTTCCTTTGCTTTCTCCCACCACTCATGGCGGCTCCTCCGCCTGTTCGCGGCGGCGGCGCGACCGGAAAATCTTTCCTCCAAGCTTTAGGTAGCCGTCCCCCACCACTTAATACCTCACTGCCATCGAACCCTGAAATCATCCCGAAAACTCAATACAAAGGTGAAATAGCCTGTCTGGTCAGCCGACGAGATGCAGAAACCTTAGCCTCCCACTATCAGAACGCCTTAGTTGGCAAATTCTCAAGAGGCAAGCCTTCGATGGCCGTCCTCAATGAGGCTTTCAAATCAGTCGGGTTCAAAGATTTCAGGAGAAGGATGATTATCAGCGAATGTGGCTCAAAGGTCAGTGGACCTTCAATCATGCACTGATGAAGGTACTCAAGTGGACCACAGACTTCTCACCGGAGGTTGAATCTTCCATAGTCCCGGTGTGGGTAAATATCCCAGTTGTTCCTATCTTTTTCTATAACTCGACTATGATTCAATCTATGGGAAACCAAATAGGACATTTCATAAAAATGGATGCAGCTACGGCTGCCTTATCCAGACCCTCTGTTGTGAAAATGTGCGTGGAAATTGATCTTAAAAATAAACTTCCGGCATTTATTAGGGTTGGAATAGAGGAAGATGGTACTGAGTTTAACGTTGTTAGGCTTCCTCTAGAATTTGAAGACATACCTTTATACTGTCATAACTGCAAAGCTATTGGCCATGATGATAATCTGTGTATTCATTTGCATCCTGAACTTAAGAGGCCTAGAGTTTATAAGATGACAAAACCAATTCCATCCCATAAGACTCTAGGAGAAGAAATAGTAAAGCCTCAATCCAAAGACCAACAAATAGGAACTGATGATCATGTAATCAACAATATTGCTGGAGGTTCTGGAGTTTCTGTTGCTGAAAAAATGAGAACTTTATCCTTACAGTCCTTTAAATATGTTCCAAAGCTCAAAATGATTCCTACCACTGTCCCTGAACAAGAGGTAATTCATGTTAATGAAATAGAGAAATTGCATCCTGTGGTTGACCTGTCTCCGGTTGCTCCCCTAGTAGAAGATGAAATTGTGGCTAATACACCAGGTCAACATGAACCTGTGGACTTAGATGGAGCTGATCATGTGGATTTAGTTAGAGGTGATCACTCACAGTCTGTGCATTTAGATAGATTTGATCATCCGAAACACTCTCACTCTGCCCCACCACAAGTCATTCCAAGGAAAATATATTCCAAAGATGACTTGCCTATCAAAAGAGCTAAATCCTTCTCGCCTTTTAGTTCCGTTATTGCTGCAAAAAAATTCCTTTTCTCTCAGCAGAAGCAGGGACAGAATAGATTTCTACCGCTAGCTCTTGATGAAGTCTCCAGTGTAGAAGATTTGCAATTTACTGGCCCAATCATTGAGGAAGTGGTGAAGTTTGGTGCTTCCTCTGAAGATCCTCAAGCGATTACTCCAGTCAATACTCCTGATTGTCCTGCTTCCCAAGATAGTAAGGTAGTTTCTTCATTTTCCAAAACTGCCAAATCTAAAAAGGTGGGTAATCATAGTAATGACACTTACCTTACTCAGCTGAACACCATTATGACTAGATCAAAAAGCTCCAATAATGTTTCCCAATGAATAACACATCTCTCAAGATTAAAATGCTGGTATGGAACATTAGGGGAATGAATACCTCCATGCTGAGGCTTCAAAATTTGATCACTAGACATAGGTTTGAGCTGGTATGTCTAATTGAACCAATGCATGACAATTTGCAATGTGAATTTTACAGACTTAGACTCAATTATGATCATTGTATGTTTGCTTTGAATGGCCAAATCTGGCTTTTTTGGAACTCCAGTTTATCTATTACATTGATTAGTGACAATTTACAGTTTTTAGCAGTCTCTTTACATAGTCTTAATCTTAATAAATCCATGGAAGCTTTTTTTGTTTATGGCCTTAGAACCAGAAATGAAAGGAAAATCTTATGGTCAGATCTTAGGTCAATTAATCATTCTGAGGCTATATTTATAGGTGATTTTAATGCCATCACATCTATAAATGAATACAAAGGTCCTTCTACTCCCAAACTGGGTAGTATGAAGGACTTTAATGATTTTATAAATGTGGAGGCCTTGCAAGAGATTAATACAGTTGGTAATTTGTTTACATGGAGCAATAATAGGTTAAGAAATCCTACTATTCAACGATTAGATAGAGGTCTTTGCACTACTTCATGGTCAACTAATTTTCCAAACTCCTCTATTCAAATTCTGAATAGGATATCTTCAGATCATAACCCTATGCTGCTGTCCATTGGGAGTGAAATCCTTTCCAATCCTAGGCCATTTAGATTTCTTAACACTTGGTATAAAAGGAAAGACTTTAATGATGTCATACAAAAAAACTGGGATATGCCTATTAATAGTTCAGGAATGCTAGGATTTTATCTTAAACTGATCAGATTGAAAAAAGAGCTTAAAGTTTGGAATAAGGAACAATTTGGGAATGTGCATGAAAATGTACTAAAGGCTGAATCTGCCCTAGAGTCTCAGGAACATCTGTATGACCTGAATGCTTCGGTTGGGAACCTGATCAAACTTAAAGAAGCTAAAGCTAATTTGGTAAGAGCTCTTGCAGAACAAAAAAGCTTTTGGAAACATAAGGCCAAAATTAAATGGCTAAAAGAAGGAGATGATAATACCAATTTTTTCCATAATACTGTTAAAGAGAGAAACTCCAAGCTTAAGATCACAAAAATTAAAGGTAGTACTGGACTTTGGCTTGATACTATTCAGGATATTGAAAGGGAGGCCATTAGTTACTATCAGGAACTTTTGACAGATGATTGTATTCCTGATAGTAGCTTTTTTCAGTCACATTTTCTAAGTAAGATTCCTAATCCTGTTACTCAGGAAGAGAATGATAGATTACTGCAACGGGTCTCAATGTCTGAACTTAAGAACATTGTCCTTAATCTCAATAAACGCAGTACTCCAGGGCCAGATGGCTTCACAGCTCACTTTTTCATAAAATCCTGGAATATAATCTCTACTGATCTCCTTGTTGCAGTCCAAGATTTTTTAGATGGGAATAACATCCCCAGAGGTATTGCTAGTACTTGGATAACAGTTATTCCAAAAAAGAAAACACCTAATTCTTTTGATGACTATAGGCCTATTAGTCTTTCCAATGTGATAAATAAAATATGCTCAAAATTGCTAGTGGAAAGATTAAAACCTTTAATGCAAAATCTGATTTCTCCCAGCCAAACTGCTTATCTTAAAGGGAGAGATATCTCGGATAACGTCATCTATCTACAAGAAATGGTTAGATTCCTAAATAAGAAGCAAAGAGTCCCTAATTGCATAGTCAAACTGGATCTTCGAAAGGCTTTCGACAGGGTTAGATGGTCTTTTTTGTATAATGTTTTGGTTAAATTTGGTTTTCATCCGAGATTTATCTATCCTATCATGCAAAACTTATCACAGGTTTGGTTCTCCATTTTAATTAATGGTAAGCCTGTTGGATTTTTCCAACCTACAAGGGGGATCAAACAGGGTGATCCCCTTTCTCCCTTTTTATTTAACCTTTTCTCTGAGGCATTTTCTAGGAGCTTAGCATTTATCTTCTCTAATGGTAAGCTGTCACATTACAATCTTCCAGGTAATTCTCTCCCTATATCTCATCTTTCTTATGCTGATGATACAGTTGTCTTTCTTAGAGGTGGCAAAAATACTTTGATTAGATTTAGAGCATTCCTAGCTAAATTTGAAGATGTCACTGGTCAGAAGATAAATTACAACAAAAGTGACATTTTCATTGGGAAACATGCCTTTGCACACTCAGTTAGTAATATTAAAAGGACTCTTGGAATGAAATCGGGGGCTTTTCCCTTTACATATCTAGGGGTACCTATTTTCAGTGGAAGACCAAAAAAAATTTACTTCCAGCCACTGTTTGAACAAATTGATAATAGGATTGGCAATTGGAAGAATAAATGGCTTTCTTCAGGGGGGAAAACTACACTCATACAATCCTGTTTATATGCTATCCCTCAGCACATATGGTATGTCATAAAACCGAGTAAGGAGGTTATTAGGACCATTGAACAGAAACTGAGCAGATTTTTTTGGGGGTACTCTGATCTTAAACCTAAGAGAAGATGGAAAAGATGGGATGCTCTTTGTCTCCCTATTAACCAAAATCGACTAGGTTTTAGGTCACTTACTACCATTATAGATACTTGCTCAGTTAAACTATGGTGGAAATATCAAATGGCTACAGCTCTGTGGACACATCTGATGGCTTCTTTGCCACCATCATCTAGAACTTCTCCTAACTGGAAACGAATTTGTTGCTTCAACGAATGGGCAGAATCTAACACAAGAGTTATAGTAGGGAGAGGTGATTGTAATTTTTGGACATCAAATTGGTTAGACATAGGTCCTATTATTGATCTTTGCGACTACAATCTTGTGAATATCTCTGCTGAATGCACGGTATCTGAATTCTTTTCAGATAAAATGGCCATGATTCATAGTTTATCTCCTTTGCTGCCATCTCATGCTATTTCCCTGTTACAGGGTTCAAGACTGTATTCCCATAGGAATGACAGACTCATTTGGAAACCTGGTATCACAGGTAATTTCACCTTTAAATCTGCATACAGATTGCTTTGCAATCAGACAGCCACAATTGACTCTATCCAACATTTCTGGAATCCAAGACTGCAAAAAAAGATTTTTATATTCATGTGGAAACTAACCAATTCATTCTTACCTTTTGATAATATTCTGAAAAAAATGAGATTCAGTTTGCCTTCTAAATATGGTATTTGTCATAATCATGAAGACTCCTTAGAGCATTTCTTTAACTCCTGCTCTTTTGCTCTACAAGTCTGGAAAACTGTTCATCAATTTATGGGGATAAATGATAGGTTGTTCCCCAATATCTGGGATAGAATTTCATGTTATTCTACTTATCCGGGATTGAGCTCTTTACACTCTGTCATGATTAGAACTTCATCTGTGATTACTTTTTGGAACTTATGGAAAATGAGAAATAACTACCTCTTTGACTCAGTTTTGCCAACTGAGGTGTTAGTGCTTAGAAGAATCAAGGAAGATATTTTCTACATTTTCTGTTCTAAGCCTGTTTTCATTTCCTCTGCCCTAGATCATAGTATAGCAGACCACTCTTTCCTGCCTTTGATAAAATCTGCTCCTAAGCCAAACATTCTTAAAATAGTTTGGACTAAGCCAAGCACTGGGTATAAATGCAATGTGGATGCTGCTTGGTGCAGTTCCTCCAATATGTGTGGACTTGGTTTGATGATTAGGGACTTCCGGGGAGGTTTCATTGCTGCATATACTATGTACACTGAAGCCTTCTCCCCCTTGGAAGCTGAAATGAAGGCAATTCACTTTGCCTTGGGTAAATCCTTAAGTTTCTCTTGTCCTATTTCCATTGAATCAGACTGTATTAATGCTGTTCATTGTATTTCTGATCCTATGCAAGCTCCTTGGAAAATGTTTCAACTGGCTGATGAAGCTCACCAAGTTCTGAGAAATATACATCTAGTCCATATTCACAGACAAGCCAATTTAGTGGCAGATTCTCTTGCTAAATCATGTCTTACTACTAAGTCTGATTCCTTCTTGGCTTCTTTTAATTATTTATCTAATACTTGCCAAGGCTTGATTAGACTAGATCAAATGGGAACACCATCTCTCAGGATGGAATTTTGATCGGATGCTACTGATTGAGGTTTAATTGCAGGTACAACACACCGGGTCATGGCTACATCAAAGATGTTTTTGTAAATTCATGCAGCTCTCATATTCATACAAGATCAGCTTGGTTTCATTACAACTTCTAGGTTCATGGTACAAACTAATTTACTTGGAGCTCTCTTGTGTACATATCATGGCCGACGAAGAACTGCATTCTTGGAAATAGTTAGGATCATCCCTTTTGGTTTAGTAGAGGATACGCTCATTCTATATGTTGAGATGATTGAACTGCCTTGTGTTTCTTTTGACTCACTAATAAGTTTGATCATCTATCACATATTTTAATGAGCTTTTGGAATCCTCTAACGTTTAGCTTGGTTGTATCGCATCCTTTTGGAAGCAACAAGCGTTGCTTCATGAGCCTAGCGCTCAACATTGTATATCTTTTGACTTAGCTACGGCTACTCTTTAGTATCTTTTAATTCTGTATATTTTATGGCTTGGGAAGGCCTAATATATATTTCCCCCGTCTCCGGATGGTTTATAAAAAAAAAAGATTGTTTTATTCTTCATGTTGAATGTAATTATGTTTTATATCTATATTATTTTTTATTAAAATGAAGAATTTGCAAAAACAAGTCATATACATATGAGGTTGACTCTTATAAGTTATGTATAAAAAGTAGATATATAATGTGATTCTAGATTTTGTCATTAGTAATGGGATGTTCGTTAATTTAATTTATATTACTTTATATGACATTTGTATATTTATTTTACTTATAATAAATAATTCACTATTACTCCGTCCCAGTCGAATGTGTACACTTTTTGGTCAACTTTCTCTGGTCATGTTTGACCAACGATAACTTTAGTTACGTATATTAACGGTGTGTTAAAATTTGATATTTAGAAAATACAGCATGCAGAGAATCCAACAATATCTCACATGATGATATTGGTATCTATATACTAGTTGAAATTTATGGTCAAACGTATCTTGAGAAAGTTGACCAAAAAGTGTGTAGATTCGGCTGGAACGAAGGGAGTAGAATAAATCACATTCACATGTTTGACAGTCTTAACATATTTGGTTGATTTTTTTTATTGACTTCTATAAATTGACCTCTAATTATATTATTTATATGACCTTTAGGAGGATGTTGACACATGTGAAGTGGTTCCTGTGGAAAATTGTTACCCAACATTTGCGACTTCAGTGGTGTTTCCAAGTCAGAATGAATATTGTTACCTTTACTGTTTGTAAAGGTGAAGAATTTAATTACTGAAAATTGCGAATCAACGGTCTCTTTACTGTTTGTATGTGCGAATCACGGTGCGAACCACGGTGCGAAACTCTTCTTCTCCTTCTCACCTCCAATTCCTCACCTCCAATTCCTTTCTTTCCAATTTGATCCTGATACTCGCTGCTGGTCTTCTGGCAACGACTATCCACCGGAAATGGCAATACGCCGGTAAGCCTATCGGTAGTTGGTAGATATGGCGGCCGTCCAAGCTCTACCCATCTCGGAAAACAGTAACCTAAATAAAACACCTCCTATTATGCTATCATTCGCCGCAGCATTACAGAGTAAATCCTCTCCTCTAACTAAGGCCTTACCCAGTAACCCGGAGTTAATTCCCAAATCCCAACACCTTGGCAATGTGGCATGCTTATACTCTGAAGATCAGATCGCAAAATTTTCATCTCATTATGCTAATGCCCTAGTAGGCAAATTCACGAAAGGGAGATGCTCAATGGAGCAACTGGAGCAATTCTTCAGAACGGTTGGGTTCTCAGGTAAGTACCAACTCGGATCCTTAGACTATAAGCATGTGCTCATTAGATTCGAACTGCTTAATGATTATCAACGTTGCTGGATGAAGGGAGTGTGGAATTTTAGTGGTATTCTGCTCAAACTTTTAAAATGGACCCCTGAATTCTCAATTCACAAAGAATCCCCCATAGTCCTTGTGTGGTGCATTATTAGAGAAGTCCCTCTGTACTATTACAACTCTGCTTCAATAGAATCCATTGGTAATAGTATAGGGAGTTTTATCAAAAACGACATAGCCACTGAAATGCTCACAAGACCCTCAGCCATTAAACTTTGTGTTGAAATTGATTTGCAAAAACCTCTGTGTAACTATATTCGTTTGGGATCAGTAACAAATAATAAGAAATATCAAATTGAGTGTGAAGACATCCCATTATACTGTGATCACTGCTCTAAACTAGGTCATTCTTTGGCCCAATGTAGAGCCTTTCCTCCCAATTATAATGTCAAACCTCAGGAAGAAAACAAAATAATTAATCAGTCACAGTGGCAGCCAACTGGGAAAAAGTTTGAAACTCCCCCCTAATCATAATTGATGAACAGCCTGATCATATCATCAGTGATACAGATAAGATGGCAAGTCTTATGGATATGCCATCCTCATCTCAAAAGCCTAAATCCACTCCTAACATTGATACCTCTAAGGCTGTAGTTTCTCGCCTGGATATCACTCCTGGAAAATGTATCAGCCCGAAAAATAATGTGAGTACAGATAACTCATTATCCAAACTGATCAATGATTCTGCCTTTACCAATTTCACCCCAAGGACATATGCCATAGATGATATTCAGGTGGGTAAACATACATTATTTTCGGTACAACAAAAGATTACTTCTAACTCCTCTCAAGGAAGAGTGGGAAATAGATTTGCAGTTCTGCAGGATGAGCAGGATGACTTAGTTTGTAATCAGGATGATGTGGCAGCTCCGATACACAACACCTGTCATCAAGCCAGTACCATATCCCCTTCAAATTTGGGTCAGGAAGCATTGCAAGGTAAGTCCAAAGGTAAAAGAACTAACTACCTGTCCCAGATTAACAAAATGATGCTTAGATCATCTACTAAAAGTAGCAAATCTGGTGAACAATGAATAGTCTCCCTTCAATAAATTACTTGGTGTGGAACATTAGGGGGATGGAATCATCTATGTTAAGATTAAATAATCTGGTTAGACTCAAAAAGATTCATTTGTTGTGCCTAATTGAACCTATGCATGATAACTCTAAACTTCACTCATATATGGATAAACTTAACTACCAAAATGGTCTGACTCTATTTAATAGTAAGATATGGATTATGTGGTCAAATACAATCTCAGTCTCCCTATTATCTTCTCATGAGCAATTTTTACATGTGCACATAAATCATTTGACCATGAATGTTCAAATGGATGTTGTTTTTGTTTACGCACTTAGAAATAGAGAAGGTAGGAAGATCCTTTGGAAAGACCTGGCTCCTATCTCTAATGGTGATACCATTTTTATTGGATATTTTAATACTATCACTTCTCTCGCTGAATATAGGGGCCCTAGTTCGCCTTCCTTAGGTAGCATTAGAGATTTTAATACATGGATAAATACTTCGGGTGTTCAGGAAATTAATACGGTTGGGAATCTGTTTACATGGTGCAACTCTAGACTTAGGAACCCCACATCCAAAAGACTTGATAGAGGTTTATCTACTATATCCTGGAATCAGAAGTTTCCCTCCTCTTCCATTCAAATCTTGAATAGACAAACATCTGATCATTCTCCTCTGTTACTACAAATCTCAAATTTGACCACTTCTAACCCTAAACCTTTTAGGTTTCTTAATGTCTGGCTTAATAGGCAGGATTTCATCAATCTAATTCAGGTAAATTGGGATAAAGAATTGAAAGTTACGGGTTTGCTAGGTCTCTATCTTAAACTAATCAGGCTTAAAAAGGAGATTAAGATATGGAACAAAGATTGCTTTGGGAACATTGATACTAATATTTTAAATGCTGAAGAATCCCTTAGAATTCAGGAATCTAACTTTGATCTAAATCCTTCAGATGCTGAGCTTATGGAATTAAATCGGAAAAAAGCTTTATTGTTACGAGCTCAAAAAGAAAAGGAAAAGTTTTGGAAACAAAAAGCTAAATTGAAATGGAACAAGCTAGGTGATAATAACACTCAATTCTTCCATAAAGTGGTTCAGGAGAAAAACTCTAGATTACTGATTAGTAAGATTAAAAGTAAAGATGGACAATGGCTTAGTACTCAAAAGGAAATTAACAATGAAGCCATTTCTTTTTACACAGATTTGCTACAGGAGCCAAATCTATTGCCAAATGACACATACTACTCACATTTCCTGAATCACATACCTAATGTTATCACTGCATCTGAAAACTATGAATTATCTAAACCTGCAACTGAATCTGAGGTTGAGATAGTAGTTAAAGGTTTAAATAGAAACAGTAGTCCTGGTCCCGACGGATTCACATCTAAATTTTACATTAAATGCTGGCCTATTATAAAAACTGATCTAGTTAAGGCTGTTAATGATTTTATTGATGGAACTCCCCTGCCCAAGGGAATTTCCAGTACTTGGATCACCTTAATTCCAAAAAAAACCACACCTTGCTCATTTGATGATTTCAGACCTATAAGTTTGTCTAATGTCCTTAATAAAATATGTTCTAAGGTTCTTATTGAAAGGCTTCGACCATACATGGATAATCTGATCTCTTCTAATCAGTCGGCCTTCATGAAAAATAGGGACATCTCGGATAATATCCTTTATCTCCAGGAAATGATTCGATTTCTAGATAAGAGAGCTAGGATTCCTAATTGTATTCTGAAGTTAGACTTGCAGAAAGCGTTTGATAGAGTTAATTGGCATTTCTTAATGAACATTATGTTGAAATTTGGTTTCCAAGGAAAATTTTCACATGCTGTGATGTCTAATTTATCCCAAGCTTATTTCTATGTACTTATAAATGGCAATCCTGTGGGTTTCTTCAAAGCCACAAGAGGAATTAAGCAAGGTGATCCACTATCCCCCTCTATCTTTAATATTTTTTCTGAAGCTTTCTCCAGAAGTTTATCCTTCATTTTCCATAATAACAAGCTTGCATACTATCAGTTACCATCTCCAATCCCAGCTGCAACCCATCTTATGTATGCAGATGACACCATTATATTTATGCGAGCATCTAAATCTAATCTTGTTAGGATTAAGGCCTTCCTGGATGTTTTTGAGTACACCTCTGGCCAAAAATTCAACTTTCATAAGTCTGATTTCTACATTAGTAAAAGGGCTTCAATTGGCAAACTAAATCAGATCAGGATGATTCTTAAAATGAAGCAAGGTTCCCTTCCTTTTCAATACCTAGGATGTCCTATTTGCAAAGGTAGAACACTTACTAGGTACTATCAGCCACTTATGGAGAAATATGATAAAAAATTGCAAAATTGGAAAAATCAGTGGCTAAGTCCAGGGGGCAAATTAGTTCTAATTCAGTCCTGCTTATATTCAATGCCTCAACATCTTTGGAATGTTACTAAACCACCAAAAACAGTAATTAAGAACCTAGAAAGAAGGTTGTCTAGATTCTTCTGGGGTGAGTCTGATGGGAAAGGAAACAAAGTTTGGAAAAAATGGGCTCATCTAGCAACTCCAATCTCCAATGGTGGTTTAGGTTTCAGGTCAATTAGAGCTATTCTGGATGTATGCTCCCTTAAACTGTGGTGGAAAAGTCAACTAGGGAACACATTATGGTCTCAACTGCTATGGTCCTTTCCTGATTCACATAAAAAATTTGTAACTTGGAAAAGGATTTGTTCGGTTAATCGTTTTGCTGAGAAAAACTCCTTCATAATTCATGGTAAAGGGTTATGTAATTTTTGGACATCACATTGGTGCATGATAGGTCCACTAATAAACCATGTTCCTGATCATATCACTGCACCATTTCTGGATTATACAGTGGCTGACTTTATCAGAAATAAACATGAGATTATGCTACTGATTTCTCCTTTTTTAGAAAATGATACTCTCTCTTTCTTACAGGAAGATCAACTTGAAGAATCAAGAGAGGATAGGATTATATGGAAACCTGATCCTGTTGGACAATTTTCATCAAAATCGGCATATCGTGCAATTACTGGCCCATCAGGTAATTCTTTAGCCTTCAAATTTATATGGCATAAGACTCTACAGAGTAAGATTTCGATATTTGCTTGGAAGATGTTACATTCTCTACTACCATTTGATGATGTACTCATTACATGTGGGTTTAGTCTTGCATCAAAATGTCCTGTTTGTTGCCATAGGGATTCACTAGAACATTTTTTCATTACATGCCCCCTGGCCAAATCTGTATGGAGCTACATGGCTTCCTTAGTTCAATTCCAACTACCTGAACCTCAATCCTTAGCTCAAACCTTTTTCACTTTCTGGAATTGTATGGATCTACCCAAAGGCTATCAGTTGTTATGTAACATAATCCCTACCATTACTTGCTGGTGCCTCTGGAAGTCTAGAACTAGATACCTTTTTTACCAGTGCCCCTTTTCTGCTGATTACATTAGTAAGGAAGCTACTGACATTATCAGGCTAGCCTTGTTTTCTAATCCTACATATTTGAAATCCACAAATGGCATGCCTCATCTAATCAAAAATCTTCTGCCTCAGTTCAGACCTCCTCGTAAACCGATCATTAAAACTATAAGTTGGGAGAGACCTTCACAACATTGCATTAAGATTAACACGGATGCATCTTGGTTTCTTGATAAGGCTTCAGTAGGGGTAATTATAAGGAATTGTACTGGTTCACCCATACTGATCAAATCTGATACCATCTCTGCTGATTCATCTCTTCTTGCTGAAATCCTTGCGGTCAAAATTGCTTGTCAGAGTTACAACAATTTGAATGAATCAGTTACTATCGAATCAGACTCTTTATTGGCGGTCAAAATGATATGTGAACCTTATACTGCTCATTGGCATGTATTTGATGTGGCTTACAAAGTTAACCATCTTCTTAATGGTGTTGTGCTTCAGTATGTGCCTAGGGAGGGTAAATTGGTTGCAGATGCAATAGCTAAATATCATTCTGCTCATAATCTGACTTTGCATCTCAGTAATACTCCTGTGCATATTAGGGGTCTTATTGCTCTTGATAAGATACATACTCCCCAGATTAGAACTATTTCACATTGCTTGTGATAGGATGGATACTGCTGATGGTTTTTTTCTTTCGTATAGGTTCCTCTCAACTGAACTCACCTTGGATACCTCACTACTATTACTGATCTTGCCGTGTTGCTGCTTGGTGACTCAGAGAGTGAGGCTCGGGCTCATTCAACATACGTTATTCCACTTTTGCTATATCTCTTTATAGCTGGCATTTACTAGTTAGTTGCCTGGCCAAACAGCGAATTAACACGGGGTGTGGAGATTCGTTGCTTTGGAATCACAACTAACTAAACTCGTCTGATATTTCGGATCATGTATAGTTCTTAGTGTAGGCTATACTTCACTTTTGTGGGCAATGCGGTTGCCTTCTGCAAAGTTACTCGTACTATACTCTGGTTCTTTTTGGTTTGGGGTACCAATATATCAACCCCCACCCTTGGGTGATTTTCATTAAAAAAAAGAATATTGTTACCTCCAATAGATTGCCCTCTGTGTTGGGTTTGAATGTGTTATGTTGTCGGGCTAGCAAAATATATGTGGGCCCCTATGGGTATATTGTATATGCAATTGAGGCCGGGCTGATACGGCTAATGATGCGGGCGATTCAGATGTTGTCCGAAGAAGTAACACATGTACAAGAAGTTGTGATTGCCCTTTTATGTTTGTTATGCAACTACACACCTAGTTAACATAAAATGAATATATGATTTTAAGTACATGAAATGTATATCAAATTATTTTATCATTACTAATTTTAAAAAATTATAAGGTGTTTCAGTCAAATGAACATAAAAATTAAAGATGCACCTAGCCAACATTGAGTTGCCATCAATATTTCCCCCGCTCCAATCCTCTCGCATGAAGGACTCCATGTCTTTACCAAAAAATTCTGCATATGCTTCTTGAATGGACTCCACCGATACAGAGCTAGGAATAGCGACAAAAGGACCATCAATGGGAATCCCAAGAATCATAGTCACATAATGCTATAGGATTGTCATCTCCCCAAATGGCACGTGGAATGAGTTTGTGTCCAGCTACCACCTCTCAATGAAAGTAGATATCATGGCCATGTCAAGGTGCTTGTACGTGAGCATCGGGAGGTACGAAAACCCACTTGCATGTACCAAGAACTTGTTTACTTTACGTAATTGTCCCAATAACAGGTAGGTCTCTTTGTTTCCATGCTTCCCTCCTTGCCTTGTTTTTTCGAATTAGCTTGTTGGAAATTTTGACCTTTCAGTGTGAAAAACTAATATCATTACCCAAGTACTTTTCATTTGAAGATCTGTGACATGGAAGGAGAGACAGAGCGGGTCCTTGGTATGTGGCTCCGCATTTGAACCGACTAAAACTGCCGACTTTCGAAAGTTTATGCATGTGCAAGGTATGTTGTGACGAGATTCAAGGTTTCAACTAATTTCAAGTTTCTCTGTCAGAGACAAAATTCAGGAACTGTAGCAAACAGTAGCGCACAGTAGATGTAAATGTGGAGAACGCATTTGCAAAATGTGTTCCCCAGCATTTCAAATTTTATTTTTTTACTGAAAATATGTGAACGCATTTGGAAAATGCGTCCTCTTTAATTTACCTTTTTTCCCCAGGCTAAAGAGGACGCATTTAGTAAATGCGTCCTCAATTTTCCAATTTCTTTTTTACGCTAAAACTGATGAGGACGCATTCCCCAAATGCGTCCTCAAATTGCCTTTTTTAAAAAAACAATTTGCCATGGTAATGAATGCATCCTCCAATTCCATTTTTTATTTAATTGCCACGTAAATGAGGACCCATTCAATGAATGCGTCCTCTGATTGTTCCTTTAAACGCCCAAAATTCCATATTTGGACACATTTCATTTTCTCCACTACAGTCGTGGGCTCCAGAGTTGACTGTGCCGGATTCCTCGATCCTCTCCCTCCCAACTCTCTGTTTCCATCATTCTCGTCGCCAGATTTCTTCCAAATTTTGGTTGGTAATTTTTTTTTGTTCTTTTGTTATATCTGGTTGTTCTTCAATTTTTTTTGTTGAAACTGTTGCTTCCCTTGTAGCTGAATACATCTTCCGGTCTTGCACAGAAGATCTGCCACTGCTGGAGTCCGTTGTGCAAACCACGCACCGCCACCAGTTCAGTGCGCGGACTCACGCACCGCCACCGTGCTAGAGCGTTGGAGTCACGCACTGCCACTATCTCCGGGAAAAGCTTCAGTGCAAACTCCCCTGTATTTGCAAAAGGTACCTGAAAAATTCTCGGACATATGAATGTGTTGAATAATTTATGTGTGGTTTGAATGATGATGTGTTGTTGGATTGGTTTTGTGTGGTTTGTTTATATGAATGTGTTGAATGTAGTTGGAATTGATTATGTGTATTGTTTGTCCAAATTTTATTATTTTCGTAGAATAATTAAGTTGAAATGTAGTTTTTCAATTACTTAGAAAATCGATAATAGTGTATGATTTGGTTACCCGATGATAATGGAACAGTGTATGGTTTAGGGTTTGAGTAGTTGAACATGAGTTGCTGAATAATGCCGTCTTTTTTAATATCGAATTATATCCTCTATATTTGTGAAATACAGTTGTACAATATTTTGGACGATGTACTTGTACAAAGGGGGGGTCAGATTAAGTTTAATTTGACTATGGGTGTGTATTATGATCCTCCTATACCTGAGAAGAACATGACTCTCGAATGGAGGTTAAGCCACTCTGAGTTAGTTGATATAATTTTCAGAAGGCTTGGCATTGCAAGCGATGTGATTTTGTTGAAAATATATTATCGTTGTCCTGAGCTGATTGGTTCGTCTATATACTATCGGTGTTATAATGTGGAAGATGACGAGTCAACCATAACCTTCTTCAAAATTGTTGATCGAATGTCCTTGTCCCTGGTGGATTTGTACATTACTATAAAAAAGATCTCTAGCACCATTGACCGTGTGGATGATGTTAGTTCGGGCATGTTCATGTCGTTGTTGAGAAATATTTAGAACTATACACCTTTGCCACCCTTACCACCCCCTGTTCATTTCCAAGGTTTTGTCATTGGTGAGTCCAGCCAACCTTGTGCATATGTTCACATCGATTTCGCTCAGCCGTCCACAAGTGGTGGTATATATGGTGTGCATCATGAGGAACTGAATGTGTTCGATAATGATTATGTGGGTGAAATTGGTGAGCGCATTGTTGGTCATGATGAACATGTTGGTAGTGATGATTAAGGTGAGGAAAAGGAACTTGGTGAAAAAAGTGAAGATGGTCATTCCTTATCAACTGATTCGAATCCAGGGGATGATGATGAACAAGTGGTGTGCACGAACAATGTAGCCACGTTGTTCCATCTTTTGGCAAATCCTGATACGGAGGCCTACTTCAGGGATTATGGGGGCCCTGATGAGGATGGATATGACCCAACTAATTGTCGTGAAGGACTGCCTAGTTATATTCAAGTGACTGGTGAAGTGGCATTGGTTATGTGATTCCAGAGTAAGCTAGAATTGGTAGAAGCTATTTCCAGGTGGAGTTCCATGATGAACAGGGGACACGGGGTTGTGGAGAGCAGGTTGCGTACATGGTATGCAAACTTTAAGGACATGGTTGAAAGAACTGGTAATTTTCATTGGATTGTTAAAGCCAGCAAAAAGGCTTCCCAAGGGATGTGGGAGATCACCAAATGGGCAAGTAGTCATGGTTGTGTTGGTGCTGGTCGATCGAGTGGTAACAAAAAACTGACATCTTTGATGATCGCCCGTTCTATTCGCCACCAGATTTACGCGAATCCTTCTTACACGGTGAAAGATGTCCAAGCACATGTGAAGATGGAGTTAAATGTGACCCTTTCCTACAAGAAGACCTGGTATACTTGCCAGAAGGCTATTGACTTGGTATTCGAAACTTGGTAGGAGTCCTTTGAACAGTTACCAACATATATGGATAAGCTAATCAGGGCCAACTCAAGCACTGTTGTTGATTGGGCAGACGTACCTGATAGAATACACGGTCATGGGTGTAGGAAATTTAAGCTCGTGTTCTGGCCATTTGGTCAAGCTATCGATGCCTTTCGCCACTGCAGACCGATGATTAGTGTGGATGGGACTCATTTGAGAGGTGCATACAAGGCCACAATGCTAGTTTCCGTGACGCACAACGCGAACGATTACATACTCCCCATTGCTTATGCAATAGTTAACGCTAAGACTAATGAGAGTTGGAACTGGTTCATACAAAGACTGCGACTCCACATGCTAGTAGGCCAATCTGTATTATATCAGATCGTCATTATGAAATTTTGAATGCAATATGGAGCCATCAGGATACCACCAGTTTTGCTTGCGTCATTTTCAGTCCAACTTTCTTAGTGCTGAGGGTGGGAAGTTCAAGAATGAACATAGACTCTGGTTGGGCAGCTTGGTGGTGCCAGATGAGAGAGCGGGTAGAGGGAGTACAAGGATGAGTTGGAGAGTATCGAACCATCTGCTTTGGATTGGTTGAGACAACATGATATCAGTAAGTGGTGCCTTGCCTTTGATGAAGGTGATCGTCGTTGGGGAATTCTTACAACCAATTTGTCCAAGAGTTACAACAATTGTTTAAGGCGCGTACGACATCTCCCGATAACTGCGTGTGTCAAATCCACTTTTGAACGAACAATTGAAATGTTTGCACGAAGGGTAATGGACGCCACAAGTTGGAGGTAATTTCATGATTCATTACAGGTCTTCATGTGTTCATGGACTAGTTTACGTATTCTAAATTGATGTTGAATTGCGTAGGTCCGAGTTCCCTAGTAGGATTTGGAAAAAGTTTCAAAAGCAAGACACATGGGCACATGGACATATTGTCACTGTGTTTGGTCATGCGTCGCAGACTTATAGGGTTGTGACAAGGATTATTGATGACAACATTGGTGAGAGCCAGTACACAGTCAAATACCGGGGAAAGGAGTGTACTTGTCGCGAATAGCAAATTTTCCATTTCCCTTGTTCCCATGCATTGACCATCTGTAGGTATAGGCATAACGATCCATCTACTATATATGAGAGGGTATATCAAACAACCACCTATGTGCAACAATATAGTCAGGGTTTCATGCATGTACGAGATCCATCACTATGGCAATGTGCTAGTTGGAGCTTATTTCCAATATTGGAAAGTTTTGCAATAGGAGAAGTGGTCAGTTTGCGGAGAGAAGGATAAGGAATCAAATGGATGAGAGGTTGATGGGTGATTCCAGAGGCGTCTGTAGGTGAGGGCATGCTTAGGGTTGTGTTTGTAATATGGAGTTTCTATATTTTGACCAATATGTATAACATTATTTTATGTAGCCAGTAAGCTTGTTATGCTAAATTCCTTTGTTTTTTTAGTGCAATGGATTGTGTGGATTCGTATTATGTGTATTTGTTTAAATTTAAGTTAATGTACGATAAGGTTTGAATATTTATCATATCTAATAGTATTCTTTTTTGTGGAAATTTGGACTGATTCCTTTTGCCATGTGATTCTGATTGTCACCAGGGATACGCTATGTATCATCCAGGACCCATTGACGAGGATTTTCTTTAACTCCACCAGGAGCATCGTGCACGTGCTCTGCACAACGGTAATTTAGAGGATGGGACACTACAGGTGAGGCAGTGCGATGGGGCTTGCTGGATTGGTCGCATTCATGATCGAGTGATGTGTTATGTGCTGAAGCTGGATTCCAGGGACTGTTGAATTTTGCACTAATCCACATCGATCATTCCCTCATCACTGCCTTATTCGAGCATTGGAGACCAGAGACGCACACATTTCACCTTCCAATAGGGAAGGCTACCGTCACTTTGCAAGATGTGCGCATCCTATGGGGTCAACCGATCGATGGCATGTCATTCACTGGTGTAGACACTAGCAGGCGCATAGATGACTGGAAGAGATTGTGCACAGACTACCTAGGGGCTACACCAAACACGAGTGCTATCAGGGGGGGTGGCATTAGGGCCAGCTGGTTGGAAAACTTGTTGCACAGTCCATTGCCTTTTGATGCTACTGAGGTAGATTGTCAACAACATGCTAGGGTTTTCATTCTGCTACTGGTTGGTGGAAAACTTATGTCAGAAAGATTCTAGCACCTGATCCCATTGCTCTATTTGTTGGTAGTGATGGACCTAGATGCAGCACATCAGTACAGTTGGAGGAGTGCCATTTTGGCACACTTGTACATGTGCTTATGTAACGCTGCAACCTCACAAGTCAAATCCATATCTGGGCCACTTGTCTTACTATAGGTAACATTTTTGGTTAATCTTGTCAGTTGTACATACTATCTGTAATGACCTTTATATTATATAAAATTTTATTTTATTTATTATCAGTTGTGTTCATGGGAGTGAATACCATCCATCCGTCCAGTCGGTCAACTTCCAGTGACTGTCACGATGAGTGCTCTTGGGTCTAGTTTCGTATTCAATTAGTAAGGACACAATTTTTAAACCCTTAAAATTACTAGGAATGGATAATATTATTCGTTATGTTCTTCACAGGTGGAGAGCCCGGTGCGATTTATCACAATCACCCATCCATGTACTGAAAGTGTACCGCGACTAGCTAACATCTCTCCATGATATTCAAGTATATTGTATTTTGGATTTCCTTTTTTGAACTAATGGGAAAAAAGGGCTTTTCTCTCCTAACCACAACAACTGTTTGTTATGTCAGTTTATTTGGCATCCATACATCGAGGATGTCATGCAACAACTCCCACAGTACTGTACAGCATGTAGCAACAACTAGCTACTGTGTGTTGACCTCATTTGCTGGCATGTCGTGGAGTACCATCTTGTTCATCGTGTTCTCAGGCAGTTTAGCCTTATCCAGCCAATACCCACCCAGTTGGTCACTAGGGATGAACATAAACTACTTCATACTAGACACCGTCGAGGGAGGGCAGACATGGATTGGCGTGTTAAACTAAGAAGATATCTCGATGCTTGGGAACATCGAGCAAAGCAACAAGTTAATACTGATATCAAAAGCCACCGTCCAGCTCCACTTGGTCGACAGGGCGGTGGGTGACCGCGTGCTCGGGGCCCTGCAGACCACATTGGTTCATCTGAAGCTGAACCCTCACATGCGAGTCCAACGAAGCCCAGACCATCACACTATGACACTACTACAGCTGATTTCACTGAATATCTTACTCCCACTTCTGATCATGCCGGACCATCACATAGTGGACCCTCACACTTTGACACTTCTTCAGTTGATTTCACTGCATATCTTACTCCCACTGCTAGTCATGCGTACATGTTGCCTACTTCTCCATTAGATACAGGTAGTGTTCCACATGTCCAGTATGATTTGAATGAGGACGGAGGAGACGTTATAGAGGAGGATTTTACAGAGAGAGCTCTGCATGACGAGGTACATGTTTCTACTCAGATGGGTGTTCCACGTCGCACATCCCACACTATACATCCTCCCCCATGTGAAACGGGTGGAAAGCTTTGTAGAGGGTGTCATTAGTACATTACATGCCTTTGAGCATTCATTTCATTACATTTGTACCTCTTTGTTTGACACGTCTCCTTTGAATATTGTAAATTTTAAAGCGGGCTTTCAAATTCTTCCGATGCATTTATCATTACCAAAATCATTAAAAAAATATTTTTAAAAAATCACATTTCTACTAATGTGCTATTTTCACCCTAAACGACAATATAAAAAACAATAATTGGAAGATTAACAAGAAGACGGATTAAAAAAATTAACAGAATGCAGGATTAAAAATAAAAAAGTTTTTTTTACAAAAATAATTATTTCAATTGAGGATGTTGTAACAGAATGCTGTAAATAATTATTATAACAGAATGTTGTAAATAATTATTTTTTTAACAGACTGCTGGAAATAATTATTTTTTACAAAAATGCATATACAGATTTTCCTAATAAAATCTAGAGGATGCATTCAGAGAATACGTCCTCAATAACGGCAATTAAAAAATTCTGAATGCGTCCTCTACAAGGTGGCGAGATTTAAAAATCTGGATTTACAGATGATGCATTTAGCGAATGCGTCCTCAAAATTAACTGGAAAGAAGAATGAAAAAAAGAGAGGATGCGTCCTCAAAATTGGTTGGAAAAAAAGAAGAAGAGAGAAGTCCTTCATTGAGATGACCATTTTAAAAAACTAGCGCATTTGCATCCAACTTCAAAGGATCATGCACCATGAAAGAAACAACTCCTCTGTCAGATACTTTGAAGAAGAGTATAAATCATTCGTAAACATGAGATGTGAAACCGGAAGTACCTTCCTAGCAATTTAACTCCCGCTCATTGTTAAAATGGCTTGGATGCTAACATCGATGAGAAGGTTTTTTGTCATGGAACAAATAGGAAGGGTGACAATTAGCATCATTGTCTATGTTCCTGTTTAGGCTGAAAGAATTCCAAGTGGATGTCGTTGAATTTTATGGAGTACGTTACTATCATGATGCATTCCACAATCTAGTATATGCATGTTGCGAGGAATCTCATCCACTTCATTATTAATTTCAAAATTTTCAAGATATTCAATCGTACAACTTGCTCCTATCTATCTTTAAAAACGTCAAGACATGTTAGGTTCATATGTTGGGAAACACAAGTAATTCTTTTATTGATAATATATAAGGGCAATTCTAAAATAGGTATAATTTATTTCTCTAGCACTAACCGATTAAAAATTATTGAGAAATATGCAAATATAACCCTATATAATTGATAAAGTTCAAATATAACCCCGAGACCATACATTCGAGATGTTAAACCTAAGTGCAAATTCTTCTTATGATGCACCCTATTATGTAATTCTCCTTATGATGCACTCTTTTTGGTTAAACACAAGCTCGTGCGCTATCACCTTCACCTGAAACTATACATTCGAGTACAACAAATTGACATAAAAACTACTCCCTCTGGTCTTCTTTAAATGACCCATTTAAAATGACACTTAGTTTTTTAAAAAGAGAAAGTAGTGGTAGAGGTTTAATTGATAGTATAAAAAGTAAAATGGGTGGATAAAAATAACCTAGGAATTGCTTAAAAGGGAAGGAGACAAAATTTTAAAAAAAAATCATCCCTATATAAAAAATGGAGCCATAATCAGTGGACCAGAGGGAGTACAACCCTAAAGTGACAATTTTGAAGCTTTCAAGACTGCATTCGAGCCCTTCTGAAATTGATAAAAATAATTGGATACCTTAAAACCCTGTCCTAACTAAGGGACTTGTTCAAAATCTATACAGAGTCAAAGGGTCGAAGGTCAGAATATTCAAAGCTTTGCAAAGGAAGATTACCGTCAAAATTTCTATGTGGAGGAATAGTGACCTGTCAATAATGGGAAGGATCACACTGTGCAAACATGTTCTTTGCACATTATCACAATACACTATAGGGACTTTTAGAATACCAAAGATGGTAGCAAATGAGGTGGATAGACAGATGGCAAGGTTCATCTGGGCAGGGGATACAGAAGGAAGAGGGATCCACTGGAAATCTTGGGGAAAAATATGTACATCGAAATGGCGAGGTGGACTTGGTATGAGATCAACGTCAGAAATGAACCAAGCATTGCTAGGGAAGCAAGCATGGTCACTTTTGGAAAATAAAAATTCGTTCTTCTCAAAATTCTTCACGGCTAAGTATTGCAGGAATCAAGATTTATTGAAGACAAAACAAAAGAAGGGCGACTCGTGGGGATGGAAAGGGATACTCTGGGGGATGGAGCTAATAAAACCACACTTAAAGTGGAAAATTGCAACAGGGAATACCGTGAACATCCAGGAAAACTGGATTCAAAATCAGCGCAACCCAATCCGTTTCAACAATGACATACTTCCAGCCCTTGGTTTTAAGGTCGCGGGCCTGATTGATGCAAATAAATGCTGGAGGATGCCTTTACTCAGGGTGTTGTACCCATGCCAATCGGTTAATGAGATTGTAAAAATCCATGTCCCAGCACACAGTTTCGGGGAAGCAGATTACTTAGTCTGGGAGAAGGA
This sequence comes from Rubia yunnanensis, assembly GCA_037428765.1. NCBI lineage: Eukaryota > Viridiplantae > Streptophyta > Magnoliopsida > Gentianales > Rubiaceae > Rubia > Rubia yunnanensis. The sequence goes on along the minus strand of CM075066.1, from coordinate 29,183,074 downwards.
ATTACTTGGGAAATACACAGTCAAGTCAGGATATCATTCTGCATGGGGGATAGGAAAATAGCGGAACCATCATCCTCTACATCACAAATTTTTTACTTCGAGGAATCAAACTGTGGAAGTCCCTTTGGAACAGCAACATCCCGGAACATATAAAATTTCTCATTTGGAGAATGATCCAAGGTGCATGCCCAACCAACAAAAACCTAAGGAAAGGAGGCATGCAAATATCATCTAAGTGCCAAATGTGCTTTACATCAGACGAATCGATACAACATATGATCTTTGAATGCGACATCGTAAAGAAGGTTTGGAAACAGAGCAGATTGGGATTAGACTTCAACTCAGGTAAGCCTATCTCACTCAAGAACTGGCTACAACAGTGGTTTAGAGTAGCACCCGAGAAGGAGGGTAAAGAGCTGGCATGCTTTATAATATGGTCAATATGGTGCGCTAGGAATACAACCACTTTTAATCTCACCTACACACCGTCCTTTCAGCATATTAGGGCTGAAATTGCATCACTAACATACAGGGCTAGAGAAAGGGATCTCAATCGAGAACCATCCAATCAAGACCCAGACAATGTCCCACAAACAACAGATCAACAAATGGACAACGACGAAGACCCAATCAAGGAAAAGATCAAGGCGGGTGACATCACACTATTGTGGCTTAAGAAAGAGAAGAGCGTGGACCACTTATTTCAGGATCGAACCATAATTACCACCGATGCGACTTTCTGTAAAAATAAGGGTGAAGGAGTTGCGGCCTGGTGTTAAAAAACTGCGGATACAGAAGCAAGTTGGGAAGGTACAATGCCACTACATGCAATCTCAGCTATCCAAGCGGAATTAACGGCTATCCTACAGGCCAAAACATGCAAGTGTCAGAGGGAAAATGTGCCTCCTGGTCAAGACTGATTGCGAAAATGCATTACGTTACATTACCAAGTACCCTGAGACACCGCCAGATGTGAGGCAACATGTTAAGGAGATCCTAGTCTTAGGTATGGTATTTTACAATCTGTCTATTGTTAAGGTGGATAGAGTAGAAGTAATAGAAGCACATAACTTGGCACACGCCAATATAACTTGTAATATGTTTCCTACTTATTAATAAAAGTTAATATCACTCTAAAAAAAATTCAAGTAGCATCCACTTAATTCTCCATTATATGAAGAGTATGAAATTGCTATTAACGTGAAAATAAGAATATAAACTAACAAACACATTGATGTGAAGGGAACCTAAGCAGACAAATCTGCAGAAAATTTCAGTATCAACCGTGATGACTAAAGGCCGCGCTCGCTCTACCGCACAAGACCCACTCGCCGTCGCCGATGAGCGAATCTGACCGTGCTCCAACGTGCACTATCACCTTCCGCAACCATCTCTATCCATGCGCCATCTCCGTTCAATTCCACCACTCCTCCTCTGCCTAACCCCGCCCACCACTACCATCTACCCCTGAAAACCTAGCCCCTCCAGACCCGCCTCCTACTCCGCCTGCCCCGCAACAACCTTCGCCTCTAAAATCTAGCCCCGCCAAACCTAAGACCACACCAGCCACCTAAACCAACCACCCCCCTAAAAACCTAGCCTCATTGAAGATAGGTGTAAAATGGGGAAGAAGGAACGATGGCAAGTGTTAGGAGGATTAGGGTTAGGAAGAAACATTTGGGGTAACATAGTAAATTTACTATTTTTCATTTTTTTTTAAAAAATCATAAGGGTAAAATTGACTTTTCAACCAATTTCGGCCTCAAACTGCCGGAAAAAGTTATATTTGCACATAAATTAACTATCTAGGGTTATATTTATACTTTCAATTATTACAGAATTATATGTGCACTTTCGTGAAATATTATATGATTATACATGCATGTCGCTCAAAATTATTTAATCTGACATGGCCACAACTATCAAGAAAAAACGAAAAGGTGTCAGATCCCTAAAGGAAGAAGTAACAAACATCCAAGAGGGTAAAATGTGTTGTTAATTATGAAATCACCCACATAATTTTACTACACAAAGGACCAATCAATATAACATTTGCAGAAACTTGTCGTGCATTCTGCAGAATGGTGCCACCCAGATAGATAAATTCCCAAAATAATGTTTCTGAATTAAATACAATTGTGAATTTTCATGGTACAATTTTTCTCAAGTGGTCTATCGACAACTCCGCTACCATGCGTTTATTTAATGCAGCTCAAACCAAGTTCATTTCATTTATAAACTGAGAAGTGAAGGCCTGTAGAAAGCATGCGTTTGCGCGATTTCTATTCGATCGCGAGGATCATTCAGATTCTCATCCCTCAATGCTTGAAGAATGGCCCTTGAACCTTGCTCCCTGGATCATAAAAACACATTCAACAGCATCACAAACAAGCTAGGATCCACATATTTTCAGGATCAGCGTCATCATAAAGCGAAATGTTACCTGGTTATCAGTATTTTGTACAGCATCTTCAAGATGGGGCAGAGCTCAACAGGAGCAACCGCCTTCTTACCCTCGGGATGCAATACATTCAGGCTCGACTGACTTAGAAGCTCATAAAAAGCTCCCACAGCTGACACTCCCTGAAACATGAACCAAAAAAGGTTGCAGTATGCCTTGGAATGTTTATTTCCATTTCAGCCGATGTGCAAAGCACCAAAGTTTACCTGGATGGTTCCTTTGCCACTAATGCTATCACCTAAGTCCAGGCTCAGTTCTCCCTTGGCTATCATCTGTCCATACCACGCATTACGCCCTTTCAACAGAGTTACATAAGTGTCTGCGAGAAGGGGTCCTGCCAGCTTCTCTGGTTCTTCGGCCAACAGATGCGTGATGAATATCATTTCTGATGTACAATGTGCAAAGTATACGGACTTGCTAGTCGCACTTTCATTGGTCAGTGCCGCAATCATTCCTGAAAACAAGACTGCCAACTTAAATCACAGCATATTGTGGCCCGTGAATGAATATGAATTTGAAGGTGCAATTTTCTACACAGCTCTCTCTTTTAATGATCTAGAAACATGTTTCTCTTTCTTTATATAAACCAGAAGAAAAGAGAACCATCTCTGAAAATTTTGGGTAAATGGGAGTCTGCAGATCAATTTTCTGCAACTTTCATATGGAATCTCAAGGTTAGGAATCCAATCAGAATAGATAAAACATCAACCAGTTACATTGGATAATGAGATCAGTTAGATTATAGCAGAAACTAACGAACTTACCAGCTCCTATCGCGTAAACATTCTTCAAGCCTCCCATGACTTCATGGGTGACAAGGTCACTGTTGTCCCAAACAATGAAATGAGGCTGCCTTAAGAACTTTGCAAGCGGCACTCTCCATCTCTCAGCGCCACATATTCGAGCATTTGCATACTCCCTGTTGTATATCTCAGAAGCAATGTTGGGTCCACCTAGATACAGAATGTTCTCAATCGGCACTCCCGCTGAAAACAGAGGAATCTTAGTTCAGATACAAGACAAGCTCCGTGTTAGTCATGCTAACACGGTAAACATAATTTAAAACTGTAATCGTTTCTAGGAACTTGAAGTAAAATGACAGATGCTTACTGGCGCGTTTTATCATCTGTGTGGGGGTTATAATGTGAGGAGCAGGATCCAGTTCAGCCTCTATTCCCTTTGACAAAGAAACTATGATTGGCATTGTTATCCTCTCCTTCCAATACTTGCTGATTTCTTCAAAAACTTCTTTGGTCTCCGTGGAAGGCAATCCATTGACGACAATATCAGCATCCCAAACAGCTTCCTGCAAGTTAGTCACAACCTTGAGTGGACAAAGGGGAGTCTCAATCATGTTCAAACAGAATCCATCTTTCAGAATCTCATCAGCATAAAGCGTGCGATCGCCTAGTCTTGCCTCAACGTACTTTAAATACGCGCATCTCCTTATCAGCCTCCTCAGCACGTCCTCCCTCGAATTGATCACCTCGAACAACTGCTCTGCGGTGGCCCTATCCACACTCCTTCCAGGCCTTCTCCAGATCCTGATCTGGACCTTATCTCTGAACCCACCGTAGCTGTCCTGAAGCAATGCTGCAAACACGCTACCCCACGCACCCGCGCCAACAACAACAATCCTCAACAAGTCACCCTCGGCCTTGCATAGCAGTCTCCGAAACTCATCCAGCTTCTCCTCAGTTCCATTGTGATTCTGCATCACCCCATTTGCACATGCCATCTTCGGGCAGGTTTCCACTTCGATACTCGCAACCATTTCTCCCCCTTCGGGCTAACCACAACAAAAGCAGTGCTGTGAAACCAAATGGAAGACTTTGGGTACATATAAGGGGATCAGATCAAGCTGTATTAATGGAATGCATGACCAAAACCCCACCTACAAACTGTTTTCAAACATATTCATTCAAGTACCCAATTCAACAGCCTTTAGAGGCTAGAGCTAATCAGCACTGCAAATAATTCAGTATTACCTTACAGACAGGATATCTGTGGGACCTAATCTTTACTGGTGAAGCGCTCACCTAGATCACTGCCATTTTCAAACCCACCAATTGTATTATATTACTAAAACAGATAACCAAAAAAGAAAATCATGCATCTAAAAATCAGGTCACCGAGTTGGTTGATCTACCAAAAAATAAAGTGAGTGTTGTAACATTTCACCAAAATAAAGAAACTAAGGAAAAGTTAATATTTACCTATAGTGCTGCTTGAATCCCAAAATGCGGAAACCGAAGATAGAGCTTTTGGTGAAGAAATGGGGTCATAATGAGAAGGATGGGAAATTGGGAAGGTGTGCCTAAGCATTAAAGGCTTGATAAGCTGCCAACTTCCCAAACGGTCATTAAATTAGCAGATTACACAAATGGCGTACAGAATTCGTTATTTTCCTTTTCTTGCAACATATTCCTTCCTCCGGATTTTCACACCCCGACCAATCCAAATCAAAACCTTTTATCAACCATAATTTGGCATCATTCACATTTCTGGCAAGAGGCGAAGATCCGCTCGCCCTCAGCGGCCCATACCAACCGACACCCCCGCCAACGTATGAGAGGTAAATCACGGTAGCCCAGCACCAGGACCAATAGGCTCGGTATGGACTCGGTGCGCACAAGGGAGCCTTGCAAAGCAACAGCTCCCCACACTGTCGCTGTCGAGTATCGAACCTGGATTTATTGGCTTTCTCACCCATCTCCCAACCACTGAGGTACACCCATGGTGTATCATTCACATTTCTGGCAACTAAAGTTCACAGCATAGCCAAATGCCAATCAAACGCAACTACTGTAACAATTTATTCTACATTGTGACATGAATAGACACACTAATTCCAAGTTGAACTAAGTGTGCTTAGTGCTTACACAAATTTGCACAAAGACCTATTACATTAATCAAAACAAAAAAATGCTCATAAACCAATACAGTTAAAACTAAAAGACACAAATTATAATAACATGAATCCAAACGACTTGTTCCAAAAGACCAAGACCGTGTCAAACAAAGAGCCAAAAGTTATCAAAAATGTTGCCCACGACACTAAAGAGAAGTAGAAATCTAAAACTGAAACACAAATTAGAAGACTGTTCCAATACAGGTCAAACCAAAACCAAAGTTTGCAGACACAACATTGAATGCGCGTTCATCACTCATCCGTTCTCACTGAAGTCTAACAGTATACGTATTGATTTTAGGGAATACTCCATCCGTTCCTGAAGGAATATGACACAGCAACTGATTCTTCTTGAAAACATCCTGAATCTTAGGTTCTATTTGAAATTCCGTTTCACCTGAATTCTAAACCTTTATACCAAGTTGTTTAACAGTTTGGTGTTGGAACACCAAGATCAGTTTGGTGTTAAAAACAAAACGAAATACGCAGTGCACACATAACTTGGTTACGCAGTTCGGTGCAAATACACCTACGTCTGCGGGGCCTTGCCCAGATCAGAAACCATTCACTAGAAAGCAGTCAAGATTAACTTAAATACTAATCCATTGCTAACCTACAGAGTGAATGTTGTGAGCTCCCCTCACTGTCGATCCTACGTCGTTGAACCCTCACGATCAACACGTCTCCCTGGATCTCCTCCTCCCGAGGAATTACTGATCTTCACGAACTTGGTCGGTTGTTTAAGAACCTCCAAACACCACGGCAGATCGCTCCAAAGCTCTCACGTAGAGATTGAATCTTGGTCGCGTCAATGATTGCGTTGTCTTCGTCTCCTTTTTATCCCATCGCAATCCTGCCTTGAATAAACTTCTTTCCTTGTCTAACTCTACCACAAATAGACTTCTAGACTAAGGAAAGATCTAATGCTAATCTGGTATTTAAATGAACAATCCTGTTATCAATAGGACTTGTTCCATAAATAAACTACTTAACCAATTCCTAACTATTACAGGAATATTCGTTTACCAGAATTAGATGACCACGAAATCAATCATTTATCTTCACAATATTCTGATCAGATCGCACAATTATATCCTATAATACACTCCATAATTCGTGGTCATCAACCATACTGCTGCTGGAATACTGCTGGATAGCAGTGGTGTTAAAACACCATATCACCAGAATTCACTCAGTGGTGTTAAAACACCAGATCACCAGTATTCACAATATGTCATACATAAGTCCAACTCCGGAGGACTTTACAATCTCCCCCTTGGCATATTGGTGAATTCATAGAACATCAGCACAAACACCATAGAACACCAGAAAACCAACTAGCATAAACAATATAGAACACCAGAATACCAGCTAGCACAAATATCCAATTATCCAGACCAAACATACATCATTCAAATCATTCACAACACAAAATCTCTAATATCTCCCCCTGAATTCAGTAATATGACAAGAAAACCCAGAATTCCAATCATTCCAAACTATCACTCGGACTCCTCTGATGCAGCATTGTCTGAATCACCAGCATCTGATCCATTTTCATTTTGATTTGCTGCCAGCAATGCTTCTCTCTCAGCCTCCAAAGCTGCCAGCTCCCCCTTTTTGCAGTACCATCGATATCACACAGGGATGGACTAAAGCTTCCTTCCTCGTCTTGCGAGCACAGTCCAAAATATCATTAAATATCAACCTGCCCAGATTGACCCTATGCCTCGTTCCCAAGCTGTAAAGAAGAGTCGCCATGTCTTTGGTAACAATCGTGTTGTTTACCGAAGGAATCCAGTTATGAACCGCCACCATATACAGACAGTAATACCTGGAGGTCAGGTTTGATGCTGGTATTTGTTGTCTCCCAGTCAGTGGCCACGAACTTTCCACACCACCGGTCAACTCTACTGCCACTGCATCGAAATTCTCTGGCATTTGGTGTTGGAACACCGCCTGAACATTCCTCGATGTTCCACGCTGCAGACAAACATTTACTGCCTCCGGGGAAAATACCACCACTGTTCCTCTCACATATACTCTGTGAAACCACGGAGAGTCTTCGTCTTCACACTCCTCCTTCAAATTAGAGTAAAATTCCATCACAAGTTGCTTGTTATAGTCACAGAAACAGGTAGCTGCCTTAAACACCTTGAGATGATGCAAATAGTCTGTGAATCCACATTCCTTATATTTTACAGCATCAGCTGGCCTTTCCGCCAATATCTTCCTGTCACAGACAAACTTCCACTTTTCTTGACTTGCATCATCAAAGAATTCAGGGCTAATGGCTTCACTCGCTTCAGGTACAGGTTGTGCACTAGACTCAATTGTCTCAGCTTGTCTTTGCTGTCTGGCAGCACGTAACTTCTTCAGTTTCAGCCCAATCGGCTCACCACTGTCCTCACTAGTGGCTGTACTTTTGACTCTGCATCTTTTAGATCTTCGAACCCTCTTGGAGGTAGAGGCCAACCTTTCTGCACCTGTCTCAGACATCTGAGGTTCAGATCTGTCTCCAAATTCAGATGGTGTTTCAACACCAGCCTCCTTCCTTTTCCTCTTGAATCCCTGGGCTGGACTTGTCTCCAGTGGTGTTTCAACACCAATACCCAGATCAACTGGACTCTGCTCCTTCTCAGCATAGCTCTCATCTGGTGTTTGATCATCAGTATCAACCAAACCAGCACTTGGCACATCAGCCCCACCTGCTCTCTCCGCAGCAATTCTTTCACCATCTTCCTTCTCAGAATCAGACCTCACAAACTCTGATAGGGCAGACTCAGACCTAAACAACTCTGATATGGCTTCATTCAAAGCAGATTCACTCAGTACCGAGGCACTCTCTGGTTCATTCACCCTCGAAATTATCTCAGCCTCATCAGTGCCACTTGCACACCCTGCCTCCTCTTCACTATCACTAATGTCCACAACAGGAATAGGTAACCTTCTCAGTGATTCTTGAGTCTGAAACAGAGACTCATCAAAACACACTATCTCTGTGTCACCAGCCACAGTAAAATCAGTGGATTTAACCACTTTTATCCAGGGCTGCACAACTACATTATCCCCCAAATTCCTGATAATCGGCCTGTGCAGGGAGGCTATCCGTGTGTAGATTGTGAAGAACTGACCCTCTTCTTCTCCTACTCTGTAACATTCTCCGAAACCAACTCCAACCAGCTTGACATTATACTCACTGATTTCCCTAATCTCTCCTATGCCACCAGTTAATAACTCCTCAAGTTTAAACCTGTTAATCTTGCCATGTAAACTTTTATATTTTCTCAGATCAATGTAATCCCTATTTTGGACCATCCAGGTAATGAACTCCAAAATAGAGGGAAAATACACACCATCATGAACAAACGAGTGGTCAAACCTGGGTTTTGGGCGGCGTCGGTTTTTGCCATCCCACTGAACTATCGTCCGTTCTCGGCCTTCTCCAGAATCTGCCACTTCTGTATCGGGGTCGAGTTCTTCGATTCGAGGATTCTCCGGCACCCGAACCTTGACGAAGTCTCCGACCATCTTATGGAATTTGGAACTTACCATCTTTACAGAGTTTTGAGTGAGCTACACAAATCGAGGATTTTTGAAAAAAATTTCTGATGAACAGGGAGTTGCGAACTGTGTAGGAAGATGAACCGTCGAGAGTTTGAGTTTTTGTGGGAATCAACTTTCTCTTTTCCCTCCTTTTTCAGAAACCCAAAAGACCATCTACTTTCTCTTCTTTTCAAACTGCCACATACGAACCCTTAGGCCCATAAACACACTTTTCTGGCCCAAATTTTCAGCCCGTCTGATTCACTTTTCTCCGATTTCCCTTGGTGTTTAAACACCACTTCACATATTTTTGATACTTTTGATTTTTCTATTTTTTTTCTTTTTCACCATATTATAAAAGAAACAACACAACAGCAAATAATACAATAGAAAGTACAGATCAGAGTACCTTACATTCTACAGACACCCAAGTGCTGTCTGAGGCCTTCAAACGTCTCACCATCCAGTGGTTTTGTAAATATATCAGCCAGTTGTTCTGCTGTTGGTACATACTGGACTGCGACTTCTCCTTTTTCAACCAAGTCTCTGATAAAATGATGTCGGATATCGATATGCTTTGTTCTAGAGTGTTGCACAGGATTCCTGGAAATATCAATGGCGCTTTTATTATCACACAGAACTGTCAGACTCACATCATCGAAACCATAATCTCTCATCATCTGCTTCATCCATAACAGCTGCGCACAACAACTTCCGGCAGCTAAATACTCTGCTTCAGCTGTGGACAAAGATATAGAATTCTGCTTTTTACTATACCAGCTGACCAGATTAGATCCAGCAAAGAAGCACCCTCCAGTGGTACTCTTACGATCATCAGCATTCCCAGCCCAGTCCGAATCACTGAAACCTACTAATTGTGAATCCTTGTTCCGAGAAAACCATACTCCATACTCCGTTGTTCCACTTATATACCGAATAATCCTTTTCACTGCTGACATATGTGATTCCTTTGGATCAGCTTGGTAGCGAGCACAAATACCAACACTTAAACAGATGTCTGGTCTGCTTGCAGTCAAGTACAACAGGCTGCCAATCATACTCCTGTACAATTTCTGATCAACACTTTGCCCCTGTTCATCCTTTGTAAGCTTATCGGTGGTTGCCATTGGGGTGCGTACTGCCTTTGCACTTGTAAGTCCGAATCTCTTGATCAAGTTTTCAGCATATTTCTGTTGATTGATAAACAGCCCATTCTTCTCCTGAGTAACCTGCAATCCCAAAAAATATGATAATTTTCCTACCATGCTCATTTCGAACTCTTGAGTCATTAAGTCAACGAACTCCTTCACCAAGGCTGAATCGGTAGATCCAAACACAATGTCATCCACATAGATCTGTGCAATTAGAATTTTTGACCCCTTGTGCAGCACGAACAGTGTACGGTCTACTCCCCCTCGACGATAGCCCTTTTGAATCAGAAAGGTCGTCAGTCGCTCATACCAAGCACGAGGTGCCTGCTTGAGTCCATACAACGCCTTATTCAACCTATAAACATGATCAGGAAACTGAGGGTCTTCAAACCCCTTAGGTTGCTCCACATAAACTTCCTCTTTTACTATGCCATTCAGGAATGCACTCTTGACATCCATTTGATAAAGAGTAAAGTCTAGTATGCAGGACACGGCCAAAATTAGTCTGATGGACTCCAATCTGGCTACAGGGGCAAAAGTTTCATCGAAGTCAACCCCTTCTACTTGTGTGTACCCTTGAGCAACAAGGCGTGCTTTATTTCTGGTGACATTACCATCTGCATCAGATTTGTTTTTGAAAATCCACTTGGTACCGATCACATTTACATTAACAGGTCGTGGGGTAAGAAACCAAACATTGTTTCTCTCGAATTGCTGCAATTCTTCTTGCATCGCCGAGATCCAATATTCATCTAGCAAAGCCTCTTTGTAATTTCTTGGCTCAGTGAGTGAGATGAAACACGATAATCCTGCTAATTCTCTGTAATTGACACGGGGTTGATCCCTTAACTGCATATGTCTCGTTGGATTCTGGTCAGAATCAAGAATTCCAGATTCTGGAGTTTCAACACCGGTTGATGGTTCTGGTGTTCCAACACCAGTAGGAACGGCTGAATCAAGCGCATCACCTTCTCCAGCATCGTCGTCCTCTGAATCATCTATCACCACATTAATGGACTCCATGACTACCCCAGAACGTTGATTCAGTACTCGGTATGCTCGGCTGGTAGGAGAATAGCCCAAGAATATCCCAATGTCGCTCATAGATTCAAATTTAGCTAAGGGTTCTCGATCCTTCAGAATGTAACACTTACTGCCAAAGACATGGAAATACGACACTTCTGGTTTCTTTCCTTTCCAGATCTCATATGGTGTCTGCTCGGTAAACGGACGCAGATAAACTCGGTTGATGGTGTAGCATGCAGTGTGTACTGCCTCAGCCCAATATCTAGAATGAATTTTTTTCTCAGCCAACATTGCTCGTGCCATTTCCTGCAGTGTCCGATTCTTTCTTTCTACTATACCATTCTGCTGAGGGGTTATGGGGGCAGAGAATTCATGATGTATACCAAGCGTTTCACAGATGTCCCAAAATTTAGAGTTTTCGAATTCCTTTCCATGATCACTCCTGATGCGTGCAATTCGAACGGTTCCTTTTTCTACATGAAGCTTGTGCGCCAAGGTCTTGAATACATCAGCGGCCTCTGATTTTTCTTTGAGGAATGATACCCACGTATACCTCGAGAAGTCATCCACGCAAACAAAAATATACTTCTTCCCTGCCACACTTGGTGTACTCACTGGCCCCATTAGGTCCATATGTAGAAGCTCCAAAAGTCTTGATGTTGAAACATCATGTACAGCATGGTGAGGAATACGAATTTGCTTTCCTTCCTTACAAGATCCACAAACAGTCTCCTTGATTTCACTGATTTCGGGAATACCTCTGACTGCATTTAGTCTGGAAATACGAGCCAAGGATTTATAATTTATGTGCCCCAATTTTCTGTGCCACAGGGTACTGACTTCCTTTTTCGAGCTCAAGCAGGTGACATCTTGATCAAGTAGATAACACTTATCCATTGATCTGGATCCAGTGAATACTCCTGACCCATGATTTACAATACACTTATCTTTGTCAAAGTACACTGTCATATCATTATCACATAAATGACTGATGCTCAATAGGTTAGCCTTCAGACCTTCCACTAGCAACACATCTTGGAACACTGGAAGCCCTTTGATTTCTAACTCCCCTTTGCCAATTATTCTGCTTCGTTTTCCATCACCGAATTTAACATGTCCACCAAATCCAGGTTTGAATTTTCGCAGAAATTCAGGAACTCCTGTCATGTGCCTTGAGCACGCACTGTCGAAGTACCACGAGGTTCCTATATGTGCTCCAAAACATACAAAACTTGAAAGACAAATATCTTGAGACTTTCGAACCCATACCTGGCTTACTGGTCGAGTGGTGCGATGTGATCTTTGAGTTGCATGTGTGTTCAAGAATCCGTTCCTGTATCCTCCAGTGTTGAATTGGTGCACGGTATTGTATCCTGGAATGGTGTTGAAGTACCGATATGCTGGGTTGACAGACAGTGTCCTAAGTAATTTGAAGCACCTGTTTCTCACATGACCTTGAACTCCACAGTATCCGCATCTCCTGATTCTCTTGATGGGGGCAATTCTCCTCAATTATTCTTGGAACAGGTGCACCTTGATCTGCCTTAATTTTCAACGCATCAACTGATCTTTCATACCCAATTCCAAATTTGGTAGTTTGTCCCATTTTCAAACAATCTTCAAGCTTAGCTTTCCCTGTATTGAGACGTCTAATAGCCTGTTCTGCTGCCTCCGCTCGTTGAACTACTTCAGCAAATTCCTTTTTAAGTTTTTCAAGTTCTTCAATTGCATCTTTCTTTCCAAGTTCATTCACCTTGAGCTCTTTGTTTTCATCCGCCACTTTTAACCACATTTTATACATCTCCATACTTTCTTTGCGAATGTCATCATCACTAATGCTTCTAGTCTCTTCATCTGAGCTATCACTTTCTTCTTCATTCAACACACTGCGATTTATCTCAACAGACTCTTCCAATGACATGCCGAAAGCAACATGATTTGTATACTCTTCTCCATCCTTAATATCGTCTCCTCCGTCATCATCACTCCAGGTTATGGCATATGATTTCCCTTGCTTTTTAAGTGTATTGGCACACTCAGCTTGTATGTGTCCAAAGCCTTCACATTCTCTGCATTGGATTTTTCTGTTCAGATTTGGATTTACCGATTTGATCTTCGGTGTTTCAACACCAGTTGCCTGACCGAACCTGGGAGTGAAGTTGGCATTCGGATTTTTGCTCCCACTTAACTTGTCCTGTGGCTTCCTGCCCATCTTCTTCATGAATCTGGAGAAGTTTCTGGTTATGTTAGCAATTTCATCGGAATCTTCATTATCTGTATTTTCATCTGCCTTCCCAGAGGTTGTGCTTGTAAAAGCCATCTCCTTCTTTCCGATTTTATTTTGCAGCATCTCCATCTCATAAGATTCCAGGGACCCCATGAGCTCATCAAGTGTCATCATCCCAATCCTTCCATTTTCATTGATTGCTGTGACCTTCATATTGAACCGTGGAGGTAATGCCCTCAACACCTTCCTTACAAGTTTTTGATCTTTGTACTTTTTACCAAACTGAAAAGCCTTGTTTGCAATATCTCGGACTCGTCCATTAAACTCGGAGATAGTCTCATCTTCCCGCATCTTCAATTCCTCAAATTTCGATGTATAGTATTGCAACTTTGAATCTCTGACTGAGCTTGTTCCCTCATGATACGTCTGTAACACATCCCATGCTTCCTTTGCAGTCTCACAATTTGAAATCATCTTAAATTGATCTTCATCTACTGCTGTGAAGATGGCATTCAATGCCTTTGAGTTGGACATGTACGCTCTATGCTCCTCAGTAGAATATTCAGAATATGGTTTGATCGTTGATGAGCTCGATTCTTTAGTTTTGTCATTTGGAGGTGGAGTGTACTGATTCACTACATAGTTCCATGCTTGATCATCTAATGCTCCAATGAATACTTTCATACGTGCCTTCCAGTAGGCGTAATTGCCTTGTTCCAGCAACGGTGGTCGCGTGACAGAGGCCCCCTCCTTTGGAGCCATGGTGAAACCTGATCTCACTCTCCCTGTATAGGGGTTAGCAAGTGCCTTGCTCTGATACCAATTGAAATTCCGTTTCACCTGAATTCTAAACCTTTATACCAAGTTGTTTAACAGTTTGGTGTTGGAACACCAAGATCAGTTTGGTGTTAAAAACAAAACGAAATACGCAGTGCACACATAACTTGGTTACGCAGTTCGGTGCAAATACACCTACGTCTGCAGGGCCTTGCCCAGATCAGAAACCATTCACTAGAAAGCAGTCAAGATTAACTTAAATACTAATCCATTGCTAACCTACAGAGTGAATGTTGTGAGCTCCCCTCACTGTCGATCCTACGTCGTTGAACCCTCACGATCAACACGTCTCCCTGGATCTCCTCCTCCCGAGGAATTACTGATCTTCACGAACTTGGTCGGTTGTTTACGAACCTCCAAACACCACGGCAGATCGCTCCAAAGCTCTCACGTAGAGATTGAATCTTGGTCGCGTCAATGATTGCGTTGTCTTCGTCTCCTTTTTATCCCATCGCAATCCTGCCTTGAATAAACTTCTTTCCTTGTCTAACTCTACCACAAATAGACTTCTAGACTAAGGAAAGATCTAATGCTAATCTGGTATTTAAATGAACAATCCTGTTATCAATAGGACTTGTTCCATAAATAAACTACTTAACCAATTCCTAACTATTACAGGAATATTCGTTTACCAGAATTAGATGACCACGAAATCAATCATTTATTTTCACAATATTCTGATCAGATCGCACAATTATATCCTATAATACACTCCATAATTCGTGGTCATCAACCATACTGCTGCTGGAATACTGCTGGATAGCAGTGGTGTTAAAACACCATATCACCATAATTCACTCAGTGGTGTTAAAACACCAGATCACCAGTATTCACAATATGCCATACATAAGTCCAACTCCGGAGGGCTTTACACTATTGACCAAAAATGAGTACTGGATCAGGGAATGGTGAAAGAGGAAATGATCCTCATACTGCTGATGCTGATGGCTTTGTAAGGATCAAGCCAAATGATCCGCTATTGCTCACGTCTTCAGATCATGCGAGCCTTGTAATTGTCTCTGATCTGTTGAGAGAGAAGAACTATGTGATTTGGAGGGAGGCTATGATCACTGTACTAAGTGCTAGGGGAAAACTGAAGTTTATTACTGGAGAAGTTCCAAAGCCTGCTGCAAATTCTCCAATACTTCAGATCTGGATGAAAGCTAATTCAACGATTGTTTCTTGGATTAGGAACTCGATTCGCAGAGACATTGCGAGGAACTTTGCTTTTCAGGCCGAAGCAAAGAAACTATGGGATGAAGTCGAAGAAAGGTATGCAGTTAGTCATTGATCTTTGTATTATCAACTGATGAATAATCTGGCAGAAGTTAAGCAAGGTACTGATTCAATTGCTCAGTACTTCTCTAATTTGAAAGAAATTTGGGATTAGATTGATGTGATTAGACCAAGGTTGAAGTGCACTTGTTGTCACTGTGAATGCAACTGTGGTTTTTCTGGCAAGCTAGAGATGCAGGCTATTCAAGACAGATTGCAACAATTCATGTCTGGACTAAATGATGAATATGATGCTTTAAGAGATCAGATTCTTGTGCTGGATCATTTGCCTACAGTTGGAAAGGCATATTCTATGTTCAGTAAGCAAGAGAAGCAAAGGAGTGTGCAGAGTAACATGATCAAAGCCTTGAATCAGTCATCTGATATGCTAGTAAGTCAAGGATCAGGCCAAAATTATGAAGGAAAGTTTATCGAGAAAAAGAAAGATGCAGAGGCAAAGAAGTTGTTGAAATGTGTCTATTGCCACTGAAATGGACACTTGAAGGATTCTTGTTTCAAGTTGAATGGATATCCAAACTGGTGTCCGGATGCAAGCAAGGTGAAAGGGAAGACCTATGCAAATGATGATGCCTCCTCAGGTTTTGAAGATGAAACTGAGCAGGTTGCACCTGGAGTTTTGTTTGAAACTGGAGAAAATAAAGGGATGGGAAATATGCAGGCTATGATTGCAATCATGATCCAAATAGAGTTTGGCAAATTGATGAAAGGAAAGGCAAAGGAGCGGGGAGGGGATTTAGGAGACATGGTCAACTTTGCTCACCTTTACTTTGCAGGTAGTCTTATAACTCATTATGCTAATACTGCTACTTGTTTTGAGATTGATGATTGGATTCTTGTGAGTGGTGCTACTTCACATATGTGCAGTAATCTTTCTTTATTTGAAACTCTTCATTCACTCACTCATAAAACATCAATACTTCTACTAGATCACTCAAAAGTTTCCATAGGTGTCATACGATCAGTCAAACTGAATAATCAGTCAAAGCTTGTAAATGGTTTGTTTGTTAGAAGCTTCAAGTTTAATCTACTTTAAGTACAGAAGATTACCCAAGACTCTCAAGTTTATCTCACTTTCTATCCTAATGTCTGCATCCTACAGGACCACATGACTGATACAGTGTTAGACATTGCAAGTCAAAGCAATGGCCTGTGTATTATGAACAAGAGATCATTTGAAACTGAAGTCATTAAAGAGTTTATATCTACACTCAAGCTGGAGTGTGTAGTTGTTCATTCAGCTTTAAACTATGTACATTCAATATCTGATAATGATTTATAATTTTTACATAAAAGGTGGGTTATCCCTTTGATGTTGTATTGGATCATTTGAATCTTCCAAGTATGAGAAATAAATGTTGTATTTTCCCTATTACTAAGTAGACAAGATTACCATTTCCTGAAAAAATCTAACCATAGTTCTACTCCTTTTGACACTTCATATGGATCTTTGTGAACCTTTTAAGGTCACGACTAGCAATGGTGAGCAATAATTTCTCACCATTATAGATTACTTCAGTAGGGTAGCTTGGACATTTCTGATTAAAGGAAAAGATCAAGTACCTTTCATTATCAAGGATTTCATCATTATGTTGTATACTCAGTTTAATGCTAAATAAAAAAAGATAAGAATTGACAACGGCAGTGAGTTTGTTTACATGATTTGTGCACAATTCTATGCTTCATTAGGAATCCCACACCAGATATCATATTCATATTCACCACAGCAAAATGGTGTGGTTGAAAGAAAACACAGATCTATTCTTCAAATAGCTAGAGCTCTCATGCATCAATCTAATCTCCCTCTATCCTTTTGGGGTGAATCAGTCCTTACAACTACTTATATTTTGAACAGATTACCTTCTTCAGTTTTGAACTGGAAATCACCATAAGAAACCCTTTTCCATAAGCCACCTAATATCACCAAAATGCAGGTGTTTGGTTCTTTGTGCTATGCAACAAATCTCAATCCACAAAAATACAAATTCAGTCCAAGATCGGTACCATGTATTTTCATAGGATAATCAGCTGTTTACAAAGGGTATAAATTGTTTGGTCTTCTAAATAAGAAGTTCTTTGTTGCTAGAGATGTTATTTCCTACAGTAATCTCTTTCCCTATAGAAGTTCTAGTCCACATTTCATCATTCCAATCATGATCATAACAAGATCATGCTTTCCATTCCAATCATTTGTTGCTAGAGATGTTATTTTCTACAGTAATTTCTTTCCCTATAGAAGTTCTAGTCTACATTTCATTATTCCAGTCATGATTATAACAAGATCATGCTTCCCATTCCTCCCAAGATCATTCTTCCCATTCCTCCACATTTCATCTAATTTGTTGTTAATAATATTCAAACTTCTAATGCCTGTATTCCCATTTTTTCATCTGCACATATGAGTTTTAAGTCAAATCTGTTGGGAATGCATGAACCTCGGTCATATAAACAAGCATGTAGTAGTGAGCATTGGGTAGCGGCTATGCAAACTGAACTGAGTGCCCTTGAAACTAACCATACTTAGGACTTGGTTGATTTCCTGCTGGAAAGAGGCTTATAGGTTGTAAATGGGTCTATAAGGTTAAGTGCAAGGTAGATGGATCAGTAGAAAGGTATAAGGCTAGACTGGTGGCAAATGGATTTTCCCAAATTAAGGGTGTTGATTACTATGACTTATTTTCACCAGTTGCCAAGCAAGTTACTATTAGGTTGTTTCTAGCCATAACCTCATTGAAAAATTGTTATTTGCATCATATAGACATCAACAATGCCTTTCTTCAAGGCTATATCAGAGAAGAACTTTATATGTCACCTACACCAGGTTATGAAAAGGCCTTGCCAGGATAAGTTTGCAGATTGAGAAGGTCACTTTATGGCCTGAAACAAGTTTCAAGAGAACGGAATGCTGAGTTCACCACGCATTTGATCTTATATGGATTCAGACAGTCAAAGCATAATCACTGTATATTCATCCAAATAACTGCTAAGCACAACTTGGTTCTTCTGATCTATGTAGAGGATGTCTTGATTGCTGGGGATTCTGAGGAGGAGATCCAGGCATTCAAGACTTACCTTCATAATCTTTTCACTATTAAAGATTTGGGATATGCCAAGTACTTCTTAGGCATTGAAATTTTGAGATCTCAGGCTGGTATCTTTCTCAGTCAGACAAAGTACATTACCGATTGATCAGTGATCTTCATTTGTCTACCAGAAATGCAGTAGCAGGTCAATGCCTATTTCTTGGAAAAGTGAGGACAATTCTTCTCCCCTAATGCATAATCCAGGTCCCTATAGAAGATTGATTGGAATATTGTTGTACTTATCTTACACAAGGCCAGACATCACCTTTTCCGTCCATCGGTTGAGCCAGTTTGTTAAGAAGCCTGATCACCACTGGAAGACAGCTTTACACATTGCTAGATACTTAAAGGGATGTTCTACTCATGGCATGTTCCTCTCCGCATCTTCTTCCAGATCTTTATCTGCCTATTGTGATGTTGAATGGAATACTTACAGAATCACTAGGATGTCAATCACTGGCTACTGCATCTTTCAAGGTGATTCTCTGATTTCTTGGAAATAAAAGAAGCAAAACATTGTGAGAAAATCTTCTATTGAGTTTGAGTATAGGGCAATGTCAATGACAGTATATGAACTCAAGTGGATCACATTTATTCTTACTGACTTGTAGCATCAGTTTACACTTCTCATTCCCTTGAAATGTGTAAACATTGCTACCCTTCACTTGACTCAAAATCTAGTCTTCCATGAAAGAACTAAGCATATAGAGACTGATTTCCATTATGTCAGAGATGCTTATCAGGATGGCTTCATCAATCCACTCCATGTTTTCTCCAATGCACAGTTAGCTGATGGTTTTACAAAGCTGCTCTCTCCTCTTGCAACTAACTCTTTACTGTCCAAGATGGGATTCTGTTACACATAGAATCCTCATCTTGAAGGGGGTGAAGGAATGTGACAGAGAAAATGATTAGAACAAAGTGGCAGCAGATTATAGCAACAAAAGAAGGCTGATCCGTTTTGGCACCAATTTTGAAGTTTAAGTCGGTGGGTTCAGTTTTTAGAAGCTGGTCACACTTTTGATCAGCTTTAGAGTAGTCTTTTTGTTTTGGTAGTTAGGACACTTGTATAGATCAATTGGTAGTTAGTTTATTAGACAGTTAAACACTTGATTTCTGTATTTAAGCTAACTACATATCATTCATTTGTAAGTTAATACAATCAGAAATCCCCCCCCCCTTTCTCTTATGATCAACTACTTTGTTTTCTAATCTTGAAGCTCTTGTTGAGCTTGTTGCCCCAGTTTAATTGCCTTTTATTTGTTCAGTTCCACTAAAAATTGCTCATTTACCTTTTCAAAATCAAATTTTGTAAACTTACACCATAAATTTCAACTAATATAGATATATTTAAAAATATTATGTGGGGTATTTTAAGATTTATCCTAACATCTATTTTCTAAATATCAATTATTTATGCAAAATTATTATATTTAATTAGAGATATTGACGGTCAAATATGATCATTGTGTTAGCATTATATATTAGCTATTTAGTTAAGGGAATTTTGGCATTTTCATGTAGTAGCCTCTAGGGTTCTCTTTATGCAATACTTGCAAAAATACACGTTGACAATAAAATTATCTTTCTCTTGAATCCCTGAATAGCTAGATTGATATGGTATCAAAGTAATGGATCAAGAGGGGTCGAAGATAGAGTGAACCAGAGATCGACTGAAGATAGAGTGAAAGAAGAATTTTTGACGTTTGCAGTTGTAGTTTCGGTAGATTTGCATTTTCTGAAATCCAACCGTTGGACTAATCTGAAACTTTTGAAGCCTATTTCAGAGTCATGTATATACATTATGAATGGTTGAGATTGGGTTTGAGCTCTGAAAGTATTGCAGTTTGTCTCAGATTTTGAGGTTTGCATTTTTCGCTATTTGGAAACTAGTTTTGATAAATTTGCATCTTCTAAAAATCTGACCGTTGGATTGGCTGAAACTTTGGGAGGATATTCTAGAGCCTTTTTTTTTACATTATGAATGGTGAAGATTAATTTTTGAAGCCTGGAAGTATCGCAGATTATGTCGGGAAAAACCTCTATTTTTTGGGTTGTTATCAAAGATGTCTTTCAGAGAAGGTATTTTTTTAATTTATGAATGAATTGAATATTTGGAGTTGTGATTGTATATCATCTTCATTGTCCATCTTAGGTATATCATCTTCTTTGTGGATTCTAGATTTGGGTGTCTTTCATCATATGTCTCCTCATATATCGTCTTTTATTTCCTTATCTCCAAATTCACCTCTTTCTATCATGACCGCCAATGACACTCACATGCCATTGGAAGGTGTTGCAACTGTTGTCACATCCCACGTTTCTCTTAGTGATGTCTATTATATTCCTAGTCTTGCACTCAACCTTTGCTCAATTGGTCAGTTATGTGAATCTGGTTTTGATGTCACTTTTTCTATTTCCTCTTGTTTGATTTAGGACCCACGATCTTGGTAGGTGATTAGTACAGGTTGTAGGCAAGAGGACTCTTTGTCTTGGATGAACTACATGTTTCAGATATTGTTGCTTCTAGTATGGATTTATTTTCTTTTATGTTGAGTCATTTTCCCTCACCCTTTTATTTGAAGTTGAGTATCATATCATGGCTTCGACGACTAGTAAGATTGTTTGGTTGCGTTGGTTGCTTATTTATATGGGAATCACACTCGTAGTCCTACACCATTACATTGTGATAATCAAAGTGCTATTCACAATGCACGTAATTCGGTCTTCCTTGAGCGCACCAAGTATGTTGAGATTGATTGTCATTTCACTCGCCACCACTTGCAGCTTAGGACTATTTCACTTCCTTTTGTTCTTCTTCTCTCCAGATTGCAGATTTATTCCCGAAGGCTCACTCCATTGCGTGATTTCTTTTCTTTTATGACAAACTCTTGATGCTTATTGATGTAGCATCGTGAGTTTGCGAGAGATGTTAGCATTATATATTAGCTATTTAGTTAAGGATATTTTGGCCTTTTCATGAGAACACTTGGAAGAACACACTTTAACAATGCGATTCTCTTTCTCTTGAATTCCTAAATCCTCAAATCAACACATTGAAAATCGTGAAAAAGTAAATAAGCAATATTTAGTGGGATGGAAGGAGTATTTTACATAAGTTTGAAAAGTAACAACTTCCCTATATCATTCCTAATAGGGATTGTGATGAGAGAGAATATTTACTCATATATCTATAGGGGGGGGGAAAGAATATAGGTAATGCAAATAGAATGCATTTGTGTTAATTTGAATACAATATTCAATTATTTATTTAAACTTTTAAGGGCATGTTCTCCAGAGCTTATCTGCACTTCAATTTAGTTTAATTTAATTCAGTTCAGTTGAAATTAGTTAAGCTATTGTCAAATTTAGTTCAGTTCAAATCAATTCAGTTCTGGTCAATTTAGTTTAATTCGGATCAAAAAATTTAATTGGTGAAATTTTGTTTAATTTAGTCATACTACTACTGTTTTTCCAGTAAACTTAATTTTAGTTCAATTTAGTTTCGATTAGATCAGATAAACTTTAGAGAACATGGCCCACGTTAAAACCTAATGTTTTCGATCAAAATCAACTTTCAATACTAGGAAAAAATGCCACATTAACGACTCAGTCGTATGTTTCCAATGAAAACTTGTTTTGAAATTCTGACTCATATAATAATCCATGATTGGTCCTTTTTCTCTTGAACTTTTGAAATTCATACGGTATTAGTTTGTTGCCTTGTGCTAACTTCTTCTTCCTCCATTTAGCCATTGTGGTGAAATCGATATTTGATTATGATCTCTAGTTCATTGTCATGCCTAGCCAATTTGACTAGTGAAATATGATGTAGCTATGCTTGATTTTTAGTGTTGTTCTCATTATGTGGGGGTATTTAATGCTTCTTGAATTTTCATCAACTTTATTATTTGTTAAGTTTTGAATCTTATGGAATGATAAAAAAAATTACTATTGAGTTCAAATTATAACCATAATAATTAGTGTTAATAAATATCAGATGTAAAGTAGATATTCTCTTGGAGTTGGGCAAAATAAATATGAAAAATATTGAATTTTATTCCCCATTAGAGAATTTTGGAAAGTTGTGGGACTTTCTCTTATCTTCTTCCTAGATCAAACCTAATCCTTTAGTTGTGACTTAGCTTTTCCATTACGCCAATTTGTGTCTAATTTTCTCATACGCACTCCAATTGTCTAATATTAACACATTTTCTTTTTTAGATGTGCAGAAAATCATCCATACTAAAATCCCACCGCCAATTTTCTCCCACCTTTCTCTGAAACCCATCTTTCTTCAATTTTCTTTTCCCATTTTCCATCATGGGGAGATGGGGGAACAATATTTTTTTAATTGATATTGTTTGAGTTTATATGTTATTTATTAAGTATGGATTGTATTCATACGTTAGTTTTGTTCTTCGACCTAATAGATTAGCTTGTTGTGTTCATGATAATCACTCAATTTAACCATTAATGTGGATGTATTTTTTCCGATTCAGTTGTAGAGATCTTGTGTTCATGATTTGCTTGTGTTTCTCTGGTATGAGTCATGTTCTCGATCTGTGTTTTTCAAGGTGTTTACATTTTGAACAACATAAACCATGCTTTTGAACAAGTGGTGTTACAGTTTTTGACGATCCATGTTTAACGCAATGATATTAATGTGTAATATGCTCTTTTGTGCCAAGTGGTCATGATTTTCATGAGAAGCGAGTTAATATCCTCGAGGGTGATGTTACAGTTTTTATTGAATCCCTAATATGTAATAGTATAGACGATCAATCTGGTTGACATGTAATTTAGATATACTTACAATTTGTTAGTTATTGCTAGATATTGGTTTAGTTGGATGTCAATTCAACCTTTTGTAATCTTTGTTAAGCGTTTATCCCATCACCTTTGAATGATTGATTTTCCAAAAAAAACACATTTTCCTGTATAGATAAATTCTTTCTTATTGACCCTCTTACATATTTTCCACTTAAAAGGAGACAAAAAATATAGTTTCCTTCTTTACCCCTCATAACACCTATATTTACCTAGTCAATTCACCCACTTACCTCCCCTATTAAACCGCCTTAATTAATTAGGCCAAGTTTAGATTAATAAACCCAAAATTGAAGCTACATTTGTCTTAAACTCTCCCTTATTTTTTTCTAATTGAGTCCCGACCATAAGCCATTTATCACATTTTAAATACCCATTTAACTCTTATCCCCTGCCCAACTACCCAACCCATTATCACCACTCTGGAAACTATACCTCTCAGATTATCTTTAGCATTTTTTTGGAATTTCCTTAGATTATTCTCTCTTCTAGAACACTCTCTCTAATCCTACATGTTCCACCCCCAAACTGAGGCTGCCCCCCACCCTAGAAACTAGGGTTCCACCTAGGATTCCACTCAGAATGACACCCATAAATAACAAAACAAACATCATGATATCTCGCACATGACCGAGTCATTTTCTATTACTCCATCCTAGTTTTTTACCTCTGAAACCTTTGTCAACGTGATGCCAACCGAGGTGTAAGACGTCGACGATGAAGTCAATATTATGGTGAGCTGGTGAAGCAGTAGATTTGCAATGTTGGATCACTCACGGAGCCCATGCCAACTTGAAGATATGCATATGCAAGGTCTAGACTTAGTGGTAAGCTCCTGGTGGGGGTGACAGTGAGGCAGGTTTTGGTGAGGATTTTCCCTACATTGCCTCAACGGGACAAGGTTGTGGTAGTTATAATGGGGATGAGGCAGGGATAGGATGAAAATTATATTCACCGTAGGTAATGGGTCGAGTGTGGATATTAGTCCACATTTGTCTTATCCCTACCCCATTGCACTAGACCCGATATACATATGTTGATATAAATATAATAAATTACTGTACATCCACAATGAATACTCCCTCTATTCCAGCCAAATGTTCCTACTTTCCATATTTGTTTGTCCCAACAAAAAGTTCACATTTTGACTATTTCCTTATTTAGGCTGAAATTTGTGGCGGAAATTTGCCCAGCTCATTTCAATCATCCACATTTGGCTAAAATTTGGCCACATCAACATGCATAAATATTCATGAAAAAGGGTGATATGAACATTTGGCTAGGACAGAGGCAATATATCTTATCTAGAATTTTTTCACATAGATACTTATTAAAATTTTAATGTGAACATTGTAAAATAAAGCGAATTTTACATGTGTATATAGATCTAGTTGGGTGGATTTGAGGTGGATCTGGAGACCTAAGTGGGTGATAGTGGGGTGGATTTCAATTTTTTACCTGTCATGTGTGATGGTGCTGAGATGGATATGAAATTTTTAGGTGGGGTGGGTATGGAGGGACCATAGTCCGCCTGTCCCACCCCAATGCCATCTCTAGCTTACGGGGAGCTGGGTTTGTAAAAGATCTTGGCATCAGGGGGCTGTTCAGCTGCTTTGATGGCTGGCTCAGTGTTGTGGAGATGCGGGAGTCCGACGGTCGCCTTGATTGGCCATCCATTTTGAATATACTAATGGCAACCCAACGCAACTAACAATGGGGGATGCAAGGATAATGTTTGAGTTGTTGAGGATGAATGACTCATCACTAGATCTATATAAAGATAACCCTAACATCTTTTCTCAGCCTTTGTAGCCAAAAACTCCTCTAGTTGGGTTAGGGTAAATTTGGGTGCAATATATTCTGAGAAAATGAATAGATGAAATTTGTGACTTTAAAAAAAATCATTTTGATGAGTTATGAATGAATCAGTTGCTTCTCATAATGGTGGTTTCACTCCTTGGCCTCTGATTACTATTGTTATTTTGTTATTCTTGGTATGATGTCATCTCAGCCCTATTGGATATGCTTTTAACATTGAAGTTAAGTAAACATGCTTACTTTTATTTTATGTTTTATTTTTATCTTTGGTACAATCTTTGTGGTGAGTGTGGTTTGATAATGTGAGATCCCGTATCTTATAGATAAATCAAAGTAATAATAATAATAATAAAAGACTAGTGACAATCACTTAGGGTTACGAAAAAAATCACTAGTTAGTAAATCAAGAGTTACAAACATATATATATATATATATGTATATGTGTATATATATAGGGAGGGGTTCTATGCACTCCCTTATATTAACTCAAATCTACACTCAAAAATCCTGACCGTAGGATCACATCAGATCAAACCAATGAAATAAATAAAAGAGGTTTGATCTGATGTGATCCTACGGTCAGGATTTTGAGTGTAGATTTGAGTTAATATAAGGGAGTGCATAGAACCCCTCCCTATATATATATGTGTATATGTGTATATATATGTATGTATATGTGTATATATATGTATGTATATGTGTATGTATATGTATGTATATGTGTATGTATATGTATGTATATGTATATGTATATGTATGTATATGTATATGTATGTATATGTATATGTATATGTATGTATATGTATATGTATGTATATGTATTTGTATATATATTTGTATATATCTATTTGTATATATATATTTGTATATATATATTTGTATATATATATTTATTTATTTGTATATATATATATATATATTTATTTGTATATATATATATATATTTATTTGTATATATGCTCAAGTACAGTGAAACATCAAAAATAAATAAAATGTTAAGATACCATATCGATCTTTTACAAAAACAATAATGTAAAGAACTCTAGAGACTGTTAAGGGTAGAGATTCGATGCAAATGAAGTACATTAAGTTAAGTCAAGATTATTCAAACATGTAAATTTTAGAGATACAAATTAATGGAAAAAATAATTATTTAAATTTATTCTAAAGTTAGTAAAACATAATTGGGATTACTATCAGTATAATAAGAATTGATGAAAGCAGTGAAAAGTAATTAGTGGTCAAAATTATTATAAAAAATCATTTAATATCTACTTATATGATTTTTTATTGAATAAGATAAATATATTTAGGGTAATAAAATTTGAACAAAAGAAAGTATGAAATAAAAATATTAAATTAATGTTTGCATATAATTTGAGTAAGTAAGTAAGTCAAATCACAATTGTAACAAGGATTGAATTGAGAAAACATACGATACTTTAAAGTTGTCATTTGATTTTGAATGAAAGAACAAAGATATGAACTTGACAATCAAGTTTAAGGAATTGGTGATGGATACCTTAACCTTTTAGTTCCCAACGAATGGGATTGAACCAAACAATAAATAAATAAATATATAAAGAATGGGAAAATCAAACTTGGTCTCCAAGTATCTCAAACCTTTGGATAAAATTTTTCCAAATGAGCTAGCAACTTGATGTCGATTTTACTAATGTCGGTCTGAGTCCAGTAATCTAGAAACCTCTAAGAATATCAACCAATAAAAAAATGAATTGAAACTAGTATAAATAGCCCCAATCTTCTTCAGTAGAAATCAGTCTCATGCCCACTTCTTTTACATTTCTTTAACGCCACGATCCAATGAATCCTCCTCTCCATTTTCTTTTATTTTTGCCTCAGTTCAGAGAGTGAAGCCACCACTCGGCTTATCCTCGACACCACTTCTGATAACCATCCCTCACCATTGCCTCTTCACCGACTATTTTCTTCTTATTTTTTCCCTCTTCCAATCACGTTGTTGCTAAAGCTCTCGATCATTATTGAGTCATTCATTTATTTTTTACACATATTTTTTCCCATGCTAGTTATTTCTTAATTCGACACCGACCATGAGGCACCACCCTAACCCCTCCTTCCATTGTTACCCACCTAAATATATCTTCCTATTATCACTCTAGTCTGGCCACTAATCACTCCTTCCCAGCACTACCTCACCGTGGCGCTAGACTCGTCCTCTAATTTATATCAGGTGTCATCGAAAATCCAATCTGAAGCCACTGATGTTGGCTTTTCTTCTTTACTTTGCCATCGCTAGTTTAGTTCCACTCCACACCATGCCATTGGAGTCAGTTAATATGGCAGGGCCAATCAAGAATAGTTCTCAAAAATATACTTTAGAGCCACCGACGAGCCAATGGCGCTGCACAACCGTCTCTCTCTTTCTTTCAGATTGGTTATTGCTCGATTACTTCCAATCTTAGCCACCACGTGTATTTCTTGATTGATAATCAAGCTTGCTAACTGGCGGGTGAGTAATCTCATTGGAGAAACACTTTATTTTCTTTTGTTTTAATTCAACAAAAAGAACCAAGCATGTCGAAGGTTTGGGATATTTCATTATCCTACAATCATGCCTTACATTTTTATTATTAGTTGTTATAAATATCATTACGCGATTGCTTCTATACTCTACGACTTTGTAACCTTCATGCTATATATTTTTGATTACTTGATTGAACATGATATCACAAGTTGTTGGGTGTATACTTTATTTTTTAAATTAATAGCTTGTTTGAATTCTATCTTTCTTGAACTTGATATTGGCCAACTGTGTAAGTGATCACTCTGGACCAATTACTTGCTTGAACTTGACATTGGCCGATTGTGTACTTGATCGCACTGGACCAATTACTTGCTTGTACTCATGCTTGATAGAGTGTCCATCGATCCTACTTAGCTTCAAAACCAACGAGTCAGCAATGGGCTAGATCGTTTGGCAATATTTCTAAGAAAGTCTTGTCATACTCTCAATATGTACCATGTTCTGCACATAATTCTTGGTTGTTTGACGGGCATGTGTTGTCGATATTGATCCTTGGTATCTCTCTCTCTCTCCATTTCTCTCTCGATATTTTGAGATAATACTTACTTGCAGGTAGTTGGAGTATAATTATGAATCTAACTATAGCCTCATGTATAAACTTGATGAATTGCTACGTATACTTCTCTCTTTATTCCTTAATTAAAACATGTGTTGATTTATATCACTTTCTATGTGTTATACGGTAATATAATATCACTTGGTAAATATTTCTAAACCATTGAGACCTCACTAAGAATGGCCTCATTCTTTTAAGTTAATTTTTTTTCCATATGTTTGGGAAGAATGTTCGACTCGCTTGATGGAATCAGAGACTATAGGCACGTCATTGAGCTAAAGTTATTTAAGCTCAATACCTTGAAAAAAAAAGTAAACTTATAAAAGTTTAAAGAATATATTATGCCTTGTTTAAAATTTCATACAAATATATTTATAAATTTTAGTTAATTATTTATCTTGCTCTTTCTAATACTGATTCCTAGCGTGAGCTGGGTAGACACTCGATTATGGCCTCTCCAATAAGCAGGGAGGTGAAATCAGGGTGTCACAGATATTGCTTTTGTTTCATCATGATGAAAATCTAAATAATTCAATAATCTGGGTTTTGAAATAAGCCATTAATTTTATGTTATGTTTCTACACTTAAGTATTTGTACAACTTATATCCCTATACTTGTTGGTTAAAATATCATTCAAAGATTATGTGTAATTATTTGGTCGCACATAAGAACTACGTCATGTTCAATTTTCATTTGGTCTAATGTAATTTTCGCTTTGAACTTTGTATTGAATTTTAAAACCACTCGGTACCAATAACTAATCCATCTCAAGTCTTTATTTGTAAGGTGTTTATCGAGTACCCTGCTCCAAATAAGGTTGCAGTTTGATGAATTGAACGTGAATATAAAGATGCGGCTTACTG
This sequence comes from Rubia yunnanensis, assembly GCA_037428765.1. Taxonomy (NCBI): domain Eukaryota; kingdom Viridiplantae; phylum Streptophyta; class Magnoliopsida; order Gentianales; family Rubiaceae; genus Rubia; species Rubia yunnanensis. The sequence goes on along the minus strand of CM075066.1, from coordinate 29,153,904 downwards.
CATTGTTGAATTATGAAATCGAGTTACGTTTATCCCTTTAGTTCGTGAATTTTTCTTGTACATAGGTAAAATGTGATTATAACATGCTATAGTTTCTTAACATTGTATGTATGGCTGAACATGTGTCACTCGTTATGTGATCGATGATGACATGTAATGTAAAAAACCAGTCTTATTAAACTTACACTAGTGCGGGAATAGCCATTAACGGATCTGTTGCACTACATTTCAAAGATTCAAACTTGGAGCCAACATCCTTTAGATGTTCCAAACTCAGAACTTGTGACTGGTAGGATGATCAATTGTTGGACAGTTTCAGAATGCCAATACACATCACTCGAAGTACAACCACTGTGTATTGGTTTTATAATTAATAGTGGTTATTGTTAAAATAGAGTGAATTGAGCCAAAAAACGACGACTAGTTATAACCATCGTCCAGTTGGACCAGTAGCAATTTCGTAACCAATATCGGACACTTCAAGCAATATCAAAAGTTGACCACTCGCGTTGAAAATTTAAACTCTAGATTCCATGGTTAATTATAGCAATATGTGCAGTCAGGAACCCAGTTAACATTCACCCCATATTCTACATAAATTCAAACAATTCACCCAACTTTGTTCACCCAAACATATAAAACTCTGAGTAATAACAACAATAAAAGTGGTATGGAGACATCGTTCATCGTTGTTCCTAGGGAGCTTGTGGTTGATATTGTAAGACGAGTTGCATAAAGTTCTTTCACGGATTTTTGTAGCGCGAAACAATAAAATGTGTTTTTATGTCTTGCACCACATTTTTCCCTTCTTGCACAAAATGAAGGTTTGATTGTTGTGCTTTATTTTTTGTTTTCGTATAATGTAGTTGCAAGAACTTTTCTGAGGTTCCAAACAAAGACTCCATTCATCAACAATTATCATTGGAAAAATTTTTTGGTTGTTTAGTGGCATGATGTATACAATCGAGTTTCAAACTTTCTGGATAAATGCAAACATAGCAAAAATCCAGAAGCATTGTATAAAAAGACAACGGTACGTATAGATATGTTAGATTTTTAAATTCAATTCAATATTAGCCAAAAACATTAATAGTGTGGGACTATTATGATAATTTAAATTTTTTTGTTCTATTTGAATCATTTTCAGGTTGATTTAGAGGGAAAAATCCAAATGATGCATTTGAATGCCAAGGAGAAGTTGTAAAATCATGGAACGAAGGAGTTTCTTATAGGTTGGCAATAATTTTACTCTTTATAGGAGGTGAACATAAGCAGAGAGGCGTAAAATTTACTTGGCACGAGGTTGTCAGTGTAGAAGCCTCTTACTTCCTTAGTTCCTCACTTTTTCAAAAAACTTTATCGCCCCACAAGACCTATTTCCTTCCAATCAAAAATCACGAGACTCAAACTCAAATTTGTCAATCAACAAGAGTTTCATCTCAAGATCCTTATCACAAAAAAAACACGCAAATCTATCCACTAAAAATCTCAAAAAATAAAACAAGAAAGGACATTGTATTCTTATTGCCGTACTTACAACTTATTTCTTTTTCATGCATTTCAATTGAAAGAACCTACCATTGGGTCTGCATTGTTTCCATCAGAAACTCCACCCATGATGAGATTATTGTGGAGAGGTTTCCACAAAGTGTCACCCTTACCTTTGAGCGTCTTGCTTGCCTTGGAGAGTGAATTCCCATACCTAAAATTTTTTGAGTCCTTAGCCATTTCCTTGGGTTCAAGAGGTGGTTGGGGGAGTTTTACGTCCTCGCCACTCTCTCTTAACCGCTGCATGTTAGTGAGCATAGAAATACATTCCGAGACAGACATATCATCACTAAAATTATGCATTGCATAGTAATCATCATTAATATCATCACTATCAAGGAATTCATCTAGTCTTTCTTTTTCATTAGTCATGCAAGAGTTGTCTAATTGATCATGTTCATTAAACAAGGTAACACCTTTGCACACAAAAGATAAGTTAGGTGAATCATGCTTAGACTTGTATATATCAAACCCCCACCTTATCAATGCCATCCTCTAGGGTTTGCATTCTCAAGTGGACATGGATCTTTGTCCTTGACATTTTAAGAAATGGTCTGCTCAATAGGATTGGGGTGCACTTCCATCGTGCGCTACGTCAAGGATGTAGAAACCCGCCAAAAACACTAACTTTCCCACTTGAATCATCACGCTCTTCACCACCCCTCGAGGGCTAGCTTGGGAGTGATCAGCGAGTTGGACAATCACCCCAGTGTCCCTAAGTTCACCTATATTTAGGTTTTCATAGAGACTATATGGAATCACATTAATAGATGCTCCTATGTCGATCATGGCATTTTCAACTAACTTCCCACCTAAGGAGATAGGTATCGAAAGCATCCCAGGGTCGTCGCATTTCTTAGGTAAATTTTTATGATTCAAAGCTGTGACTCCCTCTATATTCAAGTGTCCTACCTTCATATTTGGTTTGTTCCTCTTTTTAGTGCATGCAACTTTCAATAATTTAGCATAAGATGACACATTCTCAATCAACTCTAAGATAGGAATGGTTACCTTAACCTTTTCAAATATTTTCCAGATGTTTGAATAATTTTTTTGTCACTTTCGCCTTCCCCCTAAGTGCACTTGGAAATGGCAGTGGAAGGGTCACTCTCTCCTTGATGGGTGGAAGATCTTTGGAAGGATTCTTCTCAACAATGATCTAATGCTCCTTGAAATTGGTCTTGTTGGCTCCCAAAATTTGATCATCTTCTTGCAATATTTCCTTCTCAGGCTCATGCACTTCCTTTCCGCTCCTTAGCTTTAGTGCGTTCACATTTCTCAGATTGACCTTCGGTTAGGAAGGGAGCTTGCTGGACTCCTTGGCCTCAAGTCGGCTCACCGAAGTGGCAAGTTTCTCAACTTTAACTTCAAGATTTTTTATGCTTGAAAAGGCCTTAGTCCCAAGATCTTCAATCTCATGCCTTGTTTGCTCCGCAAACACATTATGCTTCTTTGCCAATTGGCCAATAGAATCCAAAATCTCTTCCCAGTCCAGCTTGTAGAGTGAAGTGTGGTTGTTGGAAGACCCTTCGCCTCTTGGATAGGTTTTAGGTGGAGCTTGTCCGCATCGGTTGTACTCTTGAGCTTGATTTTTCTCGCGCCAATGGAAATTGGGGTGGTCACGGTACCTAGGGTTGAAGGTATTCGCTTAGGGGTCTTTCCTTGCCTCTCCTTGGTTCCCCTGGAACCCTGTTGTTGTTTCCCCTTACCGAATTGTTGCCTATTTCCATTGTTGAATTCCAATGCTTTCACCCCTTCCAAGTCTTCTGCCACTTGGGGACAAACATCGGTGTGATGGTCGAGATTACATAGGCCACACACTTTGGCTTGTTGGATCCTCCCTTTCATGATTTCCCTCATTATAGAGGCAAGTGTTTTCACTTGATCTTCCAAATTAGGAGATTGAGTCGACTCTTCCAAAATTTTCACTCTCGATCTTGTGCCAAACTGCCTAGTTCCATTTTCCATCTCCTTGAGCAAAGCCATAACATCTTTCAGACTCTTATTAGCAATTGAACAATTGCATGCTACATTAACCATCCGCATGTCATCATTATAGAGGTCTTTAAAGAAATAGGAGACCAAGTCGCCTTCCTTGAACGGGTGATAAGGACTGCTAGCCAACAATCTTTGAATCTTTCCCAGTACTCGTACAAGGACTCATTGGCATTTTGAGTGATATTGGACAACTGCTTCTTCAATCCCGTGGACTTGGAGGCTAGGAAGTATTTCCTGAGAAAATTCTTTTTGATGCTCATCCATGATGTGATACATCCCAGCGGGACTAGTCATTCGCAGTGTCTAGAAGTGAGAAAGGAAACGGCTACAAGTAGTAGTCATCCTCCAAGACCCCATGAGGCTTTATATTCATGCCACAAGATGAAATTCCGAAAGGTGCTTGTTCGGATCCTCCCCGGCCATCTCATGGAAAGTTGGGAGGCAATGAATCATCCCACTATTCAGCTCGCAATTGACATTGGGTGGCAATGGGGGAAAAGTGATGCAATTTTCCAAATTTGGAGCCATCAGCTCCCTCAAAGTGCAGTTGTCTTCCACCATTTCAACTGGTTCTTTTATAACTAAGGCTGGCTCTTGTATAACCCCCACTCTACTTCTTCGACTACCTGCATACTCCATTATATAGTGTAAAGTTCCTAAGTCAATGGCACATGTGTGTACCATAAACTAGGAGCCAAACAATACCCAACTAAAAGCAACACTAGCAAAAAGGATTAGAAGTGCAAAGATCACTATAACAAAGGCTCAACAGTAAAATCCAACAAAGCAAAAACAAAAACAATACTAACCACTCAACTAACATGCTATGTAAGTTAACAATTTAAACTTTTAGACTATGCTATGTAAGTTAACAATTTAAACTTTTAGACTAGCATCCCTAGCAATGAGGCCAAAATTTGATCCACATCCAATCAGGGTCATTAATGCAGACGATGTAGCTAACCCTAGCGGAGGCTAGTGATAAAACAAATAGGATAAAAGGGATCAAATTTAAATTTATATTCAGCTCCCAAACTCACTACTAAGCTACTTATAGGGTGATTAGTAGCAAAACCGGGCTTGTCCACATAAATGTTAGGTGTCTAGTAGTCTACAACACATAACCATCTGTGCGTTAAGAATAGCTAAATATTCCAAAATGGGGTTTGGGGGTTTTTTCAATTAACAACTACAAGCACATGAGACCATGAGAGAATAACACTATATAAACTAACACTCGGGGAATATTTGTGTAACATGATTGGTTAAATGTTTCAATCCTTGATTCCATCACATACAAGACATCAAAACCTATTCTTGCGTTCGTAACACGTGGTTTGGTTGATGGCCAACACTTCCCCATACCTGTCACGAAAGGTGTTGTTGTAATCTTCCATCGATACCGCCTTTGTAATGGGGAGTGCAACAACGGCCCTGCTGTTGTGCAGATTTGTTTCTCCTCCGTACGATTACATCCTAGGCACTAAACCACAAATGCTATTTATTCCTAGGCCTACGGAGGTAAAGGAATCGATGGCTCTAAGGTTGTTAAACTCTAGTTTGCTACCAAACACTATCTCTACCCGTAATCCTTTGGGCCAGCTAAGACTAGTGTGTTGTCATTATAACGGTAAAACTTGGAAAAGACCTACGTGCACAAAACCACGAGGACACGAACACACTACCCATATCACATATAGGTTTCTCTTCCCCGGGGGGTATTAATATGTGCACCAACATGAATGTAGATAACGGTGTGTGCCAATTTTAGTGTATCATTCATGCAATTCGAGAACAAGCCAATATAATATCATAAACACATAGAAATATGTAGATCTGAGGAATCTCACAAAACATAAACCAAATCACGAATATAAATATAATCCCAAAGCATATAAACTACTCCCTAAGCATTGAACCCAAGTATTCCATTGGATTCAATGCCTTTAGCCAATTAAAAATTTAAAGAGAAGAAAAGAAAAGATTCTAGAGAGAATGAAGAGCTCTTTTCTCTCTCTACCCTACTCTTAAAGTCTAAAATAAGTATAAACTTAAACCCTATAATACATAGGTCTATATAAATAGCAGTAGGTAATTGGGCCTTGAAATAGGTCCAAAAGAGACCTAAAAATGCTAGCAGCCACAACAGACAAGGCCAGTGGAAACCAACACGGTCTATGCCAGCCGGGTGCCTTTTGTGCTGGCGTGGGCCGCTCAGTCTGGCACGGATCGTACCCCTAGTGCAGGCGCAGGTCGTGTTACCCAGAACGAACTATTGGCTAGAGCTCATTCTGATGTCTCTGAGTGTATGTCCTGTGTCTTTTGGCACGGGCCGTCGGCTAGAACCTTGTTTCATCCTTCACACCCCATAGGTTGGTCTTCACATTTGGAACTTAAAACGGCACGGGCCATGTGAAACGGTACAATTTGTGCCCATATTTAGCCGATTTTGGAGTGAACGAAGCAAAAGAGACACGGGCTGCATGACTGGGCACAGTCCGTGCTGAGGCTGTGGCATGGTCCGTGCTATGTGCCTTTGGCAAAGCTCGTGCTAGGCTTAGTCTGTTTTGGCATGCTTGGCCTCGTGCTGGTGTGTGCTGGTCCGTGCCGGTCGGTCAGCCGGCTGGTTTGGTCGGTTGGTGCCGTCCTCCATTTTTTACCTTTGAACTTCAATTCTGCCTTTCCCATCTCAATTACATCTACTACCACACATTAAATCTGTGGCCTTTATATCATCTACCATCCTTGTGAATGACCTTTATAAGGTCCCAAGCGTGCTTTAGGTGTTATTTAGGTTTTTTTTTAAAAAATAATTTAGGTTTCTAGAGTTTCTTTCAAAGAATTAATTTAGGTTCATAAAGTTTATTCCATTTATTGTAGTATTAGTTCTCCCCAGGCAGTGGTTTTCGAGTCTTAGTCTGCAATCACAAGTCTAGTTTTTTCGTCTTGATCGTCGAAAGGTTTTGTGGACCTTTACCGCCAAAATTGAGCCTAACGAAGGCCTTAATTCCAATACTCGGTGAAGGTGCTTTTGGGTAAACTAAACTTCCTAAGTTAGACAATATTTAGTTTCCAAAACCTCTCTTTATATGGATTGTCTTTTCGAGAGAAAAAGGAAAAAAACAAGTTTGGAGAAGACAAATCATCACCAACGCATAGACCAAGAACTATGGCTATACCCTTCTCCAAAAATAAAATGGGGCAAAATACTGATATGACCCTATATTTTGAAGATTTATGCTGATATGACCCCGTAAAGTTGAAAAGTGTTAATGTAGCCCTGTGTTTTGCATCAAAAATGCCAATATAGTCCTGTGGCACTATTTCGGTGTTGACGGACTAATTTTCGGTGTTGACCAAATTTAAAAAAGACTAAACTACCCCTAGCATTCAAATTACAAATCTATAGACTAAATTACCCTAGCATTCATCTCCAAAAGCACCACCACCACCACGCCACCGCCGCTCCACCGCTCCACCGCGCCACCGACGCCGCTCCACCACCACCACCGCCGCTCCTCCTCCACCACCACCATCGTCGCTCCTCCTCCACCACCACCACCGTCGCTCCTCCTCCACCACCACCACCACTGCCGCTCCTCCTCTACCACCACCACCACTACCACCGCCGCCGTCGCTCCACCACTACCACCACCGCCGTCGCTCCACCACTACCACCACCACCGCCGCTCCACCACAGTCACTCCACCACCACCACTACCGCCGCTGCTCCACCACCATCACTACCACCGCCGCTCCACCACCACCATCGCCACTCCACCACCACCATCACCACCACCACTCAACCCTAGCCCCACCACTGGTCCCAACCACTCAACCCTAGCCCCACCACCACTGGTCCCAACCACTTAACCCACCACCACCACCACCGCTCGCCCCTAGCCCCACCACCACTTATCCCAACCACCACCACCCCCACCACTTAACCCTAGCTCCGCCACTACTCATCCCAACCACCACCACCACCGCTCAACCCTAGCTCTGCCACCACTCATCCCAACCACTACCGCTGCCACCGCTCAACCCTAACCCCATCACCACTCGTCCTTAGCCCCGACCCAGAAAAACTAAACCAAATCCATCTCAAATCCACCCCGCCACCCAGAAACAAATAAACCCAAACTCAGGAAATGGCCCGGAAAGGCAAGAAAATCAAGAAAAAGGATCTAATTGCATACCTGAAAAGAAGGAAATGACGGCGGTGGTGGGATCTGATTGCGGACGACGATGGTGGCGGCGATGGGGAGTATGGTGAGTTTGAGAAGGAATCAGAACCGGGGCAGAGTGGAGGTGGCGACGACGGAGCGGAGGTGGTGGCAAGAATGAGGAACAAAACTGAAATTAATAAATAGTGCTCCCTGCTCTAAAGTTTTTATAAACTGAAGCTTATACAAAACTGAAGTTACAATATTTAATATTAAATGCTCGAGGGCATAATTGTCCTTTCACTTATTCTAATTTTTTTAAAAAAACAGGAGTATAATAGTCATTTCATGTATTTCCGGCCAAATTCAGGCCTCCATTAGCACATTCAAGCAAAACACAGGGTTACAATAGTACTTTTCAACTTCACATGGTCATATTAGCACAAACCACCAAAACATATGGTTATATGAGCACTTTACTCAATAAAATATAAGATGGAAGGAAACAGCAGAGCATGTGGAAACAGTTTTTAGTTCTGTTTTCTCCGAAAAAAATTCCCCTTTTACCATTGCATGCAAATTTGTCTTCCAAGTCTTGCCCATAGGGTCAGTTAGAAACTATATATTGGATGATATCATTTTCCAAAAGGCACATCAGATTGCCTCAAAACTTCCCAAAACTACTCTCAAAGAAGAAAAAGTTTCTCCTCGCCTTTTCATTACCCAGTATCCAAAAAAGCCCTTTCTATCCCACAAAAAGAAAAAAGTTCCAAAAAAACATGCTCAATGGTTTTCTCCCGGACTCCGACCCAGAAGGGTTTGTTTATAATTTGCACACTCAGATGTGAAATGTGAACATGCAACTGAATCTAACTGTTGGAGATGGTTCTCCAGAACCAAGTTTTTTTTATCGACCTTTTACTAGCCTTCATTAATGATAGCAAGAAGAAATGGAAGATTTGTGGTGACTCTTGATCACACTAAGTTTAGGGACCCAAATGTACACTTTCGGCAGCTTGCTTACTAGTTGGATGATAGGAATTTCCCTAACAGCAGGTTTAATGAGTATTTTATGGACAGCTGGGGTCCCAAAGTATGTGTTGTGCGGAATGGAGAAAGAACAGAAAATATGAACGAAAATAACAAGAAACAAGATTTACGTGGTTCACTAATTTGGCTACATCCACGGGAGACGGATTCCACTATATCAGAATTAATGTTTACAGAGAGAAGAGAGACACTTTATATGCTGTCTCCACTAAACCCTAACAAACTGGGCCAAAACACAATTCGACCCAAATCAACAGCAGTCCAATAAAGAGACAAGCTATACCGTCGGACCGGGGGCGACTCCGCCCCCCCGAACCCCCAGGCCAGGGTGCGCTCCGCCCCCCTGGACCCCCGACTCGCTGACTGGGCAGCGAGACCCCCGTTTGTTTCCCGGGGATGACTGCCGCCCCCCCGGACCCCCAGGCCAGGGTCGCAGAAGTGGCTATTACAGTATTCAAGGCATAACAACAAATCTCCACCTTGACTTGAATCCTCAAAGTAGAAAACTCCAGATGCACCATTACAGTGCCAGATGAGTAGACTTCGCCCTCCACTCCCGGGACTGCCCATAGAGCACCTAATCAGCTCTGATGTTCAGCAAGTCCAAACAATGTTGAAACTTGCTATGTGGAACAGATTTGGTGAACATATCAGCGGGGTTATCTGCAGTTCCCACTTTCTTCACCCTGATTCTCCTCTCACTCCTCAAGAAATGATATCTGACATCAATATGCTTGGTCCTCTCATGATGGACCTGATCCTTGGCTAGGCAGATTGCACTCAAGCTGTCACAGTACACAGTAGCCTGATCATGATGTAGACCAAGATCACGAACTAGCCCTTTCAGCCATATTCCCTCTTTTGCAGCCTCTGTCAGAGCCATGTACTCTGCTTCCGTAGTAGACAACGTCACTGTAGGTTGCAAAGTCGCCTTCCAGCTAACCAAAGAACCTCCCAAAGTGAATACATAACCAGTCATCGATCTCCTCGTGTCAACATCACCAGCATAATCAGAATCAGAGTAGCCTGTAACTAAGCACTCGGTATCACCTCCATAAATGAGACCCACATCAGACGTACCTCTAAGATACCTGAAGATCCTCTTCACTGCTTGCCAATGTTCCTTTCCCGGTTGCCCCATGAACCTGCTCACAACACTGACTGCCTGTGCTAAATCTGGCCTCGTGCAAACCATAGCATACATCAAGCTCCCCACCGCGCTGGCATAAGGAACCCGAGACATATACTCCTTCTCCTCGTCTGACTGAGGAGCAAACATGGTGGTGAGATGAATATTTGCAGCACTAGGAGTGTCTATAGGCTTGGCTGTAGACATGCCAAACCTAGCCAACACTTTCTGAATGTAGCCTTTCTGTGATAAGAAAAGCTTCCGCTGACTTCGATCCCTAAGAATCTCTATTCCTAGTATCTTCCGAGCTGCACCCAGATCCTTCATCTCAAACTCAGCACTAAGAAGTCCTTTCAACTTCTGAACCTCGTGCTTACTCTTTGCGGCTACCAGCATGTCATCTACATAAAGCACCAGATAGATGAATGACCCATCTCTCAACCTGCTGTAGTAGACACAACAGTCATAAGCACACCTCGTATATCCCAGCTGAAGCATGTAACTGTCAAACTTCTTGTACCACTGCCTCAGAGACTGCTTAAGTCCATACAAAGACTTCTTCAACTTGCAAACATACTTTTCCTTGCCAGGAACCTGGAAACCATCTGGCTGAGTCATGTACAACTCTTCCTCCAACTCTCCATGTAGAAAAGCAGTCTTCACATCAAGTTGCTCGAGCTCCAAATCCTGATGTGTCACCAAGGCTAGCAACACTCTGATGGAAGTGTGTCTGACCACTGGTGAGAAAATCTCATTATAGTCTACCCCCTCCCTTTGACTGAAACCTCTTGCAACAACTCTTGCCTTGTACTTGACTCCCTCTGCAGGTGATATTCCTTCCTTCTTCTTGAAAACCCATTTGCAACTGATTACCTTTCTCCCTTGAGGCTGTTTGACCAATTCCCATGTCTGATTCTTCTGAAGAGACTCTATCTCATCTCCCATTGCAGCAAGCCATTTATCAGCATCAGTACATGAAGTAGCCTCTCTGAAGGTTGATGGCTCTTGAGTATCCACTTCCTCGGCAACTGACAGTACATAACCCACCATATCCTCAAACCCATATCTCTTTGGCGCCCCAACTCCAACCCTCCTGGGTCGGTCTTGAGCTAAACTGCGGACTGTAGCTCCTGATGGTTGAGAATCTGGTGGTGGAGATTCCGATATCTCAGATTCTGTCTATGGCTCTTGATCTACCTCAAATTGTTCCAATCTATTTTCACCTTGAGTGACTTCAAGCTCCACCTGTTTATCAACTCCACTAGTTTCTGGCACAACTGTGGGCTTCACCATAGATCTAAGCAAAGAATTTTCATCAAAGACAACGTCCCTGCTCAGAATAACCCTCTTCTCAGATGGAGACCATATCCTGGAGCCTTTAACTCCATCTCCATAACCCACAAAGACACCCTTCTTGGCTCGGGGCTCTAACTTACCATCACTAACATGATAATAAGATGTACAACCAAAAACTTTTAACTTGGAGTAATTAACAACTTTACCTGATCACAACTCCATAGGTATTTTGCACTCTATACCCGTGTGAGGTCCGCGGTTGATCAGGTAACAAGCTGTACTCACCGCCTCTGCCCAAAATCTCGTTTCCAAACCAGCATTAGAGAGCATGCACCTTGCTCTCGCCAGCAATGTCTGATTCATCCGCTCAGCTACGCCATTCTGCTGTGGCGTATTCCTGACTGTATGATGACGAGCAATCCCTTCATCCCTACAAAACTGATCAAACTCAGACGAGCAGAATTCTAGCCCATTATCAGTTCGAAGCCTCTTGATCTTCTTCCCGGTCTGATTCTCCACCAAAGCTTTCCACTCCTTGAACTTGAGAAAGCTTCACTCTTATGTTTCATCATGATAACCCAAGTCATCCTTGAGTAATCATCAATCAGAGAAACAAAGTACCTGTGACCTCCCAGTGACTCAACTCGGGAAGGTCCCCAACAATCAGAATGGATGCAATCCAATGTGCCCTTTGTTCTATGAATCGCCTTAGGAAACTTGCTGCGGTGATGCTTCCCAAAAATGCAATGCTCACAAAAGTCCAAGCTCTTGACCTTGTGGCCACCAAGAAGATCATATTTCGACAGAATCTGCATCCCTCTTTCACCCATGTGACCAAGCCTCATATGCCATAACTTAGTCATATCATCCTGGTGAACCTCCGAAGATGCAACATTAACAGAATCCATAACCGTGGAACCTTGTAGAAAATACAAAGTACCATGCAGAACACCTTTCAGAGCCAGCCTAGAACCTTTGCAGACACACAGAACTCCATCACTCCCTGAGTAGACGAAACCCTTTCTATCCAACGTAGGAAGAGAAATCAGATTCTTTGTCATCGATGGAACATGCCTGACATCGTTCAAAGTACAGAAACTACCATCATGCGTCCTGATCTTGATTGAACCAATCCCAACTACCTTGCACGTAACACCATTTGCTGTAGTAATGATGCCCTCAGCTTGCTCATAAGTTGAGAAATAATCTCTCCTTGGGCATATATGGAAAGATGCCCCAGAATCAATAAACCACGCATTAGGATGATTATTTTGCCCAGTAGCAGCTAGAGCAAAATCATCTTCAGAACTGAAATCCCCTTCAGCCACAGCAGCAGTACCAGATGTACTCCCAGATTTACTAGCCTTCTTCGGACACTCCTTTTTCCAATGCCCCTTCTCCTTACAGTAGTTACAAACATCATTGGCCTTGGGACCCTTTGAAGATGACTTCTTACCCTTCTTCTTATTGCCGGTTTCCTTGCCTTTTGTGTTTCCATCACTAGCAAACAAGCCAGTGGCCTAACTTTCTGTACCTGTATTGTTTGCCTTATGTCGCAACTCTCTACTATGGAGAGAGGATCTTACTTCCTCCAGAGACACAGAATCTTTACCAACAATAAATGACTGAACAAAATTCTCATACGAAAGTGGTAAAGAAACTAGCAAAATCAAAGCAGCATCTTCATCTTCAATTTTCACATCTATATTTCGCAATTCTAATAACAAAGTATTCAATTGCTCTAGATGGTCTCTGAGTTGTGTACCTTCCTGCATTCGGAGACCGAAGAGGCGTTGTTTCAGAAGCAACTTGTTGGTTAGAGATTTCGTCATATACAAACTCTCCAACTTCAGCCACAGTTGTGCAGCAGTCTCCTGATCTGAGACCTCAGTGATGATTTCGTCCGCGAGACACAGCATAATCGTCGAGTGTGCCTTTTCTTCCAAACTCACAACATCGCCAGAACTGCTCGCGAAATCCTTCATCAGTGGAGTCCACAAACCTTGCTGTTTCAGCAAAGCTCGCATCTTGATCTGCCATAAACTGAAACTGTTTCTCCCAGTAAACTTGTCGATCTTCACGTTCAACCCAGACATCTTTCTCCCCGATCAGCCCCGATCTGATGAGCCCAGAATCCGATATACCCACTACGGATATCACTGGAAAAAAAGAAACCGCTTTGATACCAGTTTGTTGTGCGGAATGGAGAAAGAACAGAAAATATGAACGAAAATAACAAGACACAAGATTTACGTGGTTCACCAATTTGGCTACATCCACGGAAGACAGATTCCACTATATCAGAATTAATGTTTACAGAGAGAAGAGAGACACTTTATATGCTGTCTCCACTAAACCCTAACAAACTGGGCCAAAACACAATTTGGCCCAAATCAACAGCAGTCCAATAAAGAGACAAGTTATACCGTCGGACCAGGGGTGACTCCGCCCCCCCGGACCCCTAGGCCAGGGTGCGCTCCGCCCTCCTGAACCCCCCGACTCGCTGACTGGGCAGCGAGACCCCCGTTTGTTTCCCGGGGGCGACTGCCACCCCCCGGAGCCCCAGGACAGGGTCGCAGAAGTGGCTATTACAGTATTCAAGGCATACCATCAGTATGGATAGTCCATCGTCATTTTATGTTCTTGGTTCTAGGCTTTGAAACTGAAGTCGAAATGCTCTTTATTCTAAAAAATGGACCTTACTCAGTAGATGAAGGGTTGCTATGCCCCAGAAGGTGGGGAGAAGAGTATCCTTTGGCAAGTATAAATTTCACTAAAATACTTGTTTGGATTAGTCTTTATAATCTCACCACAAATCTCATAAATCAAGCTGCAGGTGAAGACTGAGCTTCAGTGATTGGTGATGTTGACAGAATTAATTTCACATATCATCCTAATATGAATGTCCAATACCTTAAGGCTAGGGTTTGGATTAATCCTTCACAACCTCTGATCCCGGGTTTTTATTTACAAGAAATTGATAAGCATCGATACTAGATCCTATGTGGTTATGAAAGGATTATGAAATTCTGCAAGAAGTGTGGGATTATAGGGCATCCGATGTCAAGGTGCAATTTCATAGATGATGGGAATTAGAGGAGTTTGTGAACAATGTTGTCCTACAACATTTTTCTCATAGGGGATTGGATATTATCTATGATGATTCTACTGTTATGTATGCTAACACATTGAAGGTTCATCCCTTCCGGCCGCGTTATATGTCTACAAGACTTCCAATGTCTTTTGTAGATAATCAGTGGAACATTTTCCATGACAATGCCAATATTATCAGGAATGGTTTTATGTTTGAAGTTTTAGTTGATGAAGGATTGCCATGCATCAGATATGTTGGGTATTCCTCCCTAATTCGTGAATTTTCCTTTGGTAAAATTGGAAGAAGATTCTAGTATGATGGGGGATGTATCTAGACCATGAAGCATATTCTAGAAATACCTCCTAGAAGCCTCCAAGCATTAATCATGGTAGTTGGAGAGATGGAGAAGAGAATTCTAGAGCTTGAGTACTCATCTATAAATAGGGTGCTCTTGGAGAGGGCTTTATCATCCAACGAAAAACCATTTCCTTTCCTTCTAGATATCCTCCAAGAGAGAGTAGTAGGGAGAAGTCTTCATCCTCTCTAGTTGATAGATATCCACCATAGTGTGAGAAAACCTTTGTAATCCATCCACATTTTGGGTGAGACATTGTAACCCCACTTTAATCATATAGTGGAAGAGTTGGACTACCTAGTCCCGCGGTTTTTCCCGTTTTGGGTTTTCCGCGTAACCAAATTTGGTGTCTTGCTTATTTTTCATTCATCATCCTAATCACACAAAGAGGGAAACTATTTTTTTCCCCAACAGTGGTATCAGATCAAGGTTGATCGGCGTCATATTCTTGTGTGATTCAAGATGGAGGCAGGAGATATGTTCAAACTCATGGCGGAAAATTACGCATATTGGAGGCCCATGATGGAGGACCACTTATATTGCAAAGATTTGTATGAACCAATCACGGAGGAGACCAAGCCGGAGGAAAAGGATGACAAAGAGTGGGAGATCCTAAATAGGAAGGCGGTCGCCATGATCCGTGAGTACATAGATCGAAGTTTATTTGAGCATGTTTCTACATACACCAATGCCTTTGAGATATGGACAAAACTTGAGTCTATGATTCAAAAGAAGACACCACGTAATAAAGCCCACCTAGTGAGGCGGTTGGTGAAATTGGAGTACAAGGATGGCCAAAATATGATCGAGCACTTGAATAGCTTTAAGGGGCTTGTAAACCAATTGGAAAAGACCGAGATGAAGATCGATGATGAGTTGCAAGCTTTGTTGCTCCTAAGCTCACTACCTGAAAGTTGGGACACTTTGGTGGTCACGCTTAGCAACTCGGCTCGAACAGGAAAGCTTACTATGGATGATGTAGCCGATAGCTTGATAAATGAAGAAGCACGGAGAAGAGAACGTGGCACAACAACCTATGCGGAGGCAAATGTGATCGAGAATCGTGGAAGAAATGAGTCGCGTGGAAGATTTAGAAATGGTGGACGTGACAGATCACGAGGCCGGTCAAAGTCTCGTTCCCGAGTTACTTGCTACTATTGTGGCAAAGCAGGTCACAAGAAAGATGAATGTCCGAATCTCAAGAGAGACCAGAAGAATGGCACGGTCAAACCTGACCAAGTCAATCCAAAGAAAATGGAAGAAGAAAGCACTACGGCGGTGGCATCCGTGGAGCATGATGAAATCTTTGTCATTGACGATTATGTCAATCTCGCCTACGATGAAAATTTATGGATCGGTGATTTCGGTGCTTCCTTCCACGTTACCCCACATGAAGGGCTCTACTCGTCCTTGGAGATTTCGGCGTTGTAAAGATGGGAAATCAAGTCACAAACAAGATTGTCGGCAAAGGCGACATCATCTTGAAGACAAACATGGGATACAAGCTCGAGTTGAAGGATGTGCGATATATCCCAGAAATGTGGCTCAACCTTGTCTCGGCGGGGAAGCTTGACAATGCTGGAATGATGAGCCACTTTGGAGATGGAAAATGGAAGATCACTCAAGGCAATGTGGTGATTGGTCGAGGAAAGAAGGATGGATCCTTATATGTCATGCAAGGACAAATCTGTAAGGGAGAGGCTAATGTTGCACATGAAACCTCGAACATGGAGTTGTGGCATAAGAGGCTTGGCCACATGAGCTAGAAGGGACTTCAAATCCTCGCACGGAAACATATCCTCCCTGACATAAAAGGTACAACACTTGACCCTTGCACTGATTGTTTAGCCGGCAAACAACATAGAGTTTCTTTCCTTAAGCCTGCTTACCCCTGTAGAAGAGAGAATATTCTTGACTTAGTGCATACTGATGTTTTCTCAATGACCGAAAGATCCCTTGGAGGTGCACAATATTTTGTAAGTTTTATTGATGACCATTCTCGAAAGGTTTGGGTGTCAATGTTGAAAACTAAAGACCAGGTACTTGAGGCGTTCAGGGAGTTCCATGCAAGGGTGGAACGTGAGACAGGTAGAAATTTGAAGTCTGTCAGAGCTGACAATGGTGGAGAATATCGCGGCCCATTTGAAGAGTATTGCAAGTTGTACGGGATCCGACTTGAGAAGACACCACCGAAGACACCTCAGTTGAATGGAGTTGCAGAGAAGATGAACCGCACCATTGAAGAGCGAGTTAGATGCATGTTATCTCATGCAAACCTCCCTAAAGGTTTCTGGGGAGAAGCTGTGAAGACTGGTGTTGATAATTGACCCCTTCAGTTCCCTTGGATGGAGACATACCGGAGGAAGTTTGGTCAGGGAGAAAGGCTTCATATGACCATCTAAAGGTATTTGGATGTCGAGCATTTGTTCACATTCCCAAGAATGAGCGGGCCAAGCTAGATTAAAAAACAAGAGAGTGTATCTATCTTGGCTCACCCAAGGATGAGTTCGGTTATCGGCTGTGGGATCCAGCCCAGAAAAGGATCGTGAGAAGCCGCGATGTCGTGTTCTTTGAGGACCAAACCATTAGTAATTACAAGGAATCGCGAGAAGCTCAAACCAGGCGGACCAGAGAGCCTTTGGAGTCCATGACATCTCCCGTGGTGCAAGATAACGCAAGAAGAGAATCAGTGGAGGATGTTCATGATGAAGAAGTTGAAAACCGTGATCCCAGAGAAGATACGGAGCAATCTCAAACAAGTTGCGAAGAAATGGAGGAAGCAAATGTCCCAGCAGTACCCATGCTTCGACGTTCAACTAGAGAGAGACAGCCTTCGACCAGATATTCACCAGATGAGTACGTGACACTCACTGATGAGGGGGAGCCTCAACACTATGGTGAAGCTATGTAAAATGATCATAAAGATGATTGGGAAAAGGCTATGCAAGAAGAGATGAAGTCCTTGAACGAGAATCATACATATGATCTCATAGAGCTACCAAAAGGGAAACGAGCTCTAAAATGCAAATGGGTGTTTAAGCTCAAGACCGAAGAAAACAATCTCAAACCCAGGTATAAGGCTCGAATCGTTGTTAAAGGTTGCAACCAGAAGAAAGGTATAGATTTTGATGAGATTTTCTCTCCCGTGGTAAAGATGTCATCAATCCGAGTTGTGTTGGGTCTCGCTGCTAGCTTGGATTTGGAGGTTAAGCAACTCGATGTTAAGACAGCTTTCTTACATGGAGACCTTGAGGAGGAGATTTACATGGAGCAACCCGAAGGATTCAAAGAGCCGGGAAAAGAGCATTTAGTGTGCCGTCTCAAAAGAAGTCTCTATGGTTTGAAGCAAGCACCCTGTCAATGGTATAAGAAGTTTGAATCCTTCATGAATCATCATGGATTCAAGAAGACACACATCGATCATTGTGTCTTCATGAAGAGGTACGATCGAGATGACTTTCTCATACTCATGCTTTATGTTGATGATATGCTGATTGTCGGGCAGGATAAAAGGAAAATAGCTGCTCTTAAGAAAGCATTGAGTAATTATTTCACGATGAAAGATTTGGGGCCAGCGAAGCAGATTCTTGGGATGCGGATCACGCGGGATCGATCTGAAAAGCTAATTTGGCTATCTCAAGAGAGATATATTGAGAAGATTCTTGAGAGATTTAATATGCATCAAGCCAAACCTATTAGCGTACCACTTGCCGGACATTTCAAGTTCGATAAGAAGAAAAATCCAAGAAGGGATGAAGAAATGAGAGGTGTTCCATATTCTTCAGCTGTTGGTAGCCTCATGTACGCCATGATATGTACCCGGCCGGATATTACGCATGCAGTTGGAGTTGTGAGCAGGCACTTGTCAAATCCTGGGAAGGAGCATTGGGCTGTTGTGAAATGGATACTTCGATATCTCAGAGGAACAACCAAAAGGTGTTTGCGCTTTGAAACAACCAAACCTGTGTTGGAGGGATACACAGATGCTGATATGGCCGGAGACTTGGAATCTCGAAAATCAACGTCGGGATATCTGACTACTTTTGCAGGGGGACCTGTATCTTGGCAGTCAAAACTTCAAAAATGTGTTGCCCTTTCTACGACGGAGGCAGAGTATATTGCTACCACCGAGGCTTGTAAGGAGATGCTGTGGATGAAGAATTTTCTACTTGAATTGGGGCTAAAGCAAGAGAAGTACGTCCCCTATTGTGACAATCAGAGTGCCATCCACTTAGCCAAGAATTCAGCCTACCACTCCCGAACGAAACATATTGTTGTTCGCTATCATTGGATTCGAGACGTATTGGAAGAAAAGCAACTACAACTTGAAAAAGTTCACACCAATGATAATTGGTCCGATATGATGACTAAAGCACTACCGAGTAAGAAATTCGATGATTGCTGCAAAGGCGCTGGTGTGGAGATCCCTTCCAATTAGGTCGGAAGGGGGAGATTTGTTGGGTATTCCTCCCTAATTCTAGAATTTTCCTTTGGTAAAATTGGAAGAAGATTCTAGTATGATGGGGGATGTATCTAGACCATGAAGCGTATTCTAGAAATACCTCCTAGAAGCCTCCAAGCATTAATTGTGGTAGTTGGAGAGATGGAGAAGAGAATTCTAGAGCTTGAGTGTTCATCTATAAATAGGGTGCTCTTGGAGAGGACTTTATCATCCAACCAAAAACCATTTCCTTTCCTTCTAGATATCCTCCAAGAGAGAGTAGTAGGGAGAAGTCTTCATCCTCTCTAGTTGATAGATATCCACCATAGTGTGAGAAAACCTTTGTAATCCATCCACATTTTGGGTGAGACATTGTAACCCCACTTTAATCATATAGTGGAAGAGTTGGACTACTTAGTCCTGCGGTTTTTCCCGTTTTGGATTTTTCGCGTAACCAAATTTGGTGTCTTGCTTATTTTTCATTCATCATCCTAATCACACAAAGAGGGAAACTATTTTTTTTCCCCAACAAGATATAGGTCATCAGTTGCTACTCAGACTGATTTTATCAATCACTAAGGAGGCCTTGGTCAGAATCACAATATTGTAAGGCAGTTTAATGGTGCTCAATCCACCTATTATGTGGGTGATTCATCTATGTGGGGAGCTAAACCAGCAGCTCAAACACAACACATGGAGGATATTATGATAGATCTTGGGGTTAATTAGTTTGGGTCCAACTTGTATCAAGAATAAAAAATAGATCCAATGTTGGACGAGGTAATGTTAATGCAGCAGGAGCAATTCATACAGAGTCTGCATGTTGCAACTCTAGTACAAGATTTTCACACTCCAAGTTTACAAGATCTCTCTCAAGTGGTTGATCCCAAGATTCCAGCTGAAGACATAGTAGTGGCTCCTATTTAACTCAAGATATAGGGCTTCAGTTTCCATATCAGTATCAGTCTTGGCTCATTTCAAATTTCAAATTCCAATTTTCAAAACGTTGGTTCTCTGATGGTTGATCAACTGTTATCCAAAGAGCAAGGAGATTCCCAACTAGACAAATCAATACATGCAAGAGGTGGAGCTATAAGGTATCTCATAAATCAACAATAAAACATTGAATAACTTTGACCTTATAGAGGAAAGAAACGAAAAAAGGGATGACATGATAGACCAACTGAAGAAATGAACCTTTGATCCTGATTCTCTATATGTTGTTTTACAATAGCCCATTGTAACAATCCAACTTCCATCAGGTAATCAAAGGTCAGTTACTTAGGCTATTAAAAGGAAAATTGATGCAAGTCAAGAGAGCTCCTGAAGTGGCTCAAGAAGCAAAAATTGAAGGCAAATGGAAATTTACTCAAGAGGAAAACTGTGTCTTCTCCTATGGATTTGCATGGTGCGGAAAAAAGGCCAAGATTCGTTTTCAAGGAGTTTCCTACATGAAGAAGCAAGCCAATGGTTTTCTCTAGAAAAGAAGAACTTAGTGAGGAGTGGGTTGAAGTGGTGAAGAATCCGGGACTTCGTGTCTTGAAGAGAAAGCCTTCAATGGAGATCAAGAAGGAGAGATGGAAGGGTTTGCAAAGAAGATGAGAAGTGATCAAGAGGCGGTTTCTGATATAAAAAATGATGTTCACGATCAAAATATAGATGGACTTGTTCTTACCCATGATGATGAGCTTCAGGCCATATCAGTATTAGTAGCAGGTTTATCTGAGGGCTTCCCAGTGGTTATCGTTGTCCCAAAACAACCACCAAAACAAACACGAGGATCTTGACTTGGAAGTGTAGAGGTATCAACCAGCCTCTACACAAGAATTACCTTAATTGGCTGATGAAGTTCAACCATCCTGATATCCTCTTATTAATAGAGACAAATTCTAGTAGCCAGTCCTTAGATAAGTGGTTAGCTTCTTCTGTCTTTTGTAATAAGTTTTACGTTGATCTGGATGGCTCATCAGGTTGTTTATCTTTTGGTTGGGTTCTATAAGTCTAGAAATATCTAAGTACAGTAGAAATACCATATTTTGTAAGCTGGATGAACAAAATTCCCAGTGATGGTGCTTGCTTCTTTTGTATGGCTCCCTAGTTAAAGCTGGAAAGCCCTCAGTTTGGGAATGGATTGAAAACCTCCTGGAGCTTTCTTATTATCCTTCTGCGTGTGAGGGAGATTGGAACCATGTTATCAATAGTCATTGTAAAGTCTATGACTGTTGAATTAATTTGTTGGCAATTTTTGTTGAATTAATGTTGAGCAGAATCATACCATGTTGGAACACTGCTGGAGCAGAATTTATGAACAGAATTAACGCCAAAGCTTTAACGAAGTTCAAGCCAAAATGTTGGAGTGTTTTGGAATTTATGGTAACTATAGATTTGGCTATACATCAGGCGTAAGAAGCATATTTGGTTTTATGGAAAAATCCCTACTTATATGGAGAAGATTTGATTGAATATATGGGAGAGTTTGAGATAAGGTAAATCCCTTTATTTATGGGATTTGGATATGCTTCAACAAATCAGATTTGGAATAGGAATATTGTGGAGATAATGATGGATGTTCAGATCTGATTTGCAAATATAAATATGGGACAAACACGGCTGCAAAACATACGATTTTACAGAGCAAAATCTGCACCCAGATTTTGAGATCTTACGAAACTTGCTAGAGCCAATATACTGTGTTCCAACACTGTCCTGCTGCACAAGTTCAGAATCGTATGCCTTAATTCCTCGGGAGGAGGAGATCCAGCGTCGACGGAGTTCGAGGTCAGAGGGAGTCTGATCAAGGCGGATCGGTAGCTAGGGGAGCTAGCTAAGTCCACACGTCATAGTTAGTAAAGATAAGTATTTTGTATGCTGTACTCTGTACTATCTTTCTAATTAGTGGATTTATTCTGAACTGGGCCAGGCCCCGCAGATGTAGGTGATTTACACCGAACTGCGTAACCAAGTTGTGTGTCTTGTACGCTTCACGTTATTTTTACACTTGGTTAAACTAGGTATGTTGGAACACACTAGTAAGAACTAGGAAAATTGGTAAAACTAAATTTCATTTGGTATCAGAGCTGAGTCACTTATTGTTCCCTTGGTTGTTTCAAGGAAAGTGAGATCCGGTTTTACCATGACGACAAGAGAAGGGGCTTCAATCTCTCGACCACCACTGCTAGAAGGAAACAACTACAACTATTGGAAGGCTCGTATGAGGGTGTTTATTAATTCCCTGGACGAACTGACATGGTTTTATGTTGAGAATGAATGGAATCATCCTACAGAAGAGGCTACCAGCTCTAAGGATGTGGAAGGGGAGTCAAGTCAAAAACTCAAAGACAAGTCTAAATGGACTCCAGGTGATCTTAGAGAATCTCTAGCAAACTCAAAGGCTCTTAATGCAATATTCACGGCAGTCGATGAAAACCAGTTCAAGCTTATATCTACATGCCACCAAGCGAAGAGAGCATGGGATATTCTACAAACAGTTCATGAAGGAACCAGTCGAGTGAGGGAGTCCAAACTACAGATGTTGGCTACCAAGTTTGAAGAACTCAAAATGGAGGAGGACGACACCATTGCCACATTCAACGGAAAGCTTAGAGATATCTCCAACATGGCTTATCAACTTGGAAAAGTGTACAAAGAAACCAAGCTGGTGAAAAAGACCTTGCGATCTCTACCTAAAAGGTTTGCAATGAAAGTAGCAGCAATAGAGGAGGCAAGAGATGTATCCACAATGAGCCTAGATGAACTAATGGGGTCACTGCAAACATATGAGATGACATTCCAGCAACCTACAAAAAGGGTATCCAAGGATTTGGCGTTTAAAGTTTCTCCAGACAAAGGAATTAATGAGTCTGACAGCGATGATGAGTTTGAAAAACTGGCACTTATTACAAAAAATTTCTCAAAGATGTTAAAGAAGGTGGTCAATAAGAAATCTCAGGAGAGGTTTGGCGGAAACAGACAAAAGCAACAAGATTCGAACAACAATCGTGGATTGAGGTTTGAACAAGGAAATATGCAGTATGGGAGAAATCAGTACAATGAAACAAAACAGGCTGGAAGAATTCAATGTAGAGAATGTGAAGGATTTGGTCATATTCAGGCCGAATGTGCTAACACTCGAAAGAAACAAGGAAGATCATTTGTTACCTCTTGGAGTGATGATGAAGAGAAAGAAATGACAGGAAGAGAACTGTGTTCCAACACAGTCGATACTCATACAAGAATCAGGAAGATATGGGTCATCAAAAGGTCCGGTACGTGTATGGTCGCACACACTTCTTTATCAGCATATTCCAGTGACTCATGGTACTTTGACAGTGGCTGCTCACGTCACATGACTGGCAGTTCGAAATACCTTACAAATCTTACTCCATATGATGGCGGGTATGTAACTTTTGGAGATGGAAAAAGAAGCAGAGTAATTGGCAAGGGCGAATTAAAAATTGAAGGGTTTTCTGTTCTCACAAGTGTATTATTTGTTGAAGATCTGAAAGCAAATTTGCTAAGTATAAGCCAGCTGTGCGATGACAACATGATAGTTGAGTTCCATAAAGAAAAATGTGTAGTGAAGCATGGAGAAAACAGGGTTCTGTCAGGAATACGATCTCCAGACAATTGTTATCTTTTGGAACAAGAAGTTCGATGCATGCTTTCAAAGCAGGACGAGGGAATTCTATGGCACAGGAAACTCGGACACATCAACTATAAAACACTGGTGAAGATTGCTAACATGAAAGCTGTACGTGGAATGCCTACCTTGACCGGGAATGACGAAATCATGTGTGGACCATGTCAGCAAGGTAAACAAACTCGTGCTCCTCACTCTTCAGTACAGTTTATTACTACTTCTAGAAATCTGGAATTATTACATATGGATTTAATGGGGCCAGTGCACACACCTAGCATAGGAGGAAAGAAATATATTTTTGTATGTGTTGATGACTTCTCCAGGTTTACATGGGTAGCCTTCTTGAAAGAGAAATCTGATACGATTGAGGTATTTCGTAGCCTTGTAGTAAAGCTACAAACGGAAAAGGGAAGTCCTGTAGGAAAGATAATCCGGATTCGAAGTGATCATGGCAGAGAATTCGAAAATGAACAATTCAGTTCTATCTGCAATGAACTGGGGATTCAACATGAGTTTTCGGCTCCTATCACTCCTCAACAGAATGGTATTGTCGAAAGAAAGAATAGAACTCTTCAAGAGATGGCTCGAGTCATGTTGGCAGAGAAGGATCTTCATAAGAAATGGTGGGCAGAGGCGATCAATACAGCGTGTTATACAATTAATCGAGTGTATCTTCGACCATTCACTGATAAGACAGCCTATGAGATCTGGAAAGGCAGGAAGCCGAATGTTTCATATTTTCATGTGTTCGGAAGCACTTGCTATATCCTCAGAGACAGAGAACAGTTGGCAAAATTTGATAATCGAAGTGATCCAGGAATTTTTCTAGGGTATTCTATCAACAGTCGTGCCTACCGAGTTTTCAATCATCGAACTAACACTCTCATGGAATCCATAAATGTCATTGTGGATGATTCAGGAAAGGAGAAACTTCCAGAAGCAGTAGAGGAAGAATCTGCCAACACTCATGTTCCAACACAGTCTCAACCTCCGGACAGAGAAAAGCAGTCAGAACCAAATGAGCACCAGGAACCTCACTCTGCTGAAGCGGACCATGTTCCAACACATGACCATGTTCCAACACTGCTACCGTCTACTAATGACCAGGTTGCACCACACATTCAACCTGGCTCAAATCTGCGAAATCCTCGATCAGTTCCTCGAGTAGATTATCGACGTCTGGCTGGTCTACACTGTTTTGTGTCACTAATTGAACCGAAGAACTATAAGGAAGCTTTACTTGATGAATATTGGATTGCTGCAATGCAAGATGAACTCGGACAGTTTACCAGGAATGATGTTTGGTACCTTACCCCTCGTCCCAAAGGCATCAATGTCATTGGTACAAAATGGATTTTCAAGAACAAGTCCGATGCAGATGGCTTAATCACCAGGAACAAAGCCAGACTTGTTGCTCAAGGATATACGCAAGTGGAAGGTGTTGACTTTGACGAAACCTTTGCACCAGTTGCCAGGTTAGAATCTATTCGTATTCTACTATCTATTGCCTGCTTCTTGAACTTTACGTTGTATCAAATGGATGTTAAGAGTGCGTTTCTAAATGGAGTGGTGAATGAGGAAGTCTATGTGGAACAACCTAAAGGTTTTGAAGATCCTCATTATCCGCATCATGTATATCGCCTCAAGAAAGCCTTATATGGTTTAAAGCAGGCACCTCGAGCATGGTATGAACGACTTACTAACTTTTTGCTTCAGAAAGGTTATCGTCGAGGGGGAGTAGATCGCACTTTATTTGTGCTTGACAAATCATCACAGTTTCTAATTGCTCAAATATATGTTGATGACATAGTATTTGGCTCTACTTCACCATCTATGGTACAGGATTTCGTCATCACAATGCAGTCTGAATTTGAAATGAGCATGGTTGGAGAATTGACTTACTTTCTGGGATTACAAGTCAAACAAGGACGGAATGGTCTATTCATCAATCAAAGTAAGTATGCCCTGAATTTGATTAAAAAATTCGGACTCAGTAGTGCTCGTGCGGTTCGAACTCCTATGGGCGTTTCTGATAAGTTGGTGAAAGATGAAAAAGGAGTGTCAGTCGATCAAAAGTTATATAGAGGCATGATTGGAAGTTTGTTATATCTCACAGCTAGCAGACCAGATATATGTCTCAGTGTTGGAATATGTGCTAGATTTCAGGCGGATCCTAAGGAATCTCATCTTACTGCAGTCAAAAGAATTATTAGATATGTGAGTGGAACGTCAGAATATGGTGTTTGGTACTCAAAGAATCAAGATTCAGAATTGATAGGATACAGTGATTCTGATTGGGCTGGTAATGCAGATGATCGGAAAAGTACTACCGGCGGATGTTTCTTTATTGGAACAAATTTGGTGTCTTGGTATAGCAAGAAACAGAACTCGATCTCTCTATCTACTGCAGAAGCAGAGTATCTTGCAGCAGGGAGTTGCTGTGCACAACTATTATGGATGAATCAAATGCTTAAAGATTATGGAATTCAACAAAGCCCCCTAAAGATTTTATGTGATAATACAAGTGCAATCGATATTTCGAAGAATCCAGTTCAACACTCGAGAACCAAGCATATTGACATAAGGCATCATTTTATTCGAGATTTGGTGGAAAGAAAAGAAGTGGAAGTGGTCTATGTTCCAACACACGAGCAGCTTGCCGATATATTTACCAAGCCACTTGATGCTACCACTTTCGAGAGCCTTCGACAACACTTAGGTGTTTGTCAAATCTGAGGTAACTTTTACCTTTGATGAATTCTGTGTGTAAATAATTTGTTTGTGTTTGTTATTTGTGTCAAAAATTAGAAAAAGAAAAATTGGAAGGAAGCAAAAGGTGACCAAAAATAGGAGAAGTTAAATAGAGTGTTGGAAGTTAAATGAGGAATAAATCACTGATGGGACAAGAAGAGGAAAGGCTATCATGACAACTTTTGGGAAATCTAAAAAGGATCTTCGCGGGAAAAGAGGTAAGCTTATGAAGAGTTGAAAGTTGTCTCAAACTCTAAAACTTCCCTTTCGCATTCTGTTGTCTCTGGCCGATTTTCCCCAAAAAACTCTGGCCAAAAATCTTGCCGCAAAACTCCTCTCTGTCTCAGCATTGTTCCAAATAATGTCAAACCAAAATTCTCCGAGAGAAGAAGCTCCAGTGCCGGGAAGTTTGGAAGAAGACCGGAGTTTAGTGAATTCGGAATTGGTAGTGTTCGATGAGCCGAGAAGGCATGCTGAAGTGAATGAGTCACAAAATCAAGATCAGAACAGAGTAAGCACTGTCCTTGAAGAGGATGAGGAGATGACTGAAGCAGAGGCGGAGAAAACTGAAGAAGAAAAGGAAGAGGAGGAGACATTTGTCAAGAACCAGAGTAAAAACTCAGATGCCCAAGAGCATGCTTCAGAAGGCAAGAAACAAGCAAAACCTAAGGTAACTGGTCCTGATCCTCGACCATTCAAATTCTTGGGCTTTGAAAGTAGGAGTGTGGATGATATTTTTGAGTGGTTACAAGCTAATAGATACTCTGTGGATTTAAGCAAAATCAAGAGTGTAAGAAAGGATTTAGAGGTATTGCATGTCAAAATTAAGGAGTTTATTTCTGGTCATTTTACTGATGTTTGGGATATTGAGTACAAGACTGTGAAGTTTATGAGAGGGATGTATGGTCAGTTGAATGGAAAAGGGAAAGACAAATTTCATGTTTTCTGTCGTATGACTCCTCATAGTTATGTGTGGATTAGAGAAGTCAGTGAGGAACAGGCTGTTGGGTTAAAGAAAGTAAAATATGGAGATAAGCTACAGGTCGGATTCTATGATGAAGTGAATGCAAAGAGGATGGATAAACTGAGGGAACCTGTGTTCATTGAACTATCTGATGATGATGAGGAGAGTGTTCCAACACACTCAGAAGAACCTGTATATATGGAGGTAGATTCTGATGCTGATCTGGGGGGTACACAAGGTGATGAGGTTCAAGAAGAGTTGCATGATGAAGCCACTGATGAGTCGAATGAAGAAGGGAATCAAGAGATGGAAGGAGCTGATGAAGATCTACCAGTTCAGGGCGGTAATTCAGAAGAAGAGCAGATTGAAAGAGCAGACAATGTTTCAACACAGGAGGCTGCAGACATGACTTATTCCAGTGATGAGGTCCTGAATGAATTTCTTCAGAAGGCAAAGGGAAAAAGGAAGGCTAGCTCTGCTGTGGATACCGGGGCAGCAAAGAGAAGCAGGAAGAGACGTAACAGCATCCAGAGGAAGGTTCTACCACCACCATCTATCTCCCAGGCATTCTCGGCAGTTTACTTTGACAAGAAGGGAGCTGAAATGGAGGAGTTTTTCTCGGAAAAGAAGGTTATTACAGAGAGACCACTAGATCTGAAGGCCTACAAGGAGAGCGGATTTACTGATTTCTTGAAGATGACTGGAATGACAGTTGCTGCAACTGTTCAGTTACAGTACAACAGAGATGTTACACTCGAGGTATATGCTAATCTCATGCCTGGGAATTTAGACATTTCTTCTCCCTGGTTTGATAGAGTTTATGCTAGAGGGAAGATTATAGAACTATCTGCTTCAAAGATAAATATGCTGTTTGGGCTACAGACTCCTGACATAGGGGGAGTGTTCCCGGATGATTTGGGTCTAAATGATGATGAAATTTTGGCTGTAATTTCTGGAGGGTATAAGGATAAGTGGCCGGCTGCAGGATATTCTCAGGCATCATGTCTGACATCCAGATTCTTCGGGTTGTATCAGATTGCAGTCCATTGTTGGTTACCATCCAGCAACACCACAGCATTAACTAGAGAAATGGCTAAGTTGCTCTACTGTGTTGGAACACAGAAGAAAGTTAATCTTGGATTACTAATTCAGCAGCACTTGGTTCGACAGGCCACAGCCCCGAAGGTAAATGATGCAGTGATATACCCATGTCTGATCTCAGCACTAGCCAAAAGTGCAAAGGTGAAGGGAAAGGCCACGGATGTGATAGTGGATGCGGAGTTCTTACGGCCTAACAAGAAGACATTTGGACTCAGACGTGTGCATGATCTCCCATGGAAAGCTACTGGATCATCTTCCTCAGCCAATGCAGCCAAGAAGACTCGGTTGATGGCAATACAGGCTAGGCTTGGAGCTGTGGGAATTCAGATTGCTGCCCTGCAAGCAGAACAAGCAAGATTGGAAGAAGAAAAGTCCAAGCTGGAGGATTGATTCAGGGGGAGTTTTATTTTAAACAAAGACTGGTTTTCTATGTTACAGTTGGAATTTGGGTTTCTTTGGCCTATGTGTGGCCCCAGGGGGAGAAATTTGGATATTTTGATTTTGGATTTCATATTTGGTTTTTTTTGGTCTTTTGAATTGGTTTTCCTTATCGGTCTATTATTGGAATTCTGGGATTTCGGCTTTCACTAATTGCATTATAGTAATATGATCTTTATTCTGCTCATTGGATGATTGTTAGCTATGTCCAAAATATTTTGGGTCCACAAAAATGCCAAAGGGGGAGATTGTAAAGTCTATGACTGTTGAATTAATTTGTTGGCAATTTTTGTTGAATTAATGTTGAGCAGAATCATACCATGTTGGAACACTGCTGGAGCAGAATTTATGAACAGAATTAACGCCAAAGCTTTAACGAAGTTCAAGCCAAAATGTTGGAGTGTTTTGGAATTTATGGTAACTATAGATTTGGCTATACATCAGGCGTAAGAAGCATATTTGGTTTTATGGAAAAATCCCTACTTATATGGAGAAGATTTGATTGAATATATGGGAGAGTTTGAGATAAGGTAAATCCCTTTATTTATGGGATTTGGATATGCTTCAACAAATCAGATTTGGAATAGGAATATTGTGGAGATAATGATGGATGTTCAGATCTGATTTGCAAATATAAATATGGGACAAACACGGCTGCAAAACATACGATTTTACAGAGCAAAATCTGCACCCAGATTTTGAGATCTTACGAAACTTGCTAGAGCCAATATACTGTGTTCCAACACTGTCCTGCTGCACAAGTTCAGAATCGTATGCCTTAATTCCTCGGGAGGAGGAGATCCAGCGTCGACGGAGTTCGAGGTCAGAGGGAGTCTGATCAAGGCGGATCGGTAGCTAGGGGAGCTAGCTAAGTCCACACGTCATAGTTAGTAAAGATAAGTATTTTGTATGCTGTACTCTGTACTATCTTTCTAATTAGTGGATTTATTCTGAACTGGGCCAGGCCCCGCAGATGTAGGTGATTTACACCGAACTGCGTAACCAAGTTGTGTGTCTTGTACGCTTCACGTTATTTTTACACTTGGTTAAACTAGGTATGTTGGAACACACTAGTAAGAACTAGGAAAATTGGTAAAACTAAATTTCAGTCATGATAAAAAAGGTTGTTTAGAGATTAATGAGGAATACGCTAAGAAATTTAAGAAGCTACTATCTGTCCAACTTAAATAACTTCCCCACCATGGTTCTTGGTATACCTGGTCTAACAATAGAAGGGAAGAACAAAAAATTTGGGAAAGATTACAGGTCTTTTGCAAATGATGGTTGGCTGAACTTATTTCCAAATGCAATACAAACAAATTTTCCAGTTGTAGTTTCAGATCATGTAACTATTCTAGTTGACACAACTCATAAAAAATTCAAAAAATACATTTCAGGAAGTATGAAGCTTTCTAGGTTTTAGATAATGCTGTTTTGGAGATAGTAAAATATGGGATTCTATCAAGCTATCAGAATCACTGTTATACCAAGATTTGGCGGTGGTTTTAAACAAAGGCTTGGAAATAACAATGAATCATTTGCATAATTAGCATAAGAAAACTTATGAAAATATAGACAACAAGATTCAGAAGTTAGAGAAACAACTTATGATGGTACAATCAGATTTACAAAATCCAGAGATGGATGGAACTGAAAACAAACTCAAAGAAGAGCTGCTGAGACTACTTCAATATGAAACGAATTACTGGCAATAGAGATCAAGGTCATTATGGGACAAGTTTGGAGGTGCAAATTCTTAATACTTTCATAATTGGGCTACTAAAAAACACGTTGCTAAACAATCATGCAGATTAGATATGAAGATGGCCAATTGCTCTAAGACCAGCAGCAGATACAAAGTGAGATGCTCAATCATTTTAAATGTATTTATATATCACAAGATCATTATCCTCATATCCCACAATACCACTTATCAGTGGAGGAATTACTCCAACCCACAGAAATGAAATTGTCTCATGAACCGAAAGATTTTCTTACTAAAGCATTCACGGTACAATAATTATGGAAGAACATTAAAAGTATGAAATCCTGGTCTACTCCTGGAATGGATGGTTTTCTTTGGGCTTCTTTCAAAACAATTAGGACGATGTCAAAGATCTTCTGCTACATAAAATTTTAGAATGGTCAGTTACTTCATAGTGAGTGGAATCAAACAAAGATTGTTTTCATACATAAAATAAAATCTCCAGTCCAAGCAAAAAACTTTAAACCTATTAGATTGTGCAAGACTCAATAAAAGATTTTTGCCAAGCTGATAAAGACAAGGTTGAAGAAAATCGTACATGATCTAATTTCATAAAATCAAAATGGTTTCATTCCTAGAAGATCGATTGGAGAAAGCATTCTTCTAGCTCATGAAATGGTGGATCATATTATCAAAAAGAAATCTGGAAAAACCTCGTTATCAGCCATTAAACTTGACATGAACAAAGCCTATGAAAGAGTTTCTTGGAGTTTTTTAGATGCTGCATTGAGGAAAATGGAATTTACAGAGTCTTGGAATCACATGATTTTACCATGCATAACTACAATATCATATCGGATAACAGTTAACGGTCAGTAATCACAATTTTTCTATCATATCAAAGCCATAAGATAGGGTTGTCCCTTGTCTCCTCATCTTTTCATATTATATTAACAGGTACTAACTTCTGCTCTAATGTTGATTATATGAATGATGCAAAAATGGGTTTTTCAATTTCAAGAAATGGAGTTAGGATCAGCCATATAATGTATGCAGATGATTGCTTGCTGTTTCTTGAGAACAAAGAGAGGAATATCAGGAAGTTAGCACAGATTATAGATAGTTATGCAAAACACTCAGGGCAGAGAATCATTTTTGAAAAATCATCTATGTTGTTTAGTCCGAATACATATCATTCATGGAAAAGTTGGGCGTTATATTCATTAAACATACACGACAAGGGCTACCAAATAAGTATCTAGGAATCAATATTCTACCGCAAAGAAAGAAGGCAACTATGTTTCTGAATTTAGTCAATAACTTAAAACGAAAAATGGACAAATGGAAATCATATGGGATTTTAATCAATGGATGATATGTCCACTATATGTGCATAATTTAGTACTATTTTGGGACACTTTTATGCTCTTTTATTATCAAGACCTTGTATTTTACCTTGAAATTCTCTTAGAAGGGGTAAGAGCAACTTTACGCTCTTTTACCTCTTCTAAGTGGATTTTTCGTGACAAAGGAAGAACACGGAGGCATGAAGACCGTAGACCATTAAAGATCACATTTTCAAAGACGTTTGAAGACTTGCTTAGAAGACATGAAGACCGGAGGCCATTGAAGACCATTTTTGAAGACATTGAAGACTTGAAAAGAGAGAGGAATTTCTATGAAGATGAATGTGTACCACAAGAAGAAGAAAAGAAAACATGATCAAATTCTGGCACCCATCGCGAGTCGCGATAGCCTCGTCGCAAGTCGCGACCAATGGGTGGCCAAAATTTAACCTTATCGTTTTTGTACTATAAATAGCACTCTCTTCTCTCTCATTCACAACTTCTTCTTATGCGTGGAGATCCATCCATATGTACCGGAACCTCCATTTCCGGAAGCATTGAAAGACAAAAGGAGGAAGGAGGACAGCAAGGACATCTACGAAGTCTTTCGTAGATGTGAGGTAAATATCCCACTCTTGAATGTCATTGAACAAATTCCTAGATATGCTAAATTTCTCAAGGAATTATGTGTTGTGAATAGAAAACAAAGGGCCAAAAATAAGTTGAAAAATGGAAAAAGTGAGCAAGTTTCCGCCTTGTGTCAAAAAGAGCTACCCCCTAAATGTAGCGATCTCGACATGTTCACAATCCCTTGAACAATAGGAAATAAACATTTTGAAAAAGCTATGCTTGATTTAGGTGCATCAATAAATGTGATTCCTTACTCTTTATATGAAAACCTCAACTTGGGTACATTGCACAAAACCAGGGTGGTAATCCAATTGGCCGATCGTTCGAGTGCATACCCTAAAGGTATTGTCGAGGATGTGTTAATTAAGGTGGATTCCTTAGTTTTCACCACGGATTTTTATGTCCTTGACATGGAGCATGATAAACATTCCGCCCTAATTCTGCTGAGGAGGCCATTTTTGAAAATCTCTAGGACAATGATTGATGTGCATAAAGGTACCCTCACCATGGAATTTGATGGAACAAAAGTAGAGTTTAACATAAATGACTCTATGAAGTATCCTAGTGAAGAACATGCTTGCCATGCCCTAGATGTTGTTGAAGAAGTTGTGCAAGATGTTTTTGAACTAAGTGGTGATGATTCTTTGTTAGTTGCTTTGCAATGTGATAGTGATGATGCCCACAATGTATACTCTATGAGCACTAACTTGAAGGAAAGCTATGAGAATTTGAACCTGCTTGAAGAAATAAAACTGAGTCTCTAAAAACCTCCTCCTCTACTCTTAGAGGAGCCCGAGGAACCTGAATTCCTCCCCTCACTTGTGAAAGAGCCGGTGATTGAACTTAAACCTTTGCCAAGTGACCTCAAGTACGTTTTTCTTGGGGAAGGGGAGACACTTCCGGTTATCATTTCAAGCAAGCTCACCAAAGAGCAAGAAGAAAAGTTGATAGTGGTGTTACGGGAAAACATGGAAGCAAATGGATAGACTATTATCGACATCAAAGGCATAAGTCTGTCCACTTGTATGTATAGAATCTTGTTGGAAGAGGATGCGAGACCCGTTTGGAAACCCCAACGCGTTTAAACCCACCTCTGATAGATGTGGTGAAGGCGGTAATCCTCAAGTTACTCCAAGCGGGCATAATCTATCTAATCTCGGATAGCAAGTGGGTAAGTCAAACTCAAGTGGTACCCAAGAAGAGTGGGGTGACGGTGGTCGAAAATGAGAAGGATGAAATGGTGCCCACCCGAGTTCAAAATGGGTGGCTCGTTTGCATTGACTATTGGAGGCTAAATGCGAAACTCGGAAGGATCACTTCCCGTTGCCATTCATTGATAAAATGCTTGAGAGGTTAGCAAGCCACCCCTTCTATTGCTTTTTGGATGGGTACTCAGAGTACTTTCAAGTGACTATCTCCCCGGAAGACCAAGCAAAGACTACCTTCACGTGCCCCTTTGGTACGTTTGCTTACCGCCGTATGCCTTTCGGGTTATGTAACGCCCCCGCAACTTTCCAAAGGTGTATGGTAAGCATTTTCTCATAATTTGTTGAAAATTTTGTCGAGGTGTTCATGGATGATTTCACAATTCATGGTAATTCTTTTGACAACTGTTTAGCAAATTTGGCACAAGTTCTTAAACGTTGCATTGATACTATTCTTGTGTTAAATTCTGAGAAGTGTCATTTTATGGTAGAGTAAGGCATTGTCTTAGGCCATGTTGTCTCCTCTAAGGGTATTGAGGTTGACAAGGAAAAGATAGAAAAAATTCAAACTTTGCCTTATCCTACTAATGTGCATGAAGTGCGCTCTTTTCTTGGCCATGTAGGATTCTATTGCCGGTTCATCAAGGACTTCTCGAAGATAGCATCTCCTTTATGCAAGTTGTTGCAAAAAGAGGTGGAATTTGTGATGGAAGAGGGTTGTAAAGGGGCCTTCGATACATTGAAAGAAAGGTTAGTTTCGGCCCCTATTATACAACTCCCGGATTGGTCGTTGCCTTTTAAGATTATGTGCGATGCGAGTGATTACGCCGTTGGAGCGATGCTTGGTCAAAGGGTGAGGAGAGCGCCTCACGCCATCTACTATGCATCCATGTCTCTAAATGAAGCCCAAAGAAACTATTCCACCACCAAAAAGGAGTTGCTAGAAGTGGTATTTTCTTTGGAAAATTTCGCTCTTACTTGCTTGGTACAAAAGTTATTGTGTACACTGACCATGCAGTGCTTCGTCATTTAATTACGAAGAAAGAGGCCAAGCCAAGATTGATTAGGTGGATCCTGCTTTTGAGCGAATTTGAGTTGGAGGTGCGAGACAAGAAAGGCGCAGAAAACCTTGTGGCCGATCATTTGAGCCGGTTGACTCCATGCGAAGACATTGAGGTAAACCCCGCATTGAAGGAGTAACTACAGGAGGAATTCCCTGATGAACAATTGTTCACCATTAGGGTCTCCAACCGTGGTATGGCGAAATTGTAAATTTTCTTATCGTCAGTAAATTCCCTCCTCATTTTTCTAAGGCCCAAAAGGATAAATTAAAGAGTGATGCTAAGTATTATGTGTGGGATGATCCCTTTTTGTGGAGACATTGTGCGGATCAAGTTGTTAGGAGATGTATCCCTAATAATGAAGTACACTCAATTCTTGAATTTTGTCATTCTCATGCATGTGGCGGTCATTTTGGAGCAAAGAGGACTGCTAGGAAAGTTTTATAAAGTGGGTTTTATTAGCCAACATTGAATAAGCATGCATACACCTTTTGCAAATATTGTGATGAATGCTAGAGAGTAGGAAATATCTCCACTAGGAATGAAATGACCCAAAGGCCTATTCTGTATTGTGAAATCTTTGATGTTTTGGGTATTGACTTTATGAGACATTTCCCTAGTTCTTATGGCTTTACATATATTCTTCTTGCCGTTGATTATGTGTCGAAGTGGGTTGAAGCAAAACCCACTAGGATTGACAATTCTAAAGTGGTTGCAGAATTCCTGAAAGATAACATCTTTTCTAGGTTTTGGGTACCCTAAGCCTTGATTAGTGACCGTGGCACCCGTTTTTGCAATCGGACCATAGCGGCACTCTTGAAGAAGTATGGCGTCACTCACAAGACATCCACCGCTTATCACCCACAAACCAATGGGCAAGCCAAAGTTTCCAATCGAGAAATCAAATCTATCCTTCAAAAAAAAGGTTAACCCTAACCGGGAGGATTGGAGTTCTAGGTTGAATGATGCCTTGTCGGCATATAGGACGGCTTACAAGACATCAATCGGTATGTCACCATAATGGTTAGTGTTTGGTAAGCCCTGTTATCTATCGATGAAAATTCAACAAAAGGCTTACTGGGCGGTCAAAGAATTCAATCTTGATATAGATGAGGCCGGCTTGCATAGGAATTTACAATTGGATGAACTGGATGAGACCCGGAGGGAGTCCTATGAGAATGCCAAAATCTATAAAGAGAAGACAAAGGTGTGGTTCGACAAGATGATCATTAGGAAGGATTTTGACGTTGGTTAAAAGGTCCTCCTATTCCAATCTCGCATTCGCCTATTCCCAAGTAAGTTGAGGTCCCGATGGATCGGTCCTTTTGAGGTGGTTAAGGTATTCCCGCATGGCGCGATGGAGATTCTAAATCGAGCTAAGTCCAATACATTCAAGGTTAATGGACAACGTTTGAAACCTTACCATGAGAATTTGGTGCCGGAAAAAGTAGAGGACATTGATCTCCTCGATCCGGTTTGTGAGTAAAACCTAAGAAAAGGGAGTAAGTTATGCCGACAACGTTAAATAAACTTGGTTTTGATCATCCAGATCGTTATTCGTGATTTTCCATTGATGTTGTTTGGTTTAAGATTTTGTCATTAGGTTTTATTTTTTTGCTTTATGCTTTTCACGGGTTGTTTTTCCATGATTTTGTAACAATTTTGAAGCCAAGTCATTGGACTTTTGAAGGGAGAAATGTTTGAGGTCAAGAAGGAAAGACTTGGACAAGAGAAGGAATCAAAAAAAATTTCTAAGTACCAGGTTAGTAGTCCGTCGTGAGTCGCGACCACATCGCCGCGACTCGCGACCACATCGTCGATTGGCTCAGTAATTTTTGGTGAGATTTCAGCTTTCAGCCTCCACTTTCCGCGAGTTACAATGGCCTCGCGAAGGCCTCGTTGCGAGTCACGATGGCCTCGCGAGGGCCTCGTCGCAAGTCACAACCACATCAGGGATTTTGGCTGAAAAATGGAGGTCTTGGCCTCCACTTTTCATGAGTCACAATGGCCTCGTGAGGGCCTCATCGCGAGTCGCGACGGAGTGGTCATGAGTTGCAATGTAATCAGAAATATTGTGTTGAAATTCAGCTCCTGGCATCCACTTTTCGTGAGTCGCGATAGCCTCGCAAGGGCCTTGTCGCAAGCCCTCGAGACATCATCCCCTCGAGACCTCAGATCCACAAAGCCCTAAGCCCTTGATTCGAGCAGAACTTGAAAGTCTATCATCCTCTCGAGGCCAGTTCTCGAGACCAACCCTCGAGACATCATCCCATCAAGACCTCGAGCCAGCAAGCCCTCGACTCGAGTGGAAGCTGAAAGTCCATCATTCTCTCGAGGCCAGTTCTTGAGACCAACCATCGAGACATCATCCCCTCGAGACCTTGAGGTAGCAAGCTATTGACTTGAGTTGAACCAGAAAGTCCATAACCCTCTCGAGGCCAGTCCTCGAGACCAGCCCTCGAGACATCATCCCCTCGAGACCTCGAGGCTGCAAGCCCTCGATAAGAGCCAAACCAGAAAGTCCATCACCCTCTCGAGACCAGTTCTCGAAACCTCGGGTCCTTGAGCCCGCAAGCCCTCGACTCGGGTCACAAGCCAAACCTCTTGAGACCTCAGGGTTGCGAGCCAAACCTCTCAAGACCTCAAAGCCATGAGCCCTCGAGGCTGCGAGCTGAACCTCTCAAGACATCGTGTCCTCTAGGCCAAAAGCCCTTGAGACCAGTGAAGCCTTTTTAGCCCCTCGAGACCAATGCACCTCGAGATGTCATCTTTCATCCTCGAGCCTAGCCAGACCTGAGCCCCTCGAGACCAAATCTTTCATCCTCAATCCTAGCCATGTCGCGAGTCACGACGGTCATACATGTCTGCTTTAAAAAATGGGCAAAACCATTTTTGCCACAAACACATCCACACTTCCGCCGCTGCTCTTCACCTTCCTTCGCCTTCCCTCCACCAAGAAACTGCCGCTAACAGCTGCCCTCCACTGCTCACAACCACCACTCTATACCCTATCCTTTCTTCCCAATCTCCCCCCCCCACAAATCGCCATAAAATCTTTGAAGAACACAAACCCTAGAATTTGGGGGTTTTGTGACTTTGGGCAATTTGATTTCGAATTGATTGTGGGTTTCCTCCTTTCTTTGTCCTAACATCTAAGTGGTACATTTCTTCCCTTTATTGAGCTTCAATTGTGATTATGAATGTATACTCTATTTATTGGATATTGTGTAGATTATGTGTGATGCCTTAGGAAATTAAATTGTAGGACATTGGTTGATTTTGGTGAATATATTGTGCTTGCAATTTAATTTGATGGGTATTGTGTGCATATTTTATGGTTACGGCGTGGATTGTATATTTTGTGATTGCGGTTTGAATTGTATTGTGCTTATTTAATTTTGGATTGTGTGCTTTTGTGTTGCTTTGGCTGAGAATGGATTGTAACCTATGCTAGATATGAGACATGTTGGCCATTGATTAAACATAGTTGTTACTTGGATAAAATGTTATTGTGCTTTGCAATGTTTTTTTTTGCTTAGGGTAGTTTAGCCATGGAACGTGGATGTTGACATTGTGAATGTACTAATGGTGGCTAAACTAGTTGAGTACAACTGTGATTTTGAAATATAGCATATTGATTTCAACTATGTGAGAACTTCATGGACTTGAGAATATGGGCTTGGTGGACATAATATGGATTGTATATGCAATTGTGATTAGGACTTGAACTAGTTGACTTGATTTTGATTTGGCTTGTGATGATAAACTAGTTTAAGGTTGAGTATGAATTTGCAATATTACATATACACATATTCATGTGCGTTTGACTTGTTTGTTGTGGTTGTTAGATATGGTCTCCACGAAGAGACCCAGGGCTCCCTTTCGAGGCAGGCGTACTGCCGCTCCACTGGCTCCGGAATCGAGCCCTGTACCTCCCCCTCCGGATATGTAAATGGGTTTGACCTGGATCACCGGGTCCTATGCGAAAAGGTGGGATTCCCTGGAGAGGCGTCAACTCAAGGAGACAAGCTTTGTAGACGTGCCCACATTAGATGCTCTTGGGCTCACTCAGCCTGTCAGATGCCTCCTCGCCAAGGGGGGAATGGAAAGATTCATGAGTAGAAGCGCGCCCTCTTACCGGAGGTACACACTGGAGTTCCTGTCCACGGTTCGTATAAACAACATGAGAGATGATCAACTATGCGGGAGATACATTGCTTCACTTAGATGATATATCTAGGCAAATGACTGTCTCGCAGATTGATGAGGCCTTTGGATTTGACACCGCGGAGATACGGGCCAGGCTGGGCCCACATGCCCATGAGCGGTCGATTGAGGATGACATGCACTTTTGGAATGTCATCAACATGAGGCCAAAGAACTCCCATGATGAGAGTAGTGCCATTATCCACCCTGCACTTTGTTATGTGCACCGACTGTTGGCTGGCACAGTCCTTTGCTCTGTAGAGCCGACGAATGTGCCAGATAATGACATTCACTTTCTGTGGAACTTAACGAGTGAGGGGCTAGGATACGAGTTATGGGTAGATTTTTGGATGAAGAGAATCGTAGAGGTGGCAGGAAAGCCAAAGGGGAAGATCATGGTCGGAGGCATGATAGGCCTTTTAGCAAAGTACTTGGGATTGGTTCCTCCGGCTGACTTTCCACGCTTAGAGATGTGCACTTCCTATCTGATCACTGCTGAGAGGTTAGTTAGATTCGAGATGCTCAGTGCCACACGGACCACAGGGCTATTCCATTGGTTGTATCGCGTGAGAAAAGGTTACATTCATAGCCATTCCTCAGCCCAACAAGATGAAGCTGGAATTTGATACACCTCTAGGAGACTTGGCAATTTCACCTGAATCCTTATGTAGAGATGACTTCCAGCGCAAGCTCCACGACCTTGGCCCAGCTTCCGTTCAACGCGATGATAACACCCTACCTTTTTCTTAGCGACAGCAGCAGCAGCACTCCCCGCAGCCTCAACCAGAGACCGAGCCGATGCAGGAGGATGATGTGCCACCTCACTATTCCCAGCCCCCACCGGACTTCTACGAGCGAATGATGCAGACTGTGCAAGATGGATTCTGCCGCCAGGACAGCATGATATTGAAGCATAATGTATTTGTCTCCAAGACCTTGATCGACATGGATGAGGAGATTGACCACCTGTCACCTCGCATCCATGAGATCAGTCCCAGGCAGGTAGTGTCTCAGTCCCCGATCCGAGAGTACAGAGGTGGAAATCTAGGAGGTAGAGGAGCACGGAGTGGCTGGCACAGTATCAGCAGCGCTAGTTTGGCAGCAGCCCTTCTTTATCACATTAGTGATTTTGTGAGCACCATATCTTTACCCTTTCCATACTTCGCTTTGTACGTTTTTTCCCTATTGTCTACATTGAGGGAAATGTAGTGTTCTAAGTATGGGGAGGGGCATCTACTTTGAGGTGATTGGGATTGAAGACACTTTTGGAGACACTTTTGCATAACTCTTTTGTTTTGTTTTGGATATTTTCTCCCTTTGGTTTTGGGATGTTTTTCTTTTGATGTACTAGGATAATGTTGGCTTTGATACTTTTCTTAGCCTTAACATTTGGAAAGCACTTTGCTACTTTTTGTATTGGAGACACGTGAAAAATGCTAAAAATTTTGAAAAACAAAAAAAAAATGAAAAAAATAATAGTAAAAAGAATCCCGCTAAGTTGAAAGCCTGAGAGGGCAACCTAGGCAAAATTGGGGGCCCGGATAGGTTGAAAACCCGAAAGGGCGACCTAGGAAAAAATGAGAGGCTAAATGTGCGAAAAAATGTGATATGTGAGCCAAAGAAACATGATGTGTGACTATGATGAAAACCCGAAAGGGCTCCTAAGCAAAATGAGAGAAAACGAGAGAAATTGAAAAACGTTAAGTGTTCACTCATTTGCCAACGTTGGAGTCATAAGGTTGCTGTGGCCGTACAGATTGATTGGGTAGCTTGACATCTTGAGAACCTTTCGGGAGTGGAAAATTTAGCAGGAGAAGACGAAGTAAGTTATGAAATTCTTGATCATTAATATGCTTCATTTTTAGATTGATATATTGATATAAAGTGGATCATGTGTTTTGATTCTTATACATGTCTTTAGCTTCATCTTGTATCATTTGATTTGGGATTATCAATTCGGGATTTGGAGATGTTTTAGGGATATCCATGAATTGATGGGTTGGTATGGTTTGGGTAGATTTAGGAATAGGGTTTGTGGAAAACTTCTCATTTGACCTTAACATTGAGATGTGTTATATTGAGAGTTTTGTGAGGTATTGATTTGGGGGAATAGTAGTTTGGATGTGAATACATCATTTCCTTCGTATGCTTGGATCTTTTATTACTCGAGGGCGAGTAAGGTTTAAGAGCAACTTTATTATCAAGAGCTTGTGTTTTACCTTGAAATTCTCTTAGGAGGGGTAAGAGCAACTTTACGCTCTTTTACCTCTTCTAAGTGGATTTTGCGTGACAAGGGAAGAACACTGAGGCATGAAGACCGGAGGCCATTAAAGATCATATTTTCGAAGACATTTGAAGACTTGCTTCGAAGACATGAAGATCGGAGGCCATTGAAGACCATTTTTGAAGACATTGAAGACTTGAAAAATGAGGAGAATTGCTATGAAGATGAATGTGTACCACAAGAAGAAGAAAAGAAAACATGATCAAATTCTGGCACCCGTCGCTAGTCGCGATAGCCTCGTCTCGAGACCGTCGCGAGTCGCGACCAACGGGTGGCCATAATTTAACCTTATCCTTTTTGTACTATAAATAACACTCTCTTTCCTCTCATTCGTAAACTTGTTCATCTGC
Organism: Rubia yunnanensis; assembly: GCA_037428765.1. Lineage (NCBI taxonomy): Eukaryota > Viridiplantae > Streptophyta > Magnoliopsida > Gentianales > Rubiaceae > Rubia > Rubia yunnanensis. Next base: position 29,112,147 of record CM075066.1, on the reverse strand, counting down.
ATTTTGGGTACTGTTTAGAACCCAATTTTCTTCCATTTTCAACTTTGAACTCTCTTATATTATGTTTAGCATTAATTAGTATGAACTCTTGTAGCTATTTCTAGTTCTTGGGAGCAATTGATTAAGGCTTCCAAGCCCATGTCTTAAGAACAATTTGTAGCCTATTTAATACTCTTACTATTACACATTTATGGAGCATTGAATGTGTTTGTTAATGTCATTAATGTTATTGAAAGTTTGAGTATATGAAGTACTTGTATGATATGCTTGTTAGGGTTTAGGGAGATGGGTTGATTTCCCCTTTTCTTGATAGGAATCCAAATATGATTTAGAGCTTTTGATTGTGTTGATGGATTGATAATTGCTAGATGAATATGATAATGTTGAACTCTTTGTCATGTTTGTTGCTTGTAGCAAATGAGAGAAGTCTATGAATGTCGATCGTTCTTGACTAATCTTGTGTAAATGCATGAATTGATTAAATGCTTAGATACGGTGTAGTGTTTATAAGTGTTGCCAAGCTTGTTGATTCTTTGTGCTAAATTCCATCAATGGGATACTTTTAGTCGTGTTTCGACTACGGGAGTCATTGGTGAGGTTTGACAAGAGATGTCGAATTCACTCTTGCAAACTACTATCTAAGAAGGATAGAAGTTTAGTCTTCACAACAAGTAGTGAAGTAGTAAACAGGTAGGCTTGGAAGTGGAAGTCAATTGCGCACAAGGTTCCGTTAATTGTTGTTTTCATCATATCTTTAGTTGTATTGCATATTTATAGTTCTCTTGCTTTGCTAGTTGTTGTATTTCAATTTGATATCTTAGGATCAAACCAACCAAAACCCCCCTAGTTTACATGATTATATATATGTATGTATGTATGTATATGCTTAGTATGTTTTCTCCTATATATGTTTAAACACTTGAAAAGATCCCTCTTCTTGTGGATGACCCCGACTTGCCATTATCTACTTAATTGTAGATAGAAAGCATTAGGGCTTAAAAGTATTAACTTTGAGAGGACGGCGATGACCTTCCAATGGACCACTTGTCTTAGCCAAATCTGCTTTACAATCAGTGGAAAATTATGCTATGTCAATGTACAAGATTCCAACTCAAATTTTTGATAAGTTAGACGCGTTGGTTAGAAAATTCATATGGGGTGGAAACAAGGATCATAAGAAAATCCATTGTAAGAATTGAGAAACTCTGTGCAGGTCTAAACATGAGGGTGGTTTAGGTCTTAAAGCCTCTAAGGAAATGAATCAAGTGTTGTTAGAAAAACATGTTTGGAAAATCATTACAAATCCAGAGGCTATCTTTTGTAGAGTTATGAGACAGAAATACTCGATAGATGACTTCTGGAAAGGCAAACGTAAGGCAAATTCTTCCTGGGATGGAGGTTGATAACTTGGGCTGCTAATCTTTTTAAAGGGAACTTAGGTTGGAAAGCTAAAACAGGACAAGGTATCCCTATATCAGATAAGTAAATTCCAAGTGCTAATAATCCTCTATCTTGCTTGACCACATGGGCTACATAGTCCAATATGAAAGTTTCTAATTTAATCAATAGCAACAAGGAATGGAATAAGCTTCTAGTAACTACAATTTTTCCTTCAAACACTGCCAACAAAAATTTTAAGATAAGGATTCAGAAGTATTAGGATGTGGAAAGCCATGATCAAATGTTGTGGAAACCTCCAGCAAATGGAGAGTATATAGTCAAGCAAGGCTATAGAATTGCCACAAAGTCAGACACCATACCACAATCCTCATCTCAAGCCATAACTCATAATCCCAAACTTTGGAAAAAGCTTTGGAGAATTAAACTACCATTACGATTTAAGCTTCTGATTAGGAGGATTATTACAAACTTGATCCCGGCACAAGAAGATCTAGTAAAGAGAGGTGTTGAAGTAATACCATTGTGCCAAGTTTGCCAGTTGAAGACAAACTCTCTTCTGCACCTCTGTCTGAAATGTGATATTAGCTCCAGGGCATGACATTCTAGCTCATTTGGCTTCAATTTCAATCTCACCTCTTCCTTGCCAATCTGGTTGTGCGAATGGATTTTATCAGCACTAACGGACGAGGACATCATTTTGTCGTTTTGCATCTTCTGGGAAATCTGGCTTTATCGAAATGAAGTAGTTTGGAACAATCGTATCCCTGTTTCACAATTGGACCCAATTCAGATTTAGGGAAAAGGCTAAAGAATGGCAAGAGTTTATGGTAATATAAACCATAATGATGGAATCCAAGATTTATTAAATGATAAAGAATCAGATTAGGTGGTTCAACTGCATCATGTTATCGCCTCCTTCACTTCCGGCATCAAGTCCCATGATAGTGGACACTGATTCAGCTTTTGACAAATTGAAACAGGTTTCCATCGGAGCTTGGGTTTTCTTAAGTCAACAGTCATCGAGATTCTCTCAACAATGAACTCCCTGCCTCATCGTATAAAATTGCCGCAGCTTTTTTCACCTTTAGAAGCAGAGCTACTTGCAATTATCAGCTATTTGGAATTTCTAAAGGAGACCTGAATGGCCAACATCTATCTATGGACAGATTCTGCTTTAGTAGAGCAGATGATACCGGGACAAATTGGCATTTCCCCTGATGTTAGTTCAGAAATTGCTGATATCAAATTCCTAGTTCAAAGCTTTACTTTTCTGTCTATTAAGAATGTTTGTAGATCTGTTGTTAAACATGCTAGTGAACTAGCTAAATGCATCATAGAATCCACATAATAATAAAATAGTTTATGATAAAAAAAACATGTACAACCAAAAAGAATTTCTAGCATTTCTATCATTTGGCACATATTTTCTCGTAAGATACTCAATCTTCTCAGAAAAAATTTCAATGTGTGATTTACCTCTTAGTGATGAACTCCTAGCGCTGTGACTCACATTTTCCCCTTGTTCCTCTATTCTCATCTTATCTCCCTGATGTCCTTCCAAATATTTCAGCATCACCATTACCGTTCTGAGGTTGCCTTTCAAGGATGAGAGACCATCCTTGATTTCCGTCATTTCGTTTTCACTCTTTTCCGATGAAAATTGGAGTTTAGTGTTGTTAGTAAGCTCCAATCAATCCATCATATTTCCAAATTCCTACAACTAGTCGATTATTTTCACTTCTAAACTTGTAACCTGCGACTCCATCATTTGGGATTGAGTGTTTTCCGCCATCAATTTCAAATATCGAATACTCTATTACCACTTTGTTATGATCCTGGGGGATCTAACAAAAATGACATAAAAATTCCTCTGATATTTCAAAAATTGAGATGAATTTTTTTAAAAAAAATTGAGAATACAATGAACATAATCTTTCTATCCGTGAAAAATACCTCAATCGGTCCCGTTATCGATTTATATATGATTAAACCTTCCCTAATCACCAACAGAAATTAGTTGGGTTCCGCCAGTTGAAACCATTCAGACATTCAGCTTATGTTCTTGAGCTTCCTATACTAGTTGCCGAAGGGAATTGAGATGCTGAGTAAATTACTCTACCACGCCTGGTCTACATGACATCTTCGCACAAATACAAGGAAGTTAATGAGGGAATTCACCCTTTTAAAAGTAGAGTAGATTAGTAAGAGATTTGAATGCAGTTATTTAAAATGCAAAACAGAAATCCGCAATATGTCCAGAATTCACTGCGGCAAATGTGTAGTTTTGTAAAACTACTGTACTTAATAGTTAATAAGCAACGTGGGGCCACTGCCTTGTAATCAATCACTCGGCAAATAATTCCCTCGCTGACACTGTGCACCTTTGTGTTTGTGGAGGAGAGGATTGGGATTGAGCATCTTCACTCCAAAGCGTCGGCGACAATGGATTCAAAGCCAGTAGAGATCAGCAGCACAAAGATGTTCGGAGGATTCAACAAGAGATACAAACACTCCAGTCCTACGCTGGGCTGTTCCATGACTTTCTCCATTTACTTCCCACCTTCTCCTCCCCCTTCTCACAAATTCCCCGTAAGCCCTCAACGCTCCATTTTCATTCACACATTTTATTTGTTTTTTGTGTCGGTTAACTTACTTTTTGGTTAATGGGTTTCTTAGTGTTATATGGGAAGATGTTTTTTGTGCTTATTTGCATCAAATGCTCACTGATCTTTCTTTTTTTTCAATCTTTATTTATGGAGAGGATCGAAGTAGCAAGGTGCGCCTAGTTGCTCTTGAGGGGACTTTTTGTGTTGCCATTTTTATAGTATGCACTCCCCTCCACATGTGTGTTTAAGATTAGGGAGTTTGGACTTGCTCCTTTACTTTATTAATCTCAAGTTACTGACGGGATAATAGAATATTGGGATTGATCTTTTGGATTGGTTGACAATGACTGTAAAATAACTCCAACATCAAACTTTCAATAAGACATGTTTATTGAATCTCTTTTCTTCAGGTGCTCTACTGGCTCTCTGGTCTCACATGCACAGATGAGAACTTTATCATTAAATCAGGTGCTCAGCGTACAGCTTCAACTCAAGGCGTTGCATTAATAGCCCCAGATACTTCTCCAAGTAAGTCTGTTTCTTGTGTTTCAACTGCTGTTAATACATTTTTCATTTTGCTTACCTCTGAATTATGTTTCAACTGATCTATCATTTGCACCTTTATAGTTTTTTGCATGTCGAGGAACAAATAAATTCCAGTATTATGATTTTCTTCAGATTGTCATAGTTTGAATCCGTTCCTTGACACCTGTTTTCTGATTTGTGTAGGAGGCCTGAATGTGGAAGGTGAATCTGACAGCTGGGATTTTGGTGTAGGTTTGTGGCCCTGACTCCCTCTTGATCCACAACTGACTTTGAAGGACTCTACTAGTTTTAAAATGTTATAGTTCTCCGACTTTATTTACTTGTTACTGGTCCTCTTAGATAATAGGAGGAAGAAATCTTCAAAAACATAACTTTGTGTAGTAAAAGAAAATGTGGGAGGAATAAAAATTGTCCCAAGTTGGAGGGTTATGAAGAAATGCTCTACTTAGTATGATCATGGATGATTTTCTCATCATCAGTCTCTTAAACATTCCAACATTGTATTACAACTGGTCCAAAGCTGGACTCCTAATCCTCGATACACAATATAGACATGTAGAAAAATGAACTGTAGGGGCAAAAAGCGTGCTTCAAAATTTTTGACATTAGATAGTTGAGGAGAAATTCTCCACATAGTAAAATTTTAGACAACACCACTCATCACTAATTGGTTTCAAGATGGATTCCTTACAACTTTTAACAATAAGCTTTCTCTCCGTTCTATATAATTTTCTAGTTCAAACATCTGGCTTCCATTTCCTCACTCCATACTCCTGCTACTTAAGTTAATACATTTGAATTTAGGTGCCGGATTTTATCTGAATGCTAAGCAAGAGAAGTGGAAATATTGGCGTATGTATGATTATGTGGTCAAGGAACTGCCACTACTCCTCAGAGAAAACTTCCCTGAGCTCGATGTATCTCGGGCATCTCTCTCTGGCCACTCTATGGGGGGTCATGGAGCTCTAACTATCTACTTGAAAAACCTGGGGAAGTATAAGGTGTTGTTTTTGTGATTTATCTCTTTTCAGTTGTTGCTATATTATTTCTCCCACTGCCCATGAAAGAGTGTGTTTGTGTATGTGTGTTTTTCTCTGTTAAATCCTACCGGAAATGACGTTTTCTTTAATTCTTGTTTGTTTTAATTGACTGCCATTTTGGCACTGTATATCTCAGTCGGTTTCAGCTTTTGCTCCAATTGTGAATCCTATGAATTGCCCCTGGGGCCAGAAAGCTTTTACGAACTATTTGGGTGAAAATAAAGCTGATTGGGAGGTATGACCTTGAGCTAGATATGAGTTTAAGTTGTATGATTTACTGAAATTCAATCAGTTTACAACTTGGATATTCCTGCCATTTTGATTTTGCAGGAATATGATGCCACTTGCCTGGTCTCAAAGTACAATGATGTTTCTGGTACCATTTTAATTGATCAGGTAGCAGCTTAATGTATAATTTTGTTTTTTCTGCACTGTTTGACTCGCACCATAAGTTTTGGCTTCCTAATTATACAGTCTTAAACCTGTTCATTTTTTGAGTGATGATGAATGTATTTCTATTCCCTTGCTTACGGGTGACTTATTCTTGATTGCCCCTTTTCATGAATAGTGACCTCTTTAAGAAAACACAGGGGCAATCTTAATGTTCATGTGTGAACTATTGTTGTTAATCAACTCCATGAACTTGATCTTTCACCTCGAACATGAGATAAAGGATGGTCTTGAGTCAATATGATTCCGTTGACAGTGGTTAAATATCCCTATGGAACTTGAATAGTTTAATCATTTATTTATTCACTGTCTGGAAAATTCGCTTCTGGCATTGTAGTTATGGTCAGGAGAGTGTAGAAACAGACAACGTCAGTGCAATCTGCATCCATGGGGTTTAGGTTTATGTGCTACAATGAGTCATTACCTAGATGAACTTCTATCTTACATTTTTCTTCTCACAATCTGGTTTGTCTACTAATGTATTGAGGTGCTTAGCCTTTTGAGCTGATTGTTGACTTACTGATTCAGTCTTAAATTTGTGTCCAGGAGATGTATGTTTATTTAACTTTACTTACTAGATATTCCATCTTTTGTACTTTGCAGGGCGACACTGACAAATTTCTACATGACCATCAACTGCTGCCCAACAAATTTGAGGAGGCTTGCAGAAAGATTGGTGTTCCACTTCTCTTGCGAATGCAGCCTGGTTACGACCACTCCTACTATTTCATTTCTACCTTTATTGATGATCATATTCATCACCACGCTCAAGCACTTAAGCTGTAATTTGATTGCTTTGGCACTTGAAACTCTTGTGTAATTGAACTTCACAATCTTGTTAAAGCCTTCATCCTAATTCTTGGAGCGGTTCTGGTTTGGTTTTGGTGTTTGTTTAAAGAGATGCTGATTTTGAGTAGTTTTATCTTGCCATACATCCATATGGGTACAGGTTAACTAGAGATGGTAAAGAAATTGGTTGTATGTTGACTGCTGTCTAGTACGGCCTCTTTTGTACGAGTTTTATTGGGTAAAATTTGAATTCCAGAGGTCTATTTTTTTTTTTTTAATTTAAAACCATCCTGGGATGGGGGGACTTTATTAGGCTCCCCTAGCCAATCTTAATAAGCCAGAATTGGCTCGTAATGTCTGAGAACTGTTCAAGATACAAAAGGATCATTCGAAGATCATAAAGCCTAAAATCTTGAAGCAAGTGCTTGCTTTCAAAAGTGGTAGTATAACCTTTTCTAAGCTACAGGAAAGATTGTAATTCATCTATGTAACTTAGTTGACATACCGCGAACCGGTCGACGAATCGAAAATTCGAGACGCCTATTAGTCAACAGTATGCCTACCAAGAGATAACTCAAGAACAAGATATCCCTAAGTTTCAATATTACGAATCTGCAGTGAGGCCAATGCAGTAAACTTGTATAATCCAACTCGCAATGAATGTATGATCCAGCTCAGTTCCTTTCCTATCCCTCCGCTCTGGCATATTACCTGAAATGAAATGCAGCAAAAAGCAGTAACCGGGACTAATAGCAACAAGAAAGAATACAATAAGCAGTAACCGGGACTAATAGCAGCAAGAAATAATACAATAACAAAGTAGTCCTCCAAATCTATGTCCTATTGATGTCCATGTATGATCCAACTCGCAATGCAGGGAAACCAATGGAGTCTAAAAATATCAATCCCCGAAGGAACTGAGGAATTGACCTAATATCAATATCACCTTGCAAATTATGTTTCCTAGCAAATTTGCCAAGAAGTCAGCTGCCATATTAGCTTGTCTATGTATGTGCTTAATTGAATGAGATGAAAGAAGAGCATGAAGTGTATTACATATGGAAAAGACTCTCCTGGGACTTCTGTTAGGATTTAGTATGCTGTTGACCACAGTTAAACAATCAGTTTCATAAACACATAATCCTAATGCTAATTCTGAACATATCTCATGTCCCATCTTGATAGCCAGTAATTCAGCTTGTAGAGGAGTTGGACAATTCAGTTTTTTAACTCTGAGTTTGACCACCTCCCCCCTCCAGTCCCTTATAACTACAGCAGCAAAGGTAGATCCAGTACTGATCCAAGAAGCATCTGTGTTTATCTTAAAGCCAGTGTTTGGTTTTTCCCATTTTGCTATAGTTATTGCAGGTCTATGTTTCTGATAAATTTTTGGAATGATGTTAGCCTGCACCCAATGTTTATGCTTCTCCCTGTTCCCTTGAATTTTATGAGCTGTGAAAATTGTGAAGAGAGTCTGTTTAACTTCATGGATACTATTCTCACTTGTTAAAGTTCTATTCTCAAAAATGTATTTGTTTCTGCCCGTCCATAATGTCCAGATTGTAGTTATAAAAGCGGCATTTATCAGTTTGGAGTGTATTTTTGATTCCGCATTATAAGATAAATAGTACTCAGCCCTACTCTTAAGATTTGGAAAACTAATATGTGGTAGCTTTAGTAGGGAGTGAATACTATACCAAACTGATAGGGATCCAGGACATGAGTTAAAGAAATGAACAAGATTATCCTTATTGCATAAACAGAAAGGGCACCTCGAAGCTAAATAAATTCTCATCCTACTTAGAACATTATCAAAGGGAATGATACTGTTTAAAGCTCTCCAAGTAAGTATAGACATTTTACCAGGAATGTAAGAGGACCAGACCTTGTGAAAGTGTGTGATTTCAGGGTTCCTTTGTCTGAGAATGTTGTATGCAGATCTGATGGTGAATTTCCCATCTGTTGTTTGAGTCCATACCAGCTGATCCTCATGAATATGCTCCAGCTTACCTTCCTGCAATGTATTTATAATATTGGTAGCCAAATAAGGCTCCAGCCTTGTTAAGTAGGCAGATTTGTTAATAATGAAAGAACTAAGAGTAAGGTCTTCAAAAGGAATGTCCCTATCCTCAGGCCAGATATAATATAGTGCACCATTTCCCATCCAATTTGAATTCCAGAATGAACAGTCCCCTTTACCAAAAATGATCCTACTTAAACTGTTTGCCATTGGGGTTACAGACTTTATTCTACTCCAGATTTGTGATTGTTTATAAGTTTCAGGTAGAGTCCATAACAAAGAGGACCATTGAGTCTCATTTTTCTGTAGCTTCCACCATAACTTACATGAGAAAGCTTCCACTGTAGCTTTCAAATCTCTTAGTCCTAAACCGTTTTAAATTACAGGATAGCTCATTCTTTTCCATGATCTCCAACATTTCCTACTCTCCTGATCAGATTTTCCCCAAATTAGACTAGATGCCATCTTTTCCATTATTTTGAGAACTATCCTAGGTGGTTTAAGGACTGCAAACAAATGTATTGGAATTGAGAGGAAGCAGTTATTGATCAGAATGATTTTACCAGCTAAAGTTAACCATTTGTTCTTCCAATTGGTAATCATCTTTTCCATTCTCTCAATTACTGGCAGGTAGTGCACCTTTAAATTCCTACCAGAGAATATAGGGACTCCCAAGTATTTAAAAGGAAAGGAACCTTTCTTCATTTCTAATATCCTTTTAACTACTTGGACATTCTGCTGAGTAATTTTATGGGAAACATAGAATTCTGATTTAGCAAAATTAACTTTTTGACCTGAAGTGATCTCATAAGCCTTCAGAAAATGTTTAAAGTGTCTTAAACTTTGAGGCTTAGAATTGAGAAAAACAGCCGTGTCATCTGCATACATAAGATGAGTAAGTGGAGAACATGTTCTGGGCAGATCAAAGTGCTGTAAATATCGTATAGTGAACAATTTCCTCAAACCCTTAGAAAAAGCTTCAGATAAAATATTATACAAGAAAGGAGAAAGGGGATCACCTTGTTTGATTCCCCTAGAAGAGGACAAATAACCAGATATAACACCATTTATTAGAACTGAGAATTTAGCAGATGCGATGTTTAGCATGATCAGTCTAACAAATTTTCCATGAAATCCGAATTGAAGTAAAATGGAGTTAAGAAAAGACCAAGAGACCCTGTCGAAAGCCTTTTCCATATCCAGTTTGATTATCAAATTTGATATCTTAGACTTTCGAGAGAGTAATCTTGTCATTTCATGCATTAGAATGACATTGTCCGAAATTTCCCTTCCTTTAAAAAAAGCACTTTGCTCAGGGGGAAATAAGTAGATGCATTAAAGGTTTAATCCTCATCATTAACACTTTAGAGAAAACTTTGTTAACAAAGTTTGATAGACTTATAGGCCTAAAATCTGCAAAAGTGTTAGGAATGGCTTTTTTGGGTATTAAGGTGAGCCAAGTACTAGATATTGCCGCTGGAATGTCTCCAGTATTTAAAAAATCATTGGCAGCACCCAAGAGATCATTCTTAACAACATCCCAGAAAGTTAAGTAAAATTCTCCAGGGAATCCATCAGGGCCAGGTGAGCTATTTCTATTAAGATCAAATACTGCTTCTTTCAGTTCATGTAAGTCAATGGGGTTAAGCAGTATTGAATTCTGTTGTTCAGTTATCACCCTAGGAATCTCTTGAAGAAAGTACTTTAGATATCTCCCATCATTGTTTTCTGTATCATCAGTCAGAAGATTCTGAAAAAATTTTACTCCCTCCTCTTTTATCAAGTTTGGATCAGTTATCCAGGTACCCTCACCATCTTTAATTTTAGTTATCCTAGCTCTAATTCTCTTTTCCTTAATCGTGTGGTGAAAATATCTTGTGTTTGCATCACCTTCCTTAAACCAGTTTATCCTAGCTTTTTGCTGCAGAAAAATGTTGTATTCCTTCTGAGATATGAGGAGTAGAGCTTTAGATTTCAATAGATCCTGTAAAACCAAATCATCCTACGATTGCTGATATTGAATTTCCAATTCATTAACTTTAAGTTCAGACTTTTCCAGATTAAGATTAACATTTCCAAAAACAGTTTTGTTCCACTCTTTAATTACTGTCTTAAGCCTTTTTAGCTTGTGTACAAAATTTTTAATTCCTACCATGGATGAGGGTAATTCCCAGTTAGAAGCAACAACATCATAAAATTCTTCTCTATTAGACCACATCTGTTGGTATCCGAAAGGTCTTGGAGCTACTTCTACAGCTGATTGAATAGATAAGAGAAGAGGGGAGTGATCTGATGTATTTCTGTTTAGAACATGTATGGAGCTATGAGGGAAATTCTCTAACCATTCTAAGTTACCTATTCCCCTATCAAGCCTTTGAAAAAGAAGATCCTTCCCTTTATCTTTATATCTATTGTTACTCCAGGTGAAAGAGTTACCAACAGTAGGTATCTCATGCAAGTCCATCATAGTTAGGAAATCATTAAATTTTTTAATGCTTTTCCGTGGGGTGGATTTCCTACCTTTATATTCATTAACTGAAGCAACAGTATTAAAATCACCAATATAAATTGAAGGATCTAGTACAGTAGTTTGTAGTTCTAGCCACAGTTTCTCTCTCAAATGTCGATGGACACTCGCATAAATAAAATTAACATTCCAGAAAACTGAAGAGGCATTATCTGTTAATCTAGCTTGTATGAACTGGTCAGATTCTTTTAAAATTGTCAAACTGAAATTCTGATTCCATAAGATCCAAATCTTAGCAGTGAGTGCATGGAAAGCATTGTTATAACCGAGTTCATGTTTCAACTGGCTCAGAAATTGATTATCATGCCATGGTTCGATTAAACATAAAATGTCAATCTTGTGTATCCTTTTTAAAGATTTTAATCTATCTCTTGAAGTGCCATAGCCCCTAACATTCCAAACTAAAATTTTACCTACTTTGGTGTACTGTATCATTTAAAACTAGGGGGGGAGGCTTTTTGAGAGGATCTTAATTTCCTTAAATTAGTAAGTGAAACATTAGTGTTTTTGCCTCTTTTGTCATTTCCTTTCTTCAATTTATCAGGAGGAGAACCACTAACCTGAGGTTGAACTTTTTGCTCTGTAGCAGAGTTTTCCCCTGAAGTGCATAAATCATAGATTATACTTTGGTCTTGCTCTATAAGGATGCCCTGCACTACTGCTTCAACTGGATTACTCTGCTCTTCAGCTGTATTTTGCAAAGGGGACTGATCCTCATTACTGTCCTTATCTGCATTCACCTGAGGTAAATGAACTTCATGTGTCTCCAAGGATTCGTGGAAAATGTCGACTGCTTCTTCCTCTTGTGCCACATTCTCTTCATCCTGTAATTCAGTTAGAGTATGGAAAGCATTTGATATGGACACAATGTTCCTATTAAGTAAAACCTCTTCCTGAGCTGGAAGAGGTTCCAGTGGAGCTGGAGGTCCTTCTGACTGTTGTGACTTTTTTCTCCAAAAGAGGTTTGTGATAGGCTTAGAGATATCATCTAGGGAGTAAAAAGGTTTATTTCTTTTCACATGTAACTCCATCTTTTCTCTCCTATAATTAGTTCTACCCAAATTACTTTCAGTTCCCTGAATTTGTATCTGAAATTCCTTTTCCTTTTGAGAGACTGATAAGTTTGATGGCCCTTCCTGTTCCAAATGTTTATTAGAGTCTTTACCTAGTATATTCTGATCTACTGCAATTTGTTGAAAATCTTTACTAGAATCTGAAATAGCTTTAGTAACATTTACTTTAGCTAAAGTCCTGTTAATTTTCTTTAGTTCAGGATGCAAGAAATTGCAGTTAGCCTGACTGTGTCCTATGATCTTACAGTGATTGCAATACAGAGGCAACTGATCATATTCAATTTTATAATCTGCAACTTTATTACCAATTCCTACTACAATAGAATTTGGGAGTTGGGTCAGAAGATCCACCTCAACACAAACTTTTATTGCATATGGCCTAGTTAGAGATTGGGTTGCAGCATCCATTTTCAGAAAATTCCCTATCTGACTACTGATGCCTTTAATAGCAGAGATATTATAGAAATGTAAAGGCAGTTGGTGGATAGTTACCCATGCTGGAACAATTGATGATTCTGCAGTGGATGAGAAATCTGTAGTCCATTTCTGAACCTTCATCAATGCTCCATGTACCATCCATTGGCCCTTCATCCAGCACATTCGGTAATCCTCGCAATCCTGAAATCGAATGAGAACATGTCTATAATCAATTGAGCCCAATTGAAATTTAGCCTTAAAGCCTATAGATTTAAATGCAGAGGCGAGATTATCCATGGACGGTTTCCCCCGATTGAACTTTCCAACCAAGGCGTTTTGATAATGGGAAGCAAGTATCTCGCCTTCCTCCGGGGGAAGGATGTAGGCCAATTTGCCCTTGTATTTTGTAATTGGGTGAAGATCAGGCGTATCTGGAAGGGTGGTTGTGAGTGGTTTCGGCTTGGTATTCAGAGCTTGTAGAAAAGATTTGCCCATGGCTGTGTTGGGGTCAGGTAATGGGTTCGGCGTCGGAGACGCCATCTCCGTCGACCAGTATCAGAGAAACAGTATAACGACTAAAGAGCCGTTAGGCAGAAAGGAAGAAGAAGAAGAGGAACAGTAGTTAAAATGTGAGGTTAGTGTGTGTATCGCACTTTTTTCACACACAGTTCTTAATTCGCGAACTTCATTGTTTTTGCCATCAGGGATTTTCCATAGTTGGAGTTGAGGTCTATTTAGACATATCAGATGCAGGGCGAGCCAGTGTTTGTCTACGGAATGGGAATTATTTTTTCTTTTTTGTTAATTTGAAACCATCCCTCATGATGGATGGGGGGTATTTGTTTAAGGGACCCCAATCCCTATATAATATACAAATCAAAAGAGATACAAGAGAGATATAAATCAGAATGTATGCCATTGTACTCACATTTACATAGCAAGAGATGGTAAGTGGAGGGGAGATAAGGATGTCAATAAAAATTGCATTTCTAAGAACCGTGTTAAGAAAGACAATTCACATTCACATGTCTACACTAATCTATGATCAATGTACAAAAAAAAGAGACCCATGTGATAGTTCAAGGTAGTGTGAATTCCATTGATGCTCTCTTATGTTTGGAAATCCCAAAATGTACCCTTGTATTGCCATTTTAAGCTATGCTGAAGCTGCATTGTATACATAGTGTTGCAGTTGATGTCTATCCTGGGACATCAATCTTGCTAAGAGGTGAGCAGGAGTATTTCATTGCCTGTAGATGTGTTTCCAAGAGATGTCGTTGCCTTCCATCAATCTTTTAAGTTCCCGGAATTGCGGAAACAGTTTCCAAGGGATGGATTTGAGTCCTTTGATCATCCGTATGACTTGCAAAGAGTCGGGTTCACTAGTAAGTGGTAATAAACTATTATCATTGCAGAACTTTATCCCCTCTATACATCATAATAGTTCAGCTTGAAAATGACTTGTTGCAGCATGAATGTAGAAAGAGAGCATATTTATGGGTTGCCCGTCTGTGTCCCGAATGATAAAGCTTCAAATATGTTCAGTAATTAAGTCAATGAAGCATCACAATTGATCTTATATCTTACATCCGGAGGTTCCCATTTGTATGATTTTAAGATCTTTTGTTTTCTCTCTTTATACTAATAAGAGTAGACTTACAATCATCATAGACTAAAGAGCATCAAACTCTTCCATAGAATCTAGCAGACAATAGAGGGGATAATGTGAACCACATTTTTCCTAGCTTTGGACATTTCATCAGCAAACCAAAACCAAGAAACCAGATAAAAAATGTGATGAAAGGGCATAACTGAAGACCATCTATCTTGAATGCATATTTCCATAGAATTTGGGTCATTTCACATGTATTGAAAATGTGATTCAATGATTCCACACTTCTATTGCAGAGAGAGCATCTAGAAACATTTATGATTCCTATTTCAACAAGAATATCATCTAATGGAAGACACTTATTCAGAATTCTCCACATGAGAAAAGATATTTTACTTGGAAGAAGAGGATGCCACACTTTTTTGAGAGAAGATGACTTACCATTGTTGTTTCTTAGGATATGAAAAACCGAAGAGATAAAGAACTTACTTGAAACTTGAGGTTTCCACACCAGGATGTCCACTTTATCATGAAAAATAGTGGTAGGTACCTGCAACAAATTATGAACATGCTGGGGGTAATCCCTGGTTAAATTCATGCATGTATGCATTTCTATTTGCTTGAAAATCGGCCACTGTTAGGTAAGGAAAAGGTGGATCCCTATCTAAACTCCATAAATCTGTCAAGCTCCCGTGGCCAATCCAGTTGGCAATCCGAAAGGAAACTTTTCCTTAACCAATAAGAACTCTGGTATTTGAATTAGCAAATTGGGATAATTGTAAATTCTGATCCAGGCATTAGAGTTTCTATGGTTATGGGGGAGGGCTAGAAAAATTTTGCCGACAGTGATTCCCCTAATTGTAATTTTCACCATAACTTAAGGGTGAAAGCATCAATTATATCATGATTCCTAAATCTCAAGCCATTCTCAGAAAAAGGAAAACTGATCCTATCCCAACTTCTCCAGTGCTTCTTTATTCCCTCATCTGATTCCCCCCAAAAGAAAATCCCGAAACATGCCCTAAAACTTATCCATGATGTGTTTCGTAAGGCTGCAAACACTCCAAATATGCAATGGGATGGAACTAAGGGTATGCATGATTATAATTATTTTACATGCAACAGATAGGAATATGTTATTGCAGCTTCCTATTCTTGAATTAATGTTCTATAAAATGCCCTGGAAGTGGGAATTAAGTTTCCTACCACTGTAAATTGGCACCCATAAGTATTTGAATGGAAAATAACCTCTTTCCATCCCTGTGAGGTTCTTAAGTCTTTTTTAAAGTGGCCCTACTTGCTTTGTTGCCTATGTAAAAAGCACTTTTAGCATATTTAACTTTCTTACTCGAGGCAGTCTCATAATGTTTCAGAAATTGTACAAGATTTTTACAACTCTTCTTTGTTCCTCTCATGAAGATGATAGTGTCATCTGAATATAAGAGGTGAGTTAGTGTGAAATTTAGAGCTGGGGTTAGAAAGACATCCATTACATTATGTGTAAACATAGCCTTTAGTCCCCTATTGAGCAACTCAGTGATAAAATTGAAAAGGATATGAGACAGGGGGTTTCCCTGTTTCAACCCTCTAGTGGTTGGGAAATATCTAAATGGAACTCCATTAATTAAACTGGAGAAAAAAAATAGCATGTATGTTGCTCATTATGAGTCTAACGAAATGGCCATAGAAGTCATATTTCAACAGCAAAGAGTTTAGCATAGGCCAAGCAACCTCGACGATGCCTTAGACATATCTAGTTTTGCAATCATGTTCAATGATTGACCAGGCTTATCTAGCATTTTAACCACCTCTTGCGTTACTAAAATGTTGTCTGAGATCTCTCTGCTTTTAATGAAGGCATATTGCTTTATAAAAATGCATTTTAGAAGCAGGGGTAGTAGCCTTTGGTAGGCTAATGGGCCTTGTTGAGTCCTATTTTTGTTCTTCTGTAGTTTTGATCTCTCCGGATTCCAGTTCTCTTTGCGTCCTACAAAACATACAAACTGAGGTCAGGCAGGCAGGCGCAGGGCCGTGCCTGCTCCGATGCTCCGGTCCGTCTCTGTTGCCATGTAGGGAATATGATTGTGAATATTGAATTGATCCTGTAAATCCTACCTTTTGATTACCTCAATCCCTTGTTTTATGTGTTTTGGGGGCTGATATGATAGCTCACATCCCATCACCCTCCTGTCCATTGCCTTCTTGGTCAAGCCTCGCCTTATCGCCTTGTTGGACCTTTTACCCAGAATTGGCCTCGGTCTTCCTCTCTTGGCTTGGGCTTGATCTGTGTCTGGGCCGAATGTGGACATTCCTCATCAAGTCCCCCAGTTCAAGTCCCTATTTATTTAAGCAAATGTAGGACAAAGGACTAGACTGCTCGACAAACTCACAGGGCGCAGGCAGCATCTCTACCTTTGCTCCATGTGTTAGGATTGACCATCTCATTGATGGGAAAATCAAGCGATTCTTTTCTTGAAATTTTTTTGAACCGCCTCAATGCCAAAATAAATGTATTGCCCATTTGACGGTTGCGCTGCCTGCATAACTGCTCGCCATATGTCCGACTCCGGTGGTTTTTGTTTGCACTCCTCTTAAATTACGATCTTCCCAAAGCGGTTCATTATTCCGTTGTCATTCTTGTCTATAAAGGATTTCTTGGGTCTGTTGTCCCTTGTCTTTTCAAATCCTCCTTTCTTTTATTTTCTTCTTTCAATCTCCCTCGTTTCCACTTTAAGTCCTCTCCGACGATCGCTTCATCTTTCCCAGGTACTGTCTCTGCTATTCCTCGCTTTCTCTTTTTCTTTCTTCCTTATTTTCTCTACCGCCCTGGTTTCTTTTGTCGGCTCTCCTAAGGGTGAATCTTATTGTGACACAAGCGATGTTGAATATCAGTCTATCTATGCTCTGCTTGAATATCGGTCTATCTATGCTTCGTCGACATCCGTGATTAGGTGACCTTTCCGTGCAATTCTCAAACCTTTTGGGATGCCCCTGCTGGTACAATTGTCATCTACTTAGATCCCGTGGAGAATTGCTGCCATAGGTTTCCCTTATCCACTTTCTTCCAGTCCATTTTGGGCTATTATGAATTAGAACTTACCGATCTCCCCCCAAACTCTGTCCGAGTCCTCTTGGGCTTCGAGGTCTTGTGTCACCTTTTACGCACCGGGCCTTCTATCGCCCTTTTCAGGGTTTTCTGTCACTCGGCCTGCATGCCCCCTGACTGGACTTTCCTGAAGTTCCGATAGTACGGGGTCAAGCTTCTGACCGATCTCCCTACTTGGGTGGAGTGGAAACGAAGTTTTGTCTTTATGAGAGGAATTTTTTTGGGTTATGAGGGAAGCCGGCATGTTTACCTAGTTGGCCCTGAGCTGATGTGGGGTGCCCGCCCTAATCCCCCTGAGATGATGGCTGTGCAACCTATCATCTTGCATTTTTAGGAGGTGAGTGTGAGGTTAGATAAGGTCTTGAGGGATTCTATTCTGTGGGCTATTAGGTTGCCCTCTCTCCCTGTCGACCTTTCTCCTTATGATGGTCTCGCAGATCTGAGCAATATTGGTTTATTAGCTTCGGGCTGCTCACTTCATTTTTTACTTCTCTTTTCATCCTTTTTATTTTCTTTATCTCGCTTTGACTTGCTTTGCTTTTGTGTTTTTTTAGAGATATCAGCTGCCAATTTCCTCGGAAATATTGCTAAGCTCCCTCGCCTTGCCGCTAGCTCTCACCCTCTACCGTGGAGCTACGATACAGCTAGGGTCGTTGATCAGAAAGCAAAATTCATCTCTGTATCTGATATCAAAGTTTCTGATGAGGAGCCCTTGAAGAATAAGACTCGTCATGGCCCTGTCTAGAAACAGGGTGGTGGTTTTAGCCGGGATCTCGTCGAGGTGATCCCTGAGGTGGTCCCTAAGATGCTAAACCCCTTGCCTGTGGGTCACACAGGAACCGGGGTGCTTGCCACTTAGCCTGTTCAGGCAGTCGCGTTCTCTCCTCCCTTTATCCATAGCTCTTCCTCCCAGGGGCCTATGCATAACGTTGCAGGTCACACTGAGTTCATCTTTGAGATTATACCAATCCCTCTTTATAATGCTTGGCTCAGGGAGTGCTCTCTAAATGTGGCGGGGACTGTTTCCCTTAATGATCGCTCTGCGGCTGGTGTCTTGGGGGTATTTTTCATTATTCTTCTATTTGATCATTGATAGTCGTTGTTGTAGAGAATTTCTTGACTTTGCTCCCCTTTGGCTGGATTTCAGGTTCTCTGGTTGATTATGGCCACGTAGTTAGAGCTTGAAAGCGTGCAGGCTGAGATCAGTGAGCTCCACTGTGGCATTGCTTTTCTGAAAAGAGTGGCTCAACCGGCTGCTTTTCACGAATATGCTTTCACTAAGGGCTTCCTGAGCCTCTATTCTTGTGTGGTGCAGGGCGATAAAGCCTCCGAGATGCTGATCGATGCTTTGAAAAGTGCTATCTATCTGTACTCCCAGACTGATGATGAAGGGGCATTGCGCGAAGGCTTAGGTGGGGCCTTCCTTCCCTTCTGTGATCATAGCTTTGTAGAGTACTTTTTGAAGCTGAATTTGAGCATGACTATCAAGGAACTTGACAATTGGAATCATGATGGCACCCCGGTTGAACCTGATGTTCCTTTTGCTAGCAGACCACACCTGGTCGGTGAAGCCATAGGGAAGGGACCAGCTCTGAAGGTCAAGGATAACGAGGTCGATGGTGTTGGGAAAGGCATTGTTGATGGCACAGTGAAGACGTGAAAGCCTTTCTATTCTTTGTTTTAAATGACTATGTGTACTCCCTTCTGTTTGGGAGTTTTAAGATAATTTCTTTCGGCTATTTTTATTGTGGCGTGGTTGACCTGAACAACTGATCACTACTAAACTTATGATGTGTTTTTTACTTTAAGAAAATTTTCTTTTCTTGCTTGTCGATTTGTTTCTTTTTGTTGCTTGTAGTTTTTTATGCCATTCGAGGGCGTCTTTCCCCTTCCGAAGCGTTGTGTTATGTATCACAACACTGCTTATTTTTATTCGGTTTCCGGCCTTTCCAGAAATCTTGCCTGGAAGATAGCCATTTTGTCACCCGAGCCTTTGTTTTCAACCTACATGCTTAACCTGTCTTCTAATTTACCGGCTGTTGGGGCCAGAGTTTAATTTCAGGCTTTGGCCTGGCTTCTTGTTCTTCAGCCCTTGTGTTTCCGAAGTATTTACCTTGACCTATTTGGTCTAGCTTGAAATTACTAGATGTTGGAGCTGGAGTTGTCTCTTAGCCTTGAATTTGACTCGCTGCTCTACGGTCCCTTGGGCACCATAGCGTTTATTTTGGTCTGATTGACTCAGCCTTCAATTTGCTGGTTGTTGGAGCCAGAGCTACATTTTAGGCTTGAGTCAGGCTTGTTTCTCTATGGCCTATTGGGTGCCAGATCGTTCATTTAGACCTGATAGACCTGGTCTGCAATTCGCTGGCTTTTGGAGCTAGAGTTACATATTAGGCTAGGGCCAGGCTTGCTGCTCTATGGCTCCTTGGGCGCCGAAGGATTCTTTTTATCTTGATCATCCGCGCTTGCAATTTGCTGGCTGTTGAAACCAGGGTTATGTGTTAGGCCAGGGCCAGGCTCACTGCTCTACGGCCCCTTGGATGACGTAGTGTTCATTTTGGCCTGGTTGACCCGGCCTGCATTTCATTGGCTGTTAGAGCCAGAGTTGCATTTTGTTCCTGGGTCGGGCTTTTAACAATGCTAGTATGATCAATTCTCCTTCCTGCATTGACAATTCCAAAAGGACAACAAAAGAGGCGGCGGGGAGTAGCCGAGAATTCCTTAGGATCATACCCCTTATGGGTTTACAAAAGATTTGATCCCTTCAGGAATTCCATCTCACCGGTCAATGTCCTAGAATTTTCAAATACATACAGGTAATAAATTTAAGCATAGTACCTTCTCAGGTGAACGATGTTTAAGGTGCAAGGGATTAATCTTCCGTCCAATGTTTCCAACTTGTAGACTCCCTTCCCCAACACCTTGACTACCCTGTATGGGCCTTCCCATTCCAATTTATTATGCCCTTGAACCCTGCTTGCTTCATTTCTCTACAGCGCCAAGTCCCCCAAATTTTAGGGATCTGGGTCTGACCCTGCTAGTGTTGCTCCATCCAAGACTTGTATGTCGTTTCTTTTAGCGCTGCTTTCTCTCAGGCCTCGTCCAGCTCCTCCAAGATTTCTATGATTTCCTGGTTATTTTCTACCAGGGGCATTGACTCAGCCACCCTTCTACTGGGAACAATGACCTCTGGTGGGATTATAGTTTCCATTCCAGAAAACAGCCTATAAGGGGATTCCCCGATGGATTTCCTGGGCGTCGTTCGGTATGCCCACAACACACTCACCAACTCTTTCTCCCAATTTCGTTTAGCTTTCCCCAACCTTCTCTTTAGTCCATGGATGATTGTCTTGTTTGTGACCTCCGTGTGTGCATTTTCCCGTGGTGGGCCACAGAGGTAAACTATTGCTTTATGCCCAGCTCAGTGCACCATGACTTAAATGGTTTATTGGCGAACTGCTTCCCATTGTCGCTCACTATCTCCTGGGATATTCCAAATCTACAAACTATACTTTTCCAGGCAAAGTTTTGGATTTTATTCCCTACTATGCTTGTCACAGCCTCAGCCTCCATCCACTTAGTGAAGTAATGAATCGCCACCACTAGAAACCTCTTCCTCCTTACTGCTTTGGGGAATGGACCTGCAATGTCTATGCCACACTTCGTGAAAGGCCAGAGCGACCTGATGTTGGTTATCCATTTTGTGGGAAACTTTTGTACTTAGGCATGCTCTTGGCATTTGTGACATTTTCTAACCATCTTCTCCGCGTCCGATCGCATGGTGGGCAAGTAGTAAGCTGATCTCACTCCCCACAATGCAATGTTTTTCCAGCCCTGATAACTGCCACAACTCCTCTCTTGTATCTCTCTAAGAACAGTTTGTGCTTTTTCCGGCTCAGCACACCTGAGCCATGATTTTGCATACTGCCTTTTGTATAGTAGACCATCCCTCATAGCATACTGTTGCACTTTTCTCTTCACTGCACTTTCCTCTTTCTCATCTACTGAAAGCCTTTCATGTTCCAAGTATTCCAGATGGGCATGGTCCAATTGGGCTCCGTGCCCTATATTGCTCTGATTTGCTTGGTGTCAATTGACCTATAAGCCAGCTCATCTACTAGTATCGGTTTGGTCAAGTTCGCGTGTGCTGCAGACGCCAGCTTGTTGTTAATGCTAAAATTTGTCTTAGGCTTGGCCTGAAGCTGGGTGTATTGTGCCCATCAGAGCTGCTATGAGAATTCTAATTTGGCCTCGGTTCGGGCCTTCTTCTGGCATGATTTCGACCTATATGGGGTACCTATAAAAGAACACGACCACTCAGGGTGGGGTGGCCTGTGGCCGTGCCCGCTCCGATGCCCATGTCATATGTGATAATATGAGTGTGGAGAGGGTGAAGCTACCTGAACATGGAGGTTGTAGTAACTTAACCTAAAATGAGGGCTTTCTCTTCATTTTATAGTTATGGGGTTTGTCCTTACTTGGGTTGGATGTTGGGCCTTTAGGCCTAGCAGATAGGAATATGGGCCTCAAACCCATACATTATCAAGTAACCGTAGCCCGATGTTGCATTGTTGAGCAGGGCAGGGCAGTGGGGTAATACATGTCTGAGCGTCATGGACGCTTGTTGAAATGTCATTGCTAGTGAACATCCTTGTTCATCAAGGCGGCATTATTCATCTTGATTTCATCTCTTGTTTCCATTGATCTATATCGTCGCCCTGCTATTGTCAGCCTGGATTCTGCCTTGCGACTTAGTAAATTCTCTTGCTTCGACCTCATTAATTATTAAGGCATAACCATACTTTGCTTCCTGCTATGTCAACCAGGACTTTGCATGGCAGTTAAATAAAATTTGGCCTAGGTCACGCATGGCTACCTTTCTGGCATCAGCCTGAGTTCTGCACCCGGGCGCTTTAAATCATGATCAAACTCTCTTGCTTCAGCCTCATTAGTTCTTAGATAGAACCATATTTTGCTGCGTGCTACGTCAACCTGGACTCTGCACGACAGCTCCGTAAAACTCTGCTTGGGTCATCCATAGAGACCCTTCTAGTGTTGACCTGGGCCCTGATCTCAAGCCTTCTAAATCACAATCGAACTTTCTTTTTTCTGGCCTCATTAATTCTTAAGGCAAAACTATAGTTTGCTTCCCATTGCGTCATCCTAGACTTTTCATGGAAGCTCCATAAAAATCTTCCTAGGTCGCGCATGGCGACTCTTCTGTCAACTTAGGCTCTGTGCCCAGGCCCTTCAAATAATGGCCAAACTCTCTTGCTTCTGCCTAATTAGTTCTTTAGACAGAACCATATTTCGTTGTGTGCTGTGTCAACTTGGACTCTGCATGGAAGCTCCCTAAACTTTTACCTGAGTCACACATGGCAACCCTTCAAGCGTTGGCTTGGGCTCTGCGCCCAGGACTTCTGAATCATGATCAAGCTTTCTCTTTTTTGGCCTCGTTAATTTCTCCAGGCAGAACCACCTTTTGCTGCATGCTGCGTCAACATGGACTCTGCATGGCAGCTCTATAAAATTCTGCTTGGGTTGCACATAAAGGCCCTTCTAGTGTTAGCCTGGGCTCGGCGCCCAGACCTTGTAAATCATGGCCGAAATATCTTGCTTCAGCCCCATTAGTTCTTTAGAAAGAACCATATTTTGTTTCCTGCTGCGTTAACCTGGACTCTGCTAGCAGCTCCTTAAAACTTTGCCTGGGTTGCGCATGGCGACCCATAAGGCGTCGACCCAGGATCTTCAACCGGGCCCTCTAGGTTATGGCCGAACTCTCTTGTTTTAGCCTCATTAATTCTTCAGGTAGAACCATAATTTTCTACCTGTTGTATCAAACTAGACTCTGTGTAGTAGCTCCTAAAACATTCTGCATGGGTCACCCGAGGAAACCTTTCTGGCATCACCCTGGGCTCTGCGCTCGGGCCCTCTAGATCATAACTAAACCTTCTCTTTTTCAAAATCATTAATTCTTAAAGTAGAACCATATTTTGCTGCGTGCTATGTTAACCTGGACTCTGCAGTGCAGCTTCGTAAGGTTTTGCCTTGGTCGCACATAGCGACCCTTCTGGTGTCGGCCTAGGCTCTACGGCTAGACCTTATAAATCAAGACCGAACGCTAATGTTTCGGCCTCATTAGTTCTTCTGGAAGAACCATAACTTGCTGCTTGCTGCATCAACTTAGACTCTTGACGACAGCACCTTAAACTTCTATAGGGTTGCTCATGGAGATCATTCTGGCATTATTCTGGGCTCTGCGTCTAGGCCTTTTAAATCATGACCGAACTCTCATGTTTTGGCCTCGTTAATTCTTCAGGCAGAACTATAATTCGCTGCCTGCTGTGTCCACTTAGAATTTGTGTGGCAGCTCCGTAAGATTCTTTCTGGGTCGTGCATGATGACCGTCCTGGCATTGACCTCGGCTAACAGTCCGAATCTTCTAAATTATGAAAAAAACTCATGTTTAGGACGTATTAATTCTTCAAACAGAATCACATTGTTTTCCTGCTACGTCAACCTGGACTCTGTATGGCTGCTTTGTAAGATTCTATCCGAGTCTTACAATGCAACCCTTCCAACTTCGGTCTGGGCTGACCGCTCGGGCCTTCTAAATCACGATCAAACGCTCATGTTTCGACCTTATTAATTCTTCATGAAAAATCATATTCCGCTGCCTGCTATGTCAACAAAGACTTTGCATGGAAGCTTTGCAAGATTCTGCCCGGATCTTGCAGTGCGACCCTCCTAGCATCAGCCATGACTTTGCATCCTGGCCTTATTATTCACGACCAAAATTCCTCTTTTTTGGCCTTGTTAATTCTTCAGTCAGGACCATGCTTCGCTGCGTGCTACGTCAATCTGGACTCAGCACAACATTTCCATAAATTCCCAACTGAGTTGCGCATGGCGACCCTTGTGGCGTAAACCCGAGCTTCGTGCCTGGGCCTTATGAATCATGGCCAAACTCTTTCAATTTGACCTCGTTAGTTCTTCAGGCAGGATTAGACTTCGATGCCTGCTGCATTAACCTGGACTTTGCAGGGCAGTTTCGTGAGATTCTGCTTGGGTCACGCTTGGCGATCATTCTGGTGTCGGCCTAGAATCTGCGTCCAAGCCTTCTAAAACATGACCAAACTCTCTCATTTCAACCTCGTTTATTCTTTAGGAGGGATCAGACTTTGCCGCTTGCTGCGTTAACCTGGACTCTGCAGGGCAGCTTCGTAAGATTTTGCCTCGGCCGGGCTTGGCAACCCATCTGGCGTCGGCCTAGACTCTGTGTCTAGGCCTTCTAAATCATGACCAAACTCTTTTGTTCCGGCCTTATTTATTCTTCAGGCAGGATCATACTTCGCTACCTGCTTCGTCAACCTAGACTCTGCAAGTTGGCTCTATAAGATTTTGCCTGAGTCGTGCTTGGCAACCCGTCTGGAGTCGACCTAGACTCTGTGCCCAGAACTTCTAAGTCGGACTCTCTCAATTTGGCTTTGTTAATTCTTTAGGCGGGATCAGACTTCATTGCATGCTGCATCAACTTGGACTCTGCAGGGCCGCTTTCTGAGACCCTGCCTAGGTCTCGCTTGGCAAAACTTCTGGCATCAGCCTGGACTCTGTATCTAGGCCTTCTAAATTATGACCAAACTCTCTTGTTTTAGCCTCGTTCATTCTTTAGGCAGGATCACACTTTGTTGCCTGCTGCGTCAACTCGAACTTTGCAAGGTAGCTTCGTAATATTCTTCGTAGGTCGCGCTTGGCGACCCATCTGGCATCGTCCAAGAATCCATATCCAGGACTTCTAAATCACGGCCGAACTCTTTTGATTATTCCTTGTTAATTCTTCAGGCATGATTATTTTTTGCAGCCAGTTGCGTCAACCTGGACTTTGCAGGGCAGCTTCGTGAGATTCTGCCTGGGTCACGCTTGGCGACCCTTCTGGCGTTGGTCGGGACTCTATATCCAGGATTTCTAAATTATAACCAAACTCTTTCGTTCTGGCCTCATTCATTCTTTAGGTAGGATCATACTTTGCTTCCTGCTGCATTAACCTGGACTCTACAAGTTAGCTTCGTAAGATTCTGTCTAGGCCGTGCTTGGCGACCCGTCTAGCTTTGGCCTGGACTCTACATCCAGGACTTCTAAATCATGAATAGGTTCTCTCGTTTTGTCCTTCCTAATTCTTCAGGCAGAATCAGACTTCGTTGTCTGCTGTGTCAACCTGGACTTTGCAGGGTAGCTTTGTGAGATCCTGCCTGGGTCGCGCTTGGTGACCCATCTAGAGTTAACCTAGACTCTGCATCTAGGACTTCTACATTATGGCAAGACTCTCTCATTTTGACCTCATTCATTCTTCAGGCAATTTCATACTTCGCTGCCTACTGCATCAACCTGGACTCTGCTGGGCAGCTTTGTGAGATTCTGCCTAGATTACGCTTGATGAATTGAGACGGTATTTTGTAAATACCATAACCAAACTCTCTCATTTCAGCCTCGTTTATTCTTCAGGAAGGATCAGACTTTACTGCCTGCTGCGTCAATCCAAATTTTGCTGGGCATCTTCGTAAGATTCTACTTGGGTCGCGCTTGGCGACCTATCTTGCGTCGTCTAGAAATATACGTCTAGGAATTCTAAATAAATGCTTAACTCTTTTGATTCTTCCTTGTTAATTCTCCAGGCATTATCAGACTTTGCTTCCGGCTGCATCAACCTAGACTCTGCAGGGAAGCATCGTGAGATTCTTCCCAGGTGCTTGGCGACCTTTCTGGTGTTGGTCAGGACTCTGCATGCAGGCTTTCTTGATAATGAATGAACATTTTAGTTATGGTCTCATTCATTCTTTAGGAAGGATCATAATTTGCTGCTTACTGCTTCAAGATGGACTATGCAAGTCAGCTTCGTAAGATTCTGCCTGGGTCGTGCTTGGTGACCCGTTTGGCATTGGCCTGGACTCTGCATCCAAGACTTATAAATTATGGCCAGACTCTGTCCTTTCGTCCTTGTTAATTTTTTAGGCAGGATCAGACTTCGTTACCTGCTTGTCAACTAGGACTCTGCAGGGCAGTTTTGTGAGATCCTGCCTGGGTCGCGCTTAGCGACCCATCTGGCGTCAGTCTAGACTCTCCATCCAGGGCTTCTACATCATGGCCATCCTACTGCGTCAACCTGGACTTTGCGGGGCATCTTCGTAAAATTCTACCTAGGTCGCGCTTGGCGACCCATCTAGCGTCGTCTAGGAATCTGCGTCCAGGGCTTCTAAATAAAGGCCGAACTCATTTGATTTAGCCTTGTTAATTCTTGAGGCATGATCAGACTTTTTGCCGGCTGCGTAAACCTAGACATTGCAGGCCAGCTTCGTGAGATTCTGCCTGGGTCACACTTAGCGACCTTTCTGGCATTGGCCAGGACTCTGCGTCCAGGCTTTTTAAATTATTATTGAATTCTTTCATTCTGGCCTCATTCATTCTTTAGGAAGGATCATACTTTACTGCCTTCTGCATCAACCTGGACTCTGCAAGTTAGCTTCGTAAGATTCTGCCTAGGTCGTGCTTGGCGACCCGTCTGGCGTCGGCTTAGACTCTTCATCAAGGACTTCTAAATCATGGCCTGAATCTCCCGTTTCACCATTGTTAATTCTTCAGGCAGGATCAGACTTCATTTCCTGCTACATCAACCTGGTCTCTGCAGGGCAGCTTTGTGAGATCCTGCTTGGGTCGCGCTTGGCCACCCATCTGGCGTTGGCCTAGACTCTACGTCCAGGCCTTCTACATCATAGCCAGACCCTCTCATTTTGGCCTCATTCATTCTTTAGGAAGGATTATACTTTGCTGCCATATGCGTCAACTTGAACCTTACGTAGCAACTCTGTGAAATTCTGCCTGGAGAATCTTATTGGGGGTTGTACCTCTCTGGCTGTCAGCAGTCAAGGAGGCTTGCCATCTTCTTTTAATTTAATGTTCTAAGGTGGAATGTATTCCATCATTTTTTTGGATTTTATCTGTATCGTCTTCTCTGTTTGGCAAATGTGCTAGTAGTGAGGACATCTTCCTGGCATAGCTCTTGATTGCTCATTTTGTTTTTGCTTGCTTGCTTTCTTTACTTTGCATCGGCCTAAGAAAGTTAGCTAACATCTGCCTGGTTGTGCGGGTTAGGGGTGTCTTTTATCATCCTTAAGAGGCTCCCTGCAGGTCCCTGACCCAAAGCTGCTTATATTGGTTTTTTATTCTTGGCATGCATTCCTATCTTGCATAGGTGCTTATTTCGGCCTGTTGTTCTACAAGACGGTGTTGCTTACCCTGGCACGTTGGGGTTACCTTGCATCTTCTTACCTGTGTGGGTCAGGTGTACTTTCCTGCACCTTCCTGCCTGCGTGAGCCAGGTGTATGCATCTCCCTTCCTGCATGGGTTAAGTGTACTTTTCTGCACCTCCCTGCCTGCCTAGGTTGGTTGTGCTCTCCTACATCTCCGTGCCTGCGTGGGCCGAGTTTACTTTGGCCTTATGAGGCTACCTTGTAAGACATAAAATTTCATACTATCGTTGGGAGGTCATCGCCGTACCTCTCAAAGTTAATAATTTTAGGCCCTTAATGCATCCTATCCACAATAATGTAAATAGTGGCAAGACGGGGTCGTCCACAGGAAAAGGGATTTTTCTAAGTACTTAAACACCTATATGAGAAAGCGTACTAAACACATACATACATAGATATATATAAAAGCATGTAAACAAGGGTGGGGGGTTTTGGTTAGATGGTTCCTAAATTAGCAAATTAAAATACAACAATTAGCAAATCAAGAGAATGATGCTAATCATGTAAACGCAAATAAAGATGTGATGAAAATACAATTACGAAGCCTTGGGCGCAATTGACTTCCACTTCCAAACCTCTTATCCATCATTGAACATGCGACTTATTTACTACTTTCACTACTTGTTGTGAAGACTAAACTTCTATCCTTCTTAGATAGTAGTTTGCAAGAGTGAATTCGACATCTCTTGTCAAACCTCACCAATGACTCCCGTAGTCGAAACACGACTCAAGGTATCCCATTAATGGCATTTAGCACGAAGGATCAACAAACTCGGTAACACTTATGACCACTACACCGTGACTAAGCATTTAACCGATCTATGCATTTACACAGGATTAGTCAAGAATGTTCAACGCTCATAGACTTCTCCCGTTTGCTACAAATGATAAACATGGCAAAGAGTTCGACATTGCATATCTATCTAGCAATCATCAATCCATCAACATAATCAAAAGCTCTAAATCATACTTATACATTCCTAACAAGAACAGGGGGGAGTTTAACCCAACTCACCCAAACCCTAGCAAGCAATTCATACAAGTATTCCTATACTCAAGCTTTCATTAACATTAATGATATCAACAAACACATTCAATACCCGTAAATACATAATAGCAAGAGTAATAAACAAGCTACAAATTGTTCTTAAGATATGAGTTTGGAAGCTTTGGTCAATTGCTCCCAAGAGATTAGATTAGCTACTAGAGTTCATGCTAATCTAACTAAAACAACAAATCAAAACAACAAGATAAATCAAAGATGAAAAATGGAGAAATAGGGTTTAGAACAGTACAAAATCTGCAGCTCTGGAAACTGGAATGAGAGGAGAGAAAAAATGGTAGAAAGTAGGATTCTGGTCAGTGGCCATCGCGACTCGCGACGAAGTTCGTCGCGACTCGCGACGAACATGTTGGTCGCGACGAGTCCATCGTGACTCGCGACGGTAACCAGAATTTTTACATTATTTCTTCTTCTTCTCCTTGTGGCATGTAGTCATCTCCATAGTCACTCCTCTCAACTCCTAAGTCTTCAACGGTTTCAAAAGTAATCTTCAATGGCCTCCGGTCTTCACGTCTTCGAAGCAAGTCTTCAAAATCTTTGAAAGTGTAGTCTTCAATGGCCTCCGGTCTTCATTACTTCGTCACACAAAAATCCTACTTAAAAGAGGTAAAAGAGCGCAAAGTTGCTCTTACCCCTCCTAAGAGGATTTCATGGTAGAACACAAGCTGTTGTAATGAAAGAGCACAAAATGGATCCTAAATAGTACTAAAATAAGCATATAAAGTGGACGCATCAAACCTCCCCACACTTGAACCTTACTCGCCCCCGAGTAACAAAAGATCCAAGTATACGAAGGGAATGATACCTCCACATCCTACTACTAATCCCCCAATTCACTACCTCACAAAACTCTCAATATCGCACATCCCAAGGTTAAGATCAAATGATAATTTTCCACAACCCCTATTCCTAAATCTACCTAAACCATATCACCCCGTCAATTCATTAATTTCCCTAAGACATCTCCAAATCCGGAACTGACAATCCCAAATCCAAGGATAAAAGATGAAACCAAAAGTATGCATAAAGTTCAAAGCACATGCTTCATTCTATATCAATATATCAACCTAAAAACGAAGTCTATTAATGATCAAGAATTTCATAACTTACTCCGTCTTTTCCCCACTAAATTATCCATCCCCAAAAGATTCTTAAGATGTCGAGCTACCCGATCCCTCCGTGTGGTCACCGCAACCTTATGACTCCATCACCGGCAAATGAGTAAACACTTGATGTCTTTCAATTTCTCTCGCTTTCTCTCATTTTGCCTAGGAGCCCTTTCAGGTTTTCATCCTAGCCACACAATCATTTTTCTTTTAGCTCACACCTCACCTTTTTCCACACATTTGACCTCTCATTTTTACCTAGGCCGCCCTTTCGGGTTTTTGACCTATCCGGGCCCCAATGTTGCCTAAGTTGCCCTCTCGGGTTTTCAACTTAGCGGGATTCTTTTTCCTTTTTTTAAATTTTTTTTTGTTTTTTGTTTTTTTTGGTTATTGTTCCCCATCCGAAAAGTAGCAAATTGCTTCCAAATGTGAAGGTTAAGAAAAGTATCAAAACCAACATTATCCCAAATACATCGGAAGCAAAATATCCAAAAGAAAATAACAGAGTTGTGCAAAAGTGTATCACCCTACGATAGTAGAAACCCCTCCCCACACTTAAAATGCTACATTGCCCTCAATGTAGACTAAGGTAGAGCCGTACAAAGAAAAATATGGGTAAGGGGGGAATGTAGTGCTCACACTATCAATGCTGTGAAGACGAAGGGCCACTGCCGGAGTAGCGCTGCTGGTACTGTGCTAGCCATTCTGTGTTGCTCTGCCTCCGTGCCCTCCGCCTCTCTGATCTCGGATCGGGGCCTGATGTACCACCCGACTGGGGCTGCAACTCATGGATGCGAGCTGATAGATGGTCAATCTCCTCATCCATGTCGATCAAAGCCTGGGAGACAAACACGTTGTGCTCCAAAATCATGCTGTCCTGGCGGTGGAAACCATCGTGCATGGTCTGCATCATTCGCTCATACAAATCTGGCGGAGGCTGGGAGTGGTGAGGTGTAGCATCATCCTCCTGCATAGGATCCGTCTGTGGTGGAGGCTGTGGAGAGTAGTACTGCTGCTGCTGCGGCTCCGAAGGAGGTAGGGTGCTATCATCACGCTGGACAGGGGCTGGCTCGAGGTCACGAAGCTCGCGCTAGAACTCAGCTGCACATGAGGAGTCTAGAGAGATCGCCAAATCTTCCAGCGGCGTGTCGAACTCCAGCTTCGTCTTGCTCTGTTGAGGAAGTGCCATGAATGTGACCTTCCTCGCACCGTATAACCAATGGAAGAGCCCAGGGGTCCGGGTGACACTGAGCATCTCAAATCGAACCAGTCGCTCGACGGTGATCAGATAAGACGTCCGCCTCCCCAAACGTGGGAAGTCGGCCGGAGGGACTAATCCCAAGTACTCCGCTAGAAGGCCTATCATTCCTCCGACCATGATCTTCCCCTTTGCCTTTCCTGCCACTTCTACAATTCTCTTCATCCAGAGCTCTGCCCACAGCCCATATCCTTGCCCCTCGCTCGTTAAGTGCCATAGGAAGTGAATGTCATTGTCTGGCACATTCGTCAGCTCCGTGGAGCAAAAGATTGTGCCGGCCAAGAGTCTGTGCACATAACGGAGCGCAGGGTGAATGATGGTGCTGCTCTTGTCGTGGGAGTTCTTTTGCCTCATATTGATGAGATTCCAGAACTGCATGTCATCTTCAATTATCCGCTCTTGGGCCTCTGGGTCCAGTCTGTTTCGTATCGCAGCAGTGTCAAAACCAAAGGCCTCCTCAACCTGTGAGACGGTCATCTGCCAAGATAGGTCATCCAGGTGAAAGGCGATGTACCTCTCACAGGGTTGGCCACCCCTCATGCTGCTTATACGGATAGTGGATAGGAACTCCAGCGTGTACCTCCGGTAAGTGGGCGCGCTCTTGCTCATGAATTCCTCCATTCCCCCTTTGGCGAGGAGGCATCTGACAGGCTGCACAAGGCCGAGGGCATCCAACGTGGGCATATCAACAAAACTTGTTTCCTTAAGTAGGCGCCTCTCTAGGGCCTCCCATCTGTCCGTATAGGACCCGGTGATCCGGGTCAAGCCCATGTACCTATCCGGCGAGGAAGGTGCAAGGCCCGATTCCGAAGCCGGTGGTGGAGGTGGAGGAGGAGCGGCGGTGCGCTTATCTTGCGGGGGAGCCCTAAATCTCCTCTTGGGGGCCATATCTGTCAATCACAGCAAACATAACAAACAGGTCAAACGCGAAGGAATATGTGTATATGCAATATGGCAAATCTGTAACCATTCTTAAACTAGTTCATCATCACAGGCCAGATTAAAATCAACTCAACTAGTTCAAGTTCTAATTGCAATTGCATATACAATCTACATGATGTCCAACAAGCCCAGACCATAAAATCCACGAAGTTCTCACATAGTTTAAATCAATATGCTATATTCCAAAATCACAGTTATGCTCAACTAATTTAGCCATCATTAGTACAGTGACAATGTCAACCTCTATGTTCCATGGCCAAACTATTCTAAACAAAATAGCATTCCAAAGCACACTAACATTTTATTTCAATAACAACTATGTTTGCTCCCGGGCTAACATGCTTCAAATACAGAGTCACCATCTACTCCCCAGCCAAAACAACACGAATGCACACATTCCAAAACCAAGCAGGTATAATACAGTCAAAACTGCGCTAAGGAAATATATCGTGCAAACTGAAATAGCAAAATATTCACACAATACCTATCAAATAAAATTGGATGCACAACATATACACCACAATCGGCCAAGAGCAATGATTTAAATTCCACACACCATACCACACAATCTACACAATATCTAATAAATAGCATATACATTCGTAATCACAATTAGTGCTCAATAGAGTGAAGAAGTGTACCAATAATACGCTTAGGAAGAATAAAAACGGGAGCCCACGATAAATTCGGGTTCGAATTGCCTACAACGTCAGAAACCCCCAAAATCTAGGGTTTCGGTTCTTCACAAATGTGAGATGTGATTTGAGGTGTTTCGAGTGTTTCGAGTGTTTTGAGTGTGGAGAGTGTGGGAAGTGTGGTGGTGGTGCGGCGCGGCGACGAGATGGCGGTGGCGATGAGATGGCGGCGGTGTGAAAGTTGAGAGGATGGAAGAGGTATCAGGTTGATGGGGAAAAAGAGACTAACGAGTGAAGGGGAAGAACTGTTCATTCGGATTTTAAATTAGACCCCCCCTTTTTTTCTGTATGCTCGACCGTCGTGACTCGCGACGGAATTCATCGCGACTCGCGATGAGTGTCACGAGGTCATCGTGAGTCGCGGAAAGTGAAATCTGAGATCGATTTTTTTTTCAAAGTTTCTGAGCACGTCGCGACTCGCGACGATATTCATCGCGACTCGCGATGAGCGTCACGAGGTCATCGCGAGTCTCGGAAAGTTGAATCCGAAAGGCCAAAATTTCCCAAAAGTTTCTGAGCCTGTCACAACTCACGACGAAGCTAATTGTGACTCGCGATGAGTGTTGCGAGGTCGTCACGACTCGCGGAAAGTGGGATCCGAAGCCCAAAAATTTCCAAAACATTTCTGAGCCCGTCGCGACTCGCGACGAAGTTCATCGCGACTCGCGACGGGCAACTAACCTGGCACTCTGAAAATTTTTCTGCTTCTTTCTCTTGTCCAAGTTCTTCCTTCTCAAATTCAAGTATTTTCCCCTTCCAAAATCCAATGCCTTGGCTTCAAAATTGCTACAAAATCATGGAGAAAACAATCTGTGAAAAGCATAAAGCAAAACAATGAAGCTTAATGATAAAAGCCTAAAACTAAACAACATCAACAGAAAGTCACGAGTGACGATCCGGATGATCAAAACCAAGTTTATTTAACGTCGTCAGCACGACTCACTTCCCTCCTTGGAGTTTACTTACAAACCGGATCGAGGAGATCAACGTCCTCTCCTTTCTCCGGTACAAAAGTCTCGTGGTAAGGTTTCAACCGTTGTCCATTAACATTAATGGTATTGGACTTAGCTCAATCTAGAATCTCCACCGCACCATGCAGGAATACCTTAACCACCTCAAAAGGACCGATCCATCGGGACCTTAACTTACCTGGGAATAGGCGAAGGCGAGATTGGAATAGGAGGACCTTCTAACCAACGTCAAAATCCTTCCCGATGATCATCTTGTCGTGCCATGCCTTTGTCTTCTTTTTGTAGATCTCGACGTTCTCATAGGACTCCCTCCGGATTTCATCCAGTTCCTCCAATTGTAACTTCCTATGCAAACCGGCTTCATCTACATTAAGATTAAACTGTTTGACCGCCCAGTAAGCCTTGTGCTAAATTTCCACCGGTAGGTGACAGGGCTTACCAAACACTAACCGGTATGGGGATATACCGATTGGTGTCTTGTAAGCTGTCTATACGCCCACAGGGCATCATTCAACCGAGAACTCCAATCCTTCCGATTAGGGTTAACCATTTTTTGAAGGATGGACTTGATTTCCCGATTGGAAACTTCGGCTTGCCCGTTGGTTTGTGGGTGATAGGCGGTGGATGTCTTGTGAGTGACTCCATACTTCTTCAAGAGTGCTGCTATGGTCCGATTGCAAAAATGGGTGCCACGGTCACTAATCAAGGCTCGGGGTATCCGAAACCTAGAAAAGATGTTATCTTTCAAGAATTCTGCAACCACTTTAGAATCGTCAGTCCTAGTGGGTTTTTCTTCAACCCACTTCGATACATAATCAACAGCAAGAAGAATGTACGTAAAGCCACAAGAACTAGGGAAAGGCCCCATAAAGTCAATACCCCAAACATCAAAGATCTCACAGTACAAAAGAGGTTTTTGGGGCATTTCATTCCTAGTGGAGATATTTCCTACTCTCTGGCATTCATCACAAGATTTGCAAAAGGTGTATGTATGCTTATTCAACGTAGGCCAATAAAACCCACTCTCTAAAACTTTCCTAGCGGTTCTCTTTGCTCCAAAATGACAGCCACATGCATGAGAATGACAAAATTCAAGAATTGAGTGTATTTCACTATCAAGGATACATCTCCTAACAACTTGATCCGCACAATGTCTCCACAAAAATGGATCATCCCACACATAATATTTCGCATCACTCCTTAACTTATCCTTTTGGGCCTTAGAAAAATGATGAGGGAATTTACCAGCGACAAGAAAGTTTACAATGTCAGCATACCACGGTTGGAGATCCCTAATGGTGAACAATTGTTCATCAGGGAATTCCTCCCGTAGTTGCTCCTTCATTGCGGGGCTTACCTCAATGTCTTCCCCCGGAGTCAACCAGCTCAGATGATCGGCCACAAGGTTTTCAGCGCCCTTCTTATCCCGCACCTCTAAATCAAATTCGCTCAAAAGCAGGATCCACCTAATAAATCTTGGTTTGGCCTCTTTCTTCGTCATTAAATGACAAAGCGCTGCATGGTCAATGTACACAATAATTTTTGTACCAAGCAAGTAAGATCAAAATTTTTCTAAAGAGAATACCACTGCTAGCAACTCCTTTTCAGTGGTGGAGTAGTTCCTTTGGGCTTCATTTAGGGACATGGATGCGTAGTAGATGGCGTGAGGTACTCTCCCCACCCTTTGACCAAGCACTGCTCCAACGGTGTAATCACTCGCATCACACATTATCTCAAAAGGCAACGCCCAATCCGGGGGTTGTATGATAGGGGCCGAGACTAACCTTCTCTTCAATGCATCGAACGCCCCTTTACACCCCTCATCCATCACAAATTCCACCTCCTTTTGCAACAATTTGCATAGAGGAGATGCTATCTTTGAGAAGTCCTTGATGAACTGGCGATAGAATCCTGCATGGCCAAGAAAAGAGCGCACTTCGCGCACATTAGTAGGATAAGGCAAAGTTTGAATCGTGTCTATCTTTGCCTTGTTAACCTCAATACCCTTAGAGGAGACAACATGGCCTAAGAAAATACCTCTCTCCACCATAAAGTGACATTTCTCATAATTTAGCACTAGGTTAGTTTCAATGCAACGGTTAAGAACTTGCGCTAAATTTGCTAAACAATCGTCAAAGGAATTACCATGAATGGTGAAGTCATCCATAAATACCTCGACAAAATTTTCAACAAATTCTGAGAAAATGCTTACCATACACCTTTGGAAAGTTACTGGGGCGTTACATAACCCGAAAGGCATGCGTCAGTAAGCGAACGTACCAAAGGGGCACGTGAAGGTGGTCTTCTCTTGGTCTTCCGGGGCGATAGCCACTTGAAAATACCCTGAGTACCCATCCAAAAAGCAATAAAAGGGGTGGCTTGCTAACCTCTCAAGCATTTGATCAATGAATGTCAATGGGAAGTGATCCTTCCGTGTTTCCTCATTCAATCTCCGGTAGTCAATGCAAACTCGCCACCCATTTTGAACTCGGGTGGGCACCATTTCACCCTTCTCATTTTCGACTACCGTCATTCCACTCTTCTTGGGTACCACCTGAGTTGGGCTCACCCATTTTCTATCCCAGATTGGATATATCATGCCTGCTTGAAGCAACTTGAGGATTTTCGCCTTTACCACATCCATCATAGGCGGGTTCAAACGGCGTTGGGGTTGTCGGACGGGTCTCGCACCTTCTTCCAACAAGATTCTGTGCATACAAGTGGATGGAATTATGCCTTTGATGTCGGCAATAGTCCATCCAATTGCTTCCTTGTTCTCCCGCAGCACCACCATCAACTTTTCTTCTTGCTCCTTGGTGAGCTTGCTCGAAATGATAATCGGAAGCGTCTCCCCTGCCCCAAGAAATACATACTTGAGATCATCTGGCAAAGGTTTAAGGTCAAGCACCGGGGCTTTCACAAGTGAGGGGAGGAATTCCGGTTCCTCAGGTTCCTCTAAGAGTAGAGGAGGAGGTGTTGAGACACTCAGTGTCATCTCTTCAAGCAAGTTCAAATCCTCAAAGCTGCCCTTCAAGTTAGTGCTCATAGAATATACATTGTGGGCATCATTAACATCACATTGCAAAGCAACCAAGAAAGAATCCTCACCATTTAGTTCAAAAACATCTTGCACAACTTCTTCAACAATATCTAGGGCATAACAAGAATGTTCTTCACTAGGATACTTCATAGAGTCATTTATGTTAAACTCTACTTTCATTCCATCAAATTCCATGGTGAGGGTACCTTTATGCACATCAATCATTGTCCTAGATGTTTTCAAAAATGGCCTCCCCAACAAAATTGGGGCGGCATGTTTATCATGCTCCATGTCAAGGACATAAAAATCCGCGGGGAAAATTAAGGAATCCACCTTAACCAACACATCCTCGACAATACCCTTAGGGTATGCACTAGAACGATCGGTCAATTGGATTACCACCCCTGTTTTATGCAATGTTCCCAAGTTGAGATTTTCATACAAGAGTAAGGAATCACATTTATGGATGCACCCAAATCAAGCATAGCTTTTTCAAAATGAGTATTTCCTATTATGCACGGGATTGTGAACATGCCAGGATCGCTACATTTAGGGGGTAGCTCTCTTTGACACAATGCGGAAGCATGCTCACTTTTTCCATTTTTCATCTTGTTTTTAGCCCTTTGTTTCCTATTCAAAACACATAATTATTTGAGAAATTTGGCATATCTAGGAATTTGTTCAATTGCATTCAAGAGAGGGATGTTTACCTCACATCTACGAAAGACTTCGTAGATGTCTTTGTTATCGTCCGTCCTCCTCCTGTCTTTCAAGGCCTCCGGAAATGGGGGTTCCGGAACATATGGAGGGATATCCACCATCTTTGTTCTTTTGTGTGGAGGAGAGGATGGTTCCGGGGTGGAGGTTGACTTCGGTCTTGGTGGCAATGTCTCCAACTCGATTTCTTCCTCCTTGCCTTTGTTGGCTAGCTCATTGGTCTCCTTCTCATGGACTGCCTCTTTCTCAACTCCCTTTTCAAACTCTTCAATTCTTATTGGCTCCTTTTCAACATTTTCAGCCTCCGGTGAAGCACCGACCTCTCTACCACTTCTCAACGTGATAGCACTTGCATTTTGCCTCGGGTTGATCTCTGGTTGGGCAGGTAGTTTACCCTTTTCCCGGGCTTCCATCCGGTTCACCATTTGGGCTATTTGGCTCACTTGAGTTTCCAAGTTTTTGATACTTTCTTTAGCCTCATCTTGGAATTGTTCGCTCTTTTCAGCACTCATGCCTAATCGGTGAATAGCTTGCAACACCTCATCCTTGGATAGCCCCGAGCCCTCCCCTCGGTCTCGGGGTTTGTCTTCAAGCCTTTGGAACTGTTGTTGAGGTGGCCGGTATTGTTGTGGGGGAAGCCTGTACGGTTGAGAGTTCTGGCCTCCTTGAGGGTTTCCATACCGGAGGTTCGGGTGATCACGATTTCCCGAATTATACGGCCGGTTTTGGTACCCTGGGTACCTTTGGTAGCCTTGGTTACCTTGGTAGCCTTGACCACCTTGATACCCATAGTTACCTTGGTACCCTTGATTTTCCTGATACCCCATAGCACTTACTTCCTCAACGTAATCCTCTTGTAGAGTGGGGCATGTGTCCGTAGGGTGCGCCAAGTAGCAAATTTCACATGACTTAACATGTGGTGCATTTCCTCCGGGCTTTGTCATCAAGGTCTTCACCATGGATGTGAGGGCCGTGACTTGATCCTCCAATTTCCCACTGTTGGCAAAGTCACTTGCAGGTATTGGGTTTCTCCTCCTCAAATCAGCCCTTGAGCTAAAATTCCTCGAATCTTCCGCTAGCTCTTCATATAGTTGCATGGCTTCGGTGGGCATTTTGTTTCCGAGGGTGCCACCACAAGAACTTCTAACCAGCCTTTGGTCCTCATCAAGAAGGCCATTATAGAAGTAATACACCAAATCTCCCTCCGAATAGCCATGGTAGGGACAACTTGCGAGGAGCATCTTAAATCTCTCCCAATACTCGAAGAAAGACTCTTCATGCCACTGCAGAATGTTGCTTATGTCTTTCTTCATAGCAGCGGACCTCGAGGCCGGGAAGTACTTGGCGAGAAATTTTGTCTTCAAATCAAGCCAACTCTTTATGCTCCTTGGCGGTAGGTAATGGAGCCAATCTCTAGCACCATCCTTAAGAGTGAAAGGGAATGCCTTCAACTTGTAAAAATCTTTGTCTACTCCATGAGGAACCATACCGCTACACAAGAAGTGAAATTCAGTGAGATGCTTATTGGCATTCTCCCCTTGCCTTCCAAGGAATGCGGGTAGCATATTGATGAACCCAGTTTTCAGCTCGAAATGCCCATTTGGCCCAACCACTGGGTACTCAATGCACATCGGTTGTTGCTCAAGATTGGGTGCCATGATTTCTCTCAACAAGGGTTGTCCCAAAGGATGGTGTGGTTCCCTTCTCGGATTCTCATCTTCTTGCTCGATTTGATGTTCCATTGATGAAGATGTATCCTCAAAATGGTCACTAGGAGGGGTGTTATTCACACTTTCCAAAGAAATCCTTCTAGCCCGTCTCAAATTCAACTCCAACTCGGGGTCGTAGTGTAAGGGTTCTTGTGAAGAGGATCGCGTGCGAACCATACACCAATAACTCAGACAATACGTCTCCAAGACAAGCGAAAATGGCAAATTAACTAAGAAATCAAAATAAAACCAAACTAACAAATATTCACAAGTAGCACATAATCACACATAATATGCTAAAGCACTTAAAAATGAACGCCTTCTCCCCGGCAGCGGCGCCAAAATTTGGGAGGTCGTCGCCGTACCTCTCAAAGTTAATACTTTTAGGCCCTTAATGCGTCCTATCCACAATAATGTAAATAGTGGCAAGACGGGGTCGTCCACAGGAAAAGGGATTTTTCTAAGTACTTAAACACCTATATGAGAAAACGTACTAAACACATACATACATAGATATATATATAAAAGC
The DNA here is from genome assembly GCA_037428765.1 of Rubia yunnanensis. Taxonomy (NCBI): domain Eukaryota; kingdom Viridiplantae; phylum Streptophyta; class Magnoliopsida; order Gentianales; family Rubiaceae; genus Rubia; species Rubia yunnanensis. The sequence continues at coordinate 29,072,225 of CM075066.1, read as the reverse complement.
ATGTAAACAAGGGTGGGGGGTTTTGGTTGGATGGTTCCTAAATTAGAAAATTAAAATACAACAATTAGCAAATCAAGAGAATGATGCTAATCATGTAAACGCAAATAAAGATGTGATGAAAATACAATTACGATGCCTTGGGCGCAATTGACTTCCACTTCCAAACCTCTTATCCATCATTGAACATGCAACTTATTTACTACTTTCACTACTTGTTGTGAAGACTAAACTTCTATCCTTCTTAGATAGTAGTTTGCAAGAGTGAATTCGACATCTCTTGTCAAACCTCACCAATGACTCCCGTAGTCGAAACACGACTCAAGGTATCCCATTAATGGCATTTAGCACGAAGGATCAACAAACTCGGCAACACTTATGACCACTACACCGTGACTAAGCATTTAACCGATCTATGCATTTACACAGGATTAGTCAAGAACGTTCAACGCTCATAGACTTCTCCCGTTTGCTACAAATAATAAACATGGCAAAGAGTTCGACATTGCATATCTATCTAGCAATCATCAATCCATCAACATAATCAAAAGCTCTAAATCATACTTATACATTCCTAACAAGAACAGGGGGGAGTTTAACCCAACTCACCCAAACCCTAGCAAGCAATTCATACAAGTATTCCTATACTCAAGCTTTCAATAACATTAATGATATCAACAAACACATTCAATACCCGTAAATACATAATAGCAAGAGTAATAAACAAGCTACAAATTGTTCTTAAGATATGAGTTTGGAAGCTTTGGTCAATTGCTCCCAAGAGATTAGATTAGCTACTAGAGTTCATGCTAATCTAACTAAAACAACAAATCAAAACAACAAGATAAATCAAAGATGAAAAATGGAGAAATAGGGTTTAGAACAGTACAAAATCCGCAGCTCTGGAAACTGGAATGAGAGGAGAGAAAAAATGGTATTTATAGTGGAAGGAAAAGAAAGTAGGATTCTGGACTCGCGACGAGTCCGTCGCGACTCGCGACGACGGTAACCAGAATGTTTGTATTATTTCTTCTTCTTCTCCTTGTGGTATGTAGTCATCTCCATAGTCACTCCTCTCAACTTCTAAGTCTTCAACGGTTTCAAAAGTAATCTTCAATGGCCTCCGGTCTTCACGTCTTCGAAGCAAGTCTTCAAAATCTTCAAAAGTGTAGTCTTCAATGGCCTCCGGTCTTCATTACTTCGTCACACAAAAATCCTACTTAAAAGAGGTAAAAGAGCGCAAAGTTGCTCTTACCCCTCCTAAGAGGATTTCATGGTAAAACACAAGCTGTTGTAATGAAAGAGCACAAAATGGATCCTAAATAGTACTAAAATAAGCATATAAAGTGGACGCATCAATCGTGCTCCAACTTGGTGGATAATCAGTAACATGTGTTAGTTTAGATGACATCATAGTGCATAAATTTTTTGTCAATAATGCGATCCCTCTCTTTCCCTATCTCTCTCCCCTATGAACAGGAAAAGGGTTGATCAGCGCCCTACATGAACATGCTAAGGGGTGATAATTACCTTCTCGTTTCAAACTGAGGGTTGACCGGCTGGCTGTTTGATCATGCCACAACTAAAATTTCTTTCCCCGAATCAACTTATCTACCATGCTATCATGTATCAATTTAAGTGACAAAATACATGAAAACTTAATTGACACTTGTATGAATTCTTATTTCGATCAACCATACGTAGTGCCTTTTATTTTGGATTTCATGACAACCATTGGGAATGTACTAGCCCAAATTTATTTACCTATTAGAACATACATAAAATTTATACATATCACACAAGTGAACAATTGTATGTTTTTGACCTTGGTAATTGATGATGCAACCTCCCTTGTTAGGTAGCTGTTTCATTGTATGTCTGTGCTTTGCATTCTCGTTGCGTTACGACATAGTGATCTGGCCTACAGCTCGCTGGCTGCTGTTAGCCAGGGCTGCTTGTTGTGGCCTGACATTCAGCCCTTGTGCTCTGCGGCTGACATGAGTTGGAGCTGTTGATTTTGAGCACTTAGCTCACTGGCTGTTATGAGCCAGAGCTGTTTATTGCGGCTTGGTTATCTAGCCCGACGTTCGACGGCTATGGTTGTGCCGAGGTTCCTTTCTTTTCCTATTTGGACCTGGCCTGCGATCTGCTAGCTGTGGAGCCAAGATTTCAACTTTCAACCAGGGTTGTCTTGTCTCTCAATAGCTATGGCTGTGGCCGGAGTAAATCTTATTTCCTGCTTGCCTTTGACTAGAAAATTTTGTGCCTGTTGGGGCCAGGATTGCCACTTTGAGCCAGTTTCAGCCCATTTTTCGATGGCTCTGGTTGTGGACGAATATGAATCTTATTGCCTGCTTTCCCTTGGCTAGTAATTTTCCTGGCTGTTGGAGTCATGATTGCCACTTGAGCCTGGGTCTGCTCATTTTTTGTTGGTTCTGGCTATGGCCGAAGATGAATCTTTTTGCTTGCTTATCCCTAGCTGGCAAGTTTCCTGGCTATTGGAGCCATGATCGCACTTTTGGCCTGGGTCAAGCTCATTACTTAGCCGCCATCGTGATGCCAGAGCTCCTGGATGTTGTGTTGTTAGACCTATACAAACTACACATTTCATGTTTGCGTGAAATATACTAGCATATGTTAATTTGGATGGAAACGTAATACATCAGCACATGCCTATAATATTAAAAATGTACTAATTAAATGATAAAGGCATGTAAAAATAAAACATCTCTTGCATATATATCTTGTATGAATATAAGCGACATATATAGCAATATTGTTCCTTTACTTTCTTCTTTTCTTTTTTTTTTCTTTAAGCAGGTTATTTCATGGCCCTGCCTGAATAGGACGAGCGGTTGTTGTTGTTCTTTCCAAATAGGCAAAGAGTTGACCATTGCCTTACCTGAACAGGCTAAAGATGGAACTGTTTTCATTGCGGCGCATCATGACCCTGCCTTTTATGGGGCTGGGGGCACCTTGCTTATCGCTTTTACTGTCAGGCCTGCATAATCAAGTATTTCATGCTAATGCGTGCTGCCTTGGCAGGCATGTAATCATTCTCACAGGCCTAGCCTTGTTGACTTGCCGTTCCTGGCCTCAGTTTCCATCTTCTCGCTTGGGCTTTCTGAGGGAGATCCTATGGAACTCCCTAGCCTTATGTTGATCTACTCTAACTATGGCTATTCCTCCCCTAGTCGGGAACTTCAGGAGCAGGTGCAGGGTCAACACTATCCCCTTTATTAGGGCCAACTCCGACCTTCCCAATATAAAAATGTATGTCCTATTTTCTTTCACGACTATAAACTCCATGTCTATAGTCTTGCTCTTATCCCCCTCTCCCACCATCACCGGCAGGAGTATGGTTCCTTCAGGCTATACTATTTTGTATGGAAAGTATACCAGCGAAGTCTCTGTGGGCTTCAGCTTCCTCTCCGTGTTTTCGTCTAGCTTCTCAAAGCAATGCATGTATAATATTTCCATAGAGTTTCTGCTATGTACGTATGCCTAGTGAAGCCTCTTGTCCATCACCCTAACTGTTATCACCACTGTATCCCAACCTGCTGGTCTTTCAGGTATTGGGTCACTGCCATCGAACGTCATTGCTTCATTGACGTCCAGCTTTATGTTTGCTGGGGTTGGCTATGGCATCATCCTGCAGCGTGCTTTTGGCTAGGACTTTTTCCTTCACCCAGTGCTCCCGCCTATGATGGCATATATGTCATTGATTGTGGCTGCTCAGGTGTTCTCTAACGAGGAATTATCCATCTCTCTCTTGCTCCAGTCCTCCCCAGCCTTGGCTCTGGCTACCTCATTTCCTTTTTCATGGCCTCACTCCCTATTTGGGCCTTTTTGCTCTGCCTCGACCATCCCGCTTCTTGCAAAAACCTCCGTAAAAGTTTTTTAGTTTTGATAGTTGGCCTTGTTATAGGCCCTTGAAATTTTCACCAAATGCACCAACTCACCGCTCTATACACAATCCTCGATGTTATGCTTTAGATCCATACAATCATTCATATGTCGTGGTCGTGATCATCGTGGTAATCACATAAGCGGGACTTGTTTCTTTTGTTAGGGTTTGTCTTAATCTTTGGTGGAACGTCCTGGATGTCTTTCCCTGCATACATGGCAAAGATCTCACTGGGCATCTTAATAAGGGGCGTAAAGATCCATTCTATTCTCTCAAGCCTGCCCACTGGTTGGATGCTCATTTTGCCACGCCTGGCCCTTCTTAACGCCCCGTCCACATCTGCATTGATTATCCTCTGACCCTGACCCCCTTGAGTCTCTTTCCTCCTTTTATCAGCCAGGTATGTCCTGCTAAAAATCATAACTCTCCTCATCAGCTCGTCAATCGTTCTTGGTGGGTCCAGGTGTTGGGAAGTCAACGTTGTACCTCTCAAAGTTAATATTTTTAAGCCCTAATGCTTCCTATCTACAATTAAGTAGATAATTGCAAGTCGGGGTCGTCCACGAGAAGAGGGATCTTTTCAAGTGTTTAAGCATATAAAGAAGAAAACATACTAGGCATAGATATACACCTACATATAAAAACAAGTAAAATGGGGGGCTTTTGGTTGGTTTTTCCTAAGTTATGAAATTGAAAGACAACTAGCAAAGCAATATAACAATGCTAACCATGCAGTAACAACAAAAAAAGATGATTAAATTAACAATTGACGGAGCCTTAGGGGAAATTGATCCTTACTTCCAAACCTCTTATAGATCCTAGATTCATTCACTCATTCATTGACATTTATTTCCTATGGGGAATGCTATCATTTCCTAATGGATGATCAACATTCATTCCTTCTTAATAGTAATTTGCAAGTGCAAACAACAACATTTTGCAAACCTCGTGGACAATCACTTAAGACAAACAACGCCTAAAGGTATTTCATCAACAAAATTTCACACAGAGGACCATAGATTTGATAACAACAAGCCTTCTACAAAAAAAATAGTCATTTAACCAAACAAAGAATTTATTAGGATCCTAGAAAAAACCACATTCAACGTTCAACCTTTTTTTTGCATCTATAGGAAAAATATGAGAACTATCCATATTAATATACTTATCTAGAAAGGATCACAACACATTATACACAAGAAGTTCTAATTCCATGTTCCTGGATTTTCATGCCAAATGAGCTAAGAAATTTACAACTTTCCTAACACCCTAATACTTTAATCATACAAACACTTCGTATACTCAAACAACCCATGGTATAAATGAAGTAAAACATAGCATTAATGGCACAATAAATGCTTACCAATAAATTTCATGTATGAGAAAAATCAAGAATCTCATTACATGTGTTTGGAAGCTTCAATCAATTTCTCCTAAGAGATTAACTTAGCTACTAGAACCCATACTAATTAACAACAACAATCCAAACATAATCAAAGATAAAACAAGATGAAAAGAGGGAAAAACCTAGGGTTTTGATTGTTGAAATTGGGAAGAGAAGAAGTGAGTAGGGAGAGAAGATAAAGTGTTATTTATAGTACAAGAAAAAGAAGATAGAATTTTGGCCACACGTTCATCGCGACTCATGATGGGTTCATCGCGAGTCGCGATGGGCACCTAGAAACAAAACATAGTTTCTTTCTTCTTCTTGTCTTCTAGCCTTCACTTCACAATAGGTTTCTTCAAATTTTCAAGTCTTTAAATCTTCAAAGTATTCAAAGTCTTCAAAAGATGGTCTTCAATGGCCTCCGGTCTTAAAGTCTTGATGTTATTTCCTCGTCACACAAAATCCACTTAGAAAATGTAAAAGAGTGTAAAAGTCGCTCTTACCTCTCCTAAGAAAATTCCAAGGTGAAACAAAAGGTCTAGATGACAAAAGAGTGCGAAAAAAAAATCCCAAAAAGTCCTAAAATATGAACATAAAATGGACACATCAGGTATAGTCCATTAACAACCACTCATGCCTTATGCCATTTATGAATGTGTCTATGAGGAACTAGTTGCTCCTTTCCTCCACCTGGTTTTCCTCGTCATTGAAGCACTCCCAGAATGCTGACAAGGTCTCTGTTGGCTTCTGCCTGTTCACCAGCAGCCTAGACTTGGTTATTTGGAATTTCTTTCCTTGCATGAAACGAGTTAAGAACTTATCCTCTAGCTTGCTGAAACTGTCGATTGTCTCATCCTCCAGGTTTTTAAACCACACCCTGGCCGCTGCTGTTGGGGTGGTCGCGAGCACCTTGCACCAGATGGCTTTTAGTATTGAAAAGGTAGCCATGTTGGTACAGAAGGTGTGCAAATGATCCTCAGGGTCTGCCTCCCCATTCTACTGCCCTAAGTTTTCCGCCATCTTCAGCTTTGGGTCAATCATAAACCACTGTATTCTCCTGGTGAACGGCGAGCCTCTGCTCTCCTTTCTCAGCTCATCTCCTATTTCTTTTGTTGGGGCCTTGCCCTTGTTGGGCCTATTCTCTTATGGCGGTGGCATATAACCAGCCTGCCACTCTCGATCTACTGTAACCTCTCCGCCTCTGGCCAGTACTTTCCTTCCAGACGTGGCTGTACTTTTCTCATTCTTTGCTCTGCTCTAGGAAGTCTCCGAGCCCCTTTCACCGCGGTTGTGCACCTTGCTGTCACCTTCCTATTCCTGGAAAAGCTCGGTCGGATTTACCCTGAGTCCCCTTTGTTTCATCCTGCATTTCTCCTTATCCCCCATTCTATTCAACCCCACTATTATCTCCTTCCGTGAGGCCATGATCATTTGAAGAATCTCCAAGTTGTTCGTGAGCTCTGCTACCGGTGGAGCTGATGTCGATGCACCATTGGCATCATCGTAGAGTCTCCTCCATTGCATTTAAGCTACATGGATGCTAGGATATTTGAAAGTGATCCTCACAGATGGCGCCAATGTTGAGTCCTAAATTTGTTCTCATGTAGCTTTGATCTCTCTGGCTTCCAGTTCTCTTCATGACTTACACAATCGACAGACTGAGGTTAGGCAGGCAGGCACAGGGTCATGTCTGCTCCAACGTTCCGACCAGCCTCTGTTGCCATGTAAGGAATATGATTGTGAATAGTGAATTGATCTTATAAATTCTACCTTCGGATTACCCCAATCTCGTGTTTTATGTGTTTTGGGGGCTGATGTGATAGCTTGCATCCCATCACCCTCTTGTCTGTTGCCTTCTTGGCCAAGGCCCGATTTATCGCCTTGTTGGGCTTTTTACCCGGATTAGGACTCGATCTTCCTCTCTTAGTTTGGGCTTGATCTGCGCCAGGGCCGAACATGGACATTCCCCCATCTGGCCTAAAGTCAGAGAAGGAAGAGGGTGTTCTGGTTTTGGGAATCTGTGTAATAAGAGTGCTGGAGAAGGATTTTGGTAAAGGAACTCCACACATGAATTCCTTTACTACAGTAAGAAGGTCATTTGTAGTTATATCCCAGTTCTACCTGTAGAAGCTCCCTTGAAAGCCATCTGGATATGAACAACTATTTTTTCCTAATCAGTGATTAGGTTAGAGGAGGGATATATTATCCTGATCAGTGATTTGGTTTGGGATAAATTGCAGAAAATGTAGCAGGTTTACTCCTGATATTTCAGACTGTTGTTGGGATAAAAGATTTTTGAAAATTTGAACTGCAGCCTGACCTATCTTTATTTGATCAGTGATAGTAAGACCTTGCTCAATGAACTTATGAATCCTAAGTCTTGAATTTTTTTCATACTGTTGTGGAAGAACTTTGTGTTACTATCTCCCCCATCTAGCCACTTTATTCTAGGCTTTTGTCTCCAAAAGTCTTTTTCTTCTAGAAGCATACTGGTTAGTTCAATTCTAGCTAGGTAAGATCCTGATAGTTATTTTGATGTCCTGATAAGTCATATTTGGATTCCAGTTCTAAGATCTTTCAGCTTTCTTAATGTTATCTTCTATCCTGCCAAATGTGTTAATGTTCCACGATTTCAATGTGTTTTTAAACCTTTTAAGTTTAAACTGACCCTCGACATACCCTAAATTGTAGTGGGTGTTTCTCAGCAATTTTGCACCACCTGGCCTAAGCCTAGCCTCCTAATCCCATTTCATGAAATCTAAATGATCTAGGGTGAGAATTGGGATTAGAGTTGAGGTTTTAAAACATAGTTGCATGGTCTGATGGTAGTCTATTAAGTGTTTAGACTGGGAAATTGGGAAATTTTATAAGGAAAGCTTGGTTTGCTAGAATTCTATCCAGCCTCTTGCAGACTCTAGCTGAACCCTGCCTAGCATTACACAATGTATAGATGTTTCCATTGTAGGAATTTCAATTAGAGAATTTCCGATAATGAATGAATCAAAATCAAGTATACTATTTGAATCAGGCACACAATTACCAAGATATTCAGAAATGGTTCTAATAACATTCACAGGCAAATGAAATTTTATTATCAATTTGATCCATTAATTTTTCAATTTCATTGAACATTTCTGCTCTCCATTGTCTAGAAAGTTTGGATGGCTATGTTGGTAATCTGATCTTTTTTTTTTAATTTAAAACCATCCGGAGATGGAGGAAAGTTGTATTAGGCTTCCCAAACCCATAAAAAAACAAGAAAGAAACCGAATCTTAGTTTATTTACAATGTGAGAGCATATTGCTCTTAAAGCAACACCTTGTTGCTTCCAAAAATAGTTGAAAGATAGAGACGTTGAGTATAACTAGAGGATTACAAATACTAATGGCTAGGTAATTGGCGCTCGAACTTGTTAGTGAATCAAAAGAGACACAAGTCAGTCAGAGACAACCTTAACCTAAGCCATAAGCCTATCCTCTAAGTCTTTGTGAAACCTTTGCCAAAGCTGTGTGCTCGGTTATAATTTGGGAATCCATAGAGAGTGGGCAGCCGATCATTACCTGCAAAAATGCAGTAAAAAACAAGTTAGTAGTATCTGTTCAGTGGGCAGTTCTCAAGGAAGGAACACCTTCCTTATCTAACTTAACCAGCCCTGAAAATTTTGGAGGTAGCATATGTAAACTACTAAAGATGGAGGTAGTCCTAGCAGATAAGCATTCCTTAGCCAAAGCATCGGCTACCAAATTTGCCTCACGATGAATGTGCAGTATATGTATTCCCCCCAGAGTTTGATGAATTTCATCAGCAAGTTCAAACACTTTCCAAATAGCTTTTAGAGGATATTGAACAGAGAGAATAGCCCCTAAACAGTCAGATTCTATAACGATAGGTATCAAAAAACTCTGACTAATCTGTACTGCAAACAAAATGGCCTTAACTCAGCTTCTAAGGGAGAAAATGCAAGAGTAAATTGAGTGTGAGCCGAGATGAAAGTTCCACTTGAGTCCCTAATGATCAGTCCTAAACCACACTCATCCTGTTGTTTATTCCAAGCTGCATCCACATTAAATTTATATCCAATCTCAGGTTTTTTCCATGCAATTTTGAAGATCTTAGGTTTTGGAGCAGTTTTAATCAATGGCAGGAAGGAATGATTGGCAATACCATAATCAAAAACAGATGAAATGAAAGCTGGTTTGTAGATGAATGAGTAAAAAATTTGGTCTCTAATCTGGTTAAGAATTAAGACAGTACTAGGGATCATCCCATCATATAAACAAGCATTCCTCATCTTCCATAGGTTCCAGATTGTAATTAGAGCAGCATTCCTAATGAGTGTGGAGTGCAATGAGCTTAAACCTTGATAGGTCAAATAATAATATACTCTTTCCCAAACAGAAGGGAAAATTTTGTTGGAGATCCCCATATAGGAGTGAATGTTCTTCCAAACCAGAGTTGTGAAAGTGCATGAGTTAAAAAAATGATCTAGAGAATCCACATGGTTGCTGCACATAACACATTTAGAAGGTAAACAAATAGTAAGTCTCTGTAAGACATTATCAAAAGGTAAATAGGAATTTATGAGTTTCCACATGAAAACAGATATTTTCTTTTCAATCCTATCACACCAGAGGAATTTAATCGAAGCAATACTACCTGATCTTGGACTGAGAAGGAGATAGGTTGATTTGAATGAGAAATCCCCTGTAGGTCCAGGTTTCCAAATTAGTCTATCATTCCTGTGTGGTTGAAGTTTAGAGACCTGCAACAGAGATATGATTTCAGGTGGTAGAAAGTGGTTCAATTTCATGATCAGATTTTGTTTATTGTCTATGAACTCAGCCACTGTACAATTTACTGAAATGTCCACCTGATCAGGGAGGCAGTAATCCATGATAGGCTTAAGACCTAGCCAATTAGAGGTCCAGAAATTACAAGATCCTTTCCCCAAAATCACCCTAGAATTGGACTCAGCCCAAGCATTTACACTACAAATTCTTTTCCAATTAGAGGATGATTTGTATGAGTGGGGCAGGGATTGAATAAAATTAGTCCATGGTGCCTCAGCCTTTTGGTATTTCCACCATAACTTAACCGAGCATGCTTCTATGATTGAGTTAATTATCTAAAACCTAACCCGTTCTGGCTGATTGGAAAACAAAGTGATTCCCATTTTCTCCAAATTCTATTTGGTTTCTGATCAGAATATCCCCAGAAAAATCTGCTCATTTTCTTTTTAATTATGGAAACTACCTTCTTGCTAGGTTTTAGAACAGACCAAATATGCTGAGGAATGGAAAAGATGCAAGATTTTATCAGTGTCATTTTTCCTCCCATTGATAACCACTTATTCTTCCAGTTATTGATCCTGTTATCAATTTGCTCAATTAGAGGCTGAAAGTGACATTATTGGGTAATTCCAGTGAAGATAGGTACACCCAAGTAAGTGAAAGGCATTCTACCTATTTTCATACCCAAGATCCTCTTAATGTTGAGAACTGTATGGGCAGATGCATGCTTGCTAATGTATAAGTCACTTTTACCATAATTTATGTGCTGCCCAGTTACCTCTTCAAAAGTAGATAAAAAAGCCTTAAATCTGATTAGAGTCCTATTATCAGCATTTAGAAATACAACTGTGTCATCAGCATAGGATAAATGAGAGATTGGGGCAGTATTACCTGGGAGATCATAGGAAGCCAGTTTACCTGTACTGAATATGAATGCTAAACTCCTAGTGAAAGCTTCTGAAAAGATATTAAAAAGGAATGGAGACAGGGGGTCCCCCTGTTTAATACCTCTACTAGCCTGGAAAAAACCAGCTGGCTTGCCATTTATCAAAATTGAAAACCAAGCCTGAGATAAATTGTTCATGATAGGGAAAAGAAATCTAGCATGAAAACCAAATTTGTGAAGAACACTGTATAAGAAGGACCACTTAACCCTATCAAAAGCTTTTTTAAGGTCTAATTTAACTATGCAGTTTGGATTTCTTTGTTTTCTATTCAAAAATCTTATCATTTCTTGTAGATAAATTACATTATCAGCTAAGTCCCGACCTTTTAGAAAAGCAGTCTGATGTGGTGAGATGAGATTATTCATTAATGGTTTGAGTCTCTCCATTATTATCTTTGAACAAATCTTGTTAATTACATTAGAGAGACTGATTGGCCTGAAATCATCGAAAGAAAAAGGAGTTTTCTTTTTAGGAATGATTGTAATCCATGTGCTACTGAATCCTTTGGGGATCTTATTCCCATTCATAAAATCCTGAACAGCATCAAGCAGATCAATAGAAATGATATCCCAACTTTTAATGTAAAATTTTGCTGTAAACCCATCCGGTCCAGGACTACTATGTTTATTGAGACTAAGCACAATAGGTTTAAGTTCTGTCATAGTAACCGGAAGCAAAAGCTTTTCATTTTCCAGGTCTGAGATACACTTGGGGATCTGACTGAGAAAATGGTTTTTGAAAATGTCAGAGGCAGGGGAGCTGTCATCAGATAATAGGCTTTTATAGTACTGAATGGCTTCTGTCTCTATGTCTTGCATATTATCTAGCCATGAACCATTAGCACTTTTAATCTTTGTAATTTTTAGCCTGCCTTTTTTTTCTTGCACTGAATTGTGGAAAAATTTGGTGTTGTTGTCCCCCTCCTTTAACCATTTAATCTTTGATTTATGCTTCTAGAAACTTTTCTGTTCAGCCAGTGATCTTATTAGCTTAGCTTTTGCTTCCTTAAGATTTAAACCGTTTGTTTCACTGGGATTTTGATCAAAATTTTGTTCATGCAGTAAGACTACCTTTTCTGCCAGTGTGACATTCTCATGTATGTTACCAAAATGATCTCTATTCCAAGATTTTAAAGTCTTTTTCAGCCTGGAGAGTTTTAGGTAGAAACCTAACATTCCAGAGTATTGCATAGGAGTATCCCAGACTGTCTTGATTACTGTTAGAAAGGTTTCCCTTTTAAACCAAGTGTTAAGAAATCTGATGTGTCCATTTTAGGCGCATTATTTAGTAGTATTTAGGATCACTTTTGTGCTCTTTTATTATCGAGAGCTTGTGTTTTACCTTGAAATTCACTTAGGAGAGGTAAAAGCAACTTTGTACTCTTTTACCTCTTTTAAGTGGATTTTGTGTGACAAGGGAAGAACACGGAACCAACGAAGACCGGAAGACATTGAAGACTATACTTTCGAAGACTTTTGGATACTCACTTCGAAGACATGAAGACCGGAGGCCGTTGAAGACCATTTTGGAGCTGTTGAAGACTTGAAGAGTGAGAGGGATGGCTATGAAGAAGACAAAGAAACAATGCAAAACTGTAGCCGCCGTCGCGACACCATCGCGACACCGTCGCGACACCATCGCGAGCCAGGGTACCGTCGCGAGTCGCGACGAACACCGTCGCGAGTCGCGACCATCGGGCGGCCAGAAATCAACTTCATTTTCTTTGCACTATAAATACCATCTCTTTTCCCTCTTCTTCTCCAAGCTTTCCAGGCGCCTTTCTCTGGTTTTGGGCGCCATTTTTTAGGTTTTTCTTCTTCTTTCTTTTCTTAGCTTTCTCTTAGTTTGATTATGTCTTTTATTGTTGTTCTAGAGTAGTTCTTGTTCTTGGGAGCAAAGGATTGAAGCTTCCACTATCTATGTAGCAAGAATTCATTTATATCTATCTATTTGGTGTAATTGCATGAATTGGTTCAATGCCTAGTCACGGTGTAGTGGTCATAGGCATTGCCAAGCTTGTTGGTCCTTCGTGCTAAATGCCACCAATGTCGCCTTGAGTCGTGGTCGCGACTCGGGAGCCATTGGTGAGGTTTGACGAGAGATGTCGAACTCACTCTCGCAAACTACGAACTAAGAAGGATAGGAGTTCAGTCTCCACGACAAGTAGTTGAAGTATTGAATAGGTGATTTAAACTCATTCTTGAAGCATTTGTTATTCGGCGTTTATGTACTCTTGACGGTGTGTTTCACTGCATGTGTGCCATGAGAGGTTTGAGCATAGGGAGTGCTTGTGTGGTTGAATTGCTTAGGTGTAGGAACGTGACGACTTCCGTAGCACCTTTGCATGAAGATCTACGAGCATGAACTTAGAACTCCTTGTGGTGTGTGTGTTGTGGTACTTGCTAGATGGGGTGTGTGAGCGTTGGGTCATGAATGCTATATGATGGAATGTGTGAATGATTCGATGAACTATATTAGATGTGGAAGTGGATATCCGTTGCCCCCAAGGCATTTTATCTTTGTAGTTTAAAACCCCTTTTCTTAGTTTTGTTTGATGATTAGCATAGTCACTTGACGTTGCTAGTTATCTTGTCTTTTTACTTTCGTAACTTAGGAAACCAACCAACCTACCCCCCCTTTACTTGCTTTTAAGTGTGTGTATATATATCTACTCCTAGCCTAGTATATCAACCATTTTGTGCTTAGACGCTTAGGAAGATCCCTCTTCTCATTGGACGACCCCGATTTGCCACTATCTACCTAGCTGTAGAAAGTAAGCATTGAGGGCTTATAAATTATATTTTGGCGCGCGGGCGCGACGACCGCCCGCGCCTGTCAAAATGGCGCCGTTGCCGGGGAGTATCCAAAAGTCTTCGAAAGTATAGTCTTCAATGTCTTCCGGTCTTCGTTGGTTCCGTGTTCTTCCCTTGTCACACAAAATCCACTTAAAAGAGGTAAAAGAGTACAAAGTTGCTTTTACCTCTCCTAAGTGAATTTCAAGGTAAAATAACCACACAAAAATGGACATATCAAACCTCCCCACACTTAAACCTTACTCGTCCTCGAGTAAGAAAAGATTTAAGCATACGGAGGAAATGGCATATCCACATCCTAAAACCCCCAAAATAACCACACAAAATGGACATATCAAAATCTAAAAGGCCTAGGGGATGAGGGGATATCACTTCCTATAGATAGAAGCAGTGGACTGTGGTCAGATGTAGTCCTGTTTAAAATTTGAACAGAAGAGGAGGGAAAAGAAGTTGACCATGCAGCATTGCAGAGTCCCCTATCTAGTCTCTGCGTGGTAGGATTCCTCAATCTATTGTTGCTCCATGTAAATAAATTACCTACCGTATTTATTTCCTCTAAAGCCAAAGTATTAATAAATTTGTTAAAATCTTTAATACTTCCAGAGTTAGGGGTGGAGGGGCCTTTATATTCATGAATAGAAGTGATAGCATTGAAGTCACCAATAAAGATAGTATCAGAATAGGTAGAAGCCTGAATATCTGACCACATAGATTTCCTACCATCTCTAGTCCTAAGACCATATACAAAGAAAGCATCCATATTCTTATTCAGAGTAAAACTAAATAAAGAGACAGCAAGAAACTGCAAATTATCATATTTGACATAAAGGTTTATTGAAGAGTTCCAAAATAACCAGATCTGTTCATTCTTGGCATACAAGCAATTATCAAAATGTAGCAACCTCCTATAGGATTCACATTGAAGTTTGTCATGTTTCGGCTCAATTAGGCAAATGAGATCAAACTTATGCCTAATAATCAGGTTTTGAAGTCTGAGTATGGAGGTATCCATTCCTCTTAAGTTCCAAACTAGAAATTTTATCTGGAGGTTTGTATTATTCATATTAAAACATTGTTGGCGCTTTTTGATCTAGTCATGATAGTGTTCAATTGAGTCAGATATGTATCATTTCTATGCTTAGGATCAATATCCAGTTGCCTACCCCTCCTTTGCTTAGCTAAGTTGGGGGGAGAGTGGGAAGGACTTACCTGCATAACCATACTAACCTGAGCAGCAGGGTTAATTGCAGGAGAAGCGTTGAGATTTTCATCATTACTGACCTCAGAATCTCCAGAGATTGTGACAGGGATATCCTTTGAGGAATCCTCTTTTGATCCATCATTGTCTTCAAGTGGGAGAAATCTATTTTGTTTACATTTCTGCTGAGAGAAGAGAAAATTTTTAGCAGCAATGATGGTATTGAAAGGAGAGAGAGATTTACCTCTTTTAACAGGGATGTCATCCTTTGAAAAAATCCTTTTGGATGTAGGGAAAGGAGGAGCAGATTTGGGTTGTTTCAATGGTGACCCCCTAGTTACGAAGTTATCCTCTTTGGCTCCAATTACACCTGAGATCAAATCAGAACCGATGCCAGTCTGCCTTTCAGACACAGTATCATGGTCATTTGTTAGATCTATGGTAGTTTCCCCCAGATTTTCTTCCTGTGCAGGGGTTTCTAGTACTGCTGTATTCTGTAAGCCAACTTGATTCATTGTGGTAGAAACCTCAGGAACCTTAGTCCCTTCACCGACTATAGTAGTGTCCACTTTTTGCTTTGGAACATATTTAAAAATCTTTGTAATCTTTGGACCTTACTTATCAGCAACGGTTAGACCTGAACTCCCTGCCCCATTAGTTTCCAATTGTGCATTAACCATCTCCCCTCCGGATTTTAACCCAGGGCCTTTCTCTTGCACAAACTGATCCACGACAGGTTTAGATGTCTTGTCAAATCTAAACGATTTTGATCTCTTAAGCTCAGGATGCAGGTGAATTCATTGAGCATCATCATGACCTATAGTCTTACAGTGATGGCAATAAGACGGGATGTCCTCAAATTCAAGAGGCAACTTAACTACATTGAACTCAATACCATCTTCTTCTATTCCCACCCTAATATATGCAGGGAGCTTACTTTTCAGATCTATCTCAACACACATTTTGACTATAGAAGGCCTAGTGAGAGCAGCAGTAGCCGCATCCATCTTAATAAAGGTGCCTATCTGATTACCAATTGATTGAAGCATTGCAATGTTATAGAAATAGATCGGAACTTGCGGAATGGAAACCCATACCGGAACTATAGAAGACTCAGCTTCCGGAGAGAAATCTGTAGTCCATTTTAGCACTTTCATTGGGGCTTGATTGAGGATCCAATGCCCTTTAATCCATAATCTTTGGTAGTCCTCTTTCTCCTGGCATCGGATGAGGATATGTCTATAGTCGATCGAACCAATTTGAAAGTTGCCTTTGAAGCCCACTGATTTGAAAGCCTCGTTTAGGGCCGACATTGGTGGTTTTCCCCTGGCAAACTTTCCCACTAGGGCATTCTGGTAATGCGAGGCCAACTTTTCCGCCTCTTGTCTAGAGACTAAGCAGGCTATCTCTCCTTTGTACTGAGTCTTCGGGACGATTTCGGGATTGGAGGGGAGAGATGGTAGCAGTGGAGCTTGACGAGTGCTTAGAGCTTGGAGGAAAGACTTAGCCGCGGCGTTTCCACCACGGCCAGGCGGAGGAGCCGCCATGATCAGACCAGTCGGACTGAAAAAACCGACCGTTATCAGTGAAAGAGGGAAGAAAGAAGGAGGGAAAGGACAAAACGACACCAAAATTTTTCGTTTTGGTCAATTCGCACCAAAAATCGCACTCACTCAATTCGCACTTGATCCAGATTAGGTTAAGAAAATTGATATGCCCGTTGGTAATCTGATCATGTTTTAGCCCGTAGTACTCTTTATTCTTCGGTTGCATCCTTTGAGGCATCATAATATTTTTTTTCTTGTTTTTTCTTTCCTCGACTCACGGTAAACAGATCTAATACTCAATTTCTCATTCTTTTCAAAATTAGAGTTAAGTGGTAAAATGATCATAACTTTAGGGTAAAAGTGCTAATATAACCCTGCGAAATGAGAAATTGTCAAAATAACCCTAACTTTATGATGTATGTGCAAATCTAATTGTCAATGGGAGATTTGGTCGGAATTTGAGGAAATGATGATTTACCCCTAGATTAAAAAAAGTTAAAACAAAAAAAAGAGAAAAGGATATTTTTAGCTTATGGAGGCAAGGGTATTTTTATTATTTTAAGTCTGGTTAACGCTCAAATTGATGAGTCCATGCTAGAATAGTGGAAAAAGATTATAAATGCTAGAATAGTGGAAAAGGTTAAGGTTATATTAACAACTTAAATGCTAAAGTTAGGTTTTGCTATGCCAAAATTTTTATGCCAATCCTATGCCAACATTCGAAACGTTGCCATTTTAATTATTTTACAAAAAAACCACCCCTACTTAATTAAGGAAAACAAGTCGAGCCGAGCCGAGCCCATCATCCTCATCTTGCCTTCTGCTTTTGTTTTCCTTATTCTAATATTCACCGTCATCGACTTGATCGTCTCATTTTAATTCGCCAGATATCTTCATTAATCACAGCAGCGTGATGATTTATACAATTTGACGGGTAATCTTCGTTTTCCTTTCCCATTTGTTTCCCGTATATAAATCGTTAATCGTATGGAGCACAACTTACCACAGGATCTGGAGCATACTCTTCCTTGCACAGCAATTTACCATATGTAAAGTCAAGTGATTTTCATTGATTATTTAATTGATAGTTAATAAAAAAAATTTGAAAATGAAAAACATTTCATGTTGGAACATGCGGACAACAGCTACCTTAGCGCCTACAAGGTTTTACGGTAGAAAGCAGAATATTATGATATTTGTTTATTTATGAAAATTTGAATATTCTGCATTATATTAGGCGGTGGTAGAAGCATATTAGGTTTATGAAAAATCCCTACAAATAGGGTATTGTATATATAAAATATATGGGATATATTATGATAAGAAAAATCCCTTTATTTATGGGATTTGGATATGTTTCAGAAGCAGATAAGGAGTAGGAATATTATGGAGAAAATCATGGAGAGTTCCAATCTGCTCATGACTTCAAAAAGGGACATCATGGCTGCATTAAACTCACGAACATAATAGAAAAAATCCGCATACAAATTTGATATCTTTTGAGAGTATTGCGAGAGCCAAAATTCAATGTTCCAACATACGTAACTTGTTGTTCAAAGTTCATAATCGTATACCTTTGCGTGGACTCTTTCTATAGAGAGACAACTGACACGTTTGTCGCTACTATTGAATATAGAGTTGCTGCATCGAAGGTCGGTGTAGCAAACTTACTTGAATAGTCCAAATACCAAAGATCCTGGCATGAACATATGACCAATGTTATGACGTATCAATTTCCTAACGCCGTGGCAGCAGTCGGAAATTTTCCAACCTTCTGCGCAGGCGATGTTGAAGACATGGACGTTGACACAAGTACCCGTGATAATGATGAAACAGGACCAACTGACGGGGTAGAACCATGTTCTCAATATTATTCGTAGAAAACTTGTATTATCAGTTAGGAAGAGTAGATTTTGTACTCAACTTTGGCTGTGTTGCACTTAGACAATTTGAAATTCTTACTTATGACAAACATGCATGATGATGAATCGAATAAAAAATTCGTGTGCTGTGTTTATTGAAATTATATCCGTCAAATACACTCATGAAGACAAAAAAGATAGGCCAAACGTAGGTGGCCTATTTTTTTTTACTTCAGGACTGCCGAATATGTGGCATTATATTCCTAGAATGGTTATAATTGCAACAAAAAAAATGTAGCATTGGGAGCTATGGAGGTTCCCCAAGTAAATTGGTGGGCAATAGTGTAATTATGGAAAATATAGTGCAAGAATTCATTGTTGGTATTACAAGGCCTTCCGTCCACCACTAGGGTCTACAAATGCATTAACACGATCATTGTATATTGAATTGCATATATGTGGAGCCAATTTTATATTCCGACCTTTCCAAGATTCTTGGAGGGACTAAATTGCAAAAAGTAAAAAGTTTACTCGTTAATCAAAATTGCAATCCAATCAAACCGGATGGTCCACAAAACAACCCTTTTGTATTTCCAAGTAAAACATGTGGGGAAATGAATGGGTCCGGGCTCCGTATTTAGTTTTGAAGATGTTTGAATTACATATAGAAACATTGGAGTAAACCCTTACCGTTTACTCTACAACACCTACAAGCGCTTAAAGACGAACCACCACCCGGGAAAAAATATGTTTCAGTTATGATTTAATCCTACAATATTTAATTTAATAATTTATGTAGTTTCCTAACACGTCCTAACCGCATGTCAGAATTTGGGGAACCTAATTGCAATAAACACATACAATCAACTTTGCAGGTTCCTCGGTACCGTTGAGGTACGAAAACATTACTTATTCAATCTGGAGCATTGGAAAATTTCATTTGGGCCAGTGGAAAAGTGCTTGAAGGGGTCGAACAAAATGTTTGGGGTTAATCTGCAAATTTTTGTGAAATTAAACAATGCTTGGAAACGTCACCGTACGATGGCCATGTGTTGTCAATATTTGCATGAAACAACAAGAACAATGTCTATTCACAATAATTGAACGTCAATTTGATTAATTGGGGTCATTTGAAAAATGAACAGAAGGCAAATGCAATAAGTGATAATTTAAACAACAAATAAATGTTTTTTACACCGGTAATAATGAAGAAGTAATGGTGTATTTGTACAACTTTGTGGCGTGCATTTCATAATTTTCAATTTTTTAGATTTTTAATAAGGCGCGAAACATTTTACACTAGTAATTTAAGATTTTGCACCGGTAGATATACTGGTGCTGGACAGTCAGAAAAAATTACAGAAATTACTCTCGAGTTTAACATTATCTCCAAAAATATATTTAAAGCAGCCGTAGGCAGCTTTTTTTTTCACATTTACACCAGTATTTTCCTTTTATACACCGGTACAATATACCAGTGTACAACACTTAACCAAAATTTTCGTGCGTTCCTCTCGGGTTAAAGGAAAATTCGTTTAAAGAAGCTGCACGCAACTGCTTTTCCGCATTTTTACACCGGTATTGTTACCGGTACTGAGTATTTAGCAAAATTTCGTGCCCGTTTTCACTATTCTTACACCGGTACTGTATGTATTACTGGTGTAAAAACATAACTTTTGAAATCAAAACCGTTTGAAATGACCATAATTCCCATAATTTATCATATTCTCATCTTCAAATCCTCCAATTTCTCTTTCAAAACCGCCATCAACCACTCCAACCATTCAATCCACAATTCCTCATCAACGATTGTAACTCCTCATCTCTCATTGCATCCCTATAAAGTGTGGAGCAACACAAGAGAACTAACAAAAATTAGAGAGGAAGTTAGGGAGAGAAGAAAGTACTTGGTGATCCGTTCTTGGCGATTTCAGCAAAAGGGGGTAGCAACGAAAACGCTCCATTGGTGAAGGTAAGTGTTGGGGTTTATGTTACCATGGGTTACCAAGTCAAATTCTCTTCAAAAAACCATTCCATCCATCACGCACAATACATGTTCGATCAATTACCTCTATGACAAAAAATATGTAAATTGAGAAAAAGTTGAATGACACTCTTGAATGGTATGTTTATGCAACTGTGGGGAGTAAATGTTTTGCATTTTTTGTGGATGGGTGATGTAGTTATATAGTATTTTTTTTGGTGATATTGTTGATAGTCACGTTAGGGGGGGGGGAGTGAGAATTGCTCAGTTGTATGCCTAATTTATGAATGCAAAGACATTGGTATGGTATTCGATCAACTTTTATAAGTTTCCATTTCATTCTATATCAAGTTCCACGCCTTAATTGTTCAAGTTCTATGTCATGTTATATAAACTTTTATGCCTCATATGATGTAGTTTCATCTATGAATTGTTCAATTTCTATGCCATGTTTTGCTCAAAAGTTTTATGAACTAGTCCATCAAGTGATACACCACGTTCTATCAATGTTCATCTTTAAGTACCGTATTGTGTGAACCGTCGTGAATTGAGAATTTCCAATTCTTCTATTATAGATGCCGCCAAAGAAGGGGAAATTCAACACAAAGAGGAAGCGGCTGGTTACAAAGAAGAAGGAGGAGGAGGTGAAAGATGTGGTTGATGAGGAGGTGGATGTGGCAGACCAAGAACCACTGCCAAAAAGGATCCCGTTGAAGATAAAATTTGAGGAAGAACCAACTCAAATGAATGACCCGTCTATTGAAGAGAAGGAAGATACCGCGGAACCAGGTGATGTTATTGTAGGGAATATTGAAGGAGTGGACGCCGGTAAACAGTTGGCCAAAACAATAATTCGTAAGGGAAAGGGAAAGAGCACCATCAAAGGAAGGCCAACTATTAATGAAGCTGCCGACAACTTGACAAAAGCTGGAGGGAAAAATGGAGAAGGATGGTACAAGTTTGAGTTTAAATGTTATTTGAGGAAGCGGGAAACTAGTACATGCCAATCTGTGATGTTGGCAAAGTATAACACTCCAACTCCTGTTGCGTTTGAGTTTCGTGGGAATCAAGCGGTATGCATTAAGAATTGGTCAGTGTGGCACGCTTATGGAAATTACGCTTTCCGGCATCAGATTTGGCTCATGCGAACACTGGAGTGATGTCCCTAAGAATGTTAAGGAAGAGGCATAAAAGGATGTTCTAGTAAGACTCAACAATTGTAATTTAAAAATTTTATGAAATGGTAAAGTCTTAGTGAAGATGTGAGTAATGACATGCCTTTTCATATGATTCATTCTAGGAGAGCTTCACGATTGAAACACCTGTGATAGACGGGCAACTAGAAATACTAAAGAAAGAGGTTACAAAGAGGGAAAAAAACAAACATAGGAACTGGAAGTCAAATGTGGAAAATAGGTTTATCACAACGTGGAAAAAGGTATCAAAACAGGAATACCAGCATGGGAGAAGTACAAGTGGATGGATAAAGATGAATGGCACTTGTTTGAAACGAGGCACCGACATCCGGATTTTCAGGTTTGTGAAAAAATGAATACTTGTTAAGAGATATGTTTCCCACAAATTCTATTCAACTAAATTTTCATTTATAACAACAATAGAGGCTCATGGTGACAAATATTTAACGCAACAAGGGCAGGAATTATACGCATCACACAGGCTGAAGGGGTAATCGATCATCTGTGACAAATTGAGTAAGGATCTGAAGGAGAAAGAGAGAATGAGGTTGAACGCCGAGGGATTCACTAGCAAGGAGATTGAGAAACAACTCAGTCAAAGGGACTTCACACCTGACAGATCTCTTGTCTACCTTGAGGAAAACAAAGATAAGAAGGGGTTATACACATCAAATGAGGTTGAGAAATTGCACCAGACGTTGTAAGTTACACTAAAATCGACCATTTAAAATGTTTTTATGTGTACTTCATATTATTCATATGGACAATTGCATTCCTATGTGATTCTTAATTGAAATTGAACGAGCTTAAGGAAAAAGGAGCATTGTAACTACAGCCGGGTGAGGACATCCTCATAAAAGTCACAAAGAAGAAGGAACACCCGGGCAGGTAGAGAGGAACTCAGGCGGGTCCAACCACACCAGTGGTTGTTCCTCATCTCTCCCGCAGCAAGTGTGGTAGCAGTTCCTCAGCCAAGGAGACAGCCCAGAGGAGACCAACTAACGATCAACTGGCCATGAAAGCCATGGTGTCGTACCTGGAGCAATTGGTGAAGGGCTTAGCATCTGCAAGCGGTGTTCAGATTCTTCCAGGCCTTGACAATCCCAAGAAGTTTATAAAGAAGGCAATGGATGACATTGCTGCATCTGCTACAAAGTCCAAAGAAGAGCCCAGCAACGGAGAAGGAGATAAAGAGGTACACTCTCAATAATCGATGCATGTCTTTTACATTGATTTACACATTTGAAATATCTCCATAACCATTTCATCGATTCACTTAAATATTATACGAATAGGAAGGAGAACGCATGACTAATTTCATCAAAGACATAGTTGGAAAGTAGAAAATGGTCGCTCATGGCCTGCGACAGGTATCTTGTTGTCGCGATGTCCAACAAGGAAGTGTTGCTCGTGTCAGAGTATGCGAGCCAGTCCTCCATCCTAGGGTGAGATTTCCCTCGGCGGACCACCACTTTGATAATGTTGGAGAGGCGCTCAACAGCATCGTGGATTGGCCGGTGTCCTTAATAGGCAAGGCAAGTGAGCAACCGAGTGACATCGATGAAATCAATGCCACATGTGATGCGGACGACGATAACGAGGAGGTTATGATCTCACCAACGACTATGAGGTACATTCTTGTAACACATTATTTTTCAATCCCTCAAAGTACTTTTGTGTATCCCTATTCATTAATCCTTGTAACAGGATACTGGCGAGCAAAAATCTCATTTGACGGCTAATTTCCGGAAAATCTACAAGACCAAGATTAAATAGGCTGCCAAAACAGGTAATGCACTAAAAAAAGTCCCATTATTATTCATTATCAACGACAGTTCAATACTACAGGCTCAAGTGATCATTTCGTATCATTTAACGTTCGCGGATTGTCAACAAACGAGACATAACAGATTGGCCGATGATAGGGCAATTCATAAAGGAAACAAATGCCGCTATCTTCGAAATGATAAAGAATAAGGACTACATGTTCTTCCCAGTGTTTCGACCATCAAAATTTGCACGCCATTACAACTGCGGTGTTGGGATATAAGTTCAGGTCAATTTTGGGAAGAAACTTGGAAACATGCGTTCGATTATCTGGATCGATAATGCGCAGGTCGATGTGTGGATGTGGTGAGCTTCAAAACTTACAGCCTTTATGTTTTTTAATTAATCAAGAATTCATTTTCATGTAGGATTAATGTTACAGGCACCTATGGGAGAAAATATATGAAACTAATTCAGGCCGTGTCCAATTCTGCCCATCCAGCTGTGGCAACCTGACCAACTTCGAGCAGGAGGTCGAACTCCGTTTCAAAAAAAATTGGGAAACAATGAAGGCAACGGTTGTTGAGTTCTACATCATACCCTATATAAGAATGTAAGTATTTCTTCCTGATAATTGCATTCACATTTCAAACCACTTCCGTTTCATTAATTTGTTAACATAATTTTCCGACAAAGATAATTGGTACCTCATCATTATCTGTCTTTGGACGGAGGAGGTTTTCACTCTGGACACATTGTCAGGGGGTATCAAACCAACAAATATGGTCAAACTCAGGGTCATTTCAAGGTATTTCAATCAATCAAATCAAAAATCCTAGTTTCATAATAAATGGGAAGAAGTAACCATTTAAATTTATTTTCTTCACAAGCTTGCTTGCGCATACCAAAGGGAGAAGAGAAAGATGGAGCCAGAACCCGACTACACTTGGAAAACCAGCAACATTATGGTAAGTCATTCCATCATTTCATCCATCAAATTTTATGTTTAGGTTAGTAATTACATTTACCTTTCCCGTGCAGTACCGAACCCAGAATGGTTCGTGGCAATATGGGTACTCCATCATGTTCTTCATGGAAGAATTTGTTAATCACCCAGAGACAAACAATATCTTGGAGGTAAACCTTGTATCTCAAAATTTGATATTAATAATCTCTAGTAAACGCAACATTATTGACTAACAGTGTAAGTTTGAAACTAACAGATTTTCCCAGAGGGCAAAGGGTCGTACCATGTGTAAGAAATTCAATGTGTAATAGGGAGATGGTGTGGGACTTGGCTCGGAGACTACCAGCAGCAGGTGAACACTATGTTGCAACTTCTGGATGATAAGAACGACATAATAGGTTAATGTTTAATATTGAATGGCTGATGATATTTGAATTATATGGATAGTGTTTGGTTATGGTAAAATTATGTTTTACTTTGTTTGATTCCATGTTTAAGATACTTTTTCTGTTTCATATGTTGGAACAATGTTCGCGTGTTTTGCGAGCCATATTTTTCATAACAGAATAATTCAAAATTCTTACTTATTCAAAAGTTTCCAATTTATAATAGTTCATAAGTATCTCTGGCTGTCGTTGCCCCGGAAATGATCGGGAATCAACCATCAGAAAACAAATTAGGCAGTGTAAATTTTAGCCAAATAATACACATGTATAAGGTACGTACCGGTGTAAATAAATTCCACATTTTAAATAAATTTTTTAAAATTATTTCAATAATACCAGTCCATAAAGTACAGTAATACCGGTGTAAAAAAATACTGGTGAAATCTATTCCATTGAAAAAAACTATATTTCAACTACAAACAAACATCGTTGTCAGATTTAATATTAGTGTACAAATCACTATTTTACACCGGTCCATGGGTTAAATACTAGTGCAAACTATATTCCAGTATTACACCGGTTTTCCAACTAATACCGGTGCACACATTTCATGATCCCGCTCTTTTGCACCGGCTGCTCTACACCGGTCCATTTTATCGGTGCAAATTTGTTACGTTTCTACAATCCTATATATACGCACTGGTATTTTTGGGGGCTAAAATACTGGTGCTATTGCCCTAAATTACCGGTGCAAATACTACTATCTTGCAGTAGTACTGGGGCGTTGCATAAACCAAAGGGCATTCTTCTATAAGTATAAGTGCCGAAAGGATAAGTAAATGTGGTCTTCTCTTGGTCCCCGGGGTTCACACAAATATGAAAATAGCCGCTGTACCAATCCAAAAATTAGAAGAAGTTGTTTCTCGCAAGTTTTTCCAACATCTGATCGATGCAAGAAGGAGGAAAGTGATCCTTGCGAGTGGTGGCATTCAACTTCCGGTAGTCAATACACATCCTCCAACCAATGACCATCATTGTAGGGACCATCTCACCCTTGTCATTTTTACCACTTGGAAACCCGACTTCTTTGGCACTATATGAGCGAGACTCACCCACTTGCTGTTAAAAATGGGGTATATGATCCCAAGTGAGAGTAATTTCAATATCTCCTTGAGGACCATCTCTCTTACGTTGGGGTTGAGCTTCCTATGAACCTCTCGAGTAGGTTTAGCATCATCCTCCAATAGAATATGATGCATACAAATATCTGGGCTGATTCCCATAATATCTGCTAATGTCCACCCAATGGCCTTCTTGTATCTCTTCAACAAGGCGATTAATCTCTTCTCTTGAGATAGGGATAACTTTGTATTGACTATTACTTGGAGAGTATCATTATCACCGAGATAGACATACTTCAGATTCGGGGGGTAAGGGCCTCTACTCCAAAATTGGGGCCTTCACATTCGATGGAACTGGTCTGTCAGACAGGTCCACTTTGGTGCTTTTGTCCATCAAAGGTCAACGGTCTTTCCATTAACGGTATGTCCATCAACGGTCTTCTTGGATTGCTTCACCATCATGTCCATCAACATATCCATCTTCTCATTAAATTATTTCTCTTGACCACCTTGTTGGGGATGACAAAAAACTGGGGCTTCTCGTTGCATTGGCGGAATATAGGGTTGTTGATGATGCTAATGTGATTGGGTATGTTGTTTTCTCCAACGGAAGTTTGGGTGATCCCTATATCTTGGATTGAAATTTTGGGGATATAGATCACCCTTTTGTTGCCTCTGTAATTCCCCATAGCATTTTCTTGGATAAGTATCTCACCTATGGTAAGAATGCATTGTGATGTAGTATGGTTGACTGCTCCACATATATCGTAAGGTCCTTATTGTACAGACGCAACCTTATCAACAACCTTAGATAGAATCCTCTCCATTCTTTCCATCTTCTCCTTAAATTTTTCATGTCCGAGACTAGATGTTTGTGCCACTTTCTTCAAGATTCGGACATCCTGTTGATTATACTCCTTCTTGGAGTCCACCAACCTCTTGATAATTTCTCTGGCCCCATTCACTCGACGGTGAGAAAATTCACAAATACTAGAAGAATTCACCAAATCCTTGTTGATAGCTGTCATCCCTTTATAAAAACACTGGAGTAATTGACCTTCTGTCATTCGGTGATTGGGGAAGCTATCTACCAACTTTTCGAACCTTAACCAATATGTACTCAATGGTTCATTATACTCCTGCTTGATACTCGTGATCTCTTTCTTCAAGGCATCAGTCCTTGTGAATGGAAAATATTTTTCCAAAAATAATTTCTTCAATTCAGACCATGTCGAAATGGAGTTGGGTGGCAAGCTTGAGAGCCATTGGTTTGCTGCTTCTGTCAAACTGAAGGGAAACACCACCAACTTAAATTGATCTTCAGTCACTGTAGATGGCCTCTTTTGAACCATACAAATCTTCACAAATTTTCTCAGAAAGTTGTAGGGGTCCTTAATGCTTCTTTCGTAAAACTTTGGAAGTACATTAAAAAAATGCCAGATTGATCTCATTCAGATTCCTAGTCTCTGGTAGCCGAATGAGAGTGGGGGGATCATTATCACTATGACCAGTAAGTTCCCACGTGTATGTGTTGTTTGGGTTCTGGCCAGGATTTATGTTTCCTTCAGCTCTGTCCATGTCGGTATCAGTTTCTGAGTCAGAGGTGGTTGCTGAAACAGTACTGGGTCCGGTTTGGCCAAACTGAAGGGTTGTGGCAGAAGCTGATTTCTGTGTCTTTGTTCTCTTTTGGTTCCACTTTTATGTTTTTATCAACTTCCGGGTCGAATATTAAAATCAACCTTGATGATTTGCTCATAAATCAAACACTAACACACAGATTAGTAGGAAACAATTATAGAAATTGACTTACCGTTCCCCGGCAGCGGCACCAATTTAGTGAATGCCGTTTCACTCACCAAAATAACCTGAAAACTCTAATGATGAAATTAGTACAATAGAAAGCAGAGTCAATCCCACGAGGAACAGAACAATAACTATAAAAACCACCTATTAATATAGAACCTTTTGGTGTAGCCACCACTCCTAAACTTTTAAGAATTTATTTAACAACTAATGATGCAAACTAACAAATATCAAATATGAAATAGAAATGCAGACTAACAGATCTAAAATCTAGAAAATATATGAAGTGGGTAATCTGCTCGAAATAACTCACATTAGTTAAATATCGATCATAGGCGCAAAGATAAATCAATTCATATGCATCTATCAATTATAGGACGACAAGTATTTGCTAAACCCTCCCAATTCTTTCTTACTTTGTCGATAATTAACCAATTATAATTAATCAATTATTTCCCTTACCAAGATACCCCCGGAAAGTATTCGCTAAACTAGATACACACATCGATAGCATTAAGAATGAAAAGAACCTTATACAACAATTACCGAAGTAAAAGCAAAAAGTAAAGCACACTTAATTGTTCCACATCTTGCTGTTACAGTCTTAACTAGTTATCTGTATAGTTTTCACAAGAACTCGCTACTCACTAACCATTTCCAACAATTACGTATTGATGGAATTAGATAGCAATATCCTAAAAATATTCAAGTAGGACAGACTTAAACACATTAAGTATTAATTAAACCAAGAACAATAAAAAACATATAAGAATCAATTATAAAATAATTAGGCCACACAATATAAACTAATGCTTGTTATTCCATGCTAATATATAAATTAGCTACTCAAAATTTTAAATTTTAAATTTTTTAATTTTAATTTTTAATTTTTTAAAACAAGGGTATAATAACTATTTCATGTATTTCCGGCCAAATTCAGGCCTCCAGGGTTATATTAGCACATTCAAGCAAAATACGGGGTTACAATAGCACTTTTCAACTTCACAGGGTCATATTAGCACAAACCACCAAAACATAGGGTATATGAGCACTTTACTCAAATAATTATTCAGCAAACAATGTTCTCCGGCTCCGACCAAAACAAATATAATGTCTCGGGGGTGTGTAAACCCTAAGCACATATATGTGTATATAAACACACGCAGATTGAAAATCCCAAGCCAAATCAGATTCTTCTTCAGAAATTATATAATAAAATCTATTTCAACTCTAATTAACTAATTCCTAAAATTAAGAAATTCAGTTCGAAAGAAATAATAAAATCCTTATCAATATGAGAGGTAAATATCTTTAATTTTTTAAAATTCACATCTCTTCAATAATTCACTTTTCACCCCCATAATTTCAGCAATTAAGCTTTTGCCTTCTTTCCTCCATCTCTAGAAAAATGCCTTATAAAATAAAAAAAAATTTCCTTGGAGCACATCGCCTCTTTAAAAACCTTAAACTGGAAAACCCAGTGGGAAAAAACCATTGGTTAAGAGAAAAAGAGTACAATGTATAGCTCAATCTCAATTTTTCACAATCTATGAATTCCTGTACCAAAAACACCAAAAAGTGAAAATTATATCTCAATAAAATCATAATAATTCCACAAAATATGAACACAATATAACACACATCAGACCACCTCAACTTTTTGAGTCATTTTTGAATGAAATAAATAGAAAGTGGAGATGCCCATAAACTTCTTGATACACTTATGGAAATCAATGACAAGGACAAAGATTTCTTCTTCAAAGTCAAGTTCGACGAGGAAACAAAACTAATAGCAGTGTTTTGGAGAGATTTAATGATTTTGAAGGAATACAAACTCTATGGAGATGTCACCACATTTGACACTACATACAGAACAAACAAGTTTCACTTGATTTGTGCGCCAATAGTTGGAATCAACAATCACTGGAACATAACAATGTTTGCTTGTGCTTTTATTTCAACTGAGTTGGTTGATACTTTTGTGTAGCTCCTCACCACTTTCAAGAAGTCAATGGAAGTGAGGGAACCTGCCACAATATTCACAGATCAAGATCCTGCAATCGGCAAAGCAATAAATGAGGTATGTTATGAAAGTTTGAAAGTTCTAAGCACTGAATATGCTCTGTTAGAAACTGCATATGTTACCTTAAAGTATGTATTAAATAGCTTACAAGTGTCACTTGTTTGTTTAGAAAACAGGTTTCCTGAAAGTGATGCAACTTCAGAAATTTTATTGCTTACAGACTTGAAACTGACCTGCAACTTCCATTTCTTGGTACAACTTTCAGGTCTTCCAAAACACAAAACACGGGTTGGGCTTATGGCACATAAAACAAAATGCAATACAAAATTTTGGGAGATTAAAGAAAGATGAATCATTTAAAAGTGATTTAGACTACTGTATGAAAAAATGTCATGATCCAGCAGAATTTGAAGAAAAATGGACCTCGATGATCATCACTTACAAGCTGGAAAGTAGCACCTGGTTTCAATGCCTATACAGTATCCGTGAAAAATGAGGCACGACATTCAGCAAGGACATTTTCTCAACAGGCATTTTATCATCACAACGAAGCAAAAACACTAACTACGCACTATGCTTCAGTGCAAACAAAACAATGAGCTTTTAAACCAAACAATCAGAAATTAGAGGAGAGATGAAGCTAGAAAAGGAAAATACATGTGCAAAAGTAAAGCCAAAATTTGAAAACAAAGTAGGTGTGTTTCCATTAAGAATATGTACTAATTAGCCTAGAACCCAAAATTGTTATGTTAAAGTGTGCGTTTGTTTCCCAACTATTGGGCTTGTACAGGTTTGGTGAAACATGCTGCTCAGGTTTACACGCTTGCATCATACAAAGGATTCAAAAAGTAATTTTCTCTAGTAATGGCAACTAAGGTCAAAGAAGTGTTCTCATAACCACCGTCAAGAATATATGAAGTTAGCCTAGAACATGATGAATCTAAATACGAGACAGTCGAGTACAGAAATGAAGATGGGCTAGTTGAATTAAAACGTAAATGCAAATGCTTTGAGGTGTCAGGTATGTTGTGCTTTCACATTCTTAGATTATTGCACCTCCACTCCATCACAGATATACCTGAGAAGTACATCCTTAAAAGGTAGACAAAAAATTCCAAAACAAAAGTATGGGACAAGGTTCTTGGCCAAAGAAAACAATTATCAAAAAACATCAATGGTGCAGTTTCATGGAGGAATCATATGTCCAGAAAATTCTACAATTTAGTTCTAAAGAGCGAAGGAACTCAGAAAATAAAAGCACTCTCTAAGAGATGTTTGACACGTGCTCACCAAGAATAGAACTTGTTGGCATCAAAGACCAATGTCATTAAATAATCGGCCACAAGTTGCCAATGCAACTCAACCATAACAAGTGCACCTAAGGTACTGGATCCAGCCCAAGTGAAGACAAAAGGAAGAGGAAATAGTCTAAAGTCAGGCATGGAAAAGCAAAACCAAGGAAGAAATCTACTGAATTTGGCAAAAAAAACACCAGATGTGAAGACATTGTAAAAAGTAGTATTGGTTAAGATACATATTGCATTAATTTACCTATATATTGTATTTGTTTTTCATCAACTTAAAATATTTTTATACATTGAATAACATATTTTATTTTTAGCTTTAAACTATAAATTATCAAATTATAACTTGCATTTGTTTTGCTTGCCCAAGTACCAACCTTTGTTTCACAAAATTTTATTGATATGCAATCACTGAATAAAAATTAACTGATGTAGAATTACTTAGCTTAAACTATAATTTATTAACCTATGAATTGCATTTATTTTCCTATAAGCTCGGAAATCAACACAACAAACCATATAACATACCTAAAATGTAACTTGGTATTAATAAGCATACAAATATTACTTCTTAGCATTCAACATGCACTTGTTTCCTTAAAGTGACTTGCATTATATTTCACATAATTTTACCGATATAAAAACCACTGAATACATGTAGAATTACTTATCTTACACCTGTAATTTGTTAACCTATTTTTGCATTTTTTTTCCTATAAGCTCAGAATATCAACACATGCATATGTTAACTTGTAATTTGTGAGCCACATGAAATAATTGAAAATTTACCTTGGTATTAATAAGCATACAAATAGTAATTTTTAACATTCAACATGCATTTGTTGCATACAACCTTCAGCCATAAAAAAAACCTAAAACAGTGTCTCAAATTCGCTTAACATATCACCAACAAACCAATCAGTCAAAAAATAAGCTGATTACAAATCATCAAGTCAAAACAATTCAAACATGCTAAAGCTACAGATCTTCAAGTTCTTCAATCCCAAGGGAGGGTGAAGGAATCATAGAAGGAGTTTTCCTCATGTATTCTTCAACTATCTTATCAACCCACTCATGTGTGCTTGGGTCTTCCATAACTTCCTGGGTGGTCTTGACATGCCAGTATCCTAATTTGCTATGGTTGCGCCTTGTTGTTATTCAGATTGGGGTTGTGGCTACAGTTGTGGTCACACAATTGGACTAGCATTTTCCCTCTCAAGGTTTTGCACCAAAACTCGTGTAATGACCTCCATGTCTTGTTGGAAAACAAGACAATCCCTATTCAGAGGCTGACAGAAAACAACAAATGGCAATCAAATAAAAAATTAGAAACTGTAAGAAAAACAATATAAACTATAAACTGTATTAGATTAACTAACATCTGCATTAGTTTTAAAACAACATGCACTAAATATAAATAATTGTAAAAAAAGAAAAAAAAAACTTACATTACTAGTAGCTCTCTCAATATCCTCACTACTCATCGCACAATTTGGAATGCAATACAAAATGATTCTAGGCTCCTGAGCAACGCCATGAAACGCAACAGTTGGAGTACGCAGACCCTCACAACCAATATTCTCAATGCAAATTCCCTTAGATTGCTACTGGCTGCTACTTTTATCTTTCACCCTCTCATCCTTGGTCAAAGGATACCCAGTCTCTACCATAACCCCCTTATCATAACCCATCTTTAGATAATGAGCCCTATCAAACAAAGATTTGTTCGACCAATGCATGCACAAGGGAAATCTAGTAGGGTCAGGCTGACCTCTAAAAGGAAACCTATAAATATAAGTCAACAACAATGCAAACACACAACCACCAACACAAGACACATCTCTTTTACTAGAATCAGATTTGAAGCTACTAACACCCTCACCGAGACAATCAAGCACTAATCCACACCAATCAAGACTCTTAATAGTCCCAACATTCTCTAAAGCACCAACCAACTTAAAATCAGCCAATTTCTTGTAGTTGGGGCCAAGAAAGTACACATGACATACATAACAAAAAATCTCTTAAAACGATCACCACCATCACCTAGTTTAACCAACTCCTCAAACAAATTAGCATGTGAGACATTACCATATCTATCAGCATTTAACTCACACCTCCACCTATCCCTAATAGCCACATCCCTTGACGCCCCTCCCATTATTCCTAACCAAACCAACAGGACAACCTAGAACCCTAGGAATACAAAATATGTCAAACACGTCATAAGGGGTTATGATGTACCTTGAGCTGGCTATGTATTTAACATGGCCAACATGATCAAACCTAGAACAAAAAATAAGAAGTTAGCCTAGAACAATATGAAGTCAGCATAAAATAATATTAAATCAGGCCATTGAATCAAACTTGTCAACTAGCCAAGGAACGATTCCAAAAGGGAGGGCTGAGATGTCAAAAGCAAAACGTCTACCAAAGCCTATCTCTTTAACATCTAACGTTTGTGCAGGAGTGAATGCGGAAATTAAAGATTTAAGCTTCAAAGGACATCAGCTAGTTGAGAATTTCTTAGCAAACCTAAAAAAAATTAAATATGAAAAATGTAAGAATAAATGTCTTGAAAAGTGTAAGTTTAAATCTAACACACAAAGATCAGTCACACATGATATACTTAACTAAGACAACAGGGAGACTAACATATGTAATATTTAAACAAAATAAAAATAGTTTCTAAAATAACATTGAAGACAAACAATTTTTGGATAAGAACATTTACATAGAAATAAAATAACAAATGCGCTATGAATGTTAACATATGCAACATTTAAAAAATAAAAAACAGTTTCTTATCAACATTTAGGAAAATAAAAACTGAAGACACACAAATGGTTAATAACAAGTAAACTCTGAATATTATCAAATGCAACATTTTGTGTAACAAATACATGTTATAACATATTATAATAAAACAGTAAACAGAAGAAAAAAACACTTACGTGTTACCCTCCTCATCAATGCGTTCAACTACCTACTTCTTCAAACGGTTGCACTGTTGTTTCGCAGGTCTTTCCTCAGAAGCAACCATTTTTCTCGACCCTTAAGCTTCACCAACACTATTGTCCGCTTTCTTCTTCAAACCAGGTTTTTAACAACTTCAACACCTTTATTCCCCTTCTCAGCAGACTCCTTCACAACCCCGACAGATTTCTTCACAGAAACTTTCT
This sequence comes from Rubia yunnanensis, assembly GCA_037428765.1. Lineage (NCBI taxonomy): Eukaryota > Viridiplantae > Streptophyta > Magnoliopsida > Gentianales > Rubiaceae > Rubia > Rubia yunnanensis. The sequence goes on along the minus strand of CM075066.1, from coordinate 29,038,044 downwards.
TTGTCTTTGACTTCTTCACGACCACAACATGCTACTTTGCAGCTACTTCTTTCGTATTCCTTTTCAACAGTCCAATAGGGGATTCACTAACAATTTTTTTATCGGTCTTCTTGCTCAACATACGAGGTGAGGACTTTTCCTTCAAACCAACTGGGGCCTTCTTCTTCAAACCGACCAGTGACTTCTCCTTTTGTCCTTCAAGCATCATCACTATCACGCACATCTACAATAGGTTGATAATCCTCACTCTCATTCCTATAATCCTCACTCTCACCCAGCCACATTAGGTTGAGCAACCTCTCTCTCACGTGCAGCCATAGTAGCTCGAGCCTCCTCCCTCTCAATTGCATCCAAATCATAAAGATATTCATTTATAAAACACCTAACCATACTTTCAGTAATTTAACTATCCGTTGAACAACCCTCACCATCATCTGTGGACCCACCTTCACTAGCAAGTACAACTTTCTCAGCAAAACATGCATCAACTTCAGCATCAATTTCTGCTGAAACATCCTTCCCTTTAACACCCTCAACACCCTCAACACCACCACCTTCAACACAAAAATTAGCATTAACCCCTTCAACACCAGCATTAGCATTATCAGTCATCACATCCAAAACCTCCCTAATATCTTTCTTTACTACCCCATCCACATCAACCACATAATTCCCCATCAACAGCCTTAGCACCCTCACAACCCTCTAAACCACCAACAATTACCTTCTCTACATCACCAACCAATGCACCCCATCAACAACTCTAGAGACCTCACCAGCCTCTACACCAGATTCCTCCTCACAAACCTTAGAACCCTCCTCACCAACCTTAGAACCCCCAGCCTCATCAACACCAGCTGACTCTCTACTCATTCGAATAACATCAGTCAGTAGTGTGTTGTAGTTAAATTCCTGAGTTGATCCACCTTCATCCACAGTTGATCCACCTCACCATCTTTCAGCTTCTTGACACTCACATTCATCCTTTTCTTATTTCCATGCTTAGGAACAGCAGGAACTGAAATCTGTGGAGTAGCAGCACCACCAATTCTGGTAGACCTATGTGCCAATGCACCTACTACACAAAAAAATCAAAAACAAAAATTATATAAGAATATATTTTTAAAAAAAACATAATCACACAAATAAAATACAACATATAAAGGAAATAAAATAACCTCTAGAAGCATAAGACTGTTGAACCTTCTTCAGCTCATTTTGAAGAGAGGATCCATTTTTTTAAGATTTCCTAACCAGTGGCTTAGAAGCTAAACAACATAACATAGTTGAATAAGTAAATATATAAGCAAATAAGTAAATAAATGTAATACAGAAAAATGACAATCACCTTCTTCTATCTCAGGTTCTTGATGTTGAACTATGTTTTCACCTCCTTCACACACAACTAAAAGTAATCATGTACCACACAGTCAGAAACTAATGCATAGTGCATACTAACATATGCAAGTTTTAATAAAAAAATGGATGCATACTCTGACAGACAGTAAACAACCTAATCTGAAAAACACATAGTATAACTAACTAATGCATAGACTATATTAATATATGCAACTTTTAATGAAACAAATGCATGCATAGTCTGACAGTCAGTAAGCAACATAATCTGACATATACATAATAACTAACTTTTGCATATAGTAAACTAATATAAGAAACTTGTAATGAAACATAACATCCTATCAAGTTAGAAAGAATAATAATAAGTAGCTAACAATCAGTGAAAATCAAAACACAGACTAAGTAACTAATACATATGTTATACTAACATATACAACTATTAAGCCAAAAAGTGCACAATATAACAATCAGTGGACTGGCTATCATCCAGTAAAAATAGAAAAATAGAGTAAATAAGTAATACACATATTACACTAACATATGTAACATCTAAGACAACAAATGCACATTATAAAACAGAGTTAAAATATGCGAATCTAACATACAAATCGGAAAAAAAGAATAACTAACTAATATATAGTTGGCCTAACATATGCAACTTTTAAGACAACAAATGCTCATAAAAACAATAACTGGAGTGGCTAACATATAGTAAAAAAAGTAGAGCAACTAACTAAAACATATCTTATGCTAACAGATGAAAGTTCTAAACAATCAAATGCATGTTATAAAAAAGACTCAAAACATGCAGATCTGACTTACAAATCAAAACAAATAAACATTATAAAAAAATTCAACAACAACAAGACTGAAAAAACACACATACACACACAACAAGAACAAAAAAAACATGAAACTCTTAAGTATTCAAAACAAAAAACAAAAATATGAACTAGGCTGAATTAACTTCTCAGCTTTAGGAGGTCTTCCCTTCGCCCTAACTATAAACTAGGGCAAATACACAAAAAATCCTTAAATCAGAACAGCAACCAATGGTCAAGCAAAAATGCAAAAAAACGACAATGAAATTTGAAAACCTAGAATGTCAGACTTACTGAATGATATCCCTGACGAAGAAATTTATCAGCGAAGTTGAACGGCGAGATTGCGGCGAAGTTGAATGGCGAGATTGAGGCGAAGTTGAATGGCGAGACTACAATGAGACTTTGTGAAGAACAGAGATGAATGTGAAGAAATTGAACAAAGAAGAAATGGTGTAAGGGCAGATGAAGTTTTACAGTTGTGAGGGACATAGTAAATTCATGCGTGAGGGCCAGAGTAATTAGGAATATTTTCCCAAGAAAAACTATCAAAAATCGTAGAGAAAAGAAAATTTAAAAAGGAAATAAATTATGATTCATACTAACTACCCCATTTTCTAATTAATGACAATTCCCATTTTTTATATCAGTCTTTGGCCTATCCATAAGTTTATGGACAAGCCGCCTTTTCTGAGACTTTCCCTAGTTCATGTATTAGATGTCTTTGTTTTGTCCTTTATGTTTGAAAAAAGTGAAAATGTCCTGACTGGTTTTAGTGGTTACTTCTCTTTATATTATGTCAAGTATCTCAGTGTGGTAATATAATTCACATTTACAATTATGTTAGTTTGTAGAAAACTTGTGTCTTTAATTGCTTTTAAATATCAACAGTGCAGTAATAGCATGGCTAATTTAAATCTCACGTCTCTCCATAATCTATGTAAGACATATTGAACAGTTATTCAGTTACGTCTTTATCATGTATACATTAAGAAACCATCGAGCATCATTGAAAAGATTCATTTTTTATGTATGTCTTTATATCTTTAGTTCAAGTATTTAATGTCTTCATTTTTTTTAAATATGAATTTAGAAATTAAAAAAGATCATATTTTTCTTCGATTGTATATTGGAATTGTAAAAGAAACCTGGCAGTAGTTTCATATTTTTGTTCTTCTGTTTATATCTTTAGTTTAGCCATACCGTGTCTTTGTATATTTTTTATTTATTTTGGCTTTTTATTCATCTTTCTTTGTTTTCCTCCTTTATGAATGCAGCGATATTGAAATTGGGGTGAATTGTGCATTGAAAGAGCAGGCAGAATTGGAGAAGTTGTTGACCTTGAAAGAGTGGACTAGAAAGAAAATTAACGCCACTCTTTCGCACCAACTTGGGATGCTCAAACAATACAGCCAAAAAGATACAATTTGATAGAAGAAGATTTGCATGAGAAGAAGATTTGCATGAGAAGAAGATTTGTATGCTCGAACAAACCATAATAGCCTGAAAGATACAATTAGAAAGAAGAATATTTGTATGCTCAAACAAGGAAGAAGATTTGTATACAAGATTCCAAGAAAGAAGATTTGTATAGGTATTATGAATTATAAATTAGTTCATATGTTTAAAATATTTGCTTATTGTTTTGTTGATTTAGTTTGGACTTTTTTAGAAATATAATGATGAAGATTTATTAATTAGTTCCTATGTTTTATAATTTAAATTTAATTTGATGTGGTTTAGTCCATGTATATCTGCTTTTAGTTTACATATTAGAATCACTAGTTTAAGTATACTATTGGTTGCAGTTTGATGATTTGAACTTCAGCTATTACTGGCTCGCACTTTAGTTTAGATTAGGTTTATAGACCATTAAATAAGCAATTTAAAGTGTTAGTTTTACTGTTTACATATTGTCTATAAAATAGAGCTCTAATTTTATTAGATGTTTGTAGTACAATATAAAATTGGATCCACAAGTCTTAGATTACTTGTTGCTTTTGTGTCTTTGTACCAAAATCTTTTGTCTTTGATTTCTTTCTTTTCTTCCATACTTCAATTCTCTTGTTTCTTTCTTTTGTCTTTGTGAGAGATGGATCTTTGATTGTTGGTGGTTTAGTGAATGGGGGTTTCACTACACTAGTTCTTAAATTTTCAGTTGCCTTTCAAGTTTTTGAAACAAGAATTTCCTTGACTTTTGTGCCTTTGCTTCACATGTTTACCTTTGATGATTTTATCTTTTTTTACCTTTATGTATTGGCAATCGTACACCATGCATTTGACTGTTTTTGGTATAAATCATGAAATTCTGATAGCGTGTTTTCTCTCAAAGCCTGTGAAGCAATCAGTGACATCGACTTTCGATAAGTCGCTCAAACTGCGGTCAAATTTGGTCTTGCAAATATGTATCAATTATAAACTGCAACCAGTAACACTTGCAAACTCATAAAATCATATGTTTATGTAGTTAGTTTGTATATGGGATAGCTTAGTTTGGTTATCTTAACCAGTTATCTAGATATTGTTAAATATACACACATTTATTCACGTGTTTAAGCATTTACATCGTGTATATCAAGTTACTTCAGACATTTCATTAAACTTTATGATATGAAACTCCTCATAACAATATTCATCTTATTAAATCAAGAATTTTATGGTTAATTTAGTAACATATAAACACACCAGTTTAGGTGTTTAAACAGTTTCATCGGGTACGTAACATCTTATTTAAGACATTTCATAACAAAATCCATACAATAAAATCTAATTCATCTACCAATATGAAAACCATTATTGCCCTCTTCCCATACGCTCCAAAAATTGTGGAACCCCTCATCTCTCATACACTCCTCACCGTATTGGCTTCGTCATTGTTGCCACCACCACCACCCCTAACCTACGCTAACATAGTCTCCAATAACACTAATCGATCAGAATCACTCAATCCCATTCCGGACAGATCTTCCTTCAATCCAAAACCCATCATCGAGCATCTTGGTGAACCAGGGCTTGTATTCTCAGATGAAGAATGCAATAGGCTAGAAGCTCCCCTCAAATGGACTCTAATCGGTAAATTCTCATGAGCCCGACCATCCATGGAGAAATTGCGCAAAGATTTTCATACATCAGGCTTCAATGGATCTGCGGATATTCATCTACTACATTGGAGGCAGGTTCTGATCACTTTTGCTCTACCAGGGGACTACTACAGGTGCTGGTTTCACAAGGTTTGTAACTTTAGTTCCTATTCCATACGAATGGTCAAATGGGAACCAAATTTCAATCCTAACTTTGACTCACCGATTGTGCCAATATGGTTAGCCTGCTACGGTTTTCCACAAAAATTATTTGATTAAAAGCAATGATGAACATTGGCAATTTGGTTAGTATTCCGGTAAAAGTAGATCATGGCACTCTAAATCGAACACGTCCACACGTTGGTAAGGTTTGTGTAGAACTAGACATCACCAAACCAAAAGCTTCGAGAGTATGGTTACAGTATAGAAAATTAGGATTTTGGCATGCTGTTGAATACGAAAATGCCCCAGACTACTGCTTGAAGTGATTTAAAATTGAGCATCATCAATCATCTTGCAAGAGCCAGGACAATTAGAAAATAACTAAGGCTTGAAGACTATCAGATAAGCAAAACATCTCACCCAATTTAGGTAATGTATCTACATCACAATTTTTCCCCCAAAAGATTTACTCAGATATACATGCTTGCGATTAAAGATTCAAATGTTAAGCATGTACAAGAAGAAAAAGGAAAACAAAAAGTGATTGTGGATATTTTTGATATGGGGGATGGTAAAAATGATGATGTTAATGATAATCATAGGGAGTTGATATCAAATGTTGATATCACTGATGAGGAATTACATAAGGAAAAACAAAATGATATACTTGCTAATCACACCAGAGGGACTAATTCCCCAAGTGTGAACTTGTTTGCTAAAGTTTTCCATGAGATTTATGCAGGGACATATTCTAAAGGCTCTTCATCTCAGAAATTAGAGACAAGTGCACAGAATGATGATCAGAATCAATTAGATATACATAGGCCAACTCAAAATGATCATTAGAAACCTGAGGAGGAGAAGGTCTCAGAAAACATTTAGACTGCACAGGTAAGCTCACAGTTTTAATTCCAAAACTCGCGAATCTCTACTGCGTGCGAATCTTGGTGCGAAAAACACACTCGATACACTATTCACAAAATCAGTTACTGGATTCATCTTTCTTCTTCCTCATCTCACTTCGAACGGTCTTCTCCACTGTTCACCATCTCTGGTTCAGACCCACTAGCTCTGATGGCTGACCATGGCATCGCCGACTCCAACTCCACCACCTGACCCCAAGCACCTACTCAACCCATCCAAAAAAGTTTCGTTCACGCTCTTAATACAAAACAATCCCCGCTTCTCACATCACTCCCCGACACCCCAAATCTGCATCCCATAACAGAATTTAAGGGCAAAATAGCTTACATCCTTCCCCCAGAAGAAGGCGAATTACTAGCCTCGCACTACCAGAATGCCCTCGTCGGAAAGTTCATCCGAGGGAAACCCTCAATGGACACTCTGCAATAGGCCTTCAAATCCATTGGTTTTAAATCAAAATTTCAATTAGGGTCGATTGATTACCGACATGTTCTTATTCATTTTCAGGAAAGCAAAGACTATCAAAGATGCTGGATGAAGGGTCAATGGACTATTCAAGGCTTCACAATGAAAGTTCAGAAGTGGTCTCCGGACTTCTCACCATCTGTGGAATCCTCCATAGTTCCAGTTTGGGTAACAATCCATAAACTGCCTTTACATTTTTACAACAATTCTGCAATTATGGGTATAAGCAGTCAGATTGGTAGATTCCTTAAGATGGATGCTGCCACCAAAGCCTTAACTAGACCCTCTGCTATCAAAGTTTGCGTTGAGATTGATCTTTTATCACAGCTCCCATATACTATTGTGGTAGGAATAGGTAACAAGGTGGCGGAATACCCGATTGAGTATGAGGATTTTCCATTATACTGCTCATATTGTAAAATAGTAGGTCATAGTAACACAAGCTGTAACCAACTGCATCCTGAGCTGAGGAAAAAGTTTTTGAAAAAAACTGAGGGAACTGGAGGAAATGAACATAATGTGACAAAAGGATTAGAACCTCCTCCAAAAGAAACATTAAACATCGAGGGTTCCTCAACCTTAACTGTCACACAAAAAGAGAAGGAGTTCCAAACTCAAAAAACAAATGTTGGATTTCAACATGAAAGTAACATCAATCTCTTTAAGGTTAGCCACAAGAAAAGAAATGGCCCTTTCTACTCACTTGATGATATATCTAAGCCAATAACCACATCTTTTTGGAGAAAAAAGAACCAGCTCTCAGAACTCCCTCTTATCCCGGAAAATGCTACAAAGAGTAACACAGTAACAATTTCTAATGCTTTTCAATCATTAGATGATTTACAGGATGATCTGGAAGGGGAGGAAGTTGAGATATTTCATGAATCAGTGTCTGAAGAAAATCTCACCAATACAAATGCTCCTCATCCTTTTGAGCAAGTGCTTACAGGTTCCACAGAGCTAAACACATCCTCCGGTGTAAATATAAGGGACCTTTCACAACCAGAGCAGAGTAAAGAGGAAGAGGAAAATATGCAGAACAAGGTAGACAATTCTAACCGGAAGTCTAATTTGGTGAATATGGAAAATAGTAATGGCAAATCAGGTGATAAAGGTAGGACTTCGGCTAAGACGAGTAGAAACCTAAGATCTTCACAGAAAGCTACCCCAAAAGTTTTTAAATGATAAAACACACCATAATAGGAAATATTCTAGTTTGGAATGTAAGGGGTATTGGAACATCTCTTGATAGATTAAAGGTTTTAAAACTGAAGCATAAGATTGATATCCTGTGCTTAATAGAACCCTGGCAGGATAAACATACTCTAACTGTTTTAAAGCATGAACTCGGATACCAAAATGCTCTTTTTGCTCAAAGTGCAAAAATATGGATCCTATGGAATCAAGCTTTCAGCATTACAACCTTAAATGAGAAAGATCAATTTGTGCATGTCAATATATCTGATTCTGTTTCTTCATTTAGCTGGAATTGTTTCTTCATATATGCAAGTGTACATAGACTAATGAGGGAGGCCTTATGGAATGATTTAAAGCTAACAATGCATCATCCTTCCATATATATAGGAGATTTTAACACTGTTGCATCTGTTTCTGAATATAAAGGAAGGAAGTCAACACCAAAAAAGAATATGAAGCAATTTAATGAATTTATAAACCTTCTTGACTTGCATGATATCCCTACAGTGGGGAACTCTTTTACTTGGAGCAATAACAGATATAGGGATAAATGCAAGGATTTAATGTTTCAGAGGTTAGATAGGGGAATAGCTACATTGGATTGGTTGGACCTATTTCCTAATAGTTCTATCCAGGTTTTAAATAGGATGACCTCGGATCATTCCCCTTTATTTCTTTCTGTACAATCATCTGAAGAACAAGCCCCTAGACCATTTAGATATCAAGATATGTGGTCAAATAGACAGGAATTTCAAGATCTGGTAGTCAAAAACTGGGATTTAGCCTCTCCCTTCAAAGGGATGTACAGGTTAGTTTTTAAACTTAAGAGGCTAAAGATGGAAATCAAACAATGGAATAAACTACATTTTGGTAATGTGACCCAGAATTTGACACATTATGAGAATGTTGTTAATGATCTAGAAATCTCTTTCCAGCAAACACAAGATGAATTAACCCTAGCAGAGCTAAATAAATCCAAACAGCTGCTGATGAGAGCTCAAAAAGAAAAAATAATCTATCTTAAGAAAAAAGCTAGGTTAAATTGGTTTAAGTATGGAGATGCTAACACGAGTTACTTCCATCACTCAATTAAGGAAAGGAGAACAAAAACCAGAATAAGTAAAATTAAGGATGGAAAAGGTAACTGGATTTCAGAACTAACATTGATCAGAGAGGAAGCTGTGAGATTTTACAAAGAACTTTTTAATGAGGAAGCCTCACAAAAAATGGGATCATATCTAAAAAACTTCCTCACTGAAATGCCTAAAGTAATTACGGATCAAGATAACAACACTCTCCTGTCCCCTTTTCAACTTCAGGAGCTAAAGTTTGCTGTATTTGACTTAAATAAGTCTAGCTCCCCTGGACCTGATGGATATTCTGGTGTTTTTTATACCACTTTCTGGGATACTATTAAAGGAGATCTCCTTGATGCTGCAAATGATTTCCTAAAAAGTGGAAATATTCCTAAGGCCATCTCTAGTACTTGGCTGACTTTGATACCCAAAAGACCAATTCCAATCACTTTCTCTGATTTCAGGCCCATAAGCTTATCAAACTTTGTGAATAAAGTTTTTTCCAAGATGATAATGGAAAGGATTAAACCCCTGATGACTCTACTTATATCCCCTGAACAGAGTGCATTCATAAAAGGGAGGGATATATCTTATAACATAATCTTGATGCAGGAGATGACTAGATGTTTAACTAGGAAGTCTAAAGCTCCAAATCTGATAGTTAAATTAGATATGCAGAAGGCCTTTGACAGGGTTTCATGGTCTTTCCTTAACTCAATTCTTCTTAAATTTGGATTCCATGGTATATTTGTGCATCGCATTATGCAAAACATAGCTTCAGCTCATTTCTCAGTTTTAATAAATGGAATTACTTCAGGTTTCTTTTCATCCAATAGAGGCATCAAACAAGGGGATCCTCTCTCACCTTTTCTGTATAATATTTTATCTGAGGCTTTTTCTCGAGGTCTGAAAAAATTGTTTAGCACAGGATATTTGCTTAACTTTAGTTTGCCTAGAAATTGCCCACAAATAACTCACCTTATGTATGCGGATGATACTGCAGTCTTTCTGAATGGGAATCTTAAAAATCTGAAAAGACTTAAAAGATTCCTGAAAGCATATGAGCAGACTTCGGGCCAGAAAGTTAATTTCTCAAAATCTAATTTCTTTGCTGCCCCTAATATTCCCTTGGATAGAGTGCAAACAGTGAGTAGGACTTTAGGTATGGCTAGAGGTACATTCCCTATCAAGTATCTAGGGGTTCCCATCTTTTCCGGAAGGAATACACAGGTACATTATTACCCTATTCTGGAAAGAATGGAAAAAACCATTAACAACTGGAAAAACAGGTGGTTAAGCACGGCAGGTAAAATCACTCTCATTAACCACTGTTTTCTGTCTATCCCCACACATCTTTTTGATGTCCTCAGTCCTCCGAAGTTAGTATTAAGGAAAATGGAAAAAAATGGCTTCTGGACTATTTTGGGGAAACACTGAGAATTATGAGACTAAGAAAAAATGGCGCTCATGGAAAAGAATGAGTCTTCCGGTTCAGGAGAATGGAATAGGATTTAGAGACCTTCAGGCTACAGTTGATGCATTTTCCTGTAAACTTTGGTGGAAATTGCAAATAAATAATTCCCAATGGTCCAATCATTTGTGGTCACTCCCACTATCGTATAAAAAATCTCACACATGGACTAGAATATGCAAGGTCACTGAAACTGCAAATAGTCTTACTAGAGTTATTCATGGAACTGGTGAATGCTCATTCTAGAGTGCGAATTGGACTAGTGAGGGTGCCCTATTCTATGTTTGGCCCCAGGAGATGGAAATCCCTTTTCCAGATACATCTCTCAGGTCTTTTATTGCTAACAAAGACTCCTACCTCCCAATCTTGGAGCCTCACTTGGCTACCAATACTAATCTTCTTCTGCAGAATGTAAAAACAACAAACTCACATGCAGATAGATTGGTCTGGACTCCTGCCTTGGATGGGAACTTCTCTTCCAGCTCAGCATACCAGATTTTCAGACATAAAGGCACAATTATTAGACATCTACACAAGGTATGGTCTCCTTACATTCCATCCAAAATGTCCGTTCTAGTTTGGAGAGCTCTGAATGGTATTCTTCCGTTTGATAACATACTGTGTAAATTTGGCTTCTCTTTAGCCTCTAAGTGCCCTCTGTGTAAGAACCACTCAGATTCCCTGGACCACTTTTTTAACTCCTGTCCCTATGCACTTGCAATCTGGTCTAAGGTTAACAATCTTATACATTTTCATCAACCAGAATTAGAGAGTCTCAGGAACCGAGTAGAATACTACCTTTCCATAAGGGCGGATTCTAAAATAATTTCTAATTTGTTTGTAGCAGCCCTAATAGTCACAATATGGTCCCTCTGGATTTACAGAAACAAAATTCTATTTGATAACCAATCCTTCTCAGCTGATGCATGCTTTCAGACTATCATTGATCTGATTAACCTAATTTTTACAGCCTCTCCACTGAAAGGTAATATAAGAAAACATAAGGACTTAATCCAGGCTGGAATCATACCTAAAATCCTGCAAAAAAAGAAAAGAAAATTCATTGCTGTCAGTTGGGAAAAACCAATATCAGGCTTCAAAATAAACATTGACGCTACTTGGATAACTGGAGGAGAATCCTCATGTGCAGTTATATTGAGAGATTGGAATGGTGAGGTGATTAGGCTTACAGTTAATAATTTCAAATCAGATTCCCCACGACATGCAGAACTGGTAGGTATTCAGAGTGCATATCAATTATGCTCACAACTTGACCATAATTGTTGTGAGATTGAGTCAGACTGTTTATCAGCTGTTCAAGGAATACATGATCCAATGGCCAGTCCATGGAGAGTTTTCTCTATCTTAGCTCCTTGAACAAAGGGCACGAAGTTAACCCAATCAAATACATTCCTAGGGAATCTAATTCAGCTGCAGATTTTTTGGCTAAATATGCAAAGGATAAGAACTTTACTGGAGAGTTAAACCTAGAAAATGTACCAACTTTTCTCAGGGGTCTTTTTCTACTGGATAAAATTGGAGTCCATGGGGTGAGAATAGTTTCCACTAGGGGATGTTCTTAGATTTCTTAAAACAAACCTGGACTCACTTCAGCAACCGAACTTGTATATTTAATTTTTCTCTTCTCACTTCTCGAATGGAAGCTGCTGCTCTTTTTCTTTCCCATTTTGCAGGTGAGGACTTCCTGAGAAATGGTGCTAAGGAGTTTCAGAACTGAAGCAACCGAAAGAACTGAAGCAAACGGAGGTTTCTTTAAACTGAAGCAAATGATTGAGCATTGGTTATTCTTTAGGACTGAACATAGGGAAGCTGTAATTTGAGATTCAGATCTCAATCAAGACCCAAACATCTTTTCCGGCTAGTAACTCGTTGACAAATAGGAGTCTCGATAGTTCGTTTCTCCGACCTGTTCGCGACGTTCTAGTCAGTTTATCTTAGCAAGGTTTTTAGCTAGTCTTGTAGCTATTTTTGCTTCAGGAGCTTTATCCAAACTCAACGAGATGAGCTCTGGTTGTAAATTGCGAGGTACTAACACCTTTTGGTGGCTTTTTGGCTCATTTACTTTGGTCCGGGGTGCCAAATATATACCCCCCATTTTCGAATGGTTTTAAATTAAAAAAAAGTATGAATCCTTCAACTTTTGAAACATTTCTGAGGCCACAATAAAAATGTTAAACAATGAGGATAAGCAGTTAATAGATAACATGACTTTAAGTCCTAAGATGCAATGGTCTCAGGATAGAACCACAATAGGAGGGGGATAGCATTTTAGAACCCACCCTGCTTGCTTAGAATAGATTTGATAGGCTAATTACAGAAGCTAGTGATAATATGGAGGAGGAATTTTGGGAATATTTATTGCAAAGTAAAACTCAGAGGAGGAATAAAAAGAAAGAATACACATGCCTTACTAAAACAATAATTACAAGGTCTCAAGCTGACTCCAAATCACTGATTTAATATGAGATATTTCAACATATATGTTTGGAATGCAAGAGGTATAAAAAATGAGAGAACTCAGATTAAAGTTAAGAACATAAAAAGGAAAAACAACATTCCTTTATTTTTTTTACTTGAGCCTATGTTAAAATATGATCAATTGCAATCAGTTGCTTTTATGCTGGGTTTTAATTATTTTTATAGTGGTTAAAGGGATAAAATCTGGATTTTCCGGACTGATGATATTAATATTTCCATTATTATTGTCCATGATCAGTTTGTTTTGACTAAAATTAAGCATGTTTCCCTATCCTTTGCATGGACTGAAGCATTCATATATACTAGACACAATCGTACAAAAAGATATCCTCTTTGGTCTAGCTTATCAAAGTACTGTTCTCGGCCAGTAATGATGATAGGTTATTTTAATGTAATTAGGGAACCTAGTGAGTACATTGGTCAATCTTCACCAAATCTCAAATGCATGATAGATTTTAATGTGTTCTTTGAAGAAAATCAATTGATTGAACTGCCATAAGTAGGAAATCAGTTCACATGGGCAAGAGTAAGGGAACTAGGTAATGTATGGGAAAGGTTAGATAGGGGACTGGCTAATGCGAGTTTTTTGGATCTTTTTCCTAACACCAACATCAGAGTTAAAGCAAGGCATCCATCTGACCATTCCCCTTTGCTTGTTTCTATAGCCAATTTGAATTTTTCTTCGGGACCAAAAGTTTTTAGGTTTTAGTCTTGCTGGTTAATGCATGATACTTTTCTAGACTTGGTAAACAATAACTGGAATAGTGAATGCACTGGCTTTGGCATGAACATGTTCTCTACAAAACTAAGAAGATTAAAAATGGCTTTTAAAGACCGGAACAAAAATATTTTTGGAAATGTAAATGATAAAGCAAAGGAGGCAGAAGATAAGGTTTTGCAAAAAAAAAGGAAATTTTAAGCAAAAAGGAAATGTAAATGATAAAGTAAAGGAGGCAGAAGAAAAGGTTAAAAATAAAAATAGAAATTTTCAGTAAAATAATGATGTTTTAGCCAGAAATGAACTTCACAAAGCTCAAGCTAAACTGAGACCAAGTGCAATGGTAGAAACCGCTAGCGGTTTCTTACCAATTAAATATATTATTTATTTCATTGTCTTTCTTCCACCTCACCTTAAGAAACCACCATTTTTTTCCTACAATGGTAAGAAATTACTTTCACTATTCATGGACCCCAATTGATTACTCATTAATTTTACCATTAACATTTAATTAAATTAAATTTGTCCACCCAAAATAAGTTGAACGTGAAATTTAATAATACATTATAATTTTTATAATAGAATTTCATTTTTTTTTTCAAAACTTATTAAATGATTCACTATTTTTTCTTCAATTTTTTGTGTTTTATTATATAAAAAATTAAAATAAATTTTGTTTTTCTTGTCAAGAAATTGTTAAATATTTTTTCAAATAATAAATTATAAGATAAATTGATTTTTAAAATTATTTTAAAAACATTACATTAGCAAAGACTAATTATAACGACTAGACAAATTACAATAAATACTTAAATAATAAAATATTGATCTAGTCCGGTCAATTATTACAAATTGAAAATAGAAATATTGATCTAGTCCAACCAATTATTACAAATCTGACGCAAGTTGGCCCCCCATCGGTTTCCAAACAAGAACCATGGAGTGATTTCTTATTAAGAAACCGTCCTAGAACCACAACTGTGGGTGTTTTCGGTTTCTAGAACGGTTTCTTAAAGTTAAGAAACCACCATTGCACATGCTCTTAGCATTAAAGAGAGAAGAGGTTTTTCGTTAACAAAATTCTAGGATAAAATAGCTTAAAGATGGAGATTCAAACACTAAATTCATTCATGCATCTGTTAAGTCCAAACAATCCAGACAAACAATCTCAGAATTTAAAAATGCACAGAATCAGTGGATTAAAAATCCTAATGAAATTGAACTTGAAGCTGTGAGATTTTATTCTGAGTTATTAACTGATGGTAATACTGACATACATGGTCTAGGCACTGTTTCAATGCTACAAGATATCCCTCAACTGGTCTCGGATCAGATGAATACATATTTGATGAAAGCATAAACCATGGAAGAGCTCAAGAAACTTGTTTTCAGTATGGATGGAGACTCATCACCTGGACTAGATGAGTATCCAGGTAAGTTTTATACTGCTTGCTGGAATATTATCTAAGATGACCTGTAAAATGTTGTTAATGAGTATATGCTAGGCATTTCCATTCCAAGAGCCTTTACAACCACATTAATTGTTTTGATACCAAAAAATCAGGTCAACTCATCTTTCACTGAATATAGACCCATAAGCCTTTCCAATGTTCTAAACAAAGTTTTTTCAAAGGCCTATACTGAAATATTTAAGTCCATAATGACTTAGTTAATCTCTCCCGAGTAGTCATTTTTGTTCAGAATAGAGAACTAGCTGATAATGTTTATTAATGCAAGAGATGATGCATTTTTTGAATAACAAAAAAAGGGATTCAACGTGTGTTTTAAACTTGATATGATAAAGGCATTTGATGGATTGTCTTGGCATTTTTTGAACTCTCTTTTACTGAAACTTTGTTTTCATGGACTTAAAGTCAAAAATATTATGGGCAACATAGCTGCAACTTTTTTTCCATTTCTTATTAATGGTAAACCTTTTGGATTTTTTTTAACTTCAAGGGGCATTAAAAAAGGAGACCCGCTATCCCCTTTTTTGTTTATATTGCTTACTGAATTTTTTTTCTAGAAATCTAAAGGTTTTATATCAACAAGGTAGGATTGATTATTTTAAGTTGCCAAATTCAGATTGTAAAATCACACATCTTAGTTTTGCTGATGATACTGTGGTTTTCTCAAATCTAATAGGAAATTGTTTTTAAAAAACTTAAAAATCTTTCCGCTTGTTTATGAAAAAGGCTACTGGGGGAAAATCAATTTCCAAAAATTAGCTTTTTATTTAACAAAGCATGCTCCTATAGTTTATAGAAATTTGATTCAGCAGATCACATATATGACACCTGGAGTTTTTCCATTCGCATATTTAGGGTGTCCAATTTACTGTGCTAGAACTAAGCACAATTACTTCCAAACCATATTTGAAAATATTTCAACAAAGCTTCTTTTATGGCAAAACAAATGGTTAAATCAAGCTGGTAGACTTGTTCTGCTGAAACATGTTCTCTTTTCCCTTCCCCTTCATATTTTAACTGTTTCTAAACCAACAAGAGGGGTAATAGACAAGTTACACATCCTATTTGCAAAAACATTTTGGGGGACTTCTGAATATGGACAGAAAAAGACATGGAGATGTTGGAAAAACATTTGTTTCTCTTATATGGAAAATTTTCTGGATGTTAAAAATCTTCACATCACAGTTATAAATTTTTCTTTAAAACTTTGGTGGAAGTTGCAAAAAGGGAAATCACTTTGGTATGATTATATGTGGTCTTTACCTGATTATTTTAAAGTTTCTAAGACCTGTCATATGATTGAAGAGGTAGATGACATTGCATCTGATAACTGCTACTTACATGTAGGAAAAGGAGAGGTATCATTTTGGCACACAAACTGGCTAAATAAGACTAATCTATTTAGTGTGTGGAATATGGACTTTTCACTACCTTATCCCGACATGACAGTAGCAGATTTCTTCCAACATCAGCATGAATATATTTCTGATATGCAAAATGGATTATCTGCTGAGTATATTTAGATTTTATCTAAGGAGTTTCCATTGTTTGATGATTATCCAGATTTTATAATGTTGAAACCTGAGAAGAATGGCTATTTCTCTCTCTCTACTGCTTATGCATTACTTAGACCTAAAAAGCTTGAAGTTGCTCTTTCAAACACTTATGGTCTAAATTTTTACCAAAAAAGTACTCAGTTTTCACCTGTAGACTTCTAAATAGACTACTTCCTCTAGCTGACATCTTAGAGGATTTTAGCTTCCATCAACAATCTATTTTCCCTTTTTGTAATAGGGATTCTGAGGAAGTTCATTGCTATTGTAATAACTATCATTGGACCAAAGGTATATGGACTCAGATCAGTTTGTTTTTTGATGTGGAAGATATTCATTTCAAAACCCATGGGATAGATTTTGTTTCTACCGGAATGTAGAATTAAAATCTAAACTACAAGTTTTTTGTGTTAGACTAATCCCATCTATAACATCCTAGTTTATCTAGTGTGCCAGAAATAGGTACATTTATGGCAATCAAGTTCCTGATGTGATGTTCTTAGTTAGAAATGCTTTAGATGCAATCACAACTTTGGTTTTCATCAATGGACTAAAATGGAAGGTTTCAGAAAAAAATCATACATTTTGCACTCCTATCCATAGCTTCAATTGATTCAGGTTTAAGAACAAGAAGATAGAGCATAGTTTTATGGAAACTTCCTCAACAACCATATAAGCTCAACACATATGGTTCTTCTCTCAAAACCAAAGCAGCTAGAGCTGGAGTGGTAATTATAGATCAACAAGGGAAGGTTCTGATTGCAAAGTCTTAGTTCTTAGAGGATACGGATAGCTTGGAGGCTGAAATCATAGCCCTTATCACTGGCTTGCAAAAAATATATTTCTATAAGTATAATGACATTCAATAGGAAGTGGACTCTCTGGTGATACTTAAGATGATCAGAAAGGAATACAAGATCCCATGGATATTCATCTCTTTGATCAGAACCATATGGAGTCTCACAGGTGAGATTTCAACTTTTTTTTGCTCATAATTTTAGTGGAGGCAAGGCTATTAAAGGCGGATTTGGTAGGAAAAATGCGGAACCGCCTTGGTCGAGAGGTTCCAAACTTGGAACCCTTATTAAAGGATAATGGATCGCAATGAACTTATTGGTAATGATCTTAGAAAATCACCCAATTACATGTCATTGATCGAAACATTTGTCACGTTTGTGTTTGATGATACTTCTAAAAATGGTGTGGTGCAAGCCCGGTGTTCGTGTAAAGATTTTAAAAATGATGTGTATGTAGGGAGAAAGAAATTACGGGCACATCTCATAATGAAGGGTCTCAAACTAGCTATACTAGTTGGGTGTGGTATGTGGAGGTTGGAGAAACAGCTCGGACGATTTATTTAAGTGAAACGAATGTTGAAGATGAATTTGATGGGAATGCGGAATTTGATGAAATGGTTGAGAATAATGTAAGAGAGTTCAAAGGTAAACCCGAAGTATTAAAAGCTTTAATTATTGATAAAGAAACGCCATTGTAAAATGGTTTGAAACATTCAGTACTTAGTGCGACTTTGAGGTTAATGAAGTTGAAAGCCAAATTTGGGTGGACCGATAAGTCAATGAATGAAACTCTAGAATTTCTTAGGGATTTGCTCCCTGCAGGTAACATGATGCTGGATAGGTTGTATGCGGCAAAAAATGTTCTTTGTCCGATGGGATTGGAATTGAAAAAAATTCATGCTTTCCCGAATGATTGTATGTTGTACCTGGGGGTAGAAGATGAAAATTGAGAAACATATCGGGTATGTGGTGAGTCTTGCTACAAATTGAAGAGGGGTCCGATTTTGGTGGGTGCGGAAGTTGTAACTAAAACAAAGAAAAAGACACTAGCAAAAGAGATGTAGTATCTCCCTATTGTTCCACGGTTGTAGAAGTTGTTTGAGTGTACAGAAGATGCGAAATTGATGCGTTAGCTTACAGAAAGGGATCGACCGGATGATGATGTCATTAAATATACATCGGATGGTGAGCAATGGAAAAAATTGATGCCCTTTACCCCAAATTTGGTGAAGATCCCCGCCATTTGAGGTTTGGGCTATGCACCAATGGAATGAGTTCATTTGGTAACATGAGTAGTACACATAGTTCTTGGCTTGTTATGTTGGCTATCTACAATCTTCTGTGATGGCTGATAATGAAACATAAGTACATGTTGCTATCTGTGATGATTTCTGGTCCTAAACAACTGGTTAATGACATAGATGCGTATCTTGCTCCTCTTGTCGAGGATTTGTTGTCCCTATTCAATAAGGGGGTTTAGACATATGGCGAAAGTGTTGATGATTACTTTATCTTGAAAGAGATGTTATTTTGCACCATTAATGATTTTTCTGCATACGGTAATTTTTCTGGCTACTCAGTTAAAGGTCACTTTGCTTGTCCCGTGTGAGAGAAGGAGACTGATTAGCACCAATTGAACTATGGTTGTAAAAATGTATACCAAGGTTATCAGAGGTTTCTTCCGCGGGATCATCCATGGCAATTGGCCAAGAAATGGTTCAATGGGGAGGTCAAGGGTAGAGAAGCACCAGTTGCACCAACAGGCACTCAGATATTTGAAATTGTGAAGAATTTGCCCAATGACTTTGGGAATAAGAAGCGTAAAGTGCCAGTGGATGGGAGTTGGAAGAAATTCTCCATTTTCTAAGTGTTAAAATTTTCCTTTTGCAATGGTTTCCAATTTCTTAACTAATGTGAGCAACTAAACAAAGCTAATTTAAAATGCAAAGCAATGAAAAAATAATTTATGACTTAACAAATCGGTCAAGACTCCAAACGATAATTCAAACACATGATTTTGTCAATGTCACTTCCAAAATATGAACATGGTCTAATTCCATGAAAAATTCTAATTGTTTGAACCATAATCCACCACAATAACATTGTCTACTCAAAGCCTAGTGTGGGTCGAATATGTGCTCAATCTCGGAATCATCGTCATTGTATTCGCCATCCATATCACTATCCATCATGAATAAGTCGAAGTTTTGGGCCTCATCATCCTCACTCAGTTCGAGTTGGATTTCTTGTGATTCCAAGAATCTTTCTTGTTGTGCTTCCACTCTGGCCAGCATTTCAGAATTCTCTTCCACATCGCTCCGGATGCAGTTGAAGTAACGTCCTATAGAAGCCTCCCACTTGCTTGTGGAACCTGGCCAAAAAAGATAAATGCACATTTAGTAATAAGCGCAAGGACAAGAGAAGATTAGTGAAACTTAAATAAAAATATTTTTAATAAAATACTTACTAGATCTGGATGGCCTGACTATTTTAGCTTCCGCCTCCCTAGCCCTTTTGGCATTCTTCGCCGCCTGTCCCGACACAACCCTTGGCACCCATTTACCATCAGGACCGAGCATTAGCCCTTTATGATAAAACCGCGCCTCTTCAAAAAACTTTGAGCGGAGTGGGTGGTCTTTCAATTGAGCACCGGCTTTCTAGATCATCGCGGTGAACAATCCACCATAAGGGAGGTCTTTTTTTTTGGCATTGGTGTCTTTGAGCATACACGTCAAAATGGTATAACCAGGGTTAATTTTCATGCCCTTCATGACATAGTAGAAAACCATTAGATTCCTAATGGTCAGATCACATGTGTGTCCACCGGTAGGAAACACATTCAATCACACTCACTCATAAATGAGCCTCTGCTCCAGGGTTCCCTTTCTCAGGGGAAGAGTACTCGCTACCTAGGGCATCCATTATTGTGTACTTATCAACCGAAAGTTCTTTTCCGTTAACCCTAGTACAATCATGATTGTTCAAGCTTTATCCCAAATTTGCATAAAATTGGTAAACCTCATCTACGTACACCCATTCTTCTAAGAATAACAAATTGTCTAAATGTTGGATTTGAAATGCTCTAACAAATACCCTAGACACAAATCATTAACTGATGATGCACAAATAGTTTTTGAATTGATAATTTTACGTTTGGAGAATTCGACATACCTCTCCTCCTCATTTCTATTAAAAAATAAGGGGATTTGTTGATTTGTGTAGGGTTCTTGGCTTCGGTCGCTCGCCACCCCGGTATTCTTCTTGGTGTACCTTGGCCTTGACATTGCGCTCGAAAGGGTGAAAATTGTGGGAAATGGGAAATTTGATCGGGCACTAGGGTTTGTGGGTTTGAATTTGGGGCTTTAAAATGTAGATTGATTTCTGTATTTTTTTATATACTGATAAGCATTCCGAGTTCGGAAGCTGTTTCGCTCTATTTTTTAAAGAGCAGAATGGCTTCCAAGTTTGGAAGCCAATTTATCCTAGAAACAAATAAATAAAAAATGCGGGGTTTTTGAAGGGTATTAAATACCCTAGGAAGCCCACATTTTCTCAACATTTTCCCTAAAAAAACCCGCATCTCCCCATTTCTTCCATAACCAAGATCTCTAATCCATTTTTTCTTCAAGGGTTGATGCAAGGTATGATTACAACAATCCAACTCCAACATTCATCATCTCTACTTGTATCTTCTCATCTTCTCTTTTTGTATTTGTTTGAAGGGGATGATTTAACAAGTGCTATGGGACTTGATGAGGCTTGAGGTCTTAAGGAATTGATGTTCCAAATTATTTGATGTAAAGGAAGGTGTTTTAAAACCCTAGATTATGCAGTGCACACTCATTGCTTCTTGAATGGTAAGCCAAATTTGAGGGGTTTGATTATTTTGAATGTTTAATAGTGTTATATAGTGAAGAAATTGTGATTGTGAGTTTTGTATCATTATTTTTCAATTTTTTTAAAAATAAATATTTAAAAATGTTTTTTAGTGATGCTATTGTGATTGTGAGGTTTGTCTCATTAATGTGCCAATTTCTTATGAAAATAAATGTTTTGTAGTTAGAGACATGATTTAGTGGATATTTTTTTGATGTAGGTTCACTAATGTCTAAAAAAAGGACTCACGACAATATGTCACTTTCACGAAATAGCCGTCCTACGACATCGGAATATGGTTGTGATGATGAACATGATGGATCCGACAAGGTAGGAATTGGAAAAATGCATTGTAGAACATTAACGTAGGATAGCTTGAAAATAGTTCACTTCCTTGGTATTTAATAAGTCGGGCAAAATGTTTGTCCAAAGAGCGCCCAAAATGGTCAAGTTGGGAAGCAAAAGTCGGTATAAAAAGGGTGGACATAAAATATGATAGTTGGCATGAGCTTCTCCAAGGCTATAAGGAGATCCTATGGATGGAGTGCAAGGTACCATAATTAGACAAACTAAATATTATTGATATTCCCAACTTAGTAGACAAATTAACTATAACTATTCCCATAGAAACCATTTAAAATCGATGCACTGGATATGACATTTATAAAAAAAAGGTGAGTTAGCGAGAGCACAAGTACACTTTGTCACGGACTACATTTTTTCTACCGAAAAGGGTGATCGATTATGGATAACTTACACACACATTCAACCAGAGAGTTGGGAGATCCACAAGAGAAGGGCTTTGGAGAATGACTCTTAATGTTAGTCTTTAATTAGTTTTTTTTAAACTACTTAGATTTTAATGTCTTTAGTAATGTCGTGCCTCTAACAAGCTAACATAGGGTACAAGGCAAGAAAAACAACGTGATGCCGGTTTGAACACCACAATATTCATCTTTTTGGGGTTAATGCTCTCAATGGTGAATCGAAAATTCGATGTGATTCTGCATCGATTGAACCGTGGGGGCTATGAATTGGCAGCTCTTAAATATGTTGAGGAACATCTTGAGATGGATATTCAAAATGCAATCGCAGCGGGTATGTCCGAATAGGAGGCTAGGGCTACAATACAACCAATGGATGTTGAAGACATAGAGAGGTTTAATTTATTCCTTAAAGGCAGGAAAAACAAGAAGAGTGAGTATGAGAAGCCCGAAGAGAAGAACTTGTGGAACAAGTGGTAAACCAGACTTCCCTACAGCTCTTTTTTTACTTCCTTCATTTACATATTAGCTTTTATTTGTGTTCTAAAATTTCCGTACTTGCAATACGTACGTAGGATAAATTAAAGAATGATCCATTGGAAGGGAAACTCATACCCACGTTTAAGAACGACATCCTTTCTATGGCTACCAATAAACCCGACCATACGGCCGTATTAGGGGGTGGGTGGGTACTTGAACCAATATGAAGCCTTTGGAATCACTCGTTACTTTGGTCGTGCACAACCATTGCATGTCCACACTTTGCAAAACATGCCCTTCAATGAGAGAAATGAATAGAGCAACAAGACAATCTCATTCGGAAGTTGATCCAACACTTTGGCCTTGTGCTTCCCCGGAATTTAGATGATTTGACACCCAATTGGACATCGCCATCAAGAAGTTCACACCATTCACCAAAAGATGTTGAGGTCAATCAGGAGGAAATCATTGAAGTTCGACAAACGAAGCCGACAACCACGACAAGGCCATCCTTCCTTGTGATAAAAAGGTAAACATTTTACATTCATCAAATCATTAATTCAAATTTTTGTCAAATTTAACAAATGTAGTTGGTGTCGATTAGAGTTCACTTATGTGCGAGCTATGCATAGATCGAGGCATATGTGATAGTCCACTCCATGTAGCTGATGGAGTTTTGCATGAGTTAATGAAATAACATCATATTGTACCAATTCTAGAAGGTTTGTCAAGAGTCTCTTTGAAAAAGGCATCGGTGAAGGGTGTCTCATTGCCATTTCTAGATGGAGAATACAAGAATGTTGGTTTCGCGGCCACATTGACTACTATATGATGATCCCATAAAGGATTTCCATTTGAAAGTCAAATGGCCGACAACACCAAAAGCGGTCCAAAGTACACCAAAGGCGGTAAAGACTTTACCTAAACCCATCCACACTATACCCAAACCGGTTAAAAGGGAACCAAAACTAGTTCAAACAACATTGGACAAGATGAGACAACCGCTTCCAAGGCCACAACTCTCGAATGACGTACCTCACTTTGTGAGAGTGCTATGCACATTGCTCCTACTGCATCAAAACAACTCAACTTACTCATTCGTGGGAAACAATGGTATATTTGGTGCCAAGAGAGACATCATCGCGATGTGGAGTGATTTCAAGGACCTTTGGAAATGTGAGCAAGTTAATCAGACAATAATATCCATATACATCTTGTGGGTAAAATCTGCATTACATATTAAATTCATGTTTATGATTTCATTTTCTCTAACTATTTATGACTAACCCGAAACATTTCATAATTTCATGATACATGTATCATATGTACAATTAAAAGAAGGATTGGGTCGGATACATGTTCCCGGTGATGACTCATGAGATCGGTTGTACAAACCAAGAGAGAATCGACTACATTTGCAAAAAATCTTGGGAGAAAGGATAAGAAATTATTCATTACGCCCTATATTGAAAGGTTATATTTAGAATCTCCATTATGTTCGACCATATCATTTACGAACTTCAATAAATTTACACTCTATTTTGTACAGAGATAATTGGAGATTGATCATCATTGTTCCGGAAAAAAAACGTGTGTATTGGATGGATCCATGTACTTCCAACCATCAGACTCATTTTTCAAGATTTTGGAGTACGCTATGGAGGACAATAGTGAAGATGATGAAAATAAATTTCAGGTAGTCAAAATCAAGGTATAATATGAATAAATTGATTCAATTTTTCAAGGAGATAACATTATGTTATTCTATAAATTACAAAATTTATATTATTTAAAATAGTAAAAGTAACAAGCGCAAACATGAGAGTGTGGCTATTACATAATGTTGTATGCAAGAGAGTGCATAGAGGCCGTGAACTTGGATTTACTTGAGATTGACAAGGTAATTGTACATTTGGTTGTAATAGACATTAGTAGTGTCCATATATCAATAATAATATTTCCAACTTACTCGCTATGCAAATAGGTTTTCCCAAAGACAACAAGGCCAGATTCAAAACAAGATATCAATACAACTAGGAATTGTTTGGCTAGGCATCTCATTCTCAACCGCTCACGTCTTCTTGCAAACCCTTACTTGGGGGAGTAACACAATTTAGGTAACTAGTAGTGATTTAAAGCTTTGGAATATAATTTGCTTGATTTCTATTCATATCTATAGATTATTTTTTAGTTAGCATTTATAGTAGATTTTTGTTAGCTCGTAGAACAATTGCGTGTATTGAGTTACATTTGTGGCTGTTGAAAGAGGCCTGTTGTGAGACGGGAATTGAGTGAAATTGACTTTTTGCCATTGGTGCCGAATTGAGTTATGAGCTCGTAAGTATAATCGACCCTTCAGTAGTCAAAGGGCCAAATTAATTTACAAACTCGGAAGTAAAATAGTACCAATAAAAAAAGCCAAAAAAATTACAGATGCGGCCTGGAAATTTGACCCGAACAAGGAACCATATCTTCAAACGGACCCAATTTTTACTTTCGAATGAGGAACCTATTAAAGGTGGTTCAGTTCTGAACTCGGAACGTTCAATCAGGCACAGCCAGGTTGATCCAATTCCAAGAGCGGAACAAAAAGGCAGTTCCACCGGAATGATAGGTTCCGAGCCCGGAACATATTAAAGGTGGTTCCACCGGCCTTTTCAAGGCTGTTCATAACTGCCTTTAATTGCTGATTTTAAAAGCAGTTCTCGAAACTGCCTTTAATCAATCGCGATGAAAGACACGACCTTTAATGGCCCCTTCCTCCACTAGTGAGGCAAATTCAGTTGCTGATGCCCTTGCTAAACCAGCAAGTACCTCCAATATTTCTAGTGTTTTTACTCATGACACTCTGCCACATAATGTTAGGGGTCTGGCTATGCTTGATGCAAGAGAACTTTCTTATATTATGGTTATATAAGTTCAACAAAATTTGTGCAAGGTACTGCTCTCTTTGTTTCTTTTTACAGGTGTTAGAGCGGACATGGAAGCGAGCTGTGGAGCTATTTTCCTTTTGCTGCACTCCAGATGTAAGATTGGAAGGAAACTCTAAAAATAATGCTGGTCATCAAGCAATTCAAGCTTAGAAACACTTTAATACTTGAACATGATGATAACTTAGTATTGTACTTCATGGGAAGTATAATGCAAGGGGTTAGAACGGAAGGCCACCTCTTTTTGTCGACACCTGGAGTGAGGGAAAAAAAGTGGATGACCATTTTAGACCTCGACAATAGGGGTAGGTCATTCTTTTCGCTCACACTGGGGGGTGGAGGAAAAGAGAATGGAATTCATAACTCTGAGACTTATATCGAGTAGAATTACACGTATTTTCACAATGTATAGCTCTTTCAACACTTGTGCTTGATTGTTCATATTTTTCTAAGGTTAGGGGAGCCTAATAAAATTTACCCCTCACCCTTAGTGAGTTTTAATTTTAAAAACATCATCTACCAATATATAAACAAATCACTTGGTGAGTTTTAATTTTAAAAAAATCATCTACCAACATATAAACAAATCACTTCATGTGTTTAGACATTTTAATCGTGTATATGTCATCTTATTTCAAACGTGTCAGCAAAAAAAAACAATTTTTTCATAAAAACATTCATTTTGTGAAATATCACACATTTCATATTTGCAATACTTGATGAATAATCTAAGAATTTTTATATACTTTAATTCATGTGTTCATGCAGTTACATAGTGTATTTGACATGTTACTTCATACATTCCATAAAACTTAAAAACACCAAAACCTTTATAACAAAATGTATCTAATAAAAAAATTAGACCTTGACGAATCATCTAGCAAAATGTGAACACATAACTTCATGTGTTCATGCAATTAAATTGTGTATTGAACATATTACTTTATACATTCCAATAAATATAAAAATACGGAAATCTTCTTCACAAAATCCATCTAATCAAATTCCAAAATTTAACAAATCATCTAGTAAAATATGAACACATTATTTCATGTGTACATGCAGTTCCATCGTGTCTTTAACAAATTACTTCGTACGTTCTAGCAAATTTTAAAATACCAAAATATTCTTAACAAAATGCATCTAATCAAATTCCAACCTTGACAAATTATCTGGAAAAAATATGAACACATTACTTTATGTGTTCATGTAGTTACATCATGTATATAACATAATAATTCATACGTTCCAGTTAATTTAGAAATACTAAATCTTCTTAATAAAATGCATCTAATAAAATTCGAAACCTTAACGAATCATCCAGCAGTTCCAACTTCATCTTTGGCAGTTGATTATTCTAGCAGTGCCTTTGTGATGTTTAATATTCATCATACTAAATTCACAGGAAACACTGGCCCAAGCTTTAAAATCAAAACCCTAATCTACTCTTGGGTCAGAGATGGTAAACAATCTGAGCAATTCATATAAACCTACCGCTTCCACTGCTTGTTTCATCAACAAATCACCTAAACCCACCACCACCACTGCTTTTTCATCATAAAATCACCTAAACCTACCGTTACCACTGCTTGTTTCATCAACAAATCACATAAACCTACTGACTTAATTGAGTCACGGTCGAGAGCATCGGCAGCGATAGGCACCGATGGCCGATACTTGCAGGCGCTGAAGATAAGCTCGCAAGGGGATAATTATAAAAACCACCTCTTTTTCCTTCATGATCGGCATCAGACATCTCCTTAGCTGCCACAGGCTAAATATTGGAACAAACCAAACTCAGACTTGAAAAATTTTGTAAAAGAATTGCCAAATTTAGGGATTTCTCTTCTCCAAATTAGGAGATCCGATTATGAGATTATGACCCAAATTTTATGCAATAACTTGAACCGCAAATTTCCCTTTAATTTTTAGATATTGCATTCTAATCCCCCATCTTTTTTTTTTTAAATATAACCATCCTTAGATGGGGGGATATTTATAGGCTCTCCAAACCGTAAAAGAGCTAGCAATAGCATCATGAGTTTGTTCGTTACAAAAGGTCATCCGATTGATGATCAAGAACCCTAAGAGCACTTGTAGTGGAAGCAAAGTAAAACCAACATACAATATGATCAGTGAAAATAAGTCTAAGTGCCAGACTGAATCAGAAACAGATTTTCTAAGCCCTGAGATATCATGAACGAGTCGGGGAGTCGACATTCGAAACCCCAGTTAGTCAATGATATTCAGACCGTAGGAAATATGTTTAAAAGCCTCATAAGGAGCAAGCATGGATCCGGATTTATCTTCCAGCTGAGAGAGGAGCAGCTGAAAGGACAAATCAGCAGTGAGTGTCTTCATCCAAACAGTCTGCAAAAATGCAGCGGAAGGAGATGTCCGCAGCCAGCATCAGTTCCCGTAGGAGTCTTCTGGTACCTGAGATATGAAGAAGAACACAGCAGTATCTATACTCGAAAGAGCAGCTCAGTGATAAGCTTAATCAGAGAAACTAACAGCACAGAAAGAGTCATAACCATAAAAATGTTAGTCAGTCCTGCGAGAAATGTTAGCCGCAGCAAAAAAAAGGGGTGGGAACCTAATTTATTGCCACTCTAATCCCCGGGACTCCAGAGATATCCAGGGCAAGGAGACCTTTAAAGAAAATTGGGACTGACATAATATCCACATCTCCTTGGAGATGGTTATCCATAGCCAATTTTGCCAAAAAATCTGTAGGATGGTTAGCTTCCCGGGGGATATACTGGATAGGGATTGAGAGATGTGCCCTGTGTAGTGTACTACAGATTGAGAAAATTTTCCAAGGACAGAGGGATGGGTTAATAATCCCCTTGACTGCAGTTAGGCAATCTGATTCAATAATGCAGTTGTGCAAAGAGAGTTCTAAACAGATATCATAAGCACTTTGAATAGCTAGAAGCTCAGCATGTAAAGGATCAGAACTTTGAAAGGTATTAACTCTCATTTTGATCAAGAATCCCCTCCAATCCCTTACAATCACTGCAGTAGCAGATTGACCACCAATTTTCCAGGAAGCATCCGTATTTACTTTGTAGCCTCTATCTGGTTTTTGCCATTTTACAATTGATATCAGTTTTTTCTTCTTACTAGAAATTTTAGGAATGATATTAGCCAGAATCCATCTCTTGTTCTTTTCAATATTTCCATAAAATTGATGAGCAGTAAAGATTTGGTAAATCATCCCTTTGATTTCAAGGAAACATGTTTCAGAAGAGAAAGCTGTGTTTTCAAAGATTATTTTGTTCCTATAGATCCATAAGAACCAGACAGTAGCCACCAGGGAAACAGAAATCAGGTTTTCATGTATCTTGGAATCAGCTGGATATGCTAAAAGAAATTTTACTCTATTTTTAAAACTACTGAATCCAGGGGAAGGTAGCTGTAACAGGGAGAGGACCTTTTGCCATACAGCATTGGAAGATATGCATGAATTAAAATAGTGATCAAGATTGTCAGAATTATTCATACAAATAGGGCATCTAGAAGCAAAAGAGAAACCGAATCTGTTAAGTATGTTGTCAAAAGGTAATAGACCATTTAGGACTCTCCATAATAAGACTGACATTTTACCAGGAAGAAAAGAGGTCCAGACCTTAGAAAATTCTCTGATGCATGGTTTCCGTATTCTAAAAATTGAGTATGCTGACCTGATTGAGAAGTTTCCATCCAAATTAGGAGTCCAGACGAGCTTGTCTTTGTGTGTATAATCCAAAGTAGCCACCTGCAGGGAATAGATAATGTTGGTAGCCAAGTGTGGCTCCAGAAGTGGTAGGAAAGATGATTTACCCTCAATGAAAGATCTGAGGGAGATATCTGTAAAAGGTAGTTCAATGTGTTCTGGCCATTTGTAAATTAAAGCTCCATTACCTATCCAATTTGCATTCCAAAAAGAACAATCTCCTACTCCATAGAGGACTCTGGAAGCACTGTTTGCAATGGCAGTAATTCTTGTAATCCTAGACCAGGTGTGTGATTTTTTATATGAGTCAGGTAAGGACCATATGAGAGAAGCCCACTGAGTATTGTTATGTTGCAACTTCCACCACAGTTTACAAGAGAAAGCTTCTACTGTTGCATTTAGATCTCTAAATCCTAAGCCATTTTCCTGAACTGGCAAACACATTTTCTTCCAGGTTCTCCACTTTTTTTGTCTCCATGTTCACCCTTCCCCCAGAATAGACTCGAAGAAGCTCTCTCCATTTTTTTAGGATTATCCTAGGGGGTCTTAAAACTGTAAAAATATGAGTAGGGATAGAAAGGAGACAGTGATTAATCAAGGTGATCCTACCAGCTGAGGATAGCCATCTATTTTTCCAATTGTTAATCATTTTTTCCATTCTTTCTAAAACTGGAAGGTAATGGACCTTTAAGTTTCTACCAGAAAAAATAGGTACACCTAGATATTTGAAAGGAAAAGAACCTTTCTCCATTCCCAAAATCCTCTTGACTGTGAGAACAGTTTGAGGAGGGATGTTCTGAGCTAAGAAAAACTCAGATTTGGAGAAATTTACTTTTTGTCCGGATGTACTCTCATATGCTAACAAAAACAATTTAAAAAGTTTCAGATCTTTTGACCTGGTGGTAAAAAATATGGCAGTGTCATCAGCATACATGATATGTGTAAGGGGGAGCATGTAGCGGGGAGACTGAAATATTGCAAATAACCATCTGAAAACATTTTCTTGAGACTTCTAGAAAAAGCCTCAGACATAATGTTATACAGAAAAGGGGATAGAGGATCCCCTTGCTTGATGCCTCTAGAGGAAGGGAAAAAACCAGATGTCACACCATTCACTAGAACAGAGAAGTGTGCAGCAGCAATGTTGTGCATTATAAGTGCTACAAATTTTCCATGGAATCCAAATTTTAGTAGGATAGAATTTAGAAAAGACCAGGAGACCCTGTCAAAAGCCTTTTGCATATCTAATTTAACTATCAGATTTTTGACCTTAGATTTCCTAGACAATAATCTGGTCATCTCTTTCATTAAAATGACATTATCCGAGATATCCCTCCCTTTGATGAATGCACTCTGCTCAGGAGAGATCAGAGTATGCATTAAAGGTTTAATCCTCTCCAGAAGCAATTTAGAAAAAAACTTTATTAACAAAGTTAGATAAACTGATTGGCCTAAAGTCAGCAAAAGTTATGGGGATTTTCTTTTTTGGGATTAAAGTGAGCCATGTACTTGAAATGGCTTTTGGGATGTTACCATTTATTAAGAAGTCATTTGCAGCAAGCAAGAGATCTTCTTTGATGGTTTCCCAGAAATGAGTGTAGAATTCACCTGAAAATCCATCAGAGCCAGGAGCACTGGATTTGTTAAGATTAAAAACTGCAAAATGCAGTTCCTGTATGTTAAAGGGATTGAGAAGTAACAGATTTTGTTCTTCCGTAATGAGTTTAGGAATCTCCTTAAGAAAGTGATTATGATAGGTTCCTTCTATTTGTGGTACATCCTGATTAAGTAATTCCTGAAAGAACCTAACTCCTTCCTCTTTGATCAGTTTAGGATCTGAGATCCAGTTACCAATTCCATCCTTAATTTTGCAAATTCTTGATCTTGCTTTTTTTTCTTTAATGGAATGATAAAAGAAACTAGTGTTTGCATCCCCATGTTTAATCCAATTAAGCCTTGCCTTTTGTTTAAAGGAAATGTTATGTTCTTTTTGAGCTCTGAGAAGGTCAGCTTTAGATTTTGTGAGTTCCATTAACATTGCATCATCAGGTGAAAGCTGGAAAAGTATCTCTAGTTCATTTACTCTATTCTCGGAAATGATAAGATTCTGATTCACATTGCCAAAGTTAGACCTATTCCAATCTTTTATAACAGTCTTCAGTCTTTTAAGTTTATACACCAGATTATGCATCCCTTGAAAATTAGATCCCAGATTCCAATTTGAAACTACCAGTTCCTGAAATTCAACTCTATTAGCCCACATTTCTTGGTATCTGAAAGGCCTAGGAACCTGCTCTAGAGCTGATTGAATTGAAAGCAGTAAGGGAGAATGGTCAGAGGTTAGTCTATTTAGGACTTGTATGGAGCTGTTGGGAAATTGTTCAATCCATTCTAGGTTACTAAGTCCTCTATCAAGTCTCTGAAACTGTAAATCCCTACACTTATCATGATATCAATTATTGCTCCATGTGTACGAGTTACCTACAGTTGGTATTTCATGCAAATCTTTACTGGATATAAAATCATTGAATTGTTTCATACTCTTCCTGGGGGTGGTCTTTCTACCCTTGTACTCTGTAACAGATGTTACAGAGTTAAAATCACCTATGTAGACTGATGGATCAGGCTCAGAAGATACTGACACAGGCATAGAAGACTGTAAATCAGACCATAATACTTCCCTTAAAGTTCTATGAACACTAGCATAGATGAAAAAACATATCCAGGAAGAAGAGGTAGCTCTTTCCTCTATTTTAGTTTTAATGAACTGATCTGACTCCTGTAAACTTTGTATGTTGAAATTATGATTCCATAGGAGCCAAATTTTTGCATACTGAGCACATATTGCATTTTCAAACCCTAAAACATGCTTCAATTTTATCAAATCTTGATTATCATGCCATGGTTCGATTAAACACAGGATGTCTATCTTGTGTTTCATTTTGAGAGTCTTTAATCTATCAATTGAAGTACCATAACCCCTAACATTCCAGACTAAAATATTACCATGTTTGGTGTATTTTATCATTTAAAACTAGCCGGGGTAGATTTTTGTGATGATCTTAAAATCCTTTGTTTACTAACTTTAGCCTTGCTGTTTTGTGTCAGTGAAACTTCACATTTCTCACTAGTTCCAGAGTTAGAGATACCTATCTCCTGAAGAGCCTTGTCATGACTATTACCTGGAGTATCATGGTGATTTGTGGATTCTGTCACTAGATTTGCCATATGAACTGAGGGATCCTCCTGCACCGCTACAGTTGGTGTCACTACCAGTTCCTCAATAGGCTGCACAGGTACCAGGGCAGAGGGATCACCTTGCACAGCATCTGGTGTTAACACTACCTGTTCCTCAATGGCCTGCTCAGTTATATCCTATGTTTCTAGTGACTCATGGAAAATTTCAACAATATCATCTTCTTTAGAAACATTATCCATATCATTTAGGTCATTTAAAGATTGGAAGGCATTTGAGATAGAAACCACATTTTTGTGACTTGGAGTTTCTTCTATAGGGGGAAGTACTGATTGTTTTTTCTTTCTCCAAAAGAAGTTTGTGATTGGTTTTGAGATGTCATCTAGAGAATAAAAGGTGTTATTTCTCTTCAACTGATTAGCTTTATATGGATTTAGATTCTCCATTATTAAAACCGGATTTTTTTCCTGATTGTGAACATCTTTTTCTTTTTGTGACACTGATAAGGTTGAAGTTCCTTCTACTTCCACTGTGGCTTGTGGAATAATGCCTACATCAGAGCTAGACTGATTCTGTACTGGGGGTTTCCTAACCTGAGATTCTTTGATTTCACCTTTTTTTGTTTTGTTGTTTCTCAGTTCAGGGTGCAAGAAATTACATGTTAGGTGACTATGTCCTATTATCTTACAATGGGAGCAATAAAGGGGCAATTGATCATATTCTATGGGGTATTCTGCCACCTTATTTCCAATTCCCACGACAATAATAGAAGGAAGCTGAGCCAACAGATCGATTTCTACACAGACCTTAATAGCAGAGGGTCTAGTTAGTGCCTTAGTGGCGGCATCCATTTTCAAAAACTTGCCAATTTGACTACTGATTCCTATAATAGCTGAAGTGTTGTAAAAATGGATTGGAAGTTGATGAATCGTTACCCAAGCCGGAATTACTGAAGACTCAGCTGTTGGAGAGAAATCTGGTGACCATTTCTGTACCTTCATCATCGATCCATGGATCATCCATTGTCCTTTCATCCAGCAACGCTGATAGTCGTCATTGTCCTGAAAACGAACCAAAACATGACGGTAGTCAATTGAACCTAATTGAAATTTAGCATTGAAACCTATTGACTTGAAAGCAGTAAGGAGAGTCTCCATAGGAGGTTTCTCTTTGTTAAATTTTC
This sequence comes from Rubia yunnanensis, assembly GCA_037428765.1. Lineage (NCBI taxonomy): Eukaryota > Viridiplantae > Streptophyta > Magnoliopsida > Gentianales > Rubiaceae > Rubia > Rubia yunnanensis. The sequence continues at coordinate 29,004,306 of CM075066.1, read as the reverse complement.
CAACCAATGCATTTTGATAATGCATAGCCAGGAGATCGCCTTCCTCTGGTGGGAGGATAAAGGCGATCTTACCCTTATACTCAGTAATGGGATGAAGGTTCGGAGTGTCGGGAAGGGATGCTAAGGGAGGGGATGGTTTCGAATGAAGAGCTTGAAGAAAGCTTTTATTGACCGGTAGGGAAGGAATAGGAGGCGGCGTAGGCGTCGGAGACGCCATAGTTTGTGACCAGAACCCGGAGGAGGCTCTGGAAAAAAACCGTTATCAGGCTAATGTGAGAAAGAGAGGAAGAAGAGAAGGAACAGTGTGTGTGTGTTTCGCACGTTTTTCACCTGCAGTAACAGTAATTCGAGAGCATTCAGTAGCAATCCCCCATCTCACTATATGCTATGGTGAGATGGAGAGTTTCTCTTGTAATACAACATAGTAAACAAGTTATATAAACAAGTATTTTTTTTGTGTACAGCTCAACATTGTTTAATTCTGGATACCTAAATGCAAGCCTCTAGCTCTGTGGTCCGATTTATTGGTGTTCTTTATGCATAACACTCCTATATTGGTTTTCTGATATTGCTACATTGAAACATATACAAATGTATGCATCTGCAACTTCAAGCAGGAAGAGAAGAAAATGGACTTTTCATTTTATTAAATAAATTTGCAACTTCAAGTGAGAGAAAATTCTACTGTTGTGGCTACAGTAGTTTGTGGTGGATGCAAGGGTGATATTTGATTTTTGTTTTGCATGGCTGTGAGAGAATGCATTTACTAAATACGTCCTCATGAACTTAGTTTTTTTTAGCATAAATCTTGAGGATGCTTTTGGTGAATGCATCCTCTCCCAATTTCTTTTTTTAAAACTTATTTTGGATGAGGACGCATTTGGCAAATGTATCCTTCAAGAAGTCTGCACTTTTTAATCAAGGTTTTAGAGGACGAATTATCATGTTCCTTTTAATCCACCTTTTTCTTGTTATTTCCGCCATTTTGTTATTGAAACGAAGCACACACGCACGGTTTCCCCCTTGCTTCCTCCGCCATTTTCTTCCTGCGCCATTTTGCAGATTCTCCGATTACGTCCTCTACATGCTGCATAAAAAAATCCAAGAGGACGCACCACAAAGGTCACCAGTTTTCAACAGAGGATGCATTTGCATCCAAAATTTTGAAAACATGCACAGTAAAATAAATCACTCCAATGTTCATGAGCTTGTGCATGGCAATGTATGGTGCATTCTACTGAAGTAGAGGTTGTAAATTTCATGAGATAGGAAACATCTATAGTTAATACTGTTTTGGTTTTTCTATATGACTTTGAATGAAGGCATGATTTTGTGTTAAAGATCATACATAACCTGTAAAGTCAAATGGTTTTCATTGAATATTTTAATTGGCAATTTTGTGAAGATATTTGGAAACAAAAATCTTTCCATGTTGGAACATGCGGATTAGAATAAATACGCCAATTAGATCTTACACAGAAAGGACAAAATATTATGATATTTGTGATTAATGAAAATAAGAATATTCTACTATATGATAGGCGATTGGTAGAAGCATAGTTGGTTTATGGAAAATCTGTACAAATATGGTATTGAGATTATCGAATATATGGGAGATATTGTGATACGGAATATTTCTTTATTTATGGGATTTGGATATGCTTCAAGAAGTAGATAAGGAATAGGAATGTTATGGAGATAATCATAGAGAGTTTCGATCTGCTCATGGCTTTAAAAGGGGACACCACGACTGCATTCAATACATGAATTAAATAGAGAAAATCTGCACACAGACTTTCATTCTTTCGAGAGAATTACAAAGAGCATGAATTCCATGTTTCAACATACGTGCCATCCCTTTCAAAGTTCAGAATCATATGCCTTAATTCCTCGGAAGAAGGAGATCCAGCATCGACCAGTTTCGAGGTCAGAGGGAATCTGATCAAGGCGGATCGATAGCTAGGGGAGCTAGAAGAATTCACATGTTTGATTAGTAAAGATAAGTATTTTGTATGGTGTACTTTGTACCATATCTTTCTGATTAGTGGATTCATTCTGAACTGGGCCAGGCCCCGAAGATGTAGGTGGATTTCACCAAACTGCGTAACCAAATGTTGTGTCTTTAATGCTTTACTTTATTGTATACTTAGTTAGATAGGTTATGTTGGAACATACTAGTAATAATTAAGATAATTCATTTGGTACACCATACTAGTAAAACAAAATTTCATTTGGTATCAGAGCTTGGTCACTTATTTTTCCCTTGGTTGTGGCAAGGAAAGTGTGATCCAGTTTTACCATGGCAACCAAAAAAAGAGCTTCAGTGTCTTAGCCACCTCTGCTGGAAGGCAACGACTACAATTATTGGAAGGCACGCATGAGAGTTTTCATCAACTCACTGGATGTACTTGCATGGTACTATGTTGAAAACGACTGGAATCACCTTAGTGAAGATGCTGATACAAGCTCTAAGGCGAAAGAGGGAGAGTCAAGTCAAAGAAAGCAGAAACTTAAAGAAATATATATTTGGACTCCTAATGACCTCAAGGCGTCTCTGGCGAATTCGAAGACACTAAACGATATCTTCACTGTGGTTGATGAAAATCAGTTCAAACTCATCTCTACATGTCATCAAGCCAAGAAAGCATGGGATATTCCACAAACTGTTCATGAAGGAACTAGTCAAGTTTGAGAATCTAAACTACAGATGTTGGCTACAAAGTTTGAGGAACTCGAGATTGAGGAACTAAGATGATACTATTGCTATATTCAACGAAAAACTCAGGGACATCTCCAATACAACGTATCAACTTGGAAAAGTCTACAAAGAGGATAAATTGGTGGAAAATTCCTTGAGATCACTTCCCAAAGGGTTTGCAATGAAGGTCACATCAATAGAAGAAGTAAGAGATGTAGCTACCATGAGTCTAGATGAATTAATGGGATCATTACAGATGTATGAAATGACATTCCAACCGGCTACAAAAGGGGTTCAAAAGGAGTTAGCATTCAAAACATCCTCATCAAAGGATAATCACGAATTCGACAGTGATGATGAGCTTAACAAACTTGCACTTATCACAAAAAACTTCTGAAGAATGCTGAAGAAAGTAGTAAACAAGAAATCTCAGGAAAGGTATGGTGGAAATACACCGAGGCCACGAGAATTTGGAGGCAATCATGGGATGAGATTTGAACAAGGAAATCAGAAATTCTTGAGAAATTAAAGTGGTAAACCAAAACATCCTGGATGAATTCAATGCAAAGAATGTGAAGGATATGGTCATATTCAGGCTGAATGTGCAAATACCCGGAAAAAGCAAGGAAAATAATATGTCACCTCATGGAGTGAAGATGAAGAGGATGCCAAAGACGAAGAGGAACTCACAAGTAACTATGTGGTGTTTGGAGCAAAAATTTATGATGCATCAGATGATAATTGTTCCAACACATCAGGCAGAAATAAAGCCTTATGTTCCAACATAGACTCGTATGAAGTATCCAGTGATGAAGATGATGGACTTTCTGTAAGTGCTGAAGAGATCTATAGCACTTATGAAAAGATGTATGCTATATGGCTCCAAGTAGTTGATAGAAACAAAGAACCGAAGGAAGAAAAAATGCAGTTGACGGAAATAGAAAAAGAATTGCATGTGGAAGTTGCTGAACATAAAAAAGAGAATGAAGATTTGAATGAAAAGCTAATGTTAGCAACCAAGAGAGCTGAGACTTCTGAAGCAGTAATTTCTAAGTTGAACTCTGGAAAAGTAAAACTTGACGCTATTCTGGACATAGGAAAGAACTTTGGAGATCGACACAGAATTGGGTATTACAACCCACTCAAAAACACAGTTACACTCAAGCCTGAGATACAAGAGATACTTAAGAGTCCAGTAACTCTCAAGATAAAGATTCGAGAGGTAAAGAGAAAGTTTGGCAAGCCTCATCAAAGGAAACCTCTCGTCCGCAGCTACTGTTCATATCAAGGTCACTCGGAGGAACAATGCCGAAAAATTATCAGAGACCTAATGGAAAGACGTCAACTCTTGGTATGTTCCAACATAGGCGAAGTCCAGAAAACAAAAATGGTTAGAAACGTATAGGTTGTCAAACATTCTGGTACATGCTTTGTTGCACATACTTCGCTTATATCATATTCCAGAGATTCATGGTACTTTGATAGCGGCTGCTCTCGCCACATGAATGGAACTCAAGAATTCCTCACAAAAATCACACCATACGATGGCAGTTATTTCACGTTTGGTGATGGAAAGAAGAGTAGAGTGGTTGGAAAAGGTGAACTACAGATTGGAGGATTTCCAGTATTCACTAGTGTGCTGTTTGTTGAAGACTTGAAGGCCAATCTACTGAGCATAAACCAATTGTGATGACAATATGATTGTGGAATTTCAGAATGACAAATTCATAGAGAAACACAGAGAAGCCAAGGTTCTTTCAGGCATACGATCACCAGATAATTGCTATTTGCTAGAACAGGAAGTACGGTGTATGATCTCGAAATAGGATGAAGGATTTTTGTGGCACAGGAAGCTTGGTCATATCAATTACAAAACCTTGGTGAAAATTGCAAAAGCAAAGGTTGTAAGAGGTATGCCTACCTTAACAAGCAAGGGCGGAATTGTATGAAGACCATGTCAACAAGGTAAACAAATTTGATCTCCTCACTCTTCAGTTCAATATATAACCACATCAAGAAATCTGGAATTATTTCATATGGATTTGATGGGTCCGATCACTATGCCTAGTATAGGTGGAAAGAAGTATATCTTTGTATGTGTTGATGATTTTTCCAGATTTACATGGGTAATTTTTCTAAAAGAAAAATCGGATACGATGGAAGTATTTAGAAGTATGGTGATAACTGAAAAAGGAGGTCTAGTTGGGAAGATTGTTTGAATTCATAGTGATTATGGTAGAGAATTTTAAAATTCTCAATTCAGTGACTTCTGTGATGAGCTCGGAATTTAACATGAGTTTTCTGCACCAATCACTCCTCAGCTAAATGGTGTTGTAGAATGGAAAAACAGAACTTTGCAGGAGATGGCTCGAGTTATGTTGGCCAAGAAAGAAATTCACAAAAAATGGTGGGCAGAAGCTATTAACACAGCTTGATATACAACTAATCGAGTATATTTGAGTCTATTCACCAGCAAAACATCCTACGAGATTCAGAAGGGTAGGAAACCAAATGTCTCATACTTTCATGTGTTTGGAAGCAAGTGCTACATCCTCATAGACAGAGAGCAATTGGCAAAATTTGATTATCGTAGTGATATTGGAATCTTTCTTGGTTATCATGTGAACAGTCGGGCTGTTTGTGTTTATAACCATCGGACAAATACACTCATGGAGTCTATAAATGTTATTGTGGATGATTCTGAAGAAGGAAAAAAGTCATATGTTGTAGAAGATGAACCTGGTAATACTCATGTTCCAACACAGTCTCATCAACTTGACAAGGCAGATCGATCACATGTTGGAACATCTGAACAGACTAATGCTGAACCAGTTGAAATTGAGCATGTTGGAACATCATCCCCCATTGTCGTATCATATGTTCCAACACAGGATCAACCTGAATCAATGACACGGAGTACTCGATCAGTTCCTCGGGTGGATTACAGGAAGTTGGCAGGATTACAATGCTTCATCTCTCTTATTGAACCAAAGAATTACAAGGAGGCATTACTTGAAGAATAATGGATTGCTACAATGCAAGAAGAACTAGGTCAGTTTGCAAGAAATGGTGTATGGTATCTCACTCCTCATCCTAAAGATGTAAATGTCATCGGCACAAAGTGGATTTTCAAGAATAAATATGATGCTGATGGACTTATTACTCGAAACAAAGCCAGACTGGTAGCTCAAGGATATACACAAGTTGAGGGTGTTGACTTTGATGAGACATTCGCATCAGTTTCCAGGTTAGAACCAATTCAAATTTTACTTGCTATTGCTTGCTCTATGAACTATACTTTGTATCAAATGGATGTCAAAAGTACGTTTTTAAATGGTGTGGTAAATGAAGAAGTTTATGTGGAACAACCTAAAGGATCCTCTTTAACCTCATCATGTGTATCGCCTCAGGAAGGCTTTATATGGCTTAAAGAAAGCACCCAGGGCATGGTATGAACGACTTACTAACTTTCTTCTTAATAAAGGTTATCGTCGAGGGGGAGTAGATCGCACTTTATTTGTGCTTGAAAAGGCATAAAAAATTATGATTGCTCAAATTTATGTTGATGATATAGTATTTGGCTCTACTTCACCATCTATGGTACATGATTTTGTCATGGTTATGCAAGCTGAATTTGAAATGAGCATGGTTGGAGAGCTCACATACTTTCTAGGACTGCATGTTAAGCAAGGAAAACATAGCATGTTCATAAATCGGAGTAAGTATGCACTGAATCTAGTAAAGAGATTTGGTTTAAGCAATGCCCGAGCAGTTAGAACACCTATGGGGGTTTCTGACAAACTGGTCAAGGATGAGAAAGGAGTCGCAGTTGATCAAAAGTTATACAAGGGAATGCTTGGGAGTCTATTTTATTTTTTAATTTATGGATGAGAAATTTACCTTTTCAGTTATTTTTATTGCAAAGAAAGTTTTGAAAAAATTAATGAGTTTTATCATTTGTAGATGTTGCATTATATGATGTGTTTAAAATTAGTGGTGATGATATATTTCGTTGTTGTGCACAGATTTATTTACCATTTATTCTTATGCATCCAATTTTTAAATTTCTTTTAAAAGGATGAGGACCACTTGCTTTTTTCCAAAATTTTTAAAAAAACAAAAATGATGAGTATGCATTTGCTAAATGCGCCCTATATTTTTCCAAAATTTTAAAAATAATAATAAAGAGGACGCGAATGCTCCTTCCCTACTTGTATCTACATGTATCTGTATCCCAAGATATAGAATTTTCTCTCATGTAGTGATATTACAACAAATGAATGTCTGACAATTTCATGCCAGACTATTGCAACTTTGCAAATCATCAATCTGTAAGCATTTGAATGGGTTGTCATTATGTTGGTTTCCAGTCATGAAATTAAAGTAGGTGTCGCGCTGTTTCTGAAGGTTTGGTTGTGGAGTTGTTAATTAGGGGTTTAGGTGGAGCTTTGAGCTATTTTATAGGCAAAGGAAGTGATCTATGTTCATTGACCTCACAAACCAGCTCGATCTGCTATACATAGTTCATAATTCTTCATCTGGTTACTATATAAAAGAAATACTCTGAAACCACACGCTTGTGTCAACCATCATCAGGGGCATATTGGTCATTTTGCAGGTAAGCTGAACGTGTGCCCCTTCATGTGCTCTTAAGTGGCCACCCAAAACGATGCCGTTTTAGGCATCATTTTTGTCTTCTTATGCATCCCTTTTTTCATACATTGCGGCACCACCATGTGCTGCCAGGTGGCTGCCCAAAACAACGTCGTTTTGGCCACCCATTGAAGGGGTACCCATTCGAGAGGTACCCATTCGAGATGTACTCATTCGAGGTTCCATAGCTTCCAGTGGAGATTCTAGTGGTGAGAATTCGAGTGGGAGGATCGAGAGGTAATGGTTCGAGAGTTACCGATTCGATAACTGAAGGTTCAAGTTGATAGGTTCGAGAGGTGAAGGTTCAGTTGAAGAGGTTCAAGTGTAGGGGTTCCATTGGAGGGGCTCGAAAGGTACCTATTCGAGAGGTGAAGGTTCAGGTGGAGAGGGTTCAAGTGGAGGGGTACGAGAGGCAGCAATTCAAGAGGTGAAGGTTGAAGTTCAAAGGGTTCAGGTGTAGGGGTTCGAGATGTGAAGGATCCAGGGGGGATTCGAGAGGTACCTATTTCAAGAGGTGAACTTTCAGGTGGAGGGGCTCCACTGGATGGGTTCTAGAGGTATCGATTTGAGAGGTTCCATTCGAGAGGTACCCATTCGAGAGGCAAAGTTTCAGGTGGAGGGGTTCCATTGGATGGGTTCGAGAGGTACCCATTCGAGAGGTGAACTTTCTGGTGGAGGAGTTCCATTGGATGTGTTCGAGGGGTACGCATTCGAGAGGTTTCGATTCGAGAGGTGAAGTTTCAGGTGGAGGGGTTCCATTGGATGGGTTCGAGACATACCCATTCGAGAGGTTAACTTCCAGGTGGAAGAGTTCCACTGGATGTGTTCGAGAGGTACGGAACCGAGAGGTTCCATTCAATAGGTACCCATTCGAGAGGCAAAATTTCAGGTGGAGGAGTTCCATTGGATGGGTTCGAGAGGTACCATTTCGAGAGGTAGACTTTCAGCCCGAGGGGTTCAATTAGATGGGTTCGAAAAGTCCGCATTCAAGAGGTACCATTTAGAGAGGTGAAGTTTCGGGTGGAGGGATTTCATTGGATTCATTCGAGAGGTACGCATTTAAGAGGTGAAGCACCAGGTGGAGGGGTTCCGTTGGATCCATTTGAGAAGTACCCATTCGAGAGGTGTAGTTTCAGGCCGAGAGGTAACATTCAAGAGGTGCACATTCGAGCAGTTCCCATTTGAGTGTTGAACTTTCAGGTGGAGGTGTTTAGGTGGAGGTGTTCCATTGGACGGGTTCTAGAGGTGCCGATTCGAGAGGTGTCCACTCAAGAGGTCCCCATTTGAGAGTTGAACTTTCAGGTGGAGGAGTTCCATTGGATGTGTTCGAGAGGTACGCATTCCTAATGACATTGTTCCCCTCAACAAATAAATAAACTATGGAGAAAGAAAATATTACTTACCGATGACATTGTTCCCCCTTTTTTCCCCTAATCCAAACTCTTTTCCTAGAATTTGGAATCGTATTTTTCCTGAAATCATGTTCTTTATTCTTCTCCCGGTAAATGCTTGTGGGTTTTTAAATTCAGGTCTTTGGCCAAGTTTATATACCATTAAGATTTTTTTGGTTATAAAACCTAGAAACATACCGATGGAGGTCGTTGATCGATTAGACAGATATGCTAAGAGGAGGAAGGCTTATGCTGAATTATCACCTGAGGCAAAGGGAGAATTGTTACAGCGGAGAAGAGAGCAGGATGTTTTAAAGCTTTCTTTTAAGTCAGTGGAGGGTTCAATGGTAAATGATATTGGTATGTGTTTTTCATCGTAATTTTTCCCCCCAGTTTGAACACCAATGTCATGATTACTGCTGATATTGCCACCGCCTGCTTCCCCTGTGAGCTCCATTTTCTGTTATTTTAACGAATGTTCATCGTACAGGGGGTGTTTTGGTTTACCACTGTCACATATATGCAACAATGGTATTATGAACATTTATATTAGAATCAAATTTACTAAATGTTTTTATACAGGAGCTGAAATTGAATAGGTTGCAGGAGATCCATCAGCTATCAACCATGAAATTTCTAAGAGAAGAAAGGCTTATGGTCAGATCCCTAGCGGAAAAAAAATTACCAATGGTCCAATGAAAAAGAGAGCAAGGCGTACTATGACATTCATCTCAAACATCCCATCAACAGTCAGTGGCAAGTTTGTCTATACAATTTTATACGGTATTTATTTATCTTCTTCTATTTATATAATAGGCTGTTTGAATTTATTGGTTTCAGTTTATAGAATGCAGGTTCAAAGAGGAAACCACAAACATCTTTCTCTGCCCAATTATCCGCTAATGATGCATTCCCTTCGAGAAATTTGATGGATAACATTAGTTATGGCAATGCAGAGCCAGCAGGATCGGTTTCTTCTCATGATCATTTATTAATCATTTAGTCAAATGATTTGAGCGTCCATCAAATTTGGAATCTGTGAGCTGATGCACCATCGATGAATTTGATGGATAACCGTAGTTATAGCAATGCAAAGCTAGCAGGATCAGCGTCCTCTCATTGTGATTTATTAATCATTGAGTCGAATGATTTGAGTGTCCAGCAAATTTGGAATTTGTGAGCTCGCTGTAGGGGTCAGTTCCTGTTTACATGTTCATTGAATTCCTTTGTACCTAGCTTTGCAGCATTATGGTTTGTCAGAGATTTTGATTTTTATTTGTGGCATTATTTAGTTAATGTCAAACTTGCTTCACTATTGTTTATATTTAAATTGATTCATAGCGATTAGTATATTGATTTCTCTATATTTTCTTGGCAGATACTTACTATGCATTCTTGCCTGCATCACATGGTTCATTTTCCAATTCTGCTGCATTTTCGCAAAGAAATATTTCAGTTGATATTTATGCTCATGGTCACCACGCAGTATCCTTTTCTTTGTATGTTCATTTTGCCAACACCATCTCTGCAGGTCTATATATATTTGTGTATCATTCATCATTCTTTCTTAACATATATAGCATTTTCTTTACTGTGTATTCCAACCTGCAACATATAATTCTTTTTCTTCTCGCGATGTTTTCTCGCAAGGAAATTCTCCAGTTGATATTTCTGGTCATGTTCACCAAGCAGGGTGTTCCTCTTCTCATACTCATTTGCCAATCATCAATTCTGCTATTCTTCTTAGTACAAAGAATGGAAATTTACCTTCTACCTCTGCAGGTTTGTTTTTTTTTTGGTTTATCATCAGTGCTACTTTGATCTTTATCAGATATTTATTTTAGCTCTATGTCAAAATTTACATGTAATTAAATGGATGATATCCAAATGTGATACTCTTCAGTAAAATACTTGGTATTTATATGTGTGCCCAATAAATTAAATTATATCTTTACCGAATCAACAATTGCAGCGAAAAAATGACATTAGGTCAGGTTTAACTAACTGGTGGTTATTTGTAGTAAATTTAATTTTTTTCCATTCACGTCCACTAAAAAAGAGAAAGTATAAAAATATTTCTCTAGGAGATGATATTCCCACCTCTGCACAGACATTACCTATAATGACCGATTGTGTTCATTGCAAGGCAAAGAGAATTAAGGGAGAGTCAAATCTATTCTGTTGTTCTGGAAGGGAAATTTACTTACCATCTGTGCAAATGCCAGACTAATTAAGAGCTCTTTTTGTTGGCATCACACTGCAGTCTATCCATTTTAGGAAGAATGTTCGAACCTACAACAATAACCTAGGATTTACAACTTTGAGTGCAGGTTATGATTGCAACTTAACTACTAATGCTAGCGGAATTTATACCTTCAAAGTTCATGGTAAAATGTATCACTTCATGAAACCTTTGAAAGGTCCTGAGGGAGCCGAACCTGCTGGTGTTCAACTGTATTTTTTTGACACAGACTTTGAGTTGGAAAAGAGAATGGGATCAGACTGTGCTGACAAATTTGATGAGGCAACGATGAAATTGTTGATGGATATATTGAGAGATAATCTGTATTGTCAGTTCTTTAAGCACTTGAAAAATATTGACAGTATCGAGACGAAGACTATTGTTCTAAGTGCAGACCCAAAACTTGATCAGAGGTGATAAAAAATTCCAATGGTGTCACAGGTTGGTAGTATATTTGTTGAGCCATTCCAGGAAGACGCAGTGAGGACTGTACCTGTTCAAGTCTACAGAGCTGATGGTAAAAATTATAATATCAAACATTATTACGGATGTTATGATCCAAAGCAATATCCTTTAATTTTTCCGAGGGGCGAATCTGGTTGACATTTGAATATTAAAAGGATTAGGAAGAGGCATATGGTCTGTGAAGAGTCTGGAGGTGAAATGATGGTCTTTGATTGTCCTCAATCACTAATAGATTATGAGAATAAAGGTCTGTAATCAACTTTTAGATTCAATAGTTGTGTTTTGATTTTTTTACCAATTTACACTACTACATATTTATATTTTACTTTCCTTACAGTTGTCAAGGATGGGAAAAAAAGGATGAAATTAATGCAAGGGAGTACTACTGCTATAAATTAAAAGGGTGTCAGATGATGAATTGATGTTTCTACATGTTGGACGCCTCTTACAACAGTTTGTTGTTGATACTTACATTAAAATAGAAACCGGCCGATTGGAATTTTTGAGGGACAAACAGGCCAATTCCAAACTGAAATGGTGTAGGGTCTTATGAATGGTATGAATGCTGGTTTAGTAGAGGGATCCACACTTGGTCGTCAGGTGGTACTTCCGGCTTCATTTATAAGTGGTCCTAGAGATATACGTCGTAGGTATCTTGATGCCATGGCCATCGTTTAGAAATTTGGTAAGCCAGATATATTTCTGACCACTTGTAATCCCTATTGGGCAGAGATTTAAGAAAACCTCCATTTTGGTGAAGCTGCAAATGATAGGCCAGATTTACTTGCAAGGGTTTTTCACGATAAAGTTTATGAGCTGAAGGATGACATTATTCATAAGGAGATTTTTGGTACTGTGCAATCTTTGGTGTACATTATTGAGTATAAAAAAAAAGGTCTGCCTCATTTCCACATGTTGATTATTCTAAAACCTGGTTGTAAACCTTTGGGACCGGATGCTTATGATAAAATTGTTTGTGCTGAGCTGCCGGGTCCAAACAAACAATCATATCTTTTTGGTATTGTTAGAAAAAATATTAAGCATGGACCATGTGGTAGATTGAATCCTAAAAGCCCTTGCATGAGGAACGGTAAGTGTAAATTTTGATTCACTAAACCATTTAGACAGTCAACATGTCATTGAGAGGATGGTTATCCATTATATAGAAGGAGAGGCGATGGTAGATCAGTTACCATAAAAAAACATGCTCTGGGAAATAACTGGATTGTTAGCTATAATAAATACTTATCCACGACATATGAGTGTCTTATAAATGTGGAGATTTGCTCAACTATTCGGCTCATCAAGTATGTTCACAAGTATATCTTTAAGGGCAGTGACCGAGTTGGTTTTGCATTACAGGGTGGTGGACATGATACAATTATTGATGAAATCAAATTGCATCAAGATGGCCGTTGGATTGGTCCATCTGAAGCAACTTGGAGAATGTATGGTTTTAAGTTAAACCATATGCAGCCTACTGTTTACTCTCTTCAAGTCCACTTACCAGGTCAGCAACATATTACATTTCACAAGAATGCCGCTCTTGAGTCGATTACTGCAAATAAGTTTCTTAGCAGAACTACGCTCATATCTTTCTTTAAAATGAATGCATGTTATCCTGATGCAAAAGAACTAAAGCTCTTATATAAAGAATTTTTGGAGCACTTTGTGTGGACAACATCGAACAGGACTTTGGCGAAGAGAAAATCCAGGAATGTTATCGGTAGGCTGTTCGCAGTGAGTCCCACAGAAGGTGAACGCTATTACTTGAGGCTTCTTCTATCTCATGTTAGATCAACAACATCCTTTAAAAACTTGAAGACTGTGCAAGGAAGTAAATACAATATCAATTGTATATGGTTTGTTGACTTCAGATACTTATATTGAAGATGCCCTACATGAAGCTTGTTCATTCGAGATGCCATCAACTTTGAGATCTTTATTTGTTTTTTTGCTGGTATTTTATTCACCACGTGATATGAAGGAATTATGGCCGAGGTTCAGAGATGAACTATGTCCATATTTTCTGAAAAAATCAACAACACAGCCCCACCTCACTGAAGCCTTTATAAATACAAAGGTATTGAATATTATAAATGGATTTTTGTTTGAAATGAGTAAGGATATTGAACATTATGGTTTGATGGATAGTATTGCTGGTGTGTCAGATAATGAGGTCTTAACATGTGAAGTACTCTGTGAGATGAGTATTAAAATTTCTGATGAAGAATTACTGCTGCCCGGTCTATTAAATGTTGAGCAAATGCTAGCCTATGATCAGATCATGCAAAGTGTTGTGGCCAACAGTGGAAAATATTTCTTTATTGACGGACATGGTGGTACAGGAAAAACTCTTTTGTATAGAGCTTTGCTTGCGACATTGCAGTATGAAGGTCATATTACATTGGCTGTTGCATCTTCTGGAGTAGCTTCCTCTGTGTTGCCTGGAGGAAGGATTTCACATTTCAAGTTGCCATTTGATTGTTATGACACCAAAGTTTGTCAATTGAGCAAGCAGTGTGGTTTAGCAAAGTTAATAATAGAAGCTAAGTTAATTGTTTGGTATGAGGCCACAATGGCAAAAAGTCAATAGTTAGAACTTTGGATATGTTCCTAAAAGATCTCATGGATACCGATACTCTATTTGGTGGTAAGGTTGTTCTTTTAGGAGGAAATTTTAGGCGGACTTTACCTGTTATACCAGGTGCATCAAGAGATGGAACAGTTCAAGCATCCATTGTATATTCTCATTTGTGGCCAAAATTGGAGAAGTTCCATCTTCAACAAAACATGAGGGCCTTAAATGATCCTCAATTTTGTTCTTTTTTACTACGTATAGGTGAAGGGATAGAGCATACCGACTACAATGAGGAGATCGAATTGCCAACTCCCATTGTTATCCCATATATTGGGAAAGAAGAATCCATACAAAAATAAGACAGTTTTGTCCTTTTCGCACAAGTCTTCTACATACTGAATGGATTATCAATGGAGACATTGACAATATTGGAATTGTTTACAGGTTGATTCAATATGTGTTCACAGATTTAGCTGCATATGCAGTAAATCCAATTGAAATGATAAGAAGGTGTGTTTTGGCTGCAACAAATGATGTTGTTGACAGCATAAATAGCTTTTTGATTGATGTTTTTCCTGGCACCTCGAGATTATATATTAGTACAGATAGAACTTTGGGTGAAAACAATCAGAGTGATCATGAGGATTTTTTTAATACACTCAATCCAAAAGGTCTCTCACCCCATAAATTAGTGTTAAAACCAAATTGTCCTATCATGCTCATACGTAATTTAAATCCAACCGAGGGACTGTGTAACGGAACTCGATTAATTTTTCGTCAGTTGTGTCAATCAACCATTAGGGCTGAGATATCTTTTGGGCTTTATAAGGGCAAACATAGTAAGACCTCCATCCCATTTAAAAGATTTCAATTCCCAGTGAGACTCTGTTTTGCTATGACAATCAATAAGTCCCAAGGCCAGACATTAGATTTTGTTGGACTATATTTAGAAGAGCCCATGTTTTCCCATGGTCAGTTGTATGTTGCTTTATCCCGAGTTAAAACCTCTAAATCCGTGAAGGTTCTTTTGACACCTCCAACATTTTAGGGCGCACGACTAAATAATAAAACTAAAAATATAGTTTATAAGGAGATTTTTGAAGAGCAGTAGTTATTATATTTTTGCTCATCTTGTGCTCCCCGTTTTAGATCTGCAACATTTTCCCTTTTCTATTGCATATTTTGCAATATACGGGTTGATTTTATCTTCTCCTTTTGGATTTGCTGATTTTTTGGAGCTCCCTCATTTTTTAATTTGCAGGTATTTTATTATTTCATTTTCTATAGATATCTTTAAGAACATTCTTTAGGTCTAAATTATTTATACATCTTCATTTCATTATTTTCTGCCTATATACAAGGCGTGTATTTTTTTAATAAATTTTTTCTTCTGTGCAGCTAATGTTGATGTGCAGATTTTAGATTCTGAAACTATTGTCTAATATAAAGCAATGAAGATCTGGTTATGTATATCTCATTGGACCTATATTAAGGGTATGTGTTTAATAGTTTTTCAGATAATCAATTGTAGTAATACAATATTCAAATTCTTTCACCTCTAGCAGAGAGGGTTCTACTGGAGTGGGTCCAACATGTAAGGAACACTTGAGTAAACACATCAGTCAAATCAGGTTCCATTGGAGTGGAGAGGTTTGAGTCAAAATGGTTCGAGTGTTAAGGTTCAACTCGAGAGGTTTTGAATGGAAGGTTCGATAGTTAAGTTTTGAGCCCAGAGGGTTTAATCAAAGGTTTGAGTAGTAAACATTTCATTAGAGTTCAAGTGGTCAAAGTTCCAGTGGAAATTCAAAAGTTGATAATTCATTCCCGAGGTACTAATTCAAGAGGTGAACGTTCAAATGCAGAGGGTTCAAGTAGGGAGGTTCCATTATAGTAGTTCGAGAGCTAATGATTGGAGAGGTGAATGTTTAGGTGATGAGTTTCAAGTGGAGGGGTTCGAGTGATATTGATTCGAGAAGTGAAGGATAAGCTAGGCAGATTGAATTGGAAAGGTTGGAGGGGTACTGGTTCGAGAACTTAACGTTCAGGTGCTGAAGGTTACATTCGAGGGATTCCACTCGAAGGGTTTGCCAGGTACTTATTCGAGAGGTGAAGATTCAGCTGTAGAGTGTTTAAGTGGAAGAGTTCCAGTTGAGAGGTTTGAGAGGTGCTTATTCGAGAAGTTAACTCCAGGTGCACTCTCTCTCTCTCTCCAATGGAGAGGTTTGAGAGGTACTCATTCGAGAGGTGATGTTTCAGGTGTACCACTCCAATCACCACCACTCGAACCTCCAATGCAACCTTCACCTCTCTAACCTCCAATGCAACCTTCACCTCTCCAACCTCACCTATGAAACCTCGAATGGAAATTTCACCTCTTTTGGAGAGGATTTGACTGGAATCGGTCAAACATATTAGGAACGCTTAAGTCAACATATCAGTCAAATCAGGTACAGTGTATTACTGTTCCACCATCTTTTAAAACTGGTTGTTGACCAGAATGTTTCATCGGGTACCGTGTAGTCCCGTTCCAGCTTGTCTTCATCATTTGCATAGTTTCCTATACTCTTCCTTCTTATCTTCTTATTTTATATATATATATAATTACAATCTATTACTGTTCTTCCTTGTCTTAAAACTGTTTGTTCACCAGAATCTTTCCTCGGGTATAGTGTATTACTGTTCCACATTCTTCTCATCATTTGCACAATTTCCTATACTCTTCCTTCTGATCTCCTTATCTTATTATTATAAGAATCTTTCCTCGGGCACAGTGTAGTATTGTTCCACCTTCTCCTCATCATTTGCGCAATTTCCTATACTTTTCCTTCTTATCTCCTTATTATATTTTATTTTATATTTATATATATGAGTACAGTCTATTACTATTCCAGCTTCTCTTAAAACTGTTTGTTCATTCACCAGAAAGTTTCCTCGGGTACAGTATAGTTCTGCTCCACATTCTACTCATCATTTTCACAATTTCATATACTCTTCCTTCATATCTCCTTATTTTCTTATTATATTTTATAATATAATAATAATAAGAAGAATATATATAAATATATTTTAAAATATTATTATATATTTATTTATAATACATTTTCATACATATTCTTACCTTTCTTCCCTACCTTCGTCATCATCATCTTCATCTTCTTCTTAGGTAACAACAAAAGAACAAGAAGAAATCTCAGAATCTGCTCTAAACATAACATCTTACAGCTGCTCTAAAGATGACGTGTCCATTTTATATGCATATTTTAGTACTATTTTGGTCACTTTTATGCTCTTTTATTATCGAGAGCTTGTTTTTTACCTTGAAATTCTCTTAGGAGGGGTAGAAGCAACTTTACACTCTTTTACCTCTTCTAAGTGTATTTTGCATGACAAGGGAAGAACACACAGGCAATGAAGACCGGAGTCCATTGAAGATTGATGTGTCCATTTTATATGCTTTATTTAGTAGTATTTAGGATCACTTTTGTGCTCTTTTATTATCGAGAGCTTGTGTTTTACCTTGAAATTCACTTAGGAGAGGCAAAAGCAACTTTGTACTCTTTTACCTCTTCTAAGTGGATTTTGTGTGACAAGGGAAGAACACGGAAGCAACGAAGACCGGAAGACATTGAAGACTATACTTTCGAAGACTTTTGGATACTCACTTCGAAGACATGAAGACCGGAGGCCGTTGAAGACCATTTTTGGAGCCGTTGAAGACTTGAAGATTGAGAGGGATGGCTATGAAGAAGACAAAGAAGCAATGCAAAACTCTGGTTCCCGTCGCGACCCCGTCGCGACCCCGTCGCGACACCATCGCGAGTCGCGACCGACACCGTCGCGAGTCGCGACGAACTCGTCGCGAGTCGCGACCAACGGGCGGCCAGAAATCAACTTTATCTTCTTTGCACTATAAATACTACTCTCTTTCCTCCTCTTCTCCAGCTTTTGCAGCCCGTTTCTCTCTGCATTTTAGGGCTCCAATTCTAGGTTTTTCTCTTCTTTCTTTTCTTTGTTTTTCTTAGTTTAATTATGTCTTTTGTTGTTCTAGAGTAGTTCTTGTACTTGGGAGCTATGGATTGAAGCTTCCACTTCTATGTATTGAGAACCATTTCTATCTATCTATTTGGTGTTTTTGCTATTGTGCTTTTATTGTGCTTTGAATGTTAATTGTTGATTCTATTAATGTTGTTGAGAGCTTGATGATATGAAATGCTTGGATCAATTGCTAGCTAGGGTTTGGGGGATTTGGGTTAATTTCCCCCCTGTTCTTGTTAGTAATGTGAGAGTATGATTTAGAGCTTTTGATTGTGTTAGTGTGTTGACAATGTGCTAGACAAATGTGATTGATGTCGAACTCTTCGTCATGTTCATTTGTGTAGTAAACGAGAAGAGTTATATGCTCGTGGTCTATGAGTGGTCGCTCTTGACTAATCTCGTGTAATTGCATGAATTGGTTAAATGCTTAGTCACAGTGTAGTGGTCATAGGCATTGCCAAGCTTGTTGGTCCTTCGTGCTAAATGCCACCAATGACACCTTGAGTCGTGGTCGCGACTCGGGAGTCATTGGTGAGGTTTGACGAGAGATGTGGAACTCACTCTCGCAAACTACGAACTAAGAAGGATAGGAGTTTAGTCTCCACGACAAGTAGTTGAAGTATTGAATAGATGATTTAAATTCATTCTTGAAGCATTTGTTATTCGGCGTTTATGTATTCTTGACGGTGTGTTTCACTGCATGTGTGCCATGAGTTGTTTGAGCATAGGTAGTGCTTGTGTGGTTGAATTGTTTAGGTGTAGGAACGTGACGAATTCCGTAGCGCCTTTGCATGAAGATCTATGAGCATGAACTTAGAACTCCTTGTGATGTGTGTGTTGTGGTACTTGCTAGATGGGTGTGTGAATGTTGCGTCATGAATGCTATATGATGGAATGTGTGAATGATTCGTTGAACTACATTAGATGTGGAAGTGGATATCCGTTGGCCCCAAGGATTTTTATCTTTGTAGTTAAAAACCCCTTTTCTTAGTTTCGTTTGATGATTAGCATAGTCACTTGACGTTGCTAGTTATCTCATCTTTTTACTTTCGTAACTTAGGAACCAACCAACCAACCAACCAACCCCCCCCCCCATTTACATGCTTTTATGTGTGTGTATATATATTTACTCCTAGCCTAATATCAACCATTGTGTGCTTAGACGCTTAGGAAGATCCCTCTTCTCTTTGGACGACCCCGATTTGCCACTATCTACCTAGTTGTAGAAAGTAAGAATTTAGGGCTTATAAATTATCTTTTGCACGGCGGGCGCGACGATCGGCCGCCCGTCAAAATGGCGCCGTTACCGGGGAAGAGGCGTTTATTCTTAAGTATTTAGGTGTATTTGGTTGTGTATTAGCTGGTTGTTTTTATTTTCCACTACTTGGTGGTTGTTTTTGTTCGGAGTAGGTATTGCTTGAGTTCTTGGTGATTCATTTTATCGAGAATCCTTGCACTATGATTCCGAACTTTTGAAAAATAAAAAAAATTAAAAAATTTTAATGGAGCGTCTCACCTTGAGGGAACTCATGATGAGAAGAGAGGCTCAACAAGCAAGGTTTTGTAGGATGTGTCATTTCGACCATTCTACCGAATCTTGCCCTTTGTTATGGGAACAGCACGATGACCGAGAAAGAACCCTTGGTTTCCAAAACCAGGGGTACTATGAAGAGTGCTATCAAGAGGTAGGAGATATTGGTTTTCAAGGGCAAGAAGCTCATGAATGCTATCCATACCACAACTCTTACAATCCGGAATGGAGTGGTAGTCCGGATTTGTGGTATGAGAATGAGCTGGAAAACCAATATTACGAGCAACCTAGTTGGCCATCACCACCCTATACCATACCCCAAAACCAAGCCCAACAAGGAAGTTCAAGTTTGACACGTGAGGATGTCTTAAATACCATAGCAAACTTGAACTCCTTTACTAGTGAGGAGCCGGATACCCAGCTCTCCTCTAGTGTTGAGGCCATTGAGGGGCATGTGAGGAACATATTAGAGGTATTGGCCCGCATGGAAGCTCGTGATTCCGAAAACACACCATCCCAACTTGAACTCGATGATTCGGTGAGTGAGGTCACCAATAATAATGATTTTGAGTTTGAAAGGGATGAGGAGTTGGTTGTAGAGGATAGAAAAATTGAGGAAGAGGTGATAGTGCTACATCCATTAGCATTGTCACCCCTTCTCCCACCTAGTGAACCAACTCTAATATTTTCGGAAGTTTTGAGGGAAATGAGAGAGGAGCCGAAAGATTATCCCAAGCTCCCTAACCACTTAAGTCCCTTTGAACCATCTCCACCTCCACAAGACTTTCCTCTTGAAAGTTTTGTGCCCCCACCTCTCTTATTTTGGATGCTCATGGTGAAGAGCTTCAAGCCTTCACCATACGGATAACATTAGGGTCGTGCCGACGACCTTAAACATACGGAGCTTCGTCGTGCCGACGACGTTAAATAAATTCGGCATTTCTTTTAGTTTTTGTTTCTTAGTTTGTGTTTCTTAGTTTGTTTTTGTTGTTGTTTTGTTTTGTTCTTTTTATGGCATGTTTTTCTATGATTTTGTAGCAACATGAAGTGCATTGTAATGATGGAGATGAAGGAACGAGATCAATGAATGGGGGAAGAAAGCTTGGACAGTTGGTAAGAAAACGAAAAAATTTTAAGCCTGGGATACCTTGCCGTCGCGAGTCGCGATGGGCTTCGTCGCGAGTCGCGACGAATAGGGGAGAAAAATCACTCCCAGTGCCAACTTTCCGCGAGTCGCGATGACTTCGCGAGGCTTGTCGCGAGTCGCGACAGATTTCATCGCGAGTCGCGACGAGCTCAGAAGATTTTGAGCTCTCGGACTCACCTTTCTGCGAGTCGCGATG
Organism: Rubia yunnanensis; assembly: GCA_037428765.1. Lineage (NCBI taxonomy): Eukaryota > Viridiplantae > Streptophyta > Magnoliopsida > Gentianales > Rubiaceae > Rubia > Rubia yunnanensis. Next base: position 28,983,367 of record CM075066.1, on the reverse strand, counting down.
ACTTCGCAAGGCTCGTCGCGAGTCGCGACACACTTCGTCGCGAGTCGCGACGAGCTCAGAAAATTTTGAGCTCCCGGACTCACCTTTCCGCGAGTCGCGATGACTTTGCGAGGCTCGTCGCGATTCGCGACACACTTCTTCGCGACGAGCTCAGAAAATTTTGGGCTCTCGGACTCTACTTTCTGCGCATCGCGATGACTTCGTGAGGCTCGTCGCGAGTCGCGACGTGCTCAGTAACTGTTGAAAAATTTTTTTGAGCCCGGATTTCAAATTTCCAAGCTTCCAAGTTTCCAAATGATTTTAAACATTGCATGATCCTACCTTCTTCTCCACCCAACACTCCCAAGAACCACCACATAACCACTCATTCCTCCACCATCCTACATATGTTGACATATGAACATTCTTGCATCTTTATAGTACATTTGTTGATTGTAGTATGCCGACTACATCATTGTGATCGTAAGTGCATATCCTATAATGATGCTTGTATACATGTCAATATATGTTGGATATTTTTCTTGATTATTCTTATAGTGTTGGTTGAGTGTGATTTGGTTGTTCTTTGAAAATACTATGGTTATTAACTCTTGATGCTAAACCTAGTATTACATATCCTTATGTACTTGTGAGTTTAATGTGTTCTTCGTGGTGTAGTCTTGATCAAACGGCGCCATGGAGACAATGCTTTTCTCCTTCTACGGCATCTTTGCTCACCCTTCCGGTTCCGAAACCTATCTCGGGACCATCCAAGTACTTGGATATCACCATATCACCGGCGAATTGCGGAGACACGGGTGTCACTCTATCCCCTTACCTTGATTTTTATTGTTCTTGCCTTACATGTTTACATTGAGGGCAATGTAATGTTTTAAGTGTGGGGAGGGGTTAGAGGACTCATATGCATGCTAGATTGTTTTGGAATGCTTTTTGCTACTTTTCATTGGAAAAACATGAGAAAAAAAATAGAAAAACAAAAAAAACAAAAAAAATAAAAAAAAGAAAGAAACCCGCTAAGTTGAAAACCCGAGAGGGCAACTTAGGCAACATTGGGGGCCCGGATAAGTCGAAAACCCTTAAAGGGCGGCCTAGGCAAAAATGAGAGGCTAAAATGTGCGGAAAAAGGTGAGATGTGAGCTAAAGAAACATGATGTGTGGCTAGGATGAAAACTCGAAAGAGCTCCTAGGCAAAATGAGAGAAAGGGAGAGAAATTGAAAAATGCTATGATTTCACTCATTTGCCGGCGTTGGAGTCATAAGGTTGCGGTTGTCACACGGATGGATCGGGTAGCTCAACATCTATAGACCTCTTGGGATTGGGTAGCTTAGTGGGTTAGGAAACGAAGTGTGGTTATGAAATTCCTTATCTCTTTCTACTTCGTTTTTGGTTGACATATTGGCATTAGGTGAAGCATGTGTTTAAAACTTCCTCTATGGTTTTAGCTTCATTTTGTGTCATTGGATTCTGGGAATATCAATTCTGGGCTGTGAAATATTTTTATGGGTAGTGAATTGATAAGTGGTAGGTTTGGTTAGATTTAGGATTGGGGATGTGTGTGTGAAAAAATTCTCATGTGAGCTTTTATTTTGGGATTTTTGATATTGAGAGTTTTTGTGAGGCTTTGATTGGGGGATTAGTTTAGGTTTTGGATATATCATTTACTCCGTGTGCTTGGTTCTTTTCTTACTCGAGAGCGAGTAAGGTTTAAGTGTGGGGAGGTTTGATATGTCCATTTTGTGTGGTTATTTTAGGGGTTTTAGGATGTGGATATGCCATTTCCTCCGTATGCTTGAATCTTTTCTTACTCGAGGGCGAGTAAGGTTTAAGTGTGGGGAGGTTTGATGTGTCCATTTTATATGCTTTATTTAGTAGTATTTAGGATCACTTTTGTGCTCTTTTATTATCGAGAGCTTGTGTTTTACCTTGAAATTCACTTAGGAGAGGCAAAAGCAACTTTGTACTCTTTTACCTCTTCTAAGTGGATTTTGTGTGACAAGGGAAGAACACGGAAGCAACGAAGACCGGAAGACATCGAAGACTATACTTTCGAAGACTTTTGGATACTCACTTCGAAGAAATGAAGACCGGAGGCCGTTGAAGACCATTTTTGGAGCCGTTGAAGACTTGAAGATTGAGAGGGATGGCTATGAAGAAGACAAAGAAACAATGCAAAACTGCGACCCCGTCGCGACACCATCGCGAGTCGCGACCAACACCGTCGCGAGTCGCGACCAACGGGTGGCCAGAAATCATTCTTATTTTCTTTGCACTATAAATACCCTCTCTTTCCTCCTCTTCTCCAGCTTTTGCAGCCCGTTTCTCTCTGCATTTTAGGGCTCCAATTCTAGGTTTTTCTCTTCTTTCTTTTCTTTGTTTTTATTAGTTTAATTATGTCTTTTGTTGTTCTAGAGTAGTTCTTGTACTTGGGAGCTATGGATTGAAGCTTCCACTTCTATGTATTGAGAACCATTTCTATCTATCTATTTGGTGTTTTTACTATTGTGCATTTATTGTGCTTTGAATGTTAATTGTTGATTCCATTGATGTTGTTGGGAGCTTGAGGATATGAATGCTTGTATGAATTGCTAGCTAGGGTTTGGGGGATTTGGGTTAATTTCCCCCCTGTTCTTGTTAGGAATGTATGAGTGTGAATTAGAGCTTTTGATTGTGTTAGTGTGTTGACAATGTGCTAGACGAATATGATTGATGTCGAACTCTTCGTCATGTTCATTTGTAGCAAACGAGAAGAGTTATATGCTCGTGGTCTATGAGTGGTCGCTCTTGACTAATCTCGTGTAATTGCATGAATTGGTTAAATGCTTAGTCACGGTGTAGTGGTTATAGGCATTGCCAAGCTTGTTGGTCCTTCGTGCTAAATGCCACCAATGACACCTTGAGTCGTGGTCGCGACTCGGGAGTCATTGGTGAGGTTTGACGAGAGATGTGGAACTCACTCTCGCAAACTACGAACTAAGAAGGATAGGAGTTTAGTCTCCACGACAAGTAGTTGAAGTATTGAATAGATGATTTAAATTCATTCTTGAAGCATTTGTTATTTGGCATTTATGCATTCTTGACGGTGTGTTTCACTGCATGTGTGCCATGAGGTGTTTGAGCATAGGTAGTGCTTGTGTGGTTGAATTGTTTAGGTGTAGGAACGTGACGAATTCCGTAGCGCCTTTGCATGAAGATCTATGAGCATGAACTTAGAACTCCTTGTGATGTGTGTGTTGTGGTACTTGCTAGATGGGTGTGTGAGCGTTGGGTCCTGAATGCTATATGACGGAATGTGTGAATGATTCGATGAACTACATTATATGTGGAAGTGGATATGCGTTGCCCCCAAGGCATTTTATCTTTGTAGTTTAAAACCCCTTTTCTTTAGTTTTGTTTGATGATTAGCATAGTCGCTTGACCTTGCTAGTTATCTTGTCCTTTTATCTTTGTTAACTTAGGAAACCAACCAACCAACCCCCCCCCCCCTTTACTTGCTTTTAAGTGTGTGTAAATATAGTGACTCCTAGCCTAGTATCAACCATTTGTGTGCTTAGACGCTTAGGAAGATCCCTCTTCTCATTGGACGACCCCGATTTGCCACTATCTACCTAGTTGTAGAAAGTAAGCATTTAGGGCTTATAAATTATCTTTTGCACGGCGGGCGCGACGACCGCCGGCCCGTCAAAGATCACACTTTCGAAGACTTTTGAAGACTTGCTTCAAAGACATGAAGACCGGAGGCCATTGAAGACCATTTTAGTAGCCATTGAAGACTTGAAAATTGAGAGGAATTGCTATGAAGATGATTATATACCACAAGAAGAAGAAAAAGACACAATGCAAAATTCTGACACCCGTCGCGAGTCGCAATGGCCTCGCCGCGAGACCATCGCGAGTCGTGATGAGCCGTCGCGAGTCGCGACCAACGGGTGGCCAGAATTTCATCTTATCTTCTTTGTAATATAAATAGCACTATCTTTCCTCTCATTCTCATTCTTCTGCATCCGCGATGATAATACTGTTCCAAACCATTTTTCTTTCCATTTTTCATCTTTGAATTCTCTTGTTTTATGATTAGTTGTTTAGCTTTGATTAGCATGAATTCTTGTAGATAATCCATCTCTTGGGAGCAATTGACTAAGGCTTCCAAGCCCATGTCCTAAGAACAATTTGTAGCCTATTTATTGCTCTTACTATTATGCATTTATGGAGCATTGAATGTGTTTGTTGATATCATTAATGTTATTAAAGGCTTGAGTATATGAAATACTTGTATGAATTACTTGCTAGGGTTTGGGGAAAATGGGTTGATTTCCCCCGTTTCTTGATAGGAATCCATGAGTATGATTTAGAGCTTTTGATTGTGTTGATGGATTGATAATTGCTAGGTGAATATGATAATGTTGAACTCTTTGTCATGTTTGTTGGTTGTAGCAAATGAGAGAAGTCTATGAATGTTGATCATTTTTGACCAATCTTGTGTAAATGCATAAATCGGTTAAATGCTTAGACACGGTGTAGTGTTTATAAGTGTTGCCGAGCTTGTTGATTCTTCGTGCTAAATGTGCGGAAAAAGGTGAGATGTGAGTCAAAGAAACATGATGTGTGGCTAGGATGAAAACCCGAAAGGGCTCCTAGGCTAAATGAGAGAAAACGAGAGAAATTGAAAAACGTTAAGTGTTTACTCATTTGCCAGCATTGGAGTCATAAGGTTGCGGTTACCACACGGATGGATCGAGTAGCTCGACATTTTAAGGACCTTTTGGGAGTGGAAAATTTAGCGGGAAAAGACGGAGTAAGTTATGAAATTTTTTATCATTAAAGTAGAGCATGTGTTTTGAACCTTATACATACCTTTAACTTCACCTTTTATCATTGGATTTGGGATTATCAATTCGGGATTTGGATATGTTTTAGGGATCAATGAATTGATGGATTGATATGGTTTGGGTAGATTTAGGAATAGGGGTTGTGGGAAACTTCTCATTTGACTTTAACATCGGGATGTGTGATATTGAGAGTTTTGTGAGGTATTGACTTGGGGGATTAGTAGTTAGGATGAGGATATGTCATTTCCTTTGTATGCTTGGATCTTTTCTTACTCGAGGGCGAGTAAGGTTCAAGTACGGGGAGGCTTGATGTGTCCATTTTATATGCATATTTTAGAACTATTTTTGGTCACTTTTGTGCTCTTTTATTATCGAGAGCTTATGTTTTACCTTGAAATTTTCTTAGGAGGGGTAAGAGCAACATTATGCTCTTTTAGCTCTTCTAAGTGGATTTTGCATGACAAGGGAAGAACACGGAGGCAATGAATACCGGAGGCCTTTGAGGTCACACTTACGAAGACTTTTGAAGACTTGCTTCGAAGACATGAAGACCGGAGGCCATTGAAGACCATTTTTGTAGCCATTGAAGACTTGAAAATTGAGAGGAATTGCTATGAAGATGGTTATATACCACAAGAAGAAGAAAAAGACACAATGCAAAATTCTGGCACCCGTCGCGAGTCACGATGACCTCGTCGCGAGACCGTCGAGAGTAGCGACGAGCGGTCACTAGTCGCGACCAACGGGTGGCCAGAATTTCATCTTATCTTTTTTGTACTATAAATATCACTCTCTTTCCTCTCATTCTCATTCTTCTGCATCTGCGATTACAGTACTGTTCTAAACCCTTTTTCTTTCCATTTTTCATCTTTGAATTCTCTTGTTTTATGATTAGTTGTTTAGCTTTGATTAGCATGAATTCTTGTAGCTAATCCATCTCTTGGGAGCAATTGACTAAGGCTTCCAAGCCCATGTCCTAAGAACAATTTGTAGCCTATTTATTGCTCTTACTATTATGAATTTATGGAGCATTGAATGTGTTTGTTGATATCATTAATTTTATTGAAGGCTTGAGTATATGAAATACTTGTATGAATTGCTTGCTAGGGTTTGGGGGAAATGGGTTGATTTCCCCCCTTTCTTGATAGGAATCCATGAGTATAATTTAGAGCTTTTGATTGTGTTGATGGATTGATAATTTCTAGGTGAATATGATAATGTTGAACTCTTTTTCATGTTTGTCGCTTGTAGCAAATGAGAGAACTCTATGAATGCTGATCGTTCTTGACCAATCTTGTGTAAATGCATAAATCGGTTAAATGCTTAGACACGGTGTAGTGTTTATAAGTGTTGCCGAGCTTGTTGATTCTTCATGCTAAATGCCATCAATGGGATACCTTGAGTCGTGTTTCGACTACGGGAGTCATTGGTGAGGTTTGATAAGAGATGTCGAACTCACTCTTGCAAACTACTATGTAAGAAGGATAGAAGTTTAGCCTTCACAACAAGTAGTGAAAGTAGTAAATAGGTTGCATGTTCAATGATGGATAAGAGGTTTGAAAGTGGAAGTCAATTGCTCCCAAGGTTCCGTAAATTGTTATTTTCATCTTATCTTTAGTTGTATTACATGATTAGCATCGTTCTCTTGCTTTGCTAGTTGTTGTACTTTAATTTTTTAACTTAGGATCAAACCAACCAACCCCCCCCCCCCCCCCCCCCGTTGACGTGCTTTTATATTTATCTATGTATGTAAATGCTTAGTATGTTTTCTCCTATATACGTTTAAAACACTTGAAAAGATCCCTCTTCTCGTGGACGACCCCGACTTGCCATTATCTACTTAATTGTAGATAGGAAGCATTTAGGGCTTAAAAGTATTAACTTTGAGAGGCACGGCGACGACCTCCCAAAAGATAACGTCCTTTCAAAATATTAAAGGAAGATCTTCCACTCATGGTAACTTCCTTTAATCCTCTTTCCTTATTTGTTTTCTCTTTTTTAATGTTATTACACAATTTCAAAACATTATGCAAACACTGTTCTTTTTTGTTGATATCTAATAACATATAATTACACCAGCAATGTAAATGCTCTACAAGTATCGAATCTAAAAGGTAAATACAACTATGCATGTATTATACTCTAAATTTCCATACTTCAAACCTTTACTCAAATACTGAACCAGTTAGAGATATCATTGTATGTGATGCATGAACTATAGCATCGGAAAAAGCCATTGATAAACTATGCAATACTGATCGCCCTTGGATCACAGTCGTTACAGTCGATGAAAAATTCTCTGTACTTCAAAGCCAAAAGAGTCCTACAAAAATCCAAAAATTCATTTTTTCTGATGAAAAGGTAATCAACTCTTGTTTTATATAATAGTCTATAATACCATCATTTCTCATACTGATAAGGTTACTGATGATATAGGGGAGAGGTTTGTGTACTGTGATGATAGAACAACTAATCTCAAAGAAGAATCTCAAGTACAACGGTCTGAATACTGTTACTACGGGCGAATTTTCGTGCGATTTCACACACTAACATTCTCTGCTCTTCTTCCTCGTATCAAATTCCTCTCATTAATTATCCTATCTTATTTATTGCCACTGGTTACTGATCATGGCGTCCCCGACTCCAAACCCACCTCCCGATCCTACGCCTTCCGCTCCGAAAATCTTTCTCCAAGCTCTCAGCACAAAGCAATCCCCGCTATTATCTTCTTTACCCGATACACCAAATCTGCATCCGATCATGGAATTTAAGGGCAAGATAGCTTACATCCTCCCCCCGGAGGAAGGAGATATTGTAGCCTCGCACTATCAGAATGCCCTCGTCGAAAAGTTTAATCAAGGGAAACCCCCTATGGAAACTCTACAATCGGCTTTCAAATCAATCGGTTTTAAATCTAAATTTCAATTAGGATCCATTGATTACCGCCATGTTCTTATTCGTTTTTAGGAAAGCGAGGACTATCAAAGATGCTGGATGAAAGGCCAATGGATGATTCAAGGATCGACTATGAAGGTTCAAAAGTGGACTCCAGACTTCTCACCAACAGTGGAGTCCTCCATTGTTCCTGCCTGGGTAACAGTACACAAACTACCTATTCATTTTTACAATATTTCTGCAATAATTGGTATTAGCAGTCAGATAGGTAGATACCTTAAGATGGATGCAGCCACAAAAGCTTTAACTAGACCCTCTGCCATCAAAGTATGTGTTGAAATTGATCTATTATCCCAACTCCCTCCTACTATAGTGGTAGGCATTGGTAATAAGGTAGCAGAATATCCTATTGAATACGATGAACTGCCAACATACTGCTCTCATTGTAAGATAATATGTCACATTCAGACTAACTGTAATTTCTTGCATCCTGAGCTGCGAAAAAAGAATGCTAAGAAAACTGAAGTCAATGAGCATAAGGAGAGTAAAAATCCATTATATGATGACACTCAGACAGGATTAAAACTCCCTCCAACAGAAAGAAAAAATACAGAGGGATCCTCAACTCTATCTGTCTCACAAAAAGAGAAATATTTTCAAACTCAAAAAGTGACTACAGGTTTTCAACGTGAAAATAATCTCAACTTTTATAATGTTAGTCACAAGAAAACAAATGCTTCTTTCTACTCCCTGGATGACATTTCTAAACCAATAACCACAACTTTTTGGAGAAAAAAAAACCAACTTTCTGATCCTTCACCCATTCTGGAAGAAGCAACAAAAAATAATACAGTCACAATATCTAATGCTTTTCAAACCCTAGAGGATTTACAGGATGATCAGGAGGGTGAAGTGGTTGAGATTTATCATGAATCCTTGGAATCTCGGGAGTTAGTGCATTCTATTTCTGAGGACAGTTTAACAACTATACCAGCTCCAATGTCTATTCTTGAGCATGCACAAACAGGTTCCACAGAGCAAGTTACCATCCCAGTGGTCAATGAAGGAGATCTGGCTTCTGAATCATTTGAACTGATCCCAAATATGAAGCACATCAGCCAGATCAAGGTAAGTAAACCTGAACAGATCTCTACTGAGGTTAATATTGAGAATAGTAGTGGCAAGCCTGGTAACAAAAGTAAGAATTCTGCCAAGATATCTAGAAACTTAAGATCTTCACAAAAAGCAACCCCCCCAGTTTTTAAATGATAAGACAAACCACAATAGGGAACATTTTAGTCTGGAATGTTAGAGGTTTTGGATCATCTCTAGATAGACTAAAGGCTTTAAAATTCAAACACAAGATAGACATTATGTGTTTAATAGAACCCTGGCATGATAAACAGAAATTAAATGCATTGATGTATGACCTTGGATACAAATATGCTCTTCCTGCTCAAAGTGCTAAAATCTGGATCCTATGGAATCAGGTTTTCAGTATAAAAACATTAAGGGAGACTGATCAATTTTTACAAGCTAAAATATCAGATACTGCCTCCTCTATTAGTTGGAATTGTTTTTTCATATATGCTAGTGTACATAGACAAATGAGGGAGGCATTATGGAATGATTTACAGACTAAAACACATGATCCATCTATATATATTGGAGATTTTAACACTGTTGCTTCTGTATCTGAATATAAAGGAAGGAAATCTACTCCAAAAAAAAGCATGAAACAGTTTAATGAATTTATAAACAATATGGACCTGCATGATATCCCTACAGCAGGAAATTCTTACACTTGGAGCAATAATAGATATCGGGATAAATGTAAGGACTTAATGTTTCAGAGGCTAGATAGGGGTATTGCTAACTTAGATTGGTTGGATCTATTTCCTAACAGCTCCATTCATGTGCTAAATAGAATGACTTCAGACCACTCCCCTTTATTCTTATCAGTTCAATCAGCCGAAGAACAAGTCCCTAGGCCATTTAGATACCAAGAAATGTGGTCAAATAGACAGGAATTTTAGGCTCTAGTAATCTCAAACTGGGAATTAGTTTCTCCTTTCAGTGGGATGTATAGATTAGTTTTTAAATTAAAGAGGCTAAAGATGGAAATAAAACAATGGAATAAATTGCATTTTGGTAATGTCAATCAGAATTTGTCACACTCTGAAAAAACAGTTAATGAACTGGAAATCTCCTTTCAGCAAACAAAAAATGAATTGATCCTTGCTGAGCTGAATAAATCAAAAGATATGCTTATGAGAGCTCAAAAAGAAAAAAATATCTATCTGAAGCAAAAGGCTAAGTTAAATTGGTTTAAATTTGGGGATGCAAATACTAGTTACTTTCATCACTCTATTAGGGAAAGGAGAGCAAGATCTAGAATCAGTAAAATCAAGGATGGTAGTGGTAGGTGGATTTCAGAACCACAACTGATTAAAGAAGAAGGTGTGAGATTTTACAAGGAATTACTAAATGAAGAGTCCCCTCCAAAAATGGGAACTTATTTTCATCACTTCCTCAAAGAAATTCCTAAAGTGATCACTGATTTACAAAATCACACCCTTCTGTCCCCCTTTAATATTCAGGAACTCAAATTTACAGTATTTGACCTTAATAAATCTAGTGCTCCAGGACCTGATGGTTATTCTGGTGCCTTTTACACTACTTTCTGGGACACTATAAAGGGAGACCTCCTTGATGCTGCCAATGACTTCCTAAACAGTGGCAATATTCCTAAGGCCATCTCTAGCACTTGGCTTACCTTAATCCCCAAAAAACCAATTCCATTCACCTTCTCAGACTTCAGACCCATTAGCCTATCAAATTTTGTGAAGAAGGTCTTCTCTAAGATGATAATGGAAAGGATTAAACCCCTAATGACTCTACTCATATCCCCTGAACAGAGTGCATTTATAAAAGGCAGGGATATATCTGATAACATTATCTTAATGCAAGAGATGTCCAGAACTCTTTCTAGAAAATCTAAGGATTCTAATCTTATAGTAAAACTAGACATGCAAAAGGCTTTTGATAGAGTCTCATGGTCTTTTCTTAACTCAATCCTTCTCCAATTTGGTTTTCATGGAACATTCGTGCACCGAATTATGCATAATATAGCTGCAGCTCACTTCTCAGTTTTAATTAATGGAATTACTACTGGGGTCTTTGCCTCTACTAGAGGTATTAAACAAGGTGATCCACTTTCACCTTTCCTGTACAATATTCTATCTGAAGCCTTCTCCTGAGGTTTAAAAAAATTGCTCAGTACAGGATATCTGAAATATTTTTATCTGCCAAGGCCCTGCTCCCCAATTACTCACCTCATGTATGCTGATGATACGGCTGTTTTCCTGAATGCTAACCACAGAAACTTAAAAAGGTTTAAAAGCTTTTTGAAAGCATATGAGAAAACATCAGGTCAAAAGGTTAATTTCTCTAAATCTGATTTTTTTGTTCCTCCAAATACTTCTGCGGCAAAGGTTCAAACTGTGAGTAGGATTTTAAGTATGGTGAAGGGATCTTTTCCTTTTAAGTATCTAGGGGTTCCTATATTTCCAGGTCGTAATTTACAGATCCATTACCATCCAATCTTGGAAAGAATGGAGAAATCCATAAAAAATTGGAAGAACAGATGGCTAAGCAGTGCAGGTAAGATTATTTTGATAAACCATTGCTTTCTTTCAATTCCCACACACATGTTTGCAGTTTTAAGCCCTCCTAAGTTAGTCTTAAGGAAAATGGAAAAATTAGCATCTGGCCTAACACAGAAAAGAAAAAAAGGGAGATCATGGAAAAAATGAGTCTACCAGTAGATGAAAATGGTATAGGCTTTAGAGACCTAAATGCTATTGTAGATTCTTTCTCTTGTAAACTATGGTGGAAACTGCAAATAAATAATACCCAATGGTCTGAATATCTGTGGTCATTACCTGCATCTTATAAAAAGTCACACACTTGGAAAAGGATCTGCAAGATTACTGCTAAGGCTAATAGCCTCACTAGAGTTATTCATGGTATAGGTGAATGTTCTTTCTGGAATGCTAACTGGAAAGGTGATGGAGCTTTGTATTATGAATGGCCCCAGGAGATGGATATCCCATTCCCTGATATCTCTCTAAGGTCATTTGTTTCTAACAAAGTTTCTTACCTTCCAATCCTGGAGCCTCACCTGGCTACCAATACTCTTTTATTCTTGCAGGGAGTCAAACTGGAAAACTCTCATGCTGATAGGCTTATCTGGACTCCTGCTTTGGATGGGAACTTCTCCATCAGATCTGCATACAAATTATTTAGACAGAAAAGAACAATCATCAAACACCTACACAAGGTATGGTCCTCTTTTATTCCTACAAAGATGTCTATTCTTATCTGGAGAGCTCTAAATGGAATTCTTCCATTTGATAATATCCTGTGTAAGCTTGGTAACTCTTTAGCCTCCAAGTGTCCTCTTTGCATGAATCATTCAGATTCTTTGGATCATTTTTTTAACTCCTGCCCCTCTTCAATTGCTATTTGGTTCAGAGTTAGTAATTTACTGCACTTTCAACAACCAGCTTTTGGCAGCTTCAGCAATAGAGTAGAATTCTTTCTATCCTTCGGGACTGATTCTAAGATATTGTCAAACTTACTTATAGCTGTCCTAACAGTTACAACATGGTCTCTCTGGATTCATAGAAATAAATTCATCTTTGACAACATAGCTTTCTCAGTTGATGCATGTTTTCAGAATGTCAAAGAACTGATATACCTGATATTCTCAGCTTATCATTTGAAAGGTAATATAAACAAGCATAAGGAATTGATACAAGCTAGAATAATACCAAAAATCCTTCCAAAATAGAAAAAATTGATAACTGCTGTCAGAGGGGAAAAACCACTAAATGGCTTCAAAATAAATACAGATGCAACATGGAAAAGTGATGGTCAATCCTCATCTGCAGCTATAGTGAGGAACTGGAAGGGAGAGGTGATTAAAATGAGAGTTAACATTTTTCAATTAGCTTCACCTTTACATGCTGAACTAATTGCCATTCAGTTTGGATATCAATTATGCTCAGATCTGAATCTTCATTGTTGTGTGATTGAGTCTGATTGTCTATTAGCTGTTAAAGGAATTCAATCCCCAATGTCTTATCCTTGGAGAGTGTTCTCTATATGTAGCAATTTAAATTTAGGACACCTAGTGAATCCAATCCAGCATACCCCCAGGGAAGCTAACACGGCTGCCGACTTCTTGGAAAAATATGCCATGGAAAATAATCTGCAGGGAGAAGTACATATAGAATTTGTTCCAACATTCTTCAGGGGTCTTTAGAACTGGACAAAAATGGCTATCCTGGGGTGCAGATTGTTTCCCCTTCGGACTAAGCATCTATTCGCTTTGCTTTCATCCAGTTTTAAGCCTACAACTTTGCTATAATTTCATTCAGATTTAGTGCTTTCAAATACTTCTTTCTTTTGTCTAGAATGGAAACTACTGTTTTCTCCTCTTATCCTTTGCAGGTGGTGAGCTTTTGGTGCACTTTTCACAGCTCACTGCAGATGTCCTAAGCTGAGGTCAATGTTGGTTGCAAGCAACGCCAAATTTCCAGAGATGATGCTCGACTGAGGATTGTATGATCGCCAAGGATGATTCTCCCTTACCTGCAACAACCCTCGGATACTCATGTGGTATTTTTCTTTCTCTTCCACTGGAAATCATTGGCAAATAAGTGTTCCGATTCTTCGGTTCACTGCCCTGTTCGTGGTTTATCAGCTGGATAGAAGAAAAGTTACACCTTGTTTAGCTCACTATATTACTTCATTTTAGATTAGATAGATTGTTACCAAGTCATATATTTTTGGCCTTGGATCAACAAATGGATGATCTTTTGTAAAGTTTTTACTCAAGTGACGCCTTTTGGGATTATTTACCATTGGTTTGGGGGAGCCTAATATATTCCCTCCCATCTACGGATGGTTTTATTTTAAAAAAATACTGATGATATAGGGAGCCAAAGTGTAAGGTATAATGTTTAACAAAGCATATGAAACCATGAGCCAAAGAATTCAGGTTTATAATAGGTACAAGATATCGAATGCAAACATAACAGAAATTGATCCCAGATATAAAAAAGGCAATATAGCAATGCAGTGGATTATCGACACCAGTACAGTTATTGAAGAAATGCCTGATTCCGGCCATCTCATTTCAACTCAACATTCCTATGTGTCATTTGAAAGAATCCCTGAACATGTGAATAAACTTGAAGAACTGATAGGTAATCATTTCCTAATGCGTCTCTTTAACGTAAATCTGAACATATTTTTTGTCTTTACTAATGGTATAAAATTACAGATGTTATAGGGGTTTTTGCTCAATGCCTCCTAATTCTCATTGTCAAAACAGCAACTGCTCTAAGAAAATTCAAAAGTTTGTTCTTATTGGTGAAAAGTAAGAAAAATAAGTTTTTGTTGGAAAATTATTATATTTTTATCTTCTACATTCCAATTTACCTTATTGTTTTTCATCCGTGTTTAGATTACAGGCTTTGACTTTGACTATGTGGTAAGAATTTATTGAAAATGAAGGCAAACAATTGCAAGTGACTGCGGATGACCTGCCAATACTAATTTGTCGTCGACTCAAGGTTGATTCCTTTCAAGGTATTATATTTGTAAAACCAATGTGCCATCACTGTCTAATATCTATTTCATTATCAAACAACTTCTATTAACATTCTCACTTTTGCTTTATTCAGGGATAGAAGTATCAACACATTATAGATCACCCTTTTAATTAATGCCACTGACAGTTAATCTTTGGAATTGAAAAAATGGTACTATTTTTTTCATTTATATGATGATGATGATAGATTCAAAGCAATGCTTACATTTATTGCTATAATAATTTTTGCAGGGCAAAACAGCACCACAAGGAGATCACGGATACCATCATTAGTTTCAACCAATCCTTGGCAAAACTTCCACGAACAACTTTGGATGCTTTCTGCACTTCAGTTGGTTATATTCTACCAACTCAAAAGGTAAAAATAATGTTCCATTTTCCCCAGTACCATGTTTTGCTCTTTATTTTGGCAGTTATTTGTGACTGAACAATTTTCTTGATAAATATATGGTGACTTCAAAGGTGAAGATATCTTTCAAAGACATCTCTTAGAATTATTACTATATGGCTTGCGTAAAATGTTTTCATTCAACAAGTGCCTCCTTACTTTATGAATTCACCTGCAATTTATGCCAAGAGAAGCAACTTGCTCAACCAAGGTTATAAACCAACCAACTCCTTTCATTATATATTGTTAATGTTTTAAGAATATATATTTGTTTAAATATCACATAGTTACTACATTTCTACTATTCTTATTCTGAATGTGTTATTTGCGTTGGTGTCGCTTCGAAGCATATCTTATCGATGACAATGGTATTATCAGTGCTACCTTCATCGGTGAACCTGCTGAGAGATTATTGGGGTTAACAACAATGGAAACTATTGACGGAGTCACGCAGGTTAGTGCCTTCTATTTTCACATATGAATCAGCACTTTTAATTTATCATTCTTATAATTATTCTACCTTATTCCATTTGTTTTAAAAAAAACATTCCAGAAAATTAAAACCTCATGCACTGGGTTTAAATATAACATATTTTTTATATTGATAAACTTGTAAGAATACATTGAAGATCGGCATTCCATCATTCACAATGTTGAGTACGTTGTCCAAATTTAAATCTCCAAACTAAAGGGTGGCCAGCTTACCCCGAGATATACTGTGTTTGATTTTGCTAAAAACAATGCTTGCAAGACCAGGTTTCAACTCTTCATTTGCCCAAAAAAGGTGATGATGAATCACATTTGGAGATTAAAACTCCACCTGCTGCAACACAACTTACTATTCAAGGTACAATTGCATTTAATCTGATATAACACTCCTACCTTATCATTGCTTTTGCTTAGTTCCTAATAAAAATATAATGCATGCTCCTTTAATCACATACTCTGCAGATTGTGAACCACCTTCACCAAAGGCAAAAAAGAACCTTTTTCCCCAATTTGAAAGTGAGGACTTTTAACTATCAAAGGCAGAAGGGAAGGAGCCTAAATTAGGCTAACTCCAACAAACACCTTTTGTCGTATCATTTCTCAAATCAAGTGACCTTTTGTTTTGCAGTGTTACCCTTTGTCACATCTTTAAGATATCTTTTGGTGTAAGTGACCTCTAAGGCTGATAAATTAAAGTTCTAGTGTTGTGTGGCGATCAATTCAGCAACATTTCATTTGTTATCAGCTCTGTTGTATAATTTTTTTGAAAGTGTTCGCATTGCATGCCTAAGAGATGTCAGAATTATTACTATATCACTGTCAGAATTATACATTGATCGGTTATATACTTTTCAAAAAAATTTACAAGATTATCAACAACGGTATTTTAAATTTAACCGCCATGAAATAATACATTGAAAGTTAAACCGACATAAATATTGTACATTTAAAGTTTAACCGGCATGAAATAATAGATATGAAATTTTAAACTAATCATATTTAAATTTAACAAATCCCTGTGGAAGTTCAACAGATGAAGGTACCCTTCGAGAGGTACCCTTTTAGACAGCACCCATTCCAGAGGTGAAGGTTCAAATGGAGAGGTTCCATTGAATCCATTCGACAGATGCCTATTCGAGAGTTATCAATTCGATAGGTGAAGGTTCAGGTGGAGGGGTTCGAGAGGTAACGATTCGAGAGGTGAAGGTTCAGTTGGAGAGGGTTCAAATGGAGGCATTCCATTGGAGGGCCTCGAGCGGTACCAATCGAGAGGTGAAGGTTCAGTTGTAGAGGGTTCAAGTGGAGGGGTTCCATTTGAGGGGCTCCAGAGGTACCCATTCAAAAGGTGAAGGCTCCAGTGGAGATTCGAGAGTTACCAATTTGAGAGGTGAAGGTTCAGGTAGAAAGGGTTCAATTGGAGGGGTTCGAGAGATACCCATTCGAGCGGTGAAGGTTCTGGTAGAAAAGGTTCCAGTGGATGGGTTTGAGAGGTACGATTCGAGATGTCAGAGTTCCATTGGATGGTAAAATTGTAGTCAAAGTTCCATTGAAAGTTCGAGAAGTAAAGGTTCAGGTGGAGGGGTATGAGAGATACTGATTCAAGAGGTGAAGGTTTAGGTGGAGATAGTTAAATTGGAGGGGTTCAAGAAGTACTCATTCGTGCACTGAATGTTCTGGTCGAGAGGGTTCCATTGGATGGGTTTGAGAGGTAAGGATTCGAGATGTGAGAGTCCCATTAGAGGTTCGAGAGGTGAAGGTTCCAGTGGAGATTCAAGCGGTGAGAGTTTGAGTGGGAGGGGGGGTCGAGAGTTAATGGTTCGAGAGTTACCCATTCGATAGGTTGAGGGTTTGAGATATACCGATTGGAGAGGTGAAGATTCAGGTGGAGAGGGTTCAAGTGGAGGCATTCCATTGGAAGGGCTCGAGAGGTACCCATTCGAGAAGTGAAGGTTCAGTTGTAGAGGATTCAAGTGGAGGGGTTCCATTTGAGGGGCTCCAGAAGTACCCATTCGAAAGGTGAAGACTCCAGTGAAGATTCGAGAGGTGAGAGTTTGAGTGGAGGGTTTCGAGAGTTAATGGTTTGAGAGTTACCAATTCGATAGGTGAAGGTTCAGGTAGAGGGGTTCGACAGATACTGATTCGAGAAGTGAAGGTTCAGGTGGAGGGGGTTCAGCCGACCGCTCTACTGCTGAGCTACTGAGGAAGAATGGTAGATCTCATAGATGTTCTCAACCCAAGTATGAGCTAAAATCCCCTGGAACTTCTTTGGAGTAGCTCCCTTCCATGCCTCATTTTAGAGCTCAAAGTGGCTCTATTTCCCCATTTCCCATTTCCATTCATTTAATATCCCTTTGGTGACATAAGAGATGTCGTTTCTTGTCTATATTTATTGTCTATATATGGAATTTAGTATCCTTGTGCATGAAGATAATAAATTCGGTCATTGTGGTTGGACTCTATTATGGATTTCTGACCACATTCTCCATAGGGCCCTCTTATCTCTTCCTTCTCCGAGCTCAGGAGCATAAACGAGAGGAGCTACTCCTCTCTTCACTACCTGCAGGAATGGTGCGTCGCCCGGCTATACCTTGCGCACCTTTAGTTAGTCTAGTTTTCTTGTTACTAACTGTAGATCGTGATCTGAGTAGCCCACAGGTCGACAAAGAGGATTACGACCCTTCAGTGACTCATAGGGATTCCTTCCTTCAGCTCAGCTATAGCTAACTTGCTTGCTAAAGGTCGTTAAAGGCTAAGTAAGTTTTTCCGCTGCTAAGGTAAACTTGAGCTACAGACTAAGGAAAGAAGCACAGAGAGAGCGAGTTAGGGTTGGTTTTTCCAGTAGAAGGACGGGAAAAATATGCACGGCATCTAGGCGAGCAACATATTGAAGGCTTCAGCTTTGACGGTTTTAAATAACCATCCCAAAAATCCAAAGTAGCGTATGTGATTGTCCATACCTTTTTTCTATCGCCGCAGGGTGCCCTGAACCTGCCTTCCCGTAAAGAACTCGCATAGAGACGATAGGCACTTATCATGGAGTTAGGATCGGAAGTGATTGAAGTATGTTTGTGAACAATCAGTGGGCATACTCACAAAGGTTTTGTTCATTTCATGATCATATATTGGCATATGATTAAAATAGTATTTCCACTCGCGAGAAAGAATTCAAAATCGTTGAGTTCATTCTCATATAACGAGAAACTATTCTTCTTCACCGAGAGGTGAAGGCGCTTCTGCTTTTTATTCTAGTGAGTGTTGTATTCCCTTACTCAACGTAATAAGAATCGGGAGAAAGAAAAGGGTAAGTAGTTATTTTACTATACTTTCTCTCAAAAACTCACTCACGTACACTCAAACGCCAAGGCTTTCACCGCAAGCCTAACATAAATGCCAAAGATTCATGAGTACAAGTAGAACCCTTCTTAGATAAAGGAATTGGAGTCTATATCATTGAAGATCAAGAAGTAACAGGGCGAAATTCCTAGCCTTTCTTGCCACTCTCCTATTCACTTTGGGAATGATTCGTAATACCGAAAAGCAAGGTAAAGGGACCAGATCGAAGAAAGAGACGCATTCGATCAATATGAAAGTTTTTATTTCAGATGCTTCAGATGACTAGAGGAGCTCTTTCACACTTCGTTACGGCTAAGGTAACTCTTTGCCTTTGGTAGATTAGTTTGTGGGGTCTTCCTATTCCTAGCTCTCAAAATACGCCTCTTATCGGTATGTCCGCCATGAAAGGGCCTTCAGACGATGTTGATTCCAATTCCAATGAACTTTAATTCCCCTCTCTTTTTTTCTAAAAAATTAGCTCAGTGCCCCCTTTGGTGCTATTGTATATAAAGAAGAACCCATCTTTTAGGTAAGGGCACGTGGCAACTACTCTCAAAGCCTTATTTCTTTAGAAATATCTTTCTACTTGGAACTGCTCCTTTAGTTACGGAAAGTGGATCACGCTTGGTGCATAGGAATTATTCCCCAAGAAAGGGGTACTTTTTTTAATGATTTTGTGGAACCCAACGAGAAAAATGAAATGGAACGAGCATAAAGACAAGTGAAAAACCTGTAACAAGTATACGAATGGAACGGCCTCAGGAGATGAAGTAGGTACTAAAACCGGTGGAAGGGAATGCTAGTGAGAGGTATTTTATTCACAGAATGATTCCATACAAAACGTACTAGGAATCAAGACAAAATAGAGACTTGAGCAGAAGGCTATAGATCAGAGAATTAAAGTAACCTCTATTTTCCTATTGTGAATTGGGGGAGAGCACAAAAAGACATGTGCCTTATCGCTCAGGAGATAAGGACATTCCCCACCAAATTTCTGATTCGAAGCTTTAAAGTTAATTTAAATTAACACATTCAAGCTATTTTCCTTACATCCCCGAATCCATCCTAGCTCGTCTTTGATTAGAGACCGTGAGTGTCATCTTTCAAAATGCTTTAAGTATGTCACTTTTTTCATTTTAAGCCCTTTTCAAGATAACTTCTTCTTCCTTAGCTTCCGATCTCAGAAAATTTCAGTGATAGAGCATCCAGCTCTAAATAGAGGAATAACAAGCATTTAAGATAAGACGATAGCTTGATTCCTCTTGTTAGATACTTCTTTATTTTTATTTTTATTTATACAATTTTTTGAATAAGGGAATGAACCTTACGACCCAATCAGCATCAGAAAATGCTATCTAATCTGGGAAATAAGAAAACTAAAAGTGCAATCCATATAAGCAATCGTCCAGTTCGCTGAGAAGGAGATTAAAAAGTTGGTCTTGTATATTTGCTTTGTATTCTAGCACAGTTATATCAATAAGCTCATTGTTTATAAAACTATAATAGTGTTGAATGTTTAAAGACTGGTTTAGGTTGTCTCTGACCAACCTTTCATATTCACCCAAATAAGCTTGCGGAGGAAGATGATCGATTAATCTGCTTTCCAGTAAGCGGATACGGGCATAGAGTTCAATTTTCAAGTCTGGGTTGTTGGAAAGGGTCTAAAATGTGAACAAAGGCTATTCGGTGTGAGCTGGTGTTCAGTATGGAGGTACCTCTTCACTAGGGCCCTGCGCTCGTTCCTTAAGTTCTAGACCCAATGCCAGTGGCTAACCGTGCCCTTTCCTTAAAAGGTATGAGAGGGACGGATAGATCAGATTACAAAATAAAGGGATAAAAATTGGATTGGATAAAGCATAATCTCTTCCTACTGCCAGTCCTAAGACCATAGATAGTTTCACGCATACTTCTTTGAGTTAGAATTAAAGTTGGGTTCGATCCATGGATAGTGCCTATGACTAGGACTCCTACTCAGGTGGGATCTACTGCTGAATCTTGGTTCTAAGCTGAAAGAGAAGGCTTTTCTTCGAAGGGGTGATGGCAACGAACACTGCCACATAACGGGGTGGATATATTGAAGCTCATCGACCCGACATTGGATGTGCCTGTATCACCGACAAATAAGAGGTACCCCCACCCAGGCAGAGTTAGTGAGCCATGTAATAGGCGACCATTTTGCACGGTTCGGGGGTCACTTGAGTTAGTTTCCGGTGCCCGACAGCGTCTTGACCCCATCCAACTTTTGGGCCAATTCCCCTTTTGTACTACCAAAAAATGAGATTCTTGCCGAATCCGAGTTTGCTGCTCCAACCATTATAAAACTAATACCGATTCTATTTAGTATTTCTGGTGCTTCTGTTGCGTATAATGTAAATCCCGTAGCGGATCAATTGCAACGATCCTTTCAAACTAGTCTTTTTTGTAATCGACTCTATACTTTCTTCAATAAACGCTGGTTTTTCGATTAATTTTTGAATGAATTTCTAGTCAGATCATTCCTGCGTGTCGGATATGAAGTCTCATTCGAAGCTTTAGACAAAGGTGCTATTGAGATATTTGGCCCTTATGGTATCTCGTACACATTCCAATGATTGGCTAAGCGAATAAGTAAACTTCAAAGTGGATTTTTTGTGCGAAGAGTGTGTTATGACTTGTGGCTGCCTGCCTGGTGGAGGTGGCTCAACCATTGTGGGTAAACGGGAAACCTGACTCTACAAACCTGAGGAAAAGCTGCACAACAGTAGTAGGGGTGTTAAGACCAGAGCTTTTTGTAGTGCTAGTAGGAATGCAAGTGAATGAATCCCATCCCCTAGCGAGTGAAGTGCTTATGCCCCTTTAGAGATAGGGGCGAATCAAAGAGCTCATTCTTCAAATTGTAGCTCTTTAGATTTGTAAGATCATAATGTTTAACGCCCTTTACTTTATATTCTATTAGTAAAGCGATAGCGTCCTAAAACTAACATAGTATAGCAGAGCAGCCAGCTTTATACCTTATTATTAGAGAACAGGGCACGCTAGCGTTTGACTGATAGAAAGGTTAGGGGGCTGAGAAGCTGTTACTTGCTACTTGCTGTCTACTTCGTGAGCCTTCACTGCCTCATTCTGTAACTTCCTTTCTTTCGTCCGCCCACGAGGCTATAAAAAGAGAGAAAGGGGTGGCTATCTAGCGGGAGTCATTTCAGTTGTATGCCACGGGGTCCCTATGGACAAGGGGATAAGTGAATCATTGCTTTTTGAGGCAGCCCTCTACCATCTATCCCATTGAATTCCATCGTCTCGTATTGTACTGTACCGTATCAGACCAAATAGATCTATTAAGTGAGAGAAAGGTAGTGTAACTAATTATATATTCTTTTTATATTGATAGGGATCCCCATTCATTCCTAGATTCCCGTCACTACGGATTGATTGTCCATACCTAACTAAATGGTAGTGGTCTAGGGAGCACAATTGCTAGAGCACAGGAGAATAAAGAGTAATAATTTCAGCAAGAGCAGTCAGACGGACTACTATAGTGAATTTAGTGACTACTAGACTAGACTATAGTCAACAGGTATGGTATAGCAGCCTTTTCGAGCGAGCCTCTGGGATCTCCTGTAAACCCACATGATGTGGTAAAGGGAGGATATTAGGGGAAGAAGTGAGTGGAGATTCCCCTGTAGAGAGCCGGATGAGGGGAGACCTTTACGTCCGGTTCAGAGAGCGGGGATATCCCGACCCTACTATCATTATGCCTTTGCAATGTTACTTGGTTCAACTCTATTTGTGACATTTTCTCGTGTGTGGAACTCTCTATATTATTGGGTAGATAATTGACCGTCTTTCATTTGGACAGTGAGTAGTTTTTTATAATAATAAATAAAGAATAATAATCGAACTGGAAAAGTGAAAGCCACTCAACTGTAAGGAGAGGAGCGAAAAGGCAGGATGGCTTGGTAAGCAAGCAATCCGTTTCGTAGGCACCAACTCCCAGTTCTTTCTCTTCTTTATTTTTTAGTCTAGTGACAGTTCATCAAAAAATTGTCCAAGATTTTTAGATCGAGCACGCGACGCGCATAGTCTTAAGTCCAAGAGCGGGTTGTATTCTCTTCAACATTTCTACAACATCTTTTCCCCTCTCCCTTTCAGAGATCCTCTTGTTCTCTTCCCGAATTTTCCTCCATACCTTCGCCAGTTCGATTATTATTATTTTTTCTTCTTTATTTTTCTCAAGAGTCCAGAATGCTAAAAGGTGGGTGAGGGAGAAGGAAGCCAAACCTCTACTAATCGACCTAGCACATAAAAAATTCTCGGCGTCGAGAGAGATTTGAGATTCCGTAAGTAACTCAGTGAGTGCAAGGGCTTGGAAGAAGAAAATGAAATACGAACAACCGCGATGGTCGTAATAGATCTACTTTCATGCTAGTTCTTTCTCCAGCATGAAAATTCCATTTCAGGGAAGGATGACGTACTATGATACTTTCTTTTTTTTCAAGCCCTACTTTGGTCTCTGGTTTGATGGTTGTGCGTGCTAAAAATCCAGTACATTCCGTTTTGTTTTCTATCCCAGTCTTTCGCAACACTTCAGGTTTACTTGTTTTGTTAGGTCTTAACTTTTTCGCTATGATCTTTCCAGTAGTTTATATAGGAGCTATAGCCGTTTCATATCTATTCATTGTTATGATGTTCCATATTCAAATAGCGGAGATTCACGAAGAAGTCTTGCACTATTTACTAGTGAGTGGTATTATTAGACTGATCTTTTGTTGGAAAATGTTCTTCATTTTAGATAATGAAAGCATTCCATTACTACCAACCCAAATAAATCGACTTTCTCTGAGAGATACAGTTTATGCCGAAAAATTACGAAGTTGGACTAATTTGGAAACATTGGGAAATTTACTTTATACCTACCATTTCATCTGGTTTTTGGTTCCTAGTCTTATTTTATTAGTAGCCATGATTGGAGTTACAGTAAATACTATGCATATGACTACTAAGGTGAAAAGACAGGATGTATTCCAATAAAATGCTATTGATTTTAGGAGGACTATAATGAGGAGGACGACAGACCCATCACGATCGACTAAGAGGAAAGTCACACAGAGATATTAGTTAAAATTCAATTCGTGATCACAGACGATAAAATAGAACCTTAAGCATGCCTATCCTACACGACTTCCTTTTCTTTCAAACATCATCTTTTTCCTAACATAACAGTGGCTATGCACCTTATCCCTCAGTTCAATACTGCTTTACTAAAACTTTTTTCCATTTGTTTAGTCTTTAGGGAGCAGAAAAAGGCGCCAGGAAAGATGTGTTTCTTGTTAGATCACTTAAGTACGTTAGAAAGCTAGCACTCTTTTCAAGCAGGAGGGAAGATATTAAGAAAGAATAGTTCACATAAAATTACAATTAAATAGAGCAGTCTCCTAGAGATTGAAGTTCCAATCATAGGTTGAAGTGTGAATTTTCTAAGAATTTTTTTAGAAAATACTATTATATATTTGCATGAGATATTCGAGATTGTTCGGGTCCATCCCAGTGAGCATATACTCTAAAACATCATTGCGCAGTCTTTCTCCTGGTAGTATAATATTTGCCTCGTTCAATTATGGCTGTAAGAGGCTTTCTGCTATTTTTTCTTGAATAGTTTCAGAAGCTAATTTATGCACTCGCTCATGGTAATTAATACTACTAATCCCAAATGGATTTGAATGAGTCGCCGGACGAAGCCGACAAACTCGCCGAAAGAATCCAAATGAATAAGGGTAATGCTAAAGCCGGATTCCGGCTTAGGTCGATAAGGAAGTTTAATACTAGATCTGCCGGTTGGTTTTTGCTTTGGTTCATTCTTTGACTGCTCCCCCCTGTGATCGGTGTATACGGTGACTCCGCAAAGGTAGTGTCTCCACTTCTTTAAGGCAAATACCACTGCAGCCAGCTCTAGGTCATGGGTTGGGCGTTCTCGGTCATTTTGTCTCTCTTGTTGTCCTTGTTTCCTCTCATTCTACATAGCCTCCCTTAAAGCCATGTATCAAAGACATGAGACATCGAGCGTAGTAACTCTAGCTTTTTACTTTCGTAGGATGCCTTAGCTGCGAACAAAGTAAATAGACACCGAAGGATTCTTCCTATCCCTACAAGAAGGAAAGATTCTATTTCATCCTTTACTCCCGAGTTAGCTTATCTTCTCCTTCCTGTCCTCTCTAAGAGTACCTTATAACCTGGAAGAACAGGGGCCTACCGCTACTCTAACAGCTGCCTATACTCCCCCATCGGGGAATTGAACTCGCTACACTCCAGAACAATGCCATGACCCGGTTGAGAGCCTTCCATGCTGATTCCTTCAAAGATATAGAGAGAGTGTATCATCGGCATCAATGCAATCACTTCATGGTCCGAGAACAAGAGCCCTTCTTGGTCCCACCAAAACACGAATAGTCGACTCAACAAGAGCAGGGGATATTGAAAGTCAGACGAATTCCGTCTATTCGACATTGACACGGGCTAAAAAGGAACCTAATATCTCAATCATCGGAAACTCTTTCTGAGCCTCTCTCTACTACATGAAAGCTAGCATTCAGAATAGCCATACCCATCACTATTATTATTCTTTAATAACTTATCTTTTCTTTTCTTCTGGTCAGCTATGCAACTACTCGCTTGTCAGATCTTCGGGGAGAGAAATGAAGCCAATGAAGGGTATTCGGGGGTCGATAGTGAAGGAAGAAGGTAGATAGGAACTCATCCCCATTACCAACAATTCCAACTTGAAGGGCGGACACCTTTGATGCAGCAAAACAAGAAGAGTTGGGCACCTCTGGAGTTTTTACCTCAAGTGGAATGCCTATTTTCAACCAAAGGGTGGGGGAATAAGATAAGAATAGTGTAAACATTATCATTAAGAAAAGAAAGCACCCCTTCCAGCTTCAAGGGAGGTCCCACCCCAAGATGAATGAAAAAGAGTCCCAAAAAAACAACGCAAGAAAGGGAGCGCATTGAGTCACCTAAGATTCTATCTAGACTTGGGCCAGCCGCGTCAGCCACTGTCCACACAGGTTACAAAGTAGAAAAGGAAGCAAGGGACAACGTTTACTTCTTCCTCTTGAGCGCAGGATAGCCACTGACTCTTCTGATCAATTAAGATATAGCAATCAACCATGAAGAAATCATCAACCGTTTAATCTCGGATGGGCTCATACCTTTTTTCCTTCCCTCGCTTAATCAGAATCTAACTCACTCTTTAGTTTCAATGCTAAATGGGAGCCTAGTTCAATGGCAGCTTTCTTCCTAAACAGGAGAGTTTGAAGCGAAGGCCCTTCTCTACTGATTCGTCCTAAGATAAGGAAGAGCTTAACCCACACCCAAAGAAAATTCAACTTCCTTAGAAATGAAGGAGAGCAATCACAGTCGAAAGAGAAAACTGATTCAACTCCGAGCCAGGCTTTGCTGACTTGAAGGTCCAGGTGGAAGTAGTAAGAATTGATGACAAGCGGAGCTCTACTAAACCTACTTTATAAATGCAATCGTCGGATGATTTCCCATGTCCTGACAAATATCTTAAGTGATCCATACCGTACTGGCAGGTACGATGACCTTCCTTAAGAATACCAATTATTTCGGACCGAAGCACACGATATGGCTTTTTGGGGATTTTTGCGATGCCGAGATAACTAACTACCCCTCATCCCAATGGGCATAAGGATAAGGGTTATTTACGTCATGTACGAAACTTTCTTTATAGTATACCACTTCTGGCTCATCATGCTGCATCTCTTCCGAGACCAGGACCTTTTATCACGACCTTCGCCTCTAGCATACCTTGCTTCCACTACTGTACTAATAGCATTTCCTGCTATGGTTTTGGCAGCAAACGGGGTGTAAAAATATCTTATTCTCTTTTTCCTTTGAATTAAAAACTGCGTAGGACCAAGAAACCCCCTGGAAAGAGTAGGCCATCAAAGGAATGAGCGTCTTGCTTTTACTCTAATAAGGGTGTTAGCGCAGTGCGATGAAGCAGGCTTAAGGCCAAGGGAAACTTTTTTAGGAAAGTAAGTCCCATCGAGTTAGCTCTTGG
Organism: Rubia yunnanensis; assembly: GCA_037428765.1. Lineage (NCBI taxonomy): Eukaryota > Viridiplantae > Streptophyta > Magnoliopsida > Gentianales > Rubiaceae > Rubia > Rubia yunnanensis. The sequence goes on along the minus strand of CM075066.1, from coordinate 28,956,694 downwards.
AGTAAAGGCATGACTTAAGGTAGTGAGTGACTTGAAGGTGAGATGGTTCAATAGTCGATTAGAGAAAGCTACTTGCCACGAGGGGAGGAAACTCACAAAATAACGTAGATAAGGAAGTGGATATTTTTTTTCATGACTCCACTGTGCTCGAATAAGCTCTTTGCGCAAGAAAGGGATATGAGATAGATGCCAACAATAGGTTTAAAAAAAATATAGTAACTTACTGGTATCACTGTCACTCTTGTTTTGATGCTTAAATCAAGACCCTTTCTAAAAAATAAAGAGGTATGATGTGTCACTAGCCGAGTTAGAGGGCTAACCCCTAACTTTCTATAGACTCTTTCTGTAAGGAAATTACATAATTATTATAATAAGGAAAATGCATCGAATGCTCTTGTTACAGAATAGGCAGCTATGAGGGGATTGGACAATTAAGGGCTTTGTGCCTTAGATGGTCTTATCTTTCTCTTTGTGCAAATCCAGTACTGGTGTCAAAGGTTTAGCCTTGCCCAGTGAATCAAGCAATTGAATCAGCTCTTGAAGCAATAGGAGTTCTTAGTGTAACCACAGTTGAGTAAATATCCGTCGCGGTTAAATCACTAAGTTGTGGTAGTGTTGGAGTACTCCTATCTGCTTATGGTGGTAAAAGAAAGAACTTCAACGACTAAAAGACTTGCAGCTGGTGAAATAGCTAAGGTTACCTCGGGGACTGATCTCCACTCCTGATTCAACTATTCGAGGAAAAGGTCAAATAAAAAGAGTGGAGGGCCTCTGAAAGTGAACCGGGCGTTAAGGTCTTTCTCTTCCTAGCATTATTTGTGGCTATGCAAAATGTCTAGCAACAAACTAATGATGTTTCATTTTTTGCCCTGAATTAGTTCCAATTCCTGTACTATCTTGAATAAAAAATGGAATGTCGGGAAGTAAAGAAAAGAGAGATATCTATGAAACTAGTCCAATCCGGTAAGAGGGTAAGCCATAAAGCTTGGTCCTTTGGGTTCTATATACTCTATAAAATACAAGGAAGACTGAATAAGATTTTAAAACTTTACCAATAGGGATGGAAATTGACCCTAACCTAGCCCCAATTGAACCAATTAAAATTCCTTACCTTGTAGTCTACCTGCCTCCCTTGTGATCAGTCAGAACGTACTTCCATCCCTTTGTTTGAAACTCCCTATCGCTGGAACACAAGAGCTAACATGTCTCACCACGACTGCAGGAAAGAAAGAAAAAGAAAGATAAGCACAGGCGGGCACAACACAACCAAGAAAGCACGCCATCAAGTGAGCTAGAGCTGGTACATCAACATCAGAAGCAATAAAATATTCGCAGGCTAATAATCTCCGAGCTCTTCCATATGCTAAAGTACTTATTTACCATTGACAAGGAAGGGTTTCTCAGGGCCTTAACTTCTATCTCTATGAATCTGACCATCATAAAAAAAATTCTACTTTAGAATTTGGAATCTATCTTTCACCATCCTTATCCCCTGTCCTGAGCTTTACTCCATTTTTATCCACTTATGAGACCGCTCTCACCTATGATCTCCCCGAAGAAAATATAGATTTAGGCCCTAGCTCTTGATTGAAGACCATTTGAAAGTAAGCATCTTGAGCTCTGGGACAATGAGTGTTTTAGGGAGTCATGAACAGAATTCTTTCATAGGCATCTTCCATTCATATCAATTAAGGTTTTTCTGCACCATATTTGGACCTGCCTCTTCTTCGATTCGAAATTCCCAGCAAATCCTTGACTCCTCGAATACAATGGGATTTCACACCTGGAAAATCTTTCACTCTACCCCCTCTTATTAAGACTGTAGAATGTTCCTGCAAATTATGACATTCACCTAGAATGTAAGAAAATATATCATGTCGATTGCTTAACCATACTTCGGCTATCTTACGTAGAGCTGAATTAGGTTTTTTTGGTGTTCTCGTTGAATCGCATGGGTATACTCCTTCCTTCTTGGGACATTGATCCAAAGCTCGAGTATGGTCCATGCGTCATTTTTCTTCTCTACCATGATGAATCAATTGATTTAACGTAGGCATCGCTCTTTCCTTTGTCCAAAACCTCGATTATTGCTCTATCACTAGTTTTTACTCCCGATCCAAAGCACCCATTTTCCATTCATAGAGAGATCCAATCGTCAAAATCAATAAAAAGGCCATCATGGACCAAGATCCAAACTGATCAATTTTGTTGGGAGGTACTGCCCAAGGAAAGGAAAAGGTTACTTATTGATCAGGAATAATAAATAAAATGGAAAAAAGATAAAATTGTATATCAAAATGACTTCCGACATCACTTAAAGGATCGAAACCACATTCGTTGGTCGACAATTTTTCTGGGTAGGTCGAACTATTGGAAGCAAATGGAAAAGAAACACCGAGTGGGATCAAAGAAACTAGTAGACTGATCACTAAATAGATAGAAATAGGTGCGAATTCGGACATCACCAGAGCCCACTTGGTTCTCTAGCTCCTTGCTTGTGAAATGGCATATCGACAAACAAATACCGGGCTTGGACCATGTCTCCCAAACAATCTCAGTACATATGGCGCAAGATAATTCCACATATCGAGGTCGGAATGGGACCGGGTGTTTTCACGTCTTACCGTAGTGCCTAGTTTCTCTTGATTGCCGATTGATGAACAAGAAGGAAAATGGAAACTCTTTTGTGACTTGCCCTCGGCTACGTGTCCTTTGAACCCTTCGCCCGCCCGCCACCAGTGGGAAGCAAGCTAGTCCCCTATGTTGGTTAGGACAAGAGGGCATTTCCATCGCGAAGGATTCAATCCATCTACAGGTTCCCCTAAGGAAACCTTGTTACGACTTCACCCCAGTCGAAGACCTCACCGTGGTATGCGGCAATAAGACCACTAAAAGCCTTTGTGGCACTAGTGTGCCACAGAAGTCATGGGTGATCATTAGTTTGATGCTTCGAGCGAAACTAATTCCCAGGGTGTGACGGGCGGTGTGTACAGGGCCTGGGTACATATTCACCATGGCATGCTTATCCACGATTACTAGCGATTCCAACTTCATCTTCCCAAGTTGCAGAGAACAATCCGAACCGAGGCAATCTTTCTGGATTCGCTGCGCCTTACAGCCTTACTTCCCATTGTAATTTCCATTGTAGCATGTGTGTGGCCCAGCCCATAAGGGCCATGCGGACTTGATGTTATCCCCACCTTCCTCCAGTATATCACTGGCAGTCCTTCGTGAGTGCGGCACACACCTTTTTCTTTGTTTTGGATCCCTTTTGGCGGGGCGTACTAAACCCACCACGTACCACACCACCGGGCGGCTCGCCTGAATGCTGGATCTTCTTAT